>OU744278.1:43959408-45209408 GCA_916610125.1 Cheilosia vulpina
AGTTGCCGAAAGGCAAACCGTCCAATATTGACAATGTCATCTTTGCCACATTCCCGCGTAATGGTGCTGAAATACTACTTGCCTGCAGTGTTGATATCAAATAAAGGGCTCATTCAAAGGCTCTTGGTTGGTGCATAATGTACGCGATATTCAAACGGTATTAACTACAATCGTGGTGATTTTCAGACTTTGCCACGTTTTTCTTCGTACGTTTTTATTATTTTTTTTTTTGTTCTTTAACTTAAGTAGGGCATGGAAAAAGAAAAATAAAGAATTTAAAAAAAACTGTTTGATGTCTTTCATGTAATCTATTGGTATAGGAGGGTACTCTCGCACAATACCTGCTGAAATATCTTTGTGATTTGCACAAAAAAAAAACATCAAGAGACAATAGCAGCATTCCAGTGAAAGAGTATGGTCCTTACCAGTGAAATATCTATCAATGGTGGCTAAGGACAGTTTGCACTAAATACGATATATACGTATGTGTCTGTATATAGTACATCTCCAACCACTTACGTGCCAACGATTTGTTAAAGGGTCGGGTAGCAAGGTTAGACATGATAGATATTTCACAGAGCTATGTAAAATCGTATCCCGAAATGAGGAATACGGACATCCTGTGCTACTGTAGAAAGTAAGAATATTTTCTAACATCAAAGCTTGGAGATAATTTCGATTATAGCCTCTTAATTTGCGGTTAATTTATTGTCAATACAAGTAGTTTGTCCTTTGATCTTATAGGCCTTATTCGAATTAGAGTATTTAAAGTATTCATTCAAAAACGAATGATTGTGAAAAGCATAGGTTTCGAAATGATTCGGTTATGCTCAATAAGCTTGTATTGCATTTCATTGGTAAGCATAACAGTAGCAAATAAACCTCCTGACCTCATTATTTACATTAAATAAAATAAGGTCGTAGCTAAACAAAGAGTGTGTATGCAGTCGAGCATTTACTAAACTTACGGAGCGTGTAAGTTCTGCTAAAAGTGTAGCCAAGTGCAAAAAGTTTATGTCATTGATTGATTGTTGTGCGTTTGTTGATTCCAAAGAGCTGAGAAAAAAAGTTGCGTATACGCCATAGTCATCCAACAATTTCTTATTCTTCGCCATTATGGACTGATTTGTTTGTTAATAATTCACTTTATATAGTTAGTTTATTATGACCGATGGTATTCAGTTAAAACGACCAAAAATGCATGAAAGACAGATGACCTTTGAGTACACAGTTGCTTTTCTGTAGTACTAATTAAAATTTAGGAAAGGCATTGTCAAAGTAAATTAAATAAAACTAATAAAATGAAACAACGAGTATTGCACCAAAATGCATTTTCAAATCCAATAATAAAAACAAGAAGCTACATGACAAAAAGGGCGTTCCGATAGCGTAAGGTATTTTGTGAAGGACATTCTTTACGTTCGCAGCTTTGTTTCATTTATGAAACTTCTTGTACCTACGGGAAAATAATTTAATAACAATTCATAAATAATTCTCCTTGCTGTAAGGAGAAATCGTCGTTGCTAAAGAATATCAAAGTAATAGAGCTGAATACCCGGCATGTCTCGGATTTAAAATTCACAATTTATTCTAGCCCTTAAAAAGGAAATTTATTTTGGGCCGAAAGCCTTTCTTAGGTACTATTGGTCAAAAAAATAAAAGCCCAAAATTCATATATTCCTGCTCATATTTTCCGTAAGGTACACCTATGTTTCAAAATGCAGCTTCCTAGGTCTATTTCTTTGACTTTCTTTTGCGGTTATGGAAGGATACTCATATGTAGCTCGGATGATGGTAAACGTGAGCAAACCTGAAGTGGTGCGGACCATGTTTCGGTTGCTTGTTCACATAAAGTAAATCGGGATTTTAAGACATGCTATGAAACCCATGCAGTCCATGTCGGAAAATTTGAGCATAAAGTGGGGGGAAATGGTTGAAAGGTTATATTGAAAAGTTCTTACTTTTTATCCAATTTTTTATCGATTTTGGAAATTTAGCCGGAGAACTCCAATTAGTAGCTACTTCATATATTTTCTACAGTTTATTTATGTAAGGAAACAGTATCGTAACTCAAAATCGTGTTGATGGTATATGATACGGATTTCTTATTCAAAAATATACCAATTTCATCTTTGTGATCAATCTGTATTAATATAAAGTGCACGACTGGGTCGAACGAAACTTTCTCGTTCATCAAATGTTTGGTTGATTGTTTTCTTATTTTATTAAGTAGGTAGGTAAAAATCTGAGAGCCGATGCTAGATAAAGGAAAATTCACTTTTGGGTTATTTATGTGATAGGCAGTACATATAAGTTAAAGCTGTCAGTAATAGGCAATTGTCCCAAGTTCTAGTTAAAGAGTTAAAAGCGTCTACAGTACTGTTTTATAAGCTTTTACACTTAACAAGGTTTTTGAGTACAAGGAGAAGCGTAGTAGGCGTTTCTCTTTTCTGATTTGTTAAGGAATATTTTCATTTTTGACCGGAATAAGTCACGCTGGTATAATATGTAATCGAAAATGGGGTTTACGAGACATGTGCAGTTTTTAAAATTAGCGTTTTCGGTGATTCAAATTGAAAATTAAGGACGCAATAATTTTGAAAACATCAATTTTACTCTAAGCTTGCATTTTAGTCAAAATCGTTATGGCCGTTTTCAGGTAAACTAAAGAAAACAAAATTATTAATTTTTTCCACCCCCATTTTTGAGTTTCTCTCTCATTGATTAACATCTCAAGGTTCGAAATTTTGTAGGAATACAATATCTTTCTAATAATGGGGAAAGTTTAAAAAAATCACATATGTATGTTGTATTTAACCAAATGCCAGAAATTTTTTGAATAGCAATGGTTGTTGGTGAATGAAGTGAATATTGAATATAGCATATCGTTTTGATTTTATATCAAAGCAGTTTCACGTAAGTACGGTGATGGTGAATAACAAAAATGAGAGTGTGCCTTTTATCACACACCAGAAGTGAGAGTTCTCTCTCTTGATATTCATAGGTATATAATGTTAGATTTAATTGTGTTGCAGTTGGATTATAATAACAAATTTAATCTAAAAACCAAATCTACATACATATTATAATTTTAATGCAGAGCAGTAGTAGATAATTCACTCGTTGAAAACGTTTTCATCACTTCAATCCAGCGTTATTTGTATGCCTTTTGTTTTCGTGTGGTTCCAACTTAGTTTTAATTTAATTTAGTAGTGTCTTGTGTCTGTTTAACACCTAGCTTATGAATTTCACAGTCGGAAGTTTATTTCCTGGTTGAAACTGCAATTTTTAATTTTACGAATTAAAATTCGAGAGAATTCACTTCCGTTGCCTCGCCAAATAATAGATTCCGTAACAGTTCACCAGTTCACTTCAAAAATTAAGTTTAAAAAATAAATATTTACATCTCGACAATAGTTTCACCTATCAGGTCCTAAATCATCCTATCCATACATATCCACAAAATTTCATTGAAATCGGTTGAGTTGTTTCAGAGATCGAAAACACCATATACAACAACCTTGGTATTGACGTCACCTTTCATTTGAAGAAAGGAAGATCGTTTCTTCCCCGGTGAGTTTTTGCGAAGCTTGCTCTCGCATAAGTTCGCCCACAAGGCTAGAAACATTTGCCTCGACCTATGAAAAAAAAAAAACAATAATCTTAAGGAAATCCTTAGAAAATAAAAAAGTTAAATTTTTTCCAAACTCCGACCGAATCATACGATCTTTGCAATGAAAGCCACAAAAATTATTAGTAAGGCCAATTGTGAGATTGTAAAATTTAACGTGGACACCAAAAACGAATTTTGGTACCGCGCAACGACTATTACTTCACATGTACAATGTTGTGAAAAAAAAAACATTAAAATTGAGTACCACACGGACGAAGACGCTGTTACTCAGCTCGTCTTATATATTAAAAAGCATATTATTTTTACTGATATATTGGTACAATTGCTATCGTTTTCCTTTCTTTTCCTTCCCCGGATATACACATCATATTTTTTTGTAAATGGGTTGTAATCAGCAAATCCCAACTCCATTGACAACTAGCTGATGCATGTATCCGTAAGTAAGCTGGCTGCAAAATTGGGATCACTGTCAACAAAAATAGATAGTAAGTCGAGCATCGATGCTAATGCTACAATGCGCCTTAATCTCCAATAATCATAAGTGACAGTATGACTCGACTAATAATACTGAAGTCGAAAAAGCTGCTGCATATTCAAAGTCCTACTCGTTGGAACTCTGTCGCCAATAGAGTGAATAAATTGGAATTCTCAATAAGCCCTACCTATCAATAATCACAGTACTCATAGACTCACTTCAAATTTAATCAAGCTCACAATAAAGAATGTTGCTCGAAACATACCGCTATTGTTGATTCATCAGATGGGTAATTTAAAATGATTATCAGTCTACCGCGTAACGCACTTTATTCCCTCCGCATGACTGTTGCTCCTTTGCAGACCACCGACATGCGCCTTGCAATGGGTTTTATTTTTATTTACATCGAGATGTAGAAGATTCTGAAAATTCAGAGTTTTCAGTTGCGAGTGCGAAATCGTCGACTAAAGACGTTCGCAGGTGTACAATCTGAATCAATGCAACTCGTACCATACATTTCTAAACAGTATACAACCAAACGTATGATGCCGCGAAATCGAAGTAAAATCGAGCGCATCTCATCGTAATTTGATAGCTTTCGTGTGGCACAAAACAAGATATCATTAGTGAGGGAGTACGTGCATCGAGTACGTTCTCGTTGTCCTTAATAAAGCGGGCTTACCATCAGCCGACCGTACAAATTTGTGAATAGGGTTACTGTGTATGAGTGTCATAAGGCATGAGACCAAAATCGGATTGTGTTTTGTATCCAGTGAACAATCTCCATATCCATGAAACATGCATGTTGACAGCTGCTATCACATGCTGCAGTAAACTTGTGTAAGCTTATTTGCTGCACCTGTACTCTTGGATTACATTCTGTTGTATTACTTTGGATTTGGACATATAATTAAACACGTAGATGCACGTATTGTGGTAGATGGACATGGCTATTCTGGAGTCTTGTTGCTGCTGGAAGACTGTTCGCAGGGGAAGCTATGCGAGTGCAATTTACACATTGGTAATGTATAAAATAGTTGAATGCGAAAGGGGGGAACTAGTTAATATTGGTGTGGCTGAACTGTTAATGTGGGGACTCTTCTAACATGCTGTTTCAGTGGTTTGCACACTGTATATTTATTTTTGTGAATTATCATGAGTTTTGCACAGCGTGCGAATAATTCGTCATAGTATGGTATGGTAAATGTGTGCTCATTCCCTTGGGTGTATATGCATGAAGCGGAAAATTGAATTTCAGTACTAACACATATAAAGAATAATTAATAAGATGAGCGATGCAACGGTTCCGACAGATATTAAAAGAAATTGACGCTTAATTGCATTTGATCCGTTTGGGATTTTATTCACAATTAAACGTTAATGAAGACGATTATCCGTAATCAGTCTTTAATTCCGAGCATTTATTATGTGAGATAGTGTTTCCTTTTTGTGAGTAATGATACTATGTGCTGTGGTTTAATTTTAACAAATATGGATTTGTTTCTTCTTCTATAATGCATTGGCAAATGGGTATTTGGTTTGCTGTTGTTGATTGCTGGTCACCATTGAAACAAGGTTTTGTATACACATACTACAATTTAAGGTATGGTATTATGGTTTCACTTTTTGTGAGGCTAAATTCAGTTTTAAAAATTGTACTTTAATTAAATTATTTTATTATTGCTAAATTTGAGTACTGCACAATTAAAAATATGGCGGGGGTTTCACTTTTTGTAAGGCTAAATTCAGTTTTAAAAATTGTACTTCAATTAAATTATTTTATTGTTGCTAAATTTGAGTAATGCACAGTTAAAAATATGGGGGTGTTTTTTTAATACATCCGCAGTCTTACAGGTCTATGCAATACAAGAATTATTTCCAATTTATTAAACTTTTTCGGTAATATATTTAAGTATATTCAAATTTAATAATTGTTTCATTAAAATGCTCATTTTAATACCAATTTTCGGAATCTCTAAAGCTTAAAAACCAGTATTTTTATTCTACAATCTAACCCGGTTTCTATTAAAATAATATTTCAATCAAGAACTTATTACAATTAGGTTATAGTTGACCTGACATATAACATCTACTCTGATTACATTTTAATACGAACTTATTAAAGTGATTAGATTTAAATATATAGGTATTAGTTTTTAACCCAAATATATTATTTTGTCGCTTGGTTAAGAATTTAGAGTTAGTTTGAGCGTCCTCTTCCATGGACTGGACGATTTGGATAAAGTTTTTTTTAAAAGAAAAAGAAAAAACCACCGGGTTACATTGATATATCCAATGAGAATATTCTTCTTACAAGTAAGTAACTTTAGTTTCAAAGTATTCTTGTAAGAGTATATATTGTTATTATTTTTTCTTAAGCTGTGAAGCGCAGAGATGTTTCTAGTTGACTTGCTTTTCAAGATCAAGACGGTCTAGAGATTCGAGTTCATTGCCTCAGAAATAAAGCTATTACATTCCAAAAAGTAAGTAATTGACTAAATAATTAATAAGATAATTCGGGCTTACATGAGTTCTCCTTCATTTAAATTTCTAGAAAAATATACCTACTAAAGGAAGAACAGCAGAGTGCCGCTGAATATTTTTAAAGGGAATAACAGGCCACGGAAATTTGCCAACGCTTGAAAGTTTTCTATTTATCTATTGTAATATTTAAAACCAATAAAAATTAATATTAAAATAAAATATTTACAGTGTTGAAATATATCTCATAGACATTTAAATCAAATCTAAAGAAGCATTAAAATGTAATAAGATTGTATTATATTTGAATATTCCATGGGTATATCAAAAGCAAAAGAAGTATTGAATTTGAGGTGAAAGTATTATATTTTAATCTGCAGTTTATTTAATTCGAATACAAATGTATTAAAATTCTTTAATTTTTCAATATAAATAAGGGTTGAATTTCAATACTTTTGCATTGAAACCCATCTCCATCTATATTAAAATTTAATATTTCAGAAATATTTTGTGATAGCAGACATTAAAATTAATAAATCTTTTTGTATAATTTGAATCTATGCAAAATATTAAATTTTAATATTTTCTCTCCGTTTTCGTATTTACAACCCCAAAAATATTAAATTTAACGCCAGTATTTTTAACCGTGTGTCCATACTTAGGTTACAAGTCTGTTGTAGGCCTGGGCCTCGACCAATACGCCTCTGCAGTAAGCGCGATCTTTGGCTAACAGCTTCCAGTTGTTATTCACTCCAAGTCGGTTGAGATCGACACGGTTATAGCCGTCACACGATAGTATATGCAATGTTAAGGAGACTGATGCCTCTATAGTTGAAGCTTTTTACAGGGTCTTCTTTCTTGTGGATCGGGTAAACAATGCTGATACTATCTAATCTGACCAAATTTTGGAAACAAATTGGTATATTTATCTTCCGCTGTCTCGAAAAGCCCATCAGTTAAGACGTCCGGTCTAGCAGCCTTGTTGGACTTCAGTTTGGATATTGCTATCTCAAGAACATTTTGGTCTGTTGAAGATCAATGGTTCGGAAGCCAAACGTAAAAGTTGGCAACGCTCTGAATGTTGACAATCAGTTGTTATTTTGACATTTCGAAAATAAATTTTACCACATACTGAATTAATCTATATTAATTTCAGTCATATCGTCTCTGAGAAAGCTTTCGGTTTATTAATTATTATTAGTAAAGACATGTAGCCTATAATTATAATATTATTACTACTTGCAAAATAGATCCCACCTTTTGTGGTGGAAAACGGTTAACACATAAGCAAGTTTATTAAAAATAACATTTTTAAAAAAATATTTTAGATATATTAAGATTATATCCTCTTGTCTATCCTCAATTTTCAAATTGTCCTTGAAGTTGATTCTGGTAAGTGCAACGCACTGTCAGCTGTATGCAAAAACTATCTGCTTAAATAAATGTATATTGCAGACAAATCAATTTAAATTCCATTTATTAAACTCTATTTATTTTATCACTAAATATGAATAAACTATAAGTATTTAACAAACAATGAATAAATTTTTACATATACCTTTAATGAAGTTTAAGAAAATTTAAAACGAAAGCAATGAATTGCTGGTGAAGAAATATAAAGCAGAAGAAGAAACTGAAACAAGAGTGGAGGGAGGCAGAAGTTAATGCGAAACAGGGAATATGAAGTATATTTGTAAGGTTTTAAATACATTTCATACTTACCCTCTATGTGCCAATGGAATGAGTTTCGCAATTTAATGGCTCCAACAAGGAACAAATGAATAAAATTTCAGTACTCTCAGTGTGGTAGGCATGTAGCTACATTGTACCGGCAATAGAGTATGGCTTCAGAATGTTGGAGTACCTACCCTTTGTTGTCGGTACTTGCTACAGTTCATATGCATTTTTTTTATTCTAGTAACTCGTATTATATGGTAATACACGAATCTTCTACAGCATCAATTAAAATCGTTTTATATACATATGTATTTTTAAGAAATGTGATTCAAAATCATAAACCACTTTGATTCGAATTCCTATCCTATCAACTAAGATTTTATTGGAGTCTCCTTCGAAAAGGTTTAGTAAAACGTACTATAGCAAAGGATATAAATGGTGGAAGTCCTCAAGTTAGGAATTTTGAATTTATGTGAGACCGTCCTATGCTATCATGCACAATACATAAACCTCTTCCTGACATGTAGATTATTCAGCAATAAAACAAAACTCACACAAATTATTAACGTTTTGAGAAGCTATGCCTAGTGCATGTTGCTTCTATAACTATTCAGTGGAGTAGGTTGTATTGGGTAAGACTTGAAAATCATTTGATTTTTGAGCTTGCCAAAATTAGAAGTACGCTAAATTTCCACCAGATGGTGATATTCAGATTCTATTTACGAAAACTAAAAAATATGCTGGAGGGTATAGCGAACAAGCCTTGATGAGCATGTAGAACGTGAAGAAAAATGATGTTAAGTCTAAACCGGGGAATATAACACAATACAACAAGTGATTATGCAACAAATTTTGAAAGTTTGTGGGACAAGTAATATATAGTCTGCTGACATTTCAAGAATTGTTTAAGGACATTTTAGCAAGTGAGAAATTCAATAATTCTACTGGAAACCACAAGTGCTAAAAAATGAGAGTGCGTTTGTTAACAAATATAATTCTAACCGGCGGTGTTCGACTTGTTCCTATTACACATTTATAATACTGTTTGCGAAGTGGTAATAGAGGAAGGCCCTTTAAAATACCAAATAAAATCGTGTAACATTTTAACAGATAGAAAGGAAAAAAGGGCTTGTATTTAAAACATTGCAACTATGATAGCAACACAGAGATTAAAAATATATGTTATGAAGATTAAAGGTTGAGAATATATAATTGTGATATGGGATGATGACCAAATGTTGTCATAATCAAGGACAATAGCAAAAACCGCGAAACTGATTGCACACAGCGAATTTCAATTTGCGTAAATGCCGTGGGCTCTAGCACTACTTAGCAAAAAAAAACAAAAGAAGACAAAATGGGAACCCAATTTGTTCTCAACTTCAGCTTTAGTTCTAAATAAGAATAAACTACATTTTCTAATTAACAACTTATAAAAGCTTGAAATAAGAACAAGAAAATTAAAATTTATTCATTTTCTTCTCAAATTCTCCCACTCGATGGTGTAAGACTGACTTGTTGAACTAGTTCAACAAATCAAGTTGAATTTTTGTTTTATTAATTGCCTATGATTTTTGATGTGTTACAACTTTAATACATACTTGTCAAACAAATAAAATTCTAAAAGCGCCTGTTGACGTGCTGACTTGTTGTTCCATGTTATAGGCTCCTGGATATGACTCTTGCTGACTGCCTATGTTTGTCGTATTCATTCTGCCCGTTTTTTTGCTTTTTTTAACTAACTTCAAAGCATTATATGTATTTAATAAGCCATAATCTTTGTAACACCCTAACATGCATACACTATAAAAATAGCTAAAACCGTCACAAGGTAATTCCTGAATCAAAAATGGAATTAATCTCGCAACATGTGTGCAATGATAATGAAATAACTAAATCCGACAAAAGCTAGGTAAGTCGATTTACTATCATACACATGTGGTATTGTCATTCGATTTGAAAATTGTGTTTGTTTGTATGTGGACATGAAAAGGTAAAGTTGACGTGTTTTGTATAAACAGTTCGATTCGCATAATATGTGTTTTGCTGTTTCGACGTCCTCGTTGCACAGTTTGAATGTGTTGTCTTTGTCAATTCCCATTTTTTTTTACCACAGCACTGTGAGGAATCCTCTAGATAATTATAGTATGTATAGTTGTTTCGTTTTTTTCTTGCCTGTTTTCTTCGGTCTGCCTTCAGAGACAGAGGTTTTTAATATACAATTACCCAAAAGCTTAGTCACGGGACGGCATTTGTTTTTTTTTTTGTCTTCTTGTATCAAAAAACCAAATGAAAAAATAGGAACGTGTCAACGCCCAACCGAAGCGATTTTATAAACAACCTCCAATACCATAAGAGATTTAGGAGTTTTTTTCTAGGAATTGCCGCCACATTCAAAATGAATATCCTGAATCCATTTTTTTTAGGCTAAAACATATCCTGAAACAATTTTTAATGTTCCAAACACAACCGAAAATATATTGAAGCAACAATCTCCAAAGGCTATAATAGTTTCTTTAATACAAAATCAACAGAAAAAACATAGGCACTCATAAAATTCTGCAACGCATGACATTATTTTGAGGACATTTTTTTTTCACGTTTACGATGCTTTGAAGACTGCCTATAGAAGAGGAGTGTTTGCTGAAGAGTTAAAATTAAAAGGAATAGCAGGATGTATGGTCGAGACATTTTCGACTCATAAAATCATTCACAGAGTCGATGGATGAGATAAAGGCATATTCAATATTTTGATATCAGATCAAGAGCAGGGGTGCTGTTTTGAGGTGATGTATAAAAGTCTATACCCTTCCCGGAAGAAAATAAAAGGGTTTCTTGCTTGTATGGCAATGAAAGGAATTCTTATGACCTGCTATCGCAGTAAATGTATTGACTTTTCATGAACTTTAATTTTGTGAGTGGACACTGGAGAGGGGTTGAATGTTTTAGCGCGTACTGTATGCTTTCAGAATAGTTATAGTTTTTTGAGTAATGAGAACATAGACACATTTATATTAAGTTTATAAAATACAAACAAGATTTCTCTTAGTTTCGTAAAAAACGAACAACTAGTGCAAAAACTTTATTAAAGAAATTGTAAATCAACCTAAAGAGAACTTTTGCATTTAAATAGGATAATTTCGGCGATCTGTCAAGTGATTGAGGTAGATGTTTTTTTTTTCACCACGAATATGCTACGGCGGGTTGCCAAATTAATAGGAACATTGTAAATTTTTCTCAATATTCATGTTTCAGTGTTCTTTTCAGCTTTTGTTTTGGTTCTAAGTGTAGGTGGTGATTTTTATTTCACAGCCTACGTGCTTAACTGTTATTTTTCATTGGCGGCGCATACCTATTAAAAATAATTTTATTCGGGCAAAAAAGGATTTTATTCTTCAAGTGCAATCAAAATGTGTTTATTTTTTTAACTTGTTTGTGGAAATCGTTTGAACTTATTTTAATTGAAACGTAAGTATTGCACTTTATTTTTTTTAAAACAAGGCTTTTCTAAAAAATCGAAAATCATTTTTTAATGATTATAGGAATGGGTCGAGGAATGAATATCTCTCCAAGAAAGAAAAAACGGAAATAAAAACTTTATGAATTCATTCGAGTCATTCCCAAAGACAAGAAGCTGTTATAACGGGTGTTTAAAAATCTGTTAAAATAAAATTTGGACCGAAATATTCCATTTACTCCCAACAAAATAATGACTGACCCTATTAATTTGGCAACCCACTGTATATCCATGCAACATCTATTTCATTTCAGACCTCCAATGTTACTCATTACTTTTGACAAAAGCAATACCAGTTTTTATATACTTGTAGTGCAAGTACTCATTTTCTATTGTTTTTGCCACAACTACCGCAGGCATATCTGCAAGCTGCAATTGACGCTTCTCTTTGAATCTATGGGCACAGTTTTTCGAAGCCAAATTTCACGTTCGTACCTTTTGTTCCAAATTATATAAATCATATAAATCCTTTAGAAAAAGTACCTCTTTAATTTAATTAGATTTATACAATCGTATAAAAACAATTCCTGATACGCTGTGTTTCGTATCATATTTTCAAATCCTGGCCTCTATAGCGGGTTGGTTCATCGATATTGCTCTGTTGATAGAATCACGAAAACCGCATTGTTGGCTTTCGAGATGCCTCCTGCTATTTCAATTTCCGACTAGAGCCTGTTTTAAATTACTCGTTCGAGTATTTTCTCATTCCTGTCTAGTACAACATAATAGGACAATAAGAGTGAAGACGTTTGTATTTCCCTCTCCTTTCAGCTTCAGTAGGGATAGTATAGGGCTCTTTTCAGACTCGAAAAAAATGCCCTCCTGAAGATAGGAAGCTTCTTATATGCTTTGAAAAACTTACTGCATTAATTGGTGCAATCGCGTCGACACTTTGACTCTGTACTTTCTTGTAGAAGAATTTTTTAAGGTTTACCCACAGACGTCATTATTTATATCCCCGCAATGGTTTTATTAAATGGATTCTCGCTTCTCGGTGTGCATTGTAGGTATATCAGTTACCCTTTTTTTTTTAAAAAAAAACTTCTGACTCGCCAAGGCGAAAAATAGGCACTTCGACCTAGAAGGTATATTGTGGCGGGATTGTCAGAACATTGTGTATAGGTTAGCAGCGCCATTTGTGTGGTCCTGGTCATCGATGCACTGAGTCCAGAAACGCTGGTAAATTTGTCGTGTTCGGATTCACACCGATTTCGGGGGTACACCAATATGCTGAAGGTTGGTGTTTTCCATTTCTTAACCCAATCATAATTGCATTGTCCAAGTTTCGGAATAAATTGAAATTTCAAAACCAGATGAAACATTCTAATTTTTTTCAATTTGAAAACCCAATAATGATTAACATTATATACGAAATACACCCTCCTTAGATATCGACTTCTTCGCATCTGGGAGGACAGCTGCAATATTTATTATTAGTTTTGAAGATTATAAATTGTAACATGAGGATAATGAAATAAATAAATAAATAAAAAAAAAAAAAATAAAAATAAAACATATTCCGAGATCGCGTGTAACGAACACCAGCTTTTTGCATTGCAGAAGGGCCAAGTGCGTTTTTGAGTGACATTTTTGACAGCTTCAGATGATTTTTTTCCGATATACTCCGACAAATAGTGGTCGCTAGTATATACGTTGAGGAGAATTTTTCGTTCCGACCGATATCTAGCTGAGCCGGAATGTTGGGTCAAGAGGAAAATAAGAAAGATGAATTAGAAATATAGTGCAAAATAGAAATAATTCCAACCGAAGAGCTTGGAAATAAATGTTGTTGTTGTTCTATATCCCATAAGAAATTATCGCTGCCCGTTGCCAAACTAGGATAAGAATCATCAGGGAGCCCGTTTCATTGGAGGACCCCAACCGATCAACCAGAACGAGACAACTCATCCCCAGCCAAATATCGCGCCTAGCGCATCTCATCCCCGCATCATATCGCACCTACATCTCAGCTCTGCAATTGGACACTTACCTTCTCGCTACGCCGCTTGGTGCAGGGGCTGCATTGTCCGGGAATGAGATGCGCTGACCCCGAATCAATAGCTTTTAGTTGCACAGTAGTCTTCTTTGAAAGGGTTGCTTGATGGCTGATTTTTCAAAAATACCTGTTCATGTAGCGCTTATTTTCCTCAGCAGTTTTTAAAGTGCAGATTTTTCCCTATTATGTACTTTCATTTTTCTCTCATCATTAGCAAAATATGTGAATTTTAAATGCTTACACAAGTGAAACCGTACACAGATAAGAATTTCCATAGTGAAATCCTACCAAAATGAAAAAGCTTTCTAATTGACGACTTGATTAAGTTGGTACCCTACTAGCAGGATTAAAAACAATTGGTGGCAAAAATATGAGCCGCTTAGTATTTATATAGTTGGACTTGTATTTATGCCCTAATTATACATTTTTTCTCGAACCAGTATAATCCCAATGACGAATATAAGTAAATTTAAATATATCTAACTGGTGTTTACCCAAGGCATCATCGTTTGGTGTAGGCCGGTCCACAGGCGTCTTCTGGTTGATCCCTTCACGCTACACCAATAGCTACTGAGTGCTTAATGTGATTAATCATCTCGTGCTTTCCAAATTAAAACGAATGTATTTTGCGAGAATGTAGCTATGCTTATGGTACAACAAACGTCAAAATGGCTCGTGAACAAATGTATGAATCATTTCACAGGATATCCTTTACAGCGCACATTTATCACTGACTCGTCACTGTGGTGGTATGGATTTCTGTCCTAAAATTGTGAGTAGAATGGCCTATAGAAGGATTTTTTTTTGTTGACCTCAGAAATTATAGGACGTAATTACTTTTGGGAGGAAAATATAACGGAGTTTGTATTTCGAGAACCTGCCCAAGGGCCTATAATTGGACAGATTATGCCACGTATGTCAGTATTAGCAGTGCGTACTGTTTTGATCAGATCTTGATTAATGAGCAATGTAACATCAGGCTACCTCTCGCCTAGCTTACCTTATAGGAACGTGGTATTAATCTTTATATTAAAACAGTCAGAAAATAATTAAAAAACTTGGTTTTATTCGCCTAAGGCGGATTGGCAGTAAGAGGTCTTACACATGAGTTGATAGGAATTTTCGAAATTAAATACAAACTTTGCATCTTATAATATAACTTCAACTCCATTTTGTGGAATACCGAATATCTACCCTTTCATATTAATAGCGCACGTATTACTTATGGGATTGATTGCTTTCAACTTTTGAAGAGCGTAATCGGATATAAATATTTGAAACAAAATTTGAAGCCAAATACATCCGGTACTTTATACCATCTTGTGCAGGGCAATTGTGATAAACTCCAGAGACATCATTTTAACTTAAGAGTTGCTCTCATGTATTTCAAGTTTTGGTTTAGTTTAGACTAAGCAGTAAATTTTTAGTAGGTAAATAACTGCTTGCTCTTGTGCCGGTTGCCACAGCAGTTGGGTCCATTGTGTCCAAGTCATTAACATTTGGAACATTATTTTCTGAATCTATAAAGTCCTCAAAAATCCCTTCGGAAATCGCCATAATGAATGCAATTCTATCTTACCTTACCCAGCTATATAAACTGCCCTTAGATTTACATACTACAGCGCTCGGTTACACAAATTATGACTCTGCACTGTACACCATTATCTTTTTAATGGTTTTTGAAAAAAAAAACCGATGAAATGGACTTCGATACGAGTACCCACCACACCTGTACAAGAATTCAATAGAAATGCTATGATGGAGGTTTTTTTATTTGTTTCCCCATATTGATCATTGATTCCCATTTTGTACAAACACAGTATGGATATGTTCTTAAGGACACGACTCACTCTCTACACTGTCCAAAACTCAGGTATACATTCCATCAAATCAAAAGACATGCTAATGAACTTTATCAAATCCTCAGGAAAAGGGACATCACAATAGGTCATAATTAACCTGAGGCGGCCTGCCACGCCACAAATCTGACCCAACCTTACTAACCAAAAGCTTTATTGATATTTTCACATTCGGCTTGGTTAAGAGGCAATAGAACGATACCATAACCATAAAAGATTCTTACATCCCTTAATAGAAACCAAATCCGAATGCTCGTCGTAACTGGGGACTGCTTCATTTAAAACATATCTATAAGGCACTGTCCAACATATCAAGCAACGCAACTTTTGCATTATTTACTACAGATAGATCACAATAGGCTTCTGTGCAGTCCGTCTTTACCATAGGGGCGCACGGGACCCGTGTCCAGGACCCCACTATCACGGGGGCCCTGAAAGGCTGATATATTTACTTATACACTATGGGCCTTATTAATAATCAGTTTTAACCTTCACCTTCTATATTTTGTAGGTCACAATATGCAATTTTGCATGGAAAATTTCTCCATTGTGTGTTTGAAAAGTTTAGCCTGGATACTTAAAAAAGAATGTTTATTAATATCGCGGTTTAATTTTTTTTTAATTTTGGTGGATATAGCTTGACAAAAAAATTTAAATGGCGGTTGTTAGCGACTTTATAGCAACAGTGATAAGTCTATGACATTGCCAACGGCGAGTTTAACAGAAAATGTGACACTTTTGAGTAGGAAATATATAGTTCCGCAATTCGCTACCATATAAACTTTTTTTGTCTGAGCCTGTATTAAGAATTACCGTCACATTAATAAATTAAAATATCAGTGAGACCAGTTTCGTTATTTTTTTTTTGAAAGATTGAAGTATCTACCATGAAAGAAACTATTTACCCGGGTTATATATTTAAAATTAGTTTTAGAAACTCTGATTTCTTTGATGTTTTTGTTAACCGCCAGAATTAATGTTTTATGTTTACTCTAAATATTCTTACAACGCTTTTTGAAGACCAAAAATTATGTTTAATAAATAATTATGGCTTAATTCAACTTATTTTAATTTTAAGCGATACCTACAACAAAAAATCATAGAGGTAAAAATAAATTTATGTTTGACTCTCTAACGACTAGACGAAATATTATAAGTGATTGATGGAAACTAAAAAACGACAATTATTAAACACTCAGTCAAAAGAGGTTATAAATTCCATTATTTTTTCTGGTTCCCATGGGCCCCAAATTATGCTGTGCCCAAAGGCCCCGGGATGGTCTAAGACGGCCTTGCTTCTGTGTGAAAATTGCGCATGGTGTAAAGATAAAGGCCATCCTAACCTCGCCCAACCCAGCCAATGTGTACGTTTTTATTCGAAATAAGTATGCTTAACTTACAGGCACAGGTTATTCAACAAAAAATATTTTTGTTCTCTCAGTCTAATAGACATGCCGAAAAATTAATGTGGCTCCTCAGGTGAAGGAAATTCAAACCTCTTTCGAAACGCCAAATTCTTTATTTATTTTCCATATAAATGATGGGAAAATAGATTTTTTCAACGTTAATGCCTGAGGATTTAGAAAACTTACCCAATGAAATATTTAAATTGATAAGCCTGTAGCTAGGTGTATATTTCAGCTCAGTAAAGATACGAAGTAGAGGTATATGATTAATTAGAGATTTGATGGAGTTCTCACACTTGAGAATATAAACAAAACAAAAACACCGGAGCAGCAGGAGTTATGAATAAAAGTTGACTGTATGTGAAAGATGCACTTGTCTCCTGAGCCTTTATTTTTCTTCATTCAGAAATTAGATTAAAAAAGTTTCTGCTCCAGTGGCCGTAGGTACTACTTTAAATTTTATGTAGGTTACATTTACGTTATAATTTTAGTAGCGTTGTTTGAGTAACTAAAAGAGTAGCAAAATGCAACCAGATGTAATAAAAGGCTTGCAATGGGAATTCGAGTCTGTGGATGTTGATAAGTCCATTTTTTTTTTTTTTTTTTCATTTTGATGAGAATTTTCCTGTACGTGGTTTGCATTTTCGATTAAGACTATTTTCTGTGCGAATTTGTACATAAAGAAAATAATAATGAAATAATAAAGTTGTGTCTTAGCTAAAAATGTTGTAGATTTGTTTATGATACTATACTGACTATACACTGAGCGCGCCAGCTGAACTTTATCACTTAATTTGAATACCTATCTATCGATTTAATGAAAAACTTAATTCAGCTTAATTACTTTTATAAACTTACATATTTTGTAGGGGTGAGTATGAGTATTCAGTACTTATCTACCACAAACTGTCATTGATATGGATAGCGTCATCATAATGAATTATTTAAGAGAGATTTGAGTTGGTTTTCAGTGAAAAGTGATTCCTCATTTCATCATTTTTGTCGTCATTTTCAATGCCCTATTAATGCATGTATCGCAATTGCAACATGCAATATAACTATATCAGCACAATATTTTACTCTGGTTATTTTAAAATCTTAGCAACATGCATATGGCATATCTATTGTGTAAGTCCATTAAAAAAAATAATAAACATTGCATTACTACAAAATCGATTTACTTTCAAGAACTTGTATTAATAATATTAACAAACAATTTGTAAATAATAAACACCCAAAAAATTTATAAAATCTGAAATTGATTACTTTCAGATTTATTTCGGATGCTCAAGTATTCTGCTACTGCACTATCTCAAACAGGAACAGGAATTTCTTATGGGAAAGATTGAAAAACCAACTGGAGAAAGTCTTTTAGAAAATGGCGACATTTCGTCGAGTAAGTGAGTTTTATTTCAGATCCCAATATTTACTTACCCAAACTAGGACAACTCTCTTAAAAAATTTTCTGAATAATGAAGAAACAAATTCTGAAATTGTAGTGTTTTATTTTTAGAAATCACTAACAAAAATTGTTCTTTTTTTTAAATTTAAGTAAAATTTAAGAAATTATGCCAATGCTTTTTGGGAAAAAATATTCTTGGTTTTCTTATTAGTTGTAGTAGTAGTAGTAGAATAGACTTTATGGGATTAAACTCAGTTTACAAAAGTACATTTACTAGTCTTTTTTTTGGACCTGGTTTACAAACCGTCGGTAAGGGTTTTCTTATTATAAGATGGTCTTCTGTAATTATTTTCTTTTGTCTATCACCTTTGTATCTACATAATTATAGACATTTAAAATAAAGAAAAAACTAAATTGGTTAAAAATGGCGGGCAGTAGAGGGACACATGCGAAATTTGCAACTTAGTTTTATTTAATTATATCGATTTTTCATTTAAATCATTGTACTTTCGATTTTGGTAATTTTTATAAAAAAGAATATTGTGGCAGAGCCTAAAATAGGTTAACGCTTCCGCGCTACATTTTTTTAGACTCCAAATGACATTTATGTGCTTACTTTCTCAGTGGTGTTGCCAATATAAACAAAAATAACACTTTTAGTTTGAAGCTTAGTACGCTGCTCGAGCTAAATGTTCGCTCCTATACAAAAATCTCTCCAAAATTTAGCTGAGCTAAATCTTAGCGCACCCATTTAGCTGAGTGGTATGCAGCTCGAGCTAAATAATCAAACTTTTGTTCCAACATGTACTTCATGTGTCTGTCAAAATTTAGCGTGGCCATTTAATGGGCCGGCACATTTTCTCAAGCTAAATTGTGTCAGATCGTTGTATATTTGTTGTTCTGTTGCGGAAAAGTATGCAAGGATGAGCTTTTTTACCTAGAATCAGAAATAGTTAAAATAAGAGAGAATTCAATTTTTGAAAGAAGTTTTTTTCAAAGAACAGCTGTTTTCTGTGACGTTTATCCACAGCGTACTCTATGTCAAAATTTAGCTAGGACTTTAGCAGATGTTTGGAGAGAAAAGTTGGAGACCAGATAAAATATAGTTTAGCTCGAGCATCGTACTACGCTTTACTGGGAGAAGCAGTTGTTTTTATATTTTGCTTTAGTTATACTTCCATCCTCCAGTCAAAAAAAAGAGATACATGTAGGACAGTTAAAATATATCAAAACATGTAAATATCCAATAAAAGTTTCTTTTTTTGTTTTAATTTTCTACAACCTTAAGCATAATACATTTTAAAGTAATTACATGATATACATTATTTGTACCTTCCATGGTGTGCCTATCATCAATTATTTTCTGACTTTTGTGTAAACAAAAAAAAAACAATCTTATCTAAGTATCTACTCAGTTAAATCTGAATGCGTAGGGTACACAATTTAAATGCGTGGCATGTACCTGTATATGTAATCTCAGGTCAGAACACGTAGTTGTAAATGATTGTTAAGAGACATTTATTCTTGTCTATTTAAATTCGGAAACCCTGTTTTATTTTATTTTCAAAATAAGCATATAATGTTACACTTTCGTTCGTTTATAGCGCCTGAGGGTTATAAGCTATACTCCGGGATCCTTAATTACTATATAATCTTTATGGATAACCATGGATAAAGAAAAGAAGTACTATACTGTTCTTTTTAGTTCGCCTTAAATGGCCGGATGAATGAAGAAAAACTTTGTCTTTAAACAGCGCCACAAAATCCGTCAAATTAATTTCAAGATGACTAAAAGAAGTAATGGTTAAAAAAGCTGTAGTAATATAAAATAAGGAGAGGAAAAGGCCAACAGCATAGTCTACGCTCGTTTGAACTCATAGGCCTTAGCCCCCTAAATGCTGCGAAGAAATTAATTTGTATAGTAAATGCCAATTAATATAATTTACTATATGTTACTATAGGATTATTATTAAGGGCAAGGCAAGGAGATATCAGAAAAAAATGTATAGTGCTTTCTCTAGTTGAAAAAAAAAGTGGCTAGTTGAAAAACACTTCCAAAAGTTTACTCAAAGAACGCCTCGAAAAACAAACGAAAAAAGAGGTTAAGACACCAAAAACCCTTAAAAAAAATATGACGAACGCGTCAAAAAACGGATCGCAAAACGCATCAAAAACGGGAAATTTTAAATAATATTTTTGCAATAAGCGTCATTTCTTGCGCCAAATTCACTTTGATTGTTTTCTCTGAATTCGTAGCGATGGGTTAAGAGTTTGGACATCCGATTTCAGAAAGTGTAATTAATATTATTTTAACTTGCGCGTTGTATATGTTTCATAAATCAAGATTTTCCCTTTTGTATGCGTTAGTTTGGGGGTGTAATCCAATTTGTAATGAACCACACGGTCGTGGTCCCCGGGTAAATGGTTATTTATTGTTTATTTACTATTACAAACAATCTCCTTACGATTTATTTGTCCTTGCAGCAACTGTGATATTCCATATACTATTCCTGGTCTGCTCTTTGTGTTTGGTATTTTCCTCTGCATTGGTAGTCATGGGCCTTTGGAAGGTGAGCACCGGGTATACGTTTGGTCAATGCAATATTCCTGATTTGTTCGTCTTTTTTTTTATTTTCAGGACAGTCGCCATCTTCTCTTGCCATGGATATTCTTCATGCTTGCAAATTTTGGGCTCGAACTCTCCCATTTCATATATCTAGTAAGGCTGCACAGACTAGTGTTTGATCCTGTCGTCAGTGTGGTATTGACTCTTGACTTTTTTAACATGTGTCTTAATGTAAGTTTCACTGGGTTTGTACAATGAAATTACAATATAAAATCAATAAATCGTTTGCAGGTTTACTGTCTTTTATGTGTTATATCTCAATACCAGAAATATAAAAGTGGGCGGTTGAGCGTGAGTAACTTAACTTGAAACATTTTAGCAATTTACAAATGCATCTACATAGATGTCTCCATAGCCATGGGCTTGAAGAAAATAAATCTACCTCGGATAAGAAATTGTTCGTTCAAGACTTTTGTGACTGCATTAAAATAATTGCAAGCAAACAAATACATTTTATGAAAATAGTTTTTTTATCCAGACGATTAAGATAAATAATTAATTATTAATTCCTTTAGACTGACGTGATGTACTATATTGCTCCGAATGATACTTCCGGCTCTACCAACTACCTTAACACCTTACAGCAAAATCAAATAGCAATAAGCCCCTATTTATGTCAGCATTCGAATTTCTCAACAATTCCAGAAGAGTCACAATTAAATAATAGCTCACACAAGGGTGAGTATGAACATTGACTATTATTATAGAAATTTACGAATTGTTTGACTTAATTTTTAAGAATTAAATGTTCATTAAAAAAATCATATTTTATAATAACATGCACATTTTAATAACATTTATAAACTCATTGAATCTGAATGTAAAAACCAAGCGCGTTAAAAAACGTGTCAAAAAGGAACTCTAAAAAACATGCCCGGTTCCGGTTCATATCATGAGGGACTTATATCAGGTGTAAGCAGGCCTTAAGGTTCGTCTAATACTGATTTAAACTCACGAAGTTGTGATTAAATTTGTCAAGGAAGCCATAAAGGTGAAGTCAGCTTGTTACTATCTGACTATATTGGACATTTTGTTCGGCAAAAAATAAACCATTTTAATACAATCAGAAAAGACACGAAACAGAATGTACTCTCTACGTTTAGTAAGTTATTGTATAAGAAGCTTGGTCCTCGAAACTTTTACTTTAAATATTTGACAGCTAAATCTTTAAAACCTGCGCTGGCACAAATAAAAAAAAGGTGATTCAATGGACGATGTCCCAAAAGTCCCCTAATATCAGAATTATTAAAAAAAAAAAACAAGTAAAAGTGTTATCATCATATAATCATACAAGTCATGCAAAACTGGTCTTGTATTGGAGGTACCAGAACTACTTGACCGACATAGCCCATTTTTAATACCAACCTTACGACGATAAAACTAAGTCCTTTCATCAAACTTCATTCGCCTACGTCAATTCCTTTGGGCGCTATCGTGCTCTAAACAGACAGACGGACAGACATACAGACAGACGGATATGGCTAAATCGATTCAAAATGTGATCCTGATTCAGAATAAATATACTTTATGAGGTCTCCGGTGAGTCCTTCTTGGCGTTACAAATGTAATGACAAAGTGAATATACCTTCCTGTGGAGGGTATAAAAAGAAGAAGATTCTATATAACTCGGTAGAAGTAAACGAAGATGCCATATAACTCGGTCCTTATATGTTATTCTTTCGCTTACCTCACGACGCTGCTTACTGGTTCAGGGTAGATATTTCAAAATATATTCACATGAATACGTATTTATTTATTTCAATATCGTTGCCGTGGCATTAAAAGCTGTGTGCAACACAGACACTACATAAAATGGAGGTGATAAGTAATAAAATAATATCATTTCAGTTTCAGATGATATAATGTACCATGGAACTGAGCAATTTTAGAATATGGAGCCACATTTCAAACGCAACTCATTAACTGATTATGAAAACCCGATTAATAGATTAAGTTATTGTTTTACATAAATATAAGAAAATGTAACATGGAATAGACTAAATTAATTTAGTATTTAGTATTATTTAGTACATATTTCAATTTCAGACCATTATAATTTAATTTTCCATTTTAAGCATTTATATTGAAACAAAAGAAATACACTGTTTAAGAGTTAGATAAAAGTGTTTTTTTTTTGTAATAATGGTGGATATTCTCTAATACAGAGTCATCAAAAGAAAACAGAGGACAGGTAAGGATCAAAATTAATAAAATAAAAAATTAATAATATAGATGTGCAACAGAACCCTATGAGACTCTAGGCCCTCCCTGCTTCTTCCAACCTTCAACTTTATTGCGATCAGAATATGAAAGGTTTTTCTAGGAAAATTGTGCTTTCGAGTTTTTTTTTTCGATGTACAGGTGCGACGACATCTTAGCAAACAAGAGTTTACAAGATTAGTATACGCGTATGAGAACTCACATAGGTAGTGAAATAAAACTTTTGGCAAATTCTAGTAAATACTCCAGGAAACGGGGGTCACAACCCAACCCCATGCCGCATACAACATTTTCGGAACAGGCTTGAATGTGACTTGTTCATATCTTTTCAATTCTTTTTTTACAGTCAGTCGGTAACATTTTTCAAGTCGATATCTATAGTTGATTTTTCCAAAAACTGTTTTTTTGAGCTTCGATCTTAGCAAAGCAAAGTAAAGTAGGATTTTCAGCACGTAATTACAAAAACTACGTTCTACACACGCTGACACTTCGAGGACTCACAGCAGTTGTTGTAATTTCCTTAGCTGAAATCAAGGCTAAAAAAAACACGCCTATTGTAAAAAAGAGAATTTTTGAAAAGTCGGGAATTTGAAATACTGAAATCAAGAAAGTGCCCGTCGTCCAACGCTAACGCTGACTCTATCTTCTCTTGAGCCAACGAAATAGGAATTGAAATGTGCTCCAGGGCGACTGCTGCGGCTTTGTGATTTTCTGTATTCTGATTTTATGCCTAAAGCATTTGGATTTTTGGGATTTTAGGATATTGAATTTTTGGGATTTTGGTTTTTTTGGGATTATGGATTCTGTGTTTTTAAATTTTTGGAAATTTGGAATTTCTGGATTTCAGAATTTTTGGATTTTTTGGTTTTCGGGATTGTGTGTTTTAGGATTTTGGATTAACGAATATTTTTGGTTTTCGAAATTTTGAACGTTCAGGATTTTGCGACCTTAGTATTTTGGATTTGGTGATTTTTTTTGGTTTCCGGGATTTTGGTTTTTTAGGAAGTTGGACTTTCGTTGTTTGATTTTGTTATTCTCAACAAAAAAAGTAGGTAAAAAATCCAAAAAAAAAGCATTTCAAAAATTTTCAACTATAAAATGAATTAATATCCTTCAACAAAAGTGCTCAGAAGTGGCTGAAAAACGGGGGAAAATTAAAATTAAAAAAAAAAAAACTATTTAAAAAACGTGAACGTAATTATAAAATGAATGATTTATATTCAACAATGTGTATAAAAGTGTTTGAAAAAAAAACAAATTCCGAAAGCACAAAACCGTAAAAATCCAAAATCTTTAAAATCAAAAAAAAAAAGACATTGAAATACAAAATCCTCAAAATCCCGAAACGCGAAAATCTCGAAATTCCAAAATCCTCAAACCCTAAAACCTGAAATCCAATATCCTCAGTAAACCCGGATATTTGACCAAGAATCGGGCCCTCAGGATATTATACAAAATTGAGAATTTTCTTTTACATTTTTTAATAATAAAGTGTAGTACGCTGCTCGACCTAAACTAAATTTTATATGGTCTCCAACTTTTCTCTCCAAACATCAGCTAAAGTCCTAGCTAAATTTTGACATAGAGTCTGTCGTGGATAAGTGTCATAGCAAACAGCTGTTCTTTGAAAAAAAACTTCATTCAAAAATTTAATTCTCTCTTATTTCAACTATTTCTGATTCTAGGTTTCCACAACAGAACAACACGATTTGTCACAATTTAGTTTGAGAAAATGTACCGACCCATTAAATGGGCACGCTAAATTTTGACAGCCACGTGAAGTACATTCTGAAACAAAAGTTTGATCATTTAGCCCGAGCTGCATACCACACAGTTAAATGGGTTCGCTTAAGTTTAGCTCAGCTAAATTTTGGAGGGAATTTTGTTTGGGAGCGAAAATTTAGGTCGAGCAGCATATAAAAGTAGACCAATCTTTAAAATTTGTCATTTCTGTCGGTTTAGGCGTTTGAATCTTAATTTTTGAATGAACCAAAAACACCGGGACGTAGAACAAAAATAAAAAAATCGAAAAAAATAAAGCTTTAAGAAATTCAGAAAGAAACCATGATTTCCTGTTGAATCCGTTCCTTAATTGATTGCTACCTACTGGCAATGCTGGTAATTGCGACCTCTATGTTTGACTTTTGTTCATTTTCTTCTTTTACAACTGACATTTCAACAAAAGTCCAACCAGAAAATACTCAACATCGAGTTTCTGCAAAATTGAAGTCAGAAAGAATAATCTGTGTTAAAAAAATTAAATTGCAAAGAAGTTGCACCCAATAAATAATCGAATTAACGTGAAAATAAGGAACACATAAACCGAAATTCAGCCAATTTGATTAAGGAAGGAAATTACCGATTCAAACAAGAATGGTCGACTACAGCAAGTGGAAAGATATTGAAGTAAGTTATTTTCGTCACATATTTTTTGCAAATATACTCCTTAATAGAAACGTTTTGTAAAGTTAACAAAGCATGATCTTTCACCTATATTTATCGTTCAATAATAATATTGGCTTTGTTCTGCCATAAAGGCCGAAAGGACTTCATTTACCTTTGCCGGTCATGATTCGATTCATGATGAATCAATGGGGCGGCCAACACTTCGATTTTATATCGTTTATTCAATAACAATTGAATTTGGGTTTCCTCAGATTCAGTGCATGTTCAACTGCAAGCGTTATTCTATTTATTATTGTTTTATATTTAGTGGTGTATATATCTTCAATTGTTTTGTGCGTAATTACAAGTCAAAACCCCACTTCATATTGTTACTTTACGGAAAGAACAAAAAACAAAAGGACTCAACATCACATCAAAAGACACCGTAACCCAGTTTCGAATTTTCTATTTTTAAGAAATCAAATCAGTTAATTTACAAAAATAAACATACATACCTACACAAATAGATATAAACACAAAAACACGCATTACAACTATACTATAGTAGTATATTGGTAATTTTCTAAACCTTTATCACTGAATGTCTACTTAATATCCTGATGCTGTTTACAATTGTGTTGATTTCGGAACCACCTTACTTGTAATATTGCCTAGCCCGATGTCACTATTGTGTGTATGAGTATCTTGACTTCTAAAGATCTGTCGTGGATGCTGCGAAACTATTTTTATTACTACCTACCTATGAGAGACTAAAACATTCCTCACTTTACGTCGCACTCGGCAATAACCTTGTTTAGATTCTGTGAAAAGTCATTCAACTTTCATAAGTCGAATCACACCTGAAATACTATATGTAGAAGGCTACCTATTCAAATTATAGAAATGTCGAGAAGTTTGATCTTTAAAGCGTAAATTGGTGTTCCGTGGAGATAAAAAACAAAAGCAATATGCACCCATCATCCTACACGAAATTTTAAGAAAAATTAACCAGCTCAAAAGAAAACAACTACCAATATGTCAATCTGAATTTGAAATTATGAGGATCACGTACAATGTAAAAGTAATTTAAATTGTTTTTTATATAAATAAAAGCTACACGAATGCTTATAAAGACTTATTGGCGTTGTCAGGGACATTCCGTCTGTACAGAGAATTTGTTTAAAAGTCGGCACTGTGTTAAGGGTTCATTCTCTTGTGATTCCACCTACTGACAACCTGTAAGCACTCTTGTGCCCTTTTCAAAAAATACAAAGCATATGTTCACAGGGTGGCTTTCTTCCAAGGCTTCTCAAAAACCAATATGAAAATGAATGGCGCATCTATCTATTGGTCTTTATAAACCCATTACTCGGTACCTTGTCAATTGCGTTTTGTTCTTTATACATCCTCCCCTTAAAGGGTACTCAAATAAATTTAGTTAACCATGTCAAATGTCTCTCTTGTTTAACTTATTCAAACCATTTTAGCTTCGTAACTCTAAAACACTCCTCTTTGCATCGAAGAATCTGAAATTCTAATGATATATCTACCCGAATCAATAAGCTCAACTTATTCTGGTCTATCTGTTCATTCTGAATAAAAATGATGACCCATTTCGCTGTCGTTCAACAAAAACAACGCAGATTTTACAGTAACCGCCTGGATTCATACAACATATTGACTCTTGGTTTCATTTATATATCGGAGCGTTGAGGGGCTAAGATCGTGTTTCCGCAACTTTCGCAGCATTAGTTAGTCGTTAGTCTTAAAACGAGATTTTATATTGTTTGCTATATCCGTTGTGATGGATAGCAAAACGCTTTCATTTTGTTGTTGGCCAACGTTATTGCATACACAACATAAGTCTGCGTTCTTTTACAAGGTATATGCATTAGGCGTCACCCAAAAAGACGTTCCAGGGCTGGTTAACCATTCGACAAGTAAACAATATATTAGTCTTTCCTCGAACTGTGGTAGAGACTCCAATTGGCAATGTGTCGACTACTGCGTATTCCCCTGCAGTGGAACCATCTGATAATCTAAGGTGGGTATATTCCTTCGCTACGGTTAGTGATGTTGAGGTTCTCTTGGTATGTTTTAAGAATCAAATGGCCCAATTGCTGTTATAAACAGAGCGACTTATACCATAGCTACTGCGCCTGATTTCCATTCGTTTGTGTCACCTGAAGGTGGCTTACTTACTCACTCTTTCTGGATTGCTGATCCGATTATTCTATCAATTTGTTCATTATTCATGTTACCGAGTGTCTTTAAGAGTTTTCAGTATAAATTTTTATTATTCGGATAAATGTTACCTTGCAAACCTTACCTTACCACAATTTTGATCTATTCCAATAGATCTCCGATGATGAAGACGAAACTCATCCAAATATTGACACGCCGTCATTATTCAGATGGCGTCACCAGGCCCGCTTAGAGCGTATGGAAGAAATGGAACGTGAAAAAGATGCATTCAATAAACGCAAGAACTCACAAAAAGCGCGCCTTTTAGATGTGAAGCAAAAAATCCAAGAAGGTGGAGAAACCGAAGAGCTCAAGGTATGTGTGTGTAGAGAAAACAAACATTAACATTTGAAAAAAAAATCTACAAATTCACAGAAAGAACTGGAGAAGATTGAAGCCGAAGGCAAAGAAATTGCCAAGATTGATGACGAACTGCGCAAAAAAGAGAAGAAGACACCATGGAATGTAGACACCATCAGCAAGCCTGGATTCCAAAAAACCGTCATAAATACAAAACCAACAAGACTTGACCTTGACAATCTGTCTGAGGAAGAGCGCGAAAATCGAATGAAGAGCTTTGTCAAGGAGAATGAGAAAATTCTCAAACAATTTGGGATGCTTCGGAAATACGACGATTCTATGCGATTCCTACAGCAGCATCATCAGCTCGTATGCGAAGAAACCGCCAACTACCTGGTAATCTGGTCTATTAATTTGGAAATGGAGGAGAAACACGAGTTGATGTCACACGTAGCTCATCAATGCATTTGCATGCAGTACATTTTGGAATTGTCAAAGCAACTTGATGTCGATCCACGCTCTTGTGTTGCATCGTTTTTCTCAAAAATTCAAAACTGTATGGTGGAGTACCGTCAGCAATTCGAAAATGAAATTCAGGCATTCAAAGAACGCGTTCAGAAACGAGCACAAGAAAAGATTCAAGAAGCACTCGCTGAGCAAGAAGAAGAAGAGCGAAAAGCTCGTCTTGGGCCGGGCGGATTGGATCCAGTTGAAGTGTTTGAATCTTTGCCAGATGTAAGTGTAGTCTGGAATTTTATTATTTCTATTTGACCTTATTATCCTCTTTGCAGGAGTTGAAAATGTGTTTCGAGTCACGCAATATAGCCATGTTACAAGAAACAATCGCAAATATGCCAGAGGAGACTGCCCGACATCATATTAAACGATGTGTTGATTCGGGTCTTTGGCTGCCTGAAGGTGGTAAAAAAAATGAAGAAGAGGAAGGAGTAGCTGCAGCAACAACCGAAGCGAACGAGAGTACACAATCTCCGGAGGAGCCAGCATATGGGTATGCCGGAGTCAGTACCGATGATTTGGACTGATTGCACGAATTTCACTGTCTGAGTCTTCTGTAAAAAAAAATATAATTCATATTATATTCGTGGGGTAATTCAGGCGGCATCTTCCCCATTTGCATAGAAAGGGAGAATCAGAAAACAGTATAATGTGAACAACTTACTTCTTTGTTTTAAAAACTAATACTTCAATTTATTGTAAATAGTTTAAGCAGCTTCTTAAAAATAAATTACCACTATCTTTGATGAATTATCCGTATCTGGTGATTCTGAGAAGAGAATTTCGGTTCTAGATTTGAGGTCGGAATCCACTCAAGAAGCACTACACAAGTATTTTGTAGAAGCCAGCAGCCGAAGACTATCACCCATATTGCGAGTGTCAAATATCAATCAATTGACTATTGACAAAATTTGTCAATCAACACAATTTTTGGTAACTCATTTGATAAAATGTATGGTTATTGTGATTAAATTGACTGTTGTGAATGCATCATTATTTGACAGTTTGTCAAGAGCGGTAAATTGCACTTATTTACGTTTGTGTTTTGTGCAGCAGTTTGCTCCGCCAACAGATTTTTCCGAGCTTCCACTATTTATGTATTTGGATTTCTTTGTTCAGCTTTTAAATTGTTTGGATGCTGTTCTTCCCCTGATGCCCGATATTGCTTGTCAGTCCAATTACCCACGGTATTTGTGTTGACATCATGATCAACGTCTTCACAGGCGAACTCTCCTCCAGGGGGATTTATGCAAGTGTTAATTTCCATTAACTGAATAACAGCTTCCTCCATATCACTTAAATGATGCAAACGGTTCGGGCCAGCTGCTTTTATTTTACATTTCAAATGAAAAAAGTTCCCACTTTTGCTGCAAAATGATTTTTTTTGATCTATTGAACCAAACTTTCTGTTTTTTTTTTTTGTTGCTGACAACTTTTGCTCTAAAACCAAAAATGTTAGATAGCAAATATTGAAAAAAAAACTTATTTACTTTTACAGCGTCTGTTCTTAACGTCCACAAAAATGCAACTGACAAAACAATTGACATTTATCAAAAAAATTGATCGCAATTGACAATACCACTTTGACTCCATTCGAAATAGAAATTGCATACGAGTTCATGATAGTCAATCTTTTATTAACAATTGACAATCGCAATACCATCCACAAAAATTTGTTGTGTATCGTGTATCGTTTAGTTTTTGACACTCGCAATAGGGGTGTATGTTGTGACATTTTACTAATACTTATCTTGATCCAACAACAAGCAGTTTTCCTGTTCCATTGGGTTTTCCCCGACTGCAACCAATTGAAAAAAAAAACGTATGACGACATAAAAGAGGCTACCTGGACCAGTTACTTGGCGACCGCAATGTCCCAGTTCGGAAATTAAATAACAAAATTTATCTTCGTCTACTCAAAATAAATTTATTATCGCTTGGATTTCAATTTGCATGCATTGTTTTCTTAAAAAAAAAAAAAACATAAGCTTCTTACAACGAGGACACGTTATAATTTAATAATTATAATTTAATAATTTAATTTTGGAGATCAATTTGTTCTTATAAATGATTAAGTAGAAAGTGGCTTAGTTAAAACATCAGTCTTATCCTGGTGCATTGCCTGGGCCCTACCAGAGGGATCTTCTGGGCATCCCCAATCTTGTCGGGGAACCCACCGTTGTACAGTTCTTGCTGCGTGCTCACCTGGGAACAACTCTTCAAATATGTCTCTGTAGTAAAACGCTTCTTTAGTGGTTGGAGTATTGATAGCAAAGCGTTCAGCTGCGGTTGCGAATTCTTCATCACTTATATGCGACGCGGCATGTGTGCGAATTGTGTTAATCCAGTCATAGCCAACTCCATCCGAAAATTGTTCCTTTTGGCGCCACAAAACCTCATCGGGAAGAAAGTCTTTGGCAAAAGCATTTCTTAAGATATGCTTCTCGATGCGATGCGCCGGTACACCTTCAAACGTGTTCAACTTACCAGGAATTTTGTCTTCCGGTCGAATGGACATCACATAATTGACAAACGCAGTATCGAGAAATGGTACTCGAAGTTCAATGCCCTTTGCCATAGCAACCTTGTTAGCGCGCAGACAGTCAGACAAGTATAACTTTTGAACTCGAGTTACCAGCTCGCGATGGAACTGGTCCACATCCGGAGCGTTGAAGAAATACAGATACCCGCCAAACATTTCGTCGGCCCCATCACCAGAAAGTATCATTTTGATGCCCGTGCTTTTGATGTACCGTGTTAACAAAATCATAGGTATGCTACATCGAACTGTTGTCACGTCATATGTCTCCAAATGGTATATGATATCCCGAATACAATCCAGACCATCTTCTATCTTGAAGACCAACTCGGTGTGATCACTGCCAATGTCGTTTGCCACCATTCGACTGTATTTAAAATCTGGTGCTCCTTCAAGACCCACTGCGAATGTTTTCAACTTATAGTCGGGAATTCGTTCGCGCATAATTTTCGTGGCAATCGATGCAATCAGACTTGAATCCACGCCACCAGACAGCAGGGCTCCAAAAGTCACATCACAGTGCAAATGTGTTCGAACAGCCGACATCAGAGTTTGTCGAAGAACTGATAAATCTGTGCGGTCTCTGGGAATTTCAGTTTGCCATGGCTGCTGGTAAAATCGTTTTTGCTCCAAGGAACCTGCCTTTCCTATTCGCATATAACCAGGTGGAAAGTTTTCGACTTTTGTACACACATCTACTAAACACTTCATCTCACTTGATACCCATATGTTACCATCTTCATCTTCTCCATAGTACATTGGAATAATACCGAATGGATCTCGTGCCAAGAGAAGAGTTTGTGTCTTTCTGTCGTACAATGCAATTGCAAACATTCCGGTTATGTATTCGAATAGATTTTCTCCGTATTCCTCGTAAAGTTCGATGATAACGTTGCAATCGCTCTTCGGCTCGTAGCCCACCCTCTTTTTAGCAATTTCAGCAGATTGTTCCAAATAGTTATAGATCTCTCCATTGGCAACTAGATACACAGTCCCATCTTGTGATTGGAAAGGCTGATTGCCAGTATGCACTCCCACAATGCACAGGCGTTCGTGGACCATTGCCACACCATCATCTTCGATGATTTTCACTCCTGTATAGTCTGGGCCTCGGTGTCGCTGTTTGCTACTTTGTCTAGTAGCAATTTGTCGCAAGTTTTCTGTTCGCTTATGATACTTCTTTGGAGCGATGGGACCTCCATCCTTAGAAAAAATTGCAAAAATTCCGCACATCTTTATTCGATTCGTCCACAATACTTTTGATTTACAATCGCGTGCGTCCTCAGCCACGTGTTCTTAATTCAACTCGATTTTATTGAATACACGAACGCTTCCAGTTCCTTCTATTTTATAGCTTTATTGGCTTTGACATTAAATATTATTCTTACATCAGCTTATCTTTCAGAGATGAATGATTAAAGAGATGGATAGCTTTCGTACGTCTTTCCCCCCAAAACCCTTTTGTTTACATTGTTGTTTTTGTAATTTCAACCCCCGTCTGTGAATACGTGTGAGCTACAAAAAAGCATGTTGCTAATGGCCGGCCAACATTCCTTTTGCTTTTATAGGCATCGCGCGTTCAATTGTTTTGTATTTGGTTTTGAACTTTTTTAGTTTTTATTAAGGCTTCGATTAAAATAAAAAGAAAGTGAAATACACATTTCGGAATAGCGAATTTTTGCATTAAAGTCCAATTCATGAACTCACATATCCTAGAAAAGAAATGAGCATATGTGCGTGACTTCATGTTTTTTGAGAAAACAGCTTGTAGGTAGCCCCGCCTTCCACTTGAAGGTTATATAACTGTGTATTCAATTATCTTTTTTATCTTTTATCAAAAGAAAAGCAGACAGAGATGAATAAATTGATAGCAGATAGGTACTACCAGAGTTACCGCTGGTATTTTCAACTGTTACAGAAAAGTATAACAATTTCAAAATAAGTATAACAAAAGTTTATCTGGCATTGAAAAAATAACACTCGTATAAGCGCAGTACGCTGCGCGAGCTTTAAAATTAATTTTGACAGTCAACCAGGTTTGCATGTAGACTCATGTTCCAAACATTTGACAATAATGAAATAATTGCATTAGGCACATTCAAGAATCTAGTTATCTTAAGTCGACTAGATTGGTCTGGATAAGATGTAACCTGAACGCAAAAACTAGATTAATCGGGAACGCAACTTTTTCTACATCAGCTACATATGGCAACTGTCAACTTAGTACTCAGTCACGAATTTCTTTGACTAGCTTTGTCGGCTAGTCCTCCATAAAAGTCAATTGAAATATGACTTAATCAAAACCGAGATACATCTAGTCATACAGCTGTCAGAATAACTAAATTAGATACTTGAACGTCCACATTATTGGTGGTGAACAAACAGGTATTTTCCTCTTAAGCATTTGTTATTTTTTTTTTAAAGAAACTTCTAGCCATAAGTTGAGAATAAAATTGTGGGCTAGCAATATCTTTAGATTACAGACACATATTTAATTTTTTGGAATTTAATTTGGAAATTGGTTGACTTTTTATCATTTGCCACAATTTAGGGTTGTTCGATTTGACAGACAGACAAGTATTACATTTACACTATTGGTTCCTACTCAATTTGTGTACTGGATAGGAATGTGTTTTCCCGATTAAATTTTTATTTTCTTTGTTCATTATTAATTTATTTAGCTCTGTAATGTTTTAACCAGAGAATTAGCTTCGCATCAAAATCGATTCCAACTTGATTCAACGCACTTTTTTATGTTTTTTCCGCACTTATTTTTCCTTTGTGCCGTTTATATTTAGATAGATCTTTTTTGTTTTTGTTTACCTAACTTCAGATTTTGCACAAAAAAAAATTGTAATTTTCGTCTATTGTCACACAACGTTCCTTTTTTTTTATTTAAGGTGAGCACACCATAGTTTATATGTGGGCCGCATTACAGATCGCGGGTTTCAATTTCAATTGCTGAAAATCACCCATTTTTCAATTTCAAAAGCAGTTTACGAAGCACTGGTACCTAGCTGACAGCTTCGTCCAAAATTCTGTTGTCGTTGTGTAGAGTCTTGAGTTGGTAATTATCGTATAACAGTTAATTGAACAGAACTGGTTGTAGTCAACGCTGAGTATACCAATAAATATTGTCAAAATGTGCATAAGGAAAGCAAAATATCCTAAGAACAGGCACAAACCAAAAACAACTTATCTTGCACACAAGCCAATAACAATATCGTAGAATTTCAGAATTATTGCAGTCTTACATCCAGTTCCATTTTTCGTATACATAAATGGTGCTAGTTTGGTTTCAATGAATAATTTCGAATGCATTCAGGGGAAACTTGTTGTCTGCGAGTGTTACCTACGGAAATAAATAAAATAAATAAATAAACAGCGCAACTGGTCGATAAAGAACGAATCATAGCCTGTTGTTTTAGAAACGACGAGAGCAATACATTAATTTTTTTTTTGCATAATTTGGAGAAAAAGCAATGCACATATTTTTTCTACACATTTCATCACAAGTAAATTAGGTTCAATGTGTTTGAAAAGTGCCTTAACAACTCTTTTTTCCCCATCATAACTGACGCATTGTGTTACGCAAATCCAATCATATTTTGTAATGGGACATTGATATTTTCAAATATGTATTTAATTATTTCCTCAAATATTGTTTGTCGATGACCTTACCCAACATGCTATCGAAATACCTGACCACAAGTATAGGTACCAAACATTTTGTAGTACTAACATCAGTTGTTTCATCTATAATAATCGAATATTTTTGAGATCTAAGTACTTTAGCTATCTCTTCTTGACCTTCTTTAAGAAATAAATGGTTTGTTGTTTCTATGGCATTTTTTTCCAAATTTTAAGTCTATTACTATTTCAGAGTCTGGAGCAATTGCTTTAATCAATAAAATAAAAAATAAAAAAAAATAAAAATCCCGAGAAAAAACCCAAATTCCAACTTAAGGTTTTTTTCGCTGCGCCACCTCTCGCGAACGTCTGACAAACATCCGAGAGTATAACTGTCATGAAAGAGCTTCTCAATTGGCCGTTTGGACTCGGCATAAAATTGTAGATCCCTTCCATTCGTCCCAAAAATAAAAAAACTCACACAAGACGAATGGTTGTGAGAAGCTAGGCTTGGGTCCATACGGACCTGTTCCGCCAATTATTTATAATCAATAAAATAAGGGGAGTTATTAATGTTAAGTGCAAATTGAATTCAAGAAGAAATTAAAATATTCTCAACTCTACCGACTGTATAGATAGATTTCTTATGTGTTCTTCTTAGTTGGGTTGAATGGAGGGTTTAGTTGGAGCAGTCAAGCAACCTGCGGCTCGAGTTTCCTTCATAAATATATCAGAACGATCTGAGCGCTCATAATGCTCGAGCTCAGTTCAGTGCTCAACTCTGAACTAAAAATGAAAACCGCAAGTGAGACAAATGAGACATGACATAGCATACTGCAGTCATTTCAAATAGTTTTTGCATGACAAATGCTACACTACAATTACTACTAATAAAACCCGTATGACACTAAATTTTTGTCTCATATTTATCATGTTGAAAAGTCAGCGGTGTGTAAAAGACTGAAAGTGTATTACGAAAGGGGTAGCAATTGCTTTTAAAGCAACCACAAATTTTCAAACTAATTTATTTTCAAATAATCTTGAAATGTCAAAAAAAAACTGCCAGCAGCTGAAAAATGCAATTTGCATACATTTTTAATGCATTTTTTTGTTGACATTTCTAAATTAAGAAAGTTGGTGTGTACGCACTCACTCCTATCGGGAATTTTCGTTCTAATTTTCTAATTTTTCGTGCTACTCTAGTTTCATTTTAAAAGTAGTAAAAATGCAAAAAATAGTAGTGTTATACGGGCTTTAGAAGAAAGCTGTATGAGGAAAGTGATATCATCTCTACTGTTTTCTTCGATAAATTTATGAAAACAACGAACTAAAAAAAGCAATACCAAAAAGGATAATGCAGTGTGGCTGTGCGTACGGCAGTACGCACCGCCCGAAAGCAATACAAATATTGCTTTTGCAGTACTTACGAGAGCACTGATCATAGCTTGTCGCCACCTTTCACTTGTGAGAGATTTTATTTTGGTGTCGAATAAAAGACACCATTTAAAAATGTAATTCCGAGTGCAAATTGACAAGTTTTCATAAAACAGTTATGGCGTTTTTCATTGAAGATCCGAGAGAATTGCCCCGAAATTGAGAATTGCTATTTTCAATGAAATTCGTTTAGCGCTTTTGTAATAGTAGGCGTGTTTTTCTGAGCTTCGTTCTCAGCAAAGCAAAGTAAAGTAAGATTTTCAGGACATCTATTACAATAACTACTGCGAGTCTTGAAGTGTCAAGTGGAGCGTAGTTGTTGTAATTGCGTGCTGAAAATTTTACTTTACTTTGCTTTGCTGAGAAGGAAGCTAAAACAACAGGCCTAGTGATAGAAACCATTATGTGAGATTTGGTTTCTGTTGCCAATTTTTTTTTGTTTTCTACAGTAAATATGAATTTAATATGCCAAATCAATATATTTCAATTTTCGTTTACATTTTGCACGCCTAATTGTATATTTTCAGATCATAAGCGAAAAATTTGTTTCTAATAACACAACAAACATTTCAATCTGACATTTTGCTAGTGTGTGTTGGTGAGTTTCTCTAAAAATATTCCGGACACTTCTGTTGTATTAAGAATTGACCTGCAAGTGCACTTTTTTTCAATGAAACATAGAATACATCGACAGAGCACTTCTAGATTTGCTCTTTTCATAAAAAGGGCAATTCTTTTCTTCAATCGAAAACGCCATTATACTCTCGGGTGATTGTCAACCGTTTTGAGGGTTAGAAGTTCGGACCTATGTCAGTAAAATAGTGCTAGATAAAAACTTTATCCATGAAGTTGAACTGTAATTTATCTTGGCTGTAGTAGTCATCGTCTAACCTTGTTGAATTAGCTAAGATGAAGTACAATGGGTCAGCGCAAATTGATGCCTTCGGGTGACTCCAACTTTAATATAATAATGTACCAATTTACAGACCTACAGAATGGCTTTAACCAAAGCAACATTCTCTCCTAATTTCATTTTGACATTTGGGCTTACAACCGCTACAGGAATGTCTACAAGTACAAAACGTATATTTTTGACGGAAAACTAATATCATATTTCCACCGCTAATAACTGCAGTCCGATAATCCGAGCATCATGAAACCCAGGACCAGAAGAATAAAAGCTGATGCTGAAAATAATGGTATATCAAGGGACATTCATGGCATCTTAATGAACCGACACTAGGACTTACATTTCACCCTCTTTAGCTGACGTCTAAATTAAATGTAATCATGATTTACAGCATGAAAGAATTTCTCATCACGAGAATCCAGGACCACCTCATTTGCCCACTCTCCGAGTATTCGCTGTTGGTGGATCTGTATAGCATACACATGTGAATAGGATGCAGCATTTGATTTGCTTCCAAGCAGTAAATGTATGTATATGTATATTGTATATCCCTTAAACAATGTCAAAGGAAATTAACGAAACTCGCACAAGTCTTGAATTTAAATTAACTCCCCGCGTTCCGAATGCGAATCCATCGATGTGTTTGCATTTGCGGTCGTAAGTAATCCATGGATATTTATACGACATTTTAAATTGAATTAAGGACATCATAGCAAAACAACCGCCCACAGTGGAGAGCTTGAATTCGCTGTTAATTGTTTCGATTTGTATTTATTTAGGTGAGTATTGCCAGAAGTATTTAAATGAGTGTCCTCTCTTGCAGTGCGTGCACCATCCTCGAGTGATGCCAATTTGCTTATGCAAATTTTCCATCCTCTGGGATCGCATTGTAATTTATTTTAATCACCTGAAGATGCTGAGACCTTCAAGGATAGGAACCTTTCTAATTAGCAAGGAAAATTTGTAAAGTCAGATCCCAACTTAAAGACTCAATTTCAGGGCTCTTTTTCAACAAAAGACGGATATATTAGTTAAAGAAGAATGTGAGTAGAGAGGACAAGAATTCCCTTTGAGGCTTTATTTAACAAATATTTCCGGATTACGCGCCCTCACAGCACTATAGGCACTAGGCAGGGTGGTGTCGCAAAAACAAGTAATATGATTTATAGACGACATCTTGGCATTCCCCCCTGTTGAATTCTTTTTGTGTTAGCCGGGACGGGATGTCCTTTTTGGAATATTATTTCGGATATAACATATTTTCACATATGGGAGAGGGCAATAAATTCGGGTGTGTGATTGCGTTATTTGACATGACGTGTGGGGTATACACCAACACCGTTTTACGTAAGTGGGTGATGTCTTCAATATCCAGATCCCAGGGTTAATTTAGAAGAATCGGAACTCTACCATTTGTAACTGGAAAAGAATAACAATTAATTAGATGTATACGATAAGAAAAGTAAAAGTCTGCGGTGGTTGTTGGTGAATAAAAAGAATAAAACGGCTCATATGGACTTGCAAATAATAAAATAATGGCCTTGAATATAGATTAAAATGTTAAACGGAAAATATCGTTTTTATTAGGTAATTCATAATTTTTTTTTCTTAAATTTTGTTACTAGATACATTAGTAGTCGCATTTGTTATTACTATAGAGTTTGAAATTGTACCATTATAGTAATTTGGCTTATACACAACATATTCTAAAATAAATTACACACAGTATTGAATATCTACACAAATCAAGCGAATAAGTTGTGTTCAAGGCTGGGTAGGTTGTTTTTAACAAGGGTTCCAAAGAAATGTTTTCGTACAAAATATGGCCGTCATAGTGATTTACAATAAGAGAATAATTGATTAATTTCGGGAGACTGGACCAGTTAGTGATCTTAAATCCTCTGGGTGCCTTGTCAAGGAACACCAATTCGGCTGGTCAGGCAGTTACAATTAATGGTGTTCCTTATCGTGACATGGTAACCCAGTTTTTAGTGCCCAAATTGCAAGATATAGATGTGACGAACATGTGGTTTCAACAAGACGGTGCCACATGCGATCAGATTTGGCCATCCAGATCTTGCGGATTAACGCCATTGGACTTTTTTTCTTTGGGTTTTTTTTTTTTGAAGTCAAAGTACTATGCAAACAAGCCCCCGACCACCAAAGCCTTATTGAAAGAAGAAATTGGGAGGTGAATTAGTGAAACATTTATGCGAAACGGTCATAGAAAATTTAAATAAATTACAAGCAAAGCCGTGGTGGTCACCACCGATGTGAAGTACGGGACACCCTTTATATCTGCCCACAGAAATGTAATTATCTTTCAACTTACGGCCCAGTAACTAACCTAGAAGAAAACGCATGCAGCACTCTCCTCTAAATATCTTTACCCCTTTAACTTCATGTTCCATATGTCATTCTACTGTATTGCTTACAAAGTAAACACACAACTCCAACACCTGTCCATACTCAAATTTCTCCATCTTTTCATTTTTAATTTGTGTGACAAGCACAACAAGATAAGGCTACCCCAACCCCGTATAGCTCTCGTACAGCAAAGCCAAGCAAATCTGCCTATCAAGATTTGCATTAAAAAGACAATATCCTTTGCTGCACAGTGCTGACTTAATAAATCTACCCTCCATCTTACACGTGGCATTAAGAAGTATAAATACGATGCTAAGGATTAACCTTGGGACTCACTCAACTCCACAGTGTTTTAGCAATTAATCGAACATGGAGTCAACTACCGCAACAACATTGGCCGCGTACTTAAAGTCTTATAATTAAGTTTTGTTTTCTCAGTAAACAGGGCACAGGTATAGATGTGGGCTATGAAATAAAATTCATCGTCAAAGTGCTCTCCTTAAAATGAGAAACAAAATTCACACTCCATCGCCAACGCATTGTTATATTTCTAATAAAATTCGAATCAAATCCAACGGCAGTAAAGAAGAGTCCATTGTGCCCATTGTTAGCGGCATTTCTATATATGGTGGCAAGGGAGAGCGAAATCAAAAGGACGAATAAAGATTAAAAAGTGTTTATGGCTTCAGTAAAGGGCTTTTTTGTGTAAGCTGTCACTTTTTATTTCATCAGGGGTCGAGAAGGTGACATCAGGGGTTGGAGCAAAATTGATAGATCATAAATCTTCGAGTGAGCTTATGAGTACGGCTATATTATGAATTAAAGTGTGGCCTCAAGTTCAAGCACCCTCTTAATTCGCATTGAACTGGATTAATTTTTCCTTCACAGAATCGGCTGGCCTCATTACAAATTCGAATTTAATTGCTTGGAGTTTCCAATTTCGGTTTCCAACTCCTCCCCTTTATCTTTGTTTCGAACTTTTAATGACTGTGAATACACTAGAAATAATCGATTCGCAGGACACAGCAGTGTCAGAGAAAGAAAAGAACAAATCTCTTTTTTATGGTAATTGAAGATTTTTATTGTTTCACCTTTCAGACATGTTTTTTTTTTTTTTGTCTTGGATTGTTTGTTGTTTAACATCGTTTTTCATTTCCTAATAAAAAGAAATGACTTTTCAGTCGATTAATCTTCCAGGCGTATTATTGCCTTTTGAGGTGAGTTAGGGTGAGCCATTTTCCTTTCGGTGATTTCCATAAGGAGATAGATTGAAAAAAAGCTTCCAATGGACTTATCTTTTCTTGCCTTGCATACACTTATGTACGTCCACCCACCAATCAACTTGGTATGAAGAACTGGATCCAGCTAGCTAGGAAGATAGCTGGAGAAAATTGTCTGGAGTCCTCGTTGTTTCTTACACCGATGTAAAATAGGAGCTCTTGTATTTATAGATACGAGTAAATACTAATTACAGCTTTCAAGAATGATAATTTCTGTCTCAGCAGAATTTCAATCGTTGTATGACCGCTTCGGAACGCCTTTGACACTCGTTTTAAATTGTTTGCCATTTAGATTTCATGTGATAATGGGTGAAAGTCTCAACATACCTTTATCCACCATTATTCTAAGCTTTTGGTAAAATTACTGAAATGTGTGTCAGTCAACAAATATTTTCGGCTTCGTGTACATATGTATTTAAACTCAGTGTTATGCGTGTTATATCTTGTGGAAAACGTCATATACCTACAACTTTACGCCTGAAAATAAAGGTAACAATGAACATTAGAGCTGTTTGAAGAAACAGTAGAGATATTGAAAGAGTCCGACATAGTCACTACTTTCAACCACAATTAAAACAAAGCAAAATTAAGAAATTCAGGGAGAATGGATTAGATTGAGTAGCAAAACATACTGCGCCGTACCAATAACCAATTTTAGTCTCTGCTTTAAATTTACGGAAGCTCACAATTCCGAAATTTGTATGGAATATATAGCCCCGGTGAATTACTTGAATTTAGAGTTGAAACTAAAAATGTTTATTGGTAAGGCACACTGTTCAAAAACAATCTTTTCAATTGATAATGTGGTTTCAATTCGATGGAGCGATATGTTATACAGCCCGTTAAACAACTCAGTTGAGACATTTCCTGGTCTTGTACTCTCTCTTTTCGGTGATCAGAATTGGCCTTTTAGATTATGTGATTCTGATTAAATACAAATTGATTTCTTTTTATGGGGTTATTTTTGAAACACCCACCCGTGCACTATGAAGTATGTCATGTCATGCCGCATCAACGAGATTCAGCCACATGTACATATGTAAAATGGTCTCGGAGAATTTCGACAAAAGAGTGCATAGCCGTTGAGGTCTTTTGCCGGATTTATTATTTCATTCATAACCTAAAATACTATGTTTAAATTAAAACAAAAAAAAAAGTGTTGAATAAAAAACTGTGTTTTCTATTTTATTCAAATTGTCCTTCCTAAATTATAATTTTAAAATTATCTTTGAACTTGCTGGTGCTGGCAAGAAAAATATGCCTGGAGAGAAAGTTGATTAAAACTCTTATGCCCAAAACACATGCGCAGAAATTCTGGACGCAGCACAGAATGCAGTTCTGCAAGTTAAACAGATGTGCAGAAAATTATTTGACATGCCTTGCATCGGCTAATATTTCTACTGTCATTCAATGACTAGGCGGCTGATGTGTTTGCAACCAAAACAAAAACAAACACGATCAGCAAATGTCAAAAGCCGATGATGCCAAATACTTGAAATTGCAATTTATTTTCCTTTGTGTTGTGGTACGCTTGGAGCATATTTAGAAATAGAGACATGTTGCAGTGCTGCGGTGGGAGCAGAATTCACGTGTATTCCATATAACATGTGTATTCTAATCTTGCTGTGCAGTGATTTCTGCACATGTGTTTTTTTCGGCATTACGTTATTAAAAAAATTATGATAGTAAACCTACTTGAATCCGAGGTGCGATATCAATAGCACGGTACAAGAATACTCCGCTGCCTCTGTGGGTTGCAGTAAGGATTCGTCTACATTGAGACCAGGACTTTCCCCATTTGCCGAATTCTGACTTCAACCATATGGGGATATATGGAGTTGCGTTGAGTTGGAAAAAAATACACCAAAATTAATTAAAATAAATGATTGGTGCAACCTAGGTCTACCTTTTTACCACCATTCGTATTGTGTGAGTTTTTTAATTTTTGGATTTTATGTCGATTCCGAATGATTGAATTGAGAAGCTCTTTTATGATAGTTAATTTTTTTGGATGATTGTCCAACGTTGGCGAGACGTGGCGCAGTGGAAAAAAAAAACCTTAAGATGTATATTGCATTTTGCGGGGATCGAATCTGAAAGCCCTCGTTCAGAACACTAACCACTGAGCTACCAGCCACTTCCCACGAAACAGCAACTAAAATAAAAAGTACAAAAATTTGCTAACAATAGTTTTCGAAATTATTTCGTAAACTAACGTTTTGTATTTTTACGAATATTTATTTTCTCTTTGTAAACGTCAAATTTTACCGATTTTACCGCCTTATTACAAAGGCTGAGGGGCCTATCGAAATCCTATCTATCTCCAAGCACTGAAAGGAATATCCATTGGCCAAGTGATGTTTATTCAGTGTTTAAATTTTATTTAAAAAAATATTGCATATACCATTTGATACACCCTTTGAGAAAGGAATATACTCTCTCATTACAAAAACATGCAAACAGTTTTCCTAATGCAAGTTGACTAATGATGCGACTCCCAGCTCAATTAAGGATTCACTTGTCACAGTTCACATATAAATACACTTTATATTGAATTTCACCGAATAAGAAGAAAAAATCTATAGCAGCAAAGCCGAACAAATATAACTCCCCACTGAGCGCCTTACTATAAAAGAAAACGAACCATATCACAGAGTGAGAAGTGTATTACTTTCAATGTGTGAAAATCTTATTTGGCATTGCCTAAAGCTCACTTGACCATGCATCCCCCGGGGACTGACTCTCAAATTGACAGGAATTGAAGGGAATTTCTCTTCAATTTAATACGTAACACTGTTCGGTGCTCGGTGGGTTCTTGGACTACTTTGTGCAAATATCTATGGACAGGATTGGGGAAGGATATCTTAGGCCGAAGTGTTAGTTGGAATGGGCCAAGGTTAAATTGGATTGAATAACATTACGTATTTGCGTACTTTTGCGGAAGAGAATTTTCTTCTTTTATTCCAATTGAGCGCTGCAAAAAAAAGGATAATTTATGCGCGCAATGAAAATGTTGCCGGTAAAAGATGGGGAGTGGCAATTTTCGCAAATTTGTTTCGAATTGCCGGGGATACTTACTTATACTCTAGAGCCGTTTGAGTAATAAAATCAATCAATACTCGGTATACCTACTGGACTTATGCGCGAATTTGAGTTCTTGTTAAGTTGCTCTGTTTAGCCATAGTTTTTGTGGTGCTTTCTCAAAGTGTTATTATAAATTGTACATTGTTTATAGTGGGCGTGGTGGCTCAATCAGTGGTTAGTGTGTTGGATTACTGAGTGGGCTCAAGTTCGGTCCTCAATTAGGTACATTTTAATGTATTTTCCAGTGCGTCCTTACGAATTTCTCAGTTCTGATAAACATGGTTAGGTATGACTGTTTTGAAAGAGCTTCTGAATTCAGCCGTTCGGACTCGGCATGAAATTGTATACGTTCCTTCCATTCGATCTAAAAAAATTACAACTTATAAAAAAACGAAGAATTGTGAGGACCTTGGCCTAGAGTACCTAAGTACGGAACTGTTGCACGAACTATTTATTTTTTTGTATATAAAAGAGTGTTGTTAAACATTTTAATAACTTGTGTAGCGCACTTGAAAGAACTATTTACCTTACATCACTTAGTTTAATTTATTATTAGGCCAAATATAGTTATAAACTAACATACGCTTACAGAAAGGTGGGGTTTAAATGTTCTGTAAAAGATGGTGCTATTTGCGTTGAAAATCAAAACCTTTAAAACTAGTAAGTGGATGTCCAGTAACCCTTGCGCAGACGAAACCTACTCATTCCAGTAGTCGATGCTGTCACCCGCTAGTAGCACTACGCTTATTTATTTCTAGCAGTTGTCGTTATGGTCCCAACTGAGCTTCATTTTATTCGCATTATAAATATTGAATGGTACCTAATATTTATTTTGTATACTACTAAAGGCTTTGAGCAAAAAAACTATTAAAAGTTGCGAAAAATATAAAAAAAATTCATTTCTATTAAAAAACAAGAAATCAATTGACAATAATATCGATTGCAAAAAATGCATCAGTCCCTCAAAGGTCATTACAGCCGACTTTTGTTAATCAAAAGTATAGAAGAAAAATAATTCAACCATGTAAATATTTAAAGCAACATTTATTTTTGGCTATTTTGTTCTTATAAATAATTAAAATTGTTTTTATAATAATAAGTATTAATTTTGGGGTTAGGTATTTTATCAGTACTGTATAACTGTAAAATTTATTTGTTAGATCACCCATACAAGTTAATATGCAGCATCATTTTCCCGTCCTTTAAATTGGCGACGCCAGTCTCAAACGGGTTAGGTGCCATAAAATAGCTTTAAATCAAATTAAGTAAATATCCAAATAAGAAAAATAAATTTACAAAGACGGTCCAAAACTAAAGTTGATTTATCTTCTCTATTAGCGTTTCCACTTGAATTGTTGTTTATATATTTGTACCCCAATCAATTTAGGTACCCTGCTGATGCATTGTAAATTGAAAGTAATATATAGAAACTTATATATACTAACTTTATAAGTGTCTATACTTATATATACTAACTTTATAAGTATCTATGCATTATTATTGTCGCTATCCTAAAGTGTGCATAAATAAAAAGAGCAAAAAATTAGAATTTATTATGGTAAATTTTAATTTAATAATAATAATAGTACACTTTATTACTAAGTAATAAATTACAATATTAATATAAAACAAAAATATAGCAGCACTAGCTATAAGTGCTTTCAGCTGTCAACATTTTAATTTAGAATTCGTAAACAATTAAAACCTTATCAAAGTGGTAACACTAGTTGTGTATGTATATTATACTTGCTCCTAAAGGGTCAAATATTTTTTTCGCGTTAATTTTCGGTCTAGCATTTCTATACGGCAGTCTTTTTTGTACACCCATTTTGCACACATTTTGTATATGAGGTTTGTGGGCTCACCCTCGAGGTGAAATCACAATTATTTTTAATCCAGCTATTAGTATGAACAAACAAGTTGCCAGTAACATGCAGTAACATGCAATTTTTTCCAAACAATGTTGCCAATTTCGAAGTAGATGCCTGAAGAGTATTATCAAAATAACTTAATATTGTGCAGTAGCATTCGCCGGATGCATTTTTCTTTTAAAACTCTGTAACATTGCCACACTTATTACAATTCACAAATTTTAAAACAAATATAACAAAAATAGCAGGCATTGAAAAATTAATGCACAAAAAAAAAACGGTTTTTAAAAACACATCTAAGAAAACAGTGCAAACTTATACTATGTTCCAACCAACGTAATTTAGCTAAAGTGATTTATAAATCACGAAAGGCGGCTCCACCAAACTTTAAGTGATTTAGTTTGACATTGTTATTCTTTCTGTTTTTTTGCCATACCTGCCAAGAATAAAACTATTTTTCATTGCATGAATTTAATACAAATATCAAAAACTAACCGAAACACGAACAAAATTAGAAAATTGAATTGGAAATAATTTTTTTGACAGTTTTTCTTTCTTTTTTGTTTGCTGAATAAAGTGCTGAAGTTAAGAACAGGTATGTTCGATTTTATTTTGTGTGGATTTGCGATAACAGATACGTAATTAAAATTTAAACACGTATAAATCACGTAATTATAAATCAGGAAAATGTATGATAAATCACGTAATTTATGAGATGATTTAGATAAATCAAGTTGATTTAGCTAAATCACGATGGTGGGAACATGGTATTAGTCTAAAAATAAAAAAAGAACCGACCAAGGAAATTGCGAAGATTCTTTTTAAGAATAAAGCCAAGTATCCTGCTCGCGCTAAATTTTAACTCCCATACAAAAAAAGTCTACAAAGATAAAATTTAGCGAGGCAATTTAGCACGCTAAATTCTTATATGCATATAGATGGGCCGATGAAAAGTCTCCACATCAGTTAGCTCGCGAAATAAATGTCCGTTACATTAAATCGAAGATAAATTTTGACATTACAAACGAGCAAACAATTTATTTTGTGTTTACTTTGGATTTTTTTCAGAGGAAACCGCAGAAAACATTTGTGCGATAAATAAAAGAGAACGCAAAACCAAAAATTCCGTTTCATGCGATAAAAAAACATAAGAAAATTCCAGGGCTTGTGGAGGAACAATGCAAAGGGATTTAGCCGACACGAAGGAACGTGTCGTCTTCTGCTTGCTGTTATAGAAATTATTTGAGCTGCTGCAGCGATGTTAATATCTTCTTCAATTTTGCTTATATCTATTGTTTTGGAACGATTCAAACAATGCATTGTCTTTAAAGTTTGAAATTCGAAAATTGTATGTACGCGACGCGAATAGTTAAAATAACGTTTACTGTCATGATCAAATGGTTTTTGTCCCATCTATATGATGTTTTATAATTTAGCGAGCATTTATCTTTGGTGTGGAGAAATGAAGTGGAGACTAGGGACGCTAAAATTTAGCGCGAGCAGGATACTAGGCTTAAGAGTAGAGAACACTCTCTAATGAATGAAATAACCGAGAGCATGTTTGTGCACAACAATATGTGCGCATGAGAATGAGTGTCCATTGGAAAAGTTGGAATCAAATAAAAGAACACACCATTTACGAATGAAAATGGTTAAAAGGAGCGATATATTTATATAGTGATTGACAGTTTTTTTGAAAATATCCTGTAAAATACTAACTTTTCGGGAAAACAGTCTTCAGCACATTTATAGCTACGAGCATGATCTACAAAAAAGCTATTTTTCCAATATTTTGAAAACCAAGAACTACAAATTTTTTTTTGCGAAATATTTTTTTTTTACCAAATTATACTTATTATTTTAAGTCCATTGGTATCTGAAGTTTACTAGAGGTTATGCCGTATGTTGAGTGCAAATTTCAGCCTTTTACGTCAATTAGTTTTCGAGAAAGGAGCAAAATTGGTCTCGGACAGAAGGACAGACATCGTAGCAAAACTAATAAGGTTCCGTTTTTTCCCATTGCGCACGGAACCCTAAGAAAGCTCACAAAGTCCTGTCCTTTTTTTCAGTATGGTATTGTATAGCACATATATCCAATCATACTCAAATATTTTCTAATGCATCGTATGTTTCGAAAAACAAGGACTTTCTCTTGTCCTTTTTCTTTACAATTTATCTTATCTATCCCCACTTTTCCATTTTGATTACCTACCAAATTTTCCAGTTCCTTTCTATGCGGATATATATTCGTTATAACGCATAGGTATATATCACAGTCACACAAACGCGTCACAAAATACGTTTCCAATCATAGCGTCAGGAAAAAATTAGTCCTATCGGCGTAATATATTGGAAAATTATTCAAATCGATGGCATCGCCCCCAAATGATACGCACCCACATATATTAATATTAGAACATATTGTATAAATAAATCATAAATGATAAGTAAAACAAGGCCCTCGCACCAGGGGTGAGTTAATAAGATGTCGCCGCAGACAGAATCAGTTCATTCTCGATATTCAGATATTGCAATTTGATGAGACATCGCAGGAGATAGGCACGGGGATGATGATAATGTCGATGGAGGTATAAAAGGCCCATCTCGGCACGAAAATTATAAACCATTAGCTGTTTGTTTGGCATAGCCCGTATAAAAAGGACGCGGTACTGGTACAGACACAGTGGTAAAGCAGGGAAATAATAAAAAGTGAGTGGAACATTATGAAAATTAATACAAAATTATGCAAATGGTATTTCAAGGATATGCTGTTGGAAGCATTATTTTTATTTTTCGCTGGCAATTTCTTTCTACTAAAATCAAAGGAAATGGATGTAAATTGTTGGAAAATAATACACTGTTACAAGATTTGAATGCGGGAAAGCAAGGAGTATAACTATGGATGTAAAAGTGACAAATAGTTTTTGATCTGTAAGTACTATACATTTTTCGGACTATACCTCCCTAATTCATAAGTTCATCATTTTTACGAAGTATATAGGTTTTGTCTCAACTGCATAATCCATAGAGTTATACCATACTTCTAGCTGACTTTTCTTAAGTGGCAATCTCCTTCTCTACTAACTCGTATGTTTCGTACGACATCAGCAATGGCTTTTTGAGCTTAAACTGTGCCGTTTACGATTGACTTAGCACTTTATGAGATATTTTATAATTTACTAGCCCGTGCCAAGGACGTCACTTACCTCATTAACTATTCATTCCGCAATATTTCAAATCTTTAGTTTCGAAAAGTATTATTTGCATTTGCGAGGACCGGTTGTCCAATCCTGGCCAATGAAATTTTTCAAATTTCAAGGCTAAATCTATCTTTAACGTCAATTTATTTGTAATAAATTTTTTGTAAGTATGCGAAGTGCCACTTCCGTTTTCCAATTCCGCCTACATTTCAAAAGAACCCTTCATTGAAATGAAGACATGAGCAAGGCAACCTTGTAGTAGAGTTATATCCGGTGTTGGGGTTCTGGAAAGAGCAATTTTGCCGACTGTTCAGCATCGAAGACGATTAACGTTCTTCTGTAAGCGACTCATTTACTAGATTTTCTAGATTTTCTTCTATGCAACCTGTTTAAGGCGCCGGGGAACGACTTGGTGGAGAGCATACAAAAATTTATCACAACGATGTGGTCGGATGAATCATTGCTGTCAAGATCCATAGAAAATTAAGCACACTTGGAGCCTCGCCAGCTATAGAGGCATCAGTCTTCTTAACATTGCCTACATGATCCTGTCTACCGTATATGTGAACTCCTGAAAAGATTTAGCAGTTAGCTGACTGGCCCCTACTAGCGCCATTATGGGCCGGGTAAGCCAAAATCCCAAAAAGTTCAAATCGATATCTTCCATAATATTTATTGATTTAAAGGCCGCATACGGTGTTTAAAAAGCCAAAACAAAGTATGAAGGACTGCTTATAGTTTTGGCATCCCTTCCAAACTTATCAGTTTGAAGAATGCTTGCTGTTTTTTTTTTAAGATCGGAAACAATATCCGCACCGTTTTGAATGCTTGAACCAAAAAAAGATATGAAATACGATTCTTTTGAGTTATGTTCCTTAGATATCTGACGCAGTCCTATTACTGGCCTCATTTTTTAGGGTTGAAGCCTTCACAGTTTTTATTAAAGGCCCGTAAACCCGCTTATGACCAATTTATGGTCTCGGGGGAATGATGGCTGAGCATGGCATCATGTTCGGCATCGAGTAAATACTCCAAGTTTCGTCCACAACCTTCAACGCAAGTCTCTATACACAATGCACGTGTTTCATTATTTTGAATTAAACCTAAGCAGCCAACAACCGCCTACCATAAAGGTTTTCTTGCATTTTGTTTACAACACCTGCTACAATTTAAAGCCCAATAGACAAATTTTCCTCAAGACGAGTCCAATTCCATTCAGAGCATGTGTGTCCCAGTATTGGAGTGCAAATGGAATAAATGGTAAAACTCCAGTCCTTCTGCGATGGATATCGGAAAAGGGTAAACTAATAAAACGCACAATTTGTGTGCGAATCCCTTTTACATTATTTCTGATTACTATCATCGCCATAAGGATACACTTGCCTAAGTGTATGCAATATTTTGTCAAAAAAGCCAAAAACATAACTCGGCTACTGTTTGACCGTATATATACGACCCGTGACACCCTCGCGACCCATAATCTAAGCCAAAGTCCGTTCCAGAACGCCCCAGAAACAATTGAAAGTCAATTGAGGATGAAACCGAAATTGCTTTTGCCTTGACCGCATCTTATCTTTATGAGATCCACATTCAAATGACCAGAAGCATTTAGAAGCTCATTCATTCTGATCCGTTTAAGGAGCCGGCTAACTGCGATTATAGAAAAATTATGCGAGAATATCCTGTCTTATTAAATCCTTGAGTGCAATTTCTGAAACTCTAGTGTGGGAGGCAACACACAAACTCGTAAATGTAAATAGAAACACTCAGGCGTAGGGGATGTCGGCTTTCGAAATAAAGGGGTGCCGGTGTTGTGCCAGTGGAAATTTGTTCCGGTTGAAATTCGATCAGGACTATTTGATTTTATGACTTGGCTTTATTATTGGTAGTGTGTTTGGTGGAGGCTAAGAGAGTCATAGTCATGAATTGGGGGTAATGTTAACTTGCTATTACAGGCAGAAATTAGAATCTACGAGTCCTTATCGTAATGAATGCAGATTGCTATTTTATTTTGACGACTCTAGTTTGAAGGTGTCACTTGGGATTTGTTGGGTCTTCTTGTTATACGATTGTTAAAGCATTGCTATTGCAGAAGCGGTCGAAGCTATGCGTACTCCTTGCCTATTGAGAGCTTATTGAAAATTGCTGGCTGAATAAACAAAAACCGGTTGGGAGGTAGGGCTTCGTTTGTAGATATCGTCAGTTTATTTGATTGAGATTTCGGGAGCAGAGTTAAACGCCTTCCGATTTTATTTACTTTTGTTAAATACCTTCTGCACGAATGGCTTCGAAGTCATTAAAAAAATCATCTAACGCTATGAGGTATTTGGTGAACTGGCAGATATTATCCAGACATGTGGAAAATTTTCCCACATCAAAAATCTGCTGCTGTAGCATTCAAGTTCTTTGCAAAAAAAAAATTAAAAATTCTTTTCTTAAGTAAAGTAGGAACTCGTTCATCATGGGATTCGGACCGTGACTGCCGAAGTAAGTATGCAATGGAAAATAAATGTGACAAACGATATCAGCAGAATAAAGCCACACCTAGTATACAAACTACGACGGAGCTAAGGGTTTTGGTGTTACAAAGCAAAAAAAATGCGTATGGTTTTTTTTTAAATTTATCCTTCAAGTCTTCTTAGGTCGATTCGGCCTTGTTGAAAAAGATCTTTAATAAAACACAAAATCACCAAAACAGAATGTTACACCAGCTGGAAAATACTTATGGAGTAACTGAACTGTTCCTTGGGCGGTATTGCATGTTGCACCATCTTGTTGAAACCATACTCCGATTATACCCATGTCCCGCAATTTATGTGCTAAAAACTAGCCCTTTTTTTAAATAAGAATGGACCTATAACGCCTTGAGCCAAAAATTCCCGCCAAACAGTAATTAGTTATTTGTCATAAATCAATTGTTCTCGAAGTCCATTTTAGCGATAAATATGATTAAAATATTGCTATTAATGAGAACTTGTGTTTCTTCTCTGTAGGCGCACTATTTGGAATAACCCTAAACTGTCGCAGCGTAAGATCTGTCTTTCAGCTCAGTATTAAAATTGTCAGTCACAATGGAAAATATGTGATATATAATTTCTCAATGAAGACGCTACCGAAGTTCAAATTCGTTAATAATTTTTTTGATTTTTCAAAGAAGTCAAACAAATATGTTCAGTTCGCAAAATCCTACTTATTGCTTAACTATGTTTAGCTAAAAACTGAGTATAAGGTATTGATCAGGATGTAAGCATTATTTGGTTTTTTAAGTTTCCTCAAAAGAGAAAATCAGGTTTTCGAGATATGAGCAAATTTCTGAAATTAGCGTTTTTTCGATGATTCGAATGGAAAATAAGGGTTGCAATAATTTTAAAAATATCAATTTTACTTTTTTTAAAAATCCATTGTACGATAATTTAGAGAAAAACTGGTTTGCTATCAAGTTAATAATGGCTATAATAATGTAGTAATATTATTACCTTAGAAACGATTTTCTCTTACAATCATATGGAGCGTTTTCGAGATACCAACTTTTAAAAACCATTCGATTTATTAGCGAAAATGTGGTTATCCAGCCACGTTTAATATAAATTTTAAATCCGTCTAGCCGTTTGGACAGAATTGCGCGATCCACTTTTTAGAGTTCCTCTGTCATCGTAATGCTTAAAGTGAATAACATCTCGAGTTTGCTATTTTTTCTCATATAATCTATACGAAAAATTTAAACAAAATAATGACAGCGACAGCTCTAAATAAATTTGAACGGGATATTTCTGAAAATTATATACCAAAATTAAAATGAAATTAATAAACTAGTTACAGTGGACGTCCATTATAACGAATATCCGATATAACGAACGAACGAAGATATAAATTGAATCGAAAACCGTGGACATTTTAAAATGGCAGGACCATCATCTATTAAATTTTACATTAAATAAAAAACGGTTAAATAAAAATTCAATCGATGGACGTCCACTGTACCAACCAAAAATAAAGTTAAAGAATAACATAAATTTAAAAAATATAACTCTTTGACCGTGTATAAAAGCAGATTTGAAGAACATTTCTATACAAGAGAATATTTTACAATTCAAAATATGGTAAATATGAATTTAAATTTAAAAAAAAAAGTAGCATGAGAAAAACATTTTCTTAAATTCATCGATATGCCTTCATTGGGGTTACACCACTGTGAAAACTCAATAGTAAGAGTTGCAACAATTTGCTTTGTACCTTCTTTATTATACTATCTACCCTTACTTTTTAAGACATTAGTAGAACAATTTAAAAATCATTTGGGTATTACTACGGCATCATTTATCAGAATTCAAATAATGGAACTATACGACCAAGAACATATCCATCAAATCCCAATGACAAATAATGTAGCTCATGGCATAAGTAAATTCCATATTAACCGTAAAGGAAAATAATGCCATAATTTTGCGGTATTCTCTGGATGTCCGTCGTCGCTTGCTACCCCTTACCACCTCGTCAGTCACATACGCGTACCGCATGCATCAAATTCACTTTTTATTATTTAATCTTCACAAATGATGTCCAGGATAGCCCTCAAACGACATCAAACAAAGTGACATTCGATGAAGCGATTTCCATAAAAGAGACATAAAAATCCAATCTGCCACATTTGTTGCGGTCAATCCCGTCATTATTTTGCATTTTCTCCCAAAATGCGACGGACAAAGAGGTATCATTACAGCCCATATGTGGGACCTCCCATATCAATGATGACCTCAATTAATCATGAAACTTGTGCCATGGAAGTCGCTACCTAACCTGACATAAACGAAAACTCTATTTCAAGTATAATTTCTTTATTCAAAATTAAACACAATCCTGAAATGTCGTCATTTTTTGTGTCCTTGGAATAAGACAGACACTCAAAAGCCATCTCAAGGAGCTGACGCGTAAGAAGATTTATTTACGGATTTATTCACAGGACGGATTTCCGCCAGGGGAGCTATTAAAATAAATTTTCAAAAAACACAGAAATCCTTGTGCGTGATAATTAATCATAGAACTCCACGACCCCGAGGAGGTGTTTCGCGCTCCTTGAAGGAGGTGTCAACATAAACGACTGCAGCAATTTTTTCCTCATTTGCATAAGCATTTGTTAGCATAATCTTGTTGGCCTTGTTGTGTTTATTGCTGTTGGGAGACTTTTAATCCCTTTTGAAGTCTACTTGGCTTTTATAAAGAAGAATGTAGGTGGGTCGGTGGATAAAAAATCATCTCAATAAAAACTGTTTCATTTTTTAGGATTTTTCTTTGTGGGGGTGATACTTTATTTTAAGTACTTAGGTAGCTGCAAGGGGAAGATTCATAACAAGTTGTTGTTGCAAATGGGACTGTTTTTTTATAATAAAATTGGAATAGGGATTGGATAAAATAAATATTTCAACGGACTTGTCGACAACTACACGTGTTTTTAAAAATATCTAAGTTAACTAGGAGTCTTATCCATTTATTGGTTCCTCTTGGTGGTTCTTTTATCGTCATTAACACACCGACCGAACTGTGCAGAGCTATGTAGAGATGACAACCAAACAAATAGAAGTGGATCATGTAGGCTGGTCGGCTGTCATATGCCGCAGAGTAAAATTCGCAGCTCTTCAAAAATAGACCACAGATTTTCTCTAAGTTGCTTCGAACAAATGTTGGGCAGAGGACAAAATTCTCTTAAGAAACTGAAGGAAATATAAGTGCGCGTGGTTGGGGCTACAAAGCCCCAATCGAAGACCAAGAATTGTAGTTCCGTCGCTTACCGAAAAACGGCTGGGACGATCCAAGTCTCAATATGAATCGGTATGAGCAGTTCAGCATTGACGACATTAGCCTAACTGAATTATTAAAGCTCAATGTCATGGGTTTCATATGAATATAGGAAGATAAGGTGACTCAGCAGTTTCCAAATTTGTCGAATTTGAAACTTTACGCGTTGTATAGAACTGTGGCCTCAATGTCTCTACTCTGAATAAAGGAGATCCTTTATATTGTGCTAACTATAGAACAACCTGCGAGATCGGTATTGGACAAGACCTACCTTTCAGAATTTCAAATTGATTGGAAATGCCTGAAAAAGTTTAGAGTTTTTGTGCAGGAATAGGTTGGAGAACTTTTGATGATTTACAACTTTTAGTAAGGACATACCACCGAAACTTTGAGTCTTAGTTTGGTATTGACAAGACCCACAGGTCAAAACCAAAGGTACAAAGAAAGATAGGCATGACTGTAAGCAAAAATGTCTGCAAATAAGGACAACCCGTAGGCCGTAGTCTGAACTCCAGATTTTCAATTTGAAGGCTGAAATAGAAATGTTCATTCCCGAAAACTTACAAAATGTAGTCATTTTGAAGTAGCGTATGACTATGATTTATTTCTCTGTACAAAATACAACTTTATAAAAATAGAAATTATATTCCAATCGGTCAAGGCGTTCCATGGCAAGGAACTAGAAGGTTTCTTTGCTTCTAGACAGCGCAAAATGATAAAATGTAGCTGTCTCATTTTTCAATGAACTTGCGAAAAGCGGATTCAATTTTACGCAGTAGTTTTTAAATGTTAAAAAACAGTTTTGTTATTTATGTTTCACTGTTTGGAAAACAACGCTATTTTAATGTCAGTTCTGGTGAGAAAAGCTAGTTGCTTAAGCCCTGCAAGTAAAACCATTTTTGTTTTCGGATAAAAGTAAAGCACTGCTTTGATATTTGAAAAAAATAATTTAAAATTTGAATGTAAATTTATAAAGCTTCCTAATGCCATCTTAATCTTCACTATTTCTTTGTCTCATTATTAGGGCCTCTCCTCTACCCTACAGCTTAGCAAAATATTTTATTTAATTTTTACATAGGAAAAAGCGATTCAATTGAGGGTTTTCGAAGTTTTTCCAAAACCTTTCTTTTAGGATTTATTAAACGAAACAGAATTATAACAATCAGGTTAATTTTAATCATCTAGCTCGTTCGTTTTGAAAAATTTATGAATGTTTATTCATTGCTGATGAAAGGGATACTCGACAACTTGGTCTATTTTTTTTAGAAGTTCGAGACAAATTATATATAGGATTGACTTGATTGATTGCGGTTCCTTTAAATAAATTTTGTCTTGAGATTGACCAATCTTCACATACTCACAGAATATCCGGCTCTATGTCGTTTCAGAAAAAAACATCCTTGGCGATGCAATTGTCAATTCAGTAACCATTTCTGACAAACACACAGAGAAGATTCTTGTCTTCCTGACCGCCCCTGGAGTGAAAAGATGAAACTAGGAATTTACCAAAGTAGGCAGTGCTAGAGCCCCTTGAAGGCTCTCTCGATCTTTCAATCTAATCTTATCTAATCTAAATAGCTCTTTGAGCTATAAATACCTTAACCTGGAGATTTCCGCTGAGATTTGAATGCACGATGACTTTTTTCAAATATAGGGTTTCAAAGTAAAAAAAAAAATCCTATAAAGACCACGCCTGTTTTTTGCCTTTCTTTTTTTTTAGCCGCATAATCTATCACTATCGACCGACTCAACGATATGAAAACTGAAAACATACTGTCGATCGCCACGAATGGAACAAAATTCACATTTCACAACTTGCTGTCTGCCGGCTCCCATTTGTGTAAAAGCATACTTAATTTTTGAAAAAACAGCTTACCGCGCTGGCTAAGTGTGAAATGGCTTCTAGTCTTTTAACGAAAGCTGGCCTTAGAATAGTTACGTACAGTCGAACCCGCATAATGTCACATCAAACGAGCAACAAAATAATGTACTCTCTTCCGTCACTCTCGAGAGACAATAAAAACTGCAATTGTCAAAAAAAAAACTACAGCACGTTTAATAATTATTTTAATTTTATTATTAATTATTATAGTTTTGCTACCAATGTTTAGCGAATTTGTTTGTTTTTTTTTAATAGCGATTTCTTTTCTTTTATAGTAAAAACTTACTCATTAAATACAATATAACTATTACCTAAGTAATAAGTAATTTAAAACAAAAGAGTTATTAAAGCATCATGGATTAACAAATTTTGATAAAAAAAAATATTGTAAACTCAATTAAAAATTAATCTAAATTTAACAAAGTAAAACTTTAACACAAAAAAATATCCCAGTTGCACTTACACATTACTCTTAATTTAATAATATTGTGTAACATTTGTGTTTGGTACTTAGTATAATTTACAAAAACGTTACTGTTAATATCGTAAAAAAGTTCTTTTTCTCAACATTGATATGTTTCTTTCTTTTGCTTTAAATAAAAATGCATTACATAAATAATACAATAAAAAATAATAAATTAAACACAATAAATACAGAGTATTGAGTGAGATAGAGAGAGAGTGAGAGAGTAAGACAGACTGAATTTGTCATTTTATTGGCACACTATCTAAGTCTTTTTTTGCTTTAAATCTGTTCATTAGTTTTATTCTTAAATAAATCAACATTAGTTTCTCTTTCTTTTACGGATTTGAGTATTTGCATATTATATAAGTTGAGTATTTGTTAGTAAATAGTAGTTTTTGTTTATTTTTACAGGAATATTTATACTTAAAATTAATTTAACAACATTGAATGTTTTTAACAAGTTTTGAGTTTTGCTTTCTACTTATTAATTTTAGTGTATTAAAAACTAGGTTTATTTTATTTGACACTACTTGCTATGTACAACTTGTTATTTTTGTTTGTTCTTTTTACAGTTCTGATGCTAGACGATATTTGTAATTAATTAGGAATAGGCACCGTCATTTTTTGATGCAAAAAATTCACTGGGGAAATGCTTTTTCGAAAATAGTGATGGTGAGCCGTTCAATGTCAATAACTCGTGACAGTTGTTTCATTGGTTTGACATTAATTGGATTAACTGGTGTGTCAGCTTTCTGACGTCTATGACTGAGACATATTAAGGACCGCGAATCAAACTGTGTATTGTGTAACAACAGGCGATGCACCCTTGTAATCGCCTTCATTAGTAGAAAGCTGAACGTTTGATAGTAGTTCCACTGTAGTACCATTTGCTGTCATATAATGTGAATGTAATTTGCACGACTTACTTGTGGCCGGAATAGTAAAGTACTTTAGTTCGTCGTCTAGCTGCCGCTACCCCTGGCATCGCCAGTCTATGATGGCGTTGTGTACCAACTGGTGGAGGGCGCCCCTTTGTGGTACAAGTGGAAGCCGGAGTGTGGTGAGAAATATTGGGGTTGATCTAAGTTACCGTAGGCTGAAGCTGCATCTATAGTGTTTGCCGCATGGTGATGCATGGCAGCGGCAGCCGCGGAGTATGGTTGAGGTTTCAAAGGCAAAGCTGGAGCAGCGCTGGTGTCCGTACTGGTCGGTGTGTTATACTGGCCACCGCGTAGAGGATCAGCGTATTCATAGCCTCCGTTCGCTGCGTGGGACGAGTTCTTACCGCCGAGGTTGTTGGAATCTCTCGGCGACACCGAGCTGGGCGGAGTCATTGCATTGTGGTAGTCTATGGAACTGTGGTATCCACCGTATGTAGACACAAGATTTGTGAACGCATCGGCGGATTTCTGCGGCCCATGTCCATGAAGTAGATATTGGTTGTCGTAGGACGACTCACTTCCAGGTGGTGTCGGAAGCGGCCCGCCCTGGTTATCACTGTAAAAGACGCCCGTGGGCGTTTGTCGGGCTGTAGCGCGAATAACACTCTCCCGGTTGGCATACAGCTGCCTCAGCAGAGCTGTGGCGGGCATTGGTGCCGGTTGCTGGTAGTGAGGTGTTCCAATCCATTGGATCGTGCTACTCTTCTCTTGCTGTTGCTGCTGCTGTTGCTTCAACAGTGCATCTGCACTAAAGTCCGTCGTTGCATTACCTCCGCCCGGCGACGGTAAATGCTTTGACATCGCGTTCTCCAAATCTTTGACTGAAGTTTCCGTATGTTCTTCAATGACAGATGGATGGCGACTGCGCGGAGTTTCCCGATGATCCGGTGACAATTTGGCCGGCTCAATATTGGCAACTATTTCCTCGTCGACTTTGATTTTCCGCTTTTGGCCTCTTTTTGTAGGTACCGTGACAGCATTATTTGTGGTGAGAGATGCAGCCGCTGACTCGTCTCCAAGTGTTGTTCCACTATTGACAACGGCGCCGTCTTTGGCCATAGACATTGATGCATTATTGACGTTCGATGTACTACTGCGTGCTCTAGTTCGGTGATGGCTATCGCTGTCAGTCTTCGGTGAGGACGTTTTGGATTCAGGAGCCGGTCCGGGATGACCTTCTGTTGAAGGATCAGCGCCAGGTGAACCGGCACCCTTGTCCGCTCCCGACTCTTCGTGCTTGATAGCATCAACACTTGGTTCTAACTGACAACAGTCCAAGATGAGGTTTTCGTTTTCACGACAACTGCAAGTAAATGATATTCAAAAGTTATAGTAAGCCGGTATAATAGACGATAACTTCAGAAGCGAGTGAAGCAATCTACCCTGTTGTGTCAGATGCTCTTAGTCAATAATTCAGTCCAATTTCAATTAGATAAATAAACACAACTCCAAACTCACCTAATGACATAATTAACACAGATTATGTTCTGTTCATCGGCATTCTTTGTACTGCATACTACAGTGGCACATGTCTGCAACCAAGTGTAGCCTCCGGTCTTGTTCATCATTCTGTAGTATGACGTAAGAACTTGACCCTTTTCTATTACTGCAACGAGTACGAGACAATAATACATTAAAATTTATCAAATAAATAAAATTTTCCTGTACTCACAATCCATATGGCTTTTTCGTATTTTGTTGGCATCCTCACCATGCACCAGATTGTACAGATTCTTTCCAACCAACTCCTCGGGGCTGTAATCCAATAGATCTGACACCCTGTAAGTAAATTTAGAGAGCCACATTTAAAAAAAAAATACATCTTCAATATTCAATGAAGGGATGAAAGCATTCGCTTGTTTTTTCGTATTCAGATCACGACATTTTCTTCATAGTCCTACCCACACAGACCGCAAACTTACGTTTTGGGAATATCAAAACCACAAATGAACACGAGCAGTACTGGGAGTGGGTGGGGGAAGTAGGTCAAGGAGCACTGTGTATTTTTCATGTTTTAATAGTAAATATTCAAGATATAAATTTAGAGATAGAAGAGAAGAAAAAAACGGTAGTAGCAGATACTCGTATATATTAAAAAAAAAAAACATATTTTGTTGAAATGTGGAGGGTTCCAAGATGAAAGAAGGGATGAACCAAAAAAATGGCCTCAAAAATATATGCAAATTGGGTAATAATAGAGACAATCAACTGATGTCGCGAGGAGAATGGTGTGGATTTGAAGTATAATTGCTGGTGTTTCTAAAAAGTACATTCAGTCTCATGTCAAGCACACGCAGCAGGGAGCGGAGGAAAATATTCATACTTTGAACAGGTCTTTCCTATATTGCATGCAATGCAAATAGCAGCCCAAGGCGACTGCAGTTTGAAGACGGTTATAAATCTCACTTTTTGAATCTACAATTAAGGATACAGAATCACGGTCATTGGAAAAATCTGATCATATCATGGAAGAACAATATTTCAATAAAAGTAAAAATAAATAATAAAAATGTACCCTCCACTGCATACAAGTCACGCAAAATTGGTTTTGCATGCGAGGTACCAGACCTACTTGAATACGACGATAAAAATAAGTCCTTTCACCAAATTTCATTCGCCTATGTAAATTCCCTTGGGCGCTATTGTGCTTTCAACAGACAGACAGACGGACGTGGCTAAATCGATTCAGAATGCGATCCTGATTCCGAATATATACTTTATGAGGTCTCCGGTGACTCCTTCTTGGCGTTACAAATGTAACGACAAAATGAATATACCTTCCTGTGGAGGGTATACAAATCACACACAATTATCAACGCAAACGGACCCTAAACAACTGTGCAGACTGTACAATGTACATTGTACATATCTTCTGACTGTAGAGTTACCTGCCTGCATTTTTTTAAAAAATATTCAAATTCATCAACATTTTTTTGGACGAATATCTTTTAATCCAGCCAGTAATACCCGACACTTCGGACTGACTTGCCCACGACGATTGTCAAAAATACCTTTTTGTTCATTCTGTTGTTATAAAAAAACCCACGAGAATAAATACATCAGTAAGTATACTGCATATAAAAAGCACAAGAACTAGCAAAAACATTACTCCCTTTTTACCCGACTGCGCACAGAGAGGGTTATGTGTTTCGCGCGTATCATATGTACGTTCCATCGGGACACCCTGTGGCCTAAACGGCTTGACCGATTTTGAATAGTAAGGTGTCATTAGATTCGTATTCTTCCCCGGAGTGTCATAGGCTAAAAAGATAAAAATAAAAAAAAATAGTTTAAAAAACCAAAAAACCCGACTGACTGTAAAAAAAGAATTAAAAAGATATGAACGATATGAAGATATAGGTACTTGAATGTGTCTTTCAAGTACCTATACCTTACTATTTGACAGTCGGAGGATACTCAATACTCATATATTTGTTAGGGTGTATAGGAATATAGTCTCCGATTGTCAATTAGTTCGGTATAGGTACTTGAATCTGTCTTGTTCATACCTTTTTAATTCTTTTTTTTTACACTCAGTCGGGTTTTTTGGTTCTTTACACTAATTTTTTTTTATTGACTTTGAATTGTTTTTCTTCAGATTTAAATTTTGAATGTCTTCTTTTTTTTGTTCTGTGGGGATAAAAATGTCCTTCCTTCGCCCTTTTAGCTTATTTTGAAATGCCAAATGCCAACGAAATGGGTAATTACCCACGATCTGGGATTACTAAGTCCAGCCAGTCGCAAATAAAAATCTGCGGCACCTAGCCAGTAAATATCTGTCCGAGCGAATCACTCTCAGCGGTTGAAAAATTGACCTAATCCTACAATTCGAGTTCAAACAACTAAACTAATTCCAGCTACACAAACATTTTTTTGAACTGCATTGAAAATTTAAAACTTTTATCAAAGGGAGAATGTTGTATCATTTATCAGTAAGCATTTAGTTAATTATTTTTTACATTTTTGGATCAATATTCGTTTTTTAACACGTGGTGCAGTGGCACTTTGTATAGTATGCTGTATGCTGTAATATCGAGCGATGCCTCTCCGGTTGGAAAAAAACACGCTCTACTCTTTTTTTTCATTTTTTCAACTTCGCCACCTATCGCGAACATGAGTCTGCTTCAGACAGACACACGATAGTACAACTTTCCTGAGAAAGATCATAAATTCAGTCATTCACAATTGGAATAAAAATATAAGTCACAAAAATAAATATTCACATAAATTATTTGTTTTAAAAAGCTATGGCTAGACTCCTAAACCTGTTGGGTCAAGTTTTCTTGTTTTTATATAACTTATCGGAAATTACTTTTTTTTTATTTTTTTAATTTTGAATTCGTGACGCTCAAAAGTAAATCTGACAGCAAGCCGTTACCTTGTGAGCAGTTTTTAAGTTAACTCATACGGTGAGAAAAATGTTTAACAATTAATTGTGTCCAAAGTCCGACCAATCACCTTAGGTACAACCAAAATAGCGGAATTTTAATTCGAATGACGGCCTAATTATGTTAAATGTTTTGTATTTTATGTATTGTATTAATGCCGTTCGTAAATAAGGTTTTTAAACTTACTTGTCTCGATATCTGATTTTAATTGTGAATGTCGGAAATCATAATTCCAATGTAAATAGTCCGAAGAAAGCAAATCTAGTCGGTCATCTGTCAATGTTTGTGAGTACCTAGATGACCTGTTGCGCCAATTATTTATTTATTTATTTATATTTTTTGATCTTCAGAGTTTAGAAGCCTCGATAGGACCTACTATGTAGGAACACTCTTTATGTTTTTTATATCCCTAAAAAGTGGGATTCTGTGAAACGAAGGACACTTCTTCATTTGACAAAAAAAAAAAAAAAAATAAAACGCAGGGGCTTCAAAAGCAAAAGCAGTTTTGGAAGTAAAACTTTGGTTTTTGACAGCACCAATTGAATATGCATTTTGGCACCTTCTGATTTTTTGGTATCAGTTTTTTATTCATTGGTTACAAACAATTGGTCTTATTTTGATTTAGGTATGTAGGGCCTTACTAAAAATCATTTTTAACATTTAAATATTTTATAACTATATGCAATATGCAATTTTGTATGGAAACTTTCGGCATAGTGAGTTACAAAAATGTATCCTTTGTATTTGTTAATACCGTTTAATTTTGATAGACAGTCTTCCCTACCCACAAAAGGCTGCCCCAAACAAAGCCATACAACAAAGAAGTGTCAATGCAAACTAGTCCGGACTAAGGTTAATATAGAACAAATCGTTAAATGTCACAAAAACGTTAAGAAAAATAGAATAAAAATATTAATTTATAGATTTTTGCCAGATTGTCATCACATTTTAATACTCAACATTTAATTTAATAGGGTTTATTTTTTATAATTCTTTAATTCAAAAGGTCCTCTTCAAATAATTAATTTGAAATTGTATAAATTTGCCCTAAATAATACATTTTCAGCAGTTCTATTTTTATAAAAAAAAATTCTTTACAATCTATGTAACATGGAGGATAAAAATGTTGCACTGAGTTCGGACTTTGGATACAGGGTGTAGGCTTTTTGTAACCGTCCATTTCTAAATACGCAACTTGAATCAATTGAACGTAATAAAACGAACATAATACAAATTTATGCAAACATTTTTAAAAACTCACCTTGGCTCACAATGTGCTATTCGAAGATCAAAATTGATCCTGGTCACAAACATGTCGCACTCCAAGCGGATCTCATGCACGGATGGTGGAGGTAATGCTATCGCCAGTGCAACCATTCCCAACAGGGGTGGCTGCGACTTTCTCGTATGAGAAAATGTGTACTGCGGTCGTAGTTTACACAATAACAAAACAACCTGAAATTGAAGTAAATAAGAAAGTATTGAAAATATTGTAAAAAATTTAAATTTTCATAAAACTACTGTATAAATAGTTTCTACAGCCTATTTTTTTATTTTAACGAGAAAAATATTCGATACTGATCAATAAATCAGTTTAAATCTGTAAAATTACTCATAATTACTTTTATTAACTAAGTTTAAGTTTTTTTTTTGTTGTTTCCAACACAAGAATAAAACCAAAAACAAAATAGAAGTAAAACTCACAAAGAAACCACACACACGCGTGCAAAGTTAAATCGAGCAAAAAAGGAAAAAATCATTTCGATGCGGGTGTGAAATAAGATAATTATGCAAATTTTAATAGCACTCGATAAATAAAAAAAATTCATATAGAAGTTGGGTTGGGCTGGGTAGTATTGGCAATGTGGCTGGCGGGGAGTCACATCGAAATGATTTCTTTTCTTTGGCTTTTCAGAAATACTTTGGGATTAGTATGTTTGCTGTTGTTGTTGTTGAGATATGAGTTCGAATATACGGATACTGATTTTATTGATACGTACCGAATAATTGGAAGCCGTTGTTTTACCAAATTTACCACCACTGTCGTAACCCTTATCAGATACATCGCCTGCCTGTAGATAATATAGGGGTACAACACAATGTACGACACTAAATTAGTTGTTAGCTTTAGCGATGTATTTTTGGTTTATTTTTTCTTATAAGAACTACTTAAATTAACAATGAAAATAAAAACAAACGAAATCAAACTCCATAGATTTTGGATCGGACTTTAACTTTGTTGTATGGCTTTGTTTGGGGCAGCCTTTTGTGGGTAGGGAAGACTGTCTATCAAAATTAAACGGTATTAACAAATTTTTAACTTTTGAACGAAGGCGTTTAATTTGTTTTCTAGACTTAACAAAATGGTTCACTGGACAATCCAAACTAGCATTTGTCGACATTTAATTTGCCACAAACACTCATTATAAGCACACAGCGAGAATTTAAGAAGCTCTCCGTCTAGAGCATTTGAATCCCCTTTCTGGAGATGCAACAGTGTTCAAAATAAGTCATGTTGACAAACACTCTTTGACATCGAACAGGAGGTATTCATCTAAGCTTAACATTCCATTGAACTTCTTACGCAAAATTTGAGATTGTTCAATTCAACAACTGGTAGTCACTCAACTTCAACTGTACTTTATGTGAAAATCAAAGCGAAGTGGCCTAATGCTAAATGTGCTGACTTAAAACATAATAGGGTTTCATTTCTTTCAAGATGCACATGGTATATAGTTATTCCGTGCACACAAAATACAGCCAGAGGAACGATAACAATTCTTTAAGAAATGTTTTCCAGGCGTCTTGTCTTCAAAATATGTGGCGGGTTCTTCGATTGACGGTCTTTGAAACAGAACCAGTACACAAATAATTCTTAGTCTCTTGTAAACCTTAAATGTAGCATTAAAGGCATTTGGATTACCTTCATTGAGTCAAAAAAACTTGAAAAAAAATATGGTGTCATGTAGCGGATACTATTTTTCATTTATACCATTGCAAAAATAAATTGAAGTCTTTCAATAAGCATTTTTCAGAATAACTACACCACACCAAAGTCAATCAAGCTTTGTTATTTCTATCCTTCTTGGTACGTTGTTTAGATCGACACTTTGGTCTAAAATAAAAGTAACTGGAAAATCTATAGTTTTGCTTGCCAGAAACCTAAGCCATAAATCTTATATGACATTTAAGTGCCCATCTTCAATACTCATTGGTTGAACTTTAAGCAGTTAAAGTCCGCCAGAATGTAACTGTACATTCAAATATATCTAACATGCAAATGCAGCCCTTTCCAATACCTAACAACATAAGCTTATTCTGTTTGAGACAAATTAAGTCAGTTAAAATAAAAGAGAATGACACTTGTACTTACCCTATAACCAGAAGACTTGAAATGACATCCACGTTTGGTCAGCGTCGACTTCATTCGTACACAAAACGATCGTTCGAATCCTTTGTACAGCGTCGTTGAGTTTATGCACATTTGAGCGGAAACTATACCAATAAGCAAATTAAAGTGTTTACCAACTGATGAGTGTTAAATAGTAAGAAAAACTCACCATCAGGATTATTAGTGCCATGATTTCCCCCACCTTCGTCGGACGCACCCGATGATGGTGACGCCAGACCTGCCCCATTACTACTTCCACCCTGCGCGCTGGTGAGACTTAATCCAAGTTGTTCAGCGATTTCCGCATGATCTCCTTGATGGATATAGTCGAATATACTACTACCCGTCATCTCGACCTGGGACAGGCCCAAATAGATAGACACCGTCTCCGATATGTATAAAAACCGCCCATCAGCGGCGACGGCTAGCGCAAAACCATCTAACGACTGTGGAGTAGAATAAAATACGGGTCAAAGTTTTGGATGAAATTAGGAGTGCTGCAAGAAAAACACCCACCTGAAGGATATGCGTGCCCTGGTGTTGTTCAAAAAGCTCGACTGCGGGACTTCTTCTTATTGCTGCGCCTGAAAAACGGCAGGAAAACACTTTTCAATATAAGAAAAATAAAACAACAAGTAGTTTAACTTTTTACTACTTTGGTTAATGTCTAGTGGAGTTGTATTCAATCTCTAGGTAAACCTAACGTATCAACTGCGTTTTTGATGCTTTTTCTATTGAACACTGAAAGGGGATATTTTTTAAACACTACCGAAAAAAATGGTAGACCGAGACTGTGACTGTGTGGGCAAATATGGAGCATACATAAATAACGCGCTTGGTTTGTATGAAATGAAGTTAATCCGTACAGCTCATATAAAACTTCCCAGTTCACTAGTCAATAGAAGTTAGCCAGCCTTGCCAATAAACGTTTTTAGTTCCGACTTTAAATTTTAGTAGTTCACAGTGGCAAACAAATTTTGCATTGGTGAGATTCCGCAAATTAAAAGTCGAGACTTAAATTTGTTATTAGTACGGCGCAGTATCTCGAAATTACAAATTTGATAAGTAGGTAGTTCTAGTCAAAATTAAATTAGACTTGACATATATTTTGAATGACCCTTAGACCTAACCTCTTCAATTTTTAGATAATTCTTAGTCCCTTCTAGCATTTTATTGAAATATGTAAAACGAAATTAAACAAAAGTTAAATTCTGTAACTCAGTTTTGTTGTTTGACAATTGTGAACTGATTTGAATCTGGCAGACGCCAACAAAACATTAGCCCTTCGATTTATTTATCTATACTGGTACAACATTTGGCAAAAATAAAATCATTAAACTAAAGAATTTTGTTTACTCCTAGGCTTGATAAAAAATAAATAATTAAAGACTCTTTGTAGTGTTGGAAAGAATTTAATATTTTTTGCACCTTTCGATGTCTTGTCTGACATTTTTTTCCAAATAAATAAATCTTGTCCATCAGTTTAAAATCGCAATTAGCGGTGACTCCAATCTAACTATCTGCTTACTTAAAATTAAAGTTACTGAGTTTTTTTTTAAAAAGAGTTAGAGTTGAATTATTGCCAAAAGCTCGTCTCTGAATTGTTTTATTCCTAAAGGGCCAATGTATGCTTTTTGAGTTAATATCCTGTATGCATAACGTAAACAAAATTTACTCGATAATATTGGCTAAGCCTAATATTTTCAATCTAGTAAAATACTCATCAGCTGGGCGAAGTAACCACTTTTTCTGTTGAGATCTACAAAAAGTTGCAATACAAAAGCAAAACCTATATTTCGGTGTTATTAATCATATTTATTTAAGGGTTTGACGTTTTAGGGCGACTATTTTAGCCTCTCTTATAAAGGGTTCAAAGTTTTTCGTCTTTATAAGTTCTTCTTCAAAATTTCTTTTATATATTCAAAGATAGAATAGAAGAAGTAGTCCGTTTATTTTTTATACCTATCAAAAAACTTGAATCGATTATTTGTCGGTCATCCATGAGTCTTCTGAAAGTATTGCAAATATGAACGGTTTTTAGTAGACGTCAAACAATTCATAGGAATGAAATAAATAACTGATGTGCTTCCTATCTTGACTTCTGTTAGGTACACGGATGTACATTGTACAAGGTGGTGCCAAATTAATCATCCTATCGGAAGATGTTATAATTTTTGCAAATGGCGTCGTACGTCAATCATATTTGACATTTGTGAACTAGACAGATAAGCGCTATACTCTGCAAGAGCGTTGAATAATTAATGTATATTGTGAAGAAAGCGTTTCTTGGTCGCGTTTTGGGGTTTTGGGGATTTGGCATGGCCAGCAAGATCGCCCGATTTAACCATGCCGGACTTCTTTCTTTAGGGCTACTTCAAGTTGCAGGTTTATGCCAACAAGAATCAGACAATCGCGGTCCCTAAGGAGAATATTCGACAAGAATGCCAACAGTTATCTCCGGAAATCTTGTGGAAATTCATGGAAAATGCGAAAACGGACACAAATGTGTTTTAACACTGGCGCAGCCACTTGACGGATATCGTCTTTTCCACTTAAGTTTAGAACGCTGCTCGAGCTAAATTTTCGCTCCCATACAAAATTCTCTCCAAAATTTAGCTGAGCTAAATCTAAGCGCACACATTTAGCTGAGTGGTACGCAGTACGCTAATAATCAAACTTTTGTTTCAGCATGTCCTTCATGTGTCTGTCAAAATTTAGCGTGGCCATTTAATGCGTCGGCACATTTTCTTAAGCTAAATTGTGACAAGTTGTTGTGTTTTGTTGTTCTGCTGCGGAAAAGTATGCAAGAATGGGCTTTTTTTAATAATTACATGGTCGAAAAGTACCTAAAATCAGAAATAGAAAGAATTAAATTTTTGAAAGAAGTTTTTTTTTCAAAGAACAGCTGTTTTCTGTGACAGCTGATGTTTGGAGAGAAAAGTTGGAGACCAGATAAAATTTAGTATAGCTCAAGCAGCGTACTAAGCCTTAACAGAAAAAATTATAAGGGTTCAAATTAATATTTCTATCACTAAATAATATCGTTCTTTTTTTAATGAAAAGGTATCACTATGTCTTGATATTTGGCAGTTTAATATTGTAAATTTCTTAAGCGGAAGTTTGTATGTTGGAAAACTTTTAAATTGTGAACAAGAGCTGTTACCTTTGTTTATTCAAGATAACTTAATTCTTTGCCTTGTTAAAACCAAAGCTTATGGTCTCTACTGACGCCTTCCATATGTAAACTAGAGTTTGTTTCTGGTATCGTTTGGTGGAAAATATTTATAATTGCAAATATAGTGTAAAAACTTATTGCCAGGCAATATGAACGAACTCTTTTTTTTTGTATTTCTAAGGTGAGGTATACGATTTGGCTAGTTGTTGTATCTAATTCATTCATTAACATTGTTGTTTTCAGTATTTAACTCGACTAGATATTTTATACAGACAGAATTAATAATAATAAAAATAATATTTTATATAGTTTCAATATAACCCCAGTATGTCAACTGCCATAAAGAAAGATTATGTGCATATTTCAACTATGAAATTGAATTTTAAATCTCTTGGTAAGTTCCAAATTGTATGCACCTAGCAAATACAATTTTACATTTTGAACGCATAAGAATATACTTTTAGCAATTTGAAAAAGACAAATTTACAACTGGAAAACATTTAAGGACCAAGTCACACTTGAGCCATGTAATAGGTATCGACGAGAAGCTTTTTACAATATATTGCATGTTACTGTAAATAAATCAACAGTGTACGGAATCATAAAAAAATTGATTGGTAAAATATTATTCCATCCCTAAAAAATATAACTTTAACGGTGACCATATGTACGCCAATCCGACAAAAAAAAAACCCCATAACACATAACGTCGAACGCCCCGACGTGTGCGGTATAGACTTTAACGTGTGCACTCTTATGATTGAGGTCGGTCATAATAATCGTAAAAGTGGGTAATTGAATTAAGGGATAGCAGCCCGGCAACGCTTCGGGTCAGCTGAGAAAATATTGTTATTGTGGTGAATTATATTTTCATTCCCACCCGAAGGGCGTATAGGAAAAATTCTCTAATTCAGGACGATCGAATGTCCATTTGAGCACTTGGGCAGTGTGAAAATGTCCGTGGGGCGATTGAATTAACATTAAAACATAACTCAAAGTGGATTCGAAGGGATGTTGCTGGGATATTCCATTGAATATTAGCGGATTCGAGTGCGTTTTATTGGGAGTGATAAATAAATAAATAAGCCGCAGGCGGTTGTTTTTTCTGACCGCAAATATTAAACAAAACTTTGATGTTTTCCAATTCGAGACCAGATGGAGAAAAACGAGGGGTTTCGTATTATTGGGCTCATCTGGTTGGAAAGCTAAGCACATATTATATTCTTGGTAAAAATTGCCCTACCAATTGATTAGTAGGTATAACACATAAGTTAATTCAAATATTAAGGATATGGTTATATAAAGGGTTTTTCACAAAGACTGCTCAGTTTTTACTATCTATAGATGCAATTAACTTTGAAGTGCAATAACATTTAAATGTTTTCAAGCACCTATTGAAGCGACTGCATTGCAATGGAATTTTTACTATATGAATATATTGCCAGTGCGTGGTATAAAGAGAGCCATTATGGTAAAACCAATTTTCCATGACTGTAACGCATGAATCGTGAGGTATGCCAAACATTTTACGGCCTCTTAACTGTCCGGCATATTGGCATAGACCATGCACTTCACATTGTTCCATAGAAAAAAAGTGCAGAAGCGTCAATTCACACAAACGACAGGGCCAAGTGTCAGGTAACCTACCTCATAGAGATAACACACTGCTGCAAGACTTTAACTTCAATAATACGATTTTTTGGCCAGCTGTGTTACATGTACTCCCATTTTTAAATCACAATGATCATCTTTCAATTTAATTAAAAAATTTGTAAATTTTCCAATCAAATTTATATCACCCGGTAGACAAACTTTGGACCGCGACAGTTTAATGAAATCATCAACCCTTGAGATCGTGCTTGATGTTTTAAAGTCACTGACGTTTTAGAACGAGAGCTATGAACATAGGGTCCATCGTCAGTATCCCTGGGCGCGATGATGCATTTTCATTTTGTGGTTACCACTTTGGCAAGGAAAAAGAAAACAAAGTGGAGCACTTTCTATGGAAATTAAGCCGGAAATCCGTCCTCTTTTTTTATTGTTGCAGCTCCTTCAAAGATTATTGTAAAGCGATTTAAAATCCTGCCATTTTGGCCTTGGAATCAGGATTCTGTCTTGACTTATGGTGCGATTTATTGAGCGAAAGTCAAAGACTTGATCTTCTTGGCAAAATGTGTTTGAAAATACAGCACATATTGCGGTGCTCCCATCTAGGGATCCTGCAAATTTGCAGATAGGTATTGGCATACCCAATGACTCCTGGGAAGGACCAAGTCTGTCGAGTTCGCAAAAGTTCTTGTAGTTTCATTGGTGAAGATTTGGGGAAAGCTTAAATGGCAGCACGCAAATTTATGCTACGAAAGCAATAATGACTGAGTTTGAATGAGCTATATGTTTTGATATTCCAACTCCATATGCGTCTAAAGAGGCACGTTCCTGCTCCTGTAGTTGGAAAGCTACGGAAAAAGCCTATTAATGGCAAAGAAATGATGGCACTGCTTGAATTAGAAACTAAGAAATACCAGACATTGCTGAAAAAATAAAAAAAAGTCAGAGACAAAAAACTGCCTTGTGGAACCCCTTTTAAATAGCGAGTCTCAGGTTTGATATCACGCAAATCTACTTTATATGAATGGCAGTAAAGGAAGCCTATATGTTTTCTGATAACAGTAATTTAAATTTCCAAAACCAATCACATGCCAACTTCAAACTGTCTATGCCAAGTTGAGACATGCAAACAAAGCAAGCAACGGCCCAGTTCGACTACAAGAAGTCATTATCGGATCGGATCATAGTGTCAACCATAAGATAACTTTGAATAACCCTCAAAATAAAGCATTTTATGTAATAAACCGCCCAACATTTTAACCGCGGACGCGGACTATACAGTCTACAGCCTTGCTCGATGTGAACGACGGAAAGGTTGAAAATTGTACCAGATATACTGCCATTAAACTTCTTCCGACTCAACCAGTAGCAAATTCTAAGATGCAGTAATATGCAGAGCAATGAATATAATTTTGAAAACAAAACGTCTTTTTTGGGCAATTGGAAACATCAACGAAAGTGGGTCTCTAAATATTATACCCGCGTATTTCATATGCCAACCACGACCGTCGAAATTTCGAAAGCTTACGATTTATTAAACCCACTGAAAGCGACTGTCGTCAGCCAATGTCGAAGTAGCAACCAAATAAAATAACCAACAAACTGTCATTCGACCAATACGAGATATATGGCGGCATTATCACACAAAAAAAAATGTATTATCGTTTAATTTGCATTTAGGTAGCCACCCATAATTAATTCGAAGCCGCCATTAAATTCTTTATGGTTGCGTGTTGAATCCGTCGATGACGATTGGAGATTTCTCCGAATATTTTAAATAAAAATCCGTTTCTCCGGTATAGATGTGTGTGAGCTGTTAGGTTATTTTTTTTTTTTTTTTAATTTTGACCATCAAAAAGTCAAGTACTGAATTGGTATGCACAACATAGGCATTTCCTTCGTTCTTCTGATTGTTGTTGATATAGGCTACACTCTGCACAACATAATGTGGCCACTTTATGTGCACAGGAAAGTTCAAATAGTGATAAAGGCCATTTTTGTTTTAAACGTCCCTCACCTGCTGGACGGTTTCGAGATGGCAGGAGACTCGTTTACGTTCGTTGTGCTCGCAAAGTCGTAGCATAAGGGCTTGCGACAATGTGGGTCGTGGTTGGTATAGGTATGTATTATCTTTGTTTTTCTTGTCTTGTAGATGCACTCCTAGAGGAGCCTAGAGGAGGTATTTTTTTTTTTAGAAAATGCTAATAGAATAGAAATTTTCAGTCGCATTCGGTCTTGGTAGGGTGTACAGTCGTCACCGTTTCCCGATGCGCGACAATTTTACATATTTCATTTTATTTATTTATCTCTTCGTCTTCGTTTTATTTTCCCTCCTATTTCGCTTTGTGGGTTGGTGAAGCATTTCGTTGGACACTGGCGGAATTTTAAATAGCTACTTTACGCGCATTTTCCTTGCTGTGTGTGTACATGTACAGTGCCCACATTCTATCGGCCATTTTGGTTTCTATTTACAGATGCATATAGGCATATACATTTTTGTAAATGGAATTGAATTCAATCTTTTATTTTTAAATTTACTTATTTTTTTTTTTTTCAATTTTTGACAATGAGTGACTAACGGTGGAGTTTCGAGCAATGAAGGTCTTTGGTTCGATTTGTGCGAGCAGCAATGAAATGCTTGAGACAGCTGTAATTTGCATAGGATATTGAAATTAAGTGAAGGCTTGATGTCAACAGAAATTTATGTAGATACCTTGGAACATATAAATATCTACCTACTGCTACTGTATAGGTATATATTATATTGTTTTGACATTTTCTCAGAATTTTTTTTTGTAGCGCTGACATCAGCATAAATGTTGGGGAATTTTCGATTTTTGTTGTTATCAACCCCAGCCATTAATCGAATTGAAAAATATGAGTCAGTCAATAATTGTTTACTTCAAGGCAACTGATCCCAAGACGATTAAACGATGTGACATTCCATTGGAGTTCATTACCAATAATGTTTTTTTTTTTTTTAAATATTGCTTCAAAAACGAGGTCATTAAAGAGCTTCTCAATTGGCCGCTTGGACCCGACATAAAATTGTAAATCCCTTCCATTCGTCCCAGAAATAAAAACTCACCACAAGACGTTTCGTTGTGAGAAGCTAGGCCTAGGGTCCCTACGGACCTGTTTTTTTTTTTTAGTTGCTATGATCACATTGCGTATATGGTCCGACGGAATTCGAGTACGGCCGAAAGTTCTAGTCTCAGAAGTATTCGTTTATGTTGGCGAAACCAGGCCCTATGCCAAAGGCTCTCCGCTAGCTATTCTGTTATACTAACCGTAATCATTTCCCATTGCTGTCCCAAAGTATTATATAGTTAAATGAGGTTTGTGACTTTTAAATATTGAATAAAATTGTTGGATGGTCTGCCTTTGTATAATTGTACATTGCCTGTGCTTTTAACAATTTTCCAGACTTTCTATAATTCTTAACTTTTTAATTCATAAGCTACATACAGAAATATAGTGTGGGAAATGCTTTTCAGTTTGGGGCGTCCAAAATTGTATTTTTTTTTACAATTATCGAGTTTACCTTTTTTTGGGAATTAAATTTAAAAGTTTAACTCAATTTTTGTTTTTAATTGATGGGAGAAGTTGTTTCGTATTGGAAAAAGAATAAATTATTTTTCTCGCAAATTTAAAGATATTTTGTTATTTTTTTGTTGATAAACCAACTTTATAGTTCATCAGTAATATTTTAAGAACAAGATTGAGCTCAACCCTTAGGTTTAAGTGGTCGAAAAAAGGCAAAAGAACATTTTTATGATTTCGTTTTACATATGACTATAACTAGGGCCTTTAGAAGACTAAACAAATATTTCTATAATATTTCTAATTGCTCATTGCGTTTCGAAACTTGAGGTTCGGTTCCCGGAAAACATGAACTTACCTGGCACTTGGTCACGAATCTGTCACGAAAGACGATTATTTTTTGTTTGCGGCAAATATATAACTTGCCAAGACCAGAGCTAACCTGAGTGACTTTTGGCCTTATACTAATAATTATTAATCATTTTATTATATATAACAAATTACGCCATTTTGAGTTCGTAAAACATAGCCTGGATGATAAATATGATTATTAGTACCTATTTATTTATTAACAAATAACAATTTATTCATTTTTCCTAGATTAATATATACCTGATTTACAAATTAATTTTAATTTCACTCCATATTTGTAAAGAATTTCTAAAATGCTACCTTTGGTAGATACTTACTTTTCAATACTTTACTATTCGTTGAGTTATCTCTCGTCCATGGTGGATCGCCGTGACTTGAAAAATCTCTTAATTTTAGATAACTTATTGTCAGTCTTATTATTGATGCCTTGTCCAACTGGCTAGTAATGGCGGCAGGTAATGGAAGCATTTTGGCTAGTTCGTAGAATTCATAATTCTCCTTGCCACGTCTCGATCTGGCTGCATCGCGTGACTTTTCCTTGCGCAGTTCTAAAATACTGTAAAGCACAAAACAGAAGAAAATATTAATACATGTCGCTAGAATAACAGTCTTCTAAGATGATATGAATTTTGTATTAGAAGTGAAAAATTTATATATGTTTCAAACTACATAAGAAGTTTTGACAAATTAGATATATATGCTGACACGGAAACTGTTTGATGTCATCACCACTGGTCATCGTCAATGTCCATGTGGGTTGATTTCATTTGATGCTTATTCTCTCCCCCATACGTCTTTACTTTTTCAACCCTCGTATAAAGTGCTGGAGAGTGATGAAAATATTTGCGAAGATGACGAATCCCCGGAGATTGTTTTATGGTATAGATATACCCCAAATGGAATGCCGAGTAGACAGAAAATTCTCCATTATGGAGCCAAAAGGATAATGTGGTTTGTTGGTCAGATGGGTACTAAATGTACTAAAAAACAACAGTCAAATGCAATTTGGTTTGGAGCGGGGCAAGTCCATGGAATGACCAAAATGGAAAGTAAATATAGGTACGCATTACAAATATAATGCGGAAATGGAGATAGAGATACCAAACAAAAAGAGATGACCAGGAACATTCTGAAAATATATTTTTCAGGAGAGGACGCAGTAGCTTATTGCCTTGGACTACTGAACTAGAGGTTCCAAGTTTAACCTTCGAAAAATACAAATTGCAACCGACAGCGTTTAAGATAGCCCCACCTCTTATGAATATCAAATGACTTAAGGGTTGTATTGAACTAGCAAAAGCAACTAACGCTCTGGTAGAAACTACAGCGAGCATAAAGCCTGAAATTAATTGAAAAAGGATAGCTATACAATATTTTATGTGCCGTACTTATAAGAAATTTTTGGCTTGATTTTAAATTTACGGAAGCTCACAATTGTGCAATTTGCATGGAAAATATTGCCGCCGTGAACTACTTAAATTTAGAGGTAGGTAGGTAGGTAAGTAGGAGTGGCGGTTTTATAAGAAAAACCCAAGTAGCACTAAATTTAGAACCAAAACGAAAAATGTTGAAGGCCCTCTTAAACCAGAGATTTTTCAATGCAACCGGAGACAGTTTTGTGCAGTAGTTTTCAATCCGCACCTAGCAGTCGGAAAAAAAGTTTCAGAATATTTCTGGATATGAAAATGCCTACTCATACCTTGCTTAAGCCATGTATTTCATATTCCATTAACAACATTAAGCTAAGAAATAGGTACATAGAGCTTCTTCCATGGTGGAGAATTATTATAGGCCGGTGATTTTACAAAGATTACAATATCACCGCCAAGAGTCATATCGAAAAAAAATGGAAGTCCTTATATAATTTAAATACATAGCGCTTAACTAAAAAATCATATATGAAAAATTAAATATTTTGACCTACGAAATATTGATTGTGAAGGTTAAAAGTGATTTAAAAGGATTTCCAATAAGAGGTGTTATTGTGAATGGCTCACTATTGCGGTAGCTGTTACTTTTGAAGCTTTTATTCCTTGACATTTGACAAGTATAAACTACGCCATTACTAAAAATGGAACGATACACGCTTCAACAACGCGTTGAAATTATTAAAATTCATTACAAATATGGTGAAAAAACACAAGCAACGAAACCATTGATCCTTTACGGAAAAGTTTCCGGACAGTGTTATCTCTCGAATACGTGATCACAATTGGCCACCGAGATCTTGTGATTTAACACCTTGCGACTTCTTCCTTTGGGGCCAGGTGAAAGATAAGGTCTACGCCAATAGCCCAGCGTCGATTCAAGACCTCAAAGATAAAATTCGTGAGGCTATCGAGGACATAGGGAAGCCACTCTGCGATTTGGTTATGGAAAATTTCATGAAAAGGATATGGTCCTGCATGCGTGCTTGTAGTGGCCATTTGGCTGATGTTGTTTTTCATTATTAACGGCATACCTTCCTCTTTATTATGAAATGAACATCCGATCATTTATCTCAAAATATGGCATTTTTTCTTTGAATACCAAAATAACACCTCTTATAGGAAAACCCTTTATTAGCAAGGCTGACAGATATTTGATTTTATCTTGGGTCATTAAAAATTAGATAATTGAAAGAAAAATGTCAAATTTTTCGAAAAACGCATGGAGTTAGCTTCACTGCTAAAACAAAGAGCTTCGTGAAATGACCTGGCCCATTTGCCATAAACGATGTTCGAAATTAAATCTAAAATCAGACCACCCTCGAAGCTTGTCGAATGCTGCGGTGAAGAGCCCCACGTAATTTAGGAGCGTAGCTTAAAGAATTTATAGACCCAAGCTATGAAGGCAACTCCTGACATTAAACAAGCATAATAATCAAGACATCTGTAAGTATTCTTATATCAGCTGGGACAAAAATTGGTCTAAGAATAGATCTACCTCTATGAAGAGAACTATACTCGCCCTTTGACTAACCAAGAAAACCAAGATACAAACAAATAATGCCAATGGTAGAAAATGCATTTTCAACTTAAAATGATTCCTGGCTGAGGAAGATTTTAAAACAAGTAAAATTCTTGAAAGAGAATTTCTGTGCCACTGCTCAGGTCTTTAACACGAAAGGAAAACAATGACATGGGATTCAAGGATTTTGACGAGCCTTTCTGCAAACAAACGAATAAGTCAATTAACTTTATAAATAGTTTGCTGTAGCAACGCAGTAATACATTAATCGTATTATTTAAGAATAGGGTTTCAATGGGCAATGGTCAGCGGCTTCCCAACAATGGATATCAAACGGTAAGTTTTAACCTTTAATTTTGATACTGTGCACTCCTCCTCGTTAGTACACTAACCTCACGATTTCAGACATAGTTTATTATTTTTAAACAATAAAAGGCAGCATCTGTTATTCAATCAAAACTCCGTACATACCGAGTATGACTTTTAAGTGATCATAATAGCTTAGAAAGAATAGTCGGGACAACCGCCTGTTCTGATGTGGCGCAGTGTCAGCTTTGCTATAAATAAATCAGAGGATAAGACGATAATTTCGATAATTTCGCACGCGACTTCTCTCAAACTCAGGATACCCTAAAGCCTACCGTAAAGTCGGCACATATAGTACACCTGATGAGCAACGCTTTTAAATTTGCTAAAATATTATTGTTACAAGTTTTTCCGTGGATTGAACCTTTGACCCTTTGCTTACAAGTACAGTGTGTGGAGAAAAATATGATTGAAGAGCCGAAGGACAACGTCTCTCGTCGTTGCAGTTTAAATTTCATACTTGTGTGTATATAGGTATATTTAGGGAATTATTTAAAAAAAAAAATTTATTATAAAATATATTATTTAAGGAAGCAATCACACTTAGGTATGTATAGCGCAACCTGAAAGAAATTGTTCTGTTTTTTTTTTTGGGGCCATGCAGCTTATGAATTACAAAACTAATTTATTAAGAATGAGAAATTAAAATTGTAAAATTCTAAAAAGAGGACTTACAATGTGTTTGTGCTTGCATTCTTTATATAGGATTGCAAGCAATGGTTGCTGTTCTTCACATTTTTCAGTAAAATATGAAAAATTATAAACTCCCCGGTTTTCAAAAACAATTTACGAGATCCACCTTTTTCAAGTCGAGAGAATGCAAGTGTTAATCACTTTTCTCGATTTTGCAGTTCACAAAAATTCACCAACAAAAATAAATACGAATTGGCAGGATTGTGTGTGGGGAAAGCAACACTTCTCTGTCAGTTGTTATTTCATTTACAAAAATTCACAAACTGCATAAGTTGAGTATGCATTAATAAACTAACCTCAAATATATTGTGTACCTCATTTACAGTAAATAAGTGAAGATACATAGCATGCGCTTAACCTAGGTTTATATAATCCTTTTCCAAACTACGGGAGAGTAGCTTTTATTGAGAATATTGGTATTCTGATTTAACTGGCTTTACTCCGAACCACTGATGCGAATTCAAATCGAAGTTTTTATGTCTAAGCCCGAAAAAAATTATGTTATTCTCAAAAAAATCATTCTTTTTTGGAATAAAATATAAGAAATGCATATTTTACAAACGAACCTACAAGGTGACTAAAATTTGTCCACAGAATGTTGGTCGATCAATGGGTAATTAAACCCTTTTTGATCTCTGTAATTTAAGGTTTGGGTTTGATGAGTAAGTAAAGAAGAAAATTGGAAAATACGTATGATTCACAGTTGTAAATGAAAATAATAGTGATATATATATAAATATATAAATATAGATTTCGAGAGATATTCGAATCAGACCACCATTGTCGGGTCCCTTTTCGTCTCTCTACCCCTGTAAATCTTACTCAGAGAGACTCTCTGGATTTCTCCACAGTTCTTCTCTGGACTTAATTCCTAGTGGTAACGCTAGCATCTGTTTGTGGGAGATCTGTTTCATCGACTGGGTCTCGGCCCAATGATGTCCCAAGATCCTCATTCTTCTGCCAGCCAACGTTGGACATTGACACAGTATATGAGCCGCTGTCTCAGATTCCTCCAGGCATAGTCTACAGGTATCATCCTCTATAAGGCCCATTTTCCTTAAGTGATACCCGAAATTACCATGTCCTGTAGACAAAGCCACCACCCATTTCAATGTTCCTCGACTCATACTTAGAACCCTTTTTTGAGTGGAGCAGGTCGGCCACTTTATTGCCATTTTAGCTTGTCTACATTGTTCCACGGTTGACCACCTTCTCAGGTGTTCTGCCGTGATCCATTTGTGAATCATTTGTGAATAATAGTGATGCAACTTTAATCAATGAATGTACCAGATTTACCATTTTCAAAATTTATTTGTATGACTTGATTGTAAAAAACAATTCACACAAAATTATGTTTTTTTGTTTTTTCAAAAAATTATTCCTTAATGCCCCAAGACTCGGAATTATGCCTAAAAGGCATAGACGCAAAAACTCGATTGATCGGGAACGTCACTTTTCGTACGTCATCCACATACACGAACTGTCAACTTAGTACTCAGTCACGAATTTCTTGGCTAGATTCGTCGGCTACCCCTCCATAAACGTCAACTGAAACAGCTGCTCATATGACCGATTTCCCCCAATCAAACCATCTAGTGAGAGAGCTGTCAGACTTACTAAACTATATTCTTGAACGTCCCCATTGACACGCGCGAATATTGTAACTTTCAATCGTAGTTGTTGTGCTTGCTTACTAATTTTTTCCCCGGATGCATGATCAAATAAATGTACAGAATTTGGACAAAATTTTTACTGACACTTTGTCTTCAACAAGACAAATTACTAACTTAGTTTTGTTGATTTCTCTTGCCCTGCTAAATCTTTTGCTATTGCTAATTCTAAATAAATTCTCAGAACATATTTTTTTAGTGTTGCTTTGATTTGTTTTTCTTATTATATTTCACTGGCAGCATTTGAATATATCTGCTCCACGTGAAAGTATGAATACCACTGTCAGTAAAGTCAGTCGCGTTCCTAAAAAAATCTACCACGACCAAGGCCCTGTTTCACGTAACTATATACAAGTCGCAATTTACTGGTACTTCCCTTAAAATTTGTAAAAAAAAAAATTACGAACAAAAGCAGTCACAATTTATACAATTTTACGGCAGATTTCAATGTTTCAACATGTACACCTTTTGAGACCATCTTACTTAAATTTTATTTCCAAGGTTCAGTCATTGCAAAAGAAAACTCAAAATATGTGTGCTTGAAACATTTTAAATACGATAGTGCCACCTATACTTTATCAGTTTTGCTTCACAATTTGTTTAGAAACTGTAACCACATTTAAATTCACATTTAACTTGTCAAAATAGTTTCCATGAGAAATATCCTCAACTTCTCTGAATTTTTTCGTCAGGAATGTATAACTAATCGTATGGTTTGACTATTCGATATTGTATGTTGATCTTAAATAAGTTGTCCATCACTGACATTTTAAATGATTCATTGAGGATTCAGGACTGCTTCCCTCTGACCCAAAGAACGATTGTCCTCATAACAAATTGCTTCTTAGCACATCTATAAGCTATAAGTATAGAGTACTCGTATATTATTCTCAGGCAAAGTCGATGCATTCCGAATACGAAAACATTTTCATGCCGCCCGACAGGAACTGTCAAAGAAGAATAACATTAAATATGTCATCATCGCATAAGTAATTGCAGGTAATTTATTTCCGTCAAAACGCCGAAATGAAAACGACCAACCGAATGCCACATGACGAAATGATGAAATATACCTGTACTAAGCATTTTATACTCTTTTCAGTCGCGGTCATATACGTATACCTATACAGCGTCACATATACCCGTGAAAACATACTCTCTTGTAACAAATTAGCCGACTTATCTGTCACTGTGTCGGCTGTAGAGGCAGACTCCATCGGGCTGAGAAGATCTCTAGAGAAATCCCCAAACAAAAGAAAGAAGAAAACAAAACAACAACAATAAGGCAAAACGTCATTTCATTCATCGTCGCGGCATCACTCTTTGAATCAAGCGCAATAAACTGTTCACATTCAACACTCTATCAAGATGGCCATCCACTGTGTTCCGCGCGACGTTTGCCGACTGCTGGTCCATAGAATGTGGCCTCTCCTCCGCGCTGGCTGCCACATCTGACAGCAGCGCCGCTTGACGCTGTCAAAAGCAGATCATAATCTGTCGCTGGCATATGGAAATGTGTGCGTAGACAGTTTTGTTTTTATGGTTTTGTGGGGATTTTTTTTTTTTTTATAATTAAAATAGGTCTTACGTTTGCCACGGGCCAAAGTGGCCAGTTTCGGAAAAAAAAAATGGACCAAAAGATCTGTATCGGTATGAAGAAGAAATTAAAACAAAAACGAAACGTGACCCACAGCGTCCTCGAACCAAGTTCCAATTTGAAAGACAAATTAATTATACACGTTCGGAAAATTTGCAGGTATCGAAAATTGACAGAAATTAGTTCAACAGGATATGCATATTGGGTAGCGCAATCAATCAAGAATCAATTTTCTCCGCAAACTGGAGCAATTGTGTCTGAGTTGACAAATGATGTCTGCGCGCAATTTTCAATAACAAGAAAAAAAAAATGAAAAAAGAATTCGTTTAATCATTTCCTCATCACCCCAGCGAACGTGTGATTGAAAGAAAAAGGTAGACCCATCGTGTTTCTCCTGTAAAGTTGCATTTCATGGTTCATTTGTTTTGTGCAATTTGTCTTATTGCCTTTTTCCTTCGGTTCTTTGATTGAAAAACGACGGTATTTCAATACTTTGCAATATTTGTGTCAACTTGACAGGTGACGAATGGCTGCTGTTTTCCCCCTGTACAACAGACACTCAATCAAAACTGCTTCCATGTCGTATTGACATCAGATGTAGAACACAACACAAGCTAATCGCTCCTAATTACCACCCTTAAATTATTGTGTTAGGCAACCCCATAATTACGTGTTTACAAGCTAATTTGGCAGGGTTTTCCTCTTTCATTTTCTTCGCTGGGGTGAAGTGAATCGTCTCTTGCATATGGCAGGAAAAAGGAAGACCAAAGCAAGGACACATATTACACACCCAGTGAAACTACCCTGATGGAAAATGTGATTTTTACGTTAATTTTAGTGCTGTCAACAGTGAAAGTTCCATGGCAGGCGATTTAATCGGGCCTTAATCTTCCTATTTTCCCATAAGAATGCATCGCATTTGGCAACCGCATCTTAATCCATAAAATCCGCACAGATTATGAGACGTTGAACAAAGGCTAGAGGTAGTAAATATTTTCATTGATCTCTTGATCTACGCGCAAATTTTATCACATCTTGATATCAAATGAAAGATATCAAGGACAGGGCAACGAAATGCACTGAAGTGTTATGGAAAATCCGTTTTCATTGTATGAAATTTGGAAAATTTTCGGCATAAAAAATAGGAGTTCATTTGTTTCGCGAATGATATTGGAAGAGTCTTAGGTGGAGTTTTCAAAGGAAATTGTTCGATTTTCTGTGGAAAATATGTCGGGCAAGTCACCTCAGAGTTGCAGATTTGATGTATGCCACCACATAGTTGATGGCGGCGGGCAATAATCCGACACGACTTTTGGAACATTTTCTGTGATCGAATCCTATGAACAGATATGCACAAAAATATATTCGTGCGTATGAAGATAGAGATGACATAGCGCAGTGATCACCGCACAAACCGACGAAGATGCCCAAGGGCGCTAGTATCACATCATTAGACGCGTCCAATCCTGGGATGCACCTTGGACTTGGTCGGTAAGGAAACAGCGACAGGGGAATGTAAGGAGATCACCATCATTGTTTGAAATACCTCTGGAGAAGAGAAAAAAAGTGGAAGATGAACTGCAAGACTGATGGGGAATATGACGAATTGTATCCCAGCCTCAGTCTGTATGGTGCCACTATTCAAGACAAGGTTGAACACAAATTCTTTGAAAGCCCCAGAAAACGTGCAGAGAGGTGAATACTAGAAAAGAGGTAGGTGATATTACTCCTGACAATATCGTCGAAGTAATAAGTACTCGCAAAGACAATAGGAACGAGTAAAAAAGTGGTCACGATAAAGGGCAGACAAATCATCATATAAATATAATTTGTGTAGTTCTGTTCGACTAAGATTGAATTTGACTGCATGTATTTAAATGCAAAAATCTTAGAAACTGCTCAGTATAATCTGGTGAATTTTTCACAAGCCTATAGAGGATACCTAGGCCTACAATATCTACTTTGTCTCAACTCTATATCTCTATAAATTCCGGAAAAAATTGGACAAGAGTAATTTATTTTTTCGTTTCGTTTTGCTTTTTTCTTTGTCACGCTTTCCGTTCGAAAATACTGGGAGCATTTAAATATAGTTAACAGCAGCTTATAGAGGACATCTGCAGGTACAACTTAGGATATCCAATAACTCGACAACTTAAAAGGTTTTTAAATAAATAGGCAAAATTTGAAACATTTCTACGATTTTCACCTGCATGAGTAGATAAACACTTCATTCTCAAATCAAACATACTAACTGCGTAATATTTTGACATCTCTTTTAACCGTATTTTACGTATTTATTATGCTGTTTGGTGTGCTAAGAACAAAAAAAGCCATAAAAGAAATGTCAAATATGTAGGAAAGGAATGTCAAATAGGTATAGGTATCAGTAATACCAGATCGTGGTATTATTATATTAGGGAAAATTCCTGGTGATATGCGTCGTACCTGTTTATAAATGATATTTACCCGGTCGAGTTTTTAAATAGAATTACACTTCATGGCCTGGAATTAAAAGTTGGAGTTCCCATTATGCTGCTTCGCAATTTGAATCCCCAAAGCTTGGTAATGGTACCAGATTAAGAGTGATTTCGTTGCAGAAAAAACGTTATTGCGGCGTTTATTTTAACCGGGTCTGGTAAAGGAGATACGGTGTTTAGACCAAGAATACAAATAATTCCCAGCAATTAATTATTCAGTTTAAACGGATTCAATTTCCTATTAGGAGGTTTTTTAGTACGGGTTCAAGTCCCTCACTTTTGCAGAAGGCTCTTTCTGAAATTTTTTTCCATCAATTTTTCTGAAACCACATTTTGCACGTGCGAAGCCGGGCGGGTACAGCTAGTCACTTATATAAAATCAACCAACTTTCGGTTAAAAAATACTGGAAAAAAAACTGTTAATGTAGCTCTGCTAACTAACTGCTAACTGCAGAGTTAGTGGACTAAAATTAACCGAGCCAATTTGTTTTAAAAGCAACTCGGTTAAAACTAACCGATTTATCGAGTTCTTCCAAATTTTCTCGACCGTTAATAAAAAAGTAACTCTTAACCAATTGGTTGAAATTGATCTAGAAACTTGGTTGATAACAACTGATAAAATGTGTTTTTTTTTTTTGTAATAAAAGCTGTTTCAAAAACTGATTTGTAGGTGGCGATACTAAAATCTCTTCACAGTCATTTCACTTCTTATTGTACTTAGAGTTTTTGATATTTCGGCGTTAAAAATTATTTGTAGGAAAAAAGTGTGAATATGAACGGTGCATGGCAATAACTGCCAGGGAAATAAATTCACATGGGAAATAACTTCACCTCGAGTGGAAAATAATAAAATTTTTTTTATTTGAAGTTATTACCCTGCACCGATATCATTTTATTTTTATTTATTAAACCATAAGTCTTTTAAATTTAATTAGGTACATTATGCAAGTAGGAATTTTTTCAGTCTTTTAGCTAAAAAACGGATATTAAGTATATAAAATAAAAGAAAAAGTACTTAACTTAAGAAAGTACCAATAACATTTTAAATCATTTCCCTGATGCTGACCAAACGCGGTGGTTTTCCAAATTCAAATAATTTTTGTTGGTGCTCTTGTTCAAAATGTAAATCATCAAGATCATCTTAAAAGTTCCCAAATTCCCTAAAACTACCAATCAAAAATAAAAGTTACTAAATTTGGTAAAATATTACCAAAGTGGCAACCGTGGATGTTCTCATCTACACTACAGCTTGTGTTTGATATGTTAAACATGAATTTCTCATTAAAGTAACATCCGCGCTTGAAAGTATTGACATAAAATGGTGACGATAAATGTATGCTCTGAAGTCATTTAAAGTCGTATATCGTGTACTTAAAACTAAGTGGCAGACTGGCACGAATACAATCCGATTCTTCATTCTTCAGTGACCTACAAGCCAAAGAGGAAGTAAGAACTTTGGAGATTTGGGAGCAAGTTTCGCGAAGCTTTAGAAGTACTTCTACGGCTTCAATAACTCTCTCTATATATATTTTTTTAAAAACAGGAATTGAGTTTGGATCAACATTATTTAATCATTAAAAGGATTGTTCTTTTCTTTATAATAGTTCAGACAGATGACAAGAATATCTGTTTCTGAAAGCGCACTTTGTCAAACTGATTTTGGACCACTGCTCTGATCACTCGCGTTGATATCTCAGCAAAAGCATGCTGAATTTTGGGTACAGTAGTTTGAACAGTTTTCGGTTTATCTGCGTACCATCATCGTGTAACATTGACCATTGATAGGATATAGCTCATGTTCAATTTGTCAAAAATTACCGATGCCGCACCAGTAGCGGTAAGACTTCACCAAACACTGCAAGAGAGTTTCAAGAGCCTCTTCTGGATGGTAAAGGACGGATTTGTAAATTATTGAATGATGCGGAAGCATTCTTCTTGTGTAAGACTATTCATGATCATTTTGAAAATAAATGCCAAATATATCAAAGAACAGTTTAACAGTAACCTGCTTTGGAAGATATATACCTTGGTCTAATAAAGGCTCTCCATCCGATATTTTGGAAATATTAAAGACAAACATAATGCGAACGATATAGCGGAGATATATCTGTTGAATATCCATTTTGTTTGAAATATTGGATGTGTTCGGGCATCTCGTTTATATAGTACTCTAAATCACAAATTTCGTCGATCTGGTCTGAATTCGCTTACAGAACTAATACGACCTCTCAAATGATGAAGGGCCTTACTAATAACCATTTTTAACGTTCACATTAAATATTTTGTAGTTCACAACTCACAATACGAAAAATTGTATGTAAAATTTCGCCATTGTGAGTTCGAAAAATTTGAAATTTGAAAAATTTTGTCAGGACACTAAAAATGTATCGCGAAAAGTATATAATATACTTGTTTGGCACTATAGAACTGCAGCTTTTCCTCTTGAGAAGTTGGAAATCTGATGGCGGTGAGTTGTCAAATAAATCATTTTTTCTATCTTTTTTTTTTTTAAAAAAGACGAACAAATTTTTTTATCAAATTTGTTCCATAAGTTGTAGGTGCTGTCAGTGTGACCAGATTTGAAAATATGTGCTTCGTTCCTCATGTTATATTTTTTTCTTAGACTTTGAAATGTTAAATAGAAATACTTAGCAAATTATTCGTGAAGTATTGAAAACTGCACTGCAGCGAAATGGCTTTACATTTAATCAGTCCTATCTACAATCAAAACATTTCAATTCTCACAGTGAAGGTACATATTTCGTAGAAATTATAAAATTTGAACCGCAGTTTTACGATGTGAGTATCTTTTTTTGATGTAGTTCTTATCGCTATAACGGTGTGTTCATATCATAGCTCAATTATTTATATATCCAAACAATGACCCACAGGCTGTCTGTCAGTGAAAAGGAAAATACAATTATTGATTGTAAAAGACAAAAAGGTGTAGAGTTTTGGCATATTAGGAAATTTATGTCATGTCCTTTAACTGTACATGCGATTGTTTTTGTTGTTTGCACTGTGTATGCCAGCATGAGGTCTTGAAGGAATTGATATAGGTTGCTATAGGAAAAGGTACCTGCATCAGTGTGAGTTTCATTGCTGCTCAGAAGTCTAAGGCGTGTTTTTAATTGAGAACAACCGTATTTGGAATTACAAAGTTTAGATTCTATACCTATTTTGGTATTTGGAATTTTATATCATTTTCAGGTATTGCATAAAAAAAGGATATAAAAATAATTATAAATCCGATGGAAAGAAAGAAACCAAACACTCAATAGTTATGACGACGAATGGATTCGAGGCTTAAGAGCAATAAGAAAACCATATGAATTTTTACTACCCACAGAATACACGCTCAAAAATTGGCTCACTATAAGTATTCTCTAAGTCTACCGAGGTAAAAAGATTAAATGCAAATGCAACAACAAACCAAAACACACTTTCTCAGTTCTTATCAGCCAAGTTTCTGGATCAAAATCAATCAGTTGGTTAAGAGTTAGTTTGTTATTTACGAGCGAGGAAATTTGCAGGGGAAATTGATAAATCCGTTATTTATTGGATATTTGACGTACAAAATATATGAAATATAATATACTTTAAAAACGTATTAGAAAGTTCGCTTAAAAATTAAAGGGGTTCTCAGTGAAAAATGTTCCATAGCATATAACAAGAATTTAGCAAATTGCCTGATTAATATTCATATTCATGATTTTCCTAAGAGATTATGCAAAATTCTGAGCAAATGAAATTCGACGCTCAATTTTATGTCATTTAGACCGGCAATACCTATAATGAGAATGTAGAAACATGAATCACAATTGAAATCAAATGTAAGTCGGTAGAAAATGTGGAAACATCGATTGGAAAAACTTCATTCGAGGCATTCGTACAGATGTGAATTATGTGTTTGTTTTATGATAAGCGACACTACAATTTTATAGGAAACGAATTATGACAATGGCTCTAAGTCCGGAAGCTCAAATCTATGCCTGCGGGGTATAAGTTTCATAGATATATCCGTGTTCAAATGGCAAAGAAAATTGAAGCCCATGTTTGCTAAGTCTTATTTAAGAATGTAATTAAGTACCATGAAATTTTAAAAGATTTCGCGGAGTCAGTGAAGCTCGATAGAATGAAAAGCTCCTCAAATTCAAAATATTCAATCGAACTGCGTACACTCTCAGTTTCGAGAAACTTTGGTTCATATTTAAATGGATATAAATGTAGGGGTACCTAAAGGAGCCCAGGGGTCAATTCCCGTTTCGTGATACTGTGAAATGAAAAGAGTTTTCACAAGTTCACACTAAATTCGATTCTCGATCTATGAAAAAATGAAAACATATGTCAGAATTTTTTCATATGACAGGTTTTTTATCACAGCAATTTCATTTGTGAAGAAGTGTGAAAACGTAATGGATACAAAAAAAAAACGGGTACAAAGGGCTTCAGAAACCCAAAAAAATAAATATTAAATAGACTTTCTTGAGAACAAGCCCGATTTGGCCAATGACAAGTAAGTAACCTTTAATTAACATAAATATTATATTCTGCGTTGAAAATTTTTAAACTTAAAAAAAAAAATATATTAACAGATTTACACCAGCTGACGATGCTCATACCCGTGATAATGAGTGAAAGGAACCACTTTATTCCTAGGAAAAAATAACACATAATTGTTATTGAAAATAAAACAACAAATTGATAAATGATCTTTGTTCAATACGACGCCTATTGTTAATAATTACTCGATTATTCCCGACATTATAATTATAAAATATATAAAATGGAAACTCAACAAACAAACTGATGTCGTTTTCCATTGGGACAATAAATCAATCTTCTTTTTTTTTTGATCTAAATCACTTTTCGTGTTCCATTGGGGAAAAAATTAAACTTTTTTTTGATTCGGATCACTTTTTGCAGATCTCGATATTTTTTTCAGATTTACACCGATACAGCAGAGCTATTTCAAGTCATTTAAAGAAGTTTGTTTTAAAACAAATGTGCCAAAACCAAAACCAAATATGACAAAACCAAAATAAAGTAATACGTAAACAGCAATGGATATAGTTTTTAAGGAACTATTATCTTCATTGTCTTCCCTATCATCTTGAAACAACGAATCACCAAAACTTTTCCATTTGTGACTAAAACAGAGGAAACATTTTTCAAGCCGATTTCCATGATTGATTTTACCAAAAACAAATGCAATTTGAACAGCTGATATTATTGTCAAATAACGCACTAATCCATTTACGAAAGCAGATCAATTTCATTGCATGTTCCATCAGCCGCATAAAATCTGAGATCTGAAAAAGATTTTTGGTGGTCCCAATGGAAAACGACAAGAATGAAAACAACAAGCGCACAAATGACAGATAGGTGACAGCATATATCATTTCAGTACACATTTAGACAACTGTTTATCATAATGAGTGCGAGAATCGCATTAGGTGTGATATAGAAGTGATAAAATGAAAAGCTGCTGTGAAAACTGAAATGATAAATTATTTATCATTTCACAGTATCACGGAACGGGAATTGACCCCCAATACTCCAATTTAGTTTTCGTAAGATTCTGTATAAAAGTTGAAGCTGTCAGAAATGAATAAAATAGTTTTTTTTTTGTTGCTTTAATAGATTTGTTTGTGGGTGTTCATAATTTTACTTTGAAAAACTTGAAAATTCTTTGAAATTTCTTTGAAATTTGCTACTAAATTCAAGTCGAGTCGAGGTTCTTAGAATATACCTATAGGTACAAGAAAAACTGAGCAAATGAATCTCAATTGTCTCAAATCTCAGAATAGACTCGACAACTTATATATCTAAATTATTAACTTATTTATTTCTTGTGGGAACATTTTAAATTGCGGGTCTATACCGATTAGCCGAAATCAATTTTCCCAGCGTTTTTCGAAGAACTGAAATTTGAACCACTCAAGTATATATAGGCTTCGGTGAAAATGGCGTCGGAACATGCACGGACTAAATAATATATAAGTGTTTGTCGCAAAAGATGATCATGTCATAAGTTTGTTTTGGTACCAAAGTGGTCACTACCTTGGTTTAACTATAGACCTTCTGCGATACTAATAACCTTTTTTAGTGTCCAGGCTAAATTTTCCTAACTCACAATTTTCCATACAAAATTGCATATTGTGACCTACAAAATATTTAGTGTTAATGATTATTAGTAAGGCCCCTTATCTACACTTAAAACAAATTCTAAAAGGTTTGAGTTAAAATTGGCGGTGACAAGAAAAACGTTTAATCTATATTTGCGTTGTAGGTATTATTTGAGCCTATACATAGGTTCTTTGAGTTTGGTTGACATTATTTGACGAAGCTGATACTTCTGCACCATATTTTCAAGATGCGCTGAATTATACAAAAGACCATCTCCAAATTAGACCTTCAGCCCTCAGGTCTTCAAACCTTTCGAGTTCGTTTTCTACGAATCTGCGACCAACAGGAAAAGCTGGGTAGGTACCTTTGCAAGGTTATTCTAAAACAACTTCAATTTGAGCTGCTTTAATTGTTAGTTGTGATTGATTAGCGTCATTAAGCGCTTGAGTTTAGTTGTAATAGAACTCTTATAGGAGTTTCCTATAGGAAGATATATATTTTTAGGAAATTTTTTTTTTGCCAAATACCTAGGTACCTACATGGAAAACCTATTGTTAACTTAAGTTTTGGGCTATGGATATCAGTGGAAAATGTTGTAGAAAGGTTTATAAAAAGTTGAATTGAAAAGTCAGTAAATCCATCAAGGAAACCTCTAAACTCTAAAGATCGCGATTATTGCCAAATTTTTAGGGTTCTGCCTTAAAATTGGTCAACAACATGAGAAGTTTTTAAAGTCATTCAAAAAAAATCGTCTATCGGGCATTTTCTAATATGAGTAAGCTAGTCAGGTAAGACTATATCTACCTAATAAGGCAGCAAAGATTTGGTTAAAATTAAAAAAAAATTAAATTGTTCACAGTTGCAAGACAAAAGCGCAGTTAAATATTTTCCGTGTCAAATGAACAATAAGGGCTTATAAAAAGTTGAATTGAAAAGTCAGTAAATCCATCAAGGAAACCTCTAAACTCTAAAGATCGCGATTATTGCCAAATTTGTAGGGTTCTGCCTTAACCCTTTCGCCCCGCATGGTACATAAATGTACCAGCAAAAGTTCAAAGAACCCTAGGATCTCTCATTTACACCAGAATTGGTTCCGATTTGTACCAAATCGTGCTTGACTATCTCTGAAGCAAAAACTAACGGTGCTTCACATTTTCGTTGCAGCTGTGACTCTTTATTTGTCATTGTTCTCTGGCGTGTCATAAAATTATTTCTAACTTATCTATTCGAATTGCGGGGCGAAAGGGTTAAAATTGGTCAACAACATGAGAAGTTTTTAAAGTCATTCAAAAAAAAAAATAACCATCGTCACTTTAGGATAAACATTGTAAAGATAAGTAAGCTTATGTAGGTCGGGCTTAGTTTGAAAGTTTAGAAGCTAGGTATAGGCAAAAAGTTGACCTTTGAAACGAAACGCGTGCCCACACACAGGAAATACCCACATATTTGTTAAATAAACAACATCTTTTTTTATACAATTCAAGTCCAATTGGCATTGATTTCGGTTCAAAGGTCAACGAATATTGAACGAGATGAACATATTTTGTGTAACGTGCCCAGGTTCGAGTGATTGTTGGTTAGGATGCATGTTGGGATTCTGATGCTGGTTCGGCATTTGTTTGTAGGGTACAGCGCATAGATCCTGGGTCGGTACCAGCCACGAGTGTGTAAAGGGCGAGCCACCCATTCCAAGGGATCCCATCGCCATCGGTCCCGATGGAACGCTCGAACCTTGTCTCTGATAGCCAGCGTAATCCATCGCTACTGCTTGGTAGGGTAACATATTGAGATTGTTTGTGGGAAACTGTTTTCGTAAGCACCGGAAGGGAACAGTTAATTTTTTTTTCTTCTTCTTTTTATTTCTGCAAATTGCACTTCACTTTTGTCTGATCACTTCACTTTTATGACGGTAGGTAGTACGTACACTTTCTTCCCGTTTCCCTAAATAGTCAACAGTTCAGCTTTGGTTTTTTTTTATTATTATTATCGAATACACGGACACCGGACGACACCCTCCATTGGGTCGAGTTCAGTGACGAGGGCCAGCGAAATAAAATCCCGAACACGTAGGAGTGAACACTATCCTCCTCGGTAGCCGCGCGTTTCACATACAAATGAATGCAAGGAGCCTGTGTGATGAGGCTCAGGCACACGCACACACTACACGACCGCACGTAATAGTTGAGGGCTCACTCACTCGTGTGCACCAATTGACGTCCGGAAAAGGAAGAAGACACCATCGGCATGCAATGGCAGCACATCACACACCAGTCACAGTCAGGCCCAATCACACACAATCGACACGTAGCGACTATAATGCGAAACGAAACAAAAACACGACAACACCACCTTCGCCGTGCAGTAACGGCAGCGGAATGAGGCGGCCAGAAGACACAAAACGTCCAACTTTTGAGGCCCTGTCAGAAGCGTTGTTTGACAGTTAGAGCGAGAAGACACCAGTTTGCCCACACAATGGTTTTTTGGTTTGTGTACTGCTTGAAAACTGTTTCTGCTGCGGACGTGCAGAATAACTCACGTCACAAACGAAACTAAAGGCTTCGTTCGACGGTGGTTTGCTTCGTGCAGCCACGAGTGAATATCTTTCTTGTGCTGCCTGGCCGCCAACCTGGTAAGGGTGGATGTGTCTGGTGGCAATACGAATAGCGCACACACTCAAACACACAGCCCGAACGAATGAACGACGACGATTGGCACTAACATCAGCGCACAGGCTCAACTCGCCAGGAGGTGCACGAGTATAACTGTGTGTACGGAGACCTGGAACATGACCGCCGCTCTAGTCATGTACAGGGCGCACCAGTGGCATTTTAAGCAGCGTCACGCACAGAAGCCGCTCAGGTTCGGGTTTCGTAAATGGGCGGGACGTGACTGCCAGGGGATTTGTCGAATCACCGTCGAATATATAATGGCGCGCGCGTGAGAGTGTGTGAGTGCACGGTGGTTGGCTCGGCAGGACCAGATTTTGTTATTCCAAGAGAGCGCTCTCAACCACGCCTCGACTCAACAAGTCATGTGCGACAATTAGGAGCGATCGGGCGTCTCCTTCGCTCCTTTGTGGTTTGTGAATGCTGAATGGTGTGAACGCGGGAGGACGGTTTGTTTGGGCTTTTTCTTGTATTTTGCTGTGTCAAGCACATAGCTTCACGTTCGTGGGCTAGAGTGTGCATTTTTTGTTTTGTTTTTAATGTGTGAGTGGTGCTATGTGACTGAAATATGCAAGAAGAAGAAGAAATGATTTGGTTTTTCTTTTTTCTTTTTTTGTTGTTTCTCTCGGATTTATTGAAGCGGGGGTGATGCTGATGGTTAGTGGTTTTATTTACTATGAATACGGCGCTGGTGTAGTAGTAGACATGGACTGGGCACTGAATTGAGTGTTGCCGTTGTGTTTTGCAGAAATGTTAATACCTACCCACCTACATAAATATGATTTGACATTTTGAGGTAGGGAGCAATCAATTTGTCTATAGTCTGTTACACTTCGTGATTCGAGAGACATTCCCACAAAGGCACGTATTTTTGTACGTATGATGTGAGAAGTAGGCACCGGTCATAATAGGTATGCTGTGCCCCGCTTTAAAGGTACCTACAAAAACAAACTCTATTATTATGACATTATTCACGTGTGTGGATTCCTGTGCTTCGCTTTGCCACTTTGTTGGACCAAAGGACGGGGAATCGATTGGGAATGTAAACACTAGAGTTATTGGGACTGACTAATAAACACTTTTACACCCCAATTCTGTATTTGCGAGTGCTCATTAGGTAGTCAGAAACGGGGTTGATTGTTTTGAGCACGTTTTCTACCCACAACAGCATGGAAAGTTTTTAATTGCACAAATTCTTACTGTTTAAGTGCGAAATAAAGACAATACCTAATAGGTAACTCTTAAAATTCTGTCTTCTCACACAAAAATTCAACTTTTTTAGTTTTATTTAACAAAATCCAACTTTCAAATTGGATTGAGCTCTAAAATTCTGCTTATTTTCTTATTTCTTTTTACCAACTTACAAATATGCAAACAACAAAAAAAAAATATGTATAGACAAAATTAGAAAATGAAATTTACAAAAATATTAAGAATTAAAAGTAAAAATAATGAAAATAAAATTTAGAAAATTTAGATTAAATATTGAGAACAAAATTTAAATAAAAAACAAAAATTAAAAAAAATAAGCGATATTGAATTTAAAAAAAAAATAGGTAAAATTTAAAAACAAATTAAAAAAAACAAATCATCTCTGCTGTACAAAATTCTACAAACAATAAGAAAAGGTTTGGCAAAAGTTTAAAAGCGCGCGAAAGCAGAATTTTGTAAAAAGAATCTGGACCCATCCAGAATTTTGATTTACTAGTTAACACTGAAAAGTTTTAGTAGTCAAGCATAAAATAATAACTTAATATTCTTTGAGTCTTTGGGAATAGGTTAAAATAAAATAAACTTATCCCTTGTGACCTTTTCCATGCATAGAACACAATTTCTAGTCACAAGTCGTATAGTTAAACGTACTCAAGCTTTCTCTGAACTTGCTCGGAAGGCTTAAAAGAGTGAGTCTTGTTTGGGTTCCAGGTCACACTGGTATCCAGGGAAATTAGATCCCTGATGAGCTTGCCAGACGGGGTTCAGAAGAAGCTTTCTCAGCACCTGACCCTGCGTTGGGTCTGCCTGCATCTGTGGTAAGGTCATCCATTGATGATTCGGTTTCTCGTGAACACGAGCGTCGGTGGCGTGACTGTGCTGGGTGTAGGCAGACCAAACGACTGCGTCCGGACATCTGTAAAAGGTCCTTCTGTTTCTTAGGAGAATCGACTGCAGACTGCTTGTGGGCGTCCTTTCGGGCCACCAATCTTCTGCCAAACACTTAAATGTGTTGGCCTTGAGCGACACCACCATCTGTCCTGCTTGCGGAGAGGAAGACAATACAGCGGAACACTTCCTCTGTAGCTGTCCCGCCTTTGCTCGCATCAGGTGGCGGATCTTTGGGGCCGAACTTCTAAGCTCTTCCACTGAAGCTCCTTCTCATCTCTCTTCGAAAGACGGGAAAACTAAGTAAAATAATGTAAGGTGTCTGATTGGCAGTACAATGGACCTGTAGTTGTGCCTGAGTGCTCCATCGGATAGTACAACCTCAGAAAAAAAAAAAATAGTTAAACTGCTGCCAAAAACTTCACAAAACCAAGAATTTTTTAAAAAGTTACAATTATAACGACAAGAAAACGGATAACGAGAGGCATTCGAGAAGGAACCTTGGTTGCGAACAGTCGCTCGATTGCTTGTCGTTGATAATTAGTAATAAAATAAGATAGTTATTCAAAGACATTTGTGATTTTGGTTATTCAGTTTATTTGAACTTAATACAATTTTGAGCGACCGTAGATGGTGTATTAAGAAACAAAATTTTAGTCCCCACTTCAACAATGCAAGCTCATACTGGCAAAATTTGTTTGGAAAATATAGCTCCATATATTTAAAGTCGAGTCTAAAAACGTAAATTGGCAAGCAAACCTACATTTATGTTTTATAAACCACAACATTTTTCTTTGTAAACAATTATAGCTGTAGTTAAGTCATTATTTCATTCCTTTTCTTTAAAGATAAGCATTAGTCTTGAACAAATAGGAACTTTTTGTTCTCTAATAATATCCGACATTATTTTGTTTACCTATGTTAAATAATTATTGGAAAGTCCACAACAACCATATCAGCGCCAATTTTAAAGGACGGTTAAATTGAAAAAAAAAAAATAAAAATATTTAAAAAATTATAGGCAAAACAGGGCCTAGTTTAGTTACCTACTTAAAAAGACCTGTTGCGCTAACTTTACATAAATTTATGAATTAAATTAAGGTTTACTTTTTCAAATTCAGATTTTGTTGAACCTACTCGAATACAGTTTCAATTGATAAAAAGTGCAGGTAGAAACTGTGGGTGCATTTTAAAGTGTATGTGTCGCATGAATAGAACAAATGTGCGATGGTAGTTGTTATAGCTTGAACAAGTGTATAGAACTGCTGTTTGATTTGTATTGAGGAATTGCGCTTCACAAAACTGACTGTGGACAGATTTCTATGGAAAGGTCTTGCTTCACAAATCTTTTTTTATTAAAGTAACAATAACAAAAAAAAAAGAGCTCAACGCAAAAAATGTTGAAATTATTTTTTTAAAAATAACAAAAATATATTATTGCTGATGCAGACAAGAACTGAAGCGCACATCTCTGATTGTTAAAAGTTGGTAGCTTAGTAAATTTAAATTAGTATCTTGTAAATTTGCAAAATGCAGACAATTCTACACGTATGGCAACACTTTAATACAAATTGTCATATAAACCTCGCACAAGAACTGAATCTATGAAAAATATTTTTCTTATGCAAAACGAGTTCAAATGCAAAATTAACCAACTAGAAAGCTTCTTGCGCTGAATCTTAACAGTGATCTTCTTAATATTACAAAACGTTTTTATTGCTTACATTTTTTGCAAATTTTAAAATAATTTGATACACAAAAATCGGTGGTCTGGATCACATTCTATCACACCAGATCTCGATTTCTTTTGAAATTTATGCATTCATCACATTTTCTTGATTTCCATTTGTTTTGACATTTCAAAATACTTTCAATGATGCTAATTTTTCCTAGGACAGCTGTTTTAATCCAGGCGGTAAATGTGAGTTTGCAAAAGTTGTTGGTAAGTGGAAAGCTGAAGGAGCTCTTAAGAAATATTGTGCATCCACATATATGAAAGTACAATTCATCTTGTTCGGTGTTCCATGCGCAACGAAAAATCTGAATTCTGATGTGCCTGACATACATTTTGACAGATCAAGAAGTGAGTATAAATTTCAGATCGAATCGAATTGATAATTGATTGATTACAGTTGTTTTTCTGAAACAAGTATTAAGCAGCCACTATAAGTAATGTCAGAAAGTAGGAAAAATAAAACTGCATAGTTAGCATTAGCATCGCTCAAATGGGGTACTCACTAGGCTTCATGATTAAAGTCAGTTAGTAGGCACTGAACTCGCTTAAATCTACGCACATTTATGGACACAAACATTCATGCATAGCCATAAACACACGGGTTCAACTATTCATTTTGTGTTTGTTTGTTTGAAACCAATTGGAGTAGGTCGTAAAAGGCGCACGCATCAACCCTGCTCACTTTTGTTCTCCCACAAGTCGTCATCGAAATATCGTCAAAAAGCGAATTGTTTAAATGGCAACACGTGCAAAACTATAGATATTCATCAAAATACGCACCTGCTCGTAACATCTAGACAAACGGGAATTATTTCAATTGAGCAGGCCTTTGAAGGCGCCTTTTCACCAACATAACGTACCATCCTTCGCAGGGAATAAAAACTAATTCCGAATTCCTCGAGTACATGTAGCCACGTACCCCATAAAGCAGTACACTTGAATGTCCCACCACGAGGACAAGATTTGCGTTTGAAATGAGCTCTCTATATTATTGATTACCAAGATGTATATGTACCGTCAAATATCTGTCTGAATGGCTTTGGCTACGTGGGGGTAGCAGTTTAAGATTCCAGTGCAAAATAACTTTTGAGTGAAGAAGCCGTTTTCACCCCCAATCCAATGCCAGCCATCAAGAGCTCACGTATCAGAGCGGTCGATGATGCAGAGAAAGGACAATAGCCCTTTACGATTTCAGATGCTTTAAATGGGCACCACCTCGCACGTGATAAGGGGCTAAAAAAAACAAAAACAAAAAAACCGCCAGGAAGGAAACAAAAAACACACATTTTTTCGTTCACCATCGCCATGGACCTTGACGTTCACATTGGGACAACTGACTACGCGTGTTGCTGTTCTTCTTGCAAATCACGAATTTTGCAGCAGCAAACGCTCTGTGCCATCGCCGCCACCATTGCCGCGCGTCAATTTATGAATGGAATCGGTCTGAGAGATCACGTTCGTGCACTACCATTTACCAGCGTGTCCATCACGTTCCATCTGGACGCCGCCGGTCTCTGTTTATGGAGGGTGATGGGTTAGATGCATGCAACACACATACCACACACGCACGCCCAATACCCCTAAGGGTGGGTGCTCTAATGAGACTCCAAAGTATTCACATCTGGGTCAAGTTGTGAGAGGCACATTCACCTTACCAGTACCAGTGAGCACTAAGTCTAATGAAACGTTACGTTACGTGATGCGTGCGAATAATCGGCAGGCGAGACGCCGGCCGCCGCAATGCATGTCCGTATAATGTAGCGCCAAGTCAGTCCTCTTCGGGCACAAATGTGGAGCAGGTGATGATCGACATTTCTATTCAGCTCAGATACGCTATAGAGCTGTGCGCAGGCAGGTAGGTGGTGTCGGTGGTCACAATTTGTATTCGGCATTCGTTTCGTCTCGCACTCTCTGCGTGTTCTCGTATTCGTTTCGTAGGCGCACTGGCACAGGCACATGGTGATTTAGACTTTGTGATTTATTTGCATTCCGCATTGGGACTGCGTAGCGTATACGCTCTGTTCAAAATAGGACATTAACGGTACTGTTGAAACATTGTTCGACTTGGAATTCGTCGAACTCGAAGAAATCGTAGCTCCGAGAAATCGATTCGGCCAACACCACGAATATTTTTTTCTATACCTGTATACGACTAAATAGCTTTCCAATGTGTTTGGCTTTTTTGTGCGAAAGAGAAAAACAATTGCTGTAGCCATTGCGGGTGCTGCTTAATTTTATTGAGATTTTGTTGGCACATATTTCCTAAATATCACTCGAAACGTGAAAGTCCACTACAAAAGAGTGTATCAACATAATAATTTGAAAATCGACACCACGACCAAGGAGAAGACTCTTATATATAGGCTAAAGCTAGACTGAATTAAAATGATAATTTCAAAAAAATAGAGAATTTTATCAGATGCTCTATAGCAGAGACATAGTCCGGTGTATATTTGAAAAAGGGAAATCAAATTCGCATACAAACCGACCGACTGAGCTCAAATCTTTGGTATTGGCTGGAGAGTGTTTCTATAAAGTACACAATGGGAATCTAAGAACCTGAAGTAAGAAACTATCTCCGGACAATTATACACTCGGATGATTGTTATACGTTCCAACTAAAAGTAGGTAGCTAGCTACCTTGAGAGGCTTGAAATTCCAAACCTGGCAACAATTTCCCAAGTACAGAACTTCTAAAAGTATTTCTTCTTATTATTCTTATTTTTTTTTTGCTTTACAGACATTTTTTTTATTGAACGATTCTTCTGTTGAAGCAATGTTCGGACTTCCGAGTTCTGCAGGAGTATAAAAATAAATTTTCGAGGATCTAAACAGAGCCAAAAGAGATGACCATGGGGATATGGTACAGTGGTATAGATTCATTGTGCCTGGTAAGGTTTAAAAAAAAACACAGTCTGTAGAATTCTGGTACATGGCGAAGAGAGCCATAATCATCTATCAGGTAGTGTGATCCGTTTAATCCAGACTATTAGAGTGAAAGTTTGACCCAACCGAAGCGAAGAAGAATTCGCTTCTGTAGTGAAAATGCGCCAGCATATTTCAAAATTTAGTCGACGCCTAATAAATAGAACCTCAGCACAAAATTTACGAGGAAGATATGAACTAAAAAGCACTATGTTTCTTAAATGTCACAAGAGCGTGTATCATGTCAGATGTACGGGGATACCTCAGCGATCGATATTAGAACCAATATTGTTCTGTATTCTGTTTATAAAGTGTTTCCCATAATTCACGCAAAATTTGAATTTAGCGCCAACGGAAAAAAAGATAAAAATGTGACAGCTGACAGTTTGGTTTTAGTAAAAATGGAGCCCTATACGAAAGAACAACGCATTTTCTTTGTTGAGCTATACAGTCCGCAATTATCGTACAAAATATGGCCGTCATATTGATTCAAAACCAACAACTGTGAAGAGAATAATTGATTAATTCAGGGAGACTGGATCAGTTAGTGATCTTAAACACTCTGGGTGTCTTCTGTCTTGTCACAAGTCGTTCAACAGAAAACAGCGAAGCAGTTCGCGAGAGTATTGCTGAAAGTCAAGGAACACCAATTCGGCTGGTCAGGCAGTAACAATTAATGGTGTTCGTTATCGTGACTTGATAACCGAGGTTTTAGTGTCTAAATTGCAAGATATGGATGTGACGAACATGTGGTTTCAACAAGACGGTGACACATGCCATATAGCCAGAGAAAAAATCTAATTACTGCATGAGTCATTTCCTAATCGTGTAACCGTCAAAATTGGCCATCCAGATCTTGCGATTTAACGCCATTGAACTTTTTTCTTTCGGTGTTTTGAAGTTATTATTATTATTATTTTCTTTATTCTCAAAATTCAATATAAAATAGTAAATCTTAATACAATTCAAAGTATGCTAACATACAAAGGTCTATGCAAACAAGCCCACAACGACTTGAAAGAGGAAATTAATAAAATTCAGCTATACATTTATGCGGAACGGTCATAGAGAATTTCAATGTGGCGTCCAATGTGCTATTCCATACATAACCCCAATCTGTATACTTTATGAATCTAATCTAATTTAAAATTCGTATTTTCTATCAACATTTTGAGTGAATTATGGGATACACTTTATATAAATGATCTGGCCAGTGTTTGTTCGAATGTGTCTTTCACCTGAATGCAGGGTACTCATTCCGTAACTTTTCAGACGACTATCGTCGAAACGATAGACCTCCAAAATTAGCAAACAAGTGCTAAAATTACAAGTTTGACAGCTCAATCCAGTTCATTTTCCAAAAGTATAATGAAAGCTGACGTTTGTCAAAAACATTCGAGCAGAATATGACTTATTTTGGTGATCAAAGTATCCAAAACGATATCGTTTAGACGATCGTTGATATACGGAATCTTATTTGTCACGACCAATCGAACTGGTGGAGGATCTCATAGTAAGAATAAATGAGGATCGTTCGTCTCAATCCAGAAAAATCTCATATGATTTTGATTACCAAAAAATTCCATCAGTAAGCTACCACCCGCATTTTTAAACAATAGGCAAATTAAGTTTGTCACTGTTTCAAGATAAATCACTCACTCTCCGCTGTAGACAAAGCAAATTGCATATAGTGGGTCGAATATATGCCGGATTGCGTAAACGCTGGAAGTCTTCTAGCTTCCCCCAGTAGATAAAAAAATTAAGTCTTGTCAAAACGCAATTCGTTTCAATTTTTGACTATCTGATATGGTCTGCGATAAATGTATTTCCAGTAAGAAAAAATAACATTCTCATTTTAGCTGATGGTGCAATTTAAAAAAAAAAAAATAAATAAATAATTGGCGCAACAGGTCCGCATGGACCCAAGCCTAGCTTCTCACAACCATTCGTCTTGTGTGAGTTTTTATTTTTGGGACGAATGGAAGGGATCTACAATTTTATGCCGAGTCCAAACGGCCAATTGAGAAGCTCTTTCATGACAGTTATACTCTCGGATGTTTGTCAGACGTTCGCGAGAGGTGGCACAGTGAAAAAAACCTTAAGTTGGTATTTGGGTTTTTCTCGGGATTCGAACCTGGGACCCCTCGCTTAGTAGTCCAACACACTAACCACTAAGCCACTGCGCCGATGGTGCAATTTAACTGACTTTATTCTGCGATTCAAAAGCTTTTAAACCAATTTGCAACAGTTCAAGGATCAAAAGAAGTTTTTTTTTGCTTGGTTAGCAATTTGATTAGCACGGTTATCTGACCATCGTAATGAAATCCTTAAGGGATTTAGGAGCCAGAGATATGGAGAATGGCAAATTTTGAAAAAAAAAAAATTGTAGGTTTATATTCTGTCCTCTGGTTCTTTTTTCACTGCAATGAGTTGATCTTTTTAAAATATCATTTTACGAAAAAATTAACCTTCAATTGGGGATTGCTTGAAATGGCCATGAAATAACCCACACTAAGGGCAGAAAAAAAATGAAATGAAAATACCTGCACCGTTACCCTTACAAAAACGAATTATTCAAACAGTTCGATTCTGGTGACACAACAAAACATTTGAACTACTGCAGAGCTGTCCCAAATATCACGAAGAATGACGAATCATTTTTGGGAAGTAGACTACTGACCAACAAGGCGCATTCTCACCTGAGCAATGCAACCGTTTATATAGGTACCCTAGACCTTGCTTATCATAGCCATTCGTTTTGTGTGAGTTTCTGTTTTCGGGACCAATAGAAGTGTTGAATTGAACAGCTTTTTCATGACAGATAAGCTATACTCTCGGATGCATTTCAGCTGCTAGATTAAAAAATATATCAACAATTTAAATATGGCTGCCGAATGAATACCATTCGATAGAAAGCTCAATTTGATCTAAATATTTACAATGCCTACGGTTCATCTCTTACTTAATTCTTGACCACTCTAATACGAACAATTGAATTGAAGTAACATTTTGCCGGCGGCCTTGCCGATATGTTGACTGTTGCATCAAATCCAGATAAATACATTGCCATCGATCCGCATGTATCTCAGCGCAATATCGTTGAAAAACCCTGAATTTGAGTGAATATTTGTTTTGAAATTGCCATCTTCATACAAGCAGGTTCATCCTTATTACTTTCCAATTCATTTCAGTCACATAGGCACGATCATCCATAATGCAATGCATACAAACGACTATGAATAAATGGAAAGACAAATATCCCAAGAAGTTGACTGACTATTGATTAGGAAAAAATCACCTATTTATGCAACTTGAAAACTTATTTATATCTGGTGGTGAATTAATTCAAACGCTTATGACGCAAACAAAATAAATTTGCGAAGTACGAGTATGTGGAAAGATTACTCCCAAAGTATCTACATAAGACCTAGTTGGGTTAATTTTTAAGGTGTTATATGATGTCTATGAATCTTTCAGACAGCCAAGATCCAATGTGACTTTTACTGTTTCAAACGTATGTAAACTTGACTATATCAGTAACAGAGTAGTCAGAGAAGTTGTTACCTAAGAACTCGCTTGTCACAACATAGAGATATGAACATCAGATGTCTACAGAATTTGCTTGATTGAGAAATAAGACTCAAATGATTTTAATGGGGCTTACAAGTTTAAAAGTCTCTTTAGCAACAAGCTGAAAATAAAGAAAGTCCAGGAAGCCTTCTGCTAATATCTGAGCGAAACTCTAAGTGGAGCAAATGCATCGCAAAATCTCTCCCCTAGACAGCCCTCTAGGTGACGGAATCTTTACAGAATGGCCATCGAACGGTCGAGTTTATCAGGAAATAGGCAATAGCAAAGTAACTATATCAGGATGGAAAATGAATAAATCTGACTGTTTCGCTCATTAGAAAAGTTCATTCAATTGCAGCGCTAATGTCAGTTGCTGGAATCAAATTCAGTCTGCTTAGAAACACTTAAGGTTTAATTGTTTCAAAACCAAATCCAATCGCATCTTCAGCCGTAGTCATTGCTTAGTCTGAATCTCCATTCTCTGGTCAATTGAAAAGAAGATCGACTGTGATCCAGATACGAGTTCTTGACCTGATTGAGATAGCCTCCATTGCAATAACATTGAGTTTCGCGCTCGGCCTATCCTTTACTTTTTTGTTTGCAAGCTTATTATGATCGATTTCAGTCTCCAAAGTTTCTCAAAAGAAATTTATATGACGGTTTTCGTAAATTGCCTTTGAAGATTGCTGCGAGTCGTTGCGCTGAGAGATGCTTCTGTCAGGGTAATTCATCAAAAGTCTTCCATACCTACGATAACCATTTTTTTAATCATATAAAAAAGAAAATTCGTTTAAGTAAAAATACCTATACAGTCAGAAATGGTTAACAATACAAATTTGAAGGTTTATGTAGGTTTGATAAACGGAGCTGCCTTGGTCTTTGAAAATGAATACAAGATTACCAACTAACTCCAGCCTTGTAAGATTTGAAAAGGTACCTACCTATACTCGTTATATCACCTATTTCTCATGGTAGAAAAATGGTCTTTTTGGGAAAAAGGCCACATTTTAGAAAAAAGAGGACAATGTATTGTTTTATTTAAGTAAAAAATCAGAGAGAACATAGTAGCGAAAAAGAGGACGAATGGTAACCGTATTTATAGCCCATATGAGAAGTGGGAAGGATTGATTTGTGAATATGAGTAGAGATAAAAACTTTCAACTAAAGCGAAACAACAATAAAGACAAAACATAAGTACAAAATACTTTTTAACGAATCGTATCAACTGAACCTAAAAAAAAAACAAATCTAAAAATAATATACATGACTTATGTACATAGCCCATAGGCCACGCTTCCAGTGACCACAGCTGGTGTTGAAAGAACCTTTTCAACTATGAAAAGGATTGAAACGTGTCCCGAAGCGTTGTGGAGTACGCAAGATTAAGCTCACTTGCTATGATATCTGTTCATTCGGATATTAATGCAAATTCAGAAAAGGTGATTGATCTCATATCAAAACAAAAATCAAGACTTCTTCTGCTTGCAGAAAGTAAATACGATTTAAAAACTAATAAAAATCAATGAATTGGAATACTATATAGTTTTTTGTTTAAAGAATTCGTCGTGAGATTTGGAAGCAAGCCCCCCCCCCCCCCCCGGAAACAAAATCCTGGCTACGGCACTGCCTCTCGGACACCTTTGTCAATCAATGAAACTAAACATATGTATAATTATTATGTTATATGCAATGTAACATATATGTATGTATATTATTTCTTTCTCATTCCCACTCTTTCACCGATTTCAGTTGATACGATTCGTTAAAAACTATTTTGTATTTATTGTTGTTTCGCTTTAGTTGAAAATTTTTTTGCGGAATGCTTTTGACGTGTCGGACACCTTTTTTGACACAGTTTAAAAGTTTCCATATGTATCACTGGTTGGGATCCTATCGTGTATATTTTTTCAGAGAACCTGTGAAACGATTCAGTCTGGAAGGGGCAGACACTTTGGATTTAAAGGTGATCCAAGAAAGACGTAACACAAGTATACCTAATACCTATACCTCCGGTGCGAATATGGACGTGAATCGTTAAATACGAAAATACTTCTTCGTCGCGTGAATCACATTGAGCATCGGTTTTTCTTATCACCGAACGCGTTCCATTCCATAATTGCGGTTGGTTTAGATTTCCAAGCATGATGACTACCGATCAAACCTTTAGTTGTAAATTGTGCGGTGATATACTTATAAGCAGTTGGATAGTTAGCGGCTTCATCTTCGTTTGTTACACAGTCTATAGATTTGAGTGAATGCAGAGTACCAACGATTTGGTTCTGAATTTTAAAGTGGATGACTTACCACATCTTTATTTTTAGTCGCTAAAACTAAAATTGCTCGCTCACTCAACCATTCGTTATTTTTGTGGTTAGCAATGATATTCGCGAATAATTTACGGATGAGCTCGTCTTTCAATGCAAATATGCGAAAATTCGGAAAAAAAAATTAATCAATCCGCTCAATTCATCGACAGGAACAGAGCCATTAGTCACAGACTGATTGGAGAAATCTTCAGCAGATGGATCATTCAGCAATGCGACTCTCGTTTTAACTGCCAGCTGAAGTTTCTTCACATAGCGTCACAGATTTGATGATTTCAGGCCAGCGTTTCTTTCATCGGCAGCAGTCGATCTTGGAGTGACTGGCTGTGTTTAGTGGAAATAGCCAGACAGTAAAATCTTTGCGCCTCCAAAACAGTTGTTGTTATTTTTGTTCTCTATATATTTTTGTTTACATTTTGAAGCGAGTAATTTCTATGTATTCGGATGTCTTTCTAGTTTATTTTTTTTTTTGTTTTTTTTCTCTCCCATAGTTATTCTGCTTTTCGAGTCGGAGACGAATCCAACAAATCAAAATCGGTCCAGCCGTTCTTGAGTTATACATAACTGGTGTAACTAGCATGACTTTGTTTTATTTATATACATATATAGATATAATAGATAATTTGCAATATATATACAACTAATTTAATTTTTTTTATTTAAGAAAGGGTTAAAACAAATTAATTTTGTTGTTCTTATAGTTTTGAATTTTTCTATATTGATTTGGATATTTCTTTATTGGAATCACCACGAGCATGTTATTTATGTGGAAAAAGCTAAATTTAAGTTACAAGGAGAAAAAACGGTTAAATTCGAAATTGTGCAAACGGGGGATTTAATTTTTTATTAGATTTTGATAAAAAGCATAAAAAAAATGAGAGCTTGTGTCCAATTTTGGAAAAGGAAATAACGAATAACGCGCAGGAATCCCACTTTTTCCGCTTTCCTACCTTTCGCGAAATGTCTGATAAATAGTTGAGACTGTACCTACTTGTCCCGAAAAGCTTCTTAATTAAGCTGTTTGGGCTGTGCATCCTAAACGAAAAGTTATTGTAAGAAGATGTAGATTAGACTCATTTATAAACTTAGGCTTGTTATAAAAACGTGTAATATTATTTATTATACCAGCTGTTAGCTGCGTTAAAACTAAAGGTTCTGTAAGTACAGCTTATTTGACTGTCGTAGATCGTGGGGTTCCTTCCTCTTGTGAAGTGAACCTTGTTTGGCGTGTTCCCACTGCCATATAGCTTTACAGGACTAAATATGTACCCTATAGATATAAGTAAATAGTTCTCCCTCCTGGTCCGTATAGGTTCTCAAGACCTAGCTGTTCAAAATCATGAGTTGCGTGACTTTTTATTTTCTTGCAACAAATGAAAAGAAACCTTAAGATGTAATTTATGTTTTTTTTTTCGGCGAACAAATCTGAGACCCCTATGCTAGTGTAGTAGAGCAAACTATAAACTCAGTAATTGCACCCCTAGAACTAATTTCCTTAATCTAGGTAATTAGAAACTATCGGTAATTTTGCTAAAATTTATTTACTGTTGGCATTCCTAAGGCTGCCTGCTGTCTATAGAGGTTTTGATTTTTCGATCTAGTCAGCACAAGCATTAAGGGAGGCATAATTTGTTTAAAGCAAACGTACTCCGAGACTGGAAAAGGAGAGATTACTTCTTTTTACAGGGTTGTTGCTACCTTTCCCCGGAAATAAAACAACTTCTAGAATTAGCCGAATTGTTAACGGTAGAGCGACGAGCCACATTACGAGGTGAAATGCAAACTTGTAATGCTCTAAAATTACGGGTTTAATAGTAGACTGTCCTATAACCGGTTTACAAAATGTTTCATTTTTTTTAGCACGTGTGTAGACAATACAATTCAAGGCTTGTTTACTAAGCCTCCTTTCTGGGTATGCCTTAGGTTATCACCCCGAAACGAGTTCGGAACTTTTTAATTTACCTCTGAAATGAATAGTATCTACTTGCCATAAAACGATTATAGTAATTAAGGAGCAAGTTCCACACATATTTGTGTTTTGTTGATGAAGTGAATGCCATCTCTGACCTTGGTAATGCCAAGTACTCCTACTCAGCATTGGGAGAACCAATTCGTCGATCGGTCAAAATGAGTTTAATTGAGCAAAATACCTCGGCTAAGCTTCATAGCCATTTATTCAAAGCATACTGAAATTTTATTACCATATTTAACTGTTTTCACCACGCATTCATTTTGTCATTTTTTACTTTCAACACAATCAAATTAGTTTCTTGCGACGACGCACGCAGTAATAAACTGTACACAATGTGGGTACCTATCCCATCGCCGTAGTATTCGAATGAAAAGAAAACAAACGGAAAATTATTTATAGCTTGTGCACTGACATCAGTTTTATTACTGCCACTGACTCCGGCTCATAATTCTACTTGTAATTCTGCGCCCGTCCCAGTGATCATCCGTTTGGCCACATTGTCATTCCATTTCCGTGAGCCACTCAAGTGGACACTGGATTTCCATTGAAACTCACGATACTGAGGAGCGGGTGTTGTACCTGTTGGCTGACTGTGGCACTGCCCAAAAATTCTGGATATTTACGACTTGTCCAGTGCGTCCTGTGGGCTGCCTCAGCGGAAAGACCCATATCGTACATCATTGGGAAACTTATGGTCTGATTTTGTAGACGTGATAACAGAACAGTTTCTGTTGTTTACTTCTGTAAATTTACTGTACTGGAGGCAGCGATTAAATTACTTTTTAGGCTGCATCTGGATTGAGAGACGTAATTTGAAGAAGAATCCCCATAGAGGCTGCTGATTATGTTATTCTCTTACTCTATCACTTTCACGATCGCTTTTATTACTGTCTCTAGCATTTTTATGGTTTCCTCTCGTGCCCGCAATTCAAGGAAGAAAATGTTGTTGCTGTTTCGCGCGAAGAAAGTCTGTAGTTGCTATCATGGACGAACTAATCAATCGTGTATGTCGGGCTGTGAAGGAGTATATTAGGTTGGCACTGTTTTTTTCTTTGCGTCAGCCGAAATACTCAGTCGCTAGTTCTGCAACATAGAATTGTATGTTAATACGATAAGTCGTAATGGCCGGCGGCGAAAGCCGTAAAATCAAGAGGTAGGACTAGTGTTATTATAGAGAAATATCAGCTCGTTAAAATGTCAAATAAATTCAGCTGGTATAGCAAGTTTGCAAATATTTGCCAAAACCAATTAAAGGTGTGTTTCCATTAGGATGCTTGCAGCCTGTGGCGGCCATCTTCTTTTGGGTGGCGTCGTCAAATGAACTTCAGGTCGGCCGAAAACAGAAAAAGTACATGCGGGAGAACCCAAGGCAGTCAATTGCTTTGCTTCTCTTGCATAAGAAGACGGCATTTCGTAAACCTGTTGAACCAAGTGGCAATGCATCAACAAAAAGATGCTATTTGGTACTAATTTACCGCCGCAGGCGTCATTAGTTTGTACCTACTTTTTTGAAAATGACGGTCGGGAGGACACCATACCATTAACGCCGAAAGACGTTAACCGATTTCTTTTTGCCCAAATATGGATATCGGATATGAAGGTAGATGGCAGATGCTGATTGGCAGAGCAGGGCTACATGCTACACCAGCAGACGCCACGATGGGCATTCTGAATGAACGAATTGAGGGTATGGTTACCTCTCCCTGAAGTGACGTGAATTAACCACCCAAGATCGTACCATTTGACGTCACTAGGCTTTTTCTTGACGGTCGAAATTTCAATTACAAAGCCACAATCGATCGATGCTTTTAAAGCCCACATAACAAATGCCATCGTTCAAACTTAGTCGGATATATGCGGCAGACTCATTTAAAACTGGACCACTCGTTTTATTTTTTAAATAAAAAAAATATATTTCGTTCACATTTCACTCTCAGCTTGTTTTATTTTATTTGAACATCGACCATTCCTTACTTAAAAAGCCTTTACATTCAAAAATGCATTGCCAAGTGTTTTCAAAATGTTCAACAATAAATTGCACTAAGTAAAGTTTAAAATTCTATATTAAGATAAAAGAAAAATATTTAGCAAGGCTTGGAGATTCGAAATTCCATTAGTTATACATTTGCATGTGCATGTTCCAAGTCACTGTAATAATCACGTTGTCCCTTCATCGACCTCACGTGTCTATATTGTTATATAACTTTCACTATTTGCCCTAACAACATATTTTCCATCTTGCTACTCTTGTCGTTTTCTAAACAAACAACAAGAGTTTCCCTCTTATTAATAAAAGATTAAAATATATCTAACTACATATATTCAAAAAAAAACTTCAATCACGATATGCGACACAAAAAACAATATAACCTTCGCCTTATGAAAATGATCACTATTTAAGAGAGCACCTAAATGGTAAGATAGGTTAGGTTAGGTTGAGTGGGGTTGTGAGATCGTCACAAAAAGAACAGCCCCCATAGCGGGCCCATCGCTTGGTAAGTTTGTAACATCAATAGTGTCCAGTCAAGCCAAAGAGTGTGTAAACACACTTATCCAGAATCAAAAAGTGCCAACTTACTAGTACTAGACATTTAAGGGCAGTGTTGTTATATATCAAGATTTATCCCTCTTTGTGCGAATTTCAATGTCCGAAAAGCCTTCAGCAAAAACAGCAAAATCTTAGCAATTTTAAGAACCTGATAAAAAACCATTGAAACTATAAATTTTTGTTGAAATTTTACCAAAACATCTGCATTTCCATAAAAAAAAGAGCTTATGTAAATCGCCTCTTATCAAAAGTTTCTAGTTCCATAAAAAAATTATAATAGTAATATTAACAAACTACGATTTTTATGCTAACAGGTATTTAATGCGATTTTATTTCCATGTAATGCAAATTTAACTTTCGAAATTTAGATATTTTCACAAAAAAGTATCAAGGAAATTTGAGTACGATGAAAGGGGAAAAATGAAGAAATTTACTACTACTTCGTGGGAAAAAATGACGGGAGGGTGTTAGTAACATTGATGAAGTCCCCCCTTCTTATCCTAGCATGAAAAACGGATTGCAAATTTGTTTGACTTCGTGGAATTTTAATATTTTTTTAGGTGCAGTCTTGTAACAGGCTGGAAGGGATGAGAAGACATTTTTGCTTTCTGAAATACCTAATGAAATTGGAATTTCTCTGTTTTTTTTTTTGTTCAACGTAATTCTATTAAAAATTTAATTTAAAAAAAATGTTTATCAAGTATAAATATACTTTTGGACTTGGTTCACATTTCGTAAAAATGTCCGAATGTCCAAAACAAATTTAAAACAACTCCAATTCAGGCAGAAGTCATTTACTTAAATGTTTTTGCAGAAATAATATCAGAAAAACGCATCTTTGTTCTTTTAATAAAAGCAATCGATTTAAATTCGGTAGCACGTCTTGTAAAAATGAAACAGTCAGTACTTCTTATCGATTTTATAAAACATTCGAAGAAGAAAATGTATTTGTTCGCAATGTTATGGTTATTTTTACTCAGTGGGTATTTTTGAAAGAGTAAAAGGGAAAGCATATAGCTGTCAGTACTAGATCACATGTCACCCGATTCCTCTGAAACGTATTATTCAGTACGAACCTTTGTTAAGCCACATCTCTTTTAATTCCATTACAAAGTAGGCAAGCCAGACTGGCCTAAACAAAAAGGAAACAATAAAAATCACAAACAACATTTCCTGTGAAATCCATAATCAATGTCGATCTCCATGCCATCACATCGTGCAGAAGGACATTCTCTGCAAAACAAACGCAAAGAAAATCGCTGCGCATTCAACAAAACCATTTAAATCCCCGCCATTAAATTACCAAAGTATGTGGACACCAAATTCCAGTGTCCAGTTAAGCATTCCGATATTGGTCAATGGTACGAGTGGAGTAATTATAGTTTGACAACCATCCAAGACAAGTACCTACCTATACAATTCAGAGCGCACCACGGCAAAATATTAATTAATATTCTGGCACCTTGCTGTCAGCGGCACGAAACTAGTCGCAATATGGGAAATAAAAATATCTGCACGGCAGCATTGGCAGCCATCTAATTTGTCGTGCAAGTGCAACCAATGCAAGCATCTCTCCGAGATGATGCTGTACCCGGTTTAAATGAGTTCCGACGTCCCCACCTTCTGATCGCAGTTAATTGCGTCCGCTCACCAACGTTCCACTCAATGGCGTGCAAGCGCAGTACCATTGAACACTGTCTGATGGTGAACAGGGAACAGCGAATGCACCACCACCAGCACCAGGACTCAGATTAATATAATTAATAACCGGGTTTTCCATTTAACTTGAGATACCGGGAATTTCTATTCTGATTTAATTAATTCACTGCGGCATTCTCATCCCGATAACCGATGATGTTCGTCTCAAGCAACATCGTCTAAGAGGACTCTGCGCCGAATGTCACAAAGTTCGAAGCAAAGAAGTAGACCAACGAAATATAAAAAAAAAAACCAACAACAAATGAAAATAATAATAATTAACAAATCCAATTAGCTATATATTTGTATTGTTGTTCTTTCATTCTACTGCCGGGCCGGCATTGATGGACGCAGGAAGAGTTGGCAACGTCGATGACAGTAAACTTAAAATATGGTAACTAATTCATGCGGCAAAGAAACCGTCGGTACACCATTAGCACTTACCGCGCATTCACCGATGACTGTGCAGCTCCCATCTCGTCCATGGACTTTCTGCAAAGATACATGAGGAAGAAAGAAGGTGAGCGAAAAAGAAATAAATAATAAAAATCGAAATAATAATAACAAAAAAAAACTACAAATTCAATTAGCCGAGGAATTTTCTTTTTAGAAAGTGCGAATCAGCGAGTCGTGGCAGAACGAAGATGGTATTGAAAAACACTTGAAGTACACTACAACTAACATCATTTTCCAGTTAATTGAGCCTATAACTTCCAACGGTTGGTTGTCTCTAATAAATTCAATCTGTAGTACTTAAATCGTTCAAGTCGGACTGAGTTTATCGCTGAACGCTGAAGAGCCTATGATAAAGCGCTTATGGTTTCACACTTGCTATCAAACTGATTTGTGCGCAGTGAGTTCGCACAGCTATACTGGCGCTAAGCGAGGAATGGAACACCTTATGATTTCTAGACGAATTTTGTTTTACTTAAGGGATGCAGGGGTTTGTTTCTTCTCGGCAGAAAGAAGTATCATTTTGTGGTGTGTCTTAGAACTTTCTTGGTAATAGTCTGACTATTTGTTATCTGTTAGGAATACAGGGTGTCCCAAAAGACGACAAAAGGAGGCAACTGTCAGTTTTGTTTTGATTAATAAACAAAAAATGTCCAATACACGTCGAAGTCGTCGCTCCCCTGAACCTCAAATTGATGAATCGAGACTGGAGAAGATGTGGTTGCTACACATCCAAAAAAAGTCCACTGTAAATTTTACAACATGTGGCAGTCAAATTTACAATAAGTTGTATATTTGTGTATGTAACAGCAAATGCGTTTATATTCACAATTATTTGTAAATTTTACAGCGTTCGCTTTCATTTCAGCAATAAAATTGTCAAATTGATCGCAATTTCTTGTTGGAAAATTTACAGCGCGTTGTCAATTTTTATTGTTAAATATACATGTTCAAATCTACAACCAAAATGCAAAATGGTCATACAAAATGCTGTAAAATGTACGTACAACTTGTAAAATGCACAACACATGAATTCAAATCTACAGCCGTTTTCAGTTGAAACCTACTGCAATTGACAGCTGCATTTACAATAACCCACTCACCCAGCCTGAATATTTTCATGGTTTATGCTCATTACTTTGTTCATTTCGTCATCAGGTCTAGAACCAACAAGACGAAATATTAGTGCAAATTTGACGTTTTTTTTTCCAAATGAATTCTAATTTGTTTTTTTTTTTTTGTCTGAAAATGCTGAACATTACTATAAGACGTGGATGTTTTGAAAGTGGTGGGCAATTTCACATTCTCTATAAGTGTTGTTTGTTTGTTCGTATTTGGTGTGCTCGTTCGTCGTCTGAGGGCCGTTTCTCGATTAAATTGACCACATTATTCTTTTGTAACAAGGTCGTGGGCTCACTAAACAGAGTTTACGGAGTTGGAGCATATCTCCAAAATATTTCTGGACAGTGAACTTGGGTTGCAGTTGCAGCTGGAGTTTGAGGATGAGTTAATGAAGTGGAAAAAGAAAGAAGTAAGTATCATAATAATTTCGTAATTACTAAAACATCAAACTCGAGATAAAATGTAATCTTAGCAATTCTCAGTCTGTCCATATGTCTATCTGTGTATTTATCTATCTATATGTTTGTATTTTACGTATGTAGACCCTACAACCTATATCACATTTTTTTTTTTAAATTTTCTCCCTTACTGCCTAAATGCCCAGTATGCATAACGGGGGTGCCGCTTACAATAGGATGTGACAATAATCACCGCAGAATGGGTTGAGGGCAATTCCTTAACACCAAGTTCAGCAAGAAGCTCTCCAGCATCTACTAACTTTAACTTAATTGTATGTGAATATATATTCAATAAAAAGAATTTCAAATTATTTGGTGTATGTTTTTTATTTATTTATTTATTTTCAGAGGATAAATGTATTTTTTTTATTTAAGAGCACAGATTTTACAAAACAAAATTGTGTATATGAGGCCAAATTGTATTCATTTCTAGAAATCGAGTTGTAGATTTTACGACAGAAATTGCATTTTGACCGCAAGGTGTTGTGAATAATACAACCAAAATCCGTAGTGTATACACATAAGTATGTTGTATTTTACAAAGTTTGCTGTCATTCATCAACGAATGCTGTTTTATTTACAATTTTTCTTGTTGTAAAATTTATAACAAATTTGGTTTTGGAAAGTACAACCATGTCTCTGTTAAATTTAAAGCATTGGATGTCGGGTCGATTATGACAATGAATGCAGTCGATTTAACAGCGGTTTACAACATTTCTATAAACATTTTTTTGGTGCAGGATGACACATCCTTAATTTCGAAACTATCAACCTTTTGCACCTTTACATAATTTATCTATGTTTTTGAATGCCTTCTGATTAGAGGTCATAAATGACTTAAAATTTCTGATATGCAAATGCCATTGCAATTTTTAGAGAATCTAATGCGAAAAATATTCCTAAAGTGGCAACGCTGCTTATGACATGAGCCGTGTCTAAATCAAAATAAGAAGAAGAAGTAGAAGGCTATATGTGGCATAACCGTCGGTATGCAATGCCTACAAGAAAAAGTTGCTTTTATGCGCGGTATTAAAACATGTCAGTCTCAAATTTTCTTTCACAAGGCAAAGTACCACTATATATGTAGTATCCAAGAATATTTGTGCATATCTTGAAAGTTCAAGAGTCTGGAAAATACTACATTTTCTTCCAAAATAGAAAAAAAAACTTTGTGCACCGCGTATGGAATATACTTATAAAGACTATATTGGCGGACCTGTTAGAAAAAGGTACCATAAGTGCCACTTCATGTAGCCATTCGAGGAATCCTAGATGCTGCATAAATGCAAACTGTAACTAGAAAAATCGGACAAGGAAACATTGTGCAAGATTCGAGGCTGGTGTGAAGAACATCTGTACTTTTTGTCTAATTGAGTATCAAAACCTTCTCAAGAACAACAAAGCAGGCGTTTTGAGTTTGACACAAACAAAGGCTCTTTCAGTTAATTCGGGCTAAAATATTTCCATATATTTTAGTACTAACCCCGAAACTCAAGTGTCAGGTCACGAGCTATGAAACTCATCGCCAATATGACTTTCCTACACGATATACTACAGTTGCTCGGTGCATTCATTTTTGTGCTCGCACCCTTTCTATTCAAGCACATACGGCAATCGCCACCGGGAGTAAATATTTTGAACTAGGCTGCGTCAACAAACTGAAATACTACTAATTTGCCCATTGTAAGAGCTATATATAAGGTGAAGGCTTCATATAAGGAAGGTATTTATGTTGACGAATATTGTTGCTTTTTCGACGAGTTGAGCTCCTTCCTCCTCCTTATAAATAGAAAGTAGCATACTAATAAGGAAAATAAGCTGACCACTGACCTCGTTTGAAACAACTATGTACTGCAGTCTTGATGGTTTGTCTCGTGCATCAACGGAAGATATTTTTTATTCGATGTTACAGCATATCACATCCTGACTGAAACAATCATCGCCCTAGTTCGGATTGCAGATGCGTCTTGAAATTGACAGGCATTAACGGCGATCCGCTTGTCTATTATTAAACATAATTCTGCCGATATACGCAATGGCGACATTGCGCCGTACTAATAATAAATTTTAGTCTCGACTTTAAATTGACGGAATTTGCCACTGACATTGTGAAATTGTTAACTGTTAACTAATAAAATTTAGAATCGAATCTAAAAATGTTTATTGGTAAGGCCCATTATGTTTTGTTGAAGAGCTTATCTTTCGATCTTAATTAAGATTAGACTTTATTGCCAAAAGACTATCTATTCGCATTATTCAGCTCTCATCTTTACATCAACAAACTGTTGATGATATATTTAGGGGATAAGCCCAAGTGTATTTCAGGCAAAATTGCTCCTTTCACTGCTGCAATGTCTTTCAAGCACCCAGTGCCAGGAACAAAACGAAACTATGATGCGCTCCCGGAAATAATGTAATTGAACAAAATGAGCTAATAAACTTGTCTAAAGAGGTTCGGAAACCCATTTTATAGGACCAGAACTATTTTGTGTAACTCCCAACTCAGCTCTAAAATCGCTTGTAAAAGGCTGGGAACACGTGCGGAGTGCCGGCAGTGGTTCCGATTCAAGCAAAATTGCACTCGCTCGAATTCTTGAATCGTCAGAAAACTCTTATTGCGCAGTAAATACTTTTAAATTAAGTGTTTTTTTTATTCATTATTATAAAATTGGCTATTACATTAGCTAAGGCTTAAAGGCTTTCTTTTTTTATTTTAAATATTTTTATTTTGATTCAACATAATGACTTTTTAATTCTTTAAATATTCTTAAAAAATCGTTGGTCTTAAAGAATGTGTTTCCACCTTCAAACTCTGTCCATTTTCCGAACACTCTGTCTGTCATTCCATAAAATTAATTCCAGCTTCCACTGGTGAAATGAAACTGCAAACAAATTTGAAAGCTGTTTGTTGTATAAATAAAAATTGTTTCTGTTTATTTTTTTATATTTGTGTTTAATTTTTGATTTATTGTTCCACTTTACCAAAAAAGGCATTATATTATAGAAAAAAGGCATCTCATTTTAAAGTTAGGCATTTTTACGTCAAAAGTGGTTGGCAACGCGAGCACTGGTCTCGGAACATTGGTAACAGAACACTGGTGTCGCGAGTTCAATGGTTTTATCCCATCTCAAAATTGCCTAATGCGCTGAATGAAGTTTTCACTTACAAAAGTTTTGTTACAGTTATTTCATTCAACAGTTTTGCGTTTTGCAGACGTTTTTTCTGTTCATGCCCCATAACGTCATAAATTAGCTTCTCCAAATCAGCGCTGACGAAAGCACTACAATAGGAGTATTATACTTCTTTTTCGTCTGCCGTGCTCCCGTACTCCCCAAAGACATTTTGTTCTCTTGTTTTAATTTCGAATTTATTGAATTTCATTTGAAAATTCTCACTTAGTAAATTACAAAACAAATTTAGCATTCATGATTCCGTTCCGTTACGATTTTGTTTCATTTACGTTGAATAAACTCTTGTGGATCCTGGAAATTATGTTCCTTTTGACACAATTAAAAGGCATTTTCAATAAGAATGAGTTGATGTTGGTATGGGATAAAACAAGCTGTGTGTTATAGGTATTACCTATTTTTTTTATTCATATGGACCATATGTATGCCATAATGTATAGAATACGGTTTCTCACGGTGGAACGGATATGAGTGGTCCATTTTTTTACTAATTACTTACCGAACCGTTAATCTCGAAGCTGGCCGCCAAACGTTGGAAGAATCGACTTTGCAGGGCCATTGCTCTAAAATCGGAGCCACATTTGCTAGGTCTCCACAGAAGAACACTTATTTTGATAATAAAGTATCATGTAATCGTGTAACCTGCTATAGCGATTTGGCATCAGTGATTGAATAATAAGCACAAGATTAAATAGGTGCCACTGAAACAACATGGCCGCCACAGGCTGCCAACATCAACGCACCGTCACAAAACACTCGGGGAGAAAAATTATTTTTTTTTATACTCCCCGCCCCCGGTACCCCTCAAAAAAGTTTTATAATACTATCCAAATAAATAATGGCACGGTAGCCCTGCTCCAAATCCATTTTACACGAAATTTTGTACACAGCTGATTACAAACAGAAACCCTTTAAGACAAAAAGAAATTCGCTTAATTCGTGTGAGAAAATATAAATGAAACCATCTGAAATTAGACTCGCTCGGATTCGCTGTGTTCGCGAGAGTAAGTTTAATGCACCCTAAATGGAAATAAGAAATGCGTATATCTACTATTGAATGATTTTAACGGACTTTAGACTTAACGAAATTAGCTAGAACCGGAACCCACAGACTTACGGTGGGTCAGAAAAATGAATGCCATCACCCTCTACACCTGAATTTGTTACTCATGAATGTTTTTCTTTTTTGTATCATCATTTGCCTTGATCGTTATGCGGATAACTCAGAATTGTCAATTGTTGCTGCTCCTTTCATTTGTCAGAATTGTCAGTGCGTTTCAATCCCTCTATCGTTCATTGTGAAAATATGCACATGGATAGTTTGTGATACTGAGACGGTCGTAGACAAGGGCACGTGCCTAGCGCCCCCCCCCCCCCCCCCCCCCCCACAGAGAGCACTGCATTATTATTGCTTGCTCATTCCATTATCAAAACAACACAGACACTTCGCCTATGTGCGAAAATAAAAGTCACTTTTCTAACAAACGATGGAAATCAAGACGAAAAATTACCCAAATCTATGTCTGCATATGCTAGAACCTAGAAATATATGTGAATCTTGGGGCGCGTGCATGGAATTTCTAGCCTTAAGCGCAAAGTCGTATAGACCACATTTTTAATCGTACAATTTTTGTGTTTCCGACGGCCGTAAAAAAAGAGTTACAAATTTGGCAACAGATGAAAGAACATATGCATAAGTCACCAACAGAAGCTTATAAAAAAGCAACAGCTCTGCCAAACATAAGAACCCTTTGTCAATTATTGTGCACATTTCCTGTGACAACCAGCACTGCCACTGCCGAACGATCTTTCTCCACCTTACGCCGGATAAAGACATATCTTCGCAGCAATATGTGAAAAGATCGCCTGAATGGACTAGCCCTAATGCATATCCATCAAGACATTGCTTCAAAGATGAACCCTGAAGAAGTACTAGATGTCTTTAGCAGAAAACATAAAAGAAAACTGTCATTATTAATCATATAATTTTTCATTATAACACCTTTATAAAAAGTATTTTTTTATTCTTTGTTATTCTTCAATGTCATTGATAAAGAATGAATCCCAAAAACAAATTGCAATGCAATACTATGGGGTACACTCTTCACCTATCTCGCCTTTGTGCCCCTCCCAGAAATAAATCCTGGATCCGCCCTTGGTCATAGACTGCATTTTTCAGATTGAATCGGTAGTTTTTTCAAGCAAAATCAAAAACTAAGTAGGTACATTTTAAGAATTGTTTTGCTTCGAAATTTAATTTCATCGTTTATTTTTTTTTGCCCATGTGTAGAATAAGAGGGAAGTTATTATAGATAATTCAAGAAAACTTAAAAAAAATCCTTTGCAATACGAATTATGAGCTGGAAATAATGTTTTAGGAAATTGGGTCTAGATTTTTAGCCTGATCAAAATCTGAAAATTGATTTATAGGTGCTCAAATTTTGTGCAGTCGAGCCCTACTACTCTACTCACTAAGTGGCAATTAAAACTCTGCAGTTTACGAATCATGTTAACGTAAATTCAAGAAGAATATATCGTGCAAAATAAAAAAGACCGATAAAAATACACAGAATCTAGCTCTTTTGAGTCAGTGAACAATCCATGAGATCACTTGAGTGGTGCCATGAAATAACGCCAACGTTGTTTGCGTTTTCTTTAACAGGTAACATAGGTAGATAAAAAATTCATGAGCAAAATGCCTCGTCAATGGGACATCCCCAATAGTCATTTAATTGTCTATGGACAAAATTTTAAAGCACCCACACAGCCATATTTTTTTTTTCCTCATGTAAAGAGTTTTCTCAGCCTTAACCACCTTGCTTAATTACTATTTGGCGCTTCAAAGACTGGGTAAACAAATTTAATTCAAATTGCCTTTCCAGGCACGCACTACATTAGTATCAATATCAACGACCCGAAGCAAACATGTGTCACCGTCACCATCACTAAGCTGTTGATGGTCTTGATTAATTTATCTTTGTCAGTTCCACTAATTTAACATTTCTTACATATTACCTGTGTCCAGAATTATTAAAATGGCCAATTTAAAAGGAAAATGACATAATAGCTTAATTACAGCTATTACAATAATATACGCATGCTTTGTAGAAGGCTCTGAATTTCAATTAATTCTTTTAAGCTCCGTGTCACGCTAACATATTCCACATTTCGAATAGATCTTTGAATCGCAATAATTTATGCCACTGCATATTTAGTAAAACTTCCTTTCAGTATTATGGCAAAATTGGTTACCGGCCGTCATCTAGCATCGATAACGCACGACAACGGCACACGCTGTCCGCACGTCGAACCCACCATAAAAAGCCAGTGCAGCCGGCAGCCGGCAGCCGGCAGGGGCAGCCGCCGAGTTCGCCTCACGTATAGTTAAAGACAGCAGTACAAAAAGATGTTGTAGCTCTGCATCTTATAGCAGGTAGGTGCAGTGTATCTGGTGTAGGTACGGTGAGCCAAACAAGTGCCCCGAAAGGAAATTACAAACTCGCGATCGCGACTCTCGGAATGCGTCAAGAATTTCATTAATTTGATCGGGAAAAAGCTTTTCGTCGTCACTCTCGCTGTCTTGTCAGTGATTACTTACCTGTCCCAACACAGTGCATCTTCCCGGTATCTGGAAGGGGAGAGAAAACAAAACACTCGTTAAATTGTATGTCAAAAATAAAAGTGACTACTTGTCTAAAAGTTTTCAGAAACCGAAAACAAACTGAAACAAAACAAAATGAAAATCGGACCCAATATTGATCGACCTGTTTTGGCAATTTCGATGGCCGGTTTGTAAAGTGGAAACAATTTGCAATCCCTACTTTGGAGCGAACACAGTTCTGTGCAGGTTGACGCTAAACCTCGGTCGGTGGACACTCATTCAGTTTGTCTAAAGTCGAGTTGGACGAAGGATGTTTGGACCGGTAACGTATCATTATGACCAGATGCCAGACAATGAACCAATTATTAAAATTGTGTTTTGAGATTTTCGGGAATCGGAAATTCACTGTGGGCATCTGAATGTCCCAAGTCGTTCTGGTGCTCAAACTTAAACTGAGCACACTATACCATTTTTGTGTATATGTAGATGGAGAGGGACGCGAACAAGTTGCGTAAGGTAATCAATGAAATTGGTATACTTTCGTGGCCTGGGAATGTTTGCCCCTCTATATGTGAACCTACTAAAGTAAGTGGAGGAGGTTTTAGCTTGAATGTAGAGGATCCATCAAATCCATCAGAATTTTTGAATTATCTGGTCGTTTTGGTTACACCTTTTTGGGAATTAGTGTTATGTTTAGGAATACAAGGAATTAAGGACGCAAATGTCCTACCGAGCAAAATAGATATTGGCCTGACGCTTTATTTCGATTTGTGTGAGTTTAATTTGTGGGTCGAATATTACCGACATAAGATTTCATGCCGTAACTGGGACTGGTATACTGAACTTTGTGAGATTTTGCTTATCAATATTTTGGTGACGTTCAATTTGCCGCCGCCATATAACCATAGTATTCAAATATAAATCTTCCTAGGTTAGAACCTGTTTTCGATTGAACGCCTCATTTACCCAAAAAGGAATGCAATTGTATAATTTTAAATCAAGGGCAAATCTCTGGGCATTGCGAGGTGTTGAGCAACCACTTTCGTTTCAATTATGTTACTGGAAACGAACATTTCTCAACATATATTTTTAAAATGTATGTACAAAACCGTATTTTCAAAAGGTCGTAATTTTTCCAAGATTCAGTTTTCACTTTTCGTTTATAAAAAATTTAAAAAAAATTATTATAAATTCTATAATATTTATAGAAGGTACGGTCGATATTCGACCACAAACGAGACTAGTGTAAAGCTACGCTACATGTGCAATTTTTCGAGGCAAATTTTGACATGCTGATGTCACAAAAATTCGGCCATACGGTGGTCACTAGTGTGTCTTTTGTGAGAGTGGTGGGCTGTGACTGCCCTTGTGAACAGACAGTGACAAATTAAGGACAAATGTTGACATCATAATGACGTCGGCATGTAAAAATTTGGCATGAAAAGTGACATGTGTAATCGTAGCTTAAGTAAATGTATTTAGCTTTTCAATTTGAATTGTCTATCAGTATCGTTTCGATTCACTAGCTCTTTTCGATACCTACAAACTTTGGAACAAAAGTCTAGAACTAATTGTAAGTTATGCGCTTAAGTCTAGAACTTAAAGTAAGCTAAGCACATAACTTACTATAAGTTTTGGACTTCTGTTCCAAAGTATGCTTGTTCTGCAAAGCTTTGGAAAAGTTAAGGCCCTGCAAATCGAAACATATTTTTATGAGATCACGTAATTGCATTTTAGGCCTATGGTAGGTCTGAATCTCGAGTTAGGTTAGGTTAGAGGGGCAGTTAGCATTATATGTAATTTTCACACAGAACCTATTGAGGCCCATTCTGTGATTACCCATACATATTACTTGGTGAGACAAGCAACTAACAAAACCATTCGAATCTGTTTATGTGAAGAGTGGAATCGTTGCTACAGATCCTACAAGAGTACCGGCGATCTTGAAGGGCCGGGCAGTGACACAGAAGATGTAACACAGATTTTATTTCCTCTTCATCGATGCAATTTTTGCAGAAGTAATTTGTAAAGATGTCTATCCTTGTTTCCAATGATGAAATTTCCGGTTAAATTACCCCGGTGAGCCACTCGGGTTAACCGACGAAGTAATTGCGGTAGCCAGGAACCCAGGTCAAGTAAACTATTAATATCAGTTTTTGGCAGAAACCTTCAAAAACCAAGTACAATGGATGTATCTATCTAGAAATCTAACAGAAAAAAATATACAGTCTTACAAAATGGTAGCGAGCACATTTCTTTATAGCGGCACAGTCTGAAAAGTGCTTAATCGAATCGATATCTGCCCAATTCGAGTCGACATCAATCCTATGCGTTGGGGGGGAAAAACTAGTCAGTGGAGGTTTAATTGCGTCCTCTGCCGAGAGATAATTACTGCGGGCCGCCCCAAGACGGTGAAAGACGAATTTCTCGTTCTGAGATTGATCTGCAGAATTTTGTGCGTTCTCTTGTGTCGGTCACTTTCGGTCTTGTCCACTTTTTTCGACTCAATTTTCGATCAACAAAATATCGATCGGCAATCTGACGAGCCAACACCATTCAACCGCCAACCGCAAAGGCTTAGTTCTGCTCCTTGTTGCAGATTGTTCTCGTCGTGTTGTTTTCTTTTAACCAATGTATCTATATAGATGATGGTGCTCGTCCTGACGAGACGCGGTCGTTGATGGTCACCTTTGAGTGGTCGATTTCCGATCATTTCCCTTGCAAGCGTAGCCCCTCGCCCACAGCCCGCCTAACAGCTGGGAGTTTCAATTTCGATAGACTTACATACATATTTATAAGCTGGTTGTGGCGGTTCTTTCGTTTTTGTTTTTATCTCAATTATTTCATCGATGAATCGAGCGAAATTTGTGAAAACAAAATCAAAAGTCGTTTCTCCGCTGCTGGCGGAGCGATGTGCGGAGATGGGCAACTGCAAGTGACCGACCAACGTGGGCCATTGTCGACCTTGTGGAATTTAAGAGCGGTACACAACATGCTACCTGGTCAGCAAATTGTGTCCTGCAATGGTGCGACTCGGACCGATATATCTTCGGTTTTTTTTTTAACTGACTATTGGGTTTCTGAATTTGGAAGTTTTTCCTTGGTCTGATTCTCTGTGATCGATCCGTTGACTCTTGACTTTGTTGTACGGCTCTTGTCGTGTTTTTTTGTTCGGGGTGTATTATTGTTCAAGAATGGAACTTTAAGATAATGCAGAAATGTCGGTTTACTTGTGCCATGGAATTTGGGGTTCATTTTCGGTGGTCAGCGCTATTTTGAACAGAAAAGGGAAAAGTCGAAAAAACGTAATAAGGAACTGTCTCTTAGACATTACAGCAGAGCTTTATAAGAATGCCGCAATGATGGCAGAATTGGTGTGCTAGAAAACAGTATTATTCAAACGGTATAAGTTACCGTCGTACCTGTTGTGGTATAATATGACATTCTGTTCCTTAAACTCGCACAAAATGGGTATTTGGGTCGACATTTTCAGATGGGAAAAGTCTCCCATCAGAGCAGTACGCACGTGCTGCATTGTAGATCTTACTTCCACCCTCTATAAAGGCTCTCTAGTTCGTCTAGTGTTAAAGAAAGGCCTCACTGGTGGACTGCAGAACAATATGTCTGAAATACACTTCCCAGTTAGTTCCTAAGTTTAGTAGATTAAAAGAACAAAAAATAAACTCTTCTAGTCTGATTACGCAGAACAAACGAAGCAACAGAGCAAAGCCTTACACAAATTGTTTGCAACAGCCTAAAAGGATTTGACTCAGACGCGGTTGTAGGAAAACGTGCAGAAATTCGTGGTGGAAGCAGTTGCTCGAAATAAGACCCGATTATTCGGATTTAAGATTTAAATAAAAAGATAAACTTGCTCTACACTTTAAATTTGAACAATAAACTTTGACGAACAAATCAATTTTCTGGCATCCTTTGTTCATTCATTCATTCATCCATTCTTAAGTCCTACAAAAAAAGGTTTTATTGGAAAATTTCTGGGAAGGGGTTAAAAGTCTGTGAATTATGTAGCTTGAAATAGGTTTGGCTGACTCATTTGCAAAATTTTGGGGGAAGCATCAGATTTAGTCGGAAGTGGTACTTATAACCTCGCTCTCCCCTACTTCAGTTTTGTTTGTGATATCGAGAAAAAATGTTCTTAGGTGATATACTTTACTTGTGTTTGATTTAAATATAGGTTTCGATCGGTTTCATTGTTTGGTAGAAAAATTAAGCACATGATCTTATTAAGAATACTACCGTTGTTTTTGTTTTTGTAAAACTATACGAAAAGTACCTACTGCTCTGCAACTCTGTAGCCAAAAAATTGGTAAAGTTCAGTTGAAAATGCAAACATTACTTATCATAAATTTTGTATTTTTTTTTTTTTATTTTTTAATTTCAGATTTTCGTGATACGAGCAGTTTTTTTTTAACATACCGATAACTTGCAATAAAAACCGAAGAACGCATCAATTTCGGAATTGTAAATTTCAATCCAATCATGCATTTGGTTAAAATAGGTGCCCGTGTTCAAGTCAACTAGGAACAGCAACCACATTCACTAAAATAAGGGATTGTTTTTTTAGACTCCTGAATACGATGATGAGAAAAAATTATTTTCGGAAGGTGGTCGAAATGAAATTAACAAACATACGAATAAGCAACAACAAAAGGAGCAGATATTAAAAACAAATCTAAATTTATATAAAATTAAAAATTAAAAGTTTAATTTAAATCAAATTAAAATTTATAAGCAACAATAAAAAATTTAATATTAAAAAAAACTATTGAAAAAAAATGAAAAATTGAGAAAAGAGGAATTAAAAACTCAAAAAATAAAAACCAAATTAAGAAAGAAAATGTTAACTCAATCTGAACATCTTCCAAACCTTTTTTTATTACTTGCTGAATTTTGAAAAGCAGAAGTTTGATCCAAAACCCTTAGTTTACTATGTATATTGTCCATAGGGACCCTAGGCCTACCTTCTCATAACCATTCGTCTTGTGTGAGTTTTTTTTATTTATGGGACGAATGGAAGGGATGTACAATTTTATGTCGAGTCCAAACGGCCAATTGAGAAGCTCTTTCATGACAGTTATACTCTCGGAGGTTTATCAGACGTTCGCGAGAGGTGGCGCGGTGAAGTTGGAATTTGAGTTTTTTTCGGAATTTGAACCTGGGACCCTGTTAGTCCAAAACACTAACTAAAACACCCACTGCGCCGACAAGACCAACCCTTAGTTTACTATCAAGTAAAAATTAGCCGTTTCACCTTATAGCATGTTTTTGTTAAAATCGTACTCGTGTTATTGACACACATCCGATTTCCAAAAAATATTATTATTCGTATTTTTAACCAAAAAAAAAATGGGTACGCAGTCATTATAGCCTCTATAACCCTATTTTAACTCAAATATGAGTTTTGGTTAAATTTGTTGGGCCCATTTTTGAAAAAAAAAAGTAATTCCGTTCATAATGACACTAGACTGAAGAATAAAAAGCTGCCCCCGAAGTCCGTAAAGGTCGAGAGTACGAAATATTGGTTTTCGTTTCCTCGGTTAAGAAGTTACTATTGCAATGATATTGACTGCATTTACAAAAACAAAAATTTTCCCAATGGAAATAGAGTTTTCTTTTATAAAACAAAAAGATTTTCCACTTTCCTTTTTTTTTTACATTTCCCAGTTGTGTTTGATCGAACTCACATAAAACCGATTTTCTGTTTCTTATGATATGATAGAGTGTGAAACAGTCTGAAATTAGCAGTTCATCTAAAAGGTTATTATGCAAAAAACATATAAAAAATGTGCTTGTTGCAATATCAATTAGAGCAGGCCACTTTTTGAAGGATGTAAAATTGAAGCTCAGGCTTCACAACATTAAATGTGCATTAAGAAAGATCATAAGTTAGATTCTTCTACAACTGTTTTTTTCGCAGGCATGTGATTATTATCATTATCATATTAATACGTGAACATCAAAAGTTTCGGTACAATTTTTAAGTATTTATTATGAAATGAGGAGAATAAAACTTATATCATTGTATAGGTACTGTGCTGTAGATGTGCACAAACTAAAAATCGTAGGTATATGTCGCCATTCAGGCTGGTAAAATTAGGTTATGAATTTCCCATACAAAACAAAGGATTTTGGCGACATTTAATTTTGTCGCCGACATATCTCCATAGTAACGTAAATATAAATCATCTTAGATTAGAACCTGTTTCCAATGAAGCAACTCATTTACGTACTTTTTCCATATGTAGATGTCGCTCTTTTCGTTAATAAAAAAAAAACATTAATAATTAACAAAAATAATTGTTGTATGTTTTTTAGGATTACATTTTACATAGGTACTCATAAAAGGATTGGTCGATTTTCGACGGATACTAGTAATATTTAAAGTGAGAGGTGTGATAGGCCACTTAAACTGCGTTCCTCATCACCACAGTCTGGCAATTTTATGTGACCTCTATATAATCCTTACAAGGGAGCTACAGAAAAGGTATTTTCAAAGCAGTATTTCAAACAAAGAAAAATAGTTGAATGCCGAAATTTAAATTGCCCATTTGGAAAACGGACTTTGGCCAAACAAAAGCAGGCCTTGTCAGAAGTCTTAGACACAAAACACTGATACGTACTCATTCATAATATACGGATATTGAAACCAGAGTTAAATGCTCGAGTATCAGGAAATCCTACAGGTTGAAAGGGTTTTAATCCAAACAAAGAAAGAAGTCTCTAGGAACTCCCAGATGCCAATGTATGCACTTTTCCAGAGACGAAAATTATGACAGCTTGCGGAGCAACTGCCTTCCAATTTATTCTTTCAGATCACGCCATGTTCGTGCTGAAGGGATAAATACGCTTTTGAGCTCGCACGTGGTGGGAGATGTTCGCAATCTCAAATCCGCTTTCCAGGACAGTCTGTGCCGTTTAATTAAAAACAACCGAGTCCACTTGTTTGAGGAAACTTGTTTAAAAATAAACGATTTATCAATTTCCCCTCCAATTTTTTTTCGGTCGTTAATAACAAATTTAAACCAACTACCTTGGATTGATTTATATAGAAACTTGGTTGAATACAACCAATAAAGTGTATTTTTTTTAACATTTGTATCTTGGTAGTTTATACAATACTCCTTCTTTTTCAAGAGAGATTTAGTAAATCTTAAACCATTTTTTTAACCGAACAAAAATCGCACGCAGTTAGAGTTAATTTTTGAGCGTGTAGATGTATGGTATGGATATTTATTAAAAAAAAAAAAAACTATACCTTCCAATTGTAAATAGGCCTTAAGTTAGTTTAGGATTGGAACGCAGGGCATTGCAGGCGCAGCAACATATAGGCCAGAGTAAATGTCCGTTGTAATGCCACAGAAAGATCTAAAAAAAAAGCGCTGGAACCTGCCGAAGCTTATATTAGCAAATTTCTCAAAGAGGTATTTGCCAAAATGTCTATGCAGGGATCTAATTTAAATGGGTATGAATGTATGATTGATAAAACCGAGTACGCTTGGCTTAAATGATCTAAAACACTCATTTCTGTCCAATAATGTCCCCCACTCACGAGCCTGACTTAATAAATATTCAATCATATCGTCCTCATTATTAAATCTTGTCAAAATGCTCGTAACGTTATGTTTAGAATATCTTAGAAACCAGCAACCGCACTGATACGACTATATGTGTTGCCCAGTCTATTTGAGGTATTTAAAAGCGTTTCTCACTTCAATCGGGGGCCATGGCTGCTCCTCCGAAATGTTGCATATATCTTGAATGGCATTTTTCTTTCTAGACTTTGTTATTGTTAATCATTTCATATTCTGTTGAAGTTTCTGTTCATGTTTTGATATTTTTGACAGAGCCTTAAGGCGCTCTGGCAGCATCATATCTAAAAAAATAGACGAGGTTTAAAATAAGTGCTCTGGTCTTATGAACTCAATCCTTGGCCATTTTTCTGTTCGCCTTTAAAGCACATTTCAAGTGTAAATAGGATATCATAGGTTATTTTGACACTGAAAGTTGTTTCCCGCGCAAATTCTTGACAGAAAGTCAGTATTACACCTCCGCGGAACGAAATGAGTCGCTTTACGTTTGAACAACGTTAGAAAATATTGAAAACTTATCTCCAAAGTGAGTGAGTTCCAAACAGTGCGTTTTTTGAAAAGAAGTTTTGGCCGAAATGAAGCACCCGACGTTGTGTTCGATAATTAATGGGAATGTTTTCTCTTAATGGCTATATTAGTAACCTTAATACATGAACAAAAAAAATGTATTTTGTTCATTTTATTGCATTTTAAAAATGGAACTTGTATTTGGCCCACCCTGTAAATGTTGAAAGCATCTGCGTTTCATGGTGCATCGTGAGCAGGAGCCCTAAACGCAATTTTAGTGGAAGGGGGAACGCCCTGTCACCTTTACCAGCATAAATAACTGCCAAACGACCACCAAATAACAGCAACTACTTAATATTAAAATAAACTATCTATTTATAACACAAAATATGTATATATTCGCGCTAAACCAATACACCATATACCGCCAATCTGTGATATAGATCGCAGGAATGATCACGGCACTGGTCAACATAAACAAGCAGCCATTTATTTGCGAATTTTCCAATCCAATTGGTCACTCATGCCCAAAGACGGTCTTTTGCGACAATCCAAAGTTAATCATCCATCCTCCACACTCATATAGATGCGCGCGACAACCGTGACAGTTGCTTTGATGCAGGTGATCAAACTTCCGTCGCGTCGCCACCGATCAATTTCACTGGTTCAGTGGCCTCTGGGGGAAATTGTATCTATGACATGGAAATGTCATCCATCGATCCAACGGCGAACACAAAAACAGATTACAAGTGTTTGCATTTGTGACTATACTTATGATTGACAATTGGCCGGCAACATACTGTCACGATGGCGATCGGTCATCGGCATACCATGGTGCAATGCAAAAACGATCGTGCTTGCGTCGTTCGCTTTGAAATCCCCAACGTATTGAGTCAACCAAATCCCCGTTTAGGCATCAAATTGCGCGCACAAAAAGTACACGCACGGCCATTACACTTCACAGTCGGCCGTCGTTGTCCGTCTGCGATGACGTCGAAACTAGACAAAACGTCAACCTAATAATTTGTTAAAGGAACAACAAAACAAAGGACGACGACAAAAATATTATTAACTATCCATTGCGGACAGCGGTGCCGGTGCGGTTCGCGTTTCGTTCGCGTCCAAGGTAATTATGTAGAACAATGCTGGGTTATTTCAGCGTTCATACCCAATTAGTCGCATAGCGCGACTGCGTAAAAAGTTGCACAAATCCATAAATAACCAGTGAGCAGGCTTCTTGCAGCAGCAGCACTGTGTCGGCACCGCGCGCTGTCGCATGTCTACCGGTATGCGAATCTATGTGTAGCTACAGGCTCAGACACTTGTATCTATCTGTAGTTGCTCCTGATGGTATGTTTGATCCCATGGTATGACGGACGGTGATGACGGAGAAGCTGAAGTTGATGATGACGATGCTGATTGGGGGGGCCTGGGGCGTTAGAGAGGCCGCAGATCAATTGCCAATCCATACGGTTTTCATAGATATGCGTATAGATCAGTTGGCTATCATAGATGAACTCTTGTATGGGGGGGGGGGGTTTGGAGAGCCGCAGCTACAGCGGTGGCAGCGCAGTTGGAACATGTGTCTACATAATTTTCCATGTGTTCGGAGGTTTTGCTGTTTTTTTTTTCCCCCCTTTGTTTTTTTGCGGGTCCACTCTGTGGCGTGTTGTTGTGAGGTTTTTGTGGTCCGCATTCGGCTCGTCCGATTGTCGTCAGGTTCCTGCTGCTACTGTTGTTGTTGCTTGTTTACGGCCGCAGCAGTAGCGTACGCATTTGCGGACGCATGGAGTCCCATTAAGATGACAGAAGTGCTGGTTTTTTGTCGAATCTCATGAAATTTTTCTTAACAGGTTATAAAACACCGTAGACATGGGTTTAGTTCGAACACATAATGTTGCGATTGGGTGGAACAAAAACTCGGTGATGGGCAAAAGGAAGGAGCATTAAATGCACTCCTTAATATCTCCAAACGAATCGATTAAATTCAAAGATCCGTGTCCCATTGGGAGTCTTGTACAGATCTAGTGGTAGTCAGTGTAGCATTTGAAAGCATTGCTGAAGTGATAAAAGTGTGGGACTGAAGCAATGGTATTTGCGGGGCACTTATTACTTAAAATTCACAAATATTGGTGGCAAATTGGAATAAACGTCTATAGTGAAAAGAAGGGACCTTATATTTTCGTTTGATAGACGATTGATGCTATTTTTCGCCGTGGTTTGAACCTGCGATCTATCGTACACTCCCGAAAACGATAGTTTTAGTAAGTGCATACCATCTCCGTTTTACATTAAGTGATTATTTTGTAGCAGGTTTTTTTTTTTGACCTGCCACATGGCTATAGCACATTTTTTTTTGAACTTCTGGCTGGCCAATGCGAAAAATAGGCACGTCGACCTAGAAGGTTTATTGTGCCGGGATTGTCAGAAAATTGTATTTAGGTTGGCAGCGCCTCTACCTCCCTAATGTAGCTGATGGTAATGTTTCCAGCAGAGGACTTCTTCAATTTTTCTGGACTTAGTATTTCCTGGAAGAAGACTTTCCTTCTAATTCCAGATAGAGCTGGACATCCACACATGATGTGCTCAGCTGTTTCGTCTTCTTCAAGACATAGTCGGTACTTCGGGGAGTCGGCTATCGCAAACCAGGTCACCATGGTTAGGTAAGGTAACCTACAGAGATTTTGATATCGTGCCTTCGTAAATTTGAAATTAGCACATTAAACAGAGCTTAAAGGAACCAACAACCTGTAGCGCCTTCTACAAGATCTATACGGTTCCAATATATAGATACAGTTGTAAACACCTCGTAGGGCCCGGGCCCACCCTGAAGGGACTTAGAAGTTTTGTAATTAAAACAGAATGTAAAGCTCAGTCAAAACTAGCTGCTGGCAATACTGTACTGATGACCTGTAGTCATCTTTTTCCTTTTGGATTGCCCGTTTTATAATAAGTTCCTCGTGTTAGGAGTCTTTATTAAAATTAAACTAAATAAATAAATAGTTCGCAATAAAAGTAAGATCCTCATACCTTATGTTTTCAGAGACTTTGTCGCTTAAAATTCCACTCTGTAGAGTCTTATGACTTATGAGCTCATGATTATAGTTGTTTTTATGTCCTCCACAGGAAGGAATATTCACTTTGTCATTACATTTGTAACGCCAAGCAGGAGTCACCGCAGACCTCATAAAGCATATATATTCTGAATCAGGACCACATTCTGAATCGATTTAGCCATGTCCATCTGTCTGTCAGTCTGTCTGTCTATTGAAAGTACGATAGCGCTCAAAGGAATTGACATTGGCGAATGAAGTTTGGTGAAAGTACTTCTTTTTATCGTCGTCAGGTTGGTATTGAAAATGTGCTATGTCGGTCAAGTAGTACTGGTACCTCCCATATAAAATCAATAATAGGCCCATGTGTCTCTCTGTCTATTGAAAACAGGATAGCGTCGAAACAAATCGACCTAGGCAAGTGCAATTTTGTGAAAGGACTTACTTTTATCTGCGTCAGGTTAATAATAAAATTGGGCTATGTCGGTCAAGTAGTTCTGGTACCTCCCATACAAAACCAATTTTTGCATGTCTTGTATCGGCCTGGCCGATGATAGCATTTTTACTTATTTATTTTTTTTGTTTAACACGGTGGTCAAAGGGCACACGACCAATGGTGTCCTTAGAAAGTAAAGAGTCCTTAACGGCCTCTGTTTTTCTAATATTTAATTGTACAGTTATGTTTTTACCATTACTTTTTGAAAACGATGTTGAACATTTAGACTCTTTAGCCGCATTTAAAATCATTTTGGCGGTATTATGGTATAAAATGTCGCACACACTCTTTTTGAGAGCTTTCAAATTGTTTGACTTGTTTTCATAGACACGTGACTCAAAAAAATCCCAAAGAAATAGGTCTAAATCGGGCGATCTTGACGACCAACGGAGACATTGGGTGACTCGGAAACTCCTCCTTTAAAATCCTGTGTTTTCGGTCACTAGTGATGCCAACCGGTAATGAATAAATAAACCCTTCATAACACTCGATCTTCTAACGTCGACTTTAAATCAGCAGGACCAATCCTCCGGGAAGAGATGAAATTCTAACTCGATCTAACCATCTTACTGAGAGTCTACCCAAAAGACGGCTGCTTGATGGTACGGATGCCATGGGGCTACTTTTGTTGACACGCGTTTAACGTTACCAAACCATCGAAGCATGTACTGCTCCGTCAAGAGAAGTAACTACTCACCATTGAGTACCTAAAATATATTGGGTTTTCTTAAGCAATCTCTGCGAGTCACACTAGCTACACAACTTTTATTGGAATACTAGCGAAGGGAACTCAGTTCGGCAGCTTGCATTCGCGGTGTTATTCTTTCAGTGCTTCAAAAATCTCATGATAAAAGAATTTCGAAATAATTTTGGCCTCATCTCATCACATCTTGTACAGTGAGTGTAAAGAGATTAAAAGGCTCTCAAAAGAAAACCGTTCTGACCACACTCCTGCAGTGCACTTCAGAGTTTACGCTTTCTCAAAGTTAAAAAAAGATTTGTGAACAAGTGTCAATTACACCCAGGCCTTCTCAAGCCCAATTCTGAGTGCAACTTGTCTGTTGTGTGGTCGTTTGAAATTCGCCCGAGTCATCCCGCAATTTGACCATAGCTACACCTTGACGAAGAGTCCATCGAAAAGCCTTAAAATTGATACACCCTATAGTTTAAGCAATTCTCTTACACCCTTTTTTCGAAAAGGAGCCCTATAAATCCAGTTTTTTCCCGCCATTTAACTCCCTCTTTGCCTATGGTCTCGAGTATTTCTGGACGGATTTCACTAACTCCGACAGATTTGCCAGCTTTTTCACCCGACTTGATCGTAAAAGTGACTTCTTCTACCGTGGGATTTGTTTCTGTCGTTTGACCTATTCTGGACTAACTCAGAAAAGTTTTTTGTGCGCTTGCCAATAGTTATTAACCATCCTTATATTTGCCTCCTTCAAATGCAAGACCACTTTGCTTGCAGACACTGACCACGGTCTAACTTTCCCCTAAACTCCTTTTAAGGCTGGTTTTCTTCATTTTAACAACCTCCGCGTACCGTTTTCGAAAAGTCGGTTCTTCAAGTGCTTTTCTCTGCAAACAGCTCCTGCAGAGGTTATAGCTGCTGTTGAAAGCAACCGGCTTTCTTCCCCCACATGTAATGAAACATTTGGAAGTTGTTTAACCTTTGGCGTCTAATTTTTTCTATTATTATCTATTCGCTTATCGATCCTGGGTTTACACTTTGACGGGAAAGGACGCTCCCAACCCCTGTGTTCACCATACCCTCGTAAACGGCCAACCTACAAATTTGGTTCCAAAGAGCTTAATGATTTGACAATATTCGAGGCTCCTGAGCCTGGCCATCTTGCCCGCCCCCACTATACGAGGAGGTCAGTTGCATAAAAGTCAAAACGTCACCTAAAATACAGTGCTCGTTGTAGGTTTCCATGAAAAGTCTTCGAAGCATAAAATCACCACTGCAAATCACGCTATAGCTCAAAGCTCTCACGTATTCACAACGTAAGTGATATGCCAAGTCACAAAAAGGTGTTCATTCACACCACTGTGTTCCCCCAGTCGAAATAAATCATCCGAAGTCGGACCGCATAGAAAACTAAACTAAATAAAACACATCTTCCGTTGAGAGATTCACTCATAAATATGCAACTGTAATTAATTGTTAATGAAAAATGCTTCAATTCGTCGATTAGCGCAAAACACTGCAACTCTTGCCGAATAACAAACTTAAAATCAACCCGGTGACTAATAATTATGTTGGCAAAACAGATTGCCTGCAATTTAGCCCGGCATATAAAGTAGTGTTGCATAATACCGCCTGCCGCAAGGGCGCGTCTTAAAAGCCCACTATGCTTCTGGCACTGCTACTTGAGTCACAACCATCAGCTCGGCCGAACGCACTCTGCATACCAATTATGCGACACAGGCAGCGTCACTGCACGCACGTCTCGTTCACCATCGCCATCAGCGTGTGCGCATATCCTTCACCATCCTCCACCTCTAGGCTGCGCAAGTATCAAAAGAAAAAGTTCCAACCGAAGGCGGAAGAACTGGCGAAGATGCATGCTCCACGAGCGTAGATAACTCTTCGCCGCGACCAACCCTTGGACAGCAGCGCAGCTTATGAGGATAGAATTCTGAATCGCAACGACGCTGAAGTGGAAGGATAGTGGTTTCGGTTTCAGGATGAACAGAACACAACACCACTCAGCCAGCGTACTGTTGATTATGCATTCAACGCAGGGCCGTGTACTTCTGCACTTTTAGTATGTGCGACTGAAATTAGCCCACAGCCGCCGTCACTTTTGCTAATGCAGTTGAACCGTGATTGCTCCTTGTTTCAATTAAATTTGCAGTGTTCCGCTATCCGCGCAACGACGGTCTCGGTCGGACGCGACGCGACGTCGTCGTCCTGCGGAAGAAGCCATCTGTTTGGCGGACTATCAAAGTGCTCGTCAGCGAAAACTGCGAAATGAGTTTGTGGCTTCGGGGTGTGTGAACATGGAGATTGCAACTAACTTGTGTGGGTGGATTCTTGCCGCCACTGATTAAAGTGCAAGCTTTCAGTGTTGCAGATTATAGGGATGCATAATATTAAATGGATTTATCAAGACAAGCGTATGTGTGCGGGTATGTATAGCTATTTAATGTAGTTTGTTGCATTTTCTTAGGTGTGTGTATATTTTTCATTATTTTAGCGTAGTAAAAGAAAGATTTGTACAAAATTTCGAAATCGAGATGTTAATCGAACTCAAAAATTCTGTCCATATGATCTGAGGCCTACACCAGTTTTTCTAGGATTTTAGGGCTTAAAACTTATTCCACGATTTTTGAGCTAAAAAAGCATAAAATTCCAAGATTCGTTTGCCATTTTCCAAATATCTTCTAAAAATGTCAAGGTGAAGAAAACCCGCCCGTCTGTAGTTCTGCTTAATGCTTATGCATACTGCTTTTTTAGTAAATGTGCGTGTACAGTTGGCTTACAGTCATGGAAACTGCGACATTTTGAACAGTAACTGATTCGGCCATATTGCCTGATTTTCTGTACTGCTTTTGATTGAGTCGTACATTTTTACGGTACCTATTATGTTAATATTTTTATGGTATTTGTTAAATAAATGAATTCAAAGGAGTTTGCTGCAAGAAAAGGTATGTACAAATAGTCAATAATAACAAAATACAGACTTTCTTTATATTTATTTTTATATTTTTTTTTATTTCCAACAAAATCGTATTTCAACGATTTGAAAGCTATTAATTACGATTTCTGGTGATTTCTGGTAGTACTGCCTACAGCCGAAACGTCTGCCCTGATTTGGTTCAAGCTTCGGATTTGGAGTTTTTTTCCTCCACGGTAACCTCAGTATTAATGGTACTCCCCATATAAAATGCTTATACTAGTTAGATTTGTTCGAAAACGGCTCAAACGATTTCAACCAAAATTGATAGTTGAGCTTAAGTAGGTGACTTTTACATGACTTCATACTCAGTTTTTCGCTATAAAAAATCGAATAACTGTACTTTCAAATTTGAAATTTGAACATATCTCGAAAACGGCCCATATGACTGTCACAAAAATTTATTTCTTAGGTAATATGGTCATTTTCATGTTAATAGAAAACTCAATTTTCACTATATTATCGTACAATGGATTTTTGAAAGACGCATTTTTTTTTTTAAATTTTTTTAAATTAAATTTAATTTAAATTTTTCTTTAGTTTACCTGAATAAAAACGATTTTGACCAAAATGCATACTAAGAGTAAAATTGATCTTTTCAAAATGATTGCGTCCTTAATTTTCTATTCGAATCACCGAAAACGCTAATTTGAGAAAATGCTCATATCCCGAAAACCCCTATTTTCGATTTGGATAAAACTTTAAAAACCAAGTTATGTACTTAGTTCTTCTCAAAAAAATCGAATTACTCAGGTTATTAATTATTTCTTAAAAATTACTGCACAAATCCCGATCTATATTCACATATCTGCGGTCTCAATCTCAATGTCCCACTTCTAATAAAAATGCAATAACCGCTACGCAAAACTTCTTTTTAGCAAATTGATATAACCCACTTTTTATTTTTTAAGTTGCTTATTGAATATGCACATCGAAATAATGCCAACCATTTGGGGTGTACACAATCAGAAACTCCCAATTCATTTGCACTACACATCTGGAACTGCTAATGCAAATTCAAAAACAAATCTCTGAGTTTTTACATTTATATCTATGTAAAGATATCGGTCTATCACGAGACCTGCAGAACATAAAACCCTACTACACTTTGCCTCGTGCACAAAAATCTTGTAAAGTGTAAGAGCTTATAAAATACTCGTAGTACAATAGGCACTTCTAACCACAACTGCGACAATTCCCTGTTACTGAGAACTCCAACTTTTAAATCTCACATTGTTATTCGATGTTCTGCCATATCAGATGACCCAAAAGTGAATTTTCTTTAGCACTATTCCTTTTCCTTTTCCATCGTTTCCCAGATTTTTACCTACCTACCTAATAAAATAAAAAAACGACCAACCAAGCTTTTGCACTTTACTTGTTTTATATGTACTTTATTCTTTTGTTAAGAAAATCGATTTTTAAATATGCACCTTGCAAAGCACACTTGAGTTACAGATAATTTAGATTATGGAGGGTGTCAATAATTAAACTTGGCAAAGGAACCACCACAAGCACCAAATGGAGAATTAAGTGGCGACAAGCTGTTGCGTATTTGATAACTTTATTCCTTATGGAAAAACGTTCGTCAAGAATTTCCTTTTTTCTTAAATAGGTAGTGAAAATGTTGTGTGTTTTCAAAAACTGTGCTAATTTTAAAAACAGGCGAGGTATATATGTTAGTTGCCTGTTGTTTTTTCAACTGCCTAATGGCTGCCGAAGACGTATTTGGGTTAAACATTCTTTTTCAAAAAAGATATTAAGGGTATTCACTTTAACGCGTAAAAGCCTCATAAATTGCGTAAATGCCAGAAATTTGCCAATTTATAAAGGACCTGCCCGACTTTGTATGGAAAATAGTTAACGCAGGCCTTTTCAATTTCCGAAATGAGTTGCATTCTTAATGGTATCAAGAAGAAATCTAGCGACTACCTAGAGCATTCTCTATGTTCCAATGTACAAGTAACTTATTTACTGTCAAAGTCTTTCAGTATTTCCTTTGAAAATTTGACTATTGACTTGAGAGTCGATTTCCACAGCTTACAAAAATACATTTCTGAGGGTTTTTCATTTCAAATACTGCAGAAATTTATTAGATTAAGTGAATACCCTTACTATTAAAAATGTAAGAACGAATTTAGAAACGAGGTCAGAATCATGATCATGTCTATCTACAGACCAAATCGTTTATCAAACATGTGCAAATCTATAGATAATCAATAATGAAATAGAAACATACCTTCGAAAACATATTCAACGAAGATCACCTCTTTCACCTTAAATTAAATTTCTTTTCCAAAATGACAGAAATGATCCCTATTAGAAAACCCCAAAAACTCTTTCGATCAAGACACCGTTATCGTGCCCTCTAATCCGTTCCAAAAAATGGGTTTTAAGCTAGCAACAATAATCACATAGGTAATTATTTTGCTTGGATGTAACTACTTATTGACATTAAAAAATTACAGGTCCAGCTCAAATACATATTCAAGCTGAAAACAAACATTTTTGAAAACTATTTTAAAATCAATGTATACTGGCGGAAATCTTATGTTAAACCATCAGCTCCATTTTGAAGCCGATAAAGTCCCGGAATTCAAAAATAGAATTACCGATAGGCAGATAAGAACTTACAGCTTCTGCTGTTAAGGTGATCGTGATCCGGGGTAAAGACCCTAAAAAATTGGAGCCAACAAACAGTCTAGACTTTCGCTTACAATGATTGTAACTTTTTTTATTCAGCGAAATCCTTTCGTTAAAATATAGCTTTTCGTTTCAATGAAACCTACATAAAGGTTGAAAGCTCAATAGCAATTCATATGCTACATGATACAATCCAGTTTTCGGTGTATAATCTGAGGTAACTTTGAAAAAGATTTCAAAGTAGTTTTGGATAAGCTATGTAAACAGTTGACTCTGCTAATTGAATCTGCGTTTTAATCAGGTTGGTAAAAAAACATGATCAACCTTGCAATTGCAATATTGTTGTTTGATTTGTCTATTTTACTATTGTGTCTTATGAATTATTATGAATAAACTTAAGGCACTAACACTTAACTAACACTTTTACTTTGTAGATGTATGTTTCATAAGAGCTTCTGTATCGTAATCGTTTCGAGGGATCATAATCTTTCTACAACTGTATACCTGCCCCAATATTTCAACTCATCGCAAAATATATCTCTCGATGTATATGTTGGCTTGGCTTATACCTTGAGTCCTGTTATAAGTTAAAGTCCTGTTTTCTTTCTCTAGTTTCCTAATTTGAATGCTTCTTCGAGGGAGGAATCCACCGTTGCGCAGAGTGGTTTTTGACCCATAAAAACTAAATGCTGATGCTCTCTCTCTTGCTAGAGAGTCGGCCATTTTACTACCATCTATGTCGACATAGTTATACGGCTTTTTAACCCTAGAAAGATAATCTACGTCCGCGAGACGTATGGCGCGGAAACATTGTATTGTTCATATTAAACTTTATTTGCACTCATTAATTTATTTATTTCGATATTACCTACATAATTAAATAAAATACTAATATATGATCAAAATTACCAACATGGGTTTCATTAAACACACTAATTAAGTGTCATACGTCCCTCAGACGTATGATTATCGTTTACGCTATTTATTATATGATTATCTTTCTAGGGTTAAGGTCCATAGTTTTCTCTGAGAAAGTGTCATTCTTAATGTAGGTTGTCGTTCATCGAAGGAAAGGAAGCCGATGCTTTAGTGTCTGAGACTTGAGGTTCAGAGCCTGAAGAAGCTGGACGGGCAAATTCTCAGTGCCTAATTCGTCTCTTTTGTCGATTTGAACGGTGATCGGGACAAAGTCAGAAACATTTTTCCCAAAGTCGGAAAGAAATTATTTTTGGGCTCATCGGGTCGCACTGACACACAGGAGCCAAGGTCTAGTTTATCGTGGAAGATTCATGTATTCAAGTGTTCTTTTTCGATCGATTGGAAACGACCTATAAACTGGAAGGTTTGCCAGTCATGCGATTGAACCTCTGACTACTGCGCCTATATAATGGAGACAGTGATTTTAAATGCATTTCTGTGGTCCTTACCATTACAGTTGATGCAGAACTTAAGAACCTACACACAGGTGGCGACCTTACAACCAGCTGTTGATAATAAATTTAATTGTATACCCATTTCAATTAATTTTCCATAGCGCAAATCCAAATTGCGATCGAAATTAAGTACAAATTTATTTGTCCAAATTACACCTTAGCTCGGTCTTTCCTCTGCGAAAATGGAAAAACACTGAGAAAAAAAAAAACAATAATTTGCAAAACAAAATAAAATGAAAACTGGGAAATAATTCTTTTAGCACAAAATTCCCGTAATCTTCAGATGTGCTGATGCTGATGCGTTCCCCTTCTTCATCCGCCGACGACGACGACGGACGGTCAGACCAAAAGGGCACCTTCGTCAGCCCCAACGATATTTCCCATGCGGCACTTCAATGATCCCCACACACCGCACTCTCCACCACTGGTCATAAGGTAGTACCAGCATAATTTCAACAATTTATTTTCGAACGTGATCGGCGGAAAGAGGCGGCCATTTTTTTCTCCTTATTTCACCCTTTTCATCATTCATCATGGACATGGACCCATCGAGGCTGGGGGGTGTTGGCACGCAACAAAATGGCAAGTGTTTCAACACTGTACCGCGCCGAATGCAAGAAATGAAGAATTGTGTTTTTGGTTTCTTTTCTTGTATTTTCAGGTAATAATTCAGGTGATTATAGTAATTATGCGATGGGTAACGCTATCGATGTAATTGAAATTCTGATAGACACTGATTGCGATTTGCAAGGGCTTCCTCGAGAGTCCATCTCCCCACGGGTAGATTAGGTACCAGCACTTGCAGAACACATTCAGAGATATGGTGGGCATGGACCAATCAAAGATGAAGAATGACCGCCGATGCCGGTGTTTCTTTGAAGGTTTTATAATATCAACGTCACATTGTGCATGCCAGAGATTCAGTTGCATTCGACTGCGTGTGTATGTAAAACGTGCATCTGATGTTTGGCCAGTTAATCTAGTGTGTTATGGTTTCTGCGATTGCAGTGTTCCGCAAGCGAAATCTTGAACAGAAACGTTATTTATTAACAACTGTTCTTCGGCTATTGTGGTTGCGCACATGTGAGGCTTATGTAGTTTTGTACTTTAGTTTATTAGAAATACAACTTAAATTGGTATGAGACTTTCTAGTTTTAGTTCGCGCCCAGAGTACGTCAAAAAGTCGAGACTACAGAGCGTATAACTATCCTCGCAAGAGCGAATTTGAGTTAGACGTGCTACCTTATAGTTACATCCCGATCCCGGAATTCTTAATTTAGCCCTCAAACTAAGGGTGCTTTCCAGAAAATAAATATAGCATAAAGAACGTATGATTCAGTCGTGCACTTATTTTACTGAGCGCATGCGCAAATCGTTCAGTAGCCCACAGTGGCGTAGCGTGAACATTTTCAGATGGGAAGTCGAAGCAAAATTAATCACATACAAATGCTAAAAACTCTACATCTGTGCACCTTGAAACAAAATCATATATTGTGTTGGAGATTTAAAAAGGGAAGTCGGTAGGAATCGGGTTATATGGACGCCACGCCACTGGTAGCTCATTTTATAGCCTTACAGACTAAAGCCGATATGCAACAGCACGAAATGTCTTTATCTGTTTTTTTTAGATATTCACAGATTTTAAATCGACACCCTAGAGCTATAATTATAGTGAAGCCTTTGATAATAGCTTACATATAGATGCGACCTGCCTAGAGAAATGTTAAAATTAAGTTTGTTTCTTGTCCGTTTGTGCAGCAAAACGCTGGGGAACTTGCACCGCTTCATAAAATAAATTAAAAAAATTGATTCTCACAACCAATTGTTTTGTGTGAGTTTTTATTTTTAAATCCAAACGTCCAATTGAGAAGCTCTTTTATGACAGTTATGCTCTCAAATGTTTTTTAGACGTGCGCATGAGGTGGCGCAGTGGAAAAGAACCTTAAGTTCGAATTTTTGTTTGCTTCATAAAATAACACAGCCCAAGATTTCGATATCAGACAACTTTTGAATGCAGTCTGACCCACTTTCCTTTGACTTATTTAATCGCGTCCTCGAAAGACTCTCTTCTATTTTCAACTATACTAAACTCACAAGAAAACTGGAAACAAATATAGTCCCTCAGAAGACTGTGCAATTAAGCGTATACGCCGTACACCAGTGGTGCAGGTTACGTAATCCTTCTAAAGTTCGATAATAAATTTATAAATTAAAATATAAACCACTTCAGAGTGATTTTTCTCTAACCATATACTCGTATAGTTCTGTTGTTTAAGAAAACAATGGAAACGATAACTTAACGAGTTCTTAAGCTCATACACCAGTCATAAACAAGGGCAGCTTTGCTGTCACTTTGCTTTACTGTTATTAACTCTGCACAGATGTATGTCCACAAAGAGCCTTCCTCACTTCTAAACCTGTTCGCGAAAATTCACACCCCTCCTAGGTCCTATAGTTGCGGCCGGTTGCAGTCCTCAATTGAACAAACTGTCGAAAGTTTTGGCATTGCAATAGTATCTTTGAAGTCTCTCTACCGTTGGCATATCATTGAGCTATTCCACGCCCAGCATCATCAAAATTCGTTCACATGTAGTACCAAAAACCACCTTTCCTTTAACGAGAGATAGTCTTGAGCGTGCAGCACATGATAAGAACATCATCGAATGAACTTGGATAACAATCAAATATTGTCACAAATTTGGGGCTTTATATTGAGTTAGTTTCACGGGCTATACAGCGACGCTGGCCTCGTCAAGAAGCTAAAAATACAACGGCTGAGATGGCTGGGACACGTGGAGCGTATGGACAACAACTCACCAGCCCGACGAGTCTTCGAATCCACCCCTGAGGGACAACGCAGCAGAGGAAGACCCCACCTTAGGTGGCGCACACAATTGGAAAACGACCTCAACCAACTTAGTGTGCGTAACTGGAGGCAGCTGGCGAGGGATCGAGCTGGCTGGAGGGGCTTGTTGGTTGAGGCCGTGGTCCACCCCGGACTGTAAGCGCCACCAAAAGTAAAATAAAGTAAGTATATTGAGTTAGTCGTCAGCGCAGTGGCTTAATGGTTAGTGTGGTTAGACCAGCCAATTTCATGGTGTGGTCTTAATCGTACCCACAACATGTTACAGTAAACTAGATAGGCGTCGAGGGTCATCACTGGCCCTGCTTTAAATTTGTTCTGCTTTGAAACCTGACATCAACCGATGAATTCGATTTGGAATTACTCAAAATCTCCTAGGAAATCTCTTCATTGCAAGCCAGACCCATTTCGTCAAAGAATTTGAAAAGATAATGGAAGAGCTGAAGTCAACCGATGCTCCACGAAAAGGTATATTTTTTATTTAACGAGATTGAACGAATGCTCCTCAAGCCTTTGTAAGGAATGATGCTGGACGACCTTCTCTAACACAACAATCGAACTGACTAGTATAGAAGTCAAAAGTACTACTGCATTCAATTCAAAAGAAAACTGACAAACCCGAAACACCACTCATCGCCAAACTTCAGCCAAGCAGACTCACAAAAAGCGATATTTCCCACAGCAACTGTTCCAACAGCATTTAATCAATCCGAACTGAGTGACATTCATCGAAAAGCAAGACGACGGACCGGTCGAAGCGGTCATACTGTACGAATACCCGAACGTTGAACAAGCGCGAAAGTAACGTGTTGTGAAATATTGAATCTAAACCCATTTTGTTAACAGAATCGTGCCTTACACAATAGTCGAAGTCGCCATTTTCATTGTATAGCTACTAAGCTTAAAAAATACCTGTACCTAGAACCAAGGCATGGTGTATGCTGGTACATACGATTTAAAAATTTATTAAAATCAATAAATTGATATATATATATAGTTTCTTGTTTCAAGAATTCCTCGTAAGATGTCAAAGCATATTAATATATTTATTTTTTTTTTTTCATTTAATACACTGATTTTTCATCAAGTGTGTCCCCCAAAGATAATGGAATTACAGGCGAAATATGTAATTTTTTGCTGACTTCTTTCAGACAACTTATGCAAGGACTGATTCATTGACACCGAATTGAATCAATTATAATATAAAGTCAAACTGTGATATTCCTAACTTAAGACTGACCAAACAAGAAATTGTGCAATTTACGAGCCCAAACGCAAAATAGTTGGCCTAGTATTGTATTTTTTATCACATACACTTTCAAATGCGTTATTATTATGCATAATTAATAAAAAGTTGATTTTTTTTTCTTAATATTATCCATGAACATGTGTTCTTTACAAAGTAATCAATAAGTTAAAACAGTAAATGTTTGTTGCCACAAATTTGAACTGTTAAACCATTTTTTTCTTTGCAAAATAGTTGTGCCAACTTTAGTTTTTCGCGGCAAAATAGTTGGCCTAAACTGGATAATGTCTTTCTCTCTTGACATTTACCGTTTATTGTTGCGTTATTTAAGTGCGGATGTCTCAAGCCAGGCATTCACTGATTGCAGTCGCAATCAAAGATCACTATGGCGCGTGGCAAGTGTTGATCGGAAGACATACGTAATTTAATAATAAAAGCGTACAAAAAAAAAAACGTTTCGGCATATAACATCGCAAAAAATTTGGAAATATCGAGGTCTTCAGTTCGAAACATTATTAATTTGTTCAAGAAGACTGGAAATGTGAACCCACTGAAGAAAACTGGAAGACCATCAATTGCTAACGATCGTAAAAAAAGGGCTTTAAGAAAAATTCTCAAGAAAGATCGTCGTGCTACAACGGCAAATATCACCTTAGAGCGGAAAATGTGACTAAAAAGCCAAGCAAAATATGAGCTGGCTTCGAGAACACACCATTCCAGTTCTAACGTGGCCTCCAAATAGCCCGGACCTGTCTCCAATTGAGATTTTGTGGGGAAGAATTAAGAACAAATCCGGCTAAAAACTTGAATGAATTGAAGGAAAAGATCCAAGAAGTTTGGAATGGCATAACTCCTGAATACTGCTTGAATTTAGTGGAAACTCTTCCAAGTCGAATTACAGCCGTTATTAAAAACAAAGGTGACGTCACTCAGTGGTAAAAGACAGTTATTTTTGTATTAGGCCAACTTTTTTGCGTCGATAAAAGAGTGGGTCAACTATTTTGCGTTATATGAGTTACAATAATTTCGTTTATTTAATCATTAAATAAACTGTTATTATTTTATGAAGAATTATTTTTAAATGTATATTCCTAACACTTTCACAATATTGAAATAAACTTCGAGTTTTTTGTTTACTTTGGAGTGCCAATCTTTTTTTTCGAATTTCACAAGACGGAAAGTAAACGGGCCAACTATTTTGCGTTTGGGTCATATAAAGACTTTAAATAATAACTGTGTTCCTGGTCCTGATGGTGTTCTAAGTTTATTTGTCAAATGTTATGTTAATTTCATCTGTAAGCCGTTAACTTATTTATTTAACTTGTCGCTGTCCAGTGTCTCTCCGACGATTTGGAAATCGTCATTTATCATACCTCTAGACAAGAGTGGTAACAAACATCACGTCGGAAGAGTATAGAGGGATTGCAAAACTGTCATGTATACCTAAAATGTTTGAGAAAATTACTTGTAACTTTATGCAATTTCATTGTTCTAGCATTTTTGCTGATGAGCAGCATGGTTTCAGTTCAAGAACATCAACTACAACTAATTTAATAGAGTTTACTTCACATTGCAATGAAAGCATGGTAAATGGATTACAAACAGATGTTTTTTATGCTGATTTTAGTAAAGCATTCGACAAAGTTAATCATGTTATCCTGTTAAAAAAAACTGCAATATTATGGATTTCCTCAATGGATCCTAAAATGGATCAGTTCGTATCTGTCTCAAAATGTAAAACTGAATGGTTCTCTGTCAAAACATAACGTCGTATATTTTGGTGTCCCTCAAGGTAGCCAAATTGGTCCAATCCTGTTTCTGTTATTTATCAACGATTTATGTCATTTTGTTACATACTCAAAGATTTTAATGTTTGCGGATGACTGTAAGCTGATTCTTATGGCAGCCCACAAGGTTATATCTCTTTCTGCAGCCTGATATTGACCGCATGCAGGAATGGTGTAATAAGAACTATATGAAGCTAAATCTGCAGAAATGCAAATGTGTGTCCTTCACAAAACGTCAAAATCTAATTACACCGATTTATTTTATTAATGATGAAGTTGTTGAAAGTGTGGATCATTTTAATGATCTTGGAGTTATCTTTGACTAGAAGCACAACTTTAACCTCCATTTGGATTATATTGTCAGTAAGGCAAGAAGCCGATTGGGACTTTTTTCAAAAGAATTCAAGGACCCCTATATCACCAAACTTCTATACTGTTCTTTAGTCCAACTTGTTTTGGAATATTGTAGTCCTGTTCGGTCTCCGTGTTACGAAACTGGAATTTCAAGAATTGAACGCATTCAAAAACAATTTCTTCTTTCTGCATTAAGTCATTTACATTGGGACCCTGAAGTTCATCTTCCCTCCTACATAAGTCGACTAAAGTTGCTGAATATGCAGACCTTGGAAAAACGAAGAGAAAAATGCTTTATTTTTATTTAACGTCCTGACTGGTAACATCAACTCCACCCATATCCTTAGTTCTATAAACATCAATACTAGACCGAGGACAACAAGGAATCCAATATTTTTATATCAAAGGACGTCTCGATGTAACTATGGAAGTAATGGCCGCATCAATAACTTGACGAAGGATTTTAATAAGTTCAATCATGTGATTGATTTCAACCTTACAAAATTTAATTTAAAACAAATATTAAAAAAAATGTAACATTATGTTAAAATAACTACTTTTTTTTAATATTATTAATAATTGATTAACTGTGTTTAGTAGTTAAATAAATAAATAAATAAATAACTTTCCAGTTAAAAAAAAAATTCATGAAGTCACGCAAACACGTTCATTTCTTTTGTAATATGTGAGTTCATGAATAGGGCTTTAATGCAAGAATTCTGTGTTCTCTAATGTTTATTTACTATTTTTGTTTTTAAATCAATCAAAGACTAAACAAAATAAAAGCAAGTTCCAAACACAAACAGCAGCATGCTGTAGCTCACAAGTACCTATTCACAGACAGGAATTGGAATTAAAAAAAACAACAATGTAAACAAATGGGTTTCGGGGGGATAGACGTACGAAAGATATCAATTTCTTTTAATTAATTCATCTCTGGTGTCCCCTAAAATCACGTTTATTTTCACTTCCAACAAACAGGGACTATTTAAACAACAATTCAGTCGAACAGAATTCAGCTCACTTGGTTATGGAAAATGATTCACTCAGCAGATTCAAACTCACAGCCAGTCGCGGCATTACTTGAACTGCAATTGGTGTACAGGGGCAGTAAGTGTGCGTTTTGTAAGCGTGTACACGGGCGAAAAACTCCCTCTTGAGGACATATACACCAGAACTCATTACATTTCCAAATTAAAATAAAATTAAATCCTACAAAACCATTAAAATTTCAAATTCATAAATACCACGTAGGTCTCAAGAAAAGTTGTAGGTAAACATCTACCAAACTCTTGGCACATTAACTTATTCCCGTTTTATAGTGTCAATCCGCGATACTAATAATCATTTTCAGTGTCCATAAATTTTTCGAACTCACATTTATGAAATTTTCCATACAAAATTGCATATTGTGACCTACAATATATTTAGTGTACAGGTTAAAAATGATTATTAGTAAGGCCCAATGTCATTAAAAGTTAATTAAATCTGTATATCGAAAAGAGCGCAAGAAATAAAACATCGCACATCAAGGGATAAGAATAAATTGAATAAATGTGACGTTTGAAGTAACACACGTTTGTACAGTATTACCTGAGTATGAGTAAGGAGCATTGCCAGTGACAATGTATATTGGGTCACAGCAAAATCGAAAATTCAATGTGATTTCATACACGTTGCCGGACAAAGATCCTCGCATTTGTAGGTATTGTGTGCGATATTATTTTTTAGCCAGACCTATCTGTTGCTAAACAATACAATGCTAAGCCTACTGGAGCCATACAAAAAAAAACCCTAAAAGCTGTAAGTTAAAACAAAATAGTTAACGCAAATTATAAATAGTCATCACAAGCAAGTGCCATTTAACCGACGGGATATCCGCTGAATTAACTTAGGACTATATTTCGTACTTCACAGGAACAAAATTCCCTTGAATACCGCATGCTACTTAAAAATTTCCAAAAACCATCTGTAAAAATTACCAATAATCCCACTTTTCTCCTGATGCATCCCTTTACATTACACGAATTTCTGTAAGCTAAAAGCTCTTATTCGATTTTAAATTATTTCCATACATCATTTAAATGAAGAAAAAAAAAACCATTGGCCTACCACATACCACGGCCATTGAAATGCCAAGCCTCTGAATGGAAAGCATACATCAACTTCTGTCATTCGCCCAAGAGTACACTTTGTTCTCAACCACCCACATTTTCTTTTAATTTGCACACAGAGACATTTTCTTGTGAAACTCCATTCTAGAAAGATTTCCTCCCGCGATTGGTAAGCACATATACAGTAAAAAAAATTGCAGAGAAAAAATTATGTATATATATCAAAGGCAGGTACCTATAGTAGGGAAATCCTTGAGGGACGTGTAAATCCATTGGCATCCCATGGTGCGTATGATGGGGATGATGATGATGTGGATGATGGTGTGAATGGTGAGCAGCGGCGGCGCTATGGACATGCGCCGCTGCAGCGGCGGCAAAACCAGCATGCTCGGCTCCAGATGCCATTGCATGATGGCCCAAAACAGCCGCCCACGGCGAAGCAGCGAATCCACTCCCATGGTGATCCATATGATAACAGATGGTTAACTTTTTCTTTTAATTTATTTTTAACTCCAATCACTTCCCGAAAACACTATTTCACTTCATGCTTGTACTGATTTTTCGATATCGATTGCCATTTTTGAATATTTGTTAAAACGAATGCACTTTTAATAATTTTTTTTTTTTTTTGCTAACCCACTAAAATTTTCTTTTTTTTCGGTTGGCATACACGAGCACACAACCGCAAGGAACTTTGCATTGGCGAATATCCTTTTCGGGGGAATAGGTATCTCTTGTTTCGTTAGTGCGCTCTCTTTTGTTGCGAGATTATATTTTATCTGCACACGCGTTCCGAGTTCCGTTCCGTACTTCACCGAATGGACATCTGCGATAAACTATCAGGGAGACCGGTCCCCAAATGGGAGTGGGGTAGCAAAAGCTGCCATAAAGGTTGCACAAAAATCACGAGAAGCACACCGAGAAATGATTTGTGTGTATTTGGATGCCGTCGCGCCGTCACAACACACAACTGGTGAAAAGTTGCTCGTCCAGGTAGCAGCGCTGCATACACCGCCAGGAATAGGAGTCATGGAATGAATGAGATGAAAAATGTTGCCTCCATCGACCGCCACCACCAAAGTAACATCATCATCACCATCGCATCGTTCTCACCGGTGAGCGAACTCCCAGCAGAGCGAAGATGCTCCACAAACATCTGAGCTCAACTCAAGGACCCCGGCACCAGGGCCGGTAGAGTGTACCGACTGTGTATGGATTGAGCATCACGTGTCATATTAGTTCTCCCGCAGACACTCAGTGGCTGTGGCTCCAAGAGGAATGGGCTAATGTGTTTTTCGCTCAGAACAGCTTTGGGTGCGAGTGCAACCAATTGTTGCAGTAGGATGCTGGGATGCTGATGCTGATTCGCATCCATCCATCCATCAGTTGGAAGTCAATCACTCATGCGGCGGAGTGTGGACTGTGTAATGGTGGATAAGATAGGTACGGCTTTCACTCATAAATCGATGGATCGGTGGTCGAAGTTGGTTGCACGATTTATTGCATTGTGGCTTGGGCTTCGGCTACTTTTGTTGAAAGTTGGAGCCGCACTCGAGAGGCAACACACACCAAGAAGAGACGCAGGCAGTTGGTGTTGGCAATTGGCAATTCGTGGTCGTCTTTCCCGGACTGTGACTAGGAGACGTTTTCTCGCGAAATGAAAAATGCTGTCAAAAGCAGTTAGTAAATAGGTTTCTACTACAAACGTACATAAGTCTGATGGTGATTTTGTGTAGAATGGTGTCAAGTATCATCATAAAATATAGGGCAACAGTTGATTATTACTACATAAAGAAACTGTTACAATTTTTCAATTTCATTTTTTTTTTGAAATTCATAATAATTTGTTTATTATACTTCATTTGCAAAAATAGTATAATTTTTTACAAATACGTATAACGTCCAAAGATTTTTTTAAAAAGTTGCTCATTAATCCCTTTGAATTTCCTTTAAATTTGTGAGTTAAGTTTAATTGAATCAATTACAGTCAGGCCAGGATACCTTGACGACTAATGCAATTGGGAATTTCTGGAAGTAAGCTAGTTTATAAATTTTTGGCTGCATTTCTGCCACGACAGGGTTATATTTGAGTTTGCAACGCTCCGCTGTAACCATACAGAGTTAAAAGGGATTCCCTTTCAGAATGATGTTTACTGATAGTTTCTTTAATTGATTTTGTACAACACTTTTTTTCTGGTACTATAGTTGGCGTTTTTCTTTTTTAGTTCAGAGCACAACCTGAACTGTTATACAAAAAGTTCGTGTATCTTTTTTAGCTCAGACACATCAGAGCTCAGAATTTGTGTTTCTTTTTTCTTTCAGAGCATAGTCAGAGCGAGCTCTATGAGCTCAGAATAAATTGACTGAGCAGGCTGAGTATAAAGCTGATTACATACTTACAGGCACATTTGACAGAGAAAAAAACAGGATAAACAAAATAATTGAAATGGCGGACGAATCCTGTTGTTCTGGAACTGAAGGCTATCCAATTTAATTAATTACAATTAATAAATATTCAAATTATACATCTATTTATTAAAAATGACAGCTATTTGCTCAAGTGTGTTTCATAAATACATCAGAACGATCTGAGTACGCTCGGTTCAGAGCGCGCTCATAATGCTCGAGCTCGGTTCAGACCTCAGCTCTGAACTAAGAAAGAAAAACCCCTAGTAAGTCTTTTTTCCTACCCTTTTTTGGCGTTTTAATCACCCCCAAATAACAAGAACTTTCTTCACCACCCTTAACGCCGAAGAACGATCATTTTAGTTCAGGCAGCGTTTCCAACCAATTTTGACGAAAAAATGCCTTGAACTTGAGAAAAAAAGATTCTTTTTTCAATAAAATAATGCATAAAATATTTTTTTTATGTAAATTGGAACAATAAATTAAAAATTAACCACAAATATAAAAAAATAAACAAAAACAATTGTTATTGCATAAAAAAACTTAAATTAAAAATCACAGAAGAAATTCTTAATAGGAACAAAATTTATGACTTTTTAGTTTCATAAGTAGGTACAAAGTATTGAACAAAACAAACACATTTTTAGTCCAATTAGAAAAATATTTGAAATAAAAAATATCACTTTTGGATAAAAAAAACAAGCCTTAAAGCCTTGGCTAATGAAATAATGCCTAAAAGGCACGAAAAAGCTTAGTTGGCATCATCGATTGGCAGCGTAGAAGCGGAGCTTCAATTAGATCCGCTGTCCTTAATTTGACTTGTTATTTAATTTTGATTTTAAGCTATCGTCTGTTTTTTTCTTGTTATACTAACAGGTATTTTCTTTTTATTATTATTACAATTTTGATTTGGCTTAGAGACATTTTGCTTGTTTATTAAAATTATTTTGCGCAAAGGAATTTTCTCAGGATTTCAGAAGCAAATAAAAGCAGTTAAAACACAGTCCACAAGGCAAAACTGGCTATTGAACAACCACCTGCACCTGAAACATGCGATCATCCTCCTAAGTTTTGAATTGCTGGTGAAACCGGATAGCGTCTTAGTTTTATCAGGGAAGCGTTACCAGTATAGATGGCATATACCTCGATCTTTGTCATGCCAGGTCATGGGTACAAGATTAAACAGATGCAAGACAATTTATGAGCATTCGGGTTATAAGTTTAGTAATTATTTGCCCCAGAGCCCAAACAACTAATGGTACCTTCTTATAGTCTACATGAGGGTGCTGCTTATCAGGATGGTTCGCGTATGGTCTACGGATATCTAAGGTCGTTCTTTTCTCGATAACGTCGCCGTAGCTTAGCTGCTCTGTCGGTAATCTTTGGTTAGAATTTAAGTTAAGTTTAAATAGTTGTCAAGCCTTTCGAGGAGAGCAGGCCTATTAAATAGGAAGGCACTTTGGTTAGTGAGAAGCGGGGAAGAAATTTCAGTTTTAAATTATCATCAGTATTTATTTGTGTATTGTTGGAAAGCTTGGATATGGTGGTGTTTAGGGGTGTTTACTAGTTCAATTCTTCAAGTCCAGGGTCGCGGATTGAAAAGAATGAGCTCCAGAGACTTGGTTGCAACTCTGCCAGTATTTCGAACATTTCAGGAAATGGGGAGATGTGGATTGGGAGTCCGTACTGAACAACAAAAGTCTGTGAGTAACAAAAAACAGGCTCTGGCAATTATCGTGGGTGTGAAGAAGTTCCACAGTTTCTAGTATGCACGACAGTTTTTGAATTACGAAACCGATGACGGAGTTGTTTAAACCAGAAAAACTCAATCATTTGTACCAATCACATCAACAGAAGCGGAAAGTCTACATCTGAACACGATCGAAGAAATTGTAAGCCATATCTACAACACCGGATTAAGATCACTCTTAATAAGAACTGCTTACTTTATTGTTCTTGTCTTATAGTTCCAGATGCCGCGTGGAAACTCCTTCCGAAAACAGTACATGTTGGTCATCCGGGCGCTGTTAAGATGAAAGCTCTCACCGGAAGCTTATTTGGTGCCCAAAGCTAGAGCCGACATCCAAGCACCGGCGAAGAGGTGTCAACAGTCGCGCCCAGAATAGCCCAAATCTTTTACTCATCCATGGGAAATTTGACTGAAACTTTTGAGGCTGCCTCAACTTCCCGATTGAAGTTCCCCGTAAAGTGTAGATCATCGCTGGAAAACTGCCCGTTTAAAAAGACAACATTTTGACGAATCAAATATATAACCTTTTCCGGACCTCTATGTGAACCCAATTTGGAGAACAATTGCCGAATGTCGAATTAGAACCGGTCGAAGCACTCATTTGAACTTTGACGGCGATCATCCATTTTTCGGACCGATTCTTCGTCACTCGCAAGGCATTAAAAATGGTCCAATTGCACTGATCACAGGGAACGAAATTGGTGCTATATGGGGGCAGGGCTGGTTAGGTGGTGCGTGATTCTGATGCAGCCAAAGTTTTTGTACAAGACTGAAGAATATGGAATGTAGATCGGCATCTATACCGTTACCAAAGCTGTACTTCGAACCAAAGTGCTTGGGAACGAATTATTGTTTCTATAAGAAAACGCAGAATTCCAAATTCGAGCAGGGACAACAATCAAAAAAGTTGTAACCTTTTAGAAGAGGATAATGATGATAGTAACACTTCGTTAAGTTAATTAAATTAATTAAAAACGGCAATAGACCCAAAAACTGAGCAGTGATATTAACGGCATTATAAGATCTGCAAAGTTCAGCAAACTAGGTTTCTAACAAGCCCTCGGTTGACAGAAGTTAGATGCTGGTCGTTAAGTTTTTTAACTTCGGGAATGCCCATTGCCTTTGACTAGTAAAAACAGCAACGTTTGTCAAATATACTTCACTTTTATGAATGACAATCCCTTTGACAAGCCGTATTTAGAATTTTGCAAAATGTACCCGTAGTGCACCCTTTACTTAACTTTAGTGACATCTAGTGTATGAATCTCAACAATTTTTAGTAGCAAAACATGCCCCACCTCGCACAAGCTATAAGACATTTTGGTAAATTCTGCCAACAAATAGCCATTGGATCCCCTCTAATTTAGTCGAGGTGTACCTACCACAACTAACATCTCCATATAGCGATGGGAACTACACAAAACTATCGAAAAAGTTCCCAAGTTATAGTCGTACACCGCACCCGGAGCATTTTCATGACTGTGCACTATTCGTGGATCATGCGGCACAAAGGATCACCCGAACCCATGTTCGTCCTCACCTCACCCCAACCAAGTAAATTGAGAGATCAATACATCACGAAACAAACACATTGGCAGTATACTAGAAACACACGACAACAAGACCACATGAATCACCGCTGAGAATCTGTGAATTTTGTCGAATAGTCTCTCCAACATCTCGATTGCCCATCGTATGCCTAATAAAGTCATAAACTACTGCAAATGTTGCTGCCGCCTTGGGATTTGAATGCTGCTGGCAGCCAGCAATCTGATACCGGGGCCGTTTTTCTCCTCTTCTTCGGTCAGGTCGATGGGTTTTTGGGAGCACGATTTAATATGTGCAAATATCATCGATAGAAGTAACAAACAACTACCACCAGGGGACCGGAGAGCCATGTGGACGGACGGAGTCACGTTGCCCGTAGCATTTGTCATCTCTGGTTGTTATAATATGACCTACCACGGTATCGTATAGTGACTGCATGCGGCATAGCCTGCGCCTGTGCGGATGTTTAGGTAACTCTGGGGCTCAAAGGACTTTTGTACTTTGTCATGTAATCACGAATTTATTATATTGAGCTGGCGACAGGTCTCAAACATTTTTATTATTTCGTTCGTTTTGTGCCCTTTATGTGGGTTTGTTTATCTTAGCGTTTTGTTTATCATTTCTTGGCCAGAGCCAGACTCCAGACACATGGCTATTGGCTACCATGCAATGCATCATGATTTCGGTTAGTTCATGACACAGAGGTGAGTGCTCCCGAGGAAACAATCATGTTTCGGGGGCAATGTGAATCCTTAAGGTGTCTCGTTCACATTGTGACAATCATAGGGAGGGTAGTTTTTGGCAAGCATTCGATTTACCCCATTTTTTTTCTCTTTGTCTGTCAGGTGAAGCCAGCATCAGATGAGCAAAGTTCTTGTGAAACTTTAGAGAGCAAACAAGAAAAAGGAAAAGATGAGGATGATGCAAAAGTAAAAATAAAGACAGACAGGGTAGTTTGGCAAACGGAGAAAGTTCTGCATGCCCTCCTTTAGGATGTGTTGATTAGGTTTTCGGTATTGATTCCAAGCTGATAGATAACGTGACTGGAATCTGTAAGTGGAAAACTTCATTATCCGTCCGAAAGGACTTGCTCAGCAGACGGCTGCTTTCATGGCGTTGTCTCAGAATGGAGGTGTGCAAAGAAAAAACCGGCAGATTTCATTATGGAAAAGCATCAGAGGCGGTGTTTCTTCATAGATGATTTCTGCGCAGATATACCTACACACATAATTGAAGACACCATCACGTCATTTATTAAAATAAGCAAGTTATTGCGTTGCCGGGTGGAGAATGTTATCAGAACTGGAACAGGTAATTCTATATGAGGCGAATACAATTGAGACGCGATTTGACTATTTTTCTTTGTGGCGATGAACATATCTGGAATATCTATGGATTGGCATTTAATACTTAAAAAACTATGCTTTTTGAAATAGGCTTTCATCAGCCTTCATAATACCATGTTCCCACCAACGTGATTTAGCCGAAGTGATTTATAAATCACGAAAGGCGTCTCCACCGAACTTTAAGTGATTTAGTTCGACATTTTCGTCGACTTTGACATTAGGTGTCACCATATAGTTAGTTTTTTGTTATTCTTTCTATTTTTTTGCCATACCTGCAAAGAATAAAACAATTTTTCATTGCATGAATTTAATAAAAATATCAAAAACTCACCGAAACACGAACAAAATTAGAAAATTGAATTGGAAATAATTTTTTTGACAGTTTTTCTTTCTTTTTTGTTTGCTGAATAAAGTGTTGAAGTTAAGAACAGGTATGATCGATTTTATTTTGTGTGGATTTGCGATGACAGATACGTAATTAAAATTTAAACACGTATAAATCACGTAATTATAAATCACGAAAATGTATGATAAATCACGTAATTTATGAGATGATTTAGCTAAATCAAGTTGGTATAACACAAATAAGAAAATTGTTGTCTGCAGGTTTCTTAAATTAATTTTAGACTCAGTTCCTAAAAGTAAAAATGCGGCAGCACTGCAAATTTTGCGTTCATTAATGTAAAAAAAAAACTGCATTATCTTAGCATGACAGCAGTTGTCATCTGCGTTCATATAATATTATACATATTTATAAGCAATACACATATTAATATATCTATATATTTATAAGCAAAATGACAGTCAAATTGTGATCATCTCTTCATTGAATTATCTTTCATCGAGTTGCTGAAGATGCCAGGAAAAAATATGTAAGCAAAAATAAAACTTATCCAAAATAAATGAAGGTTTTTTTGTATTAAAAAGTTAAAATACATATTATTTGTGTTTTATATGAATGAAAGTGAACAAAAATTGTGTTCCGATTCCGATGATGACACCAAACTGCTTAATTCGATTCGTTTAGGCATAGAGTCCGAATTTAGGCCGAAAAAAAAATCGGGGGTCGAATCGCGTCGTCCGTGAACGAGCAATACGTGACGGAATTTGTTTTTTTGTTTCATATGTAAAATCAACCTAATTCAGGGAACGTATAGCTCGTTCACGGAAGTGGCGATTCGACCCCTGTTCTCTGGGGAAAAGTTTATAAATGAACCTGAATTGTGACCTTTTTCATACGAAAATGGTTTCTGAAAATGTCATCTGATTGATATTCTATATGGTCTTAAGAAAATTCCTAGTTTTTGGAATGTTTCCTGAAATCCAGTTCATTCGTATCAAAATAATCTTCCGTTTTCTTTGAATTTTGCTTCTGAATTTTTCTTTCAGATAGTTTTTGATAGTGACTAAGAATCCGTCCTAAAATTATTATTCCAATTGACATTATTAAAAAGTTTTTGTAAATAATACAACCCAACACTGTCAATGAAAGAATAAATTAAAAATGTCTGTAATTCTTTTTAACTGCCTATACCTACTGCATATTATATGAATGCTTTTTTTGAAACACAAAACTACTGCAAACTTGCAGCGGTATTTCTGTTCATATTTGCAGTGAATCATTATTTTGAACTCACCCTTCATTTGTCCAGTTTTTAGACACGTTGTGGGCAAGCTACATATATTTGATGAGAAAACTTCTAGAGAACGCATAACGTCGCATCTGATCACAGCTCATTTGCAGCTGAAATATAGAAATATTGGAATGTAGTCTGAGAGAGCGGACTAATTTTAGACCACTAACAAGCCCACTTCAGGCTCCAGGTAGCACGGTCCTTAGCTATTCGTCTCCATTGGGTTCTTGAAACTGCTTTGCGTTGTCTTTCTCTACTACGCTGTCCCTCTGGATTGGAGTCGAAGAATCTCTAGGCCGGAGCATGTCAACTGACAACAAAGACGAAGCGCCACACCAGAAGACCAAATCAATCGTGCGCTTACAGAATCTGTCCCCGGTTGTAAACAAATGGCTTCGGGTGTTCGAGCATGATTTTCTGAGGATTCGGAGGTATCTCTTTATTACTTTAGCGAATAATTAGTTGTATACTGTCTCTGAAAGGGGATACCTTCGATTTAGGTCATCAGACAAACAAAGGTGAGTATAACGGGTCTAAATTTAGGAGTTGGAATTCGTACCGAAATTGTATGTCCCTTTTACTGGTCCAAAAATTGATTCCCCGTTAAAAACGGAGTTCATTTCTTGAATAAATGCCTGCATTCTTTGCATAAATCGTTTTTAGGTACCGACCCTTCTAACTAGAAGCTCCACATTAGGTACGGTGTTCCCTCACGGCGTTGTCCGTCTGTAGTACCCTCACAAACGGGGCGGTGTCGGGTAGAAATCGTAAGGATTCTACAAGATGTGTTTCAGTCTGAAGGTCCGTCACTGAAAACTTTTTCCTAAAACCGCACAAATAATTATCTATCCAGATGGTGACAATTGACATTCAATTTTTGCAGGCTATTAAAAACAGAGTCTTGTGTTCGATATTGAGAAGACTTCTTTAAAGGCGATCGAAAGATCTTCAGGAGCGAACAAACTGTGCCACCTCTCGATAACGTCTGAAAAACATCCGAGAGTATATCACTGTCATGAAAGGGCTTTCCAGTTAACCGTTCAGACTCGCCATAAAATTGTTGGTTTCTTCCATTCGTCCCAAAACTAAAGACTTATACAAGACGAATGGTTTTAAGAAGCTAGTCTAGGGTATACAAATCTGTTGCGCCAAATATATTTTTTTTATTTATGACAGCCAGCGGCATCTTAGTCGCCGAAGACGTTTAAAAGCTTTCGCAAACCGTCGTGATGTATTCTCAGTCTAGAAGAGATGTGGTGGTCGTCCACTGATGAGGCTACCGACCGCATTTCATCGGTGAATAACCCATTTTAAATAGATACCTCTAAATGTTTAAATATTCGAAAACTGCACGAAATTTCATTTCTCGAAAGGTACATGACTCAATAACACTTTTTGATTTTTTAGCAACGGAAGTTTCGTTGTTTGCTGTCAAATTTTATAGATTATGTATAAAGTATATAAAAATCACACATTCTGGTACATAACATAATGTTAGTGCCAAGCGAAATTAATACTATAGGACGTTGTTTTGAAATGCTTTTATTGGTTGAGCATTTATTTTCTCTTTACAACCCTCTATTTGGATACATGTTTTTTTCTATATTTTAATAATACAATTTAAATTCACCTGTGATTTTAGAGCAACGTGGTTTCGGTTAGAGCGCAGATTCTCCAGCCGCCCTACGCCAACTGTTGGTCAATCACTAAGACTGTAAGCCATTCGCATCGAAAAGACTGGAACAACACATGATGGAATATGCACCGGTACGCTTCGTATAGCTCGTTGCGACAAGAATATTGCCGCTGTTTTTAAGATCACACGGACGAGTCATCAACTTCGAATAAACGACCGACCTCCCATGCAATTAGCCAATCCAAATTGATAATTTGGAATTGGAGGACATGGATACAGCTCGCGCGACAATGCATATTTTGGTTGCGTTTCCGGTTCGCTTCTAGTTTTGGCAATAAGTATACCGCCCAATAAAATCGATCGATTTGAATTTTTTCTTCGCGGTTCTAAGAAGTCGCAAGTATATAAGAACAAGCCACCTGGAACCTTTTAAAGAGAATATACGACAAGAGTGCGAAAACTTGTCGCCCAAAGGTTCAATCTCATCAGAACTGTTAAAAATGCGGTCAAAAATACTTCAAGGTCCAAATTTACTTTTATGAAATTGTAAGGCTAATCCTTATCCAAAGATTCGAAGGTATCGCTTTCAATCAAACGACAACATAGTCCATTTTTGTAATTTGGTCTCATTTCGCGTAACCGTCTTCATCGTGTGTGCAGCGAATCTGCGTGTTTGCTTTATAGCAAACGACAGTCCCCAATTTTGATGAACTGCAGTCCTTGCTGCACATCTGTTTCAGGTATCGCTCCTTAATCTCTGGTGTACAATTTAAATACGCAAATGATTGCACTTCTTATCGAACTACCATAACCTTCGGCTTCTACTCTCTAAACCCGCCATGCCAACCGTAAAATAACTCCAACCATGTGCAATGTGCATATAGGACATACAGACTTAATGGAACAACCAATTCCTCTTTGCGAAGCTGAACAGTTCCAGCGATGAACATGATTTCCTTAGATGTGCAAAGATATTCTCTAAGTAGGTGTCAGTGGTTCTTCCCCGCGTCGCTCCTGCTACTTTTCTTTTTTTATACAACACCATGCCGCGCCGCTAGAGTGTTACAATTCACCTAATTGGCGGTTAATGTTATCCTCCATTTCGTATGCAAATTACCTTCATGGCTTGTGGATTCCGCGGACTCAGACTCAGACGCACAGTGGCCGTCTACTCGAAGGGGAATTCTCGAAACGGGAGTCTAATTAGCATTTTTAATGTCAAAAACTTGTAACCTTGTAAACAATATTGCGGCAAACACCAACGCCGTCGTCAGGGCATAGCCACCACTACCGCCTCGATGGAAGTGAGAGCCGAGTCAATGAGGATCCATGTCTGATGGGGAGTAAGTATCGGTTACATACTCCAGCCGTAAAGGACTCGACTTCCAATCCCACTTCCACTTAATTTGATTCCGTTTTTAGTTTTAATTGGATTTTAAATTGTAACTCGCATTAAGAATCCGCGTTTCCTTCTCTTTCTGTTTTGCCATCTTCGTACGGTTGCGGTGTAAGTTGGCTGAATTCCGTTTCATCCCTGACCAGCCTCACCTTTGTTATGTAAATCTTGGAACGTGGAGGATTTCATTAAAAGAAAATGTTCAGCATGCATTCTTCTCATAGAGGCTACAGAATGTGTTGATTCGTTTATTAATATACTGATATGATGCAAGTCGAGTTAAAGTTTCATTATAGTTTAAAAAAATGACAACCTAATTTCAGCGGGAAATTTTCGCAGCTTCAATTAAATTCGCCATCGCTAAGGATTTCAGTTTCGTGCATAAGAACGTGTAGGACTCTGAGACAGGCTTTTAAGATCTTTTTGACGTACGTTAGCTATGCCCAAAGTATGTCAAAAGTTATATTGGTGCCCAACATTAACTCCGACCACTATTTGCGACTTACGATGGATGACGATATCCAGCACGCTATACAACATCGAAGAGATGATTTAAAAGAATGTTGCAATTCGACTCGATGATGACAGTGCATTAGAAATAAATCCACCGATGTGCTATGTTTGACTAGGCGAGTGCAAGGACCACCTGGTTCGATGAGACGTGCCGGCAAGCAGAAGAAGTCAGGAATTAGGCCTAGAAATCAACGCTGCCAGACCAAAAACAACAGTTTTACAAGAGCTACCCGCATGCTGTAGGTACGCAGAAAAAGAAAGGAAAAATTGCCGACTTTACTAAATGAATAATAAATAACACCGCAGAAGCATAATAACACGACCCTACAGAAATAAAAGGCTCAAAATTCAGCCAAAAATAATGGTCCAGCATCAAAGTTTCGAGGTGAAGCTTAATATAAATGGCACCATATGAACCAACTTTTTGTCCGATGAATGCAATAAGTCGCCTGAATATTTTGAAAGCGCAAGGTTTGATAACGAGTAAACAGGCGACGAAGAAATATCGCTGAACGCAACTCCAAAAATCATTCTTTCTTTCAAATCGGTACCAAATTCGCAACACCGTAGTCTTGCAAAATGTTAAACCTCTTATGGTTGGCAGTGAGCCTCGTCACACTCACGTTTAGGAACTGTTTCATATGCAGTATCTTCGAACGCTTTCATTACACCTCATCAAAAAATGTTGTAATTGAAGAAAATTGCCTTCGGAAATTTGGAAAGAAAAGAAGTAATTTTTACATGTTAAAAAAATAAACAGATATTTTTTACCTAAAATATAAATATTGCCCTTTTACTCCTGGAAATTCATGGTACCTATATTTAATGTATAAAACTAAATTATAATGTGTCGTATTATAAGCTCAACAAATTTCTTTCACAAGCAATCTAATTATCCTTAAGCAAGATAAAAAAAATTGGGGTTATAAATAATTTCATTTTCTTTCTCATGCTCATACACGTCTGCTGTGCTATTCGAATTTCACCCCTGTGATATGCCCGCTCGACAAATGAACAGTGCAACGAACGAAGAAGGAGAAATTTTGCATAATTTGAGGTCCTTTGTCGATGGCGGTGGCGACAAATTCGATTTTCCACCAGAAGTTCTTAAAATCGAATTTGCATAATTTTGTTGTTGCTCATCTGGAGAGGTTAAGTAAGCCAACAACAGCCTGCAGCAAGAGAGGCAGACGCTTGCAGCAGCAGTAGCACTTGGGCGGAACTGTTGTCGATTATGTAAATTTAAACACTCGACTCGATGATGTCGGCAGTAGTTCTCCTTCTCCGGTGGAATGCGTGAAATGGTTGTCAACCGAACAACGCACGGCCGCCACCGACTCGCTGATCAGATTTTGATGTTGATAATGATGACATTGTCGTTGCATGTCTACGCCTTGTCAATTGCATGTTGTAAGCATTCGATTAAGTGCGGGCATGACATAAAATATTTCCTATGTTCATAATTGTGGCGGTTAAATATACGGATACAGATTTAGTGATTATTCCTTGAACCATTTTCCATATGTCGAATATTTTGTTGAATTTAATTATTTTTCAAGACAAAACTTCGGGGTTAGCTTTAAACGTATTTTTTACTAGTAATTAAAACATAAATCGTAAGCAGAACAAAAATTTTAACAAAAGAAAGCATTTTGTAACAAAATTCAAAAATGTTCTGTTAGTCAATTCAAGTTGACGCACACTATAATGGTACTACTGCAATAATTCGATTGAGTTAGACGAATCAAAAAATTAGAAACTAGTTGTAATTATTTAGTCGCAAATTTTAATTAACTTCGAACTAATTTCATAGCAGCTTTTAGCTCAATTACAAATATTTTAACCTACTACCACCTAAGTTTTATTACACAGCATGTATTGGAGCAGTGTTCGTCAAAAACGGATAAAATGAACAGTTCATATAAAACAATTTAAATTGACAGAGATTGTGTCATTAGGTCTATTTGCGATACTGAGCCAGGCTCTAAAAATCTGTCAAAAATCAAAAATACAGCGAAAATCACTCAGAGATCGGAAAATATACTCAAAATTGCGTAGATAGACTTGGCGGATGTTTGAGTGACTTTAATATTTGACATTTAATTTACATTACACGAATTTAACTTACACAACCACCAGAACTTTCTTTATTTTCATAAATTTTTGTTTGTTACTACAATTGACTTTGAAGACGGATTTTGACTTTGTTTTTTGTCAACTTTGTGTATTTGAAATAATTGATCAGTATTTGCTTCCGGTTGAAATTCTCTGAGCTGTTTCGAGCTCGTTACTCGTTATTTTGCAATTTTCTCTTTTTGGGTCATGTTTTGATGAGAACGTTTTTAATGTTTGTGCGATAATGATTGCTTTCTATTTAAACCGCGTACGCAAATGAACCAATTATTTTGTTTAATTTTTATTTTTATTTTTTTTAACGATAGATGGCATATAAAGCTAACTCCACGTTATATATTTAGAGTAGGGTTCGAGTGACTTTAATTTTATTACGAGGTGATAACGATAATGTGGACTTTTTGGCGACTACAACTATAACAAAAATGGAATAAATATTGTAAATACTTTTTCTAACTATAAATTGCGCCAAAGTTTTTATTTACTGCCGCATGCTAGGTTAACATTAAATGAAATAAAGACTTCCGTTGGACTTTGAATCTCCTTGCAGACAAGTAAATAGAAAGAGTGATGAATTGAAAAGAGATGCAACCTAAAAAGTTCACGTAAGAACATTATGCAATGAAGTATCACCACTAAAAACTATATTCACCGCGAAGTTGGAACAAATTATCCGAAGTGATATCTTCAGAACCCTTCGTCTCTCTTCTTGCAATCTGATGTAGTCAAGGAAATTGTGTGTCAGCAGCGCTAAAATTTAGCCTTCCAGGTTTAGCCTTATCCCCGTAATAGAATATTCTTCCGCAAGCATTTGGGCTTCTGAGTATTTAAGCTGCAGCTCCTGACATGAAAAGCATCCCATTCGCAAGGTCCTCATTTTTAAAACCAGTTTACATTGCTGAGAAGACACCAACTACATCTAAGCGATATTTAACAGCTCACAGATCTTTCCCTGAAATCAAAAAAAAAAATCTGCATATGCCCATTCTAAGTCTTATAAATATGGATAATTCGCCAACTCTAAAAAATTATCGTTAAAGTAAAAATCGAAAGCCTATATGCCAAGGCTAACATATTATTTAGTTTACTTCACTCTAAAAACCCATTGACACAGTAATTATAAATTTGAAGCTATTCCTTCACAAAGCAAATTATTTGCTATTTATGGACACATGGCAGTGCCTATGATTTAACGTTTTACATGTACAAGAACGCTGTATCTTTTACCAGAGACAATACTGAGACCACCAACTCAGACCGATTTCCCGTTACTTAGTCTACAAGCTATATTTTTATGGGGTGGCAAATGCTAAGTGCGCTTGTATTGTTACATAGAAATTCGTATTGACAAATGTCACGTAACTTCAAAAATTCCGACTCACCAACACACTCGCACCTTGCATATGCCATTTCCGCTGTGGGCAAAGTTGCTGACAGCGTTCATAGAATTTCATCCGTTAAATTTGAAATTATTCGTTACGTGTGCATAATATTTTTTTTAAGGAATAAGTGGAGATTTGCTTGAAATATATATGAAAAATGAACAATGCAGATTATTTGAAGTAAAATAGAAATATATTGAGCAAATTTTCGTCAGTTTTCTAAGAAAAATTTACGCATGAAATCGAAGTTAATGACATTCAAAAGCGAAAAATACGCAACCATGTTTGTCATAATAAGTTTTAAGTATATAGAACATCTCATTTAGCTAGTTTTATTAACCAAAGAAATCAAATTATTCGCCTTTTAACAATATATAATTACTAACCAATGGCATTCAGTAATGTGAAAAGGTGGTATTCCCGAATTCTATCACATTTCCCCACGGTTGTCGAGGTTGGCAGCATTTATTTTTGTATTTTTTGTACGTTTTTACATGTCACACGGATTCTTAATTGACACAACACCGATAGGAAAACAAAATGGCGAATTTGAAAAAAAAACTGAGGTGGCCAGCGGCAAGAGGATTGTGAGTTGGGGGTCTCAGTATAATTTGTCTCTGTCTTTTACTAACTGATACGACATAATTTTCTATAAAGAATGAATAATTTAAACGCGAATCATTTTCTCATTTCTTACGGAAAATACATGCAAATGGTCTGCTCACATATTTTAGCCATCTGTACTTTCGTACAAAATTTCTTCTATCAGGTGGAGTTTTCAAACTTTTTCTTTCGTCAATTGGATTTTTGAAATTTTGTAATTTAAATCCAAAAGAAAAACTCTCTCAACTTCTGCGCTTAGACAAATATTGTGACTTATTATTATGATTAAATGACACCTGATTTTTACTATTAAATTTTAAAAAAATAACTTAATGTTAAAAATAAAAAACATCCCAACAATAGCCTGCAGCTAAAAATGTTTATTGAGTATTTTTTCCAACTTTTCTTTCCTATAATTCACTACACTGAAACACGTTATTTTCCAAGTGAAAGCACACGCCAAAAATTCAAGTCAATTGCAGTTCGAACAATACGTCACAATTGGCACGCGCACTTACCGCCCGCTTGCTATGCTGGAGGCCTTTCCATTTCCAGTATTTCCATTCTTTTCATGTGAAAACGAGAAAAAAAAGGCAACTCTATCAATTCTCCCATCGCAACTCACTTCTGCAACCGAAAGGAGGTGGAATAATTGATCAAATTACTAAATTATTCAACTATAAAGTTCAATTACGCAATGTGCGTACGAACGCACATTCTGAATCGAACACTTTCACCGGGGAATATTTTCTTTCAGATGCATTTTTCTGGTGGTGATTAGGATCTTTGAATTTCCCCTCTATATCTACTGTGATTGTGAGCCCACGGGCAGGGCAAGGAGACCGGAAATTCGTTATCTCCATTCAGTCAATCAGTTTCTTATTAACTTGTCACTATGGGCGAAAGCGAGGAGAAAGTGAGACAGTGAACACAAGATGTAGAAAGGACACAAAGATGTATCTCCCGCGTGCCATGAATAATGCATTAACTGAAGCCGCTCTAAAGGATACGGAATCCTTAAACATACACGCACCAATTTAACATTTGTATCATGCACCACGCACTTGATTTGCCACTGAAAACGTCGTTTGAGGATATTTGGACAACATACACAATCCGTTGGCATGGACAGGACAGGAAGCAGCCACCAAACAATATTTGGTATTTAATTCGCCTGATTTGACGTACGGCTGCGAACACACTCGCACTCATACACACAGTGATGACAACCAAAGCCGAAAGGGGGAAACATAATTACCAATCCCCTGTTGGGTATTTGACCAATTTAGCTGCATTGACTGGACCCAACAGCAACCCACCCTGAACAACAATATAAATGCCTAAACGGCGCGGACCAATTGACCCTTGCTGGCGGCCAAAGTAAACAAGTGGTCAGCCCTTGTCTTGCTTAATGAAGGAATTTATATGAAAATCATGGATTAGAAACGGAATTGAAATTCGCAGAAAGGCGTCGAACATGTGCGGACGTCAGTCATCAGATTTAAATGAGTATTTCTTTCGTTGGTCGGTCCACAAAATGAAAGGATGTCCTTGTGCGATCTGTGGATTATTTTGAGATAATAGCGGGACTCATTTCGTTTAATTGAATTAATTGTCTTGTAGGCAGTACGGGAAAATTGTATATTTTGTTCTAGAAAACTCACTGGGCAATGGGCCGCCATTATAGAGATAATATATGTATTGCTTTGGCCAACATGCGTTTTAAGTATTGTAAATTATTGAGAACTATTAGCATGTATATAAAATCGCTTACTATTTAGTGGTATAGGAGCTCGATTGAGACTTTTCATTGATTGCTTTCATCATTTTGATCCGTTGATTCTGCTCTTGAATTATTGCAAATATTATCCACTATTCATTGAATAAAACACAACAGCCAGACAACAACAAAATATAACAGTTTATTCATATTTTTCACATTTTATTGCTCATTCTTCTACTTTACCTTACTGGGCTGAGGTATATAGCTGCTCAATAAAAAAACGCCAACATACGCAGTGCAAAGATCAACGCTGATTAAACACACACTAATGAGTCTGCTCAACAAGAATATCAATGCGAAACTCGGTGGTAGTCTGAAATTAGTAACTAAGGGGTTAAGACGATGTAGCGGATTGTTACCCACTGTTAGAAAATGCATTAAAGACACTCATTTGTGGACTTGGTGTTGATCCCAATAAAACGCAACTTTTGTTAATTACTAATACGAGAACAATTTTTAAACTACCAGCTATTGAGAGAATAGAACTCGTAAATGATTGTTCAAGGTATCTATACCAAGTCATATACCGGAGTATAAAAGAGTTTAGAAGACAAAAAACGCGTTAGAGTTACTCTTGAACTAAACCCTTAAAAGGCATATAACAAACCTTTTAGAAGAAGACGTAAACAGCGACTACATGTGAACATATCTCTTAAAAAGAAATGTTCCTGCTTCTTTATGAGTAGAAAAGAATTCGAAAGAAAGGAATTTACAATATTGAAAGTTTTATCCAGAGTCAAATGATACTGAGACCCCCAACTCACAATCCTCTTTCCGCTGGCCCCCTCAATTTATTTTCAAATTCGCCATTTTATTTTCCCATCGGTGTTATGTCAATTTAGAATCCGTGTGAGATGCAAAAACATACAAAAAATACAAAAATAAATGCTGCCAACCTCGACAACCGTGGGGAAATGTGCTAGAGTTCGGGAATACCACATAATTACATTACTGAATGCCATTGGTTAGTAATTATATGTTGTTAGAAAGCGAATAATTTGATTTCTTTGGTTAATAAAACTAGCTAAATGAGATGTTCTATATTCAAGAAACTTATTATGACAAATATGGTTACGTATTTTCTGCTTTTGAATATCATTAACTTCGATTTCATGTGTAAATTTTTCTTAGATAACTTAAGAAAATTTGCTCAAAATGTTTGCATTTTCCTTCAACCAATCTACATTGTTCATTTTACATTAATATTTTAAGCAAATGTACACTTACCCATGAAAGAAAATATTATCCAAACGTAACGAATAATTTCAAATTTAACGGATAAAATTCTATGAACGCTGGCAGCAACTTTGCCCACAGCGGAAGTGGCATATGCAAGGTGCGAGCGTGTTGGTGAGTCGGAATTTTTGAAGTTACGTGACATTTGTCAATACGAATTTCTATGTAACAATACAAGCGCACTTAGCATTTGCCACCCCATAAAAATATAGCTTGTAGGCTAAGTAACGGGAAATCGGTAAGACTTGGTGGTCTCAGTATTGTCTCTGGTTTTATCTTTTTCTTCATGGCGGGCGATTTACAGTTTGATAGAGAAACGTGCGCCTGTAAGACGCGTCAGTGATGGCAATACCACGAGTTGATGTGACCATTTTAATTAAAAACCAGGCGGGCATTGAGGCGAATTTTAGTATACTGAGAGCTAGCAAGCTAGACCGTCGCTAATGTTCATAGCACAATATAATCCCCTGCTGGGTCGATGTTCACAAGGATATCACCGGGAATGAGATAACTGATAAAGTTACAGAGAAAGTCTCCATTAGACTAAAAGCAAGTACTAATATAATGGATCAAGCATCCACTCTTTAACTTTAGGTAGCGAATCAACAACAATAGGTAAACTTCGCCAATGGCCTGCGATATGTCAAAGAAGACTAAGCCACAATAAAACTTTTAAGAATCTCGTGTCTGATCCTAAGGCGAGGTCATCAAATTCGGATACCGCTATTGTCGATATGAAGATTTCAAAACTCGACTGTCATATTGAAAAATACATTTTTCAAGCAGATGAACTACGTTTTAAATTTCTAACAAAAAATTCCACAGCATTATTGACAACCACATTATTCTACTTTGTACTGCGGTTGCTAAACTGACTACTTAATATTGAATACCGAAAATTCAATAAAAAAATGTTTAACTTGACTATCCGGCATGGATAGTCGATGGCGAAAATCTACATCATATTGACAATTTTGTTCATCAATTTTCATACAACAATCTTTGATACCACAGAATTTTTTCAGTGATGCCATTGCCAGATTTTATGACAACTTTTTTAAGAAACCTTTGGATGATAACACCTTGGCACCGGGTCTTTTTTTTTATACCCAATTTGCTATAAGGCCTTTGAGTAATAATAAATAAGTTGCATGAGCATTCTTCGCTTCATGTCCGTCCTATTCGCCTGGTTTACTGTGTTTCGCAAGATAGTTACAAGGGATCACTTCTCGTTATTCTACATATAATGAATCTTTAAAGGAGCTATCCGCTCCTCCTTCTCTACGCAGACTATGTACAGAGATTTTTCAACCCAATTTCTTCAAGACTCCTATACCTCCTTCGATATGGTCTATATAGTTCCCATCCTGGTGGCTCAAAAATTGCTTTGATATTATTACCGCCAAATGTCAGTCACTCTAACCATGGAACTCCGCGGTCAGTCAATATTCCTAGGTTAATCGTTTTGCTACACTGATAGCTTCATTTGCATTTGCATACCTACTGATAAGATAATTTTCAAAGCTCAATGCTTGGGTTCGTTGAATAGTGGCTCAAGGATTTATCTGACCAGATGTCTCTACAGTCTGCACAACTACTGTACGATAGCCAAGCAGGTCTCTGTTTCAACAAGTTCATATGTCCAAAATCAAGAGCATCCCACACGTCGCTCTCTTCAATTTGTTCTTCGCGGTCAATCCTGTAAGAATCGTGAGACATTGGCTCCCTATCAAGACCGCCTCAAATCCATTCCGCCGTTCTAATAACAAATTTTAGTCTCGTCTTTAAATTTACGGAAGCTCACAGTTACAATAAATTCTAAAATTTAAATTCCAAGCTTAAAATGTTTATTGGTAAAGCTGATTATCTTTAATATGCTTGCGAAACGCAGGAACCCAGAACAAATTATTTTTATTTATCTACTCCTCTCAGGCTAGATCTATTGCGCATCTGTAAACAACTCAATCTTTTTAATGCTGGTCTTGTTTCTACCGCCCAAAGTGCCTCAAATGGATCTAGCGTAGGTAACACATATGTCAACGTAAACTGAAATATTTACTTTTTTTCGGAAAATTTAACTTTTAAAGTCTTTTGTCAAAAAGAAACGGTGAGGTTTGAGTTTGCGCAGCCACAACCTGTTAATTGCAGTAGTTGAAAGTATAGGGTCGGACGGACAGTTTTTGATGTGAAACCTTATTTAGGCGCCCTGCTTTTTATATGAAAACCCATGCAACATTTGAAAATATTTAAATTTACAGAATATCTATCTACCGGGTATATGGTCAGAAGCACACCCTCTTTTTATGAATAGCTCCTATCATCGTTATATAATTGATTAATGCATCGAGTTTAAAATTTTGACCTCAAATAATATTAGCTAAGCCCTGCTATCCACATACACTTTTTAAGTATATGCAAAATTGGTAGACTATATATTTGCAACGATTATACTTATTTATATATAAATAAATAAAAGCCAGCAGAAATTGAATTATTGTCCTCCTTTGAACGTTCAATACTTCCCATTCCACCTACACACAGCGACATACTATATTTTCAAAATCGCATGTGCAAGAAATCACATTTTTATTTAAATTATTGCCAATTTAAAATTGGAACAAGCCAAATCAACCTCTTGCGTCACATGATGTTAACAACGATAAGTATGCGTGAAATTAGTCCCTATATGTGTTGTTATCCTTGTGTAAATTTGAACAATGCCTGCGATACTCGAGAGATAAACTCCCCCGGTGACAGTTGTTTTCAATGTGAACAATTTTTTATGGTTCCGCCGTGATGACATTAAAATTTGTAACGCAATTGTAGATGTAATCGAGTGCCACTGCTTGTGGATCGATATTGAATTATGCGCCATAAAGGCGGAAAACTTTTAAATTAACAGCGAGTGTTGTGTTGCAATGTTAAAAAAATATTTAACGCATTTCCGAAAGTGCGAATTCGAACACCTTATAAAATGATAAATTCGGATACGAACCCTTAACAGTCTTACCAAAGATAGTCGGTCGTTATAGAAACATTCATTAGTGTGCCACGAGTGCCACGGCGTAAGCAATCCCATAAATGTGCTCGTTACCTATAATTATTTCGCCTTTATTATCGTCCTGCTGTTTCTCGTAAGTCAGATAGACGGTTCTTCTTGGGGGAAGGACACTGAAGGGCATCTGCGGAGAAGTTTCTCCATTAAACATGAAACGAGCATTAGCTTTATTCTTTTATTGTTCTCCAAGGATATCTTCATTACCAGTTCATGAGTGGACGTTTTCTCTATTTGATATGCGCTAAACACACATTCGCTAGTCCTGCAACACATAAGAGGTGATTTGATTGCTAATGTGATGGCATTTCATTTCCCGCATCCTGCACAGTTGCTGGGTGTATGGTTCTGTGCAGCATCTTCATGCTGCGTTGGTCGCACATGTAGGAACAGATGAAATTCTCGGAATGTGTTGTTGATACCTAAATGTGAACCAATATCGGGTGTGTTGCCTTATCGGCTGTGTATTGGATTATTCCGATGGTCGATTTCATCGTTTAGGGACACTTACCGCACACATTACAGCATCTTGTGGTTTTCAATTTCAAATGGGAATCTCTTCGAATGGCATAAAATAATCATCAGCTGGAAGGTGTTCTCCTCGGGTGGTGGAGTCCGCAGTAGTTCGCGTAACCGCATTTGAGGATGGCCCTTTACGGAACTGTGGTAATGTCGTATAATTTTTTCGATCCAAGGCACATTGCCTTGGGCATAAGGTTGGGTGAGGGTGGGTCTTTGGTTAGAAGCCTGGGTTTATATTTGGCCTATTCAAAAAGCGTTAACATATACACGCAGAAAAATTACTTATTTAAAATCAGCCAACTTTTTGTTAAAAAGTAATACTGTTAATATAGATATATAGCTTGTAAGGAAACTGGGTTTAAAATAAACGATTTATCAATTTCCTCCAAATTTTCTCGGTTGCAAATAACAAACTAACTCTGTAGAATTTAACCAACATACTTTGTTTGGTTTATATTAATCAAGAAACTTGGTTAATAACAACTGATAAAGTGTGTTATTTTTTTATTTATCTCGGTAGTTTTTGACAACTAAATCCTACTCGTTTTTTTTTCAACAATATTTTTAAACGAACAAAAATTGCACAATATTAAAGCCAATTTTTGAGCGTGAAGTAATATTTATCTTCCATAAGCAATATATAATAATCCGCCATATATATACAATTGTCAATATTTGAGATGAAATAAATAAATTAAATAGGCGGCGAAAGGACTGTATTCCGATTTACAGGGTCTCCGGTTGTCTGCTATATTTATCAATTTAAGTTTATTTTCCAAAACACAAGATTGGTTATCCTGTACTTAGCCGAGTGAAATTGCCGCTTAAACAGTGGGCCTTACCAATAAACCTTTATAGCTTCGACTCTAAATTTTAGTTGTTCACAGTGGCTATATTTTCCAAACACATTTCGCAATTGTGAGCTTCCGTTAATTTAAAGCCGGAACTAAAATTCGTTATTAGTAAGGCAGAGTAGGTATAAATTATGTCGACTGTAATGGTACACGTCTTATCCACTATTTATTGGTGCTAAACCGTGCTACAAAATTGACTGGGCTTTAAGCGTAATCTCCTTTGCGAAAGGCTTGTAAAATTAAGCTATGAATTCCCCATACAAAACAGGTAATTGAAAGGATTTTGGTGACATTTGTCGCCGCCATAAATTACCATAGTAACGTATTCAAAATTAAATCATCTTTGATTAGAACCTGTTTCCAATGGAGCAGCTCAGTTGCTTATTTTTGCGATATATAGATGTCGCTCTTTATGTTAATAACAAAAAACATAAATAACTAACGTGGTACGTTTTTTAGTATTACATACTCATAAGGAATGGTCGATTTTCGACCACAAGCGATACTAGTTCATATTAAAACTTCTATTGGCAAACTGAAGTTAATATCTTTCAATGTGAAATTGTTTTTTCTGTGAGCAGATGGCAGCAGTGATATTGCTTTCAGAGAAGAAGTTGTGAGAATTCCCTATAATTATTTGATCTGAGTGTTAACCCGGTAATTTTAAACTCGGTTTGGATATCGAGCTGAAAGAATCTTTAAACTTGCGTGATGTGTAAATAAATTTAGTTTTCGTTTCATTTAAATTCATTTATCTTCCAGCTCATTAGTTTTTGTTTTTAAAAGTTATGATTCAAAAATTAAAAGTAGTTAGTACTAAGATGGGGATGGCGATGGGTCCGCTAAGGTTTCTATGTCTAGTCTTTTGTGGCGATCTATCAACCCCACTCAACCTAACCTAAGTACTAAGAAGGAAACGATTCAAAAATGGTTTGATATTTGTTTGAACATAGAACTTTGGTTGAACAGTTCCGAAAAGTTGCCTACGAAAAAGAAACATAAGATTTTTCTACTTGGAAAATTCAACTAGCAAATTATTTTTGATTGTCTGGAGGCCAATTTAATGATTTAAAAACACATCCTCTAGTTTGACGAGCTTTAAGGTTAGTAAAAAGTTCTAAGGAATTTAAGGTTTGTATACAAACTTATAGGTGCTATGTATTTACAAACATAGAATATTCAGGACTAAAATGAAAAATCAGGATGGTAGGCCGTACAATTAACACTGTAGAGTCTTAAATTGTGATATGATGTGTAAACCGAGAGTGCCGAACCAATACCAACAATCTGCCAACGATCATAACGCGTTACAAACATTAAAATCGTAGTTTCTGGAATATAATGGACCGGGATTGGTCTCAGAGCTCCCTAGGGTGTCCCTTATATTGTCAGTTTTTATTTTTTATTTTAGTAAGTAACGCAAAAACTTTCTTTCAAAATATTATCTTCTTAGACCGATGGAAACCCTACCCGACGGGACTTCCAAGTTAAAAATGAAAATTTTTATTTTTTTTTTTCAATTCAAAGACAATAAATAAATAAAGATATTCAGTAAATATTATTAAACATTAAAATTATTGCGGATATTTCCTCTTTAATGTTTCCTTTTTGCAGTCAGGATACAATTTCCTATGTTCCTGCACACAACGCAAGAGAAATTGCTTCTGTTCTTCCTCTGCTGTGATTAGTCCATGAAAGTCTTGTACCAGCTTGACTGCCCTTTCTGCTTTATCGTTCACAGCTCTTAATTGAAGAACTTTTTGTTTCGCCTCCCTGTATGATCTATTACTTTCCCATTCAGAAGGACACACTTGAAGTTATGAATCATTCACTTTCAAACGAGAAAACATATTTTTACTTTTGACGGTCACAAATTCATCCTGGGCATTCATTCCGTGTAATTTTTCAGACCATTATCGTTGACACGATAGACCTCCAAAAGTAGCAACTAAGTGCCAAAATTACGAGTTTGAGACCTTAATCCAATTCATTTTCCACAAATGTAATGAAAGCTGACGACAGTGAAATAAATTCGGGCAGAATATAACTTGTAAAACGATATCGTCCCGACGATTATTGTTATACGGAATCTGCCCCCAGAGTTTGACTACAGAAAATACAAATTATGATTAACAAAAATTATAAGTATATGTAAAAGTTTAAAATAAGTTACCATAAAATGAGTTACGCATTCATCCTTCGAAGGAACATATCGATTAGAGGTACCTAAAGAACTAACCTTAGTTAGATTGTCTTCCATCTTTGTTTTTTTGTTTTCACGTCAACAATATCATCGAAAAGGGATAAAATGACTGCTTCCGAAGTCAAATAATACAAATGCTGGCAAAATTTGTTTAAAGCTGCATTTGAAATTGACGAATCCACACGGTTGTAGTCTTTTAACAATTTTATATTTATAAGATTTTTATAATTCACTTATAAAATCCTATTTCTTTTTGACGACAGCGATAGCGAGTTGGACGGGGATGTTAGTGAAGAGTGAAACAACGTCATATGAAAACAAAACGTCTGTTTTTTCTAATCGAACAACTCTCACTTTTTCAACAAATTCATATAAATTTTTAACAGCGTATGTCGAATTCATCGTCGCGCACTGTAAAATTCTGCATACGTATTTGGCGAGTTGATAGCATGGGACTCCTGTCGATGACGTAATTGGAGAAAGCGGTGTGTTTGGCTTATGAATTTTGGGTAAACCATAAATACATTTGAGACACACGTAATAAATAACAATAATAACATGAACCGAAAACAGGACATCTAAAATATATATCTGCTATATATACTTTTCCCCAGTCGATGGAAAAACCTAATATTAGACTAAACTTCAATTGAAGTGTTACACTCAAAGTGTGTTAATTTGGTTTTTGAAGTAATACTTCTTTAGACACGCTTGACTTGGGGGGTAAGCTGGTGAATGCGTCACAAAATCGTTACGGAAATTGCGAGCGGAAGTTGAGAGGGAGATATAAGTTAGTGAGATAAAAAGAGTTATGTTTCGTTTCGAATATTACGGTAGAGGCAAGAGAGATAGATGCGAGCACACATTTTCGTTCTCTCTTTCTCTCAGCCAGTTACGTTTCATTATCTAAGACACACCATACAGTGCAGCAGTGATACCAGATCGGGGGATTTATCACTGTTTGTGGGATTTTCTCACTAATAATAAGCTAAAACGGACAAAGGGATTTTTCAGACCTCATAGTACAAAAAGAAAGGGATTTTACTTTTTTTTATTTTGTTCCTAATTGCTCATTTCATTAAGAATAAAAAATTATTCAACCTACGATCAAATTAAAAGTTTTCATGTTTAGAAAAAAGTCATTCAAAATATCTAAATGCTTTAATTTTCTTTTTTTTATTTCCCTAAACTGTTTCACAAAATGACATATGTGTCTGTGAATGAATCACGAGTATTTTTTAAAACAATAAATTTATTTATTTTGTAAACATAAAAGGGATATTTTGAGTATAACCGTGGGATAACCTACCTCTAAAGTCTGGTATCACTGTAGTGCAGGCCTATTGTCTGTATCACACTGTAGGAGCAACAGAGACAGGTTCGAGCATACAGTTTCTTTTCATTCTCTCATAGCCAGTTCATTTTCATATATCTAAGACACGCCTATTGCAAGGTTTTTACCAAATTGGGTAATTTTTTTTGCTTATTGAGTTTTGGTAATTTTTATCTGGTTATGGTAAATTTTTGAGCAGATGTACCAAGAATGCGAACTCAATATCACCTCATTTAAATGCTACCTTACTGCTTCTGAGTGAACGCATTGCATTATTTGCATAGCTATGCTGCATCACCATCCATATAAAACTATTTTATTCGCTATTCAAAAAATTACAGAATGCACTCAGTTTCTTCTTTTGACAGATGGTGGACTTCGAAATAGTTTCTGTTTCTCTTTATAACTATATTGATTTATGGATAGGTCAATTAATCATATTATTTATATACAAACATAAAACTCTAATTTGTTAAAGGTTTGGTATAAGAAAAAAGGTAGGTAAATGATCCCATGTATTCTAGCAGCTGGTAATTTTGTGCAAAATCAAATAAAATAATTTGAGTTGTTTTTGTAAGTGACAACCTTGGCCTATTGTCTGTATCATACTGTAGGAGCAAGAGAGAGCAGTGCGCGCACCCAATTTCTTGCTCTCTTCCTCTCATAGCCAGTAAATTATTGAAGAAAATTGATATTAACTAAACATGTAAATATTATATATACTTGGAGCTAAAGAAGTCTTACTTCAGTCGTGTGGTCTAAAGCAAAAGTTTTTTATTTCTATTTTTGTTTTATACGTTGTATAAAGATTTCATATTATTGTTCTTTGTTTAAGCAGTTTAACCTTTTTAATATATTTTCACGATATCTCCATTTTTGTGTCTTTTAATAATTTGTGTTTCCTAATAAAGATACCCTGAAGAAGGCAGCAATCCCTTCCGAAACGTCGGGAAAAAGCAATGATGCAATAATGTAGTTTCATTCAAACGACTACAAATTACATATTTTAGTATTACATATAGATATATACTTATAAAAGGTAGGATCAATTTTCGAGACTAGTTTTAATAGAAAAAATATGATTTTTAAGAAAGTCGTATATTTTATTTCATTTGTGGCTCCGATGATGCTCTCGTATATGAGTAACAATTTACTGCCAGTAAATGCAAGTCTTCCTTAGGATCTGTGTATTTATAGCGCAATGTCAACGCTTTTTACTGGCTTAGCCTTATCTGAAAATTTTGTACTCGATTTCGACTTGTACGAAACTATAATTTCTGTAGTGAATTCAAATAAGTTATGTTTGTCATTAAATAACGATCCCATTACTAAAAAACGTCCCTCAGGGATATATGGCGGAAAGAGCTTTGGGTCAAATTTCATCCTTTGTATGTAATAGATTTTATCCTAATATTTAAGAGACGTCAGTCAATGAATTACAAGTATACAAAATTTGTACATACTTTTTTTAAAGGACAACCATCAGGAAAATTACTGAATTTCCTGAAAAGCATTCGCAATATCATAGTAATCGGCATAGTCACAGTTCCCTCTAAGAATTTACACATGTCCTGATTGCGGAGCCTGAAAATATTGAGCGGCTTTGTGTTCGAGGCGAAATGATCCACAGATGCGTTGAATTGCAGCTTGAAAAGATCCTCCGCGGCTCGCAAAAACACATTATAACCAGTAGTTTGACTCGGCTTTGTTAGACTGCATGTCAGGTTCATAATACTCGATGGCATTCTGCACTGAATATCCGTTACACGAATGACAAAGTCACGCTAAAAACAATTAATAGTATGTGGGTGTTTTTAAGCAAAGGGCTAATTTGACAGGCGTTAACTTACTCTACTACTTGCTAAGCAGCTCACTAGAACGAGCAAAATTAATATTTGTATTTGTCTCATGTTGATGCATGAAGTGATTGAGTTAAACTAATCGCTCGTAGTAGATATGTAGTTTCAAGTATGTAGTACAACCTCATCAGTAGATATTATCATACGATTATGCAAAATTGAACAATTTAGATCCTAACGCGCTGATGGCTCCGGCTGCTTGCTTGTTCGCTGATGATCTATGTTATAAAACATTTATCTGCACTTGCCTAGATATGCGTAACTGCTAAATTTCATCATTTATCGTCTCAATGTGAGCAGTCTCTACGAGGTTGTTTTGGGGTTTTCCCATCATTTCGCAGCGAGGCATATAAACCTTCGGCCTTATAAAAGAAAGAACACAACTTAGCAAATTTCGGATTCAAAAAACAAAATCGACGCAATGACTTTGCACAAAAGGTACAGGAGTAGCCGAAGCTTCGAATGTCAGCTTCGAATGTCAATGGAGGAGCACGAGAAGCGCTCGGTCGACGAAACAGAGTGGTGGTGCTCCAGGAACACTTTTCGAAGGGTTAACTTTAAATTAAAATGAATAAACCAAAAATGGACGCGGATGATCATTACCTATGGTTTTTGCAACTAAACCCAGCATGATAAGCTAGTTCCTAGACGACTTCATTTTGAACTTTGTCAGATTACATTATGTTTGTTGTGGTGAATGTACAAGCTAAAGCCGGTTCTTAGATCTCCACTTAATTCTGAATAGCACCTCAAAAGGTTATGATTTTTTAGGCTTTTTTGGTGCGTTCTCGGACTTGCCGTGGGCGCTTTTTCTGAATCATTATTTTCATTTTTTTATGTTTTTTTTTTTTTTTGATTTGGCTTTGAACGTTTTTCTTGGAGTTTTTTCGAAGTTTCCATTGACGAACATTTGGGGGCATTTTTGATGTGTTTTGAACACCCTTATGGACGGCTTTTTGACCTATTTTTCACCGCATACTTGATGCGTTTCTTGGCGCTTTTGAAGCGTTTGCTAATTATTCTTGGGCGCATTTTTTGCATTGGTTTCAAAAGCTTTTCTTGACACGCCTTTCGGGGCTTTTCTTGGCGAATTCTTGGCCGCGTTTTTGATGGGTTTTTAAACATCTTTTTGGTCGGCTTTTTGAACGGATTTTTACCTATTTATCTCCTCATATTTGACGCGTTTCTTGTCGCTTTCGATGTGTAGTTGACTAGTGTTTGGGGACATTTTTTTTGACTTGGTTTCAAAAGTAATTGAAACATTTTCGTGCGAGTTTTTGAACAGTTTTTGGACGGCTTTTTGAAAGTATTTTTCACCGCATTAGTGATTTTCTAACGCATTTTCGACATGTTTTTCAACGCGTTTTCGGAGTTCTCAGACTCGTTTTTGGAGGAGTATCTCGCCGATTAATATCGCCTTTTTCGACGTTTTTTGAAATTTTTTTCGACTCAGATCGATACGTTTCTTTGTCGTGTTATACGATCAGTTTGTGGACGTGGTTTTAGATGCGTTTTTAACGCGTTTGTTAAAACAGTTTTTTTTTAACGTAGATTCTGCCCACAAATTGAATGCAAACAGACGCACACATAATTTTTTTTTCAAAAATCCGTTGGCTACAGGACAAGAACATGTTAGAACTTAATTCCAGGAAACATATTTTCAGAGGATTAAGACTTACAATTGAAGTATTTAAAAGACACGTATGTAACAATATCACGCCAAAGAAGATGACACCATAATCTCTCGTAAATTGATTACTCCGTGCTAATGAGATCCAATGCCGGATTCATCTGGTCATTCTATAATCTTCTTCTGTTTTGTCACCGTGCTTCTCAATAAATACAGATACCGCATAAGCAAATAGAAAATTCACCCAAACTCTCCTGAGCTCTTTAATATTTAATTTAAAGCACTATACTGTACGTCCCAGTAATGCAATTTATACATGCCCTTTGCCATTAACACCCAAACCCATAGCCGCAACAAATCGCATTGCAAAACCATAACCACACTTGTAATCCTCATCCCACCCCACCGCATACTTCATTTTTCTTTCAAAAAATAAATAAAAAAGAGCGCAACCCAAAGGAAAACTCTTATGAATAAAAAATGTCCCTCCACAGTCGAGCCACAATTGAATCAATATTTTTCCGAAAAAGGGTAATTCGCGTAATATGTGAATTTATTATTGGCAGATTGCCATAAATCTAAAAAGGGGTGCGGGTAGGTCTTTTGAAGCAATGCTTTCTTCTGGGCCTGTGCCGCAGAAGGGGAGGATTCTCATTTTCGCCTTGGGCTAACGGAATTTCCCATTCAAATCGCGCCAATTTGCATAAACTCTTCGACAAACACCGCGAGATCATCGCTTGATTGGCGACACATATAAGCTACGTCTATGTCACTTCTAATTTCCTAGAGTGATCCGGCCCATAAAGAAATTGTTCTCCACCTCCACTCTCCATTCATCTACCATTACCTCTCTGCCAACAACGAGGACACATAAAGGTACAACGAGTAGGTTAAGTTGTCTCGTCCTAGTGCATTATTCAGCACCGAATTGTAATAAAGCATTTCGGTCTTCGGTGGAGATCTCCTTGGAGTGATTCCGTTCGCAATTTATGTGCCATTCTTCTAATGCGTCCTGAATTATTTCGCTTCACTGTCGTGCAATAAACTTGGATTCGCTTCCAGGATTTCTCTCTTTTTTCTTTCCTCGGTGATTTTTTTTTTTTTGTTTTTGTTCCTGGTAGTGGTGGGTTTTGCTTTATGACTTTTGGAATCTCCCGTTGCATTAATCTTTCATAAAGCTGAGGTCACACAGAAATTTATGAAGTCTCCGGTGGAGTCTGCTACACGCTTTTGTTTTATTTTATTTCAGTTCTCTTTTTCGGGGTGTAAATTGGCAGGGTGTCTCGTATTTTATTCCTTTGTAAGTGGGGATGACTTACAAGTGTAGGTATACGAGGGTTTTATTGGGAATGCACTTTTTGTTGTTTACGTTTATTGTTGGAAAACGGAAAAAAAAAAATTCGAGGCAAACACCGTTTAAGCACTTCGAAAGTGGAGTGGAAAGTGTTTTTTCAGCCCGTATTTGTATACCTTTAGTGAAGTCAGGAGTAGTATATAGCTTATAGAAAAAAGCCTTCCTTTGCAGTTTGGGCAGTGTTTTAAATTAGAAGGAAGCTTCCTAACAGAAGGTTGTCAACATCGACAAATCCTATGCAGCAAGCATCATGTCCTAATAGCGAGTGGCATTGGCGCCAATAAGTTATTCGAAATGCCACCACGTACTACCTTTCACGAAACCTATCTTAAGATGAGCAAGGAAACCTTGTAGGTCGCTCTTGAGAATATTGAAAATTTGCAGTGCAGGTCTAGGTCCGGTAAGTTAACAAACCGACCTGGAGAAAATTCAGTGCAACACAGTTCGATACCCACAATTTATTTATTTATATAGGCGCATTAAAGACAGCATTAAAGAAACGAGTTTTGTGTTGGAGTCCCGGACAAGCTCGACAGATTATGGAGAATAACAGTGGAGCACGTTCGCAGTTTCATTAAGGTCGGTAACAATCTCACCGATTAGGTTTCCTCTCAAACAGGGCTTAGATAAGGTCTTGAAAGTTCTTTAATATAACTCAGGTAGTAATCGATGCCAAAACGTATAACTCACAGCTTAAGCAAATTTGGTCTTTATCTTTATTCTAACTCATGGACCTACTCCTCCATGGTGCAAAAGTAACGACATTAACAAAGGCCGATGAAAGTGTTCTGAGTCGCTTTGGAACTTTTGGAACTAACAATACGAACATTACAGCGACATGGACCTAGTCAGAGAAGTTCAAATTAATTGTCTAAGTTGGGTAGGATATATATATATATATAGAGCTCCGCGACGAAAAGTCTCTGATTTTCACATTGAAGGGAAATGCTTTCAGAGAAATACCTCGTCTTAGGTGGCGCTCAAATGTAAAAAAGGTACCTCAAAGATTTTATTATGCGCTCATGGAGGCAATTAGGCGAGTTTTGCGTTAATTGGAAAGGCGTATTGTTTAAGCACTGTAAATAAACGACACTCCGACTTCAAGAAAAATAATTGAACAGCATTTTTGTAGTCCGACGCCCCGCACTATAATCAACTTTTATTAGGCATTTTTTTCGTTTTTAGTTCAGAGCAGAATCTGAACTGTTATACAAAAAGTACGTGTTTCTTCTTTAACTCAGACAATTTCATCTACAATGCCTCGGATTGTCTGCAAGTGCATTCGCTTGGATAGGAATTTAGCGCCAACTGTTTATTTTTTTCTATTAAGCTCTGTCATGTGTAATAACTCCTAACTTTGGAAAATTTTAGGTTTTATTTCATATTTTTTTTGAGTACCTATACGTTAGGAGCAATTGCATAGAGACGACGCGACGCTTACGTGTAGATCAAATAATATGCCGATGCAGGAAAGGCACAATACAAAAATAAATAATTCGATGGCCCCGTGCAAAAACAACCTAAGTGCACTTAGTATAGTTTTGAGTTATGTATACATTCAGAATTCGTACGTTGTGCTTTGATTTTCAATTTTTTTTTCATGCAAAGAATTATAATCCTTGAAAACAGAGCTAAAATTACAATTAGGATAACACCTAAAGCGATCGCTAATTTTTTTTTCCCAAAACTTCAAAAGCCTCTTCTGAAAAATAGCACCAGATGTAATTAGTATGTTCTTGCACGGGGCCATCGATGTGTTACATAAATATTTATAGAGAAAACAAATGTAGCAATTTTTACTTTTAGCCAGATATAGGTTAGGTACTTATGTCTGCAATGCGAACAAAATACTTATACTCTGTTTGTTTGTGTAATTATTACCAAATCACAATCATGACTAATGCAGACGAGAAACGATCAGCTCATTATGATCTCTATCTAACTAGTTCTGACACACTTTACATAATATGAACAAGCAGCAAGGTTTTTATTTCACGTTTATCCAATCAGTTTCGCTGTCGACATGGGCAACGACAAAGTTGGAGTTATATATGTTTTATTCTTGGTAAATTGTGGATGCGGGTATTATACATGTGTGCAATCCTAGATTTATAACTATTTATAACTAGGTACTAGTTGCGCTTGTGGTCGAAAATCCACCCTGCCTTTAATAAGTATGTTGTTCTAAAAAGAGGAACCACCATTTTCTGCTTGAACTGTTGCTTACTTTTCTAATTGCTTACTTACTTAAAAAGTAAGTAAAAATCTAAATTTGTATACGTTATTACGGCAATATGTCGGCGACAAATTGAATGCCACCAAAATGCTTTCATTTAACTGATAACTATTTTGTATGGGGAATTTTTAACTTCATTTTACCAGCCTAAACGGCGACGTCTACCCTCAATCTTTTGTTTGTGCACATCTATGGCACAGTATACCTTTCGAATGATATAAGTTTCATTCTACTCATTTCGTAATAAATAATGAAAAAGTGCACGGAAACTTTTGATGTTCACGTATTAATATAATGATTTTTCTCAGCGCGACTTTTTTATCCATATACAGCATGCCGATTGCACATCGTCGTCAAAGATCATGAACGCCTCATGCAGTGTTACCAAATGGAACAATCGAAATCTAATAAATTGTTTTAACATGTTTTTTTCAAACAACTGAGGACAACTCTACAACATTCGATACAATAGGCCTGTTTTTTTTTTAGCTTCGTTCTCAGCAAAGCAAAGTAAAGTAGGATTTTCAGAACACAATTTACAATAACTACTGCGAGTCTCGAAGTGTCAAGTAGAGCGCAGTTGTTGTAATTAAAAAAAAAAAAATAATTGGCGCAACAGGTCCGTATGGACCCAAGCCTAGCTTCTCACAACCATTCGTCTTGTGTGAGTTTTTATTTTTGGGACGAATGGAAGGGATCTACAATTTTATGCCGAGTCCAAACGGCCAATTGAGAAGCTCTTTCATGACAGTTATACTCTCGGATGTTTGTCAGACGTTCGCGAGAGGTGGCGCAGCGAAAAAAACCTTAAGTTGGAATTTGGGTTTTTCTCGGGATTCGAACCTGGGACCCCTCGCTTAGTAGTCCAACACACTAACCACTAAGCCACTGCGCCGACAGTTGTTGTAATTGCATGCAGAAAATCCTACTTTACTTTGCTTTGCTGAGAACGAAGCTCAAAAAAACAGGCCTAATGTATCCTTAGGGTATGGTACTGCAGGTGGAAAATCGGAAATTTATTTGAAATTCACTGATATGAATGTGTGTGAATTCCTTATAGCCAAGTACACCGCACCCAGTTTGTTAATATCACGGAAAATAATGAAAAAATACAGTAATTTTCCCGACGGATGTCCTCTACGGAAAGAAAGTGTAGTTGAAATTTATCAAATATACTAGTATGCCCTTTTAATTCTCAACCCAATAATAGACCAAGGAATAATATATCAAAAGGATGAAGCATAGACAAATCGTACTGAGACCCCCAACTCACAATCCTCTTGCCGCCGGCCCCCTCAATTTATTTTCAAATTCGCCATTTTATTTTCCCATCGGTGTTATGTTAATTTAGAATCCGTGTGCAATGCAAAAACATACAAAACTAAATACTGCCAACCTCGACAACCGTGGGGAAATGCGCTAGAATTCGGGAATACCACATTTTTACATTACTGAATGCCATTGGTTAGTAATTATATGTTGTTAAAAGGCGAATAATTTGATTTCTTTGGTTAATAAAACTAGCTAAATGAGATGTTCTATATACTAAAAATTTATTATGACAAACATGGTTGCGTATTTTTCGCTTTTGAATATCATTAACTTCGATTTCATGCGTAATTTCTATTTTACTTCAAATAATCTGCATTGTTCATTTTTCATATATATTCTAAGCAAATCTCCACTTATTCCTTAAAAAAAATATTATGCACACGTAATGAATAATTTTAAATTTAACGAATAAAATTCTATGAACGCTGTCAGCAACTTTGCCCACAGCGGAAGTGGCATATGCAAGGTGCGAGTGTGCTGGTAGTCGGAATTTTGGTAGTTAGGTGACATTTGCCAATAGGAATTTCTATGTAACAATACAAGCGCACTTAGCATTTGCCACCCCATAAAAATATAGCTTATAGGCAAGTAACGGGAAATCGGCCGAAGTTGGTGGTCTCAGTATTGTCTCTGGGATGAAGTTTCATCCAAATATACTTCCAGCATAATGCCGAAAGGATAATTTACTGCTGTCACTTTACTGGGGCACTTTACGATGAAAAACAGATTCTACTAGGATACGATATACGATTTCAAGTGGCGTACAATTCAGACTCAAAATCTAAGCCGACTCAAAATCTAAGCCGAGAACTGTGATTGGCCAATTGAGCTCAATCTAAGCAAAGAATTCAACAAAAATATTAAGCTGTACAGTAGAATATCATTTGTTTCATGTCAACCAAAACAAAATATTTTTAAAAAAAAAAAAATAAAAGCATATTTATTTGAAATTTATTCAGTGATTTGACATATAAATTATATTGTACGCGGAAATAACGGTGTTAAGCTTCACATTAATTTTGAATTGTTTAATTTTAAATACTTAAAATACTTGAGATACTTGTTTAATTTTTTTTTTATTATTTCTTAAATATGAAGATGGTAACATCGTTCTGTCTAAACCAAATATCCAAAGTACTAAATCATTTTGAATTATAGAAATACCTATCTTTGCAATAGTGTGGATTGTAATTTTGATGAATTGATAAAAGAGCAAATAAAGAAAGAAGAGGCCCTCTTTTCGTTGAAACCGCTGGCTAAACCAGAACCTCGGCTAACCTGATTTTTATTTTGGCGTTTTTCTTGATAAATTTTAAATAATAGTTGAAGTCCCAGAAACGCCTAAAGGTATTTGCATATATGTTAACATTTGTTTTTTTCTATAAACAATTGTGTTTACTTTGACCTTTTAAGTTTTAAACTGAATAATTTTTTGTAAATAAAACATACACAATTTTCACCTAAAAGGTGTTTTTTGTGCCGTTTGGGTACCGGTAATGAGCAACCAAAATGATGTGAATGGGTTAATACAAATACAATTGCCAACAGTTGTTCTTAAAATTATCCTCGTATTATAAGAAACTTTTTTAAATTATATTATTTTTATAATTCCCTCTCCTTTTCAAATGCAAATCCCTGTTCGGTTTTGCTTATGCCCGGCCGACCCCAGCCCACTGGCAATGATTTTTCCGGTGAGACGTAAAGAATTATATAAATAATAAACCACTATAATTGAAGCAATCCCTTTCTCCTTCTGGAAACAATTAGCTACACATGCAATTAAATTATATTTTTAAAACGGTTTCAAAGAATTTTGGTTTAAAAATATATAAATGATAGTTGAATTAAGTTAAATCATTGAGATATCATGCTTCGTATTATTGAAAGAATTTTTCGAATCGGTTCAGTAGTTCCTGAGATTACCCTTACAAGGATCGCTTTGGGCTACGTGGCCACCGCCATACAATTTTAGTCGCGTAATCGCCCTGTCACTTGCCGCGCACTTCGTGGCTGCACCCTGTTGCGGCAGCCCATTAGGTCCTCGTAATCTAAAACGTTTATACCCGGAGAAATACAAGAAAATTACTTTAAAACACGGAAAAAATATCGCGGCAACCATTTATTGACAAATTAAATGCATGTGCACGGTGCATTTGACATTTGCGATAAGATCGGGTAGATATGTTTGTCTCCCTCGCACCTTACCTGTTGTCTCGTCAACAAAATGTGTCACCGTTCATGATTAGGATACCAACCCATCTGAGCGAAAGTCATGAACTGATCACAAGTGGTGCAATATAGAGTTAGTTATTGTTATTTAGTTGTTAGGTATTGTTATTTATTATATTTATTTATTGGTTTCGTCATATATATTTATTTATTTATCCACAATCTACTTATTCGTATGTTAGTTTTATTGTATTACTGTCGCGATACTTCCATTTTTAAAAATTGGCTAGCTAGTGTCGGTAAGTTTCCTAAACGACCGACTGTGAACTGACCAGACTAAGGAGTTAAGATACCTTCCTTACTTGGCTAAAGAGTGGAGAGTTAAAAAGAGATAAGTGATGAGACAGAAATAGGTAGGAAATATAGCCAAATGCAATGATAGAGGATAGAAAAGTGTAAACAAAAGAAACGCAATGTGGAAAAAGAGAAAAAAAAAAGTTTATATGGGACACCTAGGCTAAAAGCACTGTTCAGTCATTTTTCTACCGATAACTGATCGGGAAAGGTCATTGCCCTCAGCAGGTAGAGAAACTAACCAGTAGACTACTACAGTGTGGAAAAAAAAAATTTCATTAGAGTTTTGGGTGAGTTTTTTTGATAAGTTTATGAGTGGAGTTTATTTATTAGCAATTTTGATGTAGGATTTTCTGGTGATTTTAAAGGGAGAAACTTAAGCTAACGTAAAATACGGAGACCAGAGAAGGGACACGGACAAGAGGTTCAAAATAATAGTCAAGGTATTTTCAAAAAGAAAAGACATTTTGGTGTTTCGTTAACATTGTGCTTCCCATTTAGACGAGTTTGTGCCCAACGGCCGATTCTGGCATCGTAGCGTCTCTCCGCAATTCTTTGCTCCGGGATTCGTGTGGTAAAGTCCGTAATAAGCCCAAGCGTAAAGCGGGCACTTAGCGGTAACAGTCCAGCGGTGCAAGTAAGGGTTAAATTAACCCAAGGTTAAGACGCACAGTTAATAACCCGCATACGGTGCACGCAAACAAAGAATCCCCGGGCAAGAAACTAAAATCCAGAGGATCCCATTTTTTTTTACCGTGGATACATTTTTATTATCTTCGCTACCGAGCAAAGTGCGGATAGACCCTTAAAGAGCGGATACAAAAGGGGGTGCTCCGCCACCTCAGCCATCAACCGTAAAAGCGGTTACCAATAAGGGACAGCGCTCCGAGATAACACCACCCAACTCCGCCGGCAAGTGTGGGCGACGAAATATTCAGAGGAGGTGCACCAAAAAAAAAGTGAATTAAAAAGAAAAAAAAAATCAACGTTTTAGTTTTAGTTTAATTAAGTATTAAGCATGATTTCCATCTGAAATCACCTTATTAGAGTAGTTTTTTTGAGCATTGTATTAAGGTTAGTGAAGGTTTCTGCCCTTAGTGTTTTTTTGTTGTTCGCGGTAACCATATTTGGTAATTTTCAACAGCGATCCGTCTTGTGCTGGTACCAGGACAACGGGGGATCTGGATAAACCGTAAGTTTTAGATTTTAAGTTATTCCTTTTTTTTTTGATTTTGAATTTATGAATTATTAGTAGTTTTATAGGGTAATATTAAGCGCAGAATACTTTTAAAGTTAGGTTAAATTTTTTTTGCATTTATTAAATGAATTTTTATACTACCGTATTATCAGTGTTTTGATCGTGATGATGTTGGGCTAGGAGAGTTTCGCAACGGGTGTGTGGATGGCCGGACAGGCCGTCCTCGGGTTAATTGACAGTGACGGGACGTGACTCCAACAAACGACTACTTAACATGACTTAGAACTAACGGGATTCCCTGTTCGTCGACGATAGTGACTGGAAGGAGATTTAGGGGTTATCATTCGCAACATCGGCCTGAATGGTAACTTTTGGATGTGTTTATGACACAAAATGGAAGGGTAGGCCGTCCTTTGCCACCGTAATCCGGCATGTCTCTGGGTTTTGACGAACCTTTGTCTTCGAGAGACTATGGGAACAAGTCGCGTCTAGGGTAATGTTTGGTGTAGGTTAGTTTTAAGTTAGATAAGGCATAGGGTAGGACTTAAATTTATATGATAGATAAGTTAAGGCATAGTTTAGGTAAGTTAGGTTTAGCTTCGCGTTGAGCTTCCCGATTTCTCTCGAGGGCAAAAGTCTTTGAACTTTTCTTTTCTTTTCTTTTCCTCCTTCTATTTTTGCTTTCCTTCAGTCCGTCCGAGGTCAACGTAATGTAGAGTAACTTTCTTTTCTATTTTTCTTTCTTTTATTTGCTATTAAGGCACGATTACAAAAGTGTTTTGAGCAGGAGGTGTACGGTGAGGGGGGTAAGAACTACCCCATCCGTCGAGCTGAGCCGAGCAACCGCGAGCGTGCCGCACCCTTCTCACTTGCATCAAAGATGCCTCCGTGGCCTAAACCAGGCTCATAACAGCCCTTAGCTCGTAAAATTTAGCCTGAATAGCTTTCAACAGTTTATTTAACAATTTGTCAAACTGTTTCACTATTAGAAACAATTTGAAGTTATCTAATGAAAAACTGATAGCTGGTTCTGATTCAGACTAAAATTCTATTTTAGTTTACGTTTAAACAAAAAGAAGTAGTTTGTTGATAAATAGGTAAGAGATTTTTAAAAATTGTGCGCCTGTTGTTTACTTGGGAGTTCCTAGTTTCCTCGAGTTTGATCGATTGCCGGAAGTAACTTCGCACTTCAAGCTACCAATGAGTTCATTGGCAAGGGCAGCCCTTTCATTGTCTTCCAGTTACTTTGATGTGGACAGCAAGCTGCTTGATATGTGTTTATAGACAGTTTCAGATGAGTATTCGAATAACCGTGCACGATTTCGAATTATAAATAAGGTCACTCGAAGTACAGTTTTTAAATTAGTTTTTGCCAAACGCATAACTGTGGGAAAAGCGTTTCAGTTTTATGACAGTAGTAGAAGGATATAGTATTTCCATGCCAATAATATTTTATTTATTTATTTATTTATTTATTGTCATTATTCAATTCATGGGCATGGCAGGTTATTGATCTGATCCACACCGAAGCATAAACCATTCTCTTCAGCACCATCAAATACATTACATGAACAAAATGCGTAGGTATATTGTATAAAAAAAAATTCTCGTTACAACAATTATATTCACATTCGTTCATATCATAACCGTAACATAATCAGCTCATTACAATCATCAGATTGTATAATTTGTAACTCGAAAATACAATAATTATAAATAAACAGAAAATAGTGTCATAATGTAGCTGCGAGTTGGTTTTATGCGGCACCACAAGCTACGTATAACGTTTGCTGCCAACATGAAAGTGCGTAATATTAAAAAGTATCTAGTCTTACATCTGCTGATTTGTGAAGCGTTTGCTAAAGTAAGCTATAAAAACATGCATCTGATTAATCAAAGTGAATACAAAGTGTCTTTTGCAGCAAGACTTATTGGTGAAAATCAATCGAATTGAATGCAACTCAGAGTCCCACATGATTAACATCACCTGCACTAAGACGAAATCAAATCGAATTGCTGGACTGAATATGTTCTTCCGGTTGACGGACGACATTTACAAGATGCGCTTCAATCTAGACGTTCTTCACCTTAATGAGAACAATCAGTGGAAGAGATTTTTGAAGTTCGACAATCTGGATGTTTGTGAGTTCTTGGCGGTGAAAATTGAGGTTACAGTTCTGCGCAATGTTCGCAACTTGATGAGGAAATTCAGTAATTTCCCCGAAAAATGTCCCATTAAGAAAGATACGAATTACTATATACAAAGTATGAAACTCGATCCTGAATTCTTACCGCCCTACTTCCCGGAGGGACAGATCTCTGCCAATGGAGTCTTGTATGATGGGCAGATCGTATTTATTGACTATAAAATTGAAATACAAATAGTGTCGAAGAAAAACCGAAAGATAAATTTAAAAAATCCAAAATATATGTAAACGGAATTGTTTAAATGCATTATAAAGTTAACAGTTTGCATTTTTAAATAATTATTTTGAAAAAAAAAGTTTAATAATAATAGTCTATATAGATGGACGAGTGGGAACTGTATGATATTTTATTTCCTGAATAGTGTACAATTTTTTGTGTTTTTAAAATACAATAATTATAAATAAACAGAAAATAGTGTCATAATGTAGCTGCGAGTTGGTTTTATGCGGCACCACAAGCTACGTATAACGTTTGCTGCCAACATGAAAGTGCGTAATATTAAAAAGTATCTAGTCTTACATCTGCTGATTTGTGAAGCGTTTGCTAAAGTAAGCTATAAAAACATGCATCTGATTAATCAAAGTGAATACAAAGTGTCTTTTGCAGCAAGACTTATTGGTGAAAATCAATCGAATTGAATGCAACTCAGAGTCCCACATGATTAACATCACCTGCACTAAGACGAAATCAAATCGAATTGCTGGACTGAATATGTTCTTCCGGTTGACGGACGACATTTACAAGATGCACTTCAATCTAGACGTTCTTCACCTTAATGAGGACAATCAGTGGAAGAGATTTTTGAAGTTCGACAATCTGGATGTTTGTGAGTTCTTGGCGGCGAAAATTGAGGTTCCAGTTCTGCGCAATGTTCGCAACTTGATGAGGAAATTCAGTAATTTCCCCGAAAAAATGCCCCATTAAGAAAGATACGAATTACTATATACAAAGTATGAAACTCGATCCTGAATTCTTACCGCCCTACTTCCCGGAGCGACAGATCTCTGCCAATGGAGTCTTGTATGATGGGCAGATCGTATTTATTGACTATAAAATTGAAATACAAATAGTGTCGAAGAAAAACCGAAAGATAAATTTAAAAAATCCAAAATATATGTAAACAGAATTGTTTAAATGCATTATAAAGTTATCAGTTTGCATTTTTAAATAATTATTTTGAAAAAAAAAGTTTAATAATAATAGTCTATATAGATGGACGAGTGGGAACTGTATGATATTTTATTTCCTGAATAGTGTACAATTTTTTGTGTTTTTATATTGGCAATTTGATGTTTGGAAAAGGGGAACAAAAAACTCTTAAACAGATCCCCGAGATAGGTGTTAGTTTGTACTTTAATTGTTGTAAGTTTCATTTTTTGTTCACCCGTCCTGTAGTAACAAGTTGAAGCTCACCAACAAGTGATGAAACAAAGAAATTGAGTCACAATAGACAGCAGAAGTTGACTTTTGTTAAATTTGTTCCATTTTTATGAAATGCCGGGTCGAATATTAAGTCCATTAACAAAAGAGGACTTTAAATTTTATTTTATTTTCTATTTCAAAGCCAGTGCATATTTCATTCACTATTTTTTTTATTCGTTTATCCATAATCTGAATCCACGGGTTTCTTGGAATTTCAATTTCGAATTTATTGCTTGCATTGATAAAATATTCAGCTTTACAACTGTAATAGAAAACATTAAAATAAAAGTGTGTGATCGCAACTCAAATGGGAGACCTTAATTGGTTTGACACTTATATTCCAATTTTATTTCGAAAAGTACTGTCCTTCAATTGTTAAGCTAAAAATTGTGTAAGTACAACTTATTGTTGAGAATGCAACATTTTTATGTGGTTTTCGAGATACGAATACTAGCATTTGCTTAAAGTTTGTGTTAAAATGGTGTGGAAAACGAAGGACGCAATCATTTGAGCAATATAAATTTCTCAAGTATTTTGGATAAAACTATTTTATGTACCCGTTTTTATATAACCTAAGGAAAACAAATGTTTTTATTTGATTTCTGTTAAACGTCAGATGTCAAAACTGTGTTTGCCATCGAGTTAAGAAAGACCAAACCTTTAAAATAAATGTTTGTTCAAATCGTATCGTACAGCAGGGAAAAATCGAAATTTTGAAATTGTCGTGCAAAATAAATAAAGTGCACAACTGGGCCGAACGCAACTTTCTCGTTCATCAAAAGCTTACTGTTTGGTTGGTTTTGTCCTTACTTTATTAGGTAGGTAGGTAAAGATCTACGGAGCTATGCTAGAAAAAGAAACGGTTCTTAAAATAGGAAAAGAAATAGTGTTAAATAAAATTCTTTTTGGGTTTTGGTATTCATCTGTTATGACAGTACCTACATATCACATAACAATGTTAGTTTTTAAAAGTTGAAAATTGAAAAGCGTAGCTTTTTTTATTGCAAAAATATACCGTAGATATGTGAATACAGATCGGGATATGTGCAGTCAATGAGAAATAATTTTCTGATTTATTCGAATTTTTTAAGAAAAACTAAGAACGGGATCTTATTAAGAATACTTTTATTATATATGTTTAATAAGCATTTTCATAGAAATTGTTAGAGCGGTTTTTGTGAAATTATGCACACAAAACAGTGGATAATAAATTTCACAACATTTAGTTTGAAAAAACATTATTGCATACCTACTCAGCTGAAAGCTGTGTACCCGATTTTATTCGGGATGTAAGCATTACTTGTTTTTTTAAGTTTTATCCAAATCGAAAATAGGGTTTTCGAGATCTGATCTGATCAGTTTCTAAAATTAGCGTTTTCGGTGATTCGAATCAACAATTAATAACGCAAGAACTTTTATAACATCAATATTAGGTATTTTGGTCTAATTTTAATGGCTCCAGGAGTCGTATAAGGCGATGTGATATCGCCGGCGTGGCGTAATGAGTTAATGAGCAGACCTTGCGGTTATTTCAAGTTCGCCACAAACGATATTAAGACACGACTTTTCGAGTAAAATAAAGAAACTAAATTTAAAAAATATATATTTTTATAAAAAATCAATCGTACTATACCAATATAGAGAAAAACTGAGTTCTCTATTAAGTTAGGAATGGCCATATTACCTTAGGAATTAATTTTTATTTCAATCGTGAGGACCGTTTTCAAGATATAAGCCCATATTTCAAAAGTATTGTTTCTCGATTTTTCAGCGAAAGACTGAGCAGACATGTGAATACCAAAACCCACGTAAGCTGATATATAAACTTTGGTTGAAATCGTTGTTTGCGTTTCCGAACAAATCAAACTGGTATGAAAATTTGGGAAGTACCTATGCCATTAATATTGAGTTTGCCATGCAAAAAAAAAACATTGGCTCTGAGTCGAAACGAAATCCATCTAGCCATCTAGGTTGTTGGCCTCAGGAGCATACCGACAGACAGACAGACGGACCGAATTTTGAGACCTTAATTTTTTGAATTCCTCTATTATCGAAATGTCGGAATTGATTAACATCTCGAGTTCGAAATTCTGTACGAATACAATATCATTCTCTTAAGACGTAAAGTTAAAAATATGATTGCCCCCAGAATAATTAAAATAATAATAATAAAATAAATCAGAGTCCGAACTAAGATTTGCTTACAGTTACTTATATACAGTCCACAAAGCTAATTTTTCATCCCTGGTGTCCAAGTATAAACTTGTGACTTTGATGCAAATGATTGATCTGTTTGTCATTTAATACCGCCTTATTGTACAGTAGTTGTTGGTGGAAATATCTGCCAATATTTTTAAAAACATGACATCTACTAAAAAAAATTTATTATTGTCAATCGACGACTTATGAAGTGTGCCTTCTAAAAACGGGTGAATGATCAGCAAATCTAGTGCCCACCATCAACCACCGAACATTTAAATGGTATTGTGGTTTTTCATTTGCAATGCCTTCATACACCTTTTCCATATGAATCAAGTAGACGTACTAGGTATATCTTCGCATATTCACACATAAGACCCAACTAATTAGCAAATTACCTCTTCAAGATTACTCCCAGCGGGCTGTGTAGAGCATTCCCCTCTAATAATACCAGTCGTGTCTTAACCTCGTTTGTGGCGAACTTGAAATAACCGCAAGGTCTGCTCATTAACTCATTACGCCACGCCGGCGATATCACATCGCCTTATACGACTCCTGGAAAGAGCCATTAAAATTACTCAAAGGAGTGCAATAAGTCCCTCTTAATTGGAAGTAACTTTGTCGTATGGATAACACTCGCAACTCTCCTCTGTATTTGGAACAACGTCATCCCCATGCATGATCGTAAATTGCAAATGTTAAGGGTTGTAAATTTCTTCCAGATAACACTCTCATACGAGTTGGGCGCCAAGCAGCACACTGCCATTATTATTATGATTATCGTTCGTTTAATGGTTGTAATTTTGAAGGGAGTGTTTGTGCCGGTTTACACGTTCCCTTAGTCGCTCCAAGGAATCTTCGTACGACCCGCAAAGCTATTCAAAGATTTGTTCCGCATACGGAATTCTCTGTACACGCATTTGAATCTATTTCTGGCAAAAGTTTCTCACAAAGGCAACTTTCCACTCGAGGAGGATGCAAATGATTAGAAAAGCACCCCCCACCTCCGCCCGTCTGCATGTGTGTATACCAAACAAAAGTAACCTTAATTTGAATCCCAGTACGGGACGAGGTGAATCGCATTTAATAGGTTTAAAGGGACCTATTTAGCATAATGGAATTACACCCTGGTGGCGGCTAATAGAAAACCCCTAATAAAATTGTTCTTATCTGGAATTTTGCATCTTCTCGGGTAAAGATTGTCACGTTGATGCGGCACACATGCTATTAGAGGAGTAGACGCGCGTAACACTGCAGCTCAGTGGTTCAGGTTCGGAATTCGCCGCTAACCACTAACTGGCCTGTACAAAGCTTCTTCCATCCTCATCGTAAATAATTTGTCAGTTTTTTTTGTTTTTCTTTTCGGTTGGCTGTGTCGGCACGGACAGCCAAATGGAGATCATGAAGACGCGATTAAACGTCGTCGGCGCGTCTGATGGAACGTTGAAGCTTCCATAACTTTCGTGTCCACCGCTGCTGTTAATCTGAGGTTGTATCGCGCCGCTGTTACACTGTTTATTTATTTGTTTAACACGAAAAGTGGAAGCTGGAAGCGGTGTATGTGTCTTATGGATCAGAGGGAAATGTCTGTAGGTCAGAAATTGGTTCCACACTTGTCTGCTTCCAATTAGTCAACACCTTTGGCGAGAGTCCAGATACGGGCCGCTAACATGCAAATCAATGTGTTGAATGCAAAACAGGTTATTTTGACTGCCGTGATCTAAGATTTAGCCTCTGATTGATGGAGAGTGTCGGATTTCCTCGAAGGCAATATTTCGTGGAAGCAGCGAGCTTAGAAGCTTCTGTTGTACCTAATGGCTTCTTTGAATTTTGGCTGATTTTTTGAAGCAAATATACCTACAGTGCGATTGGTAAATGTATGGGGATGCATGGCATCATTGGGACGGATATTTTTTGCAGATTGAGACTTGATATAACTTCGACTTGTCTCAGTCCGTGAAAGACAAAGAGGAGAATATTCTTATGCAATGAACTTCGAACTCAGGCGTCATGCCTTTTGCAATACCGCGATCTTTAGCTTTTTTATGGTGTATAGATATAATGCAAAGTGGCACGAAAACCACCACAATTGGTGCCTCAACGTCTATAAAGATTATCAACCGCTTTGGACAAAGTCCATGTCATGATGAGCAACTGGTTCTACAGTGCACGACGTCTTGATTCCGAGGCCCGTGAGTGCACCTACAACTACCTCTGGATCCACGTTCTGAAAACATCCTTCAATGTAAAATTTACTGCCGCTCCAACCGACATCGCTTTATTATGTGCATGTTCAGAGGCTGACAGAAGATTTGGATGAAAACTGCTGTATACATGGGTACTGTCAGTTTCTGTAGGTTTTCGATAGCAAAATGTGATAGCCCTCTAAGTCTAAGAGGTCTTCTATCCCTTTTGGGTATGAAAACCATCTAAGACTTGGAAATGTGAACTAATTCTAGAAAACTTTTGAATACCCGCGAAAATTTCAAGAAAACCTGATTAGCAGGGCCCTTCCATTTTGTAAAAAAAAGGAAAGGAAACACACACCTCATCTCATCATTTTCATCAACCACATCATCTGCTGTGTTTTAATTTTGGTTGTTGTACCATCTACGGAGTTGCCAGATCATGAGTAACCCTGATTGTTACATTTGTAAGAAAAACACAAACGATGTGAGCGTTTCGTGTGGAATTTGTCTTGAACCTGTTCATGCAAAATGCATTGGCCTAAAAGGAAAAGATGCAGATAAAATCATCTCTACTCCTGGTCTATGTTTTTATTGTGAAAAACATCGCAATATCTCACCTGATGTCCTTCACTGGAAACTAGTTAAGGCGCAAAAATGTATTAAGAATATTGCATCTTTATTTGCCGAACTACAGGAGACGTTGGATTTTGATTCTGCAAATATTGATAGAATGCAGAATAATTTTGCAAATATTGAGAATACCTTGCACCAACAATTACCTCAATCTAAGGATCTTATTGTTAATTTGCTGAGTCCTTTACAACTTCATGAGCCTTTACGAATTTTGCCAACAGAGAATACCAAGGAATCTAATAATATTATTCACCAACAGCTGGGCAATGATATCTCAGTACGCCCAAACACTGAGGCCCAACTTATCCAACCGAAACGGATTTTGCGGTCAAACTCAACCACTTCAGTTGTGATTCCCAGTGTGGAAGTCTCATTGGACAAATCATCTTCATCTTTAACACCTGTACCATCTACATCACCCTCAGCGCCTATTGTTTGTAACCAGCCTGCAATTAATGTAGCTGTTAATCCGCTTGCTGCTAGTAATACACGTTTGGTCGTTTCATCAGCAGGGGTTAGCAGTTGTGACACCTCTTTGAGAGTTGTGCCTCCACCTTTTGCCGTGTTTTTAGCACGTTTACAATATGGAACTAAACCAGTGGACATTATCAACTTTATAAGAAGCAACGGCATTGACACCGATGCTATCAGATGTCACAGCCTTACACCGGAAAACCTGCCGGACCGAATATCAGCCTCATTTAAGTTGCTCGCTCCCTCAGATATTGGAAAGGTCTTAGTAAACCCTAATTTTTGGCCGAAAAATATGATTGTAAAGGAGTTTACGCATCGCCCTAACAACTCGAACAGGAAGCCAAAAAACTTAACGAGCTTGCATTCTTCTACCAAAATGTGAGAGGGCTAAGGACAAAATGTACGAAATTCTTGTTAAATGTCTACAGCTCCTCATCTGATATCATAGTCATCACAGAAGCTGGATTAGATGACAGCTTTTCCGATGCTGTTATTTTCCCAAACTATTTTTCTGTGAATCGTTGTGATCGATCACCTAATAATAGTTCATTTGAACGATTTGGTGGTGTTCTTGTAGCAATCAGAAAAGATTTAAATCCTAAGGAACTAAAACTTGACGATTTCTCGGATATCGAAATCTGTGGCAGTAAATTTGATCTCGCCTCATCAAAAGTTTTCATCGTGTGTGTCTATATACCTCCTAGAACACTGCTTTCCGTAGTAATTAGATACTTGGATGCCATTCGCTATGTTGAAAATCTTACAACCGCTCATGACAGACTTTATGTCTTCGGTGACTTTAATCAACCCAAAATTGATTGGACTGCCGGAGATATTGATTGCACGTATCTTACCCATGCCAATACCTTATCACCCATTGAGGCCGAGATCATCGACTGCTTTCAATCCATTGGACTGTTTCAACTAAACCCAATTAAAAACCATCAGAATCGCTCGTTGGACCTAATATTCTCCAATTATAACGATGATAGCTATGTATCTAGAAGTCTAACTCCGCTGGTTCCCGAAGACACCTATCATCCATCATTATATCTGTTTTGTCATATAGAGTTTAATATTTTAAATATTTCTTCTTCTTATAAGTTTGATTTTAAAAATGCTAACTATAATAACATCTGTAATGAGCTTTATAATTTTAACTGGAGTCCATTTTTAAATCTTGGATTAGAAGAACTCTGCTCGATATTTTATCGCGTCTTAAAGAACTTAATTTTTGATTTTGTCCCAGTTGTTGAAATTAAAAATTTTATAAATGGTATATGTCCTTGGGATAATAGACTTAAAATTCTTAAAAATAGAGCGTATAAGAAGTGGCGCTCGAGTATGTCGAATGATGATTGTACTTTATATCGTCAGCTTAGAACTGAGTTTAAGACCTCTATTCACCTAGCCTACTCTGCTTATATCAATGATGTCGAATCAAAAATCAAATCTTCGCCTAATTTATTTTGGAACTTTGTTAATTTACAAAAGAATAGTGATGGTTTTCCGGCTTCTTTCACCTTTGATGACCAGTCTATTGATGATCCCCGTATTATCTGCAATAACTTTGGATCATTTTTTCAATCAGTGTATTCAAATCCCTGTTCAGTTATAGATGAACACTTTTTTTCTTACTTAGGTGCACCACATTCCTCTATTTTCAGTCACATTGATTTTCCCGAAGATATGATACTGAGTAAACTTGGAAATTTGGCTCTAAACTTCAATCCTGGACCCGATGGTGTTCCAGCAGGTTTTTTAAAAATGTGTGCCCTTCCTTTACATTCCATTCTTTGCCATATATTCAATGTATCGTTGAAGACTGGTATCTTTCCTTCCCTATGGAAAAACTCTTTTATTGTACCAATATTTAAATCCGGTAGAAAAAATAATATTGAAAACTATAGAGGGATATGTAAACAATCGTCCATCCCTAAACTCTTTGATGAGTTGGTGACTGATAAGTTAAATTTTTTTTGTAAAAATTTAATTTGCAATAACCAACACGGTTTTGTAAAAAACAAATCCACTGTTACAAATCTTCTCATTTTTACAAATTTTGTTATTAGTGAGATATCTAAGGGTAATCAGGTCGATGCCATTTACACTGATTTCAGTAAAGCGTTTGACCGAGTTGACCACAAGCTTCTTCTTTACAAACTTGAACGTTTAGGTTTCCCTACTTTGTTTCTTAGATGGCTATCATCCTATTTAAGAAACAGATACCAATTTGTTAAGTTTCGAGGACACTTATCGAAAGAAATCTTGGTAACATCCGGTGTCCCTCAAGGTAGTCACATAGGCCCACTCTTATTTATTTTATTCGTTAATGATGTTGTAAAATTTGTTCCACATTGCAATATCCTGATGTTTGCTGATGATTTTAAAATATACTCTTCATGCACTGATTCGAATAGTTTTGATAGATTGAATGCACATCTCCAAAACTTCGTTTGGTGGTGCACTAAAAACTACTTGTCCCTTAATGTTAGTAAATGTTCGGTCATTACTTTTTCACGTCGTACCTCGCCTTCCATTCACGCTTATTCCTTCGACAATAATGTTATTCCACGTGTAACTTTGATAAAAGATTTAGGGGTTATGTTAGATAGTAAACTATCCTACATTTACCACTATGAATACATCACAAATAAAGCCAATAGAGCATGGGGAATGCTTAAACGTTATGCAAGGGTCTTCACCGAACCCTATGCGTTAAAAATTTTATATTTGACGTTTGTTCGATCGCTCTTGGAATATGCGTCCAGTGTTTGGTATCCATACTACAATACTCATGTTGTAAGAATCGAAGCTATTCAAAAAAGATTTCTTAGGTTTGCCCTCAGACGTCTTCCTTGGTCTGATATTAATAACTTACCCCCTTATTCAGCCCGATTACAACTTATTGGACTCGAGTCCCTTGAGGTTAGGAGAAAGGTGTCAAGAGTTGTTTTTCTTCACAGAATACTTATTGGGGAGATTCTCTGTCCTGATATCTTAAGTCTTTTGGGTCTTAATGTTCCATCACTTAATTTGCGTAATAACAGATTCTTTTATATTCCTCGTTCTCGTACTAATTACGGTAGATCCTCCTCTTTAAATGGTTTAATGCTATTGTATAATGATTGTGCGTCTTTAATTGACATTAATATGACAATACCATTAATAAAATCCATCTTGTTAAATTTTTTCCAGTTGTAATTGTATTACTCAAATTTTAATTAGTTTATATCTTTTTTATTTTTTTTTCCACAACTTTTCCTCAAATTTTAGTCTCGTTCTCGTTTGTACTATGCTACTTATTTATAATTTCAAATTTTCATGTCTAAAAAGGTCTAGTACCTTATTGACAAACAAATAAAATAAATAAATAAAAAAAATAAATAAATAAAAAGAAGCCGATCTGTAGCACCAATAATTTACTAGTACCTTAGTGTGTTGGACTATATAAGTAGAAATTTCGAACATTGCACCTACAGTGCAGTGAACTTTAACTGTCGGCTTCTAGTGTTCTTTTTATTTCCCCCAGAAGTTAATGTTTCTCTATTCTTTTTTTATCTCACCATGGTTTTGGTATGCAGCATTGATTAATAAGTTTTTTTTTTTTTGGTTGTATAGGCCTTTCGCTTTATTGTCTAACATCAGATATGGCCGCCTAGTGGTACTCAGCTAATTAAGGAGTTACCGACTTTCTGAATGAAAAATCTGAAATAATTGTGAATCGGAAAAAGTTAACAATTCAAATATACACTAGAAGGGAAAAGATCATTTTTTTAAGGCCCATTTACAAAGGAACTGGTTTAAAATAAATATTTCCCGCAATCAGCTTTTTGAGTGTTTATTTAAAAAGTGTGTTGAAGTAAACATTTGGTCAACATAAAAAGTTGTCAATATTAAGCAGAATTTTAAAGTAAAACTGCTATAACTCTCGTCTTAATTATTTATACTTTTATAAAACAGACAACAACCTTTGTCTTCTTATGAATTCACGTATTTTTTTTATTTTCATTTGAACTGTATACAATTTAGAAATCATTGCAACTCTCTTCAATCATTTCGGGTCAAATATTGATTTTACTTTCTCGTCGGAGAATAAATTAACCGTTGGTTGTCGTATAAATTCGTAGGTTTGTGTGATATTTGTACTCTTTTAATTTGGCATATATGAAACTGTAGCTCTGTACTGTATTTTTGTTAACTCCAAAATCAAACGCACTGTGCGCTAAACCAAAAATCAATATACGAGTATTAAAAATGTCTCTAGTAAAATCAAGAAATAACGAAGCCGTTTCCGCTCTTAAAGAACCACAACAAATAAGTTTAAGACTTTAAGTCTTAGTTTATTTGTAAGCATCCGCATCGTTACCAAAGTTGTATACACATCCGTGTGTATATGGATACCGTACGTACTGATGATGTATTAAAAGAAAAAGGTATTATTCGGTATTCCCGTCACGTTCTCATAGTGCACAGCACCGAAATGTGTTTGCGTCTATGAAAACTCGAGACACGGGATGTGTACACGAGAGCGTACCCATATTATGTATGAAACGTATATATATATATTTTCTTTTTTTCCAGCTTGGAATTTTTGAAGCTAAATCTCATTTCTCTCAAAGCCGTCTATAGCACAACGTACATAACACTATCGCACCTGTACAACCGTCCGAGGGTATATACCGTTTCGATGGGATTTAGAGTATTCTACTTTGAAAAGAACTGCAATTTATAAGGATTATTAATTCTCAACTTGTTTTTGTTATAAATCTGTATTAAAAACGTGAGTTTGTATAAAGTAAATGATCTTGTAGGATGCACGTTACAAATAAATGTATGCAGGAGAACTGGCATATTATACATTTAATATAAATTCCACGGTACACAATTCTTGTGCTATAGCCGTGATTTTAAAATCAAATTTTGTACCACCATTATTAGTGTACTACTTCGCTAATTCCAACACTCGGTAACTCGAAGCTCCACTAATTTGAACATTTGTTTTTTGTGCATTAAAAAAACCAACCGGCCAAAAATGGACCGCAAAGGTAAATATTATTTATTTTTTTTTGCAGGTCATAGCCTTAATTAATGGAGGCAAATTTACTTCGTCCTTATGACAACATTATGAAAATGCACGTGTGCTACGTGAAGTTGAAGTAGGTAGCTTCTGTTTCGAAATATTTACCATGTCATAATGAGCAACGCAAACTCATTGAACCACAACCACAATTATATCCATTTAAATAAAGTGTACATAATTCAGTAAAAATTAATAAGAATTTTCAAAAACATCAACTCTTGAATCATCGAAAATTACGACGATCACGCCTTCTTCATACTTTACCCATAATAATCGTGCAACGCGGTATTCCCTTCTTTTAAATTTAAGTTCTATCGTATCGAATAACAACCGACTCCTACTGAAGTGAGGATCTGTCTCTCGTATTCCAAAGGTTTTCCTGTAATCACAATATGCACAAAATAATATTTTGGAAATTAAGAAACTTTCCAATAATTACAGTAACTAATTCCTTGTTTCATTCGATTGTGTATAATGAAAATAAGCAACCCTGTCTTTTGTTAGTTTGTATCGGTTACATTACAACAACATACAGTACAGAGTACATTCTGATAAAGTCACGGATAAAATTTGTAATTACGCCGTAATCGATTCGACAAAAACCGTGTATCCCAATAAAACTCGTAGAATGGTGTCTACTCTTCTTGTCAAAATTGGTATTCTGTAGTTCTATTTAATCCGTCGTTTCCTTGTTGAGTACTTTTGGAGTTACAGCGAGTTAAAAGTATTTATTTATAATATAAAACAAAGTTGCATCCGTTAGGCCGCCCAAAACTCGATAATGGATCGTCCGATATGAGCTATTTTTTTCTTTGTAGTTTTTGTCTCCGCCCAAGAAAACTGCATGCGGAGAGAAAATTGGAAAACTTTAAAGGGAACATGAACATTTTTGTGCGAAATGTGAACGGGACTTAAGACAGGATCACATTTCACCAATAAACCTAGGAACGGACAAACCCTGGCGGGTACGGATAGTTTCCTATACAAATATTTTGGATAAACATTTTGATGATAGGGACGTGTCGATTCTAGCTGACCCAACGTTTCCCTAAACAAATATAAACCTTACGTATTTCATCTTTTGGGAATTCGTATTTTTTTCCTTAATTAACTGTATTTATCTAACTGCTTATACTTTTGCATTTGACTACGAAAAATGTATCGATAACCACTGTGAGTCCGTTTTCTGATACACATTAGTATGTAGAGGAAGACGGGGTAAAAATAATATGGATAAATTGTAATTTGTTCCATTTAAAGATTAAAGTGTTCCCCTTAAAATGAAGAGTCGCGTGAAAGAGAAAAATGTTGATCTCCATAGCAAACTACGTGCTATGTTCAGTGTTACCTGCGGCTCCGGTACGCTTTAGAGTCATTTTGACTGCTTTTGGAATGCCTGAACTGCAAACTCAACCTTTTAAAAATGTATTACGTTTAAATTATAATTTCTATGTCTTTAAACAACTTAAGAAAACATGAAGTTTGGAATGAGACTCTTTCCGAAAATTTTCAGAGCTAACACTGCTTAAGTTTTGTACATAAATTAAGATAAACTTATACCTGGGAGCTGATGGCCTATTTAACTATTTAATACTATATGGTTTTGTATTCACTGTCAGTTGACGCCGTTCTGTTTAAGGTCCGGAAAATTCTATGATTTGTAACTCATTCATTTATCTTTTAGTGAATTTTGTGTATAATGAGCTCTGTGCGAATTCCGGTTTTAATTTGGCAGTGTTCTTTGTGTTGAATTTCATGGCGGAGTTAGTTGTAAAATGGACTGCAGAATAAATCATTTGTCCCAGAGGATGATAGGCCTTACTCAAAGACAAGTCCAAAAAAGAGAACGGTTTCGCGGGGAGTATAAAAATCAGCTATTTTTACCGATACTAAAAAAAAACGCGAACGCCTGACAAACATCCGAGAGTATAACTGTCATGAAGAGCTTCTCATTTTGCCGTTTGGACTCGGCATAAAATTGTAGATCCCTTCCATTCGTTCCAAAAAATAAAAACTCAGGAATGGTTGTAAGAAGCTGGGCCAAGGGTTCCTATGGACCTGTTACGCCGACTAATTATTTTGTTTATCAATTAAAAACGAGCGTTTCTTGAGGACCAATCAAAAGCATTGCCAGAAAGGTCGTCAAGACCAAATGGAAAACCGGGTGAAGAAAAGGATGTAAGTTTCTTCAGTTTTTTCAACACGTTAATTGTGTTCCTTTTTTCGTTTCGTTAATAGATTTTCTTAAAACAGATGACACAAGTGTTTACTTATTTAGGTTACAACTTAACCCCGCCAATTTTTAAGAAAAAAAATCCGTCATAAATATTTTAACTTAAATATAGCTGTTTGAATTAAAATAGGTTTGTTTCACTCATTTCCAAAATCGTAAGAGTAGCATGAAATTTAGTAGAAAGTGTACTACTAGCCCCGATCTCCCCTACTAGATGGCGCAGTCTGATCTGCTGTTCCTTTCATTATAAAATGTACCTATATTATACATTTTATTGATTATTATGGAAAGTTTGTGTTCTTATCTTCGCCTTTGTCTGCTGGTGTATTCACTATCGCTTATCTATGTCTTCTCCAATTGACTTGGGGTCTTTTTTCTCAGTGCAACTACTTCAAATTTGATTTGTTTTGATTTGAGCTATTCATTTTTGGTATTTAACACACAAAAAAGCTGTGGTAAATATGTTTCCCCGTGCTCGGATCAAACCAGGAACTTAACCCACAAGTCGTTCCAGTTAGTTCAGTGTCTCTAGTGGCACACTCTAAGTCGGTCGAGTGCGCTGTACGTCCGGGATAGATTCGAAAACTCTACGGGCCGAAGCATTTCGTCGAGTTCGCTTTATAGCTGGTAGGGTTATCTGTTAAATTTCCTTTTCCGTATAATGTCAATGATGGAAATCGGACCGAAGCTTCTCTGCCATAGGAGTGTGAGCATGAGGGGCTTATATAGAGTCTCTTAAGTGTTTGTTGACTTATATGTCTGACTAATAATATACGTTCAGATATTTTCAAGATGTCCACGAGAGGTGACAAGGTAATGAAAACCCGTTTAGGTTTCATTTGTGCTTCTCCAGGTGTTGGGCTTGAGATTCATTGCTCTGTAGTTCAGCAGTTCCTGATATGAGTCCTACTCACCGATAGTGAGTAGAATATCGATCTGTGCTTTTTGCATGCTATGTCGTAGTATAAATATATTTGTTCGGTTGCATACTCACCGGACCTTAAAACTCACTGGTTTGGGGCCAATCCCTTCATTGACAGGGTTTCAAATGTTCATGTTTTTTTTTTTTCTTTTAAATATGGGTAAAACTTTCGAATATTGATCCTGGTAGCCGCATCACCTTTATATTCCCTTGATCGCAAGCTTTTTGTCTGCTTCCTCATTCCTCCTCAGAAGGCTTCTCTTTTCGCGCTCATCCTTCACTGGAGCGCTGCTTTGTAAGCGAGTAAGTTACATGTGATTGGTGGCACTCCTCACAAGTAACACTAAAATTTCTGTTACGACCCCCAGCAAAGTCAATTACTAAATTCGTTTTAAAACATATTGTCGTACAAGCTCAGAACTCCGATTGCGCTAGGAAAGATCTCACCTTTGTCTATTTCGGAGTTAAAACAACGAAGGATCGAGGACACTGCTCACATGTTTAGTAGGGGAGCGCGTAGGATTATAGGTACTCCTTCAGGAGTACATTGTGCTATAATATCTAATGGAAACCGCACTCACTTGGGATACAGGACACCCCTATACATGACTGGGAAATCTATTCAATGCCTTTTGTTGGTATCCAAATAAAACACTAAACATATAGACTCCAGCGACGAGTATCTTTTCCGACATATAGGTATACCAGTTACGTGATGCATTCACAAACCGAAAATCATCGGGAAATGGCACTAAGGCCTACATACGCTAATCGAATTACACGCTCCAATCAACCGCTGAATTCTGATTGCGCTTTGTATATGTGAGAGGTTTATATCCAATGCAAGACTTTGTATAGTCGCGTTCCCATCAACGGCCGGCCGCCGCCGCTTAACAAACTTAATATGGACGAAGTGAAATCAATTTTAATTTCCTTTTTTTATGAATGCCTACGTACTTGTTTATTCGTTTTTTTTTTTGTCTTCGTTTAATTTTAAATTTTACGCAGCGGCAATTCCAGTGAACTCATCATAGCAGCAGTCTGTGTACAAAGGTTCTCTTTACATATACCCACCCAGATCCACCTCCGCACAGCTGCTCCAAACTACGTAAACGTATATACACGTTGCCTTCCATCCATGGGCATTATTAGTATTTCAGAGAACGTCTCCTCCTCGAACAGCGCATTCCATACCCGTACGGAATACATAAGTATCCATTTCTATGACTTTCAGACGCCATTTTGACTTTGGCCACCTCCAGACTAGAAGAAAAAAAAATTATTTGTTTTGAGAAAAGATTAATATTTGTTGTTGTTGCTTAGGCATTAGCCGTCCATTAACAATTGATGGCTAACTGTTCAAGGTGCGTACACAGCCACATGACTTTAATGCACAATGCGGGTTCGACTCACCGGAGCTGAGCGCAGAGTCCACCGCAATGTTTAATGCAAGTGCCAACTGCCGGCCGAGTCAAATAGCAAGTGGCAATCGAGTCCCTTGAGCAAAAGGTCAAAGAAATGGTAATAGTTGCTCTGAATAATAAAAGCGAATCCCATAAAACAGAGTATTAAAGCCGAAAAGGACTCGAACGGGTCAGTCGTCATAGTGTAGGTCTCACATAGTGCTTGGGGTGTATGGAGAAGGTCGAATTGGGAATTCGATCGATCATAAAAATGCCATCGCACTTTCGCACAGGTCACTGTACTCAGTATAGCAAGACCAACCCATAAATAATAGCTGAAGGACGAAGGACGAATCATGTTTACTGCTGCTGTGATGATGATGTGGTTCCTTAATATTCATTCGAATCTTCCTTGTTTTCATTTTTAGCTTCGCCAAGATGCATTCGCTCTCTTCGATGCCGCCTCTGGGGACAGCTTTTATTGCTGTTGGTCATTTCGAGGGTCGAAGCAATTGCTGCTGAGTGGACAAATTGACGAAAGGAGGAAAAAATGTCATTAGATCAGATGAGTAGGTAAAATGGTTCCATGTGAGAATTCCCCGGAGACCCGCACGACCCACACGACCCACACGGTTGGCGGGGAGTGCGAGAGGGCACGTTTAATTATTTTTCTGTTTTTTTTTTTTTGTCATAGACATAAACATATACGAAAACGAGAGCTTTCAAAACTCACACTTCGGTTCGGTTCGTCGTTGCATTGATAAATTTTATTCGTTTTTATTTTCGATTTTGTTTGAATGCGTGCAACTTTCACTGTGGCTGGGGTTTTAATCGATTTTTCGCTCTTTATTATGACAGCTGGAAGCTGATTTCAATAACAGTCACGGAAATCGCAAAGAATTGAAGTTGCCGCCATTAGCGTGATTAGGGTAATTGATATGCTGGTAGTACCTACTGCCGGATCTATATCAGCTGGATATAAAGAGTGAAACTCTTAAAATGTTAATGCTGAACAGTTATTTCGAAATTGGACGCTATATTCTCGGCTGTTTGTACTATGTAGGTATAGGTATAACATTTTAATATGAAACTGTTTTTTTTTTTCGGTAATTTAGCTACTGCACATCGTTGGGGTATCCAAAACATGTGCACAGTTGTGTAATTAATATACTGATACAGTATACCGACCGGCAGGCATATGGGGCAAAGTGCGGTGATTGATTGAAGAGAATAGTTTCAGTAATGTTTAGGTTGAATGAGAAAATGGGTATAGGGACAGGTAAGTATTTTTTCAGCGTATCAGAGCTAGCTTTGTGTGCAGGCGCTATTTTACAAGGCTTCATGGGGTATTAGGACAAACGATGAGAGTTATAAATAAACTTGATTTAAGGAGTGCGGTCTTGAGTGCTGAATATTCTGTACACAATACTAAAAAATATGAATATGAAGCTGGGAAGAACATTGCAGAACAAAGTTGAAAGCCTTACATCACACCTTCCACAGAGAGCGCCTGAGTTTAAAACCCTTCACTTGCACATAAAGGAAAGGGCTTCCCTTATGTAGGTATATATGGCGAAAAATTCTTGTGGTGCTTCCGCGCACCTACCCGAATTGAGACGCAAGTTATGAAATAATATCCTGTCCAATTACTCTAATACCTACGCGTAAAAAAATGGCCGCGTGGTATCTACACGATTGCTTAAGTACTTATTTGATCTACACATAAATTCACACTAAGCAATTCTACAAACAGCTTGCCGGCAGTACACTCGGTTTTCCTCTTAGCTAGCAGGAAAGTTATTCTTCATCAGCAATTGCTGATGTTTTTCTATGCGATACGACGGCTTAAAAATGACTAATATACTTTTAGCCCTGATGATGGCGATTTAGATCCTGACTGTTGGCGTCAGAGTTCAGTGTAAAAATATTGCAAAGCTTGGAAGTCTGAAGTTTTACGAGCACCTTGCTTCGTCGAATCATATTATTTTAGGGTTATAGTAATAAACCGTTAGCAAAAGGCCCTGTAAAGCTATTTTATTTGCATTTAGAGATAGGACTAGAATTGAATTGTACCAAAATTCGTGGGTTTCTATAGAGGCAAAACAACATGCTCATCTTAGCCTTTTGAAAAACGGTAAAAATTGACGCTCGAGCAGAAACCTTAAACAAAAGTCAGCAACCGACCATTTTATCCTGACGTCGCGTCGACCGTCCTCGTCCTTACGCCTACCGACTGCTACAAATTGAATATTTTTTGAATATAAGAGATACAAGCCGCTCTAGACAATTCTCACTAGCAGAATTATATCGACCTTGTCACACTTACTAAGCATTTTCAAGAGACAAGTAGTGATACCCTCCAACCCAAGGTGCGAAGTAAGCGAAATGTGCTTTGGCGGGAAAATAGCCAGTTCACCAGAACTGAAGGGCTGGCAACTACTGGAAACGTAGGGTTACCTCCAGTGATGCCAATTAAGGTTTTTTCATGCCTTTAAGGCACTATTTCATTAGCTAAGGCTTTAAGGTTTGTTTTTTCTTCAAAAAGGCATCTTTTTTATTACAAATATTTTTCTAATTGGACTAAAAGTATTTTGGTTTTGTTCAATAAAAAGTCATCAATTTTGTTCCTATTAAGGGTTTCTTCTGTGATTTATAATTTCAGTTTTTTTTTTGAAAATAAAAATTGTTTTTGTTTATTTTTGATTTATTGTTCCAGTTTACTTAAACAAAAATATTGTAGGCATTATTTTATTGAAAAAGGCAACTTTTTTTTTGGCAAGTTAGGCATTTTTTTGTCAAAATTGGTTGGCATCGCTGGTTACGTCGCTGTGAAAGCGAAATAAAATAAAAGAAAATTATGCAATTTTTGGAAATATGTTTTCTTTGTTTGTTGTTTATAAAAAAAAGTTTTCAAAACGAATAATCTGAGTAGAATTTGTTATTTTAGTTGGAAAATTAATCTTTGTCCCAATTTAGAAAGTGTCTCTATTTCAATAAAAAAAAATCAAAGTAAATTTAACATTTCAAACAGAACTTGCTATAGGTAATTATCCTTTAAAAAAATTAAATAGCTAAAATGAAATGAAAAAGAGACGGCCTAAAATAGGTAATCACTGCCCAACTTGCACTTTTAATGCACATTGATGACATTTTGAATGCGTTTAGAAACTTCCGACTTTGTGAACATATTATCGCTTGAATTTTGGAACCAATGACTTTGCAGACTTTGCTTCTAATGCATTTCAGGAACTCAGCCTCTGCCAAAGTTGTTTAATGAACAAGCTGAGAAAGTACAAAATTGTTAGCTATAGGTACCAAATAAACAAATTAAAATTTAAGAAAGTTACACAGATTTATGTATAAGTATTGTAAATGAAAATTTTAAGAACACAGCCTCTGATGATACCACGACGAGAACAACTTCTTCGCTTTAGATACCTTCATTAGCAAAAAGCCAAAACTATCAAAATACATCTGGTTATGTCAATAAGCTGTTATATGATGTAGACAGAAAGTATTATAGCTTACCTATATAAAAAAAAAATAATTGGCGGAACAGGTCCGTATGGACCCAAGCCTAGCTTCTCACAACCATTCGTCTTGTGTGAGTTTTTATTTTTTTGGGACGAATGGAAGGGATCTACAATTTTATGCCGAGTCCAAACGGCCAATTGAGAAGCTCTTTCATGACAGTTATACTCTCGGATGTTTGTCAGACGTTCGCGAGAGGTGGCGCAGCGAAAAAAACCTTAAGTTGAAATTTGGGTTTTTCTCGGGATTCGAACCTGGGACCCCTCGCTTAGTAGTCCAACACACTAACCACTAAGCCACTGCGCCTACCTATACTAATTGGAAATACTACACTGAGGAAAAAAGTGCACTTTGAAATTAAAAGTTCGCATATTCAAATTTAAAGTGTGTAAATCTAAAGTGTTTTATGTAAAAAAAAATATTTGCGAAAGTTGAAAGGAAAAGATTTCATTTTTAAACTTTTACATTTAAAAGTAAAAGAAAATGCGTTTAATTTGTATTTAAACAGAATAATAAAAACAGAGTTTTTAAATTTAAAGTGTTTCATTTTTTTTTAAAGTGAGAAACTTTAAATTTAAATGATATCTCTCTCAAGTTTTAAATTATTTTTGTTGACGTAAAAAATGTAAATTGTAACTTTCAAATTGAAAGCGTTTGAATATGGTTGTCTATCATACATGTTAACATTTAATTTTAAAGTGTTTTGCTCAGGAGTTTAAAGTGTTTTTCCCTCAGTGTACGGTTGTAGTAGCTCGCGGGTATATTTTGGGTATAGTTATTTGAGTTCCGTCTATAGGTTAGGTACCTATGACGTGTATCCTAGAACGTTCGGGAATGTGATAGGTTGGGTGGGGCAAACGGCAGGGAGAGCCCAGAGCTTCACCACTTAGGTCGTCGTGAACCCATTGTGATGCACTGGTTGGGGTCGACCGTTGGTATTGCAACGGATTGTGTTGCTTTTTTGTCTGCCTAATGGTTGAAGTCTTTTCTTTAATTTAAAAACGCAATTTCGTTATTTAAGAAAAATATATGAAAACTCATCATTTGGCAACAATCGGCCGAAAGGCGCACCTTTCCACAAGAGCTTTCAGTAAGTCAATCAGTCAGTAAATTGGATTTTTTTACAATGTTTGTGTGAGCGTTTTCTTAACACGCTGAAAAATTGGCCCTAACAGAGTGCTATTTTTCAGGCCACAAAAGTATTATAGGTAAACCTTGCAGTACACATGTCACCCCCGCCGCTCTACCATCACCGTGTGTTTACCATCAACTGACATGAAAAGCTGCCTGCCTTCACCGGAATACCAAATCACTCGGATTTGTTTCTGATTCACTTCTTAAGCACCGCTCATACGCATAGGTAAATGAAATAATTCAGAAAAGGTACACTACATGAGCTACACAGTCGCCGAACCGAGAAAGTGATTTGATATTTCAATTGCGTGCATTGAACTAGGTCAACACTTATCGATTGTCCCAACGATCAAACCATGTGATACAGGTAGTAGGTACCTATCTATAGATAGGTTCTATTAGTGAATGTATCCATTCTGTAAAGAAAAAAATATATTTCCAATAAACCTACCTATACCCCCAAACTGATGCGTGTGGGTGAATCTCGCACCCCTGCACAGTGGACCCCTGTTAACCAGCTTTTAATTGAAATTCCTAGCGTTGACTCCGAACTGCTGCTCCTAGGACGACCATTGCATAATCCAACAACCCCATCCGCCGCAACTCTATTTACCTACTCCCTCTCGCGTGTAGTAGTAGCAGAAGCGAACAAGTGCATGGGTAGGTATATATGAATCTATTTGTGTTACTGCTCCATCCAAATGAAGGTGCCTCGACTTCGTTTGGATACCAAACACGAGCCATGAATTAGGTAGGTCTGATAAGGCGTGGCCAAGTGTGTATAATACACTTGACTCTGTGTAGATGTGTGAGCGGAAAACACGTTACACAGGTTCCCTATGTACATACTTTTTCCGAGGCTGTATCAGTGTATCTTACCATGCAATAGGAACGCCCCTTTTGGTACTTTTAAGATGCAATATACGTAATTGCCAAGCCATTGATGTGTGAATGAATAGGTTTTGCACTGCATCTGACCATCAGTGCAATTTATATGCTTACATCGTAACTAAAGCAATGATTTCCTCGACAAAAGCTTCCGAACTCAATCGAGTGCGTTTCAATTGCGCAAAATCGAAAATGGAGATACACTTTTTGTGCGGCTAAGCAAAATTTACTTTTCAAATATTAAACATTCCTTCCCGCTGGAGATTGCGTGAAAAGTTGCAAGCGACTTTACTCTTGAATAAAATATTGTTGTGTGTATACCTACCTAACAAAGTACCTAACCTATCTATGCGTTGCGTTCTTTTAAATAAAAATGTATTTATATTTACCTACGGCTTTCAGTGTCTGTCTAATAGGCGTCTTTCTCTTATACCTATACCTACTGTGATTTCTTTTGCATTATTAGTGGCTTGATAATTGTTAAAGGTTTACTGTGAATTCGATGAGGAAAATAAAGTTTTTGTGACTATTGTCAGGAACCTGCCTCGATATAACAACAACACCACAAATAAAATCTGTTATTGTGCTTCGATTTAATGTGCATTTCTTTTGATGCCAAATTGGAATACACACACGAGTACATCCACGTGTAGGTACCTAAAGAACAAAAATCAATTGATATCAGATCGCGAATGGATTTTACGATTGCCTATATCTATCTAGGTTGCTATATCTGTGGCCACAAGCAATAACAGCTTAAGTCGACTTAAGACGAAATTGAGATTTTGATGCCATTAAATTCAGCGTACCCAAATCTATTTTGTAATTTTTTTTCAGCTTTATATCTTTAAAAAAGTGGTCACAATTTCAAAAAAACAACAGCTTAAGTCACTTGAGTCAATGGAGTAAAAAAAACCTTAAACTGCTCTCCTGAACAATGTTATGCTGTTATTACTTGTGGCCACAGATATATAAATAGGTACCTACCTACCTACTGCTAAAGAAGTTCTGTGTTCACGCAAAAATTACTTATTTAAAATCAACCAAATTTTGGTTAAAAACTACCAAATAATGCTGTTAATATAGCTCCTAGTTAGTGTATGAAAATCAACCGAGTCAACTTTTTTAAGGAAACTCCGTTTAAAGAGTCGATTTTTCAATTTCTTCCAAATTCTCTCGGTCTTAAATATCTAACTAACAAATAACAACTGGTTCTAGTTGATATTAATCTTCAAACTTGGTTGATAACAACTGATAAAATGTTTTTGTTTTACCAATATGGATTTTATCTTTTTAATTTTGGCAGTTTTTAACAACAAATACTCGTTTTTTTCAACAGAGACTTAGGTATACCTTGTTAATTTTAACCCATTTCTTTAACCGAGCAAAAATCACAAGTCTCAAGGGCCAATTTTTGAACAGTTCAAGCTTCATCTTCCACCCTATAAAATATTACCTTTAAAATATTACCTTTAAAATATTAATATAGAAAGGCTTTTGGTGGCAAGTAAGAATTAAATCATGACCTGGGCATTTTGGTTCGTGAATGTTGTAATATTTTTCGAGTTGTAAGGAAAAAAGCCTTTATGATTCTGACAATATCTCTTTTTCCTTTGACAAAGGTACTGCCGATGTTTTAAATACTATATATATCTAATTTAAGAGTTTTTGAGGTTAAATGGAGTTACAAACTTTATTTTGATCTTGCTGTGTTTAGCTGTTTCAAAAATGATAGTCAGTGGCCAAACTTACTATGCAAATGATTCGATTCAACAGCAAAATCATGTCACCGAATACCACAAGCGAAATGATCAAATTAAAATAAAAAAAAAAAAAATTAAAAAATTCGGATAGGAGAGAGAACTGAGTCTTGGATAGGAGTCTTGCAAGTCGACATTCCGTCTGTTTGTCTCTCTCCTGCTGGGGCCCACAGCTGAAGCGGCTGAATAGATTTGTTTCAAACATTGTTTTTTTATAGTTTGTGGCCTTACAGTTCGAGGTTATGTTTTTTTTAAATTTGGATAGTTTAAAACTTGTATATCCGCTATGTAGCTTGAGTAGAATCTACATACCATTTGAGATATTTTAATTCCAGAATCCGTAATTCACGATAATAAGAAAAACAAAACTTTCAATAAACGTGAAAGTTTCGTGCGACTTAGTTGTGCGCCTATTTTATTTTGTCTGTTGAGTGAGTTGTGCAAGGCATTTTTAAAAGAAATATTTCGGTGCACCTTATAGACGTTTATTATTCACGCAATTTTTAGAACTCAGATTTGAATAGTTTTGTAGACGTATTTATTTCTACTCCAATGTACTAAAAAAATGGGTTCTCCTACTGGATTCGAATAAGTGAGCCAAAAAGTGGTTAGTGTATTATTTATGTCTTATAGTAGATATTATGTTATATTTATATTGAAGTGATAAATTTTTGTACAATTTCAAATCCAAAAATTTTGTAAAAAAAAAAATTAAACCAAATTTTTTTGCAAGTTGATTAAGGACTAAGAGGATGATCTCAATCCGCATCTACATATGTGTTGCAATGATAGTAATATTAAAAATATTTATTTAAACGATTCGAGTGAATTACAAAAAAAAAAGCGCCTCTTGAAAATACCGTCGATAGATATTATGTACGTTTATCTGAAGTCAGCAACACTTTTCACACTAATCTTTTCGCAAAAAAAATAATCTTACCGAGTATTTTAGTGTGGATTGTTATTATGTGTTAAAAGATTTTCAACTTTTTGAGGAGTGCAACTACTACTACTGTAAGGAAAAAACTTTGCATCAAATTGATGTTACAAAAACGATTTTTATTTCTTAAATTATGTACATTAGAAAGGCACGTGTCGTTTCATTCAGAAATACTACTAGGCGCTCAAATGCTTATCCACTTCCAAGAAACAATTAATTTGAAACAATAAATATGAACCTTAGATTGCGTGTTGCTACTGTCATACAAATACCCGTAGTGTGTCACCTCATCGTCATGTCAACGCACCGAACAACTGGGTAGGGTACGGCGTAGACCACAGACGGCCGGATACATTATCTTCTCCCTATATTCAGTATCAATACACGAAATATCCCACCTTTTTACAGAAATCAAAGAAATGTGAGTTCGAAACGGATGAAGGCAACTTCATTTAGCATTTTTCAAATCTAAGAAACGAGAATGATGTGGTAAGAGTCCGTTGAATTACCTGAATTATGGAGTGTAGATATATTAAATGGAATACAAAACTCAGTTTAAATGGTAAATTTAATGTAAATTTAATATTATACAGATTTTTAATATCATTCAGAAAAGCTGCATTATGATATAAAATGAGAGAGCAGATTTCTTGAATATTCGTTCAGCGGATCTGTAGTTAGAGAAGGAGTAGGAGAATTTTGTTTCTTATTCCTTATTGATCTTATGAATTTCCCACAATAAAACAATTTTTATTTAAACACGTGAGTGCAGCTAAATTTTGTTAATATGCTCAAAATTAAACGATGAACACCAAACAGGACACAGACAAAAATAAATACAAGCTACAGTGTGGCTATTTATAGTATTCTGTGATATTTATGTTTTACAAATTTAAGTTAAGTTAAGACTACACAATGTATTTAAAAAAAAAAACTTTGTACGATAAGGTAAGCAAAATAACGTATAAGATGTTTATGTTTTGTACATTTTTGTGATAATGAAAAACTTATATAAAAACCGCCCCTGTGAAAGTTGGAAATTGTCAAAGGAAGCGTGTTTTCGGATTCACGCGAAATAAACATGATCATTAATAAGTACGCACAACAATACCGCGCTTGGTCAACAGGAGAATTTTTACAAAGTTCCTTATATCCAGCAGATTGGAGCCAGCTCTTTACTCCGTATATAGGTGCAGTTTATAATTATTATTCTTAGAGGCAGAATGAAGCCAGCATTTTGGGCATAAACCAAGTATTAAATTGAATACTTAAATACTTAAATTAAATTTAATACTTAGTTTATGATATTGGGTACAGTGCAATGAGAAAGGATAGATACCTCAAAAAAAATACGATTAGACCCAATAATATTTGGTCGAGTTCCCATTATGCGCACCGTGCTGAAATTTTAATTTTTTAATTTCTTTTCGCCTTCAAATGACTCAAAAAACATTTAATTTTAGGAAATACAAAAAAAAAATGTTCCAATATTTTTAATCATTTTGCACTAGGTTTTTTTATTTTTTCAATCGAATAGTGTTTAAGTAGTTAATCTCAAAATAAAAATGGTGGGTGCCCCGCTTCGCTAGGTAGCTAAATTTTTCTGGATGTGTGAAGCCTCCGTACGGCATCGGATATTCAACAATGTACGGAGTTTTTATCAAAAGGTAAAGAGAACTTGCAAACTATACAGAAACGTATATAGAGATGGCAAGGAACCCTTAAATTACAGTCAGTGCTAAGGATATGGATAAAAATATTTCTGCCTGTTAATAAACGGTGGCGAAGACTATCATCCTGTGGTTAAGAAGAACGAATTATTCTATATAGACAATGAAAGGATAGACACAACACTCTTCCAGCTTCGGAAAGTTTTAAAGCAGCTAAAGATAACTTGGTTAAGAGAATGTATCAATTTATTTCAAAAAATCAAACAGAGGCATGTGCCTGGATATTCAAAATCTCAGCATCGTTTGACGTGGTTCACAGGAAAGGACGTCAATGCAGCTGCGGCAACTAGACAGAGTCATCAGTCTCCTTAGAATCGCTTACAAGAAGAGAACTTGCAAATGTAAAAAATCGTCTGGAAAACTAGGACATAAAAAATTAAAAGTTATCTCCGGGGGTATCCCCAGAGTTTCAACAATGTAGATCTAGATCTCCCATCCAGGACAATAACTAACTTGGAGTGCGCAACTAAAACAGTGCTTAGAGACCGCGGCCACTATTGGAGCTATATTTGATGAGTTTCTTTGTCCCGAAATTTAAAGAGCCGCTCTAGAGTGGGTGAGACCATCATTAGTTGAAATTTGTCAGACTTGTTTAACCAGCATAAAATCTCATTTATTGATTTTGAACAAATGTATTCTTGTCCCGTCGCAAAATACCAAAACCTGGTTAGGTATATTAAAAGTGGTGCCAAAAAAGCTCTGAAAACAATCAAAAGAATAAATTGCATGGCCAGGCAACAATAACCAAAACCTTTGAAGTATAAATTAATCGAATGAGAGGTTGAAGTGGAGGTTTAACAAGCGTACCTTGTGATGACAGCAAGTGATACCACTCACCTTTCAGATGAAAGGTATTTAAAGGGTGGGACATCTAGTGGTTTCTTTTTAAATCATAGGTTATTTTGACACTGACAGCTGTACCCGCTCGAAATCTTGACAGAAAGTCAGTATCATATCACCGCGGAACGAAATGAGTCGCTTTTCGCTTGAACAACGTTGGGAAATATTGAAAACTTATTTTCAAAGTGAGTGAGTTCTAAACAGGGCGTTTTTTGAAAAGAAGATTTACCTAGTAGACAACACTCATGGTCCCTGTCGTCGTTCGCCAATGCATTCGCAGAGAGCTTAGTGCGGATTGTGGAGTGGTAGCATCATTGGACCATTTTTCTTCGAAAATGAGGCTAGAAACAACGTTTCGGTCAACGGTGGGCGTAACAGAGCCATGTTAATCGACTTTTTTTTTAACTGAAATTGAAGACTTGGATTTGGACGATCAAGATGGCGCATCATGCTACACAGCCCATGGCAAAGTCGATCTTTTGCGCACCAAATTCCCAAATCGTTTTATCAGCCGTCTTGGCGATGTTAATTGGCCGCCTCGGAGCTGCGATTTGACCCCGTTGCACCTTTTTTTGTAGAGAACCGTGAAGGACCGATGATATGCTAATAATCCCGAAACGATTCAAGCACTTATGGCGAATATCATGAAAGCAATCCGTGAGCTACAGCCCGAAACCATCGACAGGGTCTTCCAAAATTGGAGTGACAGAATGCGCTACTGCGAAGCCAGCCGATGCAGCCACTAGAACGACGTCGTGTTCCATAATTAATGGGAATGTTTGCTCTGTATGTATTTTTGTTAATTTTATAGCATTTTTTTTGTATTTTATATAGTAAATTGTTGAAAAATTAAATACATATTATTTTCGAACTCCCGCATCTCTTTTTAAAGCCCACCAATTCCAGTATAGCACGTCCGATAATGGCATAGATGTATAGCGCATTTGACACCTCTCAACTACCTCAAAACTTTATAAATGTGCATGCACAATATCAACACGAAAGAAATTAAAAATAGAACTTGTTACCATTTGGGTGACATTGAAATTGAGGCACATCTAAATCATGCTCATATCTCGATTCGTGGTTCCACTGTAATCCGACCGAGTGTGCTACCAAAAAAAAAAAAATACGGATAAAGTCATTTCCATCCATCATCCATACGAAGAAAATTACTATAAGATTGTGGCCCACTGATATAATTTTGTGCCCCAAAATACACATACCCAAATTAAAACAACAACAGCAAAGGGCAACCACAAGCATAAAATGTTTGACCTGTTCAAATCATGGAAAACGCCACCGAATCTTCAGAACAATCGGATAACTGGTGTTCGCCAGCCGGACCGTGTTTCGCCTGAAATTATATTGTTGAGGATCTTTATTGCCTGAAAGTGTCACATTTTATTGCAGTCACCAAATTTTTATGGTCATCTTGCTTATCGTTGGGCAACATCAATTACTGCAACGGAAAGGACCGGCGAACGCGGATTTAACAAGTAAAATAAAATAATAATTCTCCTGTTTGTTTTTATTTTATTTTTATCTATAGGTGGATCGCTTAGTGATCTGCACTTGTGCTCAGGATATGAGGGTATCTTTGTGTAGTGATCAGAGGGACCTACGCAACGTGTCATTGTTTCTAATGTGTCAAAATATTTGTTACCTATAACGGTTAAGGATAACAGTTTTTCTTGTTATGTGTAATCCATAAGGAACAATGGGCAGAAGATTCAGATTGATTTGCTAATGTTATTCCGAACGCGCATGGAGTAACTCAAGTTGAATAAATCAAGTCGTCCCGTGTACTTTTTTTGTGGAATTTGTCGTTAGGGTGCTATTGTTTACACAACTGATTTAAACTCATTACTGGTATAAGCAGCTTAGTGAGAAGTAGTTGGAATGTTTTTTTTTTGCAACCATGGGGGTGCGTGTCAATCTTATTTTTTGCAAAGATTCAATCCGATGGCAGCATTTCAAATATTGCGATATTTGCAATTTCGATTGCTTCGAATCTAGAAAAATACTTCATTTGGCATGCAATCACGTCAATACTATTTACATCATTGAATATGTTTAGCAGTTTATATGCAAATGCAGAATAAATAAATACCCTACGATCTGCGAACAACGTTACAGGTATTGCGGTGTGGCGAGTCGATGAATGAGAGGGGAAAGTGTCTTTGGTCTCGCTCCTGGTTGATTGAGTCCGCACTTTTATTAAAAACATTATTTAATATTATCTTTGCTCTTACGTTGCAGTACTGAAAACATATTGTTGTTGGTGATTTGTAAAAATGCATCTCCTTAATTGGAGCAGCCAAGATAATTTTAGTTTGCAAGCAGAGTTGCCATCAATGGCTTTTTACCGCCTATTTGGTTACTCGATCTTTTCCTCTGGCTTTTTGAAATTTGTCTTTAGGATTCATCCCAATTTAGGCAATTTGACTAAAAATTTATGAAAGCAAATCAGAGGTACTTCGTGAACATACTCGTATAGGACATATAAAACTTTTAAAAGAGGTCATTGTGAACTCCAGTTCCCATATAGTTTTAATCGCACATTCCCACTTCACAGCAGTAAAATCTTCTCAAAAAAGATTCGTCAATATTCGTCAGAATTAACTTTTTGTCCAAGAATATTCAAATGTAAAATAACAAGTTTGTTTATAATTGGTATGAAGAAACTTTATTCATTTTGTTGTTAATTATTATGTTTTAATTAAGAAAAACTCATTTTTAGGTTGGCTACTGTCGGTTAGCAAGATTTTTAGAATTTGGCTCCATGCGTCTTAGAAAAGCTGGCAACACTGTTTGCAAACTAAAAATCACCTAATGGGTGGGTGGTAGTGCCTTTTCCTTATACATATTTAGCATTCGAGTCGCAAGCAAACCCGCTTATGACACGTTCACACCTGTGAATAGTTGTATTATTGTAAGATAGCACAGTGTAGGACTAGCTCAATGTATACACAAGGACATTTCGAGCTGTGTAGAAAGGCGGCCCATTTCCGCTCTGTTCCGTCATACAGTCTACTTACAGATAACTAACGCATCTTATTGTGACTTGTGAGTCAACAGTCGATCTTTGGTTTTTTTTATTTGAGTATTGCGGGCAGCGTTGCCGAAAGTACTCCCATAGGAGTATTGTACTACTTACAACACCTCCGTACTCCCGTACTCCTCCTTTCACATTCGTACTCCGATTTTTTTTAAGTTTTAAAATATCTTACACTTGCAGCAAATTGTAATTTCCACATTAATAAATTTAATTCACTTCAATGGAATTTCCCTCTTTTTGTTTTTTTTTTTAATGATTTCTGTTTAAATAAAATTAAATATGTCTGTACTCCCATTTTTTTAAAAATACTCCCCTTTTCTGGCTGCAGTACTCCCTAATAATATTTCTTTCCGGTAACGCTGATTGCGGGTGACCACGTCCGTCATGAATGGATCATTATCTGCATTCGTCAATTCGACAGCCGATCGTTGCAATGGAAATCAAAGCAACTTGCCGATTAGTTTATATCTATCATTCAAGGACTAACTGACAGTAAAAATCGGTGGCTTATCAACAGCGTTTATAGATGCGTTTATAAAGAAAAATTCACAAGTAGCCAATTTGTTTTTAAATTGTCAGTTGAGCGTTTCTTGCAACCGGTTGACGTTGACTTCTATTCTAATGAGACACTTTGCATTTGTGCGATTTTATGATTAATTTGCGTAATGAATAAAAACCACTCGCTCAGAGAAAAAATTAGGCGTTTTTCTTTTTTAGTTCAGAGCTGAGCTCTGAACCGAGCTCGAGCATTATGAGCGCTCTCTGAACCGAGAGTACTCAGATCGTTCTGATTATGAAACACACTTAAGTTGTCATTTTTAATAAATATATGTATAAATTGAATATTTATTAATTGTTGTTTATTAAATTGGCTAACCTGTTCCAGAACAACAAGGTTTGTCCGCCATTTCAACTATTCTGTTTTTTTTTCTGTCAAATGTGACTGTAAATATGTAATCAGCTTTTCATTCAGCCTGCTCAGTCAATTTATTCTGAGCTCATAGAGCGCGCTCCGATCATGCTCTGAACGAAAAAAGAAACACAAATTCTGAGCTCTGATGTATCTGAGCTAAAAAAGAAACACGAACTTTTTGTATAACAGTTCAGGTTGTGCTCTGAACAAAAAAAGAAAAACGCCTATTGTAATGCTTATTATATCTTTTGGCAATGATGTAAGAAAATTAAAAACGAGTTTTTTTTATCAAAAATAATAGTTTCTTACTTTTGTTCTTAAAGTTGCTATATATATCTTACGGAAATTATTTTGCGACAAAAGACCTTGCAAAGTATTTGTGTTGGAATTATTGCCAAAGAAAAGGTTATGCACATGTTCAAGTGTATGCAAAGGAAACGCAAAAAAAGGAGACCGAAAGTTCTTAGGAAAACAAAAATATAAATAATTGGCGCAACAGGTCCGTAGAGACCCTAGGCCTAGCTTCTCACAACCATTCGTCTTGTGTGAGTTTTTTTTTATTTTTGGGAAGAATGGAAGGGATCTACAATTTTATGCCAAGTCCAAACGGTCAATTGAGAAGCTCCTTTATGACAGTTATACTGAGACGCGAGATGTGGCGCAGTGAAAAAAACCTTAAGTTGGAATTTGGGTTTTCTCGGGACTCGAACCTGGGACCCCTCGCTTAGTAGTCCAACACACTAACCACTAAGCCACTGCGCCGACAAATTCTTAAATAATCCGTTATTTGTTCCAAACTTTGCGCTGCCAAATCATTCTCTTTGTCAAAAATAGTCATTCAAAAAATGGCGCGCCTAAATTGTAATTCATTTGACTCCGTTATCCGCACGACTGTGAATCTCCTCGCAAACACTCGGTATGACCATTTATCTCTCCATTCCTGTCGTTAAACTTGAAGGCAGTTAAAACAACAAACAAGCCAGGATGTCAAAGGATAATAAAAGCAATAAATCGACTGTACCCACCTGAATAATATTTTCAAATAAATAATCCAAACTTTAGTTTCCTCGCCATAGTACCGAGGGCTTTCTTACCTTCACGAAGGCGAGCTTGTTCATGATCATGGCGGTTGAGCAACAAGAAGAAACCCGAAAATATATGGACAATAAATATCCAGCAAATATATTTCATAATTTTGATATTAATCTAAATGGCTTCTGTGAAGCGAATCCAAGGATCGCCTGACTTTTTTGCATCGCATCCCGTGCTTTATGACCGTCTCCAAAAAGACAAAGTAGCCATTTAAATTAATTTTTGAATAGCCGCAGGCCGAAAGGTTCTGCCACTGCCGCTGCCGTATATGCAAATAAACTCCAAGGAGATATATCCTGCTTAAGATAAAACATCCTCATCCAGTGAGTGGGTGTAAAGCGTACACTTCCAATGCTCATATAAAATTGTTCCACGGGAGATGCTCCAAATGCAATTTGTACGTTCAACCCTTTTGTATTGTAAATCTGAGTGGTAGGTAATTAAGATAATTCTAATTGTATGCATGGATTTCGGCGGCAGAGCGAAATTTATACGGCAATAAAAAGGGTTGAGTGAACTTGAGATTTGCGAGTGTTCCTTCCAGGGGTGGTTTGAATTGAAATTTGGTTAGTAGCTATTGTAAGGGGCTCTGAAGATTGTCAAAGGTGTCAGATTTAATTTGCTATTTTATAACTGTTTTATTAAGTTCGATAAGGGAAGGCACCTTGACGAGAGTTCACTTGTTGTTGGGCCCTGCCTTAATGTCGTTGCAATAATAATGCTGTTGGAAGACGTTAGTCGTCTCAAAGGCTACTCAACCTATACCGTATTTGAAAATAAACTAACCAAAAACCACCCAGGGGACGAATATCTTACAAACTAATCGAGAGATTAGGGGCGAAGGGTTCCAGATTCTAGGCGACCTGAACTCAAAAAAAAGTCTAGAAAACTTTATACGAATAAATGGAAGAAATACAAATTCGTTCTCACGCAATACGATGACATTGGCACGGTCTGAACGCTCTTTGAGGAAATGCTGGGAAAACATGCTAATAGGATAAATTCACAAAGCTCTTCTTATAATAAATACTGCGTGTCGTTATTAAACAATGCTCAAGGTACCGAAATGACAGACCCAAAGGATATTATTGAAACTTTATGTCGTTCAGGATCGTATCTTAGACCAAGGAAATTTCAACTCCGGTCCCTTCTTCTACCAAGAAGAAGGTCTGCATCTGATGTAGTGATAAAGAAACTCACATATTGTTCCATTCTCTTTATGATTGGCGAAAGAGTATTACTGACTCCGGCAGGATCTTGAACCGCAATCGGCTCACATGTAATCACTAAAATGATTAAACCAAAAAGAGAGCGCTAAAAAATCAACAAAAGAGAAACATGTCCAAACTATATAAAAAAAAGAAAAACTTGTAAAAAATATGGCAAAAAAGTTTTTTTCCAAAATTTTGACGAAAAACGAAAACAAGCCAAAAATTCGACAAACAAAAAAATCTCTCCAAAAAAGGTTGTTAAAAACGAGTCGTCAAACGCTTCTGAAAACAAGTCTTAACCGTTCAAAAACGCGACGAGAAATAGGTTCAAAAATACGACACAAACGTCTTAAAAAAAACCCGTCCAAGAACACAGTCCGAGCACGCATCGAAAAGCGCTTTAAAAAAAAACACTTGCATTCTGGTATTAACATCGCCAAGAGCAATTTTTCGTAAGGACACTTTCTTTGGCTTTCACGCTGTTAAATGCAGACGCATGATCTTTTATTCCATTCCAAGCAAGACATATGCCCATCTGTATGGACATTCCCTTTGCAACATCTAATCTCAGCGATTAGCACCTATGTCCTATTTGCAAAATCTAATCCCTCCTTCAACTTTCTTGGGGCTTCGTAAACATTTCCTGTAAAAATATAAGCCCACTCCTCGCCGAATATATAATATTTTCAATGCGATTAAAGGGTTAGGACTCGCATCTACTCCCTTGCTGGCATCATTGAAGTCAGACGAAAAGGATACATATCCAAGATGATATTCATGTTTATCTTGCGATGGGCTTTGTTGTCACGAACACTTAACACCATCGGTCGACTTTTATTACCCTAAGCATACGAATAAGACATTTAAATCCCCTCGGAGGATATTTAAGAAATGCAAATAAGCCAAAGATTAATCTTAGTTACATCAAACACTCACCGAAAATGCTATGCATACTAAACAAAGGGTAAATTTACATTTTATGCAGAGCTTCAGCATAGTCAACTGACGAACCAACGACAACGACAAGTCATCCGCCAAATGTAAGCCAAAGATTAGTTTACCCCGTTCCCAGCGGCAATGGCAAGTGGGTGGTATGCTGAACAGTATATACTTGTGACATTTCATTATGATATCCTTCATGCATCACAACATGCAACACCGATGGAAACAGCCATTCCACTCAGCTCCGGAGAAACTTCAATTAAATTTTCTCAAAGAAAACCGAATGCTGGTGCTGTACTGTGCTGTGCTCTGGTCATATTTCAACACTCCGAGGTCATTTATCATATGACACATATTCTTTTGTAACAGCATGTCTGAGGGGGTTGATTACGGGGTGCGCAGAAAAATATGTCGCATGAAAAATGATAGCCCCATACACTTAGCTCTTCGATTTATTTCTGGATTTGAAGAGACGATGATAAATCTGGAAGGACAACAATGTCAATAAGCGTGTACGTAGCCATACAGAGGACAAATGACCGAAGCGAAAGGGTCTAGGTTGCGATTAAAGCAATTTTTCAATCGAGATGAAGTTTTATCACTGTCAACTGTCCATATAGTTGTGATGGAATGCATGTTCGACTTTGCTGTGTTTATGTGAAGAAAAATTTCTAATATGAACGAGTCTATTCTTGTGCGATTAACTTTCCTCCCAAGCAGGATAATGCTGCGAGGAGGAATTCTCAAGGCAAGAGATTACAATCGGATTTTCATTTCCGCAGAGTGAAAATTCATTTCCAGCTACTACGTTCAACCTCGACTACCCTTGCGGAGGGGTGCATAATTTTAAAGGAGTTTCGTGTAAATTTTGGACTTGAGATTTCCGTGCATTGTGCTACCGGTGTGGAGACGTGGCCGCTTGCTGCTGATCAATGGAAGAATCATGTAATCCAATTTTTATTGAAAATCGATGATGAAAGAAAAAGGCCGTGCAAAATTAAAGATTCGTTTAGTAAATAAGTTGAGTGCGGGGGATGGCTTAAAGTGGGAAATAAATTCGCACTATGAAATGTATTTCTTGAATCTTTTGAATGCATATAAATCTTCTTATAACACTTCCTTTTCAAGACTTCTCTAAATCGGATAAATTGTGTGACCCGAACACGGCTTTAAGGTCCCCAGGACTGTATTATACCCCTAAAATAAAATATACAATTGCTAAAGGTAAGTACAGTAGTCCCTCGATAATGTGAACTAATTAAAAAAAGGCGTTTTCAGATTTTAGAGGGATTCACATTACTGGAACTTTTTTTTAGTACTTACTAAACTGATTTTCAAATTTACTAAAAACAACACAAAATGATTTTTTAAAACACGGTTTAAATGTTTATTAATTTAGAAGAAAAACGAAAATCGCACGCAAAACGAGCAAGAGAAATATAAAAACTTGTACAAAAAAATTCATTTTCATTTGGTGAAAGGACTTCTTTTTATTGTCGTCAAGTTGTTATTCAAAATGGGTATCAAAGCATCGGCCAGGCCAGCATGATAACAATTTTACTTGTTTTATTTCTTTTTTTTTAAATTTAATAGTAAAATAAACACTTTTCCGGTAAACCTACACCGATTAGTAATGAAATATAACATCACTCAAATGCCAAATGACTACCTATTCTGTCTCATCAAGATATACGATATTTTCCATTAGATAAATTTCGACTCACGGAAAAAAAAAGATCATATTCTGAGTTTTTTCACTGCGCCACCTCTCGCGAACGTCTGACAAATATCGGAGAGTATAACTGTCATGAAACTGCTTGGACTCGGCATAAAATTGTAGATCTCTTTCATTCAATTCAAAAATTAAAAACTGACACAAAACGAATGGTTGTGAGAAGCTTGGCTTAGGGTCCCTACGGACCTGCTAGCTATTTTTTTACATTTACCTTGGCTCTGGACTCTGGAGCTCAATTTTAAAAACAGCTCAATCAGTAATTCGCCTGGAACTTCATATCAAAACTTGCGTATTTTTTTTAAAACGTTTTTTAAGTCAAAAACTGCCAGTGTAAAAGTAGCCGTTATATATATGTGTCATAAACAAAATATATGCTTAAGTCTTACGGCTCTCTTTAAAATCTAAAGTTAATTATAATATTAGTGCAGAATTTTTTGCCATATGCATTTCCAACGTAAACAACATTTAGCCCTAATTGCGGACCATTATACTGTAATATCAACAGATATTTTCATCCCTTGACTATTTATTTTGTGTTTCCTTTGAACAATCATTACATAACGAAACCACTAATTTGCATCCAAGTTGGCAACGCAAATAAAATTGAATTACCTTCCCCCAACTGAAATGTGAACGTGTTGACATTTCGGTTGACTGGTATTGGTAGACTTATTTTTGAGCATACGTGGCCAGGTCAGGTTACGTCCATAATCGCATTAAAACTGTCAACCCTCTGGATTTTAAACTCTGCGTCCACCAGTCGGCGGAAATACCCTCCTCCCATGCACACTTGTAGTCTTTATTTATCTGCTGGGGGTTAAATGACACAGAAATCAAATAACGGTAATGAAATCAGAATTTACGTACGGTGTACCTACTCGAGGCAAGACTGCGGACAGCTAACAATGCAAATTGTAATTGCATAGGATTTCATTTTCCAGAGGGTGGGGCTGAAACTCCGATTCCTCACTTCACATGAGGATTGCTAACTGTTGGAATGGGGGGGCATCGAGCTTCCGCGAGCATTTATGAAACTAAAATCGAGCACTAAGTCCACGGCATAAATCTTCGATATACAGCATCAGATGGCGATGGCATCCCTGAAGGATTTCCAATCGATGTTATTTTCCTCTGCAACATGTCGATGGATGGGGGATGAATTATAGAATTTTTTTTTTATCAAGAAACCTGCCAATCCAACTGTTTTGTGTTGGTCATGTTGCGCTCCGAGTCAAAGCTGTGTATTTACTTGCGAGAAGCAGACGTACGCAGAAAATTAAATTACACAACCGTGCTCTTGCTCAACGCTCATTGTTGTAATTTGCTTCCAGTTGAAGGCTGTCAATTTATGTCAAATTGTAACCGAAGTAAGTGACGTGCATGCGTGTTTCATGTGGTCGTGTGTGAATACATTCTTTCGCCATTTGTGTACGGCACTGGCACCCCTTCTTATCCGGGATTAAGGGTCAATCAAAAGTGTATACTCGTATTCATGGTGTATAATGCCAAGGGCAGCGTAATACAATTATTAGGGGCGCTGACATGGGGTGTCGTTGAGCGGTCGGCGCTAAAATAACATTTTATTTTTTTTTCCAAATTTGTTGAATTTTATCAGCCGAGGGTGGCTGAAGTGAGAATATTTTAAATTAAAATTTCATCGGTTTTGGGAAATCTTTCTGGCTTCCACTTTCTAATTTCACTATGTGCCCCGTGCCCCTTGGAAAGGTAAACTCTATTAAATTATCTTATCGTTGCAAGTGGAATTTATGTTTATATTTTTTAGGGCAGTCCTGGAAGACGGATGTCTGCCGTGGGGGCTGTAAAACAGAATCAGAGTTAAGTTCCTTGGGGTGGCAATTAATCATAGATATTTTTTTTTTGTATTCTCTGTACAGATAATGTCAACAAAAATGGGTTCAGTAATTTTGTTCTTATTTGCATAGCCATTAGTAATCTTAGATGTTAACCTTATCCCACTGGAGTTAAACGCAGCTCGGCTATATTTTATGGCCTCTGTGCATGAATAAATCATTGAAAAATTGGTTGAGGCAAGAGTTGGTGCTATTTTTGGGCAGAGGTGCAGCTTCAAATGAAACCTGATATTTTTATATTCCTGTGATATTTTGTTGTTATTAAAAGAGCGTTTCTTGATAACGCTCTTTGGTGAAGCCTGGACGGATATTATCTTACATATAAATGGGCGAAGGCAAATAGTTAAGAACCACTTTCCCTGCCTTAAACACAAAATAGTCGCTCGATTTTTGTTTTTTGTTCGGAAGATTGTGCAGAGATGCAATGCTGTGTGTAATTTTTTGTCACATGTGTTGTGTATAAGCCAGGTTACTATAATGTTAGAATTTCTACCACTGGGCGAACTCTAATTTTAATAAACGAACACTTATGTAAGTCACAAACAGTTTTTGATCTCAATGGGACTAGGCCCCCGCGTCAATTGGTCTAAAAGAAATAGGATGAAAGCGAGAACTTTTTTAGTCAAAACCGAAAGTTTAAAATACAACAACACACTGCATACGTATATAATAAAAAATTACGTATATAATAAGGATAAGCTATGGTAGAAAGCCCACCATACCATCAGGTATCATTCAACGGATATGTACATTCAAGCAATCATTTTTTACTGAAGTCCCCACTTCTTACCAAGCATTTTGATAAAGGCGTAGAATGCACAGACTTCTTTCCAGTTAAGTTTAGGGTAGATGATGCCTCCTAAGTATTTGGCACTGGCGGGAAAGAAATTGGTTATTGAGACAAGGGTGTTTAAATGTTAGTATTGCGTTCATTCAATTGTACTTGGGTTAAAGCTCAGGCCGCATCTTGGAGTCCCAGGCACTAAACTTACTCAAGCCTCTTTCCATGGTTTCATGGCACCTGCATGCGCAATAACTTTGAAGCCGTCACTGTCATGTGTTGACAGCTCACAGGATTTTGTCTAGTTCCATATAGTGCACAAGAAAGGCGTGATTTGGTTAAAGGGCTTTTACCTAGTTTTGGCTGAATAATCTATGTTTTGTGCATGGAAATAATCCTTCAAAATGACAGTAAATTCCTTCGCACATATCTCTATATTTTTAAATGCGGCCTATTTTTAAGAATATGGCTAAGATGTATTACTTATGGGAGAGTGAAATTTAAATCATTATATTCTTTACTTCGTGCAAGGGTAGTCTCTGTAGACCTTCCATTGAGGTATGCGTATTGGGACTAACAACGGGAAGAGCTTTCTAGACATGTCCGTATCTGAAGGTCAAGTATGCATTTAAATGCTATAAGCACATAGGCATTAACTAATTGACCTGATATCTTTGGCGGATTCGTGCGGACTGGTTAACATGGTTTACTAGGATCTAGCTTCTGTAAATTTCAAGAACAAAGGGCATCCAAAGTTTTCCAGTTTTTGCAGCACGATAAGAAGAATGCCTTCTGCGAAGATGCGAATGGGGCAAGAAATATTTTACAATGTTATAATACATTCTATTTCTTCTAGGTTGTCTTGCAACTTGGCAGGTATTGTGCAGTGGGGTCAGTTCTGTTTTGACATTTGTGTAGTAAACACATGCGAAATACACGCTAATACACGCTCCAGAACGCGGAATATTGGTGACTATTTATTTGAGCAATAATCGGTCGGTGACTTTGGCACAACGTGAATTTCGTCGCAGATTTGCTAGCCGTCCAACGCCTACTGGTGAAACACTGCGACGTTTAGCCGCTCGCCTCGAAGAGACTGGCACAACACGAGACGTTGCCAAGAGTGGCGGGATCGGGAGCGCCCGTTGTGCCGAGAATATCGCCTCTGTTGACGCGGCCATTTTTTTTCGAGAACGCCGCTGGTCAAACGACAACAGTGAACAATGCGCTCTATAGGGCCATGTTTAGGACATGTGGTTCCAACAGGACGGAGCTACGGCACACACTGCGCGAACCACAACCGATATTCTGAAAGCGGTGTTCCCGGGTCGTTTTTGGCGATTTGCACTAGCCCGCAAGATCGCCTGATTTGACCGCTCCAGACTTCTTTTTGTGGGGCTTTTTGAAGTCGCGGGTTTATGTCAACAAGCCTCAGACTCTTGCAGCTCTTAAAGACAATATCCGTCAAGAATTTGAGGACCTATCGCCGGAAGTTTTGGCCAAAGTGATGGAAAATGCCATAAAAAGGGCTCAAATGACAATCAACTGTGGCGGCGGCCATTAACATGACATCATATTCTCGACTTGATGTAAAAAAAATTAAAAGACCAAATAAAAATAATCCACAAGAAGAATCAAAGTTTTTCATTTTTTTTTTAAATCACAGCCAAAAAACATCGGAAGGTTATTTTTGCGTCACCTTGTACCTCATTTTTTAACAGAGACTTAGTTAATTTTAACCCATTTTTTTTAACCGTGCAAAAATCGGAATCTGTTGTGGTCAATTTTTGAACGTGCATGTTTATGCAATGCTCCCTAAAGCACTGATGTTTTTTGTATATATTTTTGTTAAACTACCTAATTATGCGATTAGCTAACAACCAGCCCCAGAGCTAGCCTTTAAAATATTTTTTTGCAACTAGCGAAAAGGACGCAGCTCAGCTTTTGGTTGTACGAAAAGCGAGTGACTGAAGTGTAGCGTCAGCATCGAATTTACTCCTCAAATTTTAATAATAAACTTTCCAATTTTGTGGTCCGATATACTTGCATCCCGCAAAATAAGAAAATACTCTTAACCTGGGCATTTTCAAGTGCAATAAATCGATGCCGTTCACAGTGAAATAGAGAAATACATCACAGGCTTAGAAGTTTAAAGCCCCGTTTCCCTGATAAGAATTCTAAACGAAGTGAACTATAGCAAAATTAAGCCTAAGATATCACAACTAAAAAGAAGATATCATTAAATTTCAATAAGGCTAGAAAAATTGAAAACCAAAACAGTGACCTTCAATGCATTTTTTTTAAAAAACAACGCATTAAGGGTTTCAAAAAGTCGAAAATTACAAGATCTGCAATAGTTGACAAACTTCCAAAAGTCGAATAATGCAATTTCAACATACAAATATAATACTAAAGAAAAGAGAAAACATATTCTGGCCATGTTACCATACATGACAAAGAAGACCGACGTTTATATGAAAATATTATGAGAAATCATTAAATACCTACAATGTAATAACTATTATGTTTGTTAAGTTCTTGCTTGAAGCAAATTTATATTTTTATTATTATAAAATGTACCTACCTAACAAAATGTGCTGTGACAAAAGTGAATTAGTAAAGATTGTTAAGTACTTTTATTATTTTCTTTTTAAAGTTGAATGAATTAACTTTTGTTATTTAACTATAGTAAAGTTATAAAGTACTTATCAAATAAGAACTTAGACTAAAGCAAAATAATTTCTGTTTTGTTTTTCGTTCCTAAAGAAGAATGTATTTTTTTTTGTAACTTTTTGATAAAATAAAGATTTGAATTAACACAAATAAGTCTTTTTGCTTAAACCCACATGATTTTGATTCGCTCCAAAAGAAAACATTGCAACATTATGTGCTTTTCTTGTTTCTTTATTAAATCAGCTTTTAAAAATAAAACCATTTTTTATTTTTGTGTTTTTTTTATGTTGTTCGGTATTTTGAGTTTTTCTGTTCAATATCCAAAATTTTACCAACTTGTTGTCACTTGATATGACTTTGTTCAATATCAAAACTGATTAATTGTTGATTTTAATTTAACCATTTCAAACAAAACAAAAATAATTTTTGTGACTCGTTTTATAAACAAAATTGTCAAGGCTTTCAGAAAAAAAATCAATACCAATAAAAAATGTTCTGATATAAACAATTTTTAATCTGAATCGGACGTTGAACAATATAGCATCCAGCGGACACATTGCTTATATTTTCTTCAAATCTAACTTAAATAGATAGACTTTTAAATTGTATTCCAATGTCCAAATTATTCAGGAGAGTGTAAACCGAAAATGAATATTTAATAATCTGCGAATGAAAATGTTCATTATTAGAAATGTCTGGCATTTATTGCGCCATACTTACTCACCGCTAAAAATGAATCAATAGTGATTGGAAAAATCTTGCCAGCATGAAAAGTTAGCCTCCTCTGTGACCGATGCATAAAGAACAAACATAGCTGGCGATATTCCCTGGTTTGATCCAACCAGTTAGTGTAAAAAATCGCCCCCGACAAACATTCGCTTTCAGCAACGAGCGAGTTGACGTAATAACAAATCGGTAGGACCTCCACAATTAAGCCGATCATAAACGTTGTCGATGCGATCAGTGTAGATCTATCATTAGAAATACTGATATTGATTAGAGTAGCTCCCAGAGACACTGTTGTTGCTATGAACTGAATGAAATATGTTACCGACATGATGGGTTTCAGAGTGTCGGTTAGTCTGCGAATGGGAGAACTATATATCTGTATATATGTATATGAATTGGATTGCGCGAAAAACTCACTCGATAATTTTCTTATGATCACTAATACACTGCAACAATTCGTGCGTGTTATCCTCCCGTGTTGACTTTGGATCTGTTCCAATTCTATGCACTCGCATAATAAGGATCTTGAAATATGATCGCAATACTCGGATAAAGATGACCGCATACGTATCATTGGCCACCTGCTGGAGTACGATCGAGTTCATTAGGCAGTACTGAATCGCAGCGACTATGGCTAAGTTCCATTTTGATTCGCGCCAATTTAAATACGGAATATAGAAGGAATATGGCGGTCTTTCCATATAGACCGATGCCGCAAGTGTAACTGTCGAATATGTTAAGTAAGCGCTAAGAAACAAAAACACTACTCGTTTTCCAAATCGAATGACTTGCTGAGCTTCGCAAATCTCCTCCGGATACTTGATGCGAGCGTCTAGCTTATCGAGAATGGCCTCCATTTTGGCCAGGAAATCTCTATTTACGGTAACAATGACAAATTTGATTCCACTGCAGTATGTAGCAACTCCAACGTGCACGGACGTCAGGAACTCATTAATTTGAATATCTTCAGAACCAATGAAGTAGTACAGCGTAAATGCCATTGGAGTAATAAAATATGTAGTGATGTTAATTACGAAGGAGTAGATAAAATAGAAGGATTTAAACTTCTTGGGCATTAAGATGCCCAATATCTGAAAAACCCCGCACAGATATTTAGTACTGTCGTTGGTTTTGAGCTTGGCCGCAAGTAAATCTGTTGGAACTAGCTTAGCAGACATTGTTTGTCTCGATGTGTTTACGAATTGGAATAGAAAACAAAACTACTTCGCTGAACTCGGATTTCCTTCCATTGAGGTGAAAGCAAAGGCTAGTAGTTTGAACAATTAAACGCTTGCGTGTGGAGCTGAGTTAAACACAAATGAAAGTTTTGATTTCCTTGTTTTGGGGTGTCTTAAGTTTGTGGAACTTCATCAATTTTTTTAACAATCAAAATTTACTCGTTAGCTGTTGCCAGCATTCTCATTATGCTCTTAGGTACTACCAACGCCTATACAATCATATTCTCAGCAGGTGTTATATTCCCAGAACTAAAATATTTATAAATATTTTTTTTTACTCTCTTTCAGTAAAGTGTTGAGAGTATATTGGTTGTCTTCAAGTAAATACATTGGCAAACTTGTACTACTTAATTAATAGGACTTCCGAAACTTGTTTAGTCTTATTGTAACTTACTTATGGTCTATTTGTATTTTGTATTTGTATTTTTATTTACAACAAATATTTCACATTAAGATTACAATCTTGTTATTTGTGAAGGCTTAAAGAATAAAGGAAATTCAAGAGTATTTCGAAATCTTAAGCTAAGTGAAGTACAATGTGAACTAGAGTTTGATAAATACAGAAAAATTAAAGTAATATTAAAAGTAAAGACAAAATAACAGGAAAAAAGAATAAAAAGAACATAAAGAATAGAATGTTTTAAGACATTATTTAGTGATTTTATTTTATTAACAGTGGCCAAGTGTTTAAAGAGAAGATTTTTGAAAATGTTTGTGTTTTTGATCCTCCTAAGTGTTACAGGTAATGAGTTCCATAAAAGAGCGGCATGGACAGTTCGTTCGGATTGTTGGGAGTTGAACCTGGGTCGGATCAGGACTGCGGTTCTTTGCGAACTGGCAAATACTAGTCGGTTGTGCAAGTACTCAGGCTGACGTGACTGCATAATATAGTGCAATTGTATTAATGACCTGAATTTGAAAAGGTTATCAAGTGTCAGTCCCACAATGAGCTTAGAGTGAGCAGAAATATGGTCAAAATATCGTTTATTGTAGATGTATCTCGCGAAGTTATTGTATATTACATTAAGTTGTCGCCTTGTGTTGTAGTCAACACTGCAGAAGATTTCGCAGCCATACAAGAGGATGGGTAAAAGAAGTGCCTTAATCAGTAACATCTTTGTGCTAACAGGCACAAGCCTTTGAGATGACCAAAGCAGGCGGAGACCACAATATACCTTACCGATTGCAGTAGGTACATGATCAGTCCAACTTAATGTATCGTTGAAGATTATCCCTAGGTTCCTTGCAGAACAGACGTAATCAATAGTTGACTGACCTAATTTAATCAGTGGGAATCTTGTTGTATCTAATTTCCGTTTATAAATGCATAAAGCTTTACACTTTGCCGGGTTAAGAGACAAGTTATGCTTTAGTGCCCACTGCTGTATAATTTGAAGATCTGCGTTAATCTGGTTAATGCCATTTGTTATGCTGTCTAACGGACAGCGCGAATATAATTGGACATCGTCTGCAAACATGTGGACATTGCAATACTTGGCTAAACGGGAAAGTTTATTCACATATAGCGAAAACAATAACGGTCCGAGTATTGAACCCTGTGGTACCCCTGAAGGAACATGAAGAAAAGATGACATCCGATTTCCCACTACAATGCATTGCTGACGGCCAATTAGATAGGAGCGCAAGAGTTTAACTGCGAGAGGAGAAAATCCGAACTCGTCCCTGAGTTTTTTACAGAGCTGTCTACTTTTACAGTACGTCCGTGTTTTTGATATTGTGTGACCACATTTGAGGTTTTTCCTTTCGTTGTTTCCTCAAAATAAAATGTTTATTTCCAAAAATTAATATCTCATTCTCAATATATAAGGTTTAATATAATTTAATTTAATTGTTCATAAGAAGATGATTAATATCGTGTCTCTGTGATTGTAAATTGTTGCAAATGTAATATTGAATGTAATAATCTACTGTCAAATAGTAAGGAATAGGTATGTACTTGAATGTGTCTTGTTCATATCTTTTTATTTCCTTTTTTTTTACAGTCAGTCGGGTTTTTTAAATTACCTTTTTTTTTTATTTTTATCTTTTTAGCCTATGACACTCCGGGGAAGAACACGAATCTAACGACCACCTCACTCTTCAAAATCGGTCAAGCCATTTAGGCTACACGGCGTCACGTAGGAACGTACAGGATACCCGCGAAACACATAACCCTTTCCCGAATCAAACACTACAAATCCGTCAAACTCAAAAAAATTACCAAAACTCTCTCAGAGAGCTGAAAATATACGCCAAAATACGTTGATAGACTTCGAGCTACTTCGAGCAACTTTCATCTTTGACATCTAATACAAATCACAAATAAATATACCTTACCTTACATTTTTGCAACATATGAAACGTTCTAGGGCAACATTCGACCACCACCGAATTTTCTTTATTTTTACAGATTTTATTGTTTTGTGCAATTAATTTTTAAGCCGGATTTTGAATTTGTTTCTTGACAACTTTGTGCATTTGACATATTTATCAGTACTTGGCGGTTGAAATTCTCTGAGCTGTTTCGAGACAAGAGAGGAAACACTCGTTACTCGTTATTTTGCTAATTTTCTTTTTTTCTGACATTTTTGATGAGAACGTGTATAGACTTTATGTGATTGCGATCGATTTATATCGATCACGTTCGATTCAAACTGCGTACGCGAACGAACCTAATGTATCCATTTAGATCAGCATAATATTCGTTTGATGGTAACACTATCCACTTAAAATAAATAATGCGATTTTTGGCTGTCAGTGCGATGTTGAGTTGAAATGTAGATGCTGCTAGGTGCGAGTTGCGATGCTATTGTGAATAGATCAGAACGTAATTTATTTCACATTTCAGTGTATTCCATATCTTGACATTTCTATGACAATTGTTTTTTTTTTTTCGTTTTTCCTTAAATTTGGATTTATATCTTTTTTGTTTAGCCTATGACACTCCGGAGAAGAATACGAATCTTATGGCACCCGACTCTCTAAAATCGGTCAAGCCATAAAGGCCACAGGATGTCCCGATGGAACGTAAATATGATACGCGCGAAACGCATAACCCTCTCTGTGTGCAGTCGGGTAAAAAGGCTCAATGTTAAAAAAAACTCACTTTATCAATTGTTATCAACTTTCAAATTGTTATTAACGACCGAGAAAATTTGGTGGGAAATTGATAAATCGGTTATTTTTAAATAAGTTGACTCTATTATTTTACTTCAACTAACTCTGTAGGAGGATATATTAAAAGTATTCCTTGGGATACCAAAATCTGGTTGATAAATAAATAAGTGATTTTTCCGCCTGCACTATGTTATGCTTCCTCATCGGCTCACTCCCCAGATTTAGCCCCTGCGACTTTTTTATGTTTCCAAACATCAAGAAATGGCTTCTCGGCAGTAGATATTTTGGTTCGAATGAAGAGTTCATCAAGGTCCTCGAGAAATCGTATTATGCATTTGAGTGGCATAAAGAAAGTGGGAAAACCTTTGGACGAAATGTATCGAGCTACAAGGAGACGATGTTGAAGAACAAAATATAATTTTGTAAAAAAGATTGTTTCTTATTCAAATTTTCGAGGACTTATTGACCCACCTTTGAATGTGGCGTTGAAAGTCTCAATATATAGGTATTCAGTTAGTAACGACAAAAAACTGATGCCATATGAGAACGACTTTCCATTAAAGTGGTAAATTTCTCAGTCCTAACTGTATACTTTTCATTCTGGCTCTTTAATTCACCTGCTGGGCCTCAATCCTTTATAAAACATGAATTAGAATTCCAGTATTTATGCAGGAACTCATAATGTAAGCCAATCTATATTCAAAGTTTTCCAAAACAAGATATACGGAAGACCTCTTCCAAGTATTTCTGAAAATAAACAACAGTCCCAAAGGCAAGTGATACCATGCATCCCAGCCTTTCCCTCCCAAACCAGTCAATTATTCTATCGATTATTGCAGGCAATCACACAAAACGAGAATTTATGTCTCGCACCTCGGCAATAAATCCTCTTAAGCGGTTCTCCCACTTCTGATTCCGGATTTACACATGTTCAAAAGTACGATTTTTTACCATATTTTCTTGCTGCGTTGGTTTCACACCCTTATGTATTAAAAATGAAACAGAAAAGGGTTGAAAGGGTTCACAATGGCTGACGTCTCTCGCTATACTCATACCCACTAGTAGCAACCAGTTGCGAACAATTCTTTAATCTTCAATGGGAAACCACTTTGATACAATATGTACGTTAGATACTCCCATGAGGCCCCAATTTGGATGTTAAGAACCTTCCACTGCAACCCCTGTGGTTTTTCGTACAGCATCCAATATAAAAATTGCGGCTCATATCTTTTATGCATTCGCATGGTGGAAGCGATTTTTGACTCGACTCAACTTGCGCCAAGACTAATTTAACGCCAATTCGCAACACACCCCGGGATACACATTCCATAGAATCACATCAATACGTCATCTTTGGGACGCTTTCTGATTTATCTAGACAAATCTTTCATATCCATAGAGCAGTCGGCTAAACATATCCCACATCATTTGTCATCTGCCGCTAAACGCTACCCTTACTGTGGGAAGAATGTTACGAGGCAAATCCCCTTGCCAGCGTCCAAAAAAAATATAATCCGATGATAAAATTATTATAAATGATTTTTGAATTGCTTGATGTGCTTTTAAAGGCACGTTTCCTGTGGCATAGCATGCAGCCTCTAAAATATACACCAACATGACTTTATGGCACCGCATAAAATGGAAATATTTGGCAAGAACGACGTTAATACGAGTACGAGTAGGTATGTATTCATTCAAAAATAAACTCCTTTGGACATTCCCATGCAGCAGATAGATCCTTCAACGAGGCCAACCCCAACACACATTATGTCGAATTGGAGCAAAGGAAAATTCATCATTTCGTAATTAGAAGTCATAAATTACACATGACCACACATTACAAAGGATTGGTGGTGGATGTGGTCACAAGTGTAAACTATTGCTTCCCAAAGCAAAGCACTGGCAATCGTAAATTAGTTTTATAGGAAGGACATAAAGCATTTCGCTGAGTGGAAGTGGTGGTTGGTTTTTCTGATTGTGGCGGTGGAGCTGCTATATACTTGGACCGTAAATAGAGATGCAAACCATACGTGTGGAGAAGTGGAGGAAGAAGAATTTATTAGATCTTCTCATTACGGACAATAAATTACACATGTTCCCATGGAACTGCAAATTAAATCAAAAGGCAATTGTATATGTAAACAACATATTGTGGTTCAGTTCGAATTGGATTTAATTGAGAGGATGCACTCCCACGAAAGGATGGACGAGTGCCTTCATGCGGTGCCACCTTCTGGACCCAATGATGATACGGTGCAGTGTTTCCATCTAAATTAAGGCTGACCTAGGTATATGGCTCATTATATTCGACATTTAAGATTTTATGGATATCTACATATCTGTTCACAAATCATCAAGCCAACCACAAAAAACAAGTTATTAGGTAAAGCTTCTCACAGCCATTTTTATTTGTTTTTTTCCGAGGATCAAAGCGAAGATCGAACAGTAGTCCAGCGCCCTAACCAGTAAGCCATTGCAACCACGCAACTTCTAGCGCGCTCTATAAAGCCGACGAAGATCAGAATCCTGCTTTCAATATATATATGACGATTACCCAACAAAACTAAGCTAAGGTAAAGACAAAGACCTGACGTGACGGTTTTCCCGCCCAGCTTTTCATAGTAGCTGGGGATGGCGAGGAGCATGAACCAGCTTATTTTCAAGATTGAGTGAAATGAATGCGTGCCTGATGAGTTGAATCTCAGCATCGGTTGCCGGCCAACAAGAAAGGAGACCATTTTAGCTGCGCAACCTATAGGTATCAGCCTAAAAACCTTCATACATAACCAGATTTGGGGGTGCAGTTTTAATTCAAAAAAGGTGCTGAGAAAAAAACAATAAGTTCAAATCGATATACACAATCTTTCCGTTGAAAGTCCGCCTATCAAAGCTTTTTATAGAGACGAGCCATATTTAGTATTTGGCAAACCTGCAGAAATCGTTCTTCTTTTTGGAAAAATTGTGCGACAACGAATTGAACAGGACTTCAAAATCAACATCTATAACTTTAGGGTTCTATAAGGGACTTTGTTTACACCGGCTCTGCTATAAATTCTGATAACAACATCTCAGCATGTATACCCTTGCCAGTCTTTGTTCTTTGGTCTGAGAAGGAAATTAGTCCCATTTCGAGCTTCTGAGTAGATTCTCTATAAGACCTTGATCATCGAAGTCTCCTGCTTGATGGCGCCAAGGCGGATAAAAATGTACTCGGTCGCTTCATGAGAAAGATTCTTCGTGATATTTTTCTGTCCCCCTTGCATTGACGGGCTTTGAATAAGGAGATTCAACGATTAGTTAATCAAAGCGCCCCGCAAAATTATTTCAGAACTCAAACAATTTCTACCAGAAAGAATTGTCGTTGCATTTCCTTTGGCGCAAACTTTAGGGAAACAAAGGCCCTGCCTAGTCATCTGCTTTTGGCAAACGGTTCATAGAATATTGCAAAGTACTTATTAAAAAGAACTTATTTTATTTTACGTTTATTATCTGCAACTACCGTGTGTCACCCCATAGCATATAACAATTTTATTGTTCCATTAAACAGTGTGTGCCATGCCTGCCATAACAAACGTACGTTCCTCCTTCATAATATCAGATCCGAGAAATGGTGACAATAATTTCAAAATATATGTATTGACTTCCATTTCATCCCTGTTGCAAATAAATGTAAAATCAAAAGGACGCAAAAAAACGGGAACTAATATTCCTTATTCGTTCATGCCGGCATTGTTCAATTGTTTGGCTTGGCATCGAATTGGCATTGAACATATATTTTAAGTTCGCGCACGTTTCATTCGAATTTGAGAGGTAATAATCGATCCCTGAGGCACTTTAAAAATAAATCGGATTTAAAGTTGCCTTTTTATTTCCCCATCTCTCATGTTTTATCGAAAGGAGATGTACTGGAAAAATAAAAAAGGCATTTTTGCATTTCCTTTACAGGCGAAACCATATGCCAGATATATCCACGTGGGGTTGATGGCTTGGCCGATATAATAGGGCTTCAGAAATTGCCAAATATACGAGTGATTCATTCCTTGAGGGACTGTTATCTTATTTGTTTGCATTAGATAACTAGTTAAAAGGCGTATAGTGATAAATAGCTTTTTGCGTTGGGTGCCATGAGGCATTCGTCACGTTCTGTCAACTTTTTCATCAAGACTTATCTACCGGATCTATGGACATAGGAAGAAAGTTTACCAACAAATTGCGAAACAAAACTCATCTTTTTGCTATGCAAGAATATGCAACTTCGTATTATCCCCAGAGGAAATAATCCATAATATTAGGTGTACTTTATTTAAAACAAAAAAGAGACATTTCATAAAAGTAGTAATTTTAATATCTATCAATTTTCTTTGTACGGAGGTAAGTGTATGAGGATCCGGTCGAGATTCTGCTTTGCAAAATTTAAAGCAATAAAATTCTGCTTATTCTTCTTTTTCCAACTAACAAATATAAACGACGAAAAAAAAAATACATATAAAAAAACTATTTTAAATTTATGTGATTTACTTTTAATTTTTAAATAAAAATAAAACTAAAACTAAAAGAAACAAGAAAAAATTGATCACATATTAACAAACAATTTTAATAAAAAAATATCTATTGAAGAAAAAAATAATGCAAAATTTAACTAAAAGAAAATATGAAATTATTTATTATTGACTTTTATTTATACATACTTATAAATCATAAATTTATTTTTACGTACCTTTTAAATTTAAGTTACATACTTAATACCTTCAATTTCTTAATGTTTGAAAAAGATTACTTTTTTACATTCCTAATCACTTTGAATATAACAAAATTTAAATTCGAACTTTCCTTGCAAAACTTCAGTTTTTTTTAACCAAATGCTGTTTAATCAAAATTTCTTCGACACGCGACTCGGAAGGATCTTCGAATACTCTAAAGCCATTTTCTTAGGACGTTCGTTGTAATTACTGTTACGCTGCGATATAATAACAAATAAAAGTGTTATCATCGGCCTGGCCGATGCTTTGGTTTTGTATGGGAAGTACTAGAACTACTTAACCGACATAGCCCATTTTCAATAACAACCTGACGACGATAAAAATAACTTCTTTCACGAAATTTCATTCGCCTAAGTCAGTTCCTTTTGGCGGTATCGTGCTTTCAACAGACAGAGAGACACATGGCTCTAACATTGATTTTGTATGGGAGGTACCTAAACTACTTGACCGACACAGCCCATTTTCAATAACAACCTGACGACGATAGAAAGACGTACTTTAACCAAATTTCGTCCTCCTATGTCAATTACTTTGGGCGATATGGTGATTTCAACAGGCAGACAGACGGACATGGCTGAATCGATTCAGAATGTATATACTTCATGAGGTCTCCTGTGACTCCTTCTTGGCGTTACAAATGTAATGACAAAGTGAATAAACCTTCCTGTGGAGGGTATAATAAAATCGAATTTTTCAAAAATACCTACGACATCTTTAATTTTGTTCCCAAGAGGAAATATAAGGCTTCAAATAAATATTAAGAAAAGAGGAGTTAAAATTAAAAAAAAAATATTCTCTCCATCTTTCTGCAAAGCGCGCGCTTTTGAACACTTTCCTCACATTTCTTTTATTTTTTGCAGAACTTTGTAAAGCAAATTTTTGAAAGCAGAATTTAGAAATGCAGAATTTTGTAAAAAGATTTTTGACCCCGCAACGCCTTACTTTTCAAAAAGCTTGGCGTCAAAATCTTGATGGATCAAAATTCTTTTTACAAAATTATGCTGTTCTTAATTCGCGACAAAAAATGGGTGAAAAAACGCATCAAATAACACGTCAAAAACTGCGTAAAAATAAGCGTGAAAGAACGCTTCAAAAAACGAGTGTGAAAAAATCGCGTAAAAAAACACGATTCGGAAAGGCACATCGTAGTTCTCAGTTTCCGTAAGTGTTGTAGGTTTCCGGAACATCTAGCTTCTAGCATCCCTTGGTATCGTCGTCTAGTGCTTAGCGTGTGGCGCTGATCATCCATATAGTGCAACAATGTTGTCATCTGGAAGAATGCATTTACATCCTTAAGAGATGAATCACTCGGTCTAAGAATTGGAACAAGACGATGTTGTAAGTTCAATATCTTTTCCAAGTGAGATTTCGCTGCGTTTCCTCAGGCCAGAATCCCATATCTTATGCGCGACTCCGCTAGCGAGTACACTTGCTTTTGCACATCGAGATTGAAGTATCTCTTAAGATACTTACACTATTGGGAAGATAGTGCTCTTTAGACGCAAGGCATTTATCTGTTTTACTCATTGTTCAGGAGAGCAGTTTAAAGTTTTTTTACTCCATTGACTCTAGTGACTTAAGCAGTTTTTTTTTTTAAATTGTAGCCACGTTTTTAAAGATATAAAGCTGAAAAAAATTTACAAAATAGATTTGGATACGCTGAATCTAATGGCATCAAAATCTCAATTTCGTCTTAAGTCGACTTAAGCGGTTATGGCTTGTGGCCACTGTTATATGCTCACGCCAGAGGAAGTGTTCGTCGAAGGTTACTCCAAGATATTTAAAGGTTCTGACACCTCAATTGGTGCGTTGTTGGCTGATAATGGAGAACAGTCATTTCGGTAGATCAGGACAGTTCCCGCTTGTTTAGATGGGCGTCACTTTTGTTTTGGATGCATTTATATAGCCCTTTATCATGGCACCAGTTGGATACATCGTTGTATTCTTCTTGATATGTCTTAACGGCAGAATTAAGGTACTTATATTCCACAACAATTGAAATACCATCTGCGTATGCATAGGCAGTACATTTTTTGAATAATCGCAATAGTTCGTTGGTATATATTAAGAAAAGTATAGGGCCTAATTTTTAACCTTGTGTTACACCAAATTTGGTTGGTTTTTCGTTGCTCACTGTATCAGAAACTTTGACTCTTAGTGTTCTATCAGTCAGATAGCTCCTAAGCCGTCAAAAAACTCGTGAAAAAACGCGTCACGGAAGGAGCGTTTTTAGAACATTTTTAGGTTCTAATACGTTTCAATGCGAAACAATGATATAAGGGCTACAATTACATTTCGCTTGAAACAAAACATGGCAGCGAATCCTTTCGAAAGTATACAGTTAACATTAATGAACAATTAAAACGCAACATAAATTTGTCTCTCCGGTTCGTTAACGGTCATTTGATTGCCGTAGCCAGCATAAATGACAACACAACACGGTACCAATGGGAGTCATTTTCCGCGAAACAAATTTCTCCTAATTTCCCAATTCAAAAACTCGCAATACCTACACCGAATACGAACCCTTTCCATGAGCTTGTCCGCCCCATCCAAGGTTTCAACCCCTTCCCAACATTCATCTCTGCCATTTTTACGTCTTTTCTATGCAAATTCTTTTCTTGATATTTCATTAGCATACGGTTTCTAGACAAGAAAAAAAAAATAGAAGAAAAATGCTCACCCCTACAACTACAACATCAGTTTTCACGGAGTGAAGAATAACAATGGTGGTGAATTTTTCCGCGTTTTAATTTTATTTTTTGTTAAACGTTGTCGAATTTCCGTTTTAGAACACTTTTAATTATGTACAAAAGGAAAATTACATGAATTTCTGTAAAAATGCGTGAAATAGGATAAAATTCACAGTCACCCCTTGGTTAGGTCAGACGAAAGAAGAAGAAGATAAAAAAAACGAAAACAAATTAGACAATTCAAAAGAATCGAAATTACCATTGTTCATTCCATGGAAGTTCTTCGATTTTTTTTTTAATTAGAACAACGTGAAACGGATAATTACAAAGAACATAAATTGAATAAGGGCAATGCGAATGTCAAACAGAGTTGGTTCTATGTAGACAGACGTTAGGCGCCTGCAGCAAATTGTAGTCATTTTCAAGACATTCAATCTCATTTATGAAACATTGTCATAGAATGCGCCATGTCTGGTGTCCATTGCGTCGGCTGATAGGCCCATATTAACGTATTCAACGGACGGAAGAGTCCGTCCCATAAGACCTGTCGAATGCATATTCGTTGCACAAATATTTTTTGCACGATAATTCCAGTCAACATGTGTTGTGAATCAGAACTTGTAATTGAACTGTCAATGTCGATTTATTCAATCAACGCCCATTGCAGTTTCTCTCATTCTCTTAATACCTATTTTCATCTATTTATGTGCTTACTGCTTATTCTAAATTTGTGAAAACGGTCAACAGATTTAATGGACGCAAAGGTTCAAAGTAAACCTACTCTATCCGTCGCATCCGGTATAGCTTGTTGTTAAAAGCTTATTACACTGCTCGAGCTAAATTTTCGCTCTCGAGGAGAAGTCCGTAGAATCAGAAATACCTTGTTGAAATAATAGAGAATTCAATTTTTGAAGTAAGTTTTTTCAAAGACAATTATCCACGGTGTATTCTATGTGAAAATTGAGCTAGGACTTTAACTGATGTTTGGAGAGACAAGTTGGAGACCAGATAAAATTTAGTTTAGCTCGAGCAGCGTACTACGCCTTAAAAAGTAAAAAGAATAGACCACTCGATATTTAATTGACATATGGGACTTACCAATAAACATTTTTAGTTTCGACTCTAAATCCTAGTAGTTCACAATGGATATCTTATATACGTACATTTTAAGTCGAAACTACAATCTCGATATACAGGTTTTAAATAAGCCGGAGTAATTTTTTCCAATCGATACAAATTTTGATTTTTTTTACATTGGAATGGAAGGACATTTTTTGTGCTAAACAAAACTATAGGTCGGAACTACTTATGTTTATATCTGAACTGTGCTCGCTGACAGAAGAAAAAAACCGTTTCGATGCATACCTAGCACTAATTGCTGGCGAGACAGGCTTTTAATTATTGACCTTCCTTGTCGCCTGACAAGGTTTCTACAATAGACAAATCATACTGAGAACCCCAACTCGCAATCCTCTTGCCGCTGGCCCCCTCAATTTTTTTTTTTTCAAATTCGCCATTTTGTTTTGCTGTCGGTGTTATGACAATTAAGAATCCGTGTGACATGCAAAAACATACAAAAAATATGAAATACCACATTTTTATATTACATTCAGTAATTTAAATATGGCCATTAGTTAGTTATTATAAATTCTTAAAAGGCGTATTAATTGATTTGTTTGGTTAATAAAACTAGCTACAGGAGATGTTGTACATACAAGAAATATATAAGGAAAAACATGCATCTGTATTTTCCGCTTTTGAATATCCTTAACTAATATGTAAATTTTCCTTAAATAACTGAAGAAAATTTGCTCAAAATGTTTTTATTTTTCTTCAACCAATCTACGTTGTTCATTTTTCATTAATATTTTAAGCAAATGTACACTTATTCCTAAAAAAAACAATATTATCCACGCGTAACGAATAATTTCAATTTTAACGGATGAAATTCTATGACAGCTGTCAGCAACTGTGAAATGGCACAGTTTTTTTTTTATTTTGCAAGGTTTTGAAAGCATTCTTCAAAGAAGAAAAGTGACAAATGCTTTTTAGAATCTTTTCAAAAGCTTATAAATTTTTGGTTTTACGAATCTAATTACACTTTCCCAGGTTTTAAAATGCTAAATCGTTTGCGGTCGTTTTCGGGCGGAAAATTGAAAAGATATCTTATCATTTATGAAATTTCACTACGCTAGGCAAAAATATTGCTCTTCCGATGGTAAATATAAAAAAAAAGTTTTGAAATAAACTAAACTCGTTTATTCAATTCCAAAATGATTGCAGGAAAAAGTGAAGGACCAGTTTTTAAAAAAAATAAATTGCATACAGATCAGCGAGAATAATGGGTCGACTCTTTCAGCTGGATAGAGTCGAAATCCATTCGACCAGTCACTGAAACGAATTCCGATATTTTCAAAGACTTTTTCTCATTCTTATAAATTCACATGCAAGGATATATGATTTAGTCTGGATGTCCGGTATCCCTTCATTACTATGCATTGAACTGAAATCGCATGGAAAATTCGCTTAACATTTTTCTTCGATTTTCTTCACCCTCAGTCACCATCGCCAAAATAATCGTAGCAAAAGAATCAAAGGTCGGGGTTAGAAAAGGATAATAATCAAGAAGTGTATCATTTGCACGATTCAATGCACTTCACTCCTTGAGTAATGTTTCGTTGTTGTCCTGCGGAAGGGTGACACATGGCTGAGTGATCAGAATGATAGACTGTTACTATGTCCCTATTGGAATTTATATTCCTTCCTGGAATTGGCTTTGAATATTTGTGTGAGTTTGATTTTCGATCAAGGAGGATAAATTATTGTTGGGACCCAATTTTTCTTGGCAATGTTATGCAAAAACGTAAATTATTTAAATTTTTCAAAGTCAGAATAGGATATTTTGACAGGAATAGGTACTCTATTCAACAAGCGTTGGTAAGTCGATTACAGAAAAAAGTCATCAATTTAGAACGATTGCGAGAGATGATAAAAAATAGTTATACTCAAAATAAGTATGAAGAAGGTAGTGGAACCATTCATGCAGGGTATTATTCAGCTTTGAGTGAATGAGTCGACTTAATCGTATTTCAAATTGTTTCGCAACCAGAGGAACTTTGAACGAAAATTAAAAGACGCTTCCATAATGCAAACCTCGTTTTTCGATTTCCAGTATTTAAAATTGAAATACGGGAGCCACTTTCGTCCTTATTTGCGAGGAGCCATCTTTTAATGGCTGCGATTTTTCATTTCTTTACTGAGATGAGCATATAGGCGTAGAGAAAGGATTCTGAATGAGAAACTCAGGTTAAAAATTGAACATATGGCAGTTTCCTGTGGTCCAATTTGTTTTGTGTGCTGTTTAAATTCGAAACATGGCCCGAAATTATATCTGTCAGCTCTCACTTTCTAGAAAAACAAACAAAAACCATAGGTATGTAACCATAGTCCAATAATAAAGAGATCTTCTTTACACACCCACAATTGGTATTTAATTGACACAAGTGTTAGGCGGATCTTCTTTTGCTGTATCTATGAGAACGATTTTATCCCCTGTTCAACGCAAACCCCCAAAAAATGTATAATGACAGCTAAATTAAGTGTAATCATGATTTACAACATCGAAGAATTTTTCATTAGTCAGATAGGAATTCCGGCGGAAAGCGAACGCATTCACTCCCAGCGACAGGAGTTGACAGAGAATTGACTTCACTGAATCAAGGTACAAAACTACCACTCTACATGAGGGGATGAAAGTGAGCAACCATGATGTATTCCCCTTTTAAATAATCGTCGCAGTCATAGCCGTTGTTACTGGTTCCCGCACAAGAGATGCATATTAATGAGCCTTCGATAAAATTTAGAGGCTATTATTATAAAATAACTTAATTATTGCAATTGAATTTCGGTCGTATGGTAATCCATTGAAGGCCCTCTTCGATTTAATTGTTTTACATCCCCAAAATACAAAGCACAGCCTTCCACACTGAGATTAACCCCTTTGTTTTAAAATATGTGTAAGTTTATTCAGTTGCAAGGACCTACCTGATTAAACATAACTGCAGAAGTTATTCCAGTCATAGGTAGGCCTTTTTTTAAGGAAGTTTGAATTATCTACATTCTTCAAATTAATTTCCTAATTATACTTTAATAAGCAAACCGGCTTTAAAAATGTTTAGAAATATTTAAGCGGCTCAACCCCTAGGACCTGTTTCGAATGGGGGCGTACTTTATATGAAAACAAAACTGTTCTGCATTTTTATAATAATACGGATTTCCGATTCAACACTGAAGCGGGAAATATGTGGCTTTGTGTTGAAGTTGCATTGCGAAGATCTGAAAGAACCTCCTTGCATGACAGCTGCGACAAAAGCTTAAATAACGTTCTGCAGTTACACGTCTAAAAATGGCAATTTCAAAACATCATTTCAACATGCCTACCATAATTGGTACGTTATAGCCAAGATAAGAAAAGGAGAAAATAAAAAGAGCCTTCTTGCACTAAATCGATCGTCTAACCTCTATCCGTATCATTGCTAGAATTATCTTGGGACACTGCGCCATTACAGTCATGCTCCGTAAATGGGGGAAAGAGTCCACCGATTTATGCCGAAGCTGTGAAGATCAGTCAGAGGTATTCCGATCTGTCCCGATCGGAAAAAAAAACTTCTTCGAGGCTCCAGGCAGTTTCAACTGGGAGGGAGGTCGGCCTATCATTTATCAACAAACATAAGCTTGACATAATTTTTATTTATAATGAAACTTGCAAACTACATAAATGCAAACTAATAGTCGATTAAAGAAAAATGTCACATTAAGCGGACAACAAAATAATCAGATTTCATTTATGATAACGCCACTCACATATGATACTTCTTATAACATTATTATTGTGAATGCGATTCCATAAAATCAAAATTATAAATTAAAGTTCTCATAAAAAATTTCTGGAGAATATCGTGGAATAGGAAAAAGAAAATTTGGATGTCCGACGTCCGAGCGCTTGTGCAGGTTCAATATTTTACGATTGCAATAGCATCACATAATCTGGGAAAGAATTCAACATTGCAGCACTTGGTGCAACCAAAAACTAACAACATGCTGTGCTTACGGCAGAAAAGATACATTTTAGCCCCTTTTCAGTGAAGAAAACCTGCGATCAACCCTCAACTCATCCAATCCTAGAAATCTATGTACTTTCTTGGAGTTGGAGGATAAATAAGTTAAAATTTCTTTTTTATCTGAACTACCGTTGTATATATTCAGACAAATTTAAAGAAATTATTTCTCGGAATTTGATATAAATGAGTGAGCCTCAAATATCAAGCCAGACAACAATTGCAAATCGCATATCAAATCAATAAACTTGACAACCGCAACATCATATACGCGAAAAAAACAGAATACACATTCATGTTCGAATTTCATTATGCTACGTACTTTTTTGCAGACATCCGCGATGAAATCTGGAATACCTATTTAAATGCACACGCATCACAATACTTAGTTATCTTCTTTATTTGGCTAACAAGAAAAGTTAATAAGGTAAACAACATAGAACATGTAGTTTAACTCTTTGTAATGCCCAGCAATGACTTCACTTCATCCTTATACTTCTGTATATTGTACTCATTTTCCCCTTCGTTAATAAGGTTCTCTACACTCTTGGCGAATCCCTCACTGGCAGCGGTCTTAGCGTCGCCAGCCTTACCCCAGTTAAGTATGGCTTCTGCAGAAACTTTTGATTTATTTCGATTGAAGTAATAGTGCTCCATGTCTGCCTCAGTTTTTGTAGCTTCCCATGGCTCTGTGATAAAGGATTCGTGGTAGCAGGCTGTAAGCAAATACAACGCATAGTCATAGTTCTGTTTCTTTAGGGGGCAACTATCGGTAACAATTGTTATGACTTCGGTCTCCGGATCATACCGATTTCCAATCAAACGTAAGAACTTGTCCTTGGCATGTTGATCGAACTTTAAAGTGGACAGCTTCAGCTTTAATGTAACTCTTCGAGCTTCAATGTTTCTAATTGTTGGCAAACCATGAACATAGTCTGTAGTGATTGCATCAATTGGAAAATGTTTCTTCCATTTAGGTTCAGTTTCTAAGCCCTTTGGCCATGGAGTACAGAACTTTTTTAAGGCCTCACACTGTTGTTTAATTGCCTGTGGTGTCAAATGCAGAAAGTTGGGAATTTTCATTAATTCCGCATTTCCAAACTTCGAAGGAGCCGGAGCGCCCTTTTCGGTGAAGCCCTGTCTAATTGGTAATGGGACCGTAGCGGGATTAAATGACCTTGGACCTGGCCATACTGCTGTCCAGTCTTGATCTGTAGCCATTTTATGCGTTCGAGGAGGTGGAACTGGATCCCTTTTCATGGGTTTTCGTTTTGTTTGCACATTTTTTACAACACGCAGATTCAACACACGGAATTCTGTAATAAAACTTATATAGGATTCTGTAATCTATTATGCATGTGAATACTTGCAGACCTTCTTCGGAATCGAAGGATGGATTTTCTGTTGTCTGCGATGACAACTGTCGTACTTGACATACTGAGTACTTCGAACTTGAAGAACGAAGTCCATTTTCGATTAGACGAGTTAAAGACGACATTATTATAAGATTTTCTGTAATAATTTCACTTTTATGCAATTAAAATTTCGGCATTCGATGCGAAGCTGTCAAAAAATATTTGACATTTTTGTGATTGAAAAGTAATAGATCTGAAAAGTAGCAGATCTATGGAAATAATGTCGGTAAATAAGTATTATTAAGATCTGACCCCACTTACTAAAAATAAAACTATATTTATACAGCAAAATTAACACTGAATGTAATAAACCAATGGTTTATTTTTTATCAGTACATAGGTACTAGAAAATAATGCGAGAAAAGTGTTGCCCTCGCAATTGGTATAGTAGAAATTAAATCGTGCATACAGCATACTTAGTGAATTACTAACAAGTTAGTTAGGTATGAGGACTATTAAAATAAAAGTGTATTTTATGGAATAAAAGTAAATCATCAACACCTACCTAATTGGTGATAGGATGACAAAATAAAAGGAAGCTGACATTGATCTATATCACCAGAAAATAAAATACTCAACCGACTCAATTAAGATATATTTATTAGTGAATCAGAAAAAGGCAAAAAAGTAAAAGTAACAGATGTGTCTTCTACATGAAAAGAGATGACTATACATCTGCAAGTATTAAATGTTTATGGTGTAAACACAATTTGAGTTTACTATCTTAACAATTGGCACTTCCAAAATGCACACTATTCGTTTTTTCGACGTAGAAGTGATTTGGGCCAATTAAAAACTGAACACTAAGATTTATGCGCATTTTATATTGCATAATATTGTGGATAGAACACGAATAAATGAGCTATAGTCAAAAAGACTAGAAATCTGTATAAACAAATTCTGGTTTTGTAATACGAATTCAATTTGTATGCAATTTACAACAGAGTTTGTGTGTAAGCATATGATAAACTCTATAAAGATCTCTAAAACAGTGGGATACGGTATTGTAACTGTAATTATCATTCGTTAACGGATTGACGACTACATACCGACCTAATAAAGGGATATCTTTGCAATACTAACTTCGTGAACAAAACCATAACCTTCAAATACCAATTTAACACACCCCACACCACCAGCTGATATTTGACATTTAGGAAATTAAGAATTCTAGCGGTTCAGCTTCAATATAAAAATGCTTTGTTTACTCTTACGCCATGCTCACTTTTCATCTAAAATACTTTTCCGCAGTGCACAGTTCGTAAAGCAATTACCGCAGCGTAAATGGGTTCATGCAACAAAGAGTACGTACATTTTTTTATCTCTAATCAACAGCTTAATCACTTGTATTTCAATCCATTAATAACATCATTAATCAGGTCTGTGTCACGGAGACTACGAATGGAAGGATCCCAAATCTGACGATGAAATGTAAGATAACGTATTTGTATTATGGCGGACTCAAAACAAATTCAACTATTCACAGAGTAAATATAACATACATCGACAAGGATGGCAAACGGACACCGGTAAAGGGAAAAATCGGTGACAACATTTTATACTTGGCTCACAGATATGGAATCGAAATGGAAGGTAAGCAGCAATCTTCATTCGTAACATCGAAAAAAATTAACCCTCAAGTTTACATTAAGGTGCATGCGAAGCATCTTTAGCTTGTACAACCTGTCATGTCTACGTAAACTATGACTATTTAGATAAACTTCCCGAAGCTGAAGAAAAGGAGGATGATCTCTTAGATATGGCCCCATTCTTGAAAGAAAACTCTCGACTGGGCTGCCAAATTATTCTAACAAAAGACCTGGACGGCATCGACGTTCAATTACCAAAGGCAACCAGGAACTTTTATGTTGATGGTCACAAGCCTAAGCCGCATTAGCTCATCACTCAACCAATGCGAACTTAGATTAGTTTCTAGTATTTTAGAATAAAGAATTAAATCATTATTAACGCTTGTTTTTGACAAATGAAATTTATTTACAGTGGTAAATAAAACAAAATTAATTCGAAAAAAAAAAAACAATTACACTACAGCAAATAGCTAATATGAACCCTATCTAATATAACACTGGATAGTGGGACCGACATCGGATGATATATTTGTTCAATTTAATAAAAAAAAATTGGTCAAATTAAATTAAGAAAGAAAATTATATTTTCAGGACATAGTTCAAAGAACAATGCAGTTCGATAAGTAAACCGTTGAAATCTGTAATACTCTGCTGAAGTCCCAGCAAAAGAATAACTTTTCACAAAATTTAACTAATTTGTTGACGGGCTGTCGGTGCCAGAGCCGCCGCTGTCTTTTGCGGATGTAACCTCCTTATCTTTGTCCTTACTGGCTGCACCGTTCTTCTTGCTAACCCTCTTTAAAGTGGCCACTTCTTTTAATAAATTTGCTATTCTCTGGTTTAGCTGATCGACTTTCATGTCATGTATTCTGTCGTTCTCCTTTAGCTTGTTGCGCATTTCATTTTCCTTTTCGAAATTGATTCCTTTGAGTTCGGTTAGCTAAAAAGAAATATTTAAGAATGGTCAACAAATTATTCTACTTAATGGACGTAAAATCTCTTCAAAATTATTGTCTCGATGAAGAACAACGATTCAGTTGATCGTTGTTTTAAGTCTCACCTCAACTCTGTTTAGTTTTTATTATTTAGAACAGTTTAAAACGACACACATAGGTTTTGTCTTTATAAATTGATTATGTAATAGGGACACGTGTTTAGACTTCTTCTACGTTTTTAACATGCTAGGAAGTTTGTCTTTCATATATGGAATAGGATATTGACTCAACGGAAGAAAGTCATACTAAGCTATATTTCCATTTAAGACCCGCGTCTATATTCCCACAACCATTCGCGTGCATGAGTTTGTGTGTTTTGGGACGAATGCAAGACAACAAGACATTGACTGCTTTCACTGTTAACTCACCTGCTTGTCTTTCTCTAGGAGATCCTTATCTTTCATTGTTAGCTTTCGCTCGAGACTAGCAATCCGTTCCTTTAGTTCTGTCATCGCAACTACGTGGTCTGAACTATTCGGATCGATTGTCACAACAGCTGGAGCAATTGTCGGAGTGATCGACGCCAAATCTCTCCCTCCGCCGCCACCGCCTCCACCAGATGATGGATTTTGGCGAGAAGCCTTATCGGCTAAGTCTGATCCAGTTGAAGTTTTTGACATTTCCGAACGTGAATGTTGCGTCTTCCTTGAGGTATCCTTATGTGACTTCTCATGCGGTCGTTTTTTCGCAATACGACCTTCCTGCTGAGCCTTAACTAAGGCACGTTTATATGCACAAGTACACAACCAGCAGAGAAGTTTACCGTTTACCTGAAAGGAAAATACAAAAAAAAAAAAACAGTAGGTACATACTAATACAGCTCAATGAAGATCAATATTAAAAATTGTCTTTTGCCTATGAACGCAAACATATACAAAAATATGATTTATGTCTACGTCAAAGCCGCTTCACAGAGTTTTTACAAGCGCTATATTCTTTTTTGCATTTTAAATGCGTTAACGTAACAATGTATCATATTTCAGTGCGGTTCTGAAATACACCACACACACCTTTTTGTTCTCGTCATGTTTTTCGAATGCCGATCGCTGTTTACATTCATCACATATTACTGGTTGACCATATTTTGCTTCGTAGCTTGCGCACCTAATGATCGAGGAGAAAGGTAAAGAGAAAATGTTTGCGTTCATAAGCTTTGCATAGACTAACGTGTTTTTTTTTATCATCTACAAACTCAAGTGATCCATTTGCAAAAAGTTAAAGAAAAAAGCTTCCATTTAAAAATGAATAATAACATCTGTTTGATTAAGTGAAGTTTATGGCCCTAGAGTAGTTCCCGATCACCCAGATTCCGAATGTCCTTTTCGTATACGAGTCAGGTTGTGTCGTTTTAGAAGTGGTATTCGAAAACGTTTTCAGCTTACATAAAGGATTCTTATTTGAATTTTGTTCTTTCATGTATAATAATCGACACACTAAGTCGTATATGACAAACGACAATGGGAATAGGTGTGCATATTTCAATATAAATAACTAGTTTATTTCTGATCGAAATAGGCTATGGGACAGAATGATAGTAAAACATACTTAAAAAAAGGACCATAAACTTTGGGTAAGCAATATTTTCTTTCTTCTTTTAATTTTTGCAATAGAGAACATGGTACAGAGGATTTTATACAAACCTTTGACACTTGGATCCACCAAAAGCAGCAATAATGTTGCAGCATTCGCAGGCACTGGGTTTGCCATATTGTTTGAGGCTTTGTTCACATTTTTTACAAACGCTGGACTTACTGAAAATAATAATCCATTTACTATATTCGTACATCCAGTGTACGTGCACGAGTACTTACTTTGATTGTTGGTGCTCTGAGCGGCAATAAGTACACTTGACAACTGCAGAAAAGGATCCGCGGCAGTTCTGCATAAAGAAGAACAAAATATTTTCATAATATTGAAAGTATTGTAATGGTATTAATAAGTTCCGCAAAACAAAAACAAAATTGAGCCTAACTAACGCATTCATGAACGACTACTGTATTAGATAATTTTAGCAGACAGTGGAAATACTGTAGGAGCATCGCTTATTCGCAGTTGGAGTTCTTTTTTGGTGGTCTATGAGGTGTTGGATGGAGTTTTGTTCGTTGGAAATGGCCTCTCAATGGAATAATATATGTACACGTTTGGTTTGTGCCAAGAATATGTTAGGTTAAAAGCGATTTATGCATATTGTGAGTACATGGTTGGATAATATGCAGCTAAGAAAACCATTTATATCTGTTCTTGAATTTTCCTAAGGTAGGTAGGATAGTCGAAGCTATGGGCGAACTTTGAGCTGATGTAAGATAAACGGCGTTATGAGCAGTGCCATAAGAAGTCATTTATACAGTTGCCTAAACGATCGCAAATCGTGACTATCAATTTAGGGGATTCCTCTCAAGAAATAAGTCCGTTATGAAATCAATTTGGGCTTTAAATATAGCTCAAATGAAATTTTATTTTCTAAAACAGAAGATGGCTAGGGCAGATAATGTGGAGAACAGTTTCCTCCTCCTGATTGATCATCTCTGCAGTTTCTGCAAAAATTGGTTGACTGGACACCAAGGACAAACCTAGTCATGTGCTCTCCTCTCAGACGGTAGCCAGTGACTAATTATAGCGCCTATATGCTATCTGTTTATTAAAATGTAAGAGCATTTTAAATATTACTTTGGCCAAATCTGTTTTGTCGTACGACATACAATGCATATCCATGTCATGACCATCTGGGGGTACTTTTGAATTATAAGAGAAAGACTCCACGAGTTCGATAACCGCTTGGCTATCTAAAAAAAAATGCGGATATTTTTAGCCGACATCACGTTTTCCGGCGCAATGATTTGGAAGACGTCAATCTCAAGAGTGAAAGGATTTGCCTTCCAGAATAAATTTCTTTCTCCCAAAATGACACTTATGCACAAACTGGTGGTCGAACTGCGAATATTTTTGGATATAATTTTATTTAAGGCAGTCCGCACCGTTACAAACGAGATGTAGAGATTTGTTACTTATAGCTGTCAGCTATATTTGTTACTCTTTCTTGAATGTTTTTGAGACCCAAGCACTCTGCTTCGTTTTAAAAAGTTAAGTTCATACTATTTACAATTTAGATTCACGGTATTTTATATTTTCGTGTAGAGTGCCAGTTCCATTTTGTTGGGGATTACACCAAAACCACCATCTATCTGGATAAATTATGTCAAGCGTCTTTTAAAATGTGTCGAGGATCTCCCGAAACTACTACAGGAACGTCTTCCACTGTCCTCTCTCCACTTCCAGGATAATGAGTAAATTAAGCCCCAAATTCCGAAATAGAGGGAATAGTTTTTAAAATAAAGTTGGGCCAATCGATCTAGTTGCCAACAAATCTTTGGGAAAAAATGAGAAAGTAGTTTTAATTGAAAAAATAAGCCCACATCATGTACTATTTCTGTTTGCAATATTAAGTTGCTGTGATTTAAGCAATTCAACTGGTTAGTGTGATGGACTACTGAGCGAGGGGTCTCAGGTTACGACTCTTAACGATTTAAGTTCTACTTAAATACTATAGGCTACATTTTTAGGACATAAACTGTCACATAAGAGTTTATGTGACACTTAATGCGCTATGAATCGTATCAGCAAACGGCCCTAAGACTCTTGCCTATTAATGTGCTAAACCAAAATTCTCTGAAAAGCACAATTTATAAGTACTTTCAACGGAGGTAGTATGCAATGACATATGTACAATGGTGCTAGGAAATTGCTTTTCACAAGTCGGTGATTTACTACAAACAAACTGAACAAGTGGACAAATGAAATGCATAGAAATAAACTAATTGTGGACTTTAAATCGTTAGGAAATATTTAATTTGGGCGCACACATCAAGATCAATAGTTTTAATTTTTCCGCAAAGATAAAGCCCCAAAAAATTGAGAAAAAATCTAAAAAATTATATGATAAATACAAAAACGCTTTCACGTCGCAGCTCTATAACTTTAAATAGCTTTGTAATAACGCCAATGTGTGAAAGGTAAGCAATTCATTAAATGACTGTCTGTCTTTCTCTAATTTACAAGTGGAAAATATAAATAATTGGAAAAAAAGGGTCAGAAAGCTTTTTAAAAACCTCCTGTATAGTCGATGCTGTTGAAAGGGCAACAGGATTCTAGTTCAATTTACTTATTTAGGACGAAAAACAAAACAAGGAAAATAATAGTCCAGATTAATTTTCTTTGCAGACACATGCACAAACATTATATATAAACATTCGCCACGCAACTTGAAGGTTTATCTATTTAGTCGCTTTAACCAACTTCAAAGTTCAAATAAAAAGGAAGCAAAAAATAAACAAAAGTAAATTGTAAAGTTTGCGTGAAAACGAAGAAAGATTATATCAAATTACAGCATCGAAAATTCGTTCCCCAATGGAATATGCTCTTAGAAAAGATTTGTTTCTAACGGATGAAAAATTATATGCCCTAGCCTAGAAACGCTACTCCTATATTGTAACTGCTTTTCAACAGTGCAATCTATCTAAAGCCGGTATCAAATAATATCGCTCGAGGCTGTTATCCAGTAGGAGCAAACATTTTAGTAATCCAGAACCCCAATGAAACAAAAAAGTTACAGGTTGAAACACAGCTTCTTATGGCTTGTTTAGCGGTGTTCTGACTACGAGAAGACGAAAAAAGCAATAGATCGTAATTCAAAACTCAGATAAACCGGAAAAGGAACAAAAACATGAGATGTAGTGAACGCGGGCAGCTCAGGCAGTTTTAGACATAAAAGAGGAACGAAAATGATAGACACGGGGTAAGAAACAAAACGAGAGGAGGATAAGATTGTTTGCTGATGACTTTGTCATTCTTTATTTTATAACTGTCTGTGCTGAAGCTTGAATATAAACAAATAAAAAATTATCTTTATTGATAACGCCTGCAGTCTACATGTTTCCCAATGAAACAAGTAGAGAAGTTCAGGATTAGTCTATCTTAAGACAGCTATGTCTTTTTGTTAACAGGATGCCCGAACCGAAATTGGTGTCACAGCTAAGTTGTCGGCCTCTTTCTCGTCTAATCGGTATAAGTAGGCATCTTAGAACCCCCGACACTCGTAGTGGACATTGAAAATGAATAAAGTTAACGAATGTTTTGGGAAAAACTATATTTTTTTTTTTGTTTGCATTTTTTAGGTTAATTTCTCAGTGAAATTAAAAAATTCTAAACATGGGTAATTTGTTCGCTTTACCATCCATCCGAAATGTTTCTGCTGCCCTCGAATACATGTTTCGACATTTAACGGTTCTAAATGCTTGGTTGTGAAAAGTAAGGCCAAGGTTCCCATAAGGAGCTGTATTTTTTTAAAATAAAAACTTAAATTCGATTTTACAATGCTTGCGTGCAGAAATATATTTAACATTTAAAGTAGAACCATCAGCAAAATTATTGTACACTGTTTGTAGTTGCAACATAACCTCACTCACTATCGTGAGGACCACGGTTTAGTTGCTACAATGTTAACCTTCTCGCTTTTGTTAGTAAATTTACATAGAAAGCCATTGAAGCATCTTTATCTATTTAATCAACTATACTACCGTTCGAAACGATCATTTCTTTGAAATCATGTGCAGCAGTTTTCATGGTGAGAGAACACATGTATAAATGTAAATATTCTATTAAATCGCGAGTGGGAAAATGAAAGTTCACTACATAAGATTAGTTAGTTCGCTAAGAGTAATTCGTGACATAGAGAGATTTGCATTAATTTATCCCCTTGTTTAAACAATATGCTGTCCGCAAATAAATAACGTTCAACATCGGCGTGTTAGGCAAACCGTAACAATGAACATTTACAATTTGTACGACTTTGCCTACCAAGGGTCTGCGGTGGACTCCAGCAATGTCATTTGTGCTAAAATCAAGCGAAAAATTACATGAGCCAATCGCTGTTATTACGGATTTCAAAGGTTATAGAGTTGCAAGGTCCTCTTTATAATACCATTGTCATCTCCGTCTTGCAATATGGAACAAAGGAATGGACAAATGAAAACACACTCAGTTGCTACGTACGAAAAATAATCCAATCAATAACTGTATATGAACTGTAAAGCAATATAGGGTTAGGCGAAATTTGATTTGACCGGCAAAGAAGGCTGGGGCATATGAAACTTATAGACAACCACCTATGCTGCGACCCGGTGAATCTTCAGCTCTACGACTTTACCTTAGGTTGCGCTTTTAATTTATACGAATGGTGGGATTCGTTTAACAGCTTCTTGTAATTTTAACTTCTCACAACCATTGGTATGTTTTAATTTTGGAATGTATACATTTTTATGTCGTATGCGCGAGCAGCTGAACTGGCGCAGGTTTTGTTTGATGTTTGTCAATGTTCCTGCTAATATCACCTTACACCAATAAATTTCTTATCTTGGATTATATGCGTCATAAAAGCAAAAAACACGACAATACTCACGTTAAGTGAATCATATTCCAGTAGTTGATCCCCTTCAAATGAATTCGTTCGTTCCCCTTCAAATGAATGTACAAACATTCATTCTTAAAAATTCGCGTGTTTTGTTAACGTCTTTTGAACTTTTATGCAATACAAGAATTCGTGCAAAATGTTTAAACAATAGGATCATTTCTAATCTATGTATGTGTTTAAAAATGTCTTGTCAATAGAAGCGATTCAAAAGTTTTATGCGGTTTACAAACGCAATACAAATGTAACCTCTCGAAAAATATTATCCAATATTTGTATCAATCAGAGTTGGGAAAAAGAACAACAAAAATTTCTCTTTTTATAATTTGGTTTTCGGAATTGAAACCAAAGCGGCAAACAGTAAATGCAGAAGTTATTTCATACTGTAATTATATGGGCTTGAAATTTGTCTGTTCTTTAGAATACTGTCACCGGCGAAGTGTATCCTCAACACTGGTGTTTGACAGATGTTAGGTTTGCAATCAACTTCTCATTTCTGTGAACCCAAAACGGGATCATCTATTACATGCGTGCGGATAGACGACAGTCCATAAAATATATATTACGTGTAAGCTTATTCTGATTAAGGGCCGTTTGCTTATACCACTCTTAAAAGATTTATACTTCACTGCATTATATAGGTTCTATGCAGAAACGATTATTCATATATCAATTTAAAACCTTGAAACCTAAAATTGGATTTATATAACTTTGTCAAGTAGCTACCACCAAGTAAACTCTTGCGCGGGTTATTGTGGCCCTGCTGTTGGTAGCATTTTGAATTTAATGCTACAATGAACTCACAATCTAGCTAACTACGAAAACAATTTAGTAATTTACACTAATGTCCAGAACAGTTACCCTAAATGTTGATTTATTTATAGGTTTAAATCGAACAATGTTTTTTTTTGCAAATATGTACATAAACAAAAATGATTCATCTATTTCTGCACTTTCTTTTGGATGGATAGGAAACCACGTCTGCAGAACTTTGTGCACAAAGGAATAACGCGCCATCTTTTACAATGCAATTTAATTAAAAAACTATTCCTTTAAATGCAAGTGGACTTCATCCCAAATTATATATTACCTTGCAAAGTTGCTGACCAGCCGATAACTCTTCAAAGGGATGCCTGGAGAAGCATTTAGAACAAGCAAATAACACTTTTCCGCTCATTTTTTTTTTTTGCGATAGGTGGTGTTTTGAGATTATGTGGTTCCCTTTAATGATTTTTCGTAATTTTTGTTCATATGCCGCTTAGAAACTTTAATAATAATAACAGCAATATTAAATTGATTTAATAAAAATGTAACTTTTCCTTTTGTAAAAGGACGCAATCAAATCTTCCTTGTCAAAATTTTGTAATGCAAAAATGGCGTATAACTTCTGCAAGGTCTGCAAAAATGGGGTGTGTTCCAACCACCGGACGATTTGAATAAAGTGTTCGCTGAGGGTATTCAGTCACAGAGTTTCTAAATCGAGGAGTTAATCAGTTCTCGAGTGGGACATTTACAATCCGACGTGCAATTTCTAGCACAATATAAGAGAGTGAGGTCCATTGTTTGTCTACATTTAAAGTTTCATCTGTCATCCACATGATAACTGATAATATGTAAAGCAGAAGCAAATGCAAGTTCCGGCAAACAACATTTCCACAATCACTTGAAAACTTGTTTAGAACACGTCATGTGAGTGTGGTACTTCATCAAATCTAACCATCTCAACTATATAAATTGAACGAAATAAACAAATATAATAATCCGTTATCGCTATAAAATAATCAACATGCCAAGCGTTTACAACGACCTTAACTTAACTGAAACAGCCTGTAAGCTGTTTTCCGTTTTACTATATGTCAAAATATACAAGCCGCATACAAACACTTGCACATAAAGCGTTTTTCTTTTTTACTTCAGAGCTGAGCTCTGAACCGAGCTCGAGCATTATGAGCGCACTCTGAACCGAGCGTGCTCAGATCGTTCTGATGTATTTATAAAACACACTTGAGTTGGTTGACATTCAGTTCCAGAACAACAAAGGTCGTCCACCATTTCAATTATTTTGTTTATCCTGTTTTTTTTCTGTCAAATGTGAGTATCAGTGTATATTCAGCTTGTTACTCAGCCTGCTCAGTCAATTTATTCTGAGCTCATAGAGCGCGCTCTGATCATGCTCTGAACGAAAAAAGAAACACAAATTCGGAGCTCTGATGTGTCTGAGCTAAAAAGAAACATGAACTTTTTGTATAACCGTTCAGGTTGTGCTCTGAACTAAAAAAGAAAAACGCCTGTCAGTAACCTGACATTTCATTCTGTTTTTTCTTTTTTTACGCCTCTCGAAATTTTTATTTCCTGCTTCACTTGATGGGAAATTGAATAGAGAATTTCATTTCCAAATTTGTGGGCGGAATCTTTTGCTATGCCACCGAATCATGAATTCTATTAGAATATAATATTATTTGTTAAATTTACGACACAATATATGTAGTTGAAAATCATAATTATAACCAAAGATAATGGAATACAGAGATATATAACTTTCCAGTGGAAAGGCGGCTGCATACAAGCGGTTTTCCCGTAAAATTCATGAAGTCACGCACTATGCTCATTTCTTTTGTAGTATATGTGAGTTCATGAATTGAACTTTATTGCAATAATTCGCTACTCCGAAATACGTATTTCATAATTATTTTTATTCTAATCGAATCCTTAACAAAAACCAAACAAGTTCAATACCAAACACAAAACAATTGAACAGCGCGATGCCTATTAAAGCAAAAGGAATGTTGGCCGGCCATAAGCAACATGCTTTTTTTGTAGCTCACACCTATTCACAGACGGGGGTTGAAATTAAAAAAACAACAATGTAAACAAATGGGTTTTGGGGGGATAGACGTACGAAAGATATCCATCTCTTTTATTCATTAATCTCTGATTATAACATTGTGGTAAATGCATGTTTCCAATAATTTGTTTCTGTACATTGCCCGCGCAACTGTGTACGGCCTTATAAGCAAGGCTGCGTTGAATACGCCCCATATATGAGTTGATGCAGTTGTACCAACTACACTAAACTGTCAAACACGAATTTGAAAATAAAAACGGAATTTTCAGGCGTTGTTTTTTATTTGACTTTTTGAAACTTCTGAAATAAAGTTATATTTATAATTACTTTATTCCTATATTCGTAAAATTCAATTAAATGAAAAAGATGTCAAATGGTGAACAGAAAAATATTAAGGTTGCAGTGCGGGTGCGGCCATATAACCGCCGCGAAATGGAACAAAATCAAAGATCGATTATCAAAGTCATGGACCGAACAACTCTACTGTTTGACCCGGACGAAGAAGATGATGAATTCTTTTTCCAAGGAATGAAACAAAACTACCGCGATATAACGAAACGTGTTAACAAAAAGCTAAGCATGGAATTTGACAGAGTTTTCGATACGGACTCATCCAATGACGATGTCTTTGAGGAGTGCACAATGCCGCTGGTTGATTCCGTGATGAATGGGTAAGGGTGTACCTGTACATCATACATAACATGGTCTTTACAAAAATACCCAACGTATTGCCAAATCACAAACAAATTTTTAACGTCATACACCTACATTCGTTGTAATGCGTAAACGGGATATTTACAATAAATATAGTTCCATTACATATAACACAGGTACCTTTCCAAAGCAAAGGTACATCACTGCGACTTGTAGCCGCAGTTCATTTATTTAATATTTTTAAATTAATGCAATTATAATCGTTAGAAATTTATTTTTCGTATTGTAGAGATGTGCTCTATTATGTCAAAAGTGTATTGTTTAAAGCAAAGTTGCATTTATCTTACATTTTCCAGATACAACTGCTCTGTATTTGTATATGGTGCAACTGGAGCTGGTAAAACATTTACAATGCTTGGCAGTGATGATTGCCGAGGCATCACGTATCTGACAATGCAGAATCTTTTCAGCAAAATAGATCAGTTAAGTGAAACCCGCAAATTTGACATTGGCGTTAGCTACTTGGAGGTGTACAATGAACAAGTTATGAATTTGCTCACAAAAAGTGGTCCACTGAAATTGCGTGAGGATTCGAATGGTGTAGTAGTCAGTGGTTTGATTTTGAAGCCCATATGCAGTGCAGAAGAGTTACTTGAATTACTCGCTCAAGGTAACGACAATAGAACGCAACACCCAACAGATGCGAACGCGGAGAGCAGTCGCAGTCATGCGATTTTTCAAGTTCACATTCGAATGACAGAGAAGAAGACTGGATCGAAGCGAACTGTTAAATTGTCAATGATTGATTTAGCCGGCAGCGAGAGAGCAGCTAGTACACGAGGTATTGGTGTACGCTTCAAAGAAGGTGCGAGCATTAACAAATCTTTGCTGGCGCTGGGAAATTGCATTAACAAATTGGCCGATGGCATGAAACATATTCCTTACCGTGACTCGAACCTCACTCGTATTTTAAAGGATTCCTTGGGCGGTAATTGTCAAACATTGATGGTGGCAAATGTATCAATGAGTTCACTAACATACGAGGACACTTATAATACGCTAAAGGTTAGTATTTACAACTGATCTTAGTACTTAAAACATAAAGAGTTGAAGTGTTGTCGCTTCCATCCCCCAATTTAGTTTTAAAAGAAATCAAAAAAAAATATTTTTAAATCTGTTTCAGTATGCAAGCCGAGCTAAGAAGATTCGTACCACTCTCCGGCAGAATGTTATGAAATCCAACATGCCCAAGGAATTCTACATAAAGAAGGTGAACGACTTAATGGATGAATTAGATCGCCTTAAGACAATCAACAAGTCACAAGAAAGCAAACTGTCAGCGCTTCCAAAAACGACAACATCAAAGGCATACGACGACAGCGAACTGGAGTGTTGGTGTCGCAAAATCGACGCGGTGTATTCTGCTGTGATCAAGGCTCAGGAGTATTACTACGGTATGCAGAGCAAGGAAAAAATTCTTATGTTCCGAAGCCGGTTAAAGGAAAAGGCAGAAGAATGTAAGAAAATCCTTACGCTTGATAATGTCACACTTCAAGACGTAAGTATAACATGGGTTTTTTATTTATTCAAAATGACATTTAATTGGTATTTTGCTATTCACTAGTCCTTTGATCCGATCAATTCGGTTTGCTTAGCGACTAGAACTTTATCTGCTTCTACTATAAACTTGTCAGCAATAGCTGTAACTTGCGTTTGTATGGCGAACATATCATCCTTGGAGATATCTGTTTGTCGCTTTGCCTTTTTGATAGCGTTGTTCTGAACATCTCTTATGGCATCACGATATTTGATGAACAGCGATTTTGCATTCTTTGACAGGTTTTCACGATGTTCCTTTGTTACTTTTGGAATTGGTATGAATAGAGTGGTTCCATCCTGTTGAGGGTTCAAATTCATACCGCTCTTCTCGATTGCTTTAAGGACGTCGGGTATTGTTTGTGGAAATGCAATCATATTCACAACAATGGTTTTTGGATTCTTCCTAGAGATTTGCGCTAATTCTTGAAGTTCATGGTCCTTGCCATCGACTGAGATTTTGAGTGTATCGATGGAACCGGTAGTGGAGCGCAGTGACAACTGCTTTACAAAATCGTCTTTCATTTGGTCGATTGAATGGCTCATCTGAGCATTTAGGTTGTCGAGATTTACTGCTTCACGCAAGAGTTTTTGGTTTATTTCAACTTTTGCCTGTTTTTTACCTTTCTCCTTTTTTTTGTCCTTGCTTTTTGCATAACAGCGTATTTGTTGACTGGCACAGAATGAGTTGCCATTTAAGGCTGCAGGGAACTCGTAAATTGCTGGTTGTCTGATGTAGGCAGAAGACGCTAATATTTCTCGTAACGCTATGCCGCGAAGGGAAATTAAGTTCTTCGCGAACATTTTGTATTTATTTTCACTTAATATGAATTTCTTATCAACTTTGTATAATTTTGACAATTGCGAGAACATCTGTCTGGCGGGTTGTCAAATTCAGACTTAACCTTACAAAAAATCAATCCTATTGTCAGTGGTGCCACTTTCTATTATTACATATAGGTACCTAGAATTTAGATTCTTCCGGTTTGAAGGTTGTATTAATTTTTTACAAAAATATATTTATGCAGGATATTAATCGTTTTGAAGCATCAATCGATCGATTTGGCAAACAAATCCACAGGCAAAAGGAAGACCTAACACGATGGCGTGTAAAGCTCCAAGAGTCACTGAAAGATCTATCGAAGCTCCATAAAGAAATCAAAGAGGCCAAATGTTGTAACATGCTACAAATATATCAACGCAGCAAGGACTTGGAAATCCAAAACTCTAAGCAAAACATCAAAGCTAATCACATTGCGAAAATAAACACGTTCTATCACATGGATTCGGAAAATTTAAGGAAGATGTTTTCGCTGGCCTGTGAGATAATTCAGAAGAATTATCTTCTTCTCAATTATGATCACCGTGTCGACTCGGATCTCAAAGCAAAACTTGAGAAGCTGAATCGTCTAATGAACGGTCATGGTATTAAGTTTAAGGACGATGAAAAAAAGGAGAGTGGTGATGAACTGGAACTGACTTTCGATGAAGTGGTTCCCGCTGCTGAGAAAGGCATTGAAATGCAGTTAAATGGAAAACGAGTGCATTCTTCAAGTGAAGACGAAGACAACCTTGCCTCGCAAAAACGTAACAAAAAATTATTCGACGATGCCGCTGATTTAGGTCTGGGAGAGATCGGAAATGAAACTGACCATTTTAAACGGCCACCTGTTGTCACTCATAACGAAACTCAAATTGTGTCCTCTGACTATGAGGACATCAATTCCACCTTTGAAATTTCCACTGCAGAAAAGAAGAAGAAGACCGATCTTATCTCAAGCATTTTGTCTGAACAAAATGCCTGTGCATCAAATCGGCTTCAAATAAGAAATGGTATTCCACATTTTTGTAAATAATTTTGGTTCTTGTTACTCATGTTGTTTTCTACAGTTCTGTTGAAATCAAACATCACACGGCAGGGAGTTCTGAAGACAGTCGCGGCCGGAATTCAAAAGGAGAACAAAAAGTTTAGTCCGAACCGAATAAGGAAAAGCCCACGATCTACAAATATCAAAACGAGAGGTAACACATCATTATACTGCCATAAAAACATAGCTTACAATATTGTTTGTTCTCTTCAGTTTTAGCATCAACGGCGAACTTTCTCAAGCGCCAGAAAACAACAACTAGTTCAACGGAACCAGCTACTGTGAGAATTAATCGGACGGCTTCAATGAGAATTAAAAAATAATCGCAATGTTTGGATTGCATATTTTTATTGATTGTTTCTTTAGTTGTAGTTATATTTAAAGATTTATTTTTATTTAATCCACCACTGGCATATGCTCATATTTTATTAAAGCTATTCGAGTTTTTAGTGACCCAAGGCCAATCGTATCGTTCTTTACAAAATAAATCTGTGTACTGCGGCTCTGGCAAAACTTGTCAAGAATGGTAGTGTTAAAAGGTCAATATCGAGTACTGCTATTAAAAATATTCTTGGAAAATATTCAAAAGTCTGAATATGTCAGCTCTCAGTTTTTTAAAGATACTAGAATCGGTCTTATCAACTTTGTAGGTTGGTAATATGGGAAAAGGAATGAATAGACATTTTTATTTAGAACTATGTAATTGAACTGTGTTAGCTCTTCTAAACCAAGAAGAGTGGCATTTCTCTTGCGAAGTCTTGCCACTCACTGCTACTTCTCCTGCGTTCAAATGTAAAATCTACAAAATATTGCATCCTATTAGTGCTACTGCATCCTATCCATCAAGTAGATGGAACCTCTGTTCTAGGGACTGTTCTGTCACGGTAAACAGAAAGGATTTCTACGACCAAAATTAATGTAATGACAAGACTGAATTCTTTTATGCGTTATCTTTACTTGTGTATATTTAAATATTCAATGAACACCAATATTTACAAAAATTGCTAATTACGTTCAATTTTTGTTCACCATCATGTTTCAGTTTTTATTATTGTCCGTTACAAATTAATGGAGAACGTGACAAATATAAAAAAAAAAAAATGAACAAAGCATTCACTGAGGAAGGCTGACCTCTTTCGCCCTCAAAAGTATTTTTGGGCATTCAATATCTGGTTTACTCTGAATGAGTTTCAGTTCCCTTTCCTGGGAAGTGGGTTTTCGTTCTCCGGATTGTACTTCATTTGGCATGGCGGCGATTGTGCGATTGATAACCGCCTGAAGACTGGCAATTGTATTCTCTAAGGCAACATGCAAGTTCTTATTTTCGTAACTATGGGCCAAGAAGAGCGAGGCAAACAGGTCTCCCGTTCCAGTGAAACAAATACCATTGCCTTGCAGTGGTATATTCACTGTGTAGCGAGCACCGTTCTTTTTGCTAAGGAATGACAAAAGTTCTCCAGGTGGACCTAGTTCCGTGCTTGAAAGAACAACTGTTTCAATGTTCTTCTTGTGAAACCATTCCATCGCACTCCAAGCTTCGGTTTCATTTGTGATTTTGAGTTCAGTTAGCAGCTCAACTTCGTATTGATTTGGTGTTATAATGTCTGCCAGTGGGATAATTTCGTCTCTGTAAATTGGAAGTAATTCCTTCGGAACGTACATTTTTCCATTGTCTCCCATTACTGGATCGCAAACTGTTGATATATTAAAAAAAACATGTCTAAGAGGGTTGTTGAACGTATTAACAAAATATAGAGTCTGTAATTATATCTAGTTGAATATTTTAAGCATTCGGTAAAGATTAGGTGGATTACCGACCATTATGGTTGACCTTGGCGAAATTGCCGACTTTGCTACAACCGCTCATTAATAGTGCATGAGACAGCGTCACTCGCATGACTGTAATTCAACATTATTAAGAAATACAAAACAATTGCGAAGGAACATTTGTAGTCGGTTCTGATAATTTAAAAATTGTTGGCGGTGAAAGCAGATGACCACAAAATGTCGCTAATCAGCAAGAGATGACTCAGAAAGGAACTTACAAACAAAAACACGGTGCACATTGAAAATGGTTGAAGACTCTTTCGGTAATCAACTTGTACGTATTTGTAACAAATGTATATTTCTTAAATCTTATCTAGTACGACTTCAAAGAGGAGCGATAGCCTATCTCCTTTTCGCAATGTGCCAATTTCGTTTTAAAAGTTCTAGTAGACTAGATACGATTTTTTCAGTCATATTGGATTGGCAACGAAAATTAACCAAGTCACAATGGAATCTGCTTTATGTTTGGACGCAGATTATACGAAAAATAAAAGCCGTTAGTTCTAACATGTCAATCAAATAAACTACAGAAATAGGTACCTATATAATGTTGAATATTTGTTTGTTTTTTATACCTGCCATAAAAGAACTTGTTTTCCGTCTGGGTTCTTACCATAAATCAGCTTCGGATTTGTCTCTTTTAGCTTTTTTACGATGTAGCCGACTCGTTTCAAAAACGACTCATTACCAATATACCCCGTAAGTAGATGCGTGTAGTGTTGCAACAGATCATTGTCTTCTAGGCCTTGGAAAATGTCCGCTGTTTTGAGGAGTGATTGTCACTTTAGTACATAACATTATGTAGGCATTTCATTACTCACCTATATCCTTCTCTTCCAGCACCTGACCTTTTATAGACTTGTAACCGGTATGATTTGATAATTGCACCGAGTTAATTGCATCTACCTCAAAGCCGAGAACCTAAAAAGTAAAAACACTCAACAATTGCATACTTGTTCTTGTTAGTAATAGAAGATTAAATTCGACCAACCTGTAACGGGAATGTAGCACTTTTGTTTCCAACATATCCATGAACGACATGACTTTGAATTGACAAAACGCGCTTGTTTAAATTTGCCGACATGCTTGTAGAAAGTGGGCAACAAAATTGTAGTCTTGCTCACAGAAATGTTTATTTTAACTGATTGATAAGAACTTGGAAAGCTTATTCTTATTCGTACAACCCGCAATCACCGTTTCTTTTTCTACCCACTTGTTACAATGAGCAGAGCATTCTAAAGATGATACAGAATAAAGACACCAGTATTGTGAATAATCGGCACGAAACATGATTACACGATAAATATTCGTAGACACTTGTCCATATAAAATAAAATAAAAAGGTACCTACCTATAAATTAACAAATATAAAAAAAGCTAAAACAAATAAGAAATAAACCGATTTCACAAGCTTGTCGAAATTATGATTCAGTGCTCCCACTTTATTATAATTTCTCTTTAAATACCTTTTTTAAAGTGACTTATGGATTACTTGGTGGCGTGAAGTTGACTAGGTATATTCTTTTTCATATTTATATGTCGAACCCGGATAAAAGCACATCGCTTAAGAGCACACACTAATGCGAAACCAGTTACCTCCTGTGTCCTTTGTTACAATCTGTTAAAAGTCAAATTATTTTGTTGTCCGTTAGATGTGTGTCCTAATGTCCTGTTTTTTTGAGCTTTGTTCTCAGCAAAGCAAAGTAAAGTAAGATTTTCAGCACACAAATTACAATAACTACTGCGAGCCTCAAAGTGTCAAGTAGTGCGTGCTGAAAATCCTAATTTACTGAGAACGAAGCTAAACAAAAACACGCCTATAGTTCAATGGTTTACAATTAAGTCGATGGCAAAATGTAAATATGTAACTTCTACTAGCATTGTCTAAACTCAAATTTACTTTCATTTGAGTCTCCAGTAAATCTGAAAAGAAGTGGAGATTCAGAAAACTGTTCTTGAATCCAATAACAATATTTTTATCTGTCAGTCAAACACAAAAAGTGATTTTATGCAAAAATAAGCTAATCGAACAGGTACCTACCACATTCTTTAAACCTATCGAGAATCTAGTATTATTTGCCTCTATTACCTTCTTCCACATTTTCTTATGAACATTCCCTTTCTATTTGACAGCCCAAATCGTTATTTGTCACTTTTTTTGTTGCCAAAAAAAGCCAAAAGCCAAACCCGAATAAATCAAAATAAACAAAAATCATTAATCGCTTTTATTGAATACCAAGACAATTTTTAAGTGCTAGATAAATTTCTTAAAAAAGTGAAGTAACAAATGAGTAACCGCAGGGACTTAACAACGACTTAAATGTTTGATTCAGAGTTGTCTGGTTCTAGTGAAAATTGATTGTACCACATTGATTTGTTTTCGAGATACATATTATAAGTTCAAATTTGAACTAATATATTATGAATGAAATATAGTTCATTTTATCTCGAATAGCTATGCATTTATTTTTGTTTATTCAATAACTTAGTCGGTTTCTAGTAAACTGATGACTTCATCACTGACATCAAAAAGGCGTGCTGCGTGCGACATCAATCTGGGTGCGACCGCTCAACACACAGCAAGGGGTCAGTTGAGTCGTATTCGTATTCAAAACAAATGGATCATACTCAACTTAATTAGTAGTCTGACATAATTCCGCTACCCGAAAACTAGACCAAATTTCGGGCGTGTACCTTTTGAAGAACTCGAACAGTGAACACTTTGATTAACTGGGCAAAATGGTTAAAGTTGTCCAAGCATACAATTTTCCGAAACAAAGTACTTATTCAGTATTTGGGGAGATCCTATCTGCAACATTGATTGGAGCAAATCGAATTGCAGTCAGCAGTGCCGGACACTTTGTTGAAATATATGACATTGGTGACAAAACTGTCTCTTCCTCTTTGGATGCAGATCTCAGCAGGGAACCCTCACCTACAAAATACTCATTGCCAACGGTTGGCGAAGTAGTTGACTTAAAATATAATGATGCTGGTAAGTGAACATAACAAAGAATTTTAAACGCTAAGCACTTTATTTTTAGGCAAATATCTTGTTACTCTGGAGAAGGACAACATCAACTGTCCTCCTTACGGCGAGGGCGATAAGATGTTTGTGCGAGTGTATCCAAATTTTTGGAAGTTCCCGGAAGAGAAGTTAATAGACTATCCAATTACAATAAGAATTGCTTCGATGACCACACCGAAGCTACCTCTGGTAGACAGTCTGGATTTGATTGAATTGCCACTAAGGAATCCCCCTGAAATGATAGAATGTTGCCAGTCGTCGGGAAATATCATTGTCTTAAGTAAAGACAAACTTTTTCTCTATGAATACACTACGTGCACACATGAGACGCATCGCTTCACGTATGTGGACTTCTTGCCTTTCAAATTCTTTGTTAGCCTGAATTTCGTACCTCTAAACATTTTATTATGTGAAAATGTTATTGCATGCTTAAACAAAATGTTCGCAGTAGCGTTTAAAATTGTTGATATTGTGGCAATGGACGCGGACGAAGATGCTGATAGTAATTCAAATGCAAGTCATTTGAGTAAGATAAGCGGGGGGCAATCGAGTAACAATAGCTTTGAGACTGATTCCTTGGAGACTTGTTCACGTGTTGGATTTAACGGAACTCCAGTGGATTTTAATGTGGCTCGAATTGTTAACTCAGCCTGTGGACGTGAGTTTGAAATGGATTTGAAGTCGCAATGGGAGCAAGAGGACGCGAAAGCACGCGACATTAACATCGTCCCAACTCGAGCGAGTGACATCAAAATTAAGCTAGTAAATGAAGCCAAAGCTATGAACGTCGCGGTAAGTAAAATTATTTTTAAATTCTAAATACACTGAATGCAGTAATGAAATATGTACCTAAGATTGAAGTACACACAAACGTCTTGTCCAAACGTGAAGAAAATAGGTTAGGTCGGTTGTAATAATCTATGGGAAGAAAAATTACATCTCATGTTAAGACCCATTACCAAAAAGTACCTGATGAGCTAGTTAACGTTGATGCATGTATAATTTTCATTGTTTTATGAACGGACTCTGGTGAAAAGTTTAGGTGTTCTAAATTGCAGCGATTGATAAAGCGCATCCTTCCATCTATCGCTAAGAAATAGTTCAGCATGATTTAAGAAGAATTATTGAATTAATTTGTTGTTTAAATATAGTATCTAAGATGGATGAATAAAAAAACTATACAATACAATACAATACAATACAACTTCGTATCAGTAGGTTAAAGGTTTACATTTTTACATATTCCATTCTACATCTGCAACTATTACTGCTACAGTACTTTGCTTTTACAATACTGTCAGACTTACTTCAACTTCGCATGTTCTGAACTACGTATTTGAATATGTTTTCCAGCAAATTTCAACGAGCAACAGGGATGATTTTACCGTGCAATACGATATAAAGAAACTCCTCCAAATATGCATGAAATCAACGGAACCATCTCATGGCATCATGGATATTCTCAAATGTATGGACTTGAAACCAATCTATCAACGAATGCCAGAAAAGGGAAACAATGAGTACTTGGGTCATGCCATGATTAAGGAGAGCAATCCCTTGAACAATCGTTCATTGAAATCAAATATGTATCAATATTGTGTGGGCTATTCACTATTGATAGCAACAAGTGTCGATGGTTATTTATATCAATTCTGTGCTCAAGGTTTGTGTCCGTTACCATAATCGTCTTGTGTTAAAATAAATGTTCTTTCTTTTTGCAGGAAAATGGTACAACGAAAACGAAAAACCCATCGCTACGTACTCCTTCACGGCACCTGTTATAAAAGTTCACATTAATGATTTCGTTATTCATGCGATCACTACAGAATCAGTTGAAACTCATACCTCGCGGGTTGGACACAAACTGTTTGCAAATCGATTCGAATACCCCACCGTTAGTAGTATGTTTCCAGAAGAGTCCAGTCCAGATATCAAAGCTCCGATATCAGTAATTGGACTGTGCTCTTTCATCAATGTACAGTTTGTTTGTGTAACGCGGGAAAGTTTAATATTGATAAGCAATAGCCTTATGGGTGACTCTGAAGAGTTTGGTGGTAAGACAAAGAAACGAAGTACACGGGGCAGCGTTGCCAAGGCTATGGGTGGTGTTATGTCACGCAGTATTTGTCAAACTGTTGTCAGTGAATGGACACTCTACAAACTGACTATTCCGAATGTTGGTGCAGTTGTTGAAGATCTAGAAAATATTGCAAGCGGATATAGGACCAGCAGTCCACACACATTCTATGAATTAATGGAAGAAGCGCATGTAATGCTGCGTCAAAGTACCAGTCTGCAGTTTAACTTTTCCCCAGTGGAGCGTAGAATATTGCAACAGAAATTTGCAAAGAACTGCAGAAGCTTGGCAGACTTTTCGATAAGGTTGGGTTCATTTTGTTTATTACATTTCCAATACACTTGATATCTATGAAACTAAAAATGTTTTTATTTACTTTAAGATCATGCAAGAAGGAAGTATATGTTCAAGCAATTGGCTTCTACAAGATGTGCAACATGCAGCTGGCAGACATCTTCTCCAATTTCGTTGAAGAACACATGACCCAGCCATCAGTCTCGCAGAGTGAATTGTTAACTCAGCTAACTCTGTTAGGACAGCCTTTCGTTGGTCTCATTTATACCGCAAAACTATTTCTCTTAAGCCTGGGTGTGGATCGCAATAAGGCAACTTACCTCTATCAAGGTGTTAAACCATTTTTTGGTGAACGCAATAAGGACGCTTACCTCGCACTTGAGTTTCTAAATATGTTCATAAAATACTCGCCGAACGATATTCCTTCAGTAATGCTGGGCTCACCGGTTATAAGCGATATGGTTAGCTTAGAGCTCACAGCATATCTCAGTGCAAAAACAAACTTGTAAGTATGAATCGCTTTTTTGGTAAAAAAAAATGCTATCTGTACTTCCATTTAAAAGGTCTTCCGAGGAGGTTCTCTTATTAGCTGTGTGTGCATGTCGGTCTTCGAACTTTGAACTCTCCCGACAAGTAATCAGCCGAGCAAATCGAAAAACATTAGCAACCGCACTCATCAATCATAAGAATGTTCTTTTTGACGATCATTTTAGCCGTGAGAACAGCTCACGATCATCATTCTCTGACTTTACCGAGAACGTGTTGATGTCTTTTGACAGAAACGACATCATTGAAGCAGTAAGCGATGCGTTTATTCATGCACTGTGCATTGAACATCATATTTCCTTGGAAACTCTTCTTACACTTTTTCTGAACTTTATTGCGACGCACATTGGACTCAAAGGCTATCATACTTCGCAAAAGGTTTTCGTGAATGCCCTACAAGTATACTTTTACGACATATACGACGTAAGCCCTAATACAAATCACACAAAATCAAAAATCTCCGAAGACTTTTCCTCACAAGCGGTCTCGTTGTATGAAGATTCTGTCAATTCCGAGGGAAGTCATATAATTTTCGAAGAGCGACGTAATTCAGCTAATGGAGTATGGGAACCAAGAGTTCGTAGGATGTCGTTGCGCAATGAAGACGCTGGCGTCGACGCAAATGGACATGACTCTGCCAACGGTAGTTTAGTTGATGTGAACACATCTGATGCTAATTTGAAAGGCTTGAAAATACTCTTTCGAATTTATCTCGGTCAGCTAAAGGCCATAACGGAAAACTGTGAGGTCGAGCCTTTGGTAAAAGTTGGTGAACATTCAGAAGAGACGCTTACGATTCGTACTGAATGCCTTAAATTTATCGCCAGGCATACAGAGTCGCTGAAGCAGATTCACAGTCAGCAATTGACTCACAATGATGACAAGCGCTGTAATGGTGACATCGGTAAATTTATTCCATTCATTCCAGACCACAAAACTTTAAACGGGAGATGCGATCAACAATTTTTACGACCAATCGCTTGTCTAAATGATCGGCCCTCGTACCTTAATCACTTGGAACCGTTCAGCACTGAGTGCTTTAGTCAACCGGGAGAGGGTGAACAGGATGTGCATTTTCTTGGGTGGGAAAACGAGGCGTTAGTTCTTACATTAAAAATACAGTCTCTGCTGGCTTCGCCAAAAGTGGATCCGGATATTATAGAAGAGTTCGTCGCGTTCGTTCAAAAGACCCCTAACCTAATTGGCATTGACAGCTTTCTCATAATAATTTTGCCGAAAGCCTTGTCTGTCAATTATTTAATTCACTTTTCACCAGACACTGTATGGCGGTTTGGAAAGGCAAGTTCAAATGTTTATTTGGTTAAATTTATCTAATTCTTTCTACCTTTAGTCGCATGGATTTGCTCCAAAGCAATGGGAAACACTTTTGAGGAAAATAATCAGCAAAGAGAACGTATTGCCGAATTGGAAAACTCTTATTACTGGTAAGAATTGCACACGTGGGTGGTATTGTAGGATCGTCTTTTAATGCATGTGCTAATGTCCCAGTCGAAACCATGAATTCTGTGTAGTCTTTGGCCTAGACCGGGCCATAAACTGTTACGAACCACTCTTGCATTTTCTTCTGCAGCGAAGACGTTACCTTTGAGCAATCTTTGTTCTTAAACTAATTAGACCTCATAGGTCTCTTATCTTATCAGTCTTTATTGCTTCAACATGGTTTTGTACCGACAATAATTCCCATGGTTTACAACAATACTGCGAGATCCAACTGTTGTAAACCATGGAAATCAATGATCTGTATAGATCATGTGGGCAAAATAAAAAGTCTTATGCAGGTAATACTACTAACAAAACGTATATGTTATTGAATAGCCGGATTTTTATATAAAACTGTGTAAAAGTAAACCCTGGATGGATTGTTTTTCTCTTTCAGACATACTCAATAAATTGGTTGAGGAGTTTTCGTTCGAGGAATTGCTTCAGTGCTTTCCACCCGATGCTACCGCTGGCCGGACTGAACTATTGTGTGGATATCAAACAGATTTGAATAAAGAACGACACCTGGCTATGGATAACATTGACGAATCGAATGTATTTGAAGTGACACTGCGCAAAGCTGTTTCAAAGAAGCGCAGTATAGCATTACGTGCTATGATCGAATCTACAGGAAATCAATTATTAGACGTAACTAATAATCCTTTATATAATCCAAATTAAAAGTGTGCGTTTCAAGATAGATAGTAGGAAATGTTAGTTTTATCCGTATAGGTACCTATACATCTTTCAATATTTGAAGGTCGAGTTTTATAAACTACGAGACGAGTTACGACTTGTATTTCAATACTTTTTAATGTTTAAGTTGCGATATTTTATTTTATTGTGTGTTCCTAGTATTATGAAAGTAAATGGTATTAATTTTACCATCTTTATAATTTTAAGTAAATATTAATTTAAGATTTTGTATAGTTTTATGTTTTCCTTTTTGTATTTTACGATTGACATGTAATGGCACAAAAATGTGATTTTATTTTAAAATAATATACCTACAATACATACCTACATCTTAGCCCAGAAATAAATATAACGAATATTCAATTAGATCTCACTTGGTTTTTTTTTTGTAAATTTGCTGACAAAACTATCAAAGCGATTAAATTATTTGCGGGGACACACAATTATTTTGAGGACTTGATTATAAATTGACACAAAATTGTGCGAAAATTTGAGGCAGACTCCTGCAAACTTGAATGCTGAACTACCAAGACCAATTCATAGGGTAAAAACTCATAGCCTTTATAAGATGCTTTTGGTTATAGGTACCTATGTTTTTAATTCAGACTTCTAGGTCTGTCAAAGTTCAAGTTATTTTTCATCTTACAACGAATTGCTTCCAGAGGAAAAAGAAAGAAGGCAATTATTATAGGAGATTACCATTCTCCATTCTTTTTTACTAAAACTAAAGCATCGATCAGGCTTTTTTTTGTACAAAAACATTTGTGTATAGATTTGTGTTTATTATATATACTTTTCAGTATTTTTCTTACATAATTATACTACAGCCATATAAAAGCTGTTCTGTTTTCCTACAAGTTTTTTAGCTGTCACTTGGCTTCTTTTTCTTATTTTACACTGATGTGGTTTTCGATTGGGCTTCTTCAGATTCGCTCTTAAATTTCAGATTTCGTGGGTCTAATCGAACAAAAAAACGCCACTTGCACTTTTTTGTGTTGATATTAGTGCGGTTCGAATATGTTAAGCCTTCGACACTTTTCTAAGCATTTCGCATTCACTGCTTTAATTTTATATTAGGCGTGTTTTTTTTAAGCTTCGTTCTCAGCAAAGCAAAGAGATTTAGCACACAAATTACAATAACAGCTGCGAGTCTCGAAGTGTCAAGTAAAGCGTAGTTGTTGTAATTGCGTGCTGAAAATCCTACTTTACTTTGCTTTGTTGAGAACGAAGCTCAAAAAAACACGGCTATTAAAACATTCTAAATTTGCGCCTAGATTGATTTCTAAGCATTATTGGTACATAAATATTACAAAAATAGAGCCACACGATGCAATGCGTTTCTTTGCAGTTGGAAAATTTCACAAAAACGTAAACAAACTCGACTAGTAGTTGTCAATCGTATACGTGTATTGGTAAATCTGAGAAAAAATCCAGATTCGCAAAAGTGCTCTGTAATCTGAAAAAAATTTTTTTTTTGTGATAAACGAAAATAAAAAGTGCTCTGAGAGTGCCCAATCGAATACCACATGACGTTGCCTCCAACTACCCTATTTGGTTGGTTTATTTATTTATTTATTTGTTTTTATTATCATTATTATTTTTTTTTATAAACGGAAACAAACACAAGTTCCGGCGAACAACATTTCTGCAATCACTTGAAAACATTTCTATTTCTGATTCAAAACATGTGCAATGAGAGTGGTAATTAGTTTCAGTAAATTTAACCAACAATTCATTAATCAGTTATACGAAATAAATAAATATTTGTCCGTACATCACTTCCGGAAGCCATTTTGTTGTATAGGAAAGCGAAATTTCGTAAACCATCGCTATTAAAATATCAACATGCATAGCTTTCCCATAATTCCTTTCACACAAACAAGATCGCCGACCAAAAAACGTGTCACGTTTTTTTGCGTGTTAGGTAATGCCGTCCCTTTCAGTCACACGGCTATTTAGTATTTAGCATTCCTTTAATCATACGTGTTAGGAATTTGTGATGGTGTAAATTCAGCATAAACCAAATCAAATAAATTTAATAATCAGCACAAAACATTGACTTATGTCGTTTTCCATTGGGACCACCAAAAATCTTTTTCAGATCTCAGATTTTATGCGGCTCATGGTACATGCAATGAAATTGATCTGTTTTTGTAAATGGATTAGTGCGTTATTTGACAACAATATCAGCTGTTCAAATTGCAGTTGTTTTTGGTAAAATCAACCATTGAAATCGGCTTGAAAAACGTTTGCTCTGTTGTAGCTACAAATGGAGTGGTTTTGGTGATTCGTAGTTTCCAGATGATGAGGAAGACAATGAAGATAATAATTCCTCCAAAATTATATCCATTGCTATTTATGTATTTCTTTATTTTGGTTTTCACGAAACTTTGCACATTTGTTTTAAAACAAACTTCTTTAAATGAGGTGAAACAGCCGTGCTGTATTTGTGGTAGTATGTGTAAATCTGAAAAAAATATCGAGATCTGCAAAAAGTGATCCGAATCAAAAAAAAGATATGTTTTTTTTTCCGAACGCGAAAAGTGATTTAGATCAAAAAAATTGATTTTTTGTCCCAATGGAAAACGACATTATTATGTATGGACTGCAAGTAGACAACTTCGCATTGGTTCCAACATAAGCGCTAAATCTCGTGGTTCGGAGCGGAATAAATTGGAAACTCACATCTGACGTTTCCATTACGTTGCAGATAGTTTTGCATAAGACTGTTATTGCGATTAATTGAATAAAGATTTAAAATTAAAAAATGAAGTGTTGTATTATTGGTTACAATTTGCAATATGATTCAAGTTTCTCTGATATGATGAATTAAATTCTCATGTACTTGAATGTAATATTCTTGACAATGCCGCAACAATTTTAATTTTAACCGTTTCACTTGGCAAATACACGCACGCCCAAAAGGTGGCTCTGGCATTCTATGGAGAAATCCAAGTTGTTGTCATGTTGTTTCACTTATTTTTCGCATAGAACCACGGGCGCTAGTTGTGTTGGCGTCATTTTCTGGGCGGAGATTGTATGGAAGTGACATTTCACTAGCACTCCATATATAATAAGTCAATGGCACAAATCAATTGGACAGCGCGATACCTATAACAGCAAAAGAATTGGTCGCCGGACATTAGTAAATGTTATTTTTTTGTCGCCCGTATTCACAGGCAGTGATTCAAATTTCAAAACCAACAATTGGCGTGTTTTTCTGGGCTTCGTTCTCAGCAAAGCAAAGTAAAGTAATGTCGTTTTCCATTGGGCAAAAAGAAGCGTCCGGAGTCGAAATAATCACTTCGGAAACCGTTCTTCTCGATTTGAAGTCAGAATCCACTCAAGAAGCACTCACACAAATGTTATTTATGTATTTTATACAAGTCAGCTGACAGCGGCCGTAGATTATTTTTTGGCATTTCACCAATCAGAAGCAGTTTTGTTGTTCCATTGGATCGCAGAATGAGTGGATACCCGAGTGAAACCAATGGAAAACGACATAAGATTTTCAGCACACAAATTACAATAACTACTGCGAGTCTCGAAGTGTCAAGTAGAGCGTAGTTGTTTTCAAATACAGATTGAAATCATTAGTTCAATGAACGGATGGTCACCGTATGTGACCCTTTAACAAGTACCTACTTATTGGTATAGCTATGCAATACGCATGCACATTTTATATTTCAAACTGCCTTTAATCGTTCTTCAAAAGCTCTTTGGTCCAACTTTTTTGAAATTGAAACATATGGATTATGACCGGATTATTGATCAAGTACATCTGTATTTTCGACCATTGCTTTTTTAAGCAGTGTTTGAGTAGGATTGCGCTATTAAAACATTTATAAAAAGAAAAAACACTTTAGTCGTTTTTTGAAATGAGGCAACTAGTGACACGTGTAAGTCACGTTTTAACACTTAAATTATACCGTTTTGTGACATGTGGCTTTAAAATGAGTAGGCAGGGGCGTGTAAAAAAAACAGTCTATTTGTAAGCGTAGTTTTTTCATCAATGAAGTAAACAAACAACAGGGAATTGATTTAGTTAGGTATCATAATTGATGACACGTGTCGCAGAAGCCAGTATTTATGCAAACTGTTTTTGCCATCCCTTACTGCGGTTGGGTTGGATTTAAGGCATTCAACTTGTTCGTGCGTAGACTAGTGTGAATATGTATAGGAACAATTATTGTGTTATACAATATGGATGTGCTGCGATCTTACTCTATTACAAAAAAGGAAAATGATAAAGCTTTCTACAACGAACATTTGCCAATCACTACCCGCAAGCGAACTATAAAAATAGCCGTGTCACCCCTAACGTGCTTTAAGAGATCATAATACCATTGCTGGTTTGGGTACAAGTGGTTGGTTTATCGAGATAAAAAAAAATTGTGAATGTAGAGTAAGGGCTGGATAATATCCCAACATTTCAAGTGGCTCTCGAGTTATGCCCTAGAGGAACAACAAATGTCTAAATTTGAGTTTGAAACAATTCAGAAACTCCACAGCAACACCGAATTCGAGTGGTTTGCAAGAATCGTTACGCAAGAATAAATAAATACCAACGAATCTATCATCAATAATAAATAAGCGCACTTTTAGGTAATGTTACATAGATAATCTGAAAACAGATTTTGTCGACATTGGGATTTTGCACCCAAATTTCCTTTTTTTTTCTCGGATTTTAGTCACCAATTGTTTTTTTTTTATTCTATAAATATATAATTTACCTAGACGAAAATTTGTCATTCCAACCCCAGTAGTATATGGTGTTTTTTTTTTGTCCAGATTTAACGATCGTTTATTTATCTAATCCAAAGACCGTCAACGCAAAAAGGACGAGAGAAATCTTTACATTTCTTATAGATCAGGCAAATGATACTGAGATTGAATTCATCAAACATACTTTCTATTGACCAAACCTTTGAGATGAGTTGATGGTATTGTCCAACGATTCGTCTTTCGATGTCTTAAATAGCTCGGGTGGGAGGCCGTTTGGTCCTTATTTTTAAATGAATATGAATTTTAGTCAGACGGCATTCAATGAGAATTGTTGAAATGACATCGGAATTTTGTCCCTCTTCGCCGATTTACACGTATATCCTCAAATCTGATTGCACAAGTGTTTGGGTCTTGTTGCCTTGGTGCATACGTTGAAACTTTTGGTAAAACTTTTGAAGTAGCACCTCCCAATTCCCTTGATTGCTTCCTTTCCTCGTGATTTTTTTATTCGCCTGATGAGAAGCCGATTTTCTCCGCTGTGGTTGTTTGTCTCTGCAGTCTGCACCGCCGCTTTGTACACGAGTTGAATTTTCTTGTACATCAGTTGCCGCTGTCCTTGAAATGATGACCACTTCGTATCGATGCCATTGTCCCTCGGCACTTGATGCTGGGTGTACAGGTCTCCTCTAGGTTGAGAAATACGCGATCGGCAGCGGTTTTAAATCTACACCTACATCAGGAAACTTCAATCCGTTGTAAAAAATGTACCTTCGGCCTTTAAATTAAAAGCCCAACAAATATCATCTGCATCTGTCTTCAATAAGATGTTGCAAATAGCCTCATAATTATTTATAATCTCAGAAGGATTGGATTTACAGGTCAGAACTGGTATGGTAACATGTCATAGGGTTCAAATTGCATCTTATCAAGACTTGCATCTTCATTTACTTACACATCATTTTTGATCCCGGAATACATTTTTGTTTGTATAAAGTACCATGGAGGGGTATTCGAGTAGCAATTAGAATAAAATTATATTGGACTAAGCAACGTACAATATACAGAAGAGGTAAAAGCTTTGAGATAGAAGTGCCAGAAATAATATTCAAAATTGAATTTCTTCTCACTGCTGTCATACGACATTTGACACAACAAAAGTACTTAGGTTACCTTTCAAAATACACAAGCTAGTACAACCCTTATAGAGATTAACTTGCTCTCGACGTCCTACATCTCGTTGAGTTGCATATCGCTGAAAAATCAGTGCGGGAAATTGACTACCTCCGGCTAATTGCATTTCAACGACCGGACCGAATAAAACGAAAACCACCAGGAAATAGAAAACGCTCTCAGATGTTTACTTTTGCACGCCTAGTTTTGTTGCTGCTGGTAGAAAATCCTTGCCCGATGGCGTAAGTAAATACACTTTGAAATCCGATATCCTTCAAAATATGTAAGCGTATGAATTTTAATTGAAATGAGTAGTACGTGGAACAAATTACACCCTATTTTCATGCCTGCACCTGGCATATAGGACGTGAAAAAGATTTTCATTCTCTTCTGGATCTGGACAGCCCGCGGAACAATGAAATTGTTGGAATTGTTTGATGTATATGTTTGTCCATATGAGTGTGTGTATTCCAACTAGAAATGCCCGGACTTTCCCTTTAGAAAATCGCCTTTTTTGTATAAAAATGCATCAATCATTATACTCGGGGTAGATTCGAATTTTAGGACTCTTTCTCCTTCATTTCCGAATGCCTATGTCTGTTTGCTTAAAACTAAAGAGAATCGGTAGGTACATAGCGAGGGTGACAACGACCTTATAGATACTAATTTCGGTGGTCTTTTGTAAGCGAAAAGTGTTTGCTTTTAAAATTGGAGGATTATACGCTTTTGACGTTTGAATGCGAAAATGTCCAAAGGTTGCATTTCGGATGACATTTTTGTAAAGGGCCGAGACGTCTCATAGAGAGAAAGAGGATAGATACAGGCAAACGTGCGGTTGCATGTTTACAATGTAAGAGTAAACAAAAATTACATGCGGTACAAACTGGGTGCATCTCTAGAGGGTAAACCAAATGAATTTTAATGTGATTAGGTTTTTGTTTGCGATTTGGATGCCTTATTAACTATTCATTGGTGGCGGAAATTCGGATAAGCGGATGCCGTGAAAATTGCTTAGATATGGTTAATCAAGTTTATTGTTGTCATGATACTTTCCTATCTATTTAAACTTCATAAATGATGTGAGTTTGGATGAAGGATAGGTACACACAGCGATGTAGGCGCATGCAAATTAAAAATAAGGAAAAATTGCTTTACTTGATAAATCAACTTATTGACGAGTTAATTGACGGAGCAGTTTATTGAGGGGTGATTAGATGAAAATGCGCGTGTGGAGGCAAAATAATGGATCCACCAAAGACCATGTAGCATCGAAGGTGATTATTTTCTAAAAGCACAGCATTACCATTTGTTCAAGAATTTTACTCTGGAGCAGCTTTGGAAAAGGCAATAATTCCAAAGAATTAAATACCTAGAAGACCACAGATTAATTGACCATTGGCAACATGAATTTCGCAGCCATCGTTCTACTGGAGATATGTTGAGCTACGTAACCCACTTATGGATGAAAGCAGTCGAACAAAATGGCAAATTTAATGAAATTTTAATAAGGCATGATTCCATGCCCTAAAAAGAGCCCTTGTTAGGAAATTAGCCCGTTATGAGTTAATAAAAGATCTCTGCGGATGTATGCCAGGCTTTATTCGGGGTATATAAATTCAGGTTGGGTTCCTTTGCTTTAAGCGCAGAAGTGCTGCGAGGATGTATACTTTTTCCAACTCAGTTCGTTTTACATAACAATGACATCTTTGGGTTGAAATTCAAGAATAGGTATTTATAGCTTTGCTGATGACAGCAGTCATTCTTTACAAACAGAGTAAGCCAAATACGTTAACATCACACAGCTCAGACGACAGCTAACAAGTTCTCTTGAATTTTTGACGGATATTCTCGTTAATTGCTTCAAGAATCTGAGGGCTATTGATAAAGACTCATGACTTTAAAAAACCTCACATTAAAAAGTCTTCGTTGCCCCATACTGTTGGAACCCTATTCATACAATTGAGGAAGGAGAAAGTCATTGAGCATGGCCCTGTATGGGGCCTGGTCGACACTCTGGGGTCCTTGTAAAAGGAGAAGAATTCAAGAGAAAATTGTATGAAAAACCAGCTAAAGTTTCAAATTTCACTAGAAAAAAAAGTATGAAATTGTTTAAAAGGTTTGGCTTATCAACAATACATTGGAAACAATAATCCAACTACAGGCGGGGAAAGGAAATATTAAGATTATTTAAATTAGTTCATGGTGCAGCTAAACGTGGAGCTAAACTCACAAGGGAATTAAATGATAAAGTAGCAAAATCAAAAACCATTCATACTTGACAACCTTTATTGTATTAATTTTAGGAAACTTCAAGCTTATCTAAATTTGCTCAAAAGAAAGGAGCATTTTCTGACAAAACTAGATAGGAAAAAGTAATTGAAACATTTTATTGCCGAGTTATAGAAAAGGAGTCACGCCCAGTTAGACAATCCGTCATGAAAATTATTTAGTTGTAAACAGCAAAAATCAATGTCTAAATATGAATCAATATAAAATCAGAGAAAATCACTCATTGCATTTCGCTGAGTGCTATAATGTATTTTGAACTTTTTCTTGAACATTTTAAACGAAATGCATTTATTTTTGTTGAATGTCATTCAAGGCTCTTTCAATGTCTTAAGTCATTTTGAAACGGATATTCTCTCAAAATTCAAATCAGTCAGCCATAATTGTTAACTGTTAAACCAAAACCAGATGTTGATGTTTGCATATTTTGCAAATCAGGGCCTCAGGGGTCGAATCGCCACTTCCGTCAACGACCTATATGTTTACGGAATTAGGTTGATTTTACATGTGCAACAAAAACAAATTCCGTCAGGTAATGCTCGTTCGTGGACGACGCGATTCAAACCCAGATATATAATCTGTCATTCCGGTTTAAATCATGAGGTATTTATATGTAAATATGAATTCAGGTTTTAAGAGAGAAAACGAGCTTTCGCTTGCTGCTGTAGTGACGGCCAGCCATTTTACGCAGCCATTGATAGACCTTTGGAAAAGCTTCTTTGCTACGTAGGTGACAAATCTTAATGATAGTCCAATAAATTCTTAATATTTTTCTTTGCGATCCGTCTTCTCTAAATCTGACCTTCACTTATCTATACTTCAGACAAGGAATTATTTTAAATAGAAGGTTTGGTCGAATGGTTTAGTGCAGGACAAAATAAATAAATTAAATTTTGCCGCAATAGATACGTAGGGTCACTAGGTATAGCTTTTCATATTCATTGATTTTTGGGACAAAATGAAGGGCCCCTTCGATTTTTAAGCCGAGTCCGAACGACTCAATTGAGAAGGTATAGGCTCTCGGATATTTGTCATTGTCAGGCGTTCGTACAGTGGAAAAACCTTAAGATGTATTTTGTGTGCTTTTCTGGGCTCTAATCGCGTAATTATTGAAACGAATATCGTCGAAACGATTGAACAAAACGATATCGTTTTTAGTTTGCTTCATATAACATCATCGTCGGATCGTTCAATCGAATCGTTCATCGTTTTTATTTTCAACATTTTGAACATGACTGTAAACAAACTCTGACACCGAAAAAATGTAAAAATGTATGGAATTTGTTTTTTTTTTCTTTTTGAATTTGTTTATTTTTCTTCGTCATTGATTGACATGAAAAAATAGATAGCTTTGGTAGTAGAATTTTTTTGGTAAGGGGCTAGTTGTAAAAAAAAAAATAATGCAATGATTTCTGATTTCATTAAAAATCTACGTATGGAATCATAAAACAAATAAATAAAATTCATTTGATATTCCAAAAAAGTGCAATTACCATTTATTTATTTTTTGCAAAGAATGAATTCTTTTACAATTTGGATAGGAGCGAGTCGCCTTCGAAGAATATAAGTGTCTTCCTTTAATTATTTTTTTTATGCTTCTCCCAGACCTAATTAAAACTAAAAAAATGCACCAAAAACGACGAAACGATTGCAAAATAGCCATCGTTCAATCGAATCGTTTCAACGATAGTATTTGACATTTGAATAAGTAACGTGAAGCAACAAGAAACGATGATCGTTCAATCGTTTCAATGATTATTGTTTTTTCGTTGTTACACGAAGTAGAAGCATCGTCGAGACGATATCGTTCTATCGTTTTGTGCTAACGCGATTAGAGCCCTGGGATTGACCCCTCGCTCAGCAGTGCAGCACACTAACCACTGAGCCGCTGCGGAACGCTTTGTCGGTAATAATCCTCAACATTGGTATCGAGCATGTCTAGATTTCTGCTGTTTATACCGTACTTTTTACAATGGAGGCTGATTGATACGGCATGTGAGAGGCGCGATCACACATCGTGATCAGTTTAGACAACTTTTTAAGCTATAGCGACTTCAGCATCTCACGGAATGACACTATTCGTGACATGTGTTCGTAAACTTATGTGGTTTTCCATTGGGACAAAAAATCAACCTTTTTTTTTTATCTAAATCACTTTTCGTGTTCCATTGGGAAAAAAAATCCATCTTTTTTTTTGATTCGGATCACTTTTTGCAGATCTCAATATGTTTCCAAATTTACACATACTGCCACAAATACCAACATACTTTGCACAGCTGTTTTACGTCATTTTAAGAAGTTTGTTTTAAAAAGAATACTCAAAGTTTCGTGAAAACCTAAATAAAGAAATACATAAAAAGAAATGGACAGAATTTTGGAGGAGTTGGAGTTGATATTGTTTTCAAGTAACACACTAATCCATTTACAAAAACAGATCAATTTCGTTGCACGTTCCATGATCCGCATCAAATCTGAGATCTGAAAAAAATATCTGGTGGTCCCAATCTACACTTGTTTATTTTCTGCCGCCAGACGGCTATTTATGTCGCCGTCCACATCCCCTTTGTCTAGTCTATGCCAATGGATTACATTACTTTGAAGAAATCAATGGCTGCTCTATTTTAGTTTTTTTGTATTTTCAGAAGATTTGAAGAAGAAATTATAGCACCTGATACCAATTTCATCGAACTGTACTCTTCGATCTATCTATCATCTACCTTACATCATATACAGTATACACTGCCTAACTAGGAATACATTGGCTAGGACCTAGGATACGTAAAATCCCATACCGAAAGTTTCAGGAGGAGAATCGACACACATTATCGATCGATAGATACCATTTGATTGGGTATTTATTGAGACTAGATATTCGGCGCCATGCCAATTATTGACATCACCGCCAATCTCCTCCCTTTGTTCAGGTCGACTTTGGAGAATTAAAATAGATTTACAAGTCATAAGCTCGTTTATGATTTGTTGTGATTCGATAAATCCGAATTCTACGATAATACTCTTAATAAAGACCAGGGCACTCATTCCGTAATTCTTCAGACGATTATCGTCGAAACGATAGACCTCCAAAAGTAGCATCTAAGTGCCAAAATTACGAGTTCTAGACCTTAGCCAGTTCATTTTCCAAAAATGTAATGAAAACTGACGATACTGAAACAATTTCGAGCAGAATATAACTTCTAATGGTCATCAAAGTTTCAAAAACGATATCGTCCCGACGATAATTGCTATACGGAATCTGCCCCCAGATACCAATGACAACAAAAACAAAAATAAATTAAAACAACAATTTTTATGCAATTTTCATTGATTCTAACATTATTTTGAAGCCATACATTCATGACGTTAAGTGTGGAGCATCATATGATTTAAATTGCTGCCTCGGCTTCGCTGGCAGTGCTGCAAACGGTCGGTCCAATGTTTGATGTCTCGGACTAATATGTTCGCCGTTATACCGGCAATAGTTTCTCGAATGTTGGCCTCGAGCTCGTCCAAAGTGGTTGACTTATTAGTACTCTAGGGACTTGGTGTAGCCCCATAGACAATAATTGAGTGGAATCAATTCGCGACCAATCAATTAACGATGGCTTGCCGAGAGATGACCCAATCGCCAAACTTCTCCTTCACAACTTCGAGCGCAGCGTCCTTTGTATGGCCGGTAGTGCCATCTTGTTGGAACCACAGCTCGAATATATCGATGTTGTCGAACTCTGGCAACAGAAAGACGGTTTACATCGCTCTTTAGCTGATACCATTGACGGTAACGGTGTCACCTTCCATATTTAAAGAATAAGGTCCGATGATGCCACCATGTCATAAACCGCACCAAATAATAAAAACCAAACGAAACACAAAAAAATATTACACCTTATCGCCATTGTTAAAACATTGATATACTGTTGATAAAAGCCAAACAAAGGTTTCCGAGTACTTCCACTTTTTAAAATATTCATATGCAATCTTTCTAAACAGTGACACGTGCAGCAAATTAAATCAACAGTCAGATTAGCGTTGCATCTTCTGCCGCGCCTTCCTACATTGCACGTGACCTATACCCGTAATTACTAGTAAAACGGACACTGGGCCTCTTTAAGTGTTGACACGTGGTTACCACTTCAGAGGATCTCTTGCGGTTGGTTATTCAACACCGACACCATCGATTTGTTGGCCGAATAGCGTGTTAAGACATAACGTTGGTCGGTCACGTGTTATGGTTAGGCTCGATATCTGAAGGAGTTAATAAATCGGTTATTAAGTGATCAAATTGATGGGGTTATTGTGCGCGTGATACGACTATACATATCTGAAGTAGTAACTAGATTACCTAATTTTTTATGATCCGATATGTCGGACGCCTCGGAATAACTAATATAAATTGTGATAAGGCTTGCTATATCAATAACATATAAACGTGTCCTTTATGTTATAAAACCTCAAACGCATGTACAAAATGACCATTAAGATGTTAGTACTTACCTACCCACAACAGGTTCTACCGGTTTAAGCTATGTCAAGTTGGTTTTTGCGCCCATGTAAACATTTACAATTAACCCCCTTCGCTCTGTTGAAACTCATCTATACATAGCACAAACCTAAATATATGAATATAATATGTATATACACGTTATAAACAAACAAAAAGCCGAAAATTGAAATATGGGGTGCTGAGCACGAAAAGGAAGAGAGTCGCCACACAAATTCATCCCTAAAGCATTTTCTGATAAGCCCCGGGGCGATATAATTTTGAAATAAAAGGGATATCGTAGTAGCCGCACTCCAAAATGAATAACGCGAATGCACCACAATAAATCCCTTTGATCGTAGGTCTTTCCAGATATTCTATTGGCCGTGCATTAAAGACCAACCCCCTCGGCGATTGGTGTGACAGCGAACAGGGGTTGTTCGGTGATAAGCAAACGAAGAGTAGCAACCCCGAAGCGAGGCATTGCATAAAACTAATGAAAACTCTTTCGGGAAGGTTAGTTGGAATACGAAACGCGGTCCGTTAGCAAGCCTATAGCAATTCTCTTACAAAGGACTATGATTTCCGATTAGTTTGATTTGATTTTCGCATTTAAAAACGAATTTTCCGAAATGTCATCGTGCTACAGTGGTTTTGACGATCGTTCCTTCGAATTTGACGACTCATCCTTTGACAGCGGTTACGAAAAGAGTTTCGAAACAACTGATGGCGCCTATGCCCCGCGAAAACTAGTCTTCGAGGGGTCAGTGGATTATTTTCCAACGGATTTTGCGCCTGCCATCGCGCCTGACAATGGTATTCTAGAAGTGCACACCGACTCGATTCCCGGTTTCGCGCCAAAGTTGGGAGTTCAAACTTCAACTCCCACCAAGGAGGGCAAACCGAAACGAAAGTATGCTGTGGGTAAAAATCGGGTAACGCGCTCGCGAAGTCCAACTCAAGTGGTGCGGATAAAAAAGTTCCGTCGGATGAAGGCGAACGACCGTGAACGAAATCGGATGCACACTTTGAACGACGCACTGGAGCGCCTGCGGAGCACCTTACCCTCACTGCCGGAGGAAACTAAACTCACTAAAATCGAAATTCTACGATTCGCTCATAATTACATATTTGCCCTGGAGCAGGTCCTGGAGAGTGGTGGGACGATAAACCTTGACCTGGAGAAGCTGCAGAACTTGACACTGAGTGGTGAGAGAATAACCAAAGAGTTGTTTGATGCCATTTTCGTCAACCCCAGGCCGTATCACATGATGAACACACCTGGATTTGGAGCTTTCGACCTCTACAGCAGTATGCGGCAATATGGAGTGTGCAGCATGCAGCCGAGACCCGAATCGACAGCGAGTTTTTCTCAAGAGAAGTTCGATCTGTTCAAAAACACATTCGATGCCGCAGCTGGAGGATTGCCATCATCATCACCCGCATATAACCACACACAACATCCTTGTGAAGCGTATGCGGGTCAACAGCAATACGAACCGACTGGACAGACGCACACGATGGGCGATAGTTTTAGAAGTAGCGAATTACAAGGTGCCTACCACAGTATTCCCATTGAACAACAACAACAACAGGCAACAGTTCCCTTGCATCACAATAGCAGCTTTTACTCGCAAACACCTCCGTGGAAGGACTACAATGAACAGAATATGAATAGTAGTGGGTATGGTCAATTTACTGTTGCTTAGTTGTAAGGATGAGAATGTAGTTAATCTTAAAGTGCTAGGTTCCTAAAAACAGGAGTGAGGTAATTCAATTCTTTTCCGATCGTTGAACATTTCAATTCCTTGTGCGCTGCTACCACAAATTGTGTGATTGTGATCAGTTTAATTAGTGCCCTTGCTTCCCTTGATAAACTCTTCTAATTTCGAATACCTTTTAAAATTTGTGAGTAAATTTAATAAATTGAATTTAAAGCGGCAACACAAAGAAAAGAAAATAGTGTTATTTTAAAAAAATATTTCACAACTTATACCATTGTCTTACCGTTTTGAAAACAAAGTACAAATTTTGAGACGAATTCAATAATAATTAAAATTCAGTTAGCATTAATCTTAAGGTGCAAAGCGGTATAAATTTGAAAAAAATCGGTTATTTCTCCAAACAATGACAATGAACATGGACATACCAAATGTTCCATACATACGTCATTGCTTGCAGAAATACTAAAAATATAGGTTTGACTCTTGATACTTAAGAAAGTTTATTAAGTTTTTGTTGAGATTCTAGTCAGCATACCAAACTTAAATAGGTTATAGCACTTTTGCGGTTCTATTAGCTGGGAATTTGGCGCAAAATTTATTTTTCGGAATTTACAGAATTAAGATAGAATCGTAAAGGAAAGTTCCTAATTGAAGGATTATATAATTAGAAAGTAACCAGAAAGTTTTTCGGCTCAATTAATTTTTGGCTCACACCGTACACTGTCTTATACCGAAATTTCTAATTTTTTTCACAGACTTTGTCTAATTGTCTCCGCATAGATTTAACTTAAATGTTGAGTTTTGCCCGTTGATTTACTGCACAAACTGGCAAAGGTTCAGGCTCTTTTCAGGACATTACGAGTATATGCAAACTGCTTCTAGAAATAAGAGTTAAACTCGATTCTTTTGTTACGATATTATAAAAATCTAAATAGCTGAATACGCTTAACCGATTAAAGTAGAGTCACACAGTCGAATACGATTATTAAACAATGGTTATTCTAAATAATACTAACTATTATGTATGTATGTGAGAGCCGAGTCGTATTAAATACTAAGGGCGAGTAAGATTTTTCAGACCACTCTTGCTGTCGCAGATAGTGCTCTCAAAACTTGTTAAAAACCTTACTTAGTTTTAATAATAGGTAATGGTTGAGTTTTGAAATGGCGCCTGCAATTCAACTAAAGTTCATATACCATTAAATTGACTGTCTTAAATTAATTTTCTTCCTATTTCTAAAACTTATTGTAAACGGTTATCCCAATTCTAGACTTCGGTCATCTATGCTTTTAGACCGTAATAAAACACAACTTTTAAGGAACATTTAATACGATTTTTTTTAAATTAGCATTAAAAAATACAGCGGCGATGGAAAAGATCTGGGTTTTTATTTTATCACTATCACTTTTCTCCGAAAAGCTCGTCACTAGCTGTAAGAAAACTCCAGTCCTCAATAGTAATAAATTTATCTTATCATTTATAGGTACACACATCATGTACTGAAAAATTCCTTCGATTGCCTTTTTCAAATTTTGAAATATTATTGTTTTAAGAATTCTCAACAATATCACTTCTGGTTATTATATGATAAATCTGCACAAATACAAAATACATTAAACAATTTTCAAAAACTCAATAAACCTAATTAGATGTCATCGCTGACATAAATACAATAATTTCGAACACATGTTGTAGGTCTGTCAGCTGTTGGAATACAGTAACACAAATTTTAGTCTCGGCTTTAAATTTACGGAAGCTCACAATTGCGAAATTTTAAAATGGAAAATACATATATAGCCACTGTGAACTACTAAAATTAAGAGTCGAAACTAAAAATGTTTATTGGTAAGGTCCAGAGTAGATGTATTTGTTTGTATTTCAAATGAACCGTCGACCTTAAGTGGCTGAAAAAAGAAAGGCAGTCGAATTTATATATCATTCAGTTACTCAATTTTACAATGGGTTGTTCAAATCGATGAGTATTTGATACGTCAATGACTAATCGGGTCTTTCGTTTTAAATACTAACCATCACCTACATAAATACCTACAAATCTGGATCATATGAAATAGCATGCAGACTATCATTGGTATCGCACATGCGATCGTGGTAAAGATTTTTATTAGAAAAAAAAGGCGGTATTTCTTTCTGTCTGAAATAATAATGGTCTAACTCCAATATGATGCTCGTGTGCAGGAGTGTAAGGGGGGTGCAAAACCGGAAGTATATAAAACTAAAACTAAGATGAAGGCCTTTGCAACTGCATGTTTAAATATCTATAACGTAAACAGTGTAGTTTGGACTTAAATCATTGTTGTTCATAGCTTAAATCCAAATTGTCATTTGGGCTTCATTAGGTAGAGATATTCAAGAGGAGTTCACATTTTTATAGCTCATCATCAAGACCGGCTAATGCAGATATTGAATCCACAACAAGTTATAAATAAAGTGGGCAAAGGAATAAACAGACAAAGCGAAAAGGAATAGGTTGGGCATAGGGCATAGGCATTGATATTTAATATATTTTGACTCAATAATTAGTTATAGCTGTATATTCGAGATGTAACTGGTGGCTTTTTCGATTGAAGAAAAGAGCCCTTTCTACGTTTTCCATTTTTCATTGAAATGCTCTTGTAGGTCAATGTTTAAAACGACAGAAGAGAATCCGGGATATTTTTAAAGAATTGCTCTGAAGGCTGAACTCATTGTATGTTACATTGTTCGATACAAATTTTGCGCTTTACGATCCGAAAATTGAAAATAAGTCTGCAAATGTAAGCATTAATTTAAATATTTTGATTTGATCCATTAAATTATTCAGATTTACTGTAGGAAGCAAATAAAAATACAAATCTCATCTTGCAAAATTGCTACAACGAATTTAAATTAAATGAGCAATTCTAAACTTTGGATATAATTCTCTCGGATCTTCAATCAAAAATGCCATTATTCATTTGCTATCAATAGATTGATTAGAATTACATTTCAAAAAAGTATTTTCTATTAGTACAAATTCTAAATTTTAAAATTACGAAAAAAAATACCTGAAAAGTGCTAACGATTTGTTATGCTTCTAGGTAGGTATCGTCTTGTAATTTTGAAAACCCGTATAGCACAAGGAATACTATATTTCACGAGTTTTCAACGATCGGAAAACCATTTGAATTTAAAATTTGATCTAACATTTAGATGAGAAAAAGTTTAGTTTTGGCAACTGCTAATTTATTTATTTTTTTGTTTGAGAATCATATTTCTGTTGTAAAAATACGCCTTAAACAAGAAAAGAGAAGCAAATAATGTACCTTACAAAGAGCAAACTAAAGAGATAATAAAATTAATTCTAATTAAGAGTGTAACAAGAAATTGAATAATTTTTTTTTTAATCTATATGTAACAATTACTTTTGTAAAGTAAACTAGTCATTTTTTTTTTGCAAACACAGAGTGATAGGTTCTATATTTTAAGACAGTACAAATTGTATATTTTTTTTTAAATAAAAATAAATGAATACAAGTTTACAAAATACTGTTTTGTATTTAAGTTAACTTTGCAGAGAGTTTCTCGGACACGACTTGAACTAGGCAAGGTAGGTTCTGAAGGTGGTTAAAAAAACAACAACTAAAAATTTGGGGCAACAGCTTCATAACAAACTCAAGGCGAATATTTTCTTTGTGCTTGTTGTATTCTGGAGAGGAATGCGCCTACGATTTTACACCGCAGTTATACCTACTCTGGGATATTTGTCCGACGTCCCCGAGAGGTGCTGATTTATGGGAAAATAAACATGGACGCTTCAAATCGGTGAGTAAGGTTCATCTAATTCTATAAAAATATACTTTAAGGATCAGTGACACATTAAAACATAAAAATTCTTTTGGACAATTTTTATAAACTAGTGGAGTAACTTTTAATACAACCGACAGTTCTGTGGTGTTTGCATACATATTTACGAGTAAAATTTAACATCTCAGGTCATCACAATGATAAATAAATAAATTAAAAGTTTAAAAGTTTTATATGGTTTCGTATTAAAACAAAAAATAAACTGCAAAGTAAGTATACGGATCAACTATAGTCTCAAAAGCACTGTATACTTAATAGCCTTACATATAATTATTTTCAACCTTCACACTACATATTTTGTAGGTTACAATATGCAATTTTGAATGGATTATTTCGCCATTCGAAAAATTTAGCTTGAACAATAAAAACTATTATTAGCATGGCGGAATGTGTTTTCAATATGCATTATAATATTAGATACTAACTAAATACCCGGCTCTGGTTTCTTTGAATTTGATTGTTAATAATAACTTTTTCGAGAAATTTGTTTTGTTTTGAAAGTTTTGTATTTTCAAAAAAATTAAAATTATAAAAGACCTGTTCCGGTCTTTTTGTTACTTTTAGTTTATCTGGCTTGACCACACGTTTATTGCGATAAGTTTTTTTGTAATTCAATGTCCATGCTTCTTACGATGGAAAAAAAATCTCCTTATTAATAAACAAATGTCCACAATTAACTAAGCTAGCAGACGTCAGTTAGCATACAACAATTTGACTTAACTGCTGAGTAACCAGATGATAACTTTTACGCAACCTTCATTAATACGATATATACGGATAGAAAATGTTAAGTATTCACTGAAACTGATTACAAGTGAGTGGGTTTGTACACAATACAAATACAAGTATATGACGTTTTGTCATATTTTTCCCCTAATTATAAAAAATTCTTTTATAAAACACAATTACTTGTATATAATATCTATATCCATAGTCTATATATTAAAAAATCACGAAACAACTTAATAACGAGTTACTCAACTTCTTCGCATTTATCGTCAATTCCAATCATGTTGCTAGTTGAATTTTCTGGTTAAATTTCGGAAAAAAAAAAACAATTTGATTTGTAAATAAAATAAATTTGACAGCAAATAAAGAATAAGTGACAAGCCATGTGCTGTCAAATCGCAATAAAGTGTTTACTTTGAATTTTCGAACTTAGTACCCAACTACACATTATTTACCTATTTTGAAAATTTACTATTACGACGTTATTGCTACCTACTGGTAAAAACTATTGACGTTGAATTGGGACCGAGGTGAAATAAGATTTCAAACCCAAAATTGGAAGGTATGACAACTTTTTTGGTTTCGAAACTTAAAAGGTAAACAGCTTTAAGACGACAGAATCAAGTGTCTAAATATCGAATTTAATAGAACACTCGCATGTAAATGCATACTTTCCATAATTCCAGTGTAATACATATTACATATTAGCACCTCCTTTGCTGTTTGTAATTTTCTATACTATGATGACCATTCACCTACCTTCTTTTATTTTTTGTTTTTATTTGCAAATTAATGACTAAATGATTTTAAATTTATGCAGTTTTTTTTCGGAAAGTACTACTCGTACCTAATCCTGGAAGTTCGTGACATTGGCCACATCTGTCCGATTTGATTTGCAGTCACTACAACGAAATAACAAGAGGAATAAATTCATATGAATTGTATACCATTTCCGAGGTTCAAGGATAACGACTGCAGTTCCCATTTCACTGTGCTGTACCATATCGTATTTTCGGAAATCCCGACTCTTGATTCATTCGACTGTGCATAGTATTTGATTCGCTTTGTGTGCGGCAGGTGACGTGAAATCGTCCATTGTTTGCACTCACCCCATGTCGAATCGGATGTTGAAAACATTGCTAAGGAGGGTTGTGTTTTTTTTTCTTGTAGGTATACGAATACCTAGGGTTCAGCATATACCACTGGCTTATGAAAACGTTGTTAAAGATGAGTTGAATGTAGCAGTTTGGGAAACACAATAATAAGAGGTAGGATCTACAAGGAATGTTTACGTATGAATTCGTAACAGGGATAATAGTTTCAAAAGTTAGGCTCTGTATTCCCATAGACAAGACGCAAGAGGGACGTATTTTGATCTGTTAATTATTGTAGAGTTCATATTTTGTAAACTACATATTGAATTGTTCTAGTTTGAAGTATATGTAAGATGAGGACGACTGGAAATTCGAAATTTACAAACATGAGAGTGAGTTATATAAAATCTTCCAGCCGGCTGTTTTTTGTCAGAACAAAAATAAAGAAACAGGTGAATAAAAATTACGGGAAAAAAAGACAGATGGGCAAAAAGGATCGTTAGCAAAGGAAACTAGGTACCCATGTCGTGACTAATACATTGCAAATCAAGGACTAATAAATAAAAGACTTAAACCAGAACATAAATGTCGAATTGATTTTTTTTCAAACCTGAATATTAGAAAACTAGCAGGAGGATATTAAGCGATGCTTTTTTTGTGACGTTTCCCATCGATCTGATCAACCGGAATTTGAAGTATAAGTATAAACAAAATATACAATAACCTTCTGGAAGATAAAATTTGTCTAAGTAAATGAAGCGTATTTACGGATTTTACTGATTAAAAGACCTTCTCAAAAAACTTTCCAACATCTTAGTGCATAAGATATTTAGCTGGGACTAACACTATTTTGGTCGGTGTCATGTCAAATGGTGCTCTTTAATCTCGTCTTATATTGTCTTGGATATGTCGGGCCGTATAGCTATAAAATTATTTAAGTTTGATCACAAATCGTTCCTACAGAAATAGGGCAATAAAATGCACAATTCTCTTCTTTATTGTCTTTCTTCGGATGACGTGAAGAGTCCGGTGTTTGCTAACAACACCGTTCCAGCAAACTGACTTCAGTTATGCACACAAAGTTTCTTTACATTGTTCTCCAATTGTATTGTCACTGTCATCTAAGTCAAAGACCTTTCTGTTAATTTTTTTGCAATTGTCAAATGTATACAGTTAGGTGGTGCCAAGTAGTTTTGTTGCTCATATTTTAAAGAACAATCCACGATACTAATAATAATGTGTAGTGCCCAGGATATTTTTTTCGAACTCACAAGAGCTAAATTTTTCATACAAAATTGCATATTGTGACCTACAAATTATATAAGGTAAAAAGATCATTGATAAGGCCCAATGTCATTAAATGCCTCGGTAGATCTGTCACGAAAATAGTTCAGTGACCTCTGTCTGGCAGCATTGGTAGGTTTCATATTCGGGTAAGTCTTGATCTAGTCGAACTGCTCATCGTTGAGTGTGAAAAATATTCCAGCATTGAGATAACCCGAAAAAGGAAGTCGCTCTGGGCTTCTATTAAAATATTCCAAGCCTCATTTTATCGCATTTTGATAAAAAGCATAGTGCCCTAAACAGTTGCGCGACATTTTGCGTCTTTCGAAATATAATCGAATTTCATTATTTATGAAAAACGACTTCATTGTAGTAAAATTTAATAGTGCCACTATATACAATATATTATGTAAATGTAGGCTCCTACGCTATAGGTACATATATTATAAATACTGTATACGTATTTTAAAGTCTACGTATGTAAGTAGGTATTAAAAACGCATACAGATTTGGATGATCTGGGGAAATAATACATATTGCACTGGAATGAGCTTTATTACAAGAATGACCTTGATGCAATAACGGAGCAGTAACAGAAAATCCATTCAACCAGTGTAACAATCTCAGTTTGTTTTATAACAGTTGCACTACGACTACATAATAGAAACCTGTTTAGGATATAAAATGTTTGATGTTATCGAGAGAATATCAAAGCAAATACCTCCGTTTCGGATCATCTTATTCTATTACAAATCGGGAGATATTATCTTCGCATCAATAAGAGCATTCCCCGAAGGATAATGTTCGTAATTTAAGTACATTCGGTCTCTTATCAACACTGTTAAATCGGAAAATGGTTTTTTTATTGGCAATCTTTGCATGTATCAGTTTGTACACTCATTTCTAATGGATTGTTACTGTGTAGTACTAGATTTGTTTTACAGATATCGAACCCTCACTGAAAACATTCTACAGAACGTACATACATACAAAATCGATGATGCTCAGTTGTTCAAAGGACCGCATGCTGTCATTTGTACTTACAACCCCATATTTATGCGTGCAGGGTGCGCAGATTGGGATTGGGACACATTGGTCTTTGTATATGTCATTATCCGTCCGCGGTGGTCTTTTGTAAATACAAACGATTGTCAGTAAGTTCTAACACCTTATGACAAAAATCTCTTCTCAATATTGGGTGCCATCTACTTTTACTGTCAACTTCCCTAATTTGGATCAAACCAGTCCACTGGAATAATCTTTCGAACGGTTTAGGAAATGGGGTAAGGAAGTAATGTTAAGACGGCGGTGGGCTGAAATATTTCGTATTCCCAACAAACAATAATGGCTTTTTATTTAGATGAAACAGATAGCACATTGCGATTTATAATTACGAGCAAATGTTTTATGGGCTTAGGAGTATGTTTTTTTTTATATAATAAATTAATAACTATACTCCTGCGGCCATATACTCGTAGCTTTGGCTTATGATATGGGAATTTATATGTAAAAAAATGTGGGAAGCAGCAAAGCCTTCCTTGCCAAATTTCGCCATATTTAGGGGATCATTTTAATAATGGCCTGGCTTTTTCTTAAAATGTTGTTGTTGAAATGATGATTTGCACGCTGGGCCTAATCGTTTTATATTGACTTATCAATTTATTTGTTTTTTTCTCGATACTTTTAACTTTATTTCAATTTGCTCAATATTCCATATAAAACTCGAAATAGAAAATAGGTTATGTACAAAAATCTCGTCCATTCCTTTTGGCGCCCAAAGTGGGTTCTGTGAGTTCTGTCCATCTATTGTGTATATATGAATTTAAATTTATCAAACTGCAGATTAAAATCTCAATTGACAATTCTTTTGTTAGAGTCTCGCTAGTAAACGATCTGTCGCCATCAATTTTTCGTTTGATAATCGTGACTATGACTGATCAGGTTCCGAACAAGGACGTTATTCTTTGGGCCAATTACAGGCTAATATTGTTATTATTGAAACTATAAGTTCTACCTTCAGTAAGCAGAGTTATAGAAAAAGCTGTTAAAAATAAGATTAGTAAGATAAGATTCTTTAGCCCATTGGTATATGGGTTTCAAACAGGTAGAAGTACAAAGGGTGCATTGTTAAATTCTTGTTTGCAAATTTTAAGCAAAAATGTACACTTTCTATTTGTCGATATTAAAAAAAAGCATGTTATATGATTAACAACAGTATTCTGTGGCAGAAGATTAAAAATCACAAAGAGTGAAGGGGTACCTCAAGGGTCTGTATTGGGACCAATTCTATCCCTGATATGTATCAACTCCATATATAAATTTGCAAAGGTTTCACTTTATCTTTTTCAGATGACATAGGCTTAACCTACGGTTCGGTTAGCCCTCTAAATTCAATTGCGGATATCAATTTGGACTAGTTAAAATATGCACAAGGTGTTGATCAGTTAGAAAACACAAAAAAGGTTGTTCAGTTTCACAACACAAAACACGTTTGAGTTTGATTTTTTCGTTCATTCCCGCGAGGGTAGCACCAGCTAATCAGCTAGAAGACAAAATGTTATTGCAATCTTAACTACAACAAAAATAACTTTTGAAATGAGCTTTTCGTTGTTATATGATTTGAAAATTCTTCCAGTTCGTCACTTAAACTGTCTTAAGGTTCTAAAGCCATTTTCCTATAAATCTGTTAACTTAAATATAAGAGTTCTTTAAGATTCAACTAAGACTTAAGCTTATTGTTATCAACTCGTATGTTAAAATAAAAGTCTGCCTAAACCCAATTTAACATGGAGTTATCCCAAATGGCTTCTTTACCAGTGAAGCAGGGTGTACCACACGGACAATCCTTGGTCCTATTATTTTTTGTTTATTTATTAATACTTCGGTTTATCTTGATGCTAATGACGGTCAGTTCTACTTATCCAGGCGATCCAATTACATATACAGAATAACTTAAACAAGCAACCTAAATGAGAACCTCTCCCGTATTTATTCCTGGTCTGTAGCTAATGGAATATTCTTAAATCCAGACAAGTGGCAGGTTATTCCTACATCAAGTACAAAAATAAAAACAAACACTCTGCCTGATATCGTATTCTCTAATCATAAGCTAAAAGTTGTTCAAACTGCTACTAGCCTGGAATTATTAGCAACTCAAACTTTACAGGATACGACCATATACATTGTCTAATAAGAAGAGTTTATGGACGTCTAAGAAAGTTATGGATAAGTGCAAATTTTACGCCCGCTACCACCAGTCGGAAACTCGTAATAAGCCTTATCCTATCCTACCTATATGCTGAGGTTGTATACTGTAACGTCAATTCCTTATCCTAGCGCAAAATTTAAGTTTCATTTAACGGTACGGTTAGATATATTCACGGACTACGCAGATATGACCATATTTCACAACAGGCACAACCCTTGAACATTTTATTGACCTCAGAAATTGTATATTTTTATATAACATAATATCAACTAAGACTCCTATTAATTTATATGAAAAAAATATATTTTCTCGTTCACTTAGATGTCTTTGTTTGATTAGAATAGAATAATTGGCGCAACAGGTCCGTATGGACCCAAGCCTAGCTTCTCACAACCATTCGTCTTGTGTGAGTTTTTATTTTTGGGACGAATGGAAGGGATCTACAATTTTATGCCGAGTCCAAACGGCCAATTGAGAAGCTCTTTCATGACAGTTATACTCTCGGATGTTTGTCAGACGTTCGCGAGAGATGGCGCAGTGAAAAAACCTTAAGTTGGAATTTGGGTTTTTCTCGGGATTCGAACCTGGGACCCCTCGCTTAGTAGTCCAACACACTAACCACTAAGCCAGTGCGCCGACCACCAAGCCACTGATTACATCACATTATAATTATCTTAATTCGTCCCGTTTATTTTTTATTTACGCCATCAAATTATGGAACTCTCTACCCATAAATATTAGAACCCCTCCCATTATAAGTGCAGTTTTTCTTTATTCTCTACTTCATTTCTCTCTCCTACCTTCTGAATTATTTTCTTTTCTGTTTTTATATTTTTATATTAACTCTCCTTTCTCTTACTGTTCCGTTACTATTTCCTTAAATCATTGTAAGACTTACACATTGTTTTATTAAATAATTTCTTATTGCCTATACACTATAGTCTATGTAGTATATTGCATATATTTTTATCTTAATGTACTTTAAACATTTATATAATAATAAATTGAAATTGAAAAGGTGCTTGCAGAGGCATTACGAGTACAGCCACAGTTTAGAGTGTTGCTCCCAGCTCTTGAACTTGTTTGTAATTTTGGACACGTGTGTCCACTGTATAAGACTTTTTTTATGCCATAGCCGTAGCCTGCTTCCGAAATGTTCTTAAGGTGATTGCATCCAGTTGCGAACAGCTCCATAGGTCTTCTAGAATCTAGAGGATATAGAATTCCTTCTCCCATTAAAACACTTACCAGAATAGTGATTCATCTATTCGCATTCTATTATTTTCGAAATAGGTATAGGTATGTGTAAGAACATTCATTTCATGGGTTTAATAGGTCGAAATTTATTGAACCCAATAATCTGTGCCTGTCGCGTAGGGCAAACTATACGGTTGGATTCTAAATAGGCCTTCTGTTTGCGAATTCGATCGAGCAAAAATTCGGTACATGATTAAAACACCCATAAACAATACATCCCTCATAAAGTATTACAACCCCAAAAAGGAATTTTCCTGAACAAAATTAATGTTTTTGCGGTAAAAAACGTGGTTAATACTGCTAAGGGTGTGATAAGTCCACAAAAAATACCTAAATACCTTTTATATCCTTGCTGCTCCGATTTATTTTATTTTATTGAATTAAGTGAGAATATAGCAGTAGCAGGCTAACATCTGCCTAAATTTTGCCGCTTAGTTTAATCTTCATTCGTAGCTCAGCCGGTACTGATTGCTTATGATGTAATGATTCTGAGCAGATATAAATTTTTTATTAATTAAGCTATATAAATGTTGCGGTCTGACTCTCTACAATATACGTTTGTTTTGACAGTTTTAAGTGTTGATTTTCGAACGACAGGTGTTTCACTGTTCCAACGAATTTCATTAGCGATTCGGCTTACTAATTCAACGGCGCGGCCAGCACCACGTTGAGCAATTAACTTTTGGTGTGCACAATGATTACATGACAGGTTTCCCCCAGCGGTTTATGTTATGCACAAGAGTTTTCATCGCATCTGAATATCGAGTGATAGTTTAGCGACGAAGTCAACGGAGCAGAACAGGCGTCCAACAACTGCGAGTGTTTGTCAGGGTATGGTACAAAAAACGAATATCTGATTGACGGCAGTAAAAAAACGTAATAATAGGTCTTGATTAAACGGAAGGATTTCTTGTTGATTTGCATGAGTGTACTACTCACTCAGTTCGAGCTATAGAAATGCATTTCATGTGGTACGAGTAGCTATCCAATCGCTTTCGCGGTACAAATTCGAATATAAAATGAGTAAATGAGACGTTGAACATAAATTGTTATGGACGTATTTCTATTCACAGCGTCACGTTAAAATGCTTCATAAATTGGCAGCAAAAAAAAGTTCTTCGCTGAATGCGTATTGAAATTCTACTCTGTGATCGAACCAAAAATTAAAGTTTTATTATAACAAGGTTGGAGCTACATATGCAAACTGTGCTTTAATGTTTAACACCAGAAAGGCAACTAACCCAAATTAAATATGTGGTCCTCAAATTGTTACCAAATATAAAATCAGGCCACGTTTGAAAATAATCGTTTTCCAAAATTTCACGACCAAATTACGAGTAACGTACTGTGGAAATGACGTCAAGCTATAGTTACGTGTATCAAATAAACTGCCAGGTAGATACATTTCTACTGAACTTGATGTGCTGCAAATATTTGTACACGAATAAACTTGACTCGAATACAGATCCTACTGGAAAACCTGCTTAGTGTTTAAATTGATTGCAAAATTTAAAACCTGCGGACTTTATTGGGTGTTATACTCTTACAAAAAAAAAAAAAACATGGACACCTTGATTCCATTACCATATACAGATAGGTATGTTCGGTTACCTATATCTATGTATGTCAAAATTCATATATCAACAGACATTTTGGGGACTTTTTACGAATACCTACCCATATGTTCATGAATCTGTTACGTTACCATTCCCATTGTAGATTGCAAATATTAATTCGCGTGAAAATTGACAATTTCCAACGCTTGTAACCCCTTTGAGCTTGCATTGATGCATTCAGTATAAGAATCGATGCGTTTTTTCAATGGAACTAATTTTTATTTGATTTTATTAATGTTGCATAGAAAATCATTTGTCCTGATGTAACTCTTTTTTTTATTCGTCTTGTTATTGGTTTTGTTAAAAGGGTTTGCTAAATTTTTAACGGAATCAAAAGATTAGCACAATTTTCACGGTAGCAAATGTCAACATGGTAATGTGTCATATTATCAGGAACACGCTGTAATAAATTAATCTTTACTTTTAATGTATTAGTTTTATCAATGGGCGTGGGTCTATGTGTTATATTTAATTCAATCATGTTACTCGATTTTTTACGCCGTTTAAATAGGGTTATAGATTTGTTTTTGACTTGAGCAGAACACACCCATAAATCGATTTTTGTAATAATGAGTACGTTTTTGAAAGCACGCAAATAATGACAATTACAAAAATAAAAAAAGACTCTGTTGTTTGTTAATTATTGCAGAACTTTTTAGTTGTTTTGAAAAAAGACCATGGCCTGAAGCGTAAAGGAGCATGTTACCGGCAAACGAGTCGTAAACAATTTGTGCCCTACTAATAACCATTTTTAACCTTCACACTTTAGCCGAAAACCCTGGAAGCTAGCGCTATAAGATTTTTTTAATATTAACAAATAATTACATTAGTAGAATTTTATAATAAAAAAATGTTCCCTTCTACAAAACATCATTTGATTCGTAATAAAAGGTGCCCCAAGTGGTTTAAATCCCCATTTAAATCCATTTTTATAATCCAGCGGGCTTAATGCGTGTTTTTTAGTGAATTATATGGACATAGGTTTAAATTATCGGGTTTAAAAATTGCGGATTAATGATCGGGTGTAAAATTAACTTAAACCTGAGTTACACCCGGAGTGAATAATATGGCCGTTAATCTTGGTAGAAAATTCGCATACTCTCAGCCCTGGCCCCAATCCTATGAGAATATTATAAATGACATACAGCCACAGCCGTCGGAGCGATGCGTCGTGTAATCGTCGTGTATTCCCCGTTTTCAGACCGTTATGAAGGAACGCCCGCGCTAGAACCCTACCGCCAGCGGCAAAGTGACATTTGACACTAATTCTTTCCACACTACAATTAAAATATTCCCTGAAAGAGATATTTCACAAAATGTGCTAGACGTCTAGCGCAAATGGTGAAATGTCTTTTTTTTTTATATGGAGTTTGACATCTGCTAGTCATAAACTGTACGTGCCATTTGCAATCTGTACTTCACTCATATGCAACTACACTGAAACCACCAAACAATATTACAAAATTAAGCTTAAAGCCTAGTATCCTGCTCGCGCTAAATTTTAGCGTCCCAAGTCTCCACTTCATCTCTCCACACAAAAGATAAATGCTCGCTAAATTATTAAACAGCATACAGATGGGACGTTATTAACGTTATTTTAATTATTCGCTTACATACAATTTTCCAATACCAAACTTTAAAGACAATGCATTGTTTGAGTCGTTCCAAAACAATAGATATAAGCAAAATTGAAGAAGATATTAACATCGCTGCAGCAGCTCAAATAATTTCTAGAGTAGCAAGCAGACGACGACACGTTCCATCGTGTCGGGTAAATCCCTATTTGCATTGGAATTTTTCTGCAATTTCCATATTGCTGATCGTTCCTCCACAGGCCTTGCAATTTTTTTATGTTTTTTTTTTATCGCTTGAAACGGAATTTTTGGTTTTGCGTTCACTTTTATTTATCGCACAAATGTTTTCTGCGGTTTCCTCTAAAACAATTTTAAAGTTAACATAACACAAATTGTTTCCTCGGCTTTCTATGTCGAAATGTATCTTCGATTTAATGTACCGTACATTTATTTCGCGAGCTAAATGAGTGGAGACTTGTCATCGGCCCATCTATAGGAAGTTAAGAATTTAGCGAGCGAACAGGATACTGCTTTGCTAAACTGCCTCCCTAAATTTTATCTTTGTAGACATTTTTGTATGGGAGATAAAATTTACCGCGAGCAGGATACTGAGCTTAATTATGAAATTCACAGATTATTAACAATATTATAATTCTTTTTTGTGTGCTAGAAATTTTGGCTAAAAGGCTATTTACATGACCTCTTTTTTTTATGGACATTTAGTGTGTTAATGATCATGCCGAAATACTGATATTTTGATACAATTTCATCAAAAATGAACAGTTTTCATTCCTTGTTTTTTTGTCTGATTCCTGAAATTACCACAATTTTTTTTAATTTTTCGTTTTTCCGACGGAATGATTTTCGGGCATCGAAATTCCCACAAAAAGGCAGAATTCTAGAGATCTAACCACATACTGACCTTGATTTTTCTTACCACACAAGATGTCGGTCTTAAGATCAGTATTTAACAGACATAATGCGCCGATTCGTTTTTGCGTCCGCGTTTTCCAACTAATAATGACGACATTTTCCATATACAATTTACTTAGGTGGCCTACCAAATATTTAAGGCGCCTAAATGTTAAGAATGATTGTAAGCAAGGCCCAATATGCCCTTAAAGGTAAACATGGACGTAATTTCGTTTTTAGACACAGGTTTTTATGCCGCAACCAAAGCAATGTATCACCAATCAACCAGCTCAATCTTTAAGCTGCAAACAGATTTTCTCTACCAAGAAATAAATGAATGCGATTCTTTAAAACTTGGTGTATACGTATTTGCGAAAGTATTCAAATTACAACGTTTATTACAATCTGCGTGGTTTTTTAACTCTTCCTATAACATCAAACAACCCCCTTCTCCTACCCACCAACTTACCATTAAAACCTTTGAAAAAAGTCGTTATGTTTACACAGCCCTAAGGTACCATGAAACCTCCGCATTCAAACAAACTATAAATTTATTGAAAAATGTCACATTAATTATGAACGTCCTTTTCCAACTGACTCTGCATTAATTAGCCATCTTCATAATGGCAACAATTTCCCCATTGACTTTATTTTTCCTGGTGGTGCATGATGCCAAGTGCTAGACCTAAATATCCGTTGGATTCCGTTTGTAATTGCCTAACTCAACAAGAACACAAAAAAGGGAGGGTGAGTGAAAATGATTATTTTATGCAAAACATTGAGACTCAAAATCTATATGCAGCCATGAAGAAGTGATGCCTGTGCTTGCAAAACATACCGAATGCCTTCGTATAGTAGGAATCCCCGACGGGATGAAATCAAGTTGGAGAAAATTTGAATAACAATGAAGTGAACATGAATAAATTTTCAGCTCACTCAATGTTAAAGCTATATAAAAGAAAAATGACAAGAGGAAGAGGTAGCTGCCATCAAAATACGTAATGACGTATATATATGTCATAGGCGAAGAGTTTACTTGTCAGTTAAACATACAACATACTTTTATGGTGTTGAATTCAGTATGACGGTAGTTTCAGGTGGTATAAGAGGAAGAGGCACTGTCCAACGATGATTATTTTTTGCTAAAGGTTTGACCAAATAAATACATATACAGGGTCATTCATTTCGTGGTTTCAAGTTGGTAGCGCTGGCATTTGACACATTTCAAACTCAGCTGAAGTGTCATTTGAAGTGTCATAATATTAGTTGAATTTACGATAATGAATCGCTTAACAACGCGTTAAAATTATTAAAACTTACTACAAAAGTGGTAGCAAGAAGCCGAAAAACACGACCAATTATGGTTTTATTGCGTGAGAAGTTTCCTGGTCGCGTAATGTCACGTTTTGGCGACGTCAATTGGTTACCAAGATCATGCGATTTGACACCGTTCGATTTTTTTCTGTGGAGCCACGCAAAAGCACGTGTTTACGCGAATAATCCCCGAACTTTAGAAGCATTGAAAATCAACATTACTCAAGCTATGGCCGAGATACCGCCCGAAATGTGCGAAACATTGGTTAAAAATTAGCACAAAAGAATCGCAGGCTGCAAATCTTCTCGACGCGGCCATTTGAATGATATTGTCTTTCACATTTAATGGCAAAGTCCAAACTTTTTAATGAAATAAAATTTTCATCAAAAATATGTCGTGTTTTATTTAGCTTTACTTTCGAAACCGAAAATTGAATGACCCTTTACATTTATATAATTTCGATGCTGTTAAAGTTGAACTTCATTCGGTTTAGAGGTTGTCTAAAAAAGGCGTAGATCTAAAACCCATTTGTCGCGTTTACCACATCTTCTGCACACCATCATAAATGACCTACGAGCAGTGCTGCAAAATGAAAGTAACGTTTCTTTGTCTTCTAATATCAAAACCCACCCCAATCACAAAAATTCACTAGTTCGCTGATGTGCGGGTTGAATTCGCCGATTACCCACCCCTAATATTTGTGATAAAGATTCCGGGCCGGTGCTCAAAATATCTACTTCCTTAACCAGCACCTAGTTTCAATAGTGTGATTTATTATTTTCATCTGTATATACTGCCTTACCTTTGCCAAAAAGTTATAATAATATCCTTCGGGGTGTTGCTTGACGGTAGTGTATTACTGCAACCCTCTTTCATGCTGCACCCTTTATTCATTGCGCTGAAAACTGATTGAAGGAAAGCGGCATTCCTACCCTCGGCTTGCTCATTACAGGATACGAATTGGATTTTTTTTCCGTTCCTCCATACAAGGACAACAATGCCAACTGTGAATGGATTGCTTTTAACGAGCCCCGGGATTTCCACCATCAACATAAAGGTAAGGTGATCGTCGAAGGATTGCAGTTTCAGTTATTGTTTTCAGTCGACAGAATGGAAACCCTTTCCTCGCGGGTAAATCTAGTGTTTCAGAGCACTCGTGCATGGCCGGCTGTTGCAAGATAAATCACATAAGGGCGGCTATTTCAATACGACAAACAAAACTGTAACGGTAGGTCAATCGATATGCCAGTAGTGTGTGCTCCATCTCTGTTTTTGATGACATAAGACACAGTTATTCAGTATGAACTAGCTCCCCAGTGTATGGAAAGATTAGCGGTAATTGTAGTGGCATTTGAAGGATTTATCGCTACTGATGGATGGGTCTGTAAATCCAGCCGAATGGCAAACGCGAGGCGAGGATAGCTTTTTAATTCGTCTGCTTGAAGAGCCGAGTATTGTTTGCTTTGACATCGGTTAGATAATAAACATTTGATTGATGACTGCTGTACTATGGGAGATAATAAATCATTCTGAAGTACCGCTGACCTGCCGCCCCTCTTATACTGTTTTTTTTTTTATTCCAGCAGAATTAATTATGCAATCGATCGCTAGGGAATTCGATAATATGTAATTGATTAATACTCGCACATTTCTCCTGAGGCCTTTGTAGTTGGCGCGGTATCATTTCGCATAGTAATCTGTTTAGTGATCAGACGTCATATCGTTGCCAGTTGTTTTTCATATTGAAAGTCACTTTTCTATATTAACGACAAAAGAAGTCAACAATACGCGTGTAGTAGATGCTCAACTTGTTTCTTCTGGACGATTGAGGTAAGAAAAGTATTTAATATGGTAAGCGATGCGGTTTTTTAGGTAAGATGCACGCGACGTTTGATAACTGGTGCTTGCCTTTGATCCAAATCACTTTGGTCATAGCGATACTTTAAAATGGATGATAGCAAGACTCCTTCAGCAATTAATAATTCTCTTTGTTTTGAGGGGGTAGGCAAATTATTTTCATTTCGTCAGAAGTTTTGACTTTTAATCAATTTATATAAGAATCAAAACACGAACCCCGTTTGCCAGACCAATATTTCCCAGTATCGCAAAATGAATTCCAATTCCAACGATATCTACAAATTGAGGACCGGAAATATTTCGGCAAGCAGCGATATCCGAACAACATTTGTACCCATGCTATTATACAACTAGAGCAAGAATTGCAAAAAATTTAAAACGAAATTTAAGAGCATGAAAATGGAGTGGCAAATCGGAGAAAAGAAAAATTCGGCCAAATGGAAATGGTTAAAAGGCGCGTACTTTATATAGTGATTGACAGTTTTTTTTAAACATCTTGTTGAATATTAACTTTACGGCAAAACAGTATTTAGCACACATATACGAGCATGATCTACAAAAAAAAGTACATTTCCATGTTTTTGTAAACAAGAAATAAACAGGTTTTTGTTCGAATGAAAATATTTTTTTTCACCAAATTTCTCTAAGTCGCTGTATCGCTACCATTGGTATTTTACTAGAGGTTATACCGGATGTTGTGTGCAAATTTCAGCCTTCTACGTCAATTAGTTCCTGAGATAGACCTAGAAACAAAATTGGTCTATTGGGTTTGGACAGACGGACAGGCATCATAGTGAAACTTGTTAAATCGATAGCAAACTTTCTTTTTAAGTCCCTGTCTTCAATTAACATAATTTCCATTAAATTTCGAGTTCGGCCAGTTTAGCTTTTCCTTAATTGTGCTCGAGCAGCGGAACGATGCTCATGGACACAGAAAATATTTCCTTAAATGTGTTCACTTTTTATGGACAATGGGCCCGAAAGTAGCCAATGTTTTAAAAAGAAGCAAAAACCAGATAATTTTTGAAAATTCGTCGCCGGCGGCCCGAGGTCTAAAAAGTGTCCAAATGGCGACTAATGTCGCCCATCGGTAACGCTGTGCTCAAGGAGTCCAAAGCATCCTGATGACGAATATGTGGTACTGGTGTTTGTCGTACCTCCCTGACTTCTGCTGATCCTGATTGTGCTTATCGTTGACAGCAAAAGTTTCTAGGGGAGCGTATCGAAATCCCGCTTTTTAAAATCTCGCTTTTTAAAAATCCCACTTGAAAAGTTTTAAAACACCGGTTAGTTTAAATACTGCCGCTGAAAATACCGCTTATTGTAAATCCCGATCTATTATAATCCCGCTTTGCCGGTTTCTCAGAATCATTCAAAATTGAATATTCTTTGTTTCCCATTTTCTTCCATAATACATAATTGAACTAACTGAAGAAAAGAAAGAAAGAAAAGAACATACATATAGAATTTTGGAGATTTATTTCATTTAATAGGTACCTGAATCAGCATTAGCAATTTATTTATATTTATTTGTTGAATTATTAAACCTATGTACATGGCAAAGTCTTGTTTTATTTCACTTATTTCAATTTGTTTTTATTTTTAAGTCCGTTTCTTTTATTCCCGCTTTTTTAATAATCTAGCTTTTGCAATTGAAACTATATGTTTTACTTTTAAAAATCGCGGCGATTTTTGGACTGGAACTCTCAAACACATAACATACCATATTGAACGGTAGTCTTGGGTGGGAAGTTTTATACAACTATGCCACAACTGCAGGTCGCTTCAGAACGTATATGCTTTTTGAACACAAATATATTGTACATGTTTAAAATCATTAGTCACTAGTTTATGATAGCTAAATTGTCAATGTGGTAGAAGGCCATAAACCAAACCATAAAAGTCTTTGTTAACATTGTTTGTAAATACGAAGAAAAATATTTTAAAATTATGTTAAATTTTAATAAAGTCACTCTACTACTACTACTACCTCTTACCTTGGTAGTCAATGTTTTCTCTTCAAGAAGCATCCTTTCCAATATTAGTTTTTAGTTTGGATAGATCATCTGCAATGGCCTTCTGCCTGATAACGACCTTAAAGACTTCCAATTCATCCATCGTTCGATGATTTCCAGTTGAATAATTGTCTTTGAATAATAGTGCTATGCCAATTTTATAGCCTGGAAAGGCTTTGTAGTAAATGTGATTTGCCTCCTGCCACTAATGGAGGAAATCAAGATCACTTTTGATACTGCGAATAAATGGTAAACTGTTTCTCATCACTGGTGTGGGGAAGCAAATTCACTCTTAATATCTATCACGTCGGGGTCACCAAAAATTATTAGATCTCTTCTGAGTGATCATTATTAAATCGTGCAAGAGCTTAAACGCATAGGTACTACCTACGATAAGCTAAAAATGAGGAGTCGCTAGACGAAATTTAAAGCTCCTACTATAATTGCATTCATGATTTCGATGCAAATTCATCGTTCAGTTGTTAAACAAATATCAACACTAATCCGGAGTAAGGAAATTTCAATTTCATTCCGATACTGCGATGAGGATAATAACAGTGGAAACCCTTTCAAATCGCTTCTTATTAAGAAACAATGTCTTAGCCTGACATTAATCCGATAAATATTGACTAAAGCGATTTTGTCGGATTAAAATTGTATTTACAAAATGTTTAAAGATCAGTGTAATGACAGTGCGTAGAAGCATGTTTGCTTAGCCTCTGCGTTCCATAATAAAACATACACAAAACAACATACCAGACAAAATTGTTACAAAATCCTTCGATATCCTGAAGGGTTGCTACAGCTACACTATTCAGCTGAATGCGGCGGGGATACAAATTATGCGCTCATCATCACAATTGGAAAATGTTTTAACAACCAAAGCGAATTTTTAAAGTTGAAACAGTTTTAAAAAAAGGGGTGAACATTCATATCAAAGGGTGGTTTGTTCCAGTTGTTGGTTTTATAAATGTCAAGGATTAAAATTGCGTATGATCTCCTGAATTGTTAACATATAACGCTGAATGGGAATTACATAGATTAAGTAAATATTGGGATTCTAGTTTTAAGATGCTGCGTATTAAAAGCTACCGCTATATATAAAATGTTATGTATTCAGACTCTCGGTGGAAAACGAACAAGTGTTAATTAGTTATCGTCGACTTTTGGGTAAATTTTGAAGTCTTTAGATCATTTTTAAGGTGAAAAATAACGCCAGCAAAATCTTAAATTCTTCTCCTCCCTAATCAATGTAATATTTGAGAGCCTTACTAGTTATAATCATTTTTAACATTCACACTTAATATTTCATACGGAAATTTTCGCCATTGTGAGTTCGTGAAATCTAGCCTGGACAATAAATAGAATTACAAGTATTGCGCTGAGTCTGCAAACTATTTACTAAGAAACTGGTCGTCACCTTGTCGAGCAACTATGTGGAAAGAGTACGTCACTTTCTATCATCCATGAATTAGGTTATGAGGTATTTTTAATTCTTTGAACGATTCTCTATTGTATTCTTTTGACGTAGAACCTCTAATCATTTAGATAGGTATTGTCAAAGGGCGGTACTAATATTTATTTTTAACCGTCGCCTTATATATTTTGTAGGTCACAATATGCAATTTAGTATGTAAAATTTTACCACTGTGAGTTCGAAAAATTTAACCAGGACACTAAAATTGATTATTGTTATCGCGGAATGTGATTTGTAGCATCATTTGTTGGCCGATAAAGAGAACAGTTTTTTTGTACAATCTTCCAAATTTTGACGAACATTTCCATGTACATATATAGACAATATGTGGTCTTCTCGTTACTTGAAAAAAATCCTGCTCACATAAATATTGAATGAACATTTCATATTCATAAAGTGGACGCAATAATGTCAGGTGTTGTACGTAGGTGGCAAGTGCATTTTTCAGTAGCGAAGTCAACGATTTAATGTAATTTCCCTGCGGTTTTTTTTTTTTTTTTAGTGAAGAGCAGAAAAAACTACTGGTAATCTTATCTAAAAACAGAAAATTTGCAACACAAGTGCATTACAAACAAAATGACAATTTTAATGCAAATAATTGCCAAGAATTTTACAAACAAAACACTATAAGGACTGACATTATGCCCCATCTGTATCAGCACTTGTTCGTGTCAAGTGGAAATTGGAAGGTGAATTAGCTGAAAAACATATGTCACACTTGGACACTTGGCAGTTTTCAATGCACCAAATATTTGCCTAACACTAATGTTTCTGTCACACGCATATGGCATATTGCGGCTTTAAGAAATTCAAATAGTACGTCACGAGTCAGGGTACGGCAGAGTACAGTTTTTGTTTAATCAGTCGTTGATTTATTGTAATTTGCTTGCTGCTCAAAATAACTATACAATAACCATTATAAATAAGTTTGTTCGGAAGTGCCTAAAGTTTAACCCACATGAGGTGCAACGATGACTCTAGGAAAATGTGCTCTTGTGATATAACACTATGCGGTGTGAAGTATCGAAATTAGAGTTTCTTATGTTAAAATAATAAGTTAATACAATTTTGCTTACACGCACTTTTTTAGGTGGCGCTACAATCCGGGCTGGACTTTTGGTCTTCCACAAATACGCTTCTGCGACCTGCAGTAGCGCGCCTCTAGTAGCTAAGTTGCGGTAACTTTTTAGTTGAGGCAAGGTCTTTCTCTACTGTGTTTTTGAATTGGTTGAATTCGAAGACATATCGGGCCGACACGTTGATGTAACTAATTCTAAGCTATGTCCCCAAACGGCGGTGTTATATCCTCTTCTCCAACTACCGTCAACAAAACACCGAAGAGTGCTTGTTGAACGATTTTCACTTTGGTCACCAAACCATAGCTTTGCGACAAATCGTTCCATTTTATTCAGTTTATTTGTCAATTCAGTGATTGACCGAATCTATGATCCTTTCTTTTTTGTTTTCCGGGTCCGTTTGTTTTTGATAAGTATTTTTTTTAGGTATTTTATTAATGTATTTATTTTCAGCAGGTAATCTAACTTAACTCAAAATTTGGTTAGCACAGCAATGTCATAATTAACTACATAACAGGCTATTTTGAAAACTAAAGAATAAAATCGTTTTTTTGTTGTGAGACATTAAGCAATTTTTTGAGAACGAAACCGAATTAAAGCCAACACAAAAAAATTCTTTACAAATGGATCCGCATCTCAATTTATTCAACGACCGTCCCAATTTTCTCATTCCCTGAATATTTCCTCGAAGGAGTGCGCAAAAAGTTGTTGTGTATAAAAGATACGTCAAAACTAATACCTACGTTAAAAAAAATTAAACAAACACAATTCCAAAAAAATTTGGTTAATAAATTGGTTAACCGCGCAAAATCGGCTGGGTACCGTTTTCGTGGGCTAACTAACCAAACCACTGATTCTCTGGTTAATATTTTGCTGAAAAACACATTCGATGGCTACCAGCCGGAATAACCGATGATTAAATATTACCAAGATTGAACAAACAGGGCCTAAGGATGTCTAACATCTAAATCTGCCATCACTTATATCTATACTCATGACGGTGTTATATAGAGCCCCCTTTGATTTATTGAGGCAAGCCTTAATTTTCAATTAAAAAAGTGATCCGAATCAAAAATAATAATAATAATTGTTTTTGCCCAATGGAAAACCACATGGGTAATGTCGTTTTCCATTGGTTTCACTCGGGGATCCACTCATTCTGAAATCCAATGGAACTACAAAATAGCTTCTGAAAGAATCCACAATAGTATTGGTGAAATGCCAAAAAATAATCTACGGCTGCTGTCAGTTGACTTGTATAAAATACATAAAATTACACTTGTGTGTGTGCTTCTTGAATGGATTCTGACTTCAAATCGAGAAGCGAAATTCTCTCCTCAGAATCACCAGAAGAGTATTTTTTATTTTTTGTGTCAATGGAACGGTTTCAGAAGTGATATTTTCGATTCCGGACTCTCCCGAACGCTTCTTTTTGCCCAATGGAAAACGACATAAGTTTAGGTACCAATTTTGTCACTTCATTTAAGTCTTGGCTGTCATCGTCTAATTTGACAGATTCGTTCTGTCTGACAGGTAAATTTCGGTCGTCTTCACCGTTTAACAGGTTGCAGACGTGGTTTTTACATATCGCCGACACACATTGAAGTAAGACTCTATGACAAAGTTTTGTTGCACATCTCTACAGGCCTCTGTTCGAATATCAATTTCCTCATCCCTCTCATCGCCCGGAAAGTCCTTGTCAGTATAAATGGCGTTTTCGATTGAAGGAAGGAATTGCCCTTTCTATCAACCGAGCTAAGCCAGCAGTACTCTTTCTATGTTTTCTATGTTTAATTGAAGAAAAAAGTTCACTTTCAGGTCAATTCTTAACACGACAAAAGGGTTCGGAATATTTTAAAAGAATTACCATAAACTCACCAACACATATTAGTTAAATGTCCGAGTCAGATTGAAATGTTTGTTGTGTTGTTTGAAACAAATTGTTCGCTATTTGATCCGAAAATATACAATTATGCATGCAAATGTAAACTTTAATTGAAATATGTAGATTAAGCGTGCACTAAACAAAAAAGTCTTCCGACGAATTTCATTAAAAAGAGCAGTTCTGGGCACTCATTCCGTAACTTTTCACACGACTATCGTCGACATGACAGACCTCCAAAACTAGCAACCAAGTGCTAAAATTAAAAGTTTGAGAGCTAAGTCCAGTTAATTTTCCACAAATAAAATGAAAGCTGACGTTTGTCAAAAAAAAATTTGAGCACAATACAACTTATTTCAAAAACGATATCGCTTAGACGATCGTTGAAATACGGAATCTGCCCCCTGAATTTCGGGACAAAGCTCTTGGATCTTTAATGAAAACTACGCTATTCCCAAATGGATGGGTTAATGGTCTATTTTAATTTGTTGCATCTACACTGCGTGAGCAGTGGCTCAATGTTAAGTATCCTAGAGCGTGGGGATATCCGGGGTAAAACAGAAATTAAGGTTTTTTCCACTACACAAATCTCGAAAGTTCGGACTCGGCATAAAATTGTAGGCCCCTTTACAAAAAAAAGAAAACTCTCTGCTTGTTGTGGTGAGATATTGTTTTCAAACAATAAAAGCAATAGGGGTCTGTTCGGTTTACCAGACTTAGTACTCTTGCAAAACTGAAACAAATGACAGATCCAGTTCAACAATTGATACTTTTAAACTTTTCTGAATGTAGTCTATTATCATGAAAACCTCTTTTTATGTCCATTTTTTAATTGGATTTTCCCTTCGGTAGCGCTTACTTTTGTTTTCCATTATTTTCACTTCCCAAGAGGCTGTTATAATATTAATCTAAAAATATTACAGTACTCCTCGGTGGGAAAAAAAACTTGCTCGGCAATAAAATGCATAATCCATTTTTTTCTTTACTAGAATAAATATTTATTAAGTTCAATTATCTTACAGCTTAGCAACCGAACGACTCGTTGCGTGGAATTGTAAAGCGTAGTCATTAACACCAAATCATAAAACCTACTTAAGTACCTACAGGACGCATTTTATGAGAACTTAAATTTATTCAAAAATAACTTACAAAAGGCGATTGAGTATTTTTATCACAAATCCTATCATTCAAGCTCTTACATTCTAATCAAGGAGTATATACAAAAAAGGGGAATGAATTTGTCTAATTCACTACAATGGCCCGTACATAGGTTCGGAATAAAATACAGCTGGTACACCTACTCCAAATGGTTCAGGTGGCGGTCTAGGTGTGGGCATTCGCTTCGAGTGCTTTTTGAATCTAGAAAGAGAATAAACAATCAAGTTAAACGATAGGCTTCGTGTGCGCGATATGACTTACTTTTTCGCTAAACAACAAGCTGTGCAAGAAGCGGCTACTGCAGCTACTCCAATTAACGCAGCTATTATTACCAGCCATGTTCCAGGCGATGACATTAGGCTGGAAGCGGCCACAATCCTCCGGTTGGAACAGGACTCCACCTGACTTACACCGAACTCAACGTAGGTGTCGAAAAGCTCCCGCTTCAAATTGTCCGAGTCCATGAGCTTTTGCATTTCAATTAAAGGTATGGCTGCACCGTTCCTAAACATCTGGAAACAAGAGCTTGTAGAAGTGAAGTCCAGACTAAAGTCAGGTCTCGTCAGCACTTGAGTGTCAAGGATGTGTATTTCCAAGTTCATAGGTTTTAATTTCCTCTGCAGCTGCTCTTGGAAGGGTTGAATGATACCCTGGATCTCGTTCGGGGGACGTGCAAAGACGAATTTAAGCAGGGATTTGTCACGTATGACAAACACTTTGAGATTGTTGAAAGCATGACGCTTCACTTTAGCAGAGTTGTTAGCCCGTATCCGCAGTTGGAAGTAACCATCGACATAGTTTGTGAATGAGCCACCAGTACGTAGCTCTCCGGTTCTGTTATTAAGAGTGAAGAGGCTGGTAACCGAGCTTTGGGACATATTTTTCGCTCGCTTATAAAACTGCGGTACAAATGTGACGTTTTCGATACTTAAAATAATCGGTGGCGCTTCGGCGTCCTTGTCGGTTGCATGAATAGTGGCGATGACCGTGTCTATTGGGACATTTATACGAATGCCCACAGACGGATCCTTTCTGTCGAATTGTGGCAAATTGTCATCCACATCTATGATTTTTATCAGGATCTTTATTTGGGAAAGGTCATACGGATCGTAGGGCTCACTCAGCGATAAGGAAGACGGTTTTTTCTTCAGCTTAAAACATTTCACAGTGAGAGTGTACGATTCGACACTTTCACGGTCTATTGGACCGGTTGTGCGTATGACTGCCATACTATCGTTCAACCTGTCCACTGTGAAGACATTGGCATCGTTGCCTTCAGTGATAATGTAATCGATTTCTCCATTTTCTCCGATGTCCTCATCGATAGCGGTGAAGTTGCCAACAATTGTTTCAGCTGGCTCACCCTCAAGTACTGACATTTCAAGTGGTCTTTTGTTCTGCGAAAAGAGAAATAAATGTTCAAAGTTAAATAATTATCTAGAAAGTATAAAGACTAAAAAAATAAGCTCGAACCCTTAAGGAATGCTTGGCAGTTGTTCCGGCGAACGAAATAGGTACTCAGTATAAGCAAAAAAAAAAACAGTTCCGTAACCATAGAGCTGATCTTGGACTAGCTTCTCAATACCATACATTTTTTGGGAATTTTTATTTTTAGGGACTAAGGGAAGGGGCCTACAATTTAGTCTCGAGCCCGAATGGCTGTGTTGGGAGGCTCCTAGGATGCTATCATTGCGGTAAAAGACTTGTTCCTTATTGTGGGTTATAAAATATACATTTCGCACAGCTACTTTATACAGCTGTTATGTGACACTTTATAAGTAGTTCTAATTAACTTTGTAAAGTTAAAAACCTGACAAAAAGCCGACAGTGGGGTTATTATTTATTTCTCAGCGTTTAACTTGTCCGATATCTGAGAGAAGCTTACAAAATTTAGAATCCCAGAAAGTGCTCTAATATTTTGAGCCATGTACAGTTTTTTTTTTGTTTTCGTAGCGAATGGAGAAGGTTAAACAATTTTAATACAAGTGTTTTTGACTTGAGAATGAAGTGCATATTGACTCAGAAATTTATAGAGAGTGAGAGTTGTTGAAACAAAGCGAATATTGTGGCTAGTGGTTTTGAAGACTTTCTTATTTAAAGACAGTCATCTCAATCTAAGATCTGCATCGAAATTATTTCTGTGACGATTGCGAATATAAACAAAATCATAAAAAGCCAGCCAATTTTTTAAAGTATTTTTTCTCTGGTCAACAACTAGGTACGCAGTGTTTTTTAACGTATTCGTCAAATCTTAAATATCGTGCAACTATTAAATACAGTGGTTAAATCTTATGTATGTACCATTTCTGAAATGTAAACTAAAATATTGCTTAAACCGTTTTCAAGATATGGAAATTAATATAGGTATAGCAAAACCACCGACTTTTATGAACGCAGATCTTCAAAATTCAAATAGGATTGAAAATTAGCTGAAAACAGTTTAAATAGGTAAAGCTTATATCAGACTTTAATAAAGTTAGACACGGAATTGGAAAGAAGTAAACCAATTGCTTTAACAAATCTGTAACTCAAATGTAACTTAATGGGTGAAGCTGCAACTCTTACAATTTGATTGATGAGACTTTTAAAACCGCGTATTTCGTATCCTCGTTTTTAACAGAGGGTGGGTATAGCTATAGGTATAGTTTTCTGTCAAAAAGTCTGTTCTTTACAGGCACTTACGAATTCTCTGTCAAATAAGGGCTCATGATCGTCAACGTCGAGCACGTTAATTTTCAAAATACGCGTTGTGGACTGGCGCGGCTGGCCATTGTCGAAAACTTCCAATATAACATTGTATGCATCCTTGGTTTCGCGGTCCAATGAAATCGCTGTGCTTATCAGCCCGCTGTTCTCGTCGATTTCAAAAGCTCCAGCATCAGCTGTATCGTTCTGTATTTTGTAAAATAACGTGCCAGATGGTGTACTCGGACTATCCGGATCGCTTGCTCTCACTTTGAAGACTGGTGAATTAACAGTGGCATTCTGGAGGGAAGAAATATTTATAAATATTGCCAATTACGTGCAAGAGTGCCGTTTCATATTTACCTCATAGACATTTGCGGATTCTCCAATTTTTGGCGATACAAAGTATGGAATACCATCGTTTGCACTGACGTCACCAATATATAGAACAACATTGACATCAGACGAGAGAGACTTCTGCTTCTGGACTTGTCCACCATTATCCTGTGCCCTTACAACTAGTTCATAAGGTTCCGATCTACCTTTACCCGTGAGTTCCCGTTTCGTTTTGATTTCCCCATTAAGCGGATTTATCCGAAACAGACCCTTGACCTCGCCTTCATCGACAAACTCATAGCGAATTTCACCACCTGGACCTTCATCGGGATCATTGGCAAACACCTTAACAACAAATGCGTCCTCGGGTACGTTCTCCTGTATAACGGCGGTGTAGTTCTTCTGCGTAAACTCTGGTGCATTGTCATTAACATCCAAAATATCGACACTAAGTTCGGCGATACTCTGTTTTGAGTCGGATGGCATTCCTGGGGAATCTTCAGCCTTCACCGTAAGTCGAATGTGTGAGTTGCGTTCACGATCAATCGTTTGATTCGGAGCGATAACAATCTCTCCCGTCATGTTGTTTATTTCGAACAATGCGGCATTCTCTCCCTGAAGGGAATACAAGACTTTGTGGTAGCCAATATGTACATCACGTGCTGTGAGTGCCGCATCCTTATCGACAGCATGAACTAGGATCACTTTCTCGGGGTATTTGGTGTTCTCGATCAGAGTGGCATGGTAAGAGGCTTGATCGAATATCGGGGAATTATCATTTACGTTCTCCACTGTTATGTTGACTTTGGTAATGGTGCTCCGCTTACCGTCCTCCGAGTTTGCCTTGACTTGAAATTCGAACATATTGTCCTGCAGTGCTTCATAGTCCAACCGCTTCTTAAGGATTATTTCTCCGGTGCGATCGTGAAGTTCGAAAAATTCTAGTTCCTCACTGTCAACCAGTTCAAAGCTTTTGATTGGAAGCTGGGTAACTGGATCTTCGGCGATGAGGGTGAAGAGTGTGCTGCCAATGGGCATCTCCTCTTTCACTCTGGCATGCACTATAGGTTTCGAGCTAGTCCAACCTTTATTTTTGAAAATGGGGTTTGTATCCTTAAACGATTGAACGTAGATTGTCACTTCAGTTGTGTCAACCTGGTGGTCCGGATCTACTTCTGCGTTAATATCGCGTACTTCAACCGTAAAAATGATGACAGCGGCGATATCGTGCCTTAGGATTCCATTCACAGTTATCTCCCCAGTTTCTGAGTTAATTCGAAAAGCTTCGTCAGCGTTGTAGTTATTCCTTAAATTGGTTATGCCAACGCCGGCCTTGGTTGTGGCTTTTACATGTCCTTTGATTTGATACTGCAACTTGGAATTCAAATCTTTATCCCAAGCAGTTACCTTGAGCACCCTTTCACCAAAGTCGGTCCTTTCCGACACATAGCCTATGTAGCTGGAGTGTTCGAACTTGGGTGGTTCGTCGTTGATATCTTTTATATTCACGTAAACAGTCGTGGTAGCGGTTTCCCGGATGGGTGCGCCCGCGTCAACAGCATTGACAACAATCTCAAAGCTGTCCATGTTGGAATCTCGGTCTAGTCTCGCCTGAGGTGATACCTGAATAAGGCCGGTACTGAAATACAAAAGGACTTTTATGTAACGTTCGCATATTAGGATCATGTTTAACTCACTTTTCGTCAATGATGAAATTGTCGTTGGCCCCGACAATCCTGTAGCGGAGTAATGAGTCCAAGCCGTCTGGGTCATGAGCAGAAACCGTGGTAACGTTGTATCCGGATAAAGCATTTTCCGGTATTGATACTCGGTAGCTTGGTGGTCCGAGAACTGGAAAGTGTTCTGTGTTCTGAAAGTGGCCTCTAAATATTGGCCGTTGGTTTCCAGATATCCCGACGCGGATAAGTACCTTTGTGGTGTTTTTCAGTGGTGGGATGCCTGAAAAGTAAAGTTTTTTTTATTGCGATAAGTAAAAATATGTAACACAGAGAACACTAGGTTTTGAAGAGAAAGAATTTTACGTAACTTAAAATCGCAAATAACAATAAAAGCGGATGGAGTAAGGTTTTTTTGAGTTTCATTTAAACAGTTTATACAACCAGTTGATAATGTTTTGGAGGAGGCTACGCATATTTTTGTTAGTCTGTTATGTAGCTTCCGATTGTCAATAAGTATTTTTTTACAGTCAGTCGGGTTTTTTGTGTTTTTTTTTTAAATTAAACGTATATTTTTAGCTTTTTAGCCTATGACAACACGAATCTAAAGTCTTTTTTATATAAGGCGTGTTTTTTTTAACTTCGCTCTCAGCAAAGCAAAGTAAAGTAGGATTTTCAGCACGTAACTACAACAACTATGTTCTACTTGACACTTTGAGAACTGAGAGATTGCGTGCTGGAAATCCTACTTTACTTTGCTTTGCTGAGATTGAAGCTCAAAAATACACGCCTATAGCATAAACTAATCTAATCTCCTTTTTATGTACATTTAGTGCGTTGATATTCATGGTGAAATTTAGTTTGAATGTTTTCTTGTCAGATTGTTGATATTCCCACAATTTTGATGTTTTTCCTCTTACGCATGGAAATTTTACCAAAAACAGAAATTCCCACAAAAAGGTAGAGATACCCCAATGTAGGAACACTGCTGAGTGTCAGTAGTTTATTACAACTCCCGCCATTTAGAATTGTAGTTTTTTTGCTGCTTCAAAAGCTGTCAGTCTATTTGATAATTAATAATAATAATTGATTAATTTTTCGAATTTGTTGTTTCTTAAATAATGTCGTTTTCGATTTGGCAAAAAGATAAATTTCTTTTTGATCGAGATTGCTTTTCATGTTCTATTTGCCAAAAAATAAATTTTTTTTTTGATCTGAGGCACTTTTAAGAAATTTCGATTTTTTCTCAAATTTACATATACTTTCACTAACACCAATGTGTATGACACACAGCTGGCGGTTACGAATTGTATATCTTTGTTAAGATTGCTTTGATTGAATTATTCATTTTTCGCGTATGGAAACGATTTTATATATTAAATTATTTCGAAATGAATTATTTATAAATGTATGAAAATCAATCGAAATGGATTTCCAAGTGCAAGTGAAAAAAAATATTTTTTGCGGCCAATGTTCGATTTGGCAGCAGAAATCTGAAATCGTAGATCAAAATCTGAAAAGCCAAATCGAAAACAGCATAAAATTTTCCGTTTCACTTTGGGGATTTTGGATTTTTAGATTTTAAATTATTTTGGGATTTTGGGTTTTCGGAACTTCGGATTTTCTGGATTTTGGGCTTGTGGGATTGAGTTTTCGGGATATTCGATTTTCTGGATTTTAGGTTTTCCGGACTTTATATTTTTTGGTGTTTCAGAATTTTCTGTTTCCGGGATTTTGGGATTTCTGAACTTTTTGGTTATTTTTTTCGATTTTAGGTTTTCCGGATTTTTGGTTTTTGAGTTTTTGAATTTTCGGTATTTTGGGTTTTCGCGATTTTCTGGATTTTTAATTTTTTGCGTTTTGGGTTCTCGGGATTTCGAATTTTCGGGATTTTGGGGTTTTCGGATTTTGGAATTTTGGATTTAGCATTTTCGAAATTAATTTTTTTGCCTTTTTCAACAACTTTTGGACACTTTTGTTTGTAATTAATTCATTTCATCCCGATGACGTAAGAACTATTTAAAATCGTTTTTAAAGCGATTTCATCATTCTAATCTTCAGAAAAATTTCCGCCAATATAAGCTTCAATATTGGTAGAAATATTTTTTTAATATTAGAATGATGAAATATTCTTTTCGAATGAAACATAACATCAGAAAATAAAGTGGAATACGGCAAAGCGGCGTTTACCAACTAAGCCTTATCAAGTGCAATGAAAAAATATTTTTTAGGTACATTATTTCCAACTTGTGTCAAGCTACATCAGTTGTAAAAAAAACACATATTATTTTGTTGAAGTCCGCCCTAATATTAAAAGCATTATAGGGGTTGATGAACTTGATGCTGTACTCCTTTAATAACTTAGGACTTACCCGATTATACGAGTTCCTGAAATATGTGGGTACTTAAATACCGCGCTTTATAAGTAAGTCAATGTTTTCGCTAAGCCAACGTTCAAATTCTTAACAGAGAGCTATATAAAGCTAGGTCGGGAGCTATATAGATGAAAAACGTCGCTACGAGCGTTCCGATTTTTAAGACCTCGACATAGTTAATCCGAGATATAAAGGGTTTTCCAATTAGAGGTGTTATTTTGGTATTCAAAGAAAAATGCCATTTTTTGAGATAAATGATCGGAAGTTTATTTCATAATAAAGAGGAAGATATGCCGTTAATAATGAAAAACAACATCAGCCAAATGGCCACCACGAGCACACATACAGGACCATATCCTTTTCATGAAATTTTCCATAACCAAATCGCAAAGTGGCTGCCTGCCCTATGTCCTAGATAGCCTCACGAATTTTATCTTTAAGGTCTTGAATCGACGCTGGGCTGTTGGCGTAGACCTTATCTTTCTCGTGGCCCCAAAGGAAGAAGTCGCAAGGTGTTAAATCACAAGATCTCGGTGGCCAATTGTAATTACCTCTTCGAGAATTAACACGGTCCGGAAACTTTTCCCGTAAAAGATCGTTTCTTGTGTTTTTTCACCATTTTTGTAGTGAATTTTAATAATTTCAATGCGTTGTTGAAGCTTTTATAGTTCCATTCTTAGTAATGGCGTAGTTTCTACTTGTCAAATGTCAAAGAATAAAAGCTTCAAAAGTGACAGCTACCGAAGTAGCGGGTCATTCACAATAAGACGTCTTATTGGAAAACCCTTTAGTTACCTCGGAAAATCATTCGTGTACAAATTGTACAATTGACTGTCACATGTCACAAAATAAAATTCTATCTGCGTTATCCTTCAACGATTTTTTTTGGCTATCAATCAATTCCGCAACTAGCTTTCGGTTTGAAAATGTACCAAAGTACCTAAATAGTGATACGCAAGAACTAACAATTACAATTAACTCAAGACGTAGAGTTAGCTCCGGGAGCTAGCGAGCTTTGAAGAAAAGTCGATTTAGTCAAATAAGTCTATACGTGTTGAATACTGTGTTCTTACAATACCATAGAAATTTTATTAAGCTGCAGAACTAGATAAAAAATTGCAAATCGCGAGGTACTGTGAAATCTAAGCTCTGATCTACCATACCAATATGCTTTCTTCAATTTGTTTGAATCGAAAAGAAAGGCCGAACGTCTGCTTTATATATAAGTGCTGACAATTTCGTGTTCATAAGTCTCTTACAAGAAAACTCACAAAAATGCTGTTTACAAATATATAAACAGAGCAGCCAGAAATTATTGTTACTAACCTAGAATCAGTTAAATATTAAACTTATATTAACGCAATATGCACTTACCATAGTCCGTTGCGGATACAACCAACTCGTACTCTCCTCTTTCGGTATCCATGGACTTTGCGACCTTTTGCAAAGTGATCTCGCCAGTCTCTTCGTCAATTTGGAAAACATTTCCGGAAATACTATTTTCCGCGACTTTTCCATACCTAATTTTGCCGCCCCCTTGCGCCGGACCATCAATGTCAACAGCTCGCACAAAAAACTGTGGTTCAAAATCGATGGCTCCTTCACGCACAGTGCGCGTGTATTCGGCACTCTCGAACATGGGATAGTTGTCGTTCAAATCTATCACATCCACGAAAACATTCGCATTCGACTCTCGCCCACCGCCATCTTTTGCCACAATAGTTAAACTATAGCTGCTCTGCTTTTCGTAGTCCAGACTTTTTTGAACATACAAGCCACCCGTAACCGGATCTGTGTAGAAATTGTCCGAGCCGAACCCTCTCAGCAGGTAGGTAATTGCACCAAAGACATTCGAGTCCTTGTCGGTGGCCTTGATGTCCCCCACTTTGGAATGCATTGGCAGGTTTTCTTCAACCTTAAATCGATATGCATTTTGGTCAAATATTGGCGAGTTGTCGTTGGCATCCAGCAAATTCACGGCTACCCTCGCGCTGGATTTCTCTTCGCCACGCACCGATGCAACTAAATCGAACTCGAAGACGCGTAAGCTCTGATCCGCGACATCGTAGTCTAGCTTAGTGGAGTCCATAATCTTCACAACAACTGGCGTGCGCCCTTGGCTCTCGGTGGGGCTCACGCTGAAAACCGTGTCAGCGTTTTTGATTGGCCGTAGTGATAATTGGTAGCGGCTGTTGTCGCCCATATCCCTGTCATGGACGAAGACAGACAAACCGGGTAGAGGCATACCATTGCGTAGATTCTCGGGGATGGATATGTTAAACAGCTCGCCGTTGAATTCCGGATCGTGGTCGTCTACATCGGTAACGACAATCGTCACTTGGGTTTTCGTAAAGTCGGGCGAGATTTCCCCGTTCACCAGTTCCGACGCCTTAACTGCGAACACGTAGACTCCCCCGTTTTGGAGTATCTCAGGGTTCTCCCTATCTAATGGGATGTCTGTTGTTAGCAAAATTGCGCTGCCCTCCTCCGGAGAGCCGATTGGCATCAATTTAAAATGCCCGAAGTGTTCGTCTTCAAGAGATAATTGGACTGGTCGTGGAATACCAATGTCTCCGTCAATAGCAGTGATTGTCAGAATAGACTTATCGGCTGGGGTATTCTCCTGCACTGTCGCTGAGTACGGGGCATTTGTGAAAACAGGCGGCTGATCCTGCACATCAATGACATTGATCGAGACAGTGGCAAATGAGCTTAGCTGATTGCCGATGGCACTATCACGAGCCACAATTGTCATTATGTACGAAGGTCTGCTTTCGAAGTCCAGTTCTTTGAGCAGAGTAAGACGTGCGGTGTAGTTGCCCTCGGAGATTTTTTCCGCCTGCACACCAAATGTATCGCAGATATCGTTCTCGCTCTTAGTGTCTTGGAAACATTTCAGTTCAATTTCCGCATTAACGCCTTCGTCACGATCGATAACTACAATGTTTGGCTTCACTACTACTGTAGATCCCACTGGCGTAGACTCACTCACAGACACGCTATATGGTCGACCAACGAATATTGGATGGTTGTCGTTGTAGTCGCGGACGGGAATTTCCCTTCGCAGCGAAATGGTGTTTGGCTCTGTTCCATAGATACCTTCGTCCGTGATACTTATAATAACCTCAATCAAATTCTGTGACTCTCGATCCAATTCTTGGCGCAGTCGTACCACGCCGGTATCTCGGTCTACGGAAAATACCGGTCCCGATATACTGTACTTGAGTTTGCTTCCTTCTGGGTCCATTCCTACAAAGAGAAGAAATACCATTAGATACGTAGATACACCTAAGGTCTCATCAATCATAAATCAGGTTATGGAGAGATTTTCAAGCTGTATACATGCGCTACACGCGGTGATATTCTGAAGAAGATGAAAGGAAAGTGGGAGAAGATAAAAAACAATGAAATAATCGTGTGAAAATGCTAATGTCTTCCCATAAAAGATGAATGAGAGATTATTTTTCTTGCATTGAATTAATTAGTTACACATGGCGGTCACTTTCGCACTGTAAAAACCACCTGTGCGCTTGAGTTTACCTACTTACGCATGAAAGTGGTTCAAATCTTGTTTTATGAAAGCGTTTCGGATGGGACTTAGTTTGCTATACAAATCAACAGTTTGTACGATGGCTTAATTGTAATAGGCGCGACTTTATCCTGTCCTAGCGCTGGATACTAGAATGCGACTAAATTTAAAACTCCGAACAACTTACATAACTTTGGGAGAGTCTTTGTGTGGAGTTCTGGGTGACACAATTGTATTCTGAGGATATTGAACAAACAAAGGAGTTCATGAGACGAAAAAACTTCGACAAGAGGAATATACTTGCATGGAGAAATAATTGCCAGAGTTTAAACGTTCACATTATATGATTGCTAGTGATTCAAGCTTCGAACATTACGAGCTACGAGTACTAAAAAAAAACTGTCACTATATATGGTACCGCTAAGTAATCCTTATACGCAGCGACACTGCGGACATTCTTTTTATTCACCGACTACTCTCAGGCCCGGTCGACTGAACGTCTCTTTACAACTCTATCTGCTTTAACAGTAACCCTCGTAGTCTACGTTACCGACGTCTCTGGCTCTAACGATAAAATCTTTCGAGTGCTGCGAAAGGTTAACTTAACACCTCACGGTTTTCGACTTCAACCGGAGCAGTAAATCCCTAAAGATCGATCTCCTTCCTTAAGCATTCTTAGCTTCAATTCCTAGTTATAAGTTCCAGAATAAAGTTACTCTAAGTCATTGTTATAGCTTGTACAAAGCCTAATAAATTGGGGTTTTGACTCCACCAAAATGGGATTGGCGGCCCCAGAGAGCTGTTCTATTTTTCACAAAATAGTCTCCAGGACATTCGTTGGGCTTGATATTGGTTTTATACGACTTGAAATCAAGTGGCTGGACACGAGAGATAGTTTAGTATGATTGAAGAATATTTAAATGCTTTTGTTTGAGTTCAGGTTTTGTTTTTGTTACCGGTATCTCTAGCTATTAAGAAGTACATTTTCCAAATAAAAAGCTTCTAAAGCCTAAGCCCGCTTTACACACGAAGTGGTACGGAGCTCTCGCTTGTAATAAAATGATGAAGACTGTTTTCAATGGCTCAGGCCTGTCGGCAAATGTTGACTATATATTACTTGCGAAACCTTTCCTTTTCTATGTTGTTTATCCAATTAGCTGAAATATCATTTTTTGGACAAGCTTTTCGAAAAAACTGTTTAATTATAAAAAATTTCCTTTTCGCTATAAAAAATAAAATAAAAACTAGTAAAAAATTGAAAATAACTAATTATCGTATTCTTCTCTCACACGATGGACCCTCCTGTATTTATGATGGGTAATGTGTCGGCTTCAACAAAGGCGAAACGTTTTCGTGTGCACGAACGATATACTTCTGTAACTAAGAGCAAACTCGTCGTGGACACGAAAGCGTTTCAACATTTTCACCTTATAAAATCTGATTTGAATTTAATACGAAAAAAAACAGTTGCGACTGCATTAGGAAAGATTCCACCACACCGAAGAATAAAATTTGCAGAGGCACTCCGAAAAAACCATCGAAATTAGACAAATCTGACCGATTTTTATTTTTTTAAATTCGGTCAGAAAATCCGGTCAAAAGATAAAATAAGAATTTTTGACCAGAAGACCGGTCAAAAATATTATATGTATATAGTTTTTATTATTTTTCTAAACTAATCTTAATTAAAGCTAATAAAACAAAAGAAAACAATTGTTTGAAAAACTTTGCATGACAAAGTTTTTCAGAAAAAGGAACTTTCCACTCCATTTCCGCGTTTGAATTTGGTAAAACCAAAACCGAAATTGCAAGATAATTCAAAATCAGCCTTGTTTGAATGCACACCCCTAGTCACACTTGGTGGGACTGCCGCGAGGAGTCCCTGTATTCTAGGATTATTCACAATAAATTGGTTTCTGTATGAAATTGTGAGTGTGTTCGTTAAGTATGTCCAAATATCATTCAAATTATAGAAATCTATCCTTTGTGTCTAGTCATACTAGAACAAGATTATCTTTAAGGTCAAAAAAAGAGTTTTCCGGTTAAAGAATTTTTTCGTTTCGGTTAAAAATCCGGTCTAACCGGAGTTCAATATTTTCTCCGGGAAGTTAGTCATTATGGTAATCATTGTAGAAATAACATTTGAGGTCTTGCAGTAGCAGAAATGTCTGAAATTGAAGAAGTCAAAATGTGTGCCGTCGCGAGAAATTATATATTTATATATAATTGGCGGAACAGGTCCGTATGGACCCAAGCCTAGCTTCTCACAACCATTCGTCTTGTGTGAGTTTTTATTTTTGGGACGAATGGAAGGGATCTACAATTTTATGCCGAGTCCAAACGGCCAATTGAGAAGCTCTTTCATGACAGTTATACTCTCGGATGTTTGTCAGACGTTCGCGAGAGGTGGCGCAGCGAGAAAAACCTTAAGTTGAAATTTGGGTTTTTCTCGGGATTCGAACCTGGGACCCCTCGCTTAGTAGTCCAACACACTAACCACTAAGCCACTGCGCCACTATCGCGAGAAATTAAAATGATTTTTTTCTTCCTTTCACGGTTGTGCTGGCGGTATGGTATGTGCCGCCAAAAGAAATTACACTTTATTTGAATTTATATGAAATGGTGCTGGCGGTAGGTAACGCCATGAGAAATTACAACTTGTTTGATTTTATTGAATAAAATATGGGTGGAGTGTCCAGTGTCCACCATTGGAAGCTAATACGACTGCCAAGAATATAATGCTATAGCCGTCATTTATGCCACTTATCTATATATGTGACTATTGATTTGTCACAAAAATGACAGCTATATCTTATAGACAGTTACTGTCGACTTCAGAGACAATACTGAGACCACCAACTCCGACCGATTTCCCGTTACTTAGCCTACAAGCTATATTTTTATGGGGTGGCAAATGCTAAGTGCGCTTGTATTGTTACATAGAAATTCGCATTAACAAATGTCACCTAAGTTTAAAAATTCCGACTTACCAACACACTCGCACCTTGCATAAGCCAAAGTTGCTGATAGCGTTCATAGAATTTTATCCGTTAAATTTGAAATTATTCGTTACGTGTGGATAATATATTTTTTAAGGAATAAGTGTAGATTTGCTTAAAATATATATGAAAAATGAACAATGCAGATTGTTTGAAGTAAAATAGAAATATATTGAGCAAATTTTCGTCAGTTTTCTAAGAAAAATTTACGCATGAAATCGAAGTTCATGATATTCAGAAGCGCAAAATACGCAACCATGTTTGTCATAATAAGTTATTAGTATATAGAACATCTCATTTAGCTAGTTTTATTAACCAAAGAAATCAAATTATTCGCTTTCTAACAACATATAATTACTAACCAATGGCATTCAGTAATGTAAAAATGTGGTATTCCCGAACTCTAGCACATTTCCCCACGGTTGTCGAGGTTGGCAGCATTTATTTTTGTATTTTTTGTATGTTTTGCATGTCACACGGATTCTTAATTGACGCAACACCGATAGGAAAACAAAATGGCGAATTTGAAAGAAAACTGAGGGGCCCAGCGGCAAGAGGATTGTGAGTTGGGGTCTCAGTATCATTTGTCTATGGTCGACTTCTTCAAGTATACCTAGATTTGAAACTGCTCTTACTTTTTATTGTTCATCCATTCATCATTCAGAATACCAAAATAGCGTATCTACTTCCTAGACATATTAGTTTTGAAATTTATTTTTAAGAGAAAAATTCTCAAAAACCGCATTATTTTCCAACATGCATCAGTTCCAAATGAAGAATATGAAGGCTAATGCAGTCATTCCAGCTTTAAATTTAAATTTCCGTTGGAAATAGCGGATTTCCCATTTCAAAGGAAAAGGTAACACATTCAAACAGAACTTAACCGTAATAGTGTTGCCACATAATAATATTATAACCATTTTATGGTCTCGTGTTAAATAGTGTAAACTAGAAAATTCATTACTTGGGACACAAAACTCAAACGTCATTTATTTGTATGTTTCTCAAAATAATGACGACTAAAGCCATAATAAGCGCGGACGTGTTAAAAAAATGTTCATGACTTCAGTTTCTGCCTTGCAATGCCGACAGTTTGGGAGTTGTCATTAATTCTGCAGACTAAATATTTCTAATTATACATCGACAAAGTAGTCCATTCCATTTCTTAAATTTCCATTTAAAATTCTTTACACTCTGAAGAAGATCACTTCGTGAAAAGTTGCCATAACTCCCTTAAATACTGACGGTATCTATTGCTTACGATATTCTAATTGAGTAACAATGCTTCCATTGGAATCGCAACAATGCGTGACGTTGATACTAATCGACAAATCCAATAAAACCACACTTCTATGATGATACACTCGTTGGATGCTCGACTGAGCATAACATTACAGAAATGTTTCTTCTTTTGAAACACTGAGCTGGTATAGTAATTACTCTAAAAGGGTACCAATGCCCAAGAAATAAGAAAGTGTGGGAGTATCAGAAGGTGAATAAGATCATCTCAGACAACTGCGTAATTAAGTGTATAGCGAGACAAGAAAGTGTTTAGGAATTAAAACCAAATAGTAAATACACCTTAGACTATGAAATGGCTAATAATGTGGACGTTCAATTGTTCAATTGTTTCAATTAAATAGTTACTGATCATTTTTAATTTTTCAACTTGACAGTTGACAGTTCAATTCTATTGGAAGATATAAAGCAAATGCAAACGCCACCTCAATAGTGTCAACCATTTTAGAAAGTGCAAACATGAATTGACAACTGTAAGCAATAAGTTCGCATTTCAAACGTACACGTTACTAGTTTGCTAATAACTTCTCATCAAGTAATATCTTAGGCGTATCCGGTTTTATTTCATCTCAGTATCAATAAAAATTATTGATTTCACTTGACCCATTTTTCGGAGCCGATTGTTTCTTCGCCAGACTGGGTGGAACTTGACTACATGCTCGAAGAGAAATATACAAGCATCGTGACACATTCAACGAACCTAGGCTCACCGAACATCCAATAATTCCAATTGAAGAGCTCCGACTACGACTATAGGTGGTTATACGAGTTTGTGTTTCTTTACATTTTCACATACATATGTACGGCTAACATTTTGGTGTAAATGTGAGTTTTTTTTTATACAAAATTCCGCCGGTAGAGATACGCACAGCGCAGAGGTATGCCCAATGAACTTGACTTAGTTTTCTGTTGGTTCAGTAATTTCCATATTAACAATATAATTACCGTCTGGTTGGGGGCATAGCAGGGAAATACAACAAATCAATAGCTATTCAATGCAATGCGAGATATTCGATATTATACATAAGTATTGTGATTTTGGTTGGCTAAGGTCGAGTAGGGAAGGTGAAATTGGAGGAAGTGGAATTGCATACATAATTTTTGTAGGTGAAGTTGGTATATACCTGATTTGATTTCAAATATCTAATAGACTAATGAAAGGCGCTTGTTCTGAGCGCCATGTGAAATATGGGAGAGCGATTTTGTTTGTAGGGTGTAATCGCTGGGACTAAGTCGTTTCCAAAAGACTCTTTCTCCGAGCTACAGGATAGAGTAGGTGTACCTACTACTAAGGGCTATTTTGTTGATTTTAAAGCACTGCGATGCATTTTACGTGATTCAACTTTCTATTAAAAAAATTCTTGAAATTATTTTTAGGCAGTAAGGATTTTTTACCCGACTGCACACAGAGGGGGTTATGTGTTTCGCGCGTATCCTATGTACGTTCCATCGGGACACCCTGTGGCCTAAGCTACTTGACCGATTTTGAAGAGTTGAGGTGTCATAAGATTCGTATTCTTCCCCGGAGTGTCATAGGCTAAACAAAAAAAGATATAAATCTAAATTTAAAGAAAAACGAAAAAAAACCCAATTGTCACACAAATGTCAGTGAGAAATGTCGAGATATGGAATACACTGAAATGTGAAATAAAATACGTTCTGATAAACAATAGCATCGCAACTCATACCCAGCCAAGTTTCGCACCTAGCAGCATCTACATTTCAACTCAACATCGCAACTGACAGCCAAAAATCGCATCATTTATTTTTAGTGGATAGTGTTACCATCAAACGAATATTATGCTGAGTGGTAGAGTCAAGTTTATTTAGTCTAAATATATAAATACATTAGGTTCGTTCGCGTACGCGGTTTAAATCGATCCCAATCACACAAAGTCTATACACGTACTCATCAAAAATGACAGGAAACGAGAAAATTAGCAAAGTAACGAGTAACGAGTGGTTTCTCTCTTGGCTCGAAACAGCTCAGAGAATTTCAACCGGCAATTACTGATAAATATGTCAAATGCACAAAGTTGTCAAGAAACAAATTCAAAATCCGGCTTAAAAATGAATTGCACAAAACAATAAAATCTGTAAAAATAAAGAAAATTCGGTGGTGGTCGAATGTTGTCCAAGAACGTTTCATATGTTGCAAAAAGGTAAGTTATATATTTATTTGTGATATGGATTATATGTCAAAGATGAAAGTTGCTCAAAGTAGCTCGAAGTCTATCCACGTACTTTGGCGTATATTTTAAGCTCTCTGAGAGAGTTTTGGTAAATTGTTTGAGTTTCACGGATTTGTATAGTGTTTGGCTCGGGAAAGTACGCGAATAGACCTATTATTACCCGACTGGACACAGGGAGGGTTATGTGCTTCGCGCGTATCCTATGTACCGTGTAGCCTAAACGGCTTGCCCGATTTTGAATAATGAGGTGTCATTAGATTCGGAGTGTCAGAGGGTCCTCAATACTCATATATTTTTTAGGCTGTGTAGGTATAGTCTCCGATTGTCAATTAGTGAGGTATAGGCACTTGAATTAGGGAAGAGTCGTGTTGAAAGCTATTTTATTTGTTTGATCCTTCTTAAATGAAAACGACACCATACAGCAGCAACTAAGCGAAGAGTTACATTTGTTGCCAAAGGCTGTTCCCTTGGTCTAAACATCAGGCAATTAATTAGTAAAGCCTCTTCAAGAATCACTAAGAAGACTCTGGAGAAGACCCTCATCATCCCAGTTCTTCTCTATGGTGCACAAGGATGGAGTATCTCCTTGATAGCTTATAAGGCAAAATTCTTCTGAGAGGTTTTTATGGTTTCGTTTTTGCTGACGGGCTTTGGAAGAGGAGATTCCACAGCGACCTCTGTCTGTCTAGACAAATGGCCACAAACACAAACGCTGCGGTTTTCATCGCCCTGACCGACAACGCAGTAGAGAAAGACCTCGCCTTAAATACTTTCGGCGTGTTAGTAGGAAAACGCAAACCTAAAGCCAAAACAATCCATAAGTCTCGGCCGAATCACCGTCTCAAAAGTTAAGCTGTCGCAGATTCCAGAAAGTAACATCTCCGAAAGAAAGTTCTGGTGTTTACGTGGCTTGCATTATATTATTGATGCTCAAAGTAGTCAACACACACACACATTAGGTAATAATTGCAAACATTTTAAGCGACCTGTTCAACAATGGATAAACAGAAGTGCGGGAGGACATCGCAAACCGACGAAAACGTGGAAATGGCAAATCAGTCCACCCGTAACACGGTCAATTCAGAAAGTTATATGAAGATTCTAGAAAATTTGTTGGTGCCTGAACGGCAAAACTTTTCAGGTTATAACCAAGGATCATGGTTCCAGAAAGACTAAACGACGTTACCCGATTTTAAGAAGTCCGTGCTGCGAGTTCAAAATATGTTCTTCAAAAATTAATCCCCAGAAGAGGACTATTTTGACCGTCGTGGATTCCATTATTAGACACGGTTCTCTGGTTACAAGAAAACATTAGACTCGAAAGCGCAGCCATCACGGAACGACGTACCCAATCATTACATGAAATTTTTGACGCGAAAAGGAATTATTATTAAAGAGTATTTTCCTAAAATGTGTATTTTATTATTATAAAGCTTTTCTTTATTAAGTATCCCTTTTAGCTGTAGCTGTATTATAAAAATGATTTGTTTGGGACACCTTGTATGAGTAAATTTCACAATTTGGCTCTAAAAGAAGTTCACAGATCTCAAACAAATTGCACTGTCCCATTTTGTGTGTATAAATGACCGAAAATGTATCGTTTGCTTTTACTGGAATAAAAAATGTACATTCATATACGAGTACGTATAGAAAAAGTAATCAAACATGTTTAAGATTAATTGGCAAAATATTGGATACACATTTCCAATCTGGAGTATAAGTCTCAAGAGCTTTTGTGTTGCTGTAACATAGAAAGAACTAGGAAAAATTTTACGCCACACGGATGGATTGAATGATCTGGAATATGGCCGATCCAAATGACAATCTTGTCAAAAGTATTAACAAAACAGTGCTTTCTTCACTCGTCAATAATGTTATTTAATCTATGTACGTATGTTAAAACAAAATAAGAGAAAAAATAAATCATATTTTCAACCACATTCCTCCCGTACACCGGTCGTAAATTGCCACACTCGGCAATTAAATTCTGCTCTAATAACAACTCGCGTTGTAGTATGCACGACATTATCGTTCGTCTTAATTACAATACAATGCAAATTATTAATCAAATATAGACTCCAGCTGCGGCGTCAAAGCGGTTGGGTAACATAAGAAAAATGAACTGATTTACAGTCATAGACCAGAGCTAACTGTATAGTATTTCCTCTGCAACTAGTTTACTTTCGGTTTCCAAGTTACTCGCAGCACGAAAGATGTATTTCAATCATAATACGCTCTGAATGGCATGTGGTATGTTTTGAAGTGGTTTCGTAATAAATTGTTTATACCTTATTCGATGGGCTTAGTTTTGGTAGCCCATTTTATTGTGCAAATTGAACGCGATCACGTAAGAGCCCGGACAGTGGTTCACTCGCTTGGAAGTGGTCTTGAAATTCAGTTATGGATGTGAATTAAATTCCTACCATGTAAATTCACAGAAAACATTCGCTTTAGGTGGCAAGAGTTTGCTAACAAATTAAGACACAAACTCAATAGAAGAACAATGGCTTTTCCCAGACTGTCTTCCGCACCGACGACGCGCCGTCGAGTCGGCCAGGCAGCTTACCAGCAGTTCCCACTGGACGTGGCAAATCAACGTCTTGTATTGTCTGGTGCTAAATTAGTGTAACAAACGTAAAACTCTTTGCTGTGGAGTGTGGACTTGCTTCCGCAGCCAGTTGTTGGGAGTGCTGGGAATCCAAGGTAAATCATTGCAAGCAACCTGAATGTTGTTGTCTTTCATTTTGGTCGATGCTCGATGATGCCAAAGAACGTACTACTACTGCTAACTATGCCTCTGATTTTATGGAAATGTTGGGAAAAGGTACGACCACAAAAGAAGTCTGTATAGTTGTGCGTTGTTCCTGGGTTCATTGACTTTCACTTTGCTACATTACTTCGATGATTGCAGCCAGACGTGTGAAGTGTTTTGTTTGTTTTCTCATTCCGAGTTTGAGTAACGGCTTCTTTTGGCGGCTTTTCATCATGCCATTGGACGAAGGGACGGCTTGAGTGTATGCTGTACTTGTACTTATTTTATGATATTTTGTGATTGTGAGTGACTCATATTGGCATTCTCTTCAGGTAAAACAAATTTAGTTAAAAATGTGGCAAACAAGGTCACATTTGAGCAGATAGATACTAATCTTTGTACATAAACAGGGTGATCAAGTTTAAAGTCCGCTATATTGTCTTTAATTCAACAAAAAATTCTTTTTTATCTATACATAATATGTTTTTGATCCCAATATCAACGTGTAAAAGAAGTTCTAGTTCCTGTATGACGTAAGAACAGTGGAGGTTATCTAAACAGACGCACCAGAGTTACTTTAGGTTTTAATTTTATGAATTAAAGTGGAAAATCTATTTTAAATAAACATTCTTTGAAGCTTGAAAAACGATCTAAAAGATAGTTTTACTCTCTTTTCTCTACGCCATGTGAAAATGTGGGGAGTTGCTTTCAAAATTTCGAAATTTTGTTTTCAGTTCTTCTTTACAAAATTCTGCCTTTCAAATTTAAAGGAATTCAGCTTATTTTGTTTTTTTACAACAAAACAAAATTGAAGAACAATTTTAAATATGTAAAAAAAATTAAAAATTAAGTGTAAAACAAAAATAAATTTTAAATTAAAAATAAATAAATAAAAGAAACAATAAAAACTAAATTTAATATTGAATATAAAGTAGTAAACTCCATATATATCTACTAAAATGTAGGAAATGGAATTGAAAAAGAAATAAAAATTAAGATACCTAAAAAAAACAAAAGAGAAGAGTTTTCTACATCTCTGCTTTACAAAATTCTGCAAACAATAAAAAAAGATTTTGAAAATCATAATATCGTTTTCCAAACTTTTTTTTACGGAAAAACTTGTAAATAGACGGAAGCTCACAATTGCGAAATTTGGAAAATATAGCCAATAACTAACTAACAAAATTAAGAGTCGAAACGAAAAATATTTATTGGTAAGGCGGAATGTCTATGACCGCTTAAGAAGATCCAAATGCTGGCAGCACTTGTCGTTGCACAAGCTCCAAACTAGCAGATTAATTCTTATCCTGAACGTGAAGTTCTGTCATTTGTTGTCGCAACTGTTTAACAGTTAGCTCACGCTCGACCGGGCAGCTAAAACAACCAAGGTTAACTGCTATCACAATCGACCATTCACGAAATAGTGTACTGGACAATATACGTGGCTCGATTTATCTGCATCGAAATAACCGCTTTTCTACTACAACTGTACTGAGTACTGACTATTGAACTTGATATGAATACGAGTACAACGTTTCATTGCTTCGGAGTGTTTGTACATATACTCATTATCTATAAACAATAGTTGATTAATGATTGTTAAATGATTAAGAAAAGAATGTCCTGAAAAGACACAACTATGAACTGCAAATAATTTTGGATTTTCCCCATTTACGAATGTCTGCTGTTGTATTTTATGAGTTTAGTGTTAAAATCTGGTTTCCAGACAATCTTGCCGCACATATAAACTTGTCTTGCTTGTTACTATAAATTTATCTGACGCTTTACCTTGTATTTGCATACCGTCAGCATAAAAGTAAAACGAGTTCGTATGCCTCCGGAGCCGAACAAAATCGAAAAATGTATAGTTGTAATTTTCGAGTTGATACAGAATCATTCAATTCTTAAATAAAAAGTTTGCCCTGACTGACGAACTGACTCATCAGCGTATAGTCCCAAAAAGTTGGGTGTGTATTTTACTAGCTGGGGAATAATATTTCGTATAATTGTTCCCAAAATAAGATTTAAATTAAATTAATAATTAGGTAGGGGATCTTTTTGCTCATTTGGGGATCTGATTGATTTTATTAGTAGGAAAATAAAAATAATTTACCAGATGTTTGGGATTTTCTTATGAACATCGCTTTGAAATTTGTTTTTGCTACTAAAACACGAAAGTTCCGTTTTAGTTTCGTTGTTTTTAACTTTTCGGATTTCGAATTTTCGATATTTTGTAAAGTTTTAGCTTTTCAGATGATGTGGGAGATAACATATTTTAAGAGACGCTAAGAAGTTGATATTTCTGTAGTTTGCACGGTTGATGGGGATCGTCTTTCCTAGCCGGAACACAGTATTGACATCTCGAACCATACCAAATCTTAGTATATAGCCTACATATATATTTTATTCGCGGATAAACCGTGACATGTCTACTCTTCGATGTTCAGGCGACTTGTAAGCCACAACAACGTGCTTTAACGCACTAATAAAAACTAATGATCAAAAGCATTAGTTTTCCCTAGATTTGATTAGAGTCTCCCTTAGTGAAAATTGCTTTTTTTTTTGATATGAAAAAATAAAAAAAAGGAAACCGTTTTTTTAAAAAACTTAAAATAAATATTTAACACTAAAATACTGTATATACATATTATACAATAATTTCCTTTTCTATTAGACATCATTTTAAAACGAGTGAATGCATTCTGATACACAACAATTTTAATATAGACGTTTGATGGGCTGTTTTTTTTCACATTTAGGGTGAACATTTCGTTCGGAGTAAAATTTGAAATTTGTCTGTAATTAAAATGCGTTTTAATTCTAGTTTTAACCAATTAAAGTTTTGAAGAGATTTTCGATTTTAACAGCTTTTTCAAAGCTTGTCCCTTGTTTTCCCGTTTTTCATTACTTATAAATGTCCGGTACATTAAATCGAAGATAAAATTTGACATAAAAATCGGAGAAAAAAGTTTGAGTTGTGTTTACATTAGATTTTTTTTTTGGGGGAAGCCGAAGAAAATATTTGTGTGATAAATAAAAGAAACCGCAAAACCAAAAATTCCTTTTCATACGAAAAGCAGTAAAAAAACTTGTGGGGCTTGTGGAGGAACTATCAGAAATATTTAAATTGCTGAAAAATTTCAATGCAAATAGGGTTTTACCCGACAGGAAGGAACGTCTTCTTCTACTTCTACTACAGAAATTGTATATAAGCTGCTGCAGCAACAATAATATAAATCTTCTTCAACTTTTGTTCTATCCATTGTTTTTTAGATATTCAAATATTGCGATGTACTTCAGTTCAAAGTCTGAAATTCGAAATTATAATTATGCGTAAATCTAATGTCGTTTTCCATTGGGACAAAAAATCAATCTTTTTTTCATCTAAATCACTTTTTGTGGTCCATTGGGAAAAAAAAAAATCAATCTTTTTTTTGATTCGGATCACTTTTTGCAGATCTCGATATTTTTTCAGATTTACACATACTACCACGAATACAGCACGGCTGTTTTACCTCATTTAAAGAAGTTTGTTTTAAAACAAATGTGCAAAGTTTCGTGAAAACCAAAATAAAGAAATACATAAACAGCAATGGACATAGTTTTGGAGGAATTATTATCTTCCTCATCATCTGGAAACTACGAATCACCAAAACTACTCCATTTGTAGCTACAACAGAGCAAACATTTTTCAAGCCGATTTCAATGGTTGATTTTACCAAAAACAAATGCAATTTGAACAGCTGATATTGTTGTCAAATAACGCACTAATCCATTTACAAAAGCAGATCAATTTCATTGCATGTTCCATGAGCCGCATAAAATCTGAGATCTGAAAAAGGTTTTTGGTGGTCCTAATGGAAAACGACATAAAATTACATTTACTGCCATGAACGTAATTATGAACCATATTATGGTTTTTTTCCCATCTATATCATGTTTGATAATTTAGCGACCATTTATTTTTGGCGTGGAGAAACGAAGAGGAGACTTGAGACGCTAATATTTAGCGCGAGCAGGTTACTAAGCTTCTCAGCACTAAAATTGGCGCTTTGAACTTAATCTGGGATCACTGGTTAGTAGTCTGAGTCAATGTTAATGTAATTCAAGCTTGTAGCCTTTGGAAAATGGGGTCTTTGATTGATATTCTTTTTATAGGGGGATCACCTTGTATTCTAGTTCGTGCGCCTCATAGTTACCCGTAATATTTCTGTGGCCTGCAACATAAAACAGTTTTCCCGGTGTTATTTTCCTTGCATCGATCTAGTTGTTGGGGCTTGGGGGTTTGATATTTTATTGCGTTAAGGGCAACTATTAACAATCACTCGCATGTAGTCATCACTGAAAAGCGATGCGGCGGTCAAAACGACGTAAGTCTAAGCTGAGTTTATGTGATTGAAAAAATACTGTCTGTGTACATTTCAATGCAAAGTAGTAAAATATTGTGACATAATTCCATCTGAATCGATTTGGGTTTACTCTATGTTAAAATCCTCGAATGAATTTACATTATTTGCCTCTTTTGGTGCAGAGTTATGCTGGGTATAATGCTCATATGGCCTAGCGGGTAGTAAATCTTCTGAGTCTTAAAACTGCTTTAGAAGTGACTAATTTCCTCAAGATGTCAACCATTGTGCTTTTTTTAGTGAGTGTTGATCTCAAAGCCCCTGTGATGTGATGCATTTTTTTGCCGATCTTTGTATGCGTTCAATAAAATTGTTGTTGCATTTTTCTCTAACTCTGGCTCCATAATTCCATAGATCATATTGCGCCTGAGGCATGGCCAGGACCACCACTGTTTAAGAGCCGGCTGTTTATTTTAGGCGGTAGGCATTTTGAACTTATAGCTTTTCTGCAGGATATGAATGTCAATTGCCAGGCATTCTAGTTTGGCCATGACTATTCAGCCTCCAACTAAGTTTGCTCTCTAGAGCCATGCCTAAATATTTAGCATGTTTCATAAATTTTAGTTCTTTGCTTCCAAGTTTATAGGTGGAGCTGCTTTGTTTGGTACCTATTTTCAAAACTGACCTCTTTGTTTGACAACGCCTCAGCTTAGATAGAGTCAGCTGTCAGCCTACCCTTGAGTATATTTTTTATCTAAATGCTGTGGTGTCAGTTGTCTTGCGGAGTTCACTACAGATGTAGCCTCGGTTTTAAAACCTTTTAATTCTCCTTCGATGTCTGTAAATGATTCATATAAGTAGGCCTCGCACTTTGATGTATGAAATGTATGAAGAAGTTCAGGTATGTGTGGAAAATCACTTCAAACAAAGAGGTCAGTTCAGAAGTTCAAGGGCCTTTGAATCTCAACTGATGCTATTCTATCAAGGTATGGAGAAGTATTCGGAAGAAAGCACCCATGCCGTGCTCGTAATTGGAAACAACAGATCAGTTGAACACTTTCCACTGAATTTATTCAGAGACACCGAATGTAACGGTATTATATATGACATATTGTTAATCTGAATAGAAAGGCGGGTTAATATTTACAGTAAATGTGAACATTTGACTGCGCTAAATCCGGACACGCATCCGCCAAAATGAATCAAATTTTAGCATCTTTGCCATTTCTAATTACGTGCCAGCCACTGTTTGTACAGTGGTGTTGACAATCTCCTCCGAAATGCCTTGGACTATGTGATTGGTTGTCATCTGGAAAATAACGATTAGTTTTGAAGCCGTATAATTTGTGAAGGGAACTAAACATATCGTAGACAAGTCAAAGAACCAAGATCGTTCTCAATAAGCCTTTAATGACATAAACTCCATAATACAATATACGTGTATTTTAAGACATCTCGCTAGGAAAGCACGAACCACCTTGATAAGAAAACTTTCAGAATTATATAAGCTAATTCACTGAAATATGTCGAAACAACAAACAATTAAAAAGTCATAAAAAGCATTTAGGTGGCAAGTATTTAGTTCAAAAACAACATCTCATTTTTTTGTTGCCATTCTTCCACATTTGCAAGTTCGTGACTTTGACATTAAAAATGTACGTTCAACCTGCGAAGAAGAGCAAACAAATGTAAGCTAATCGAAGTGAATCTGAAGCGTTTGCACGTTCATAGACAACGCCTAAAATATGTAAATGTTTGCTCAGCAAAACAACTGCGACCGCAAGAGAGATTATGAGTGATGACTGATGAATAAGAAAACCAGAATAGCTTCACTTTTAAAATATACTGATGACTGTCTCGCAGCTGTACATCAAAAGAAAAAGTAAACAAATTCCACTAAAGACCAGCACTTACCTTTGAGTTGATAAACCGGACTTCCAACGGGCGTGTTCTCCGAAAGACTAAACCGTGCCATATCCCCGGATCCAGGCACAAAGTAAGGTGGCTTATTCACCAGTTGACATTTTGCCGATTCGAAAAGTAGCGCTATCTGAAGAAGTGCAGCTATCCAAAAGAAGTGGCCAAACCACCTCTGGTGCGAATCACAAGATGATCGCATAGTGGCTTACTTTTCTCCAGACCAGCAGAATTGGCACACCGGTGTTGCCAGTCGAATATTAGCACTCTCGTATAGGCCAGTCTTTGAGTAGGTATTTTGTATTGAATCCACTTTGTAACTGATTTGATCGAACAGCTCACGGAATGATAATAAACCTTGAGTGTGGTGAATGCCGAAGTGCCCGATTATGCCGTAAATACACGAATCACGACGCGATCACTGACTATAAATATATTTCTTTATTATTTTTTTTTCAAATAATAGATTTAATAAATTTTGTGGTGCTATTTGCCACTTCACATTTTGGTTTCGAAATCTTCAGATAGACAACCGATTCACGATAATTAGTAATACTAATTAAGATTTTCTAAAGCTATTTTCTATATATGCTGCGGTAAGTTGACTTCATGCACTAAACTTGTAGCTCACAAAACTCGTTGTAGATGCTTCCGTTTTTTTTTTCGGATATATTGAAACAAATTTTTGCTAAAATTGCAATTGGCAATGTACAGAAAATTAAATGGTGAATCGTGTGAACCGAAAGCGAGAAAATAAATAAAATAATCACTCGCGCAACAACCCGTTCAGACCGACCTCACTCCGACAATGATCAATCTGAATTTAATTACAAAAGACGACTCAAAGATACCTGTATTCAAATTCAAACACGAACTAGACAGAGTCACTCGAAAACCAGATGAAAATACTGGTTTTTCTGCAAATAATACAAACACCTGGAAGATACTTTTACAAAATGCCAAAGCCGACAGTCTGTCTCTATCCATGTGTTTTTTTTTTGTTTGAGTTTATTATGCCGCAGCCGCAGGTAAGCGTAAGATACCCATACTGAAGCTCAGCTCTCGTAAGAAGATTATACGACGGTATGCACAGTTATAAGCAAAAATGTTTATAAATGTACACACATTCTACCGGCAAGTTAAAGCGGGGCTTACTACACAACTGTGCAGTTGTTACACTCAGGATGAAACAGCTCGAAGCTAGAAAGAGATGCATCTAATATTTAGCATCGTCTTAGGTAAGTGAACTTGTTTTGTTTAGAAACTGAATGGAAAGAGAATGCAGAAATGCCATGCTATTGTGTATCTGCAAGATAAAGATGAAGGGAAAACGGAATACTGTGAATTTACCTTGGTAACGTCTTTACGCTGATTTGTTTTGTATGAAGTTAGGCGCAGGTAAATCAAAAATAATATTGTTTAACCCTTCAACATTGTCCAATAACTGATTGCATAGATATAGGATCGAAGTTCCGATCTTGAAATGGTGAAGCGGGCATTTCACATTCCGTAAGCAGTCGGAAAATTTATCACAAACTATTCAATTTTTAATACTATCGGGGGAAGTTCGGATATTATATGAAATAAAGTCACTGCTTAAGTTATTAATTCCCCATTTATACAAAAGTCAGTTTTGGCCAAAATTAACTTTTCAATCGCTTAATTGCTTAATACAAATCTAAGGCTTGTTGAACAGTGACCGTTCTCCTCTAATTGATGTTTATTCTGGGCAGAGACAAATGATACTGAGACCCCCAACTCACAATCCTCTTGCCGCTGGGCCCCTCAGTTTTTTTTTTCAAATTCGCCATTTTGTTTTCCTATCGGTGTTGTGTCAGTTAAGAATCCGTGTGACATGCAAAAACATACAAAAAGTAAAAAAAAAATAAATGCTGCCAACCTCGACAACCGTGGGAAATGTGCTAGAGTTCGGGAATACCATATTTTTACATTATGGAATAATTTGATTTCTTGGTTAATAAAACTAGCTAAATGAGATGTTCTATATACTAAAACCTTATTATGACAAACATGGTTGCGTATTTTGCGCTTTTTAATATTGATTTCATGCGTAAATTTTTCTTAGAAAACTGACGAAAATTTGCTCAATATATTTCTATTTTACTTCAAACAATCTGCATTGTTCATTTTTCATATATATTTTAAGCAAATCTACACTTATTCCTTAAAAAATTTATTATCCACACGTAACGAATAATTTCAAATTTAAAATTCTATGAACGCTGTCAGCTACTTTGCCCACAGCGGAAGTGGCTTATGCAAGGTGCGAGTGTGTTGGTAAGTCGGAATTTTTAAAGTTAGGTGACATTTGTCAATGCGAATTTCTATGTAACAATACAAGCGCACTTAGCATTTGCCACCCCATAAAAATATAGTTTGTAGGTAAGTTACGGGAAATCGGCCGAAGTTGGTGGTCTCAGTATTGTCTCTGATTCTGGGCCTTAGTAATAATCAACCTACATACTAATTTTTTTATAGGTCACAATGGGTTATTTTATATGGAAAATTTCCACATTGTCAGTTCGAAGAATATAGCCTGGACACTAAAAATGATTATTATTATCGCTGTGTATATATAAAGTGTATGTTTTAAATTATTTATTTAATTATTTTGTATTAAATTCATTTATTACAAAAATGTAATAAATTTGTTTAGTTCAACTATATTCTTCACAAAACACTGGTCAAATTTATCGCATATTATTTATTTGTTTAAGTAAAAGTTGTACGCATTAAGCAGTACCTCACAATAAGTCGCAAGCTTCCATGAATATTTTAATTTTAATTCAATATTTTATAATAAGTAAAAGTAAAAATCTTAACGTTTTTTTTTTCCACTGCGCTATAACTGTCATGAAAGAACTTCTCAATTAGCCGTTTAGACTCGGCATAAAACGAATTGTTGTGAGAAACTAGGCCTGAAGTCCCTACAACCTGTTGCGCCAAATATTTATCTATAACTTACCAATAAACATTTTTCAGTTTCGGCTCTAAATTTAACTAGTTCAAAGTTGCTATATTTTCCATACAAATTTCGCGATTGTGAGCTTCTGTAAATTTAAAGTTGGGACTAAAGTTTGTTATTAGTACGGCACTTAAGCATTAATTGGAAAAAAATGTACCCAGATTGAGGGGAAAAGCGCCAATTTTAGCGTTTGTATAATGGAAAAGGGGGAAATGAGGAACAAGCTTAAAAAAAGGGGAACAAATCGATAATATCTCTGAAACTTAAGCCGCCTATAATTAAAACTAAAATTAAAACGCATTTTTATTATAAACAAATGTCAAAGTTTAGTCAGAATGATTTCTCTTCTTTGGACACTTACCAAAGTGTGATACCTACCAACCATCGAAAAGATTGGGAATCATCTGTTTCACCAATAGGCGTTTTACTTTTTTAGTTCAGAGCTGAGCTCTGAACCGAGCTCGAGCATTATGAGCGCTTTCTGAACCGAGCGTACTCAGATCGTTCGGATATAATTATGAAACACACTTGAGCACATAGCTGTCATTTGTAATAAAGTATATGCATAAATTGAATATTTATTAATTGTTGTTTATTAAATTGGTTAACCTTCAGTTCCAGAGCAACAAGGTTCGTCAGCCATTTCAATTATTTTGTTTATCCTGTTTTTTTTTTTTCTGTCAAAGGTGCCTGTAAGTGTGTAATCAGCTTTATACTCAGCCTGCTCAGTCAATTTATTCTGAGCTCATAGAGCGCGCTCTGATCATGCTCTGAACGAAAAAAGAAACACAAATTCGGAGCTCTGATGTGTCTGAGCTAAAAAGAAACACGAACTTTTTGTATAACCGTTCAGGTTGTGCTCTGAACTAAAAAAGAAAAACTCCTAATGAAGGGCCCCAAACATAATTTGATTTGTACAGACTTGTATAAAATATTGCTCCTGAAGTTGGTTTCGAATCTTGCACAGTTTTCCTTATGTTGAAGACGTTATATTTATATGGCAGAATTTTTAAAAGCCCCAGTTTATAATTGGTTACAACAAACCACGGTTAAATACTATATGTCGATACATTCAGCAATACTAACAATCATAAGAAGAAAGACGAAATTTGTCACCGCCCTTTGCCCCACCCGGGGTTGAAGGATTCATAAATAAAATAATCGCTTTTAGTGTCCCAGCTAAATTTTACAAACTCACATATAAAATTACCCATTGTGTCTAACATAATATTTAATTTGAATATTTAAAATGATTATAAGCCCCATTTGTTTTTATATATTAGGTAGAGGCTAAGTGAAACATATCAATTCGATGTTGTGCGACTAAAATTCGCTGAAGAAAGATCAAATGCCTGTAGCGTTTATCTGAGACACCATGTATCCACTTAATTGCACGCGCTATTACTCTGTTTTTCACGCTTTTGTGCATTTGCACGATATCAGATAGATGTAGGTAGGTACTTTCTTTTCTATGCTGTGTATGGAATCCTAAGCAGTAAATATGAAGCAGTTGTGCTACGATATTGGTAGAAGTCAGTCATAACATAACAGAATTATCATTCCAATGGCAAAAAGAAGAACCAACCGCCTTTAGTTTAGTGTACTAGATAATGTTTTGTGCGAAAACTTTGGCTCATACGAGATTCAATTACGAGTATAACAAGTGCAGTCTTTCGAGAACCCGAAAGTTTTGTTTAACACTCTTTGTGTGGACCATCGGAATGTTGCTTATCTCTTCATTGGTTGTAAGTTTGAAATTTGTTGAAAATAAATGAATAATAATTAATTTAAGAGGTTTTCAATAATCGAGTAAATAGTGTACCAAATATCTAACTCGCAGTATATTTAAATATATTATTAACAAATAAACTCTATATCAACTAATATAAATAAAATCACTTGTAAATATATGCTGACTTCACAACACTTTCGCTAGTTCCTTGGCCAAATGCCCTGTTTGAGGCCGCCTTCGACTTCACCTAAGGCTTAGTTTTAGTCAGATCTTCGGGACTGAAATTTAGTGCTCATTCGCAAACACATCTAAACATATTAGCCTACTAAATCAAAATGTTTTTACCAGAAAAGATGTCGCTACGAACTGTTGCAGAGATCGCTGTTAAATCTCCTTCTGCAAGTCGCGTCGGCGCAAACGGGACCGAATCAATCAATCGACCAATATTGGAATTAAAACGACCAAGGATGTCTTCATTCCTTTTCGTTACTTATCATGCTTTTGCGCCGTACAAAAGGACTAGGATTGTAAGGGTCTTTTGCAGAATGACCTATACTAAAGCCATGGTGCTCAATTGACTTTTTAGGCCAAAGAAACAGGAATTATTCGTCGCGTTGAGTTCATCGTGGAGTCTAATATAAAATTCTCTAACTGTATCAAATACATATATGTATTTTTTGACGTTTTATCTTATACGTCGATGTTGTTCGGCCCTTCATGTTGACAGATCCTATTTTCATGGATAAATCTTTTTCCCTTTCCCAATATTTCCAAATTCACCACCTGCCTATGAAAGTGATTGTGCAGATTTGAAAAATAAGAAACCTATACCAATCAGGGACAGGTTTTTATTCTATCGCATCAGTAGTTCCAGACAGTACTCACCTCTGTATGATAATGGCTGAGAAAAAACTTTAAATATTATTCTACATATTTAAAATGTTTTATTATTATTTTTAGGTCTTACTGATGATCTTGAGCATATCATCGTTTGCCTCGAGCATTCCAAACCTGAGCCAGGCACTCTCCGTGTCCAACCATTTCTCCAGAGTCACTCCAATTGAAGCCATGCAGCCCGACATGCGGCCTCTAAAACCAAGAAACCACAAATTAATGAACATGCCACAAGTGAACACACCATCAGCGCAGCATGAAACGCGTCGTCTACTGGAGCGTTTAGAAATACAGCCTAATTACTACCATCCACGGCACCCGAAAGAGAAACTATTGTTGCCGGTGTGGCGTTTGGTGCATTTACCTCACAACAACTACGAGAGACTACCAACAGGCCGTTCATCATTTAGCAGTCAAATACCACGTCCTCCACGGTTGACACGCACATTGAGCGAGAATCGTAGGCGTTACACCGAAACAGACTCAGAGCAGCCAAGACCATTCAATTTTCCGCTCGACGGGCCACAGCCATCTGAATTCAAAAAGACAAAGAGTTCGAAGAAAGAAAACCTAGCCAACAAGTCCAAGAAGGTGAACAATATTCAGGACATTTTGAGGCAGGAGCAAGTAGCCAATGTCAATCAGTACCGAATGCCGGTAGGGATTCATATATCCGGATCATTTAAGAATCTCCAAAATAGTGGGGTGTCGAATGTTTTTCGAAATTACGTGGAAATGCAGCCGCAAATGTCACCGAGTCAGCTAAGCTACCAACGGATTTCCTTTGATCCATTCTACCCGTACAAACCAAAGTCGCTTAATGAGATAAACTCCCTGGCCATGAAACAGCTGCGCACGAAGAAGAAGAAGAAATCAAAAAGCAATCCAATGCCTGGCTTGATATTCCAACAAAGCGGCCATAGGCCTGTGTCAACTGATTTCTTTTTGGATGCGCTGCGGCTGAATAACTCGTTGAACGGCCTTGGCAGTCAGCGCAATCTGAAAAATGAGCCGTTCAGTCTGAAACTGGAGGTATATCCGATCCGCAGTGGAAAGAAAGCCGCTATCATCCCAGTGACAGAGGGACAGTTATTGACAACCCTTCGACTAGGGGCTCAAAACTTTGAACCCTTTTACCCACAAATGGCTGTACCTTATGGTATGCCAATTAACAATGGCGCCAGCTACTTCAACTACGTAAATAGCGCCCAACCGTATAAGAGTAGGTTTCCTCAACCGCCGAATCTTTACTCGAGTGCTTATCAGCGTGATAAGCTGCCTTTGGAGTCAGACGGATTAGCTACTCAACGCGAAGAGGTTAAGAAGCCAAGTGGGAAGAAGTCGAAAGCAAACTCAAATCAGCTGATGGTGCACCTGAATGTGTTTCCGAGCAAGAAGGAAAATGTCAACGTAGTCCCACAAAACCACTTGTACGATGTCATCCATGCCGATGTACATGAACGAAGCGCAAGCCGTGTTGGCGCTCACAACAATGAAACTTCGAAAACAATTTACGACTGCGAGAACGATGATGAAGTGGATCATTCAGGACACTTCCGCTATCACCATCATGTTATTGCGAAAGATAGCCTGGGAGCGACTCAGAACTTTGTGGACAGGGTAGAGAGTCCACATAAAGTGAAGCTAAACGAAACAATTGCCGCAGGTTTGAACGGCTCTGAGAATGCTGGAGACAGGTTGTCAACATTTCGCTTTCCAGTAGAAAACCTGATGCAGTTCCAGGCGAACGACGCAGTTATATAATATGGTTCTTCATCGAATAAAATGTCCCCTTATTTATAAGCCTAATTGGAAATAAATTAAGAGCCTGTTTTGAAAAGAAATACAAAGTTGTCCTTTCAGATAAATGTTGTGTTTGATTTTTCGGTGGTATGTCCAATGTGCAACCAATTAATTGATTTTCTTCTTTGAATATAATCAGAACGATAGTACGTACAAACTTCAAAGTTTAGATTTAGATCACTAACAGGGGAAAACAACTAGATTTGTACACTTGAGAGACCTGCTACTCATTGACGTGTCTCCCTAGCCCTAAAATCATTTTCCCTAAAATCAATCTCATTATACCGACTTGTGAAGTCGACAAAAGTCATAATAGGTTCGTTCGTGTACTTTCAGCATAGAAAAATGGAAAACATCATATCAGAAATCGAGAAAGAAATCTCTCAATTTCAAGACAAGTATCTGACCGGTTTTCTTACAAAAAGTGTAAGCAATGTCATTTTGGCATTATCGTAAAATGCAGCATCTACAAAATAAGTTGGAATTGCATTTTTTATAAGTCAAATACTTATCTCAACATTTTGAATGCGCTGATATGTTCTAGGAGAACATTCAATTACAACTTGTTCCTCCGACATCGTTGAAGACGAAAATAAATAGAGTTTTACTTGTCAAACTTTTGAACTGTCACATAGTTGTCAGTTTTCATTTTTCATTTTTCAGTAAGTCGAAATTCGGCAAGTAAAAAATTACGAAAAAATGAAAAGAGAGGCAATGCATTTCTCTCTCATTTTTTCCAATTTTCTCAATACGATTTTAATAATTTTACATTTGCAAAAAAGTACCCGAGCGAACCTTATATGAATTCCCATTGCAAAAATGCTCGAATAAGTAGCTAGTAACCCGTTTTGCATGTGTATGTCGTTCCATTGTTTGTCGCCTGGGCCTCACCAATAAACATTTTTTAGTTTCTAAATTTTAGTAGTTCACGATATCTGTATTTTCCATAAAAATTTCGCAATTGTGAGCTTCAATAAACTTAAAGTCGAGACTAAAATAAGTATGGCGCTATCTGTATACAAATACAATAAATCTGTTAACGAAAATGATGTTGCATTCGATTCGAATTCTTTTGCCCAAAAGTTAGGCAGAAAAGAGCCACGAAGAGAGTATAGAAATATTCACATTTCAAAAATGTACTTACCTTAAGTCGACTAGATTGATCTGGACTAGATGTAATGTAACTTGAACGCAAAAACTCGATTGGTTGAAAACGTCACTTTTCCTACGTTAGCCAAATATACGAACTGTCATCTGAGTACACAGTCACGAATTTCTTTACTAGATTCATCGGCTACCCCTCTGTAAATGTCAACTGAAACAGCTGTTCATAAGACCGATCTAAGCCAATCAACTCTGACAACTGTCAGACTTACTAAACTGGATGCTTGTACGTCCCCAATAGTATCCCAAGAAATTTCTTTGGGCTAGTTTGTTATAGCTGTCAAATGGTTTAAATGCTATTTTCTATAAATGACTTTTAATTTGATAATTTCATTTATATTTTGCACTTGTATTAGCATTAAAATAGACCTTAGAAGGAAGAGAAGCGAACCTATATAATTTTTACAAATCAGAAGGAAAACATAAATATAAATTTGTACCTCGTTCTGCTGATATTTAAATATTCCCCATTAATAATAATAAAATAATAATCCCCTTTTTCCAAATTTGTGGTTCAACGCGTTCCTTTTCTTTTTGATTATTTTTCTCTCATTGCGAGAGAATACGCTCACCTGCTAAATTTTGCAAGTTTATTTTATTTTTAGCTTCTTTTTTTTTCAAATCATGCCAGCATTGTTCTTAGCATGATTTCATTCTGCAGTACGAAAAATTAGCAGGATTTTGGTTTAGCCAAATAATGAATTAAAATCATTAAATAAAATGAAAGCAGACAAACCTTAGTGTGAACAAGCCAAAACAATTCTCATTTGACAGTGAACACTGAACACAGCCATTCAACGAATTCAGCTAATAATAAAGAATAATTATTTGTATTTAACGAACAGAGTCTGAACTTAATTCAATTAAAATATATTTCTATGACATACATATATATATAGTAAGCGTTACGAAGTCGTTTTTAGTTAATGATATTTTTGTGAAATATATCTTTTTTTTTTCTGAAAAACAGCTTTTCTGTTAATTACTTATTTTTAAGCAGGATTTGATTGCCAAAAAATATTTAGTATGATTTTTAACACTTTTTTCAAATATTGAATTGGTCACAGTTTGGCAATATGTATGAGGATGAGAATGGGAACAGACTTAATATGAATGTCAAAGCACAATGATAAATTTATTCTGGCACACACAAAAAAGCAGAATTGTGGGCAAGTGTAACGTGTAAGTCAAATTTTCATTTCAGCTCAGAAAATTAGACGAAGAACAATTTACATGTGATCCTTGAAATTTGTTGTTCAATTTAACATACGCTATACTTCTTCTGAAGGTGTAATATATAGTATAGTCTTAGACATATTTAACCTTAATGCTACAAAATAAATTTTAGTGAAATAACCCATAAGAGCATCACAACAAACTGTAAAATATTAGAAGTCAAACCATCTCACTGTCAGCAATTTTCCCCTACTAAACGTCAAAACGAAAAACAACTTAACGATGGCTACACAATAAATGCAGTTGGTGATGGGAATACTACAAACTTCAAAAAAGCACAGATCCTCACAAAATTTTTCCCGTATTTTGCAACGCAGTTATACGGATTAAACTCTATTCCATCCGACGCCACAGAACGAGTTTTGAAAATAATGACACTTTATACTTATCTTCGAGAAATTATGACACTCATGTGACGAATGATCTGTTGCTTTACTTTTAAATTTTACGATTCTTTTACGAATTCTTACGAATATTTACTCAATGACGTTCCTTGACTTGAAAAATTCGTAAAATAGAGCGTGATCAAGATATTACCCCTCCAATGAGAATCTTACGAGTATTTACACAGCAAATTTCTTTGTGTAAGAATTGGAAAAACTGTCAGTCACTTAACTATTGACAGATGTTTCGTTATTTGGCATACGGGTACCTATGTTTTGATTTTCTGCGTATTAAAATGGCACTAACAGGCGACAAAATAAATATCTATTGAAGGTTCTGTTGCAGGATTATTATCACTGGTCATTCGTTCATGAGTGTCGCTTTTTTCTCTTCTCGAATGCTTGTAGTTCAATCAGTAGTAAGTAAGTTTGATTAATTCCGAATCACTTTCATCACTAGACGAATCAACTTATATATTGTTAAAAAATAAGCAAATTCTTCGTGTTCACCAGACATTTTAATTTTATTTGAATTTCTGAATTATGTACCTGCCATTTTTCAAGCGTTACCTAACTTTATCGTAAGTGCTTCTCTCTGTGAGACAGTTTATTCCCACACTGTCATTTTGACAGTCCTTTCAATTACTTACCCCAAAACTAAACGAACAAGTGTTGATACATTTTTTGTAACGTCAGCTTGCCACGCAATGACACGTTTCGAGTTCTGATGTAATCATAGCTTTTTAGATCATCTGCTTGCTGACCACCATTATCAGAATCATGACTTAAAACAAAACGCCGCAGTTTTTAGGGGTGACCAGAGCCTAAAAATGTGTTTACACTGTTGAGTTCTTCAGAGCAACAAAAATTTCCTTTAATAGGTTAAAGTTATAGTAGACATTTTCGACATCACCACTTCACTTGGTTTCGTACAGCGAGCAGTTTCAATGGCTTTGACCATTCCCTGTGTATAGGGTTTTTTTTTCTTCGGTGTATTATGGCACGGGTTATAAAATTATTTACTAACGTTGTCACCAGTGTCTACTTGGCCTGTAACCTGAACTTGAATGAACTAAAATTCTGTCTCCAATATGATGTTGAAGTTCAAGATAAAGCGGTTTGCTTGACTCGAACCACTAACCATGAATACAAACAGCTTTATTATTAATTCGTAGATAATTCGTTTATTTGGGCTTTTGACAGAACATATTATAAAGGTACAACACTTAAACATAACGTAAAAAAAAAATAAAAAATGTCCGGCAGAAGCAAAAGGAAAAAAACCAATATGAATCTACATCATTTCGATTCAATGGCAACAAAGCGACTTTCGATAGATTTACTCGTAAACAAATTTTTTTGAAGCGTTTGTTTCAAGACTGGGGTACCAGCACTCGCATAAAGTTACACAATACAAGTATTTTTACAATAATTCTTAATTTATTAATAACAAAAAAAAACCTATCTCAATAATTAATTACATAATTGACATGTGTAAAGACGTGGCTAGGTACACTGTCGACAATTCATTTTAGGGAAAGGGGGTAATAAGGGACTACACACTGCAATGACTAGAAGAATCTAGCCCTAGTCAAGTTGTTCCATCTACCTATGCTAGATCTTGAACCTCGGAGTTGATAAGGCTTTTGGTGTTTATAACTGCTTGAATGGCTACTGCTGGAAAATCGGTTTTCTTGGGGGATCCTTTTCGCTTAATAAACGAGGGGCTCATTTGGTACCGGGTAATGATAGCCGTTAAAGGGTGGCAAGTAGGTCGGAGCTGGAGTTGATGTACGTATTGTCGAGGGTGGGTATGTAACTCGAGTTGGTGGAGGAGAAGGAGGGACTCTTGTTGTGGAAGGAGGAAGGTAGGTTGTTGGTGGTCTTGTTGGAGGTTCCGTAATTACCTTCCCTGTAGGATATGTTGGCCTAGGGGTTGTTACTGGTGCTGGAGGTCGGCGAGTTGTTGTTGGTGGCAAGTAGGTTGGTGGGGGTGTTGGTGGTCTTGTTGGGGGCTGTGTTGGCGGCCTTGTTGGTGGCCTTGTTGGTGGTGGGGTAACTATCTTCGTTGGGGGGTAAGTTGGCCTAGGAGTCGTAACTGGTGCTGGAGGTCTGCGAGTTGTTGTTGGTGGCAAGTAGGTTGGTGGGGGTGTTGGTGGTCTTGTTGGGGGCTGTGTTGGCGGCCTTGTTGGGGGCTGTGTTGGCGGTCTTGTTGGTGGCCTTGTTGGTGGTGGGGTAACTATCTTCGTTGGGGGGTAAGTTGGCCTAGGAGTCGTAACTGGTGCTGGAGGTCTGCGAGTTGTTGTTGGTGGCAAGTAGGTTGGTGGGGGTGTTGGTGGTCTTGTTGGGGGCTGTGTTGGCGGCCTTGTTGGGGGCTGTGTTGGCGGTCTTGTTGGTGGCCTTGTTGGTGGTGGGGTAACTATCTTCGTTGGGGGGTAAGTTGGCCTAGGAGTCGTAACTGGTGCTGGAGGTCTGCGAGTTGTTGTTGGTGGCAAGTAGGTTGGTGGGGGTGTTGGTGGTCTTGTTGGAGGCTGTGTTGGCGGCCTTGTTGGTGGCCTTGTTGGTGGTGGGGTAACTATCTTCGTTGGGGGGTAAGTTGGCCTAGGAGTCGTAACTGGTGCTGGAGGTCTGCGAGTTGTTGTTGGTGGCAAGTAGGTCGGTGGGGGTGTTGGTGGTCTTGTTGGAGGCTGTGTTGGCGGCCTTGTTGGTGGCCTTGTTGGTGGTGGGGTAACTATCTTCGTTGGGGGGTAAGTTGGCCTAGGAGTCGTAACTGGTGCTGGAGGTCTGCGAGTTGTTGTTGGTGGCAAATAGGTTGGTGGGGGTGTTGGTGGTCTTGTTGGGGGCTGTGTTGGCGGCCTTGTTGGTGGCCTTGTTGGTGGTGGCGTAACAATCTTCGTTGGAGGATAAGTAGGCCTAGTTGTTGTAAATGGCGCTGGAGGTCTTCGAGTTGTTGTTGGTGGCAAATATGTTGGCGTGGGTGGTGGTGGTCTTGTTGGTGGTCTTGTTGGTGGTCTTGTTGGTGGCCTTGTTGGTGGCCGTGTTGGTGGCCTGGTTGGAGGCTCCGTAATTACCTTCCCTGTAGGATAAGTAGGCCTAGTTGTTGTAAATGGCGCTGGAGGTCTGCGAGTTGTTGTTGGTGGCCTAGTAGGCTCAGTTGGTGGCAAATAAGTGGAACCTGGAGTTGATGATCGTGTTGTTATCACTGTTGGCCTTGTTGGTGGTCTTGTTGGTGGTGGGGTAACTATCTTCGTTGGAGGATAAGTAGGCCTTGTTGTTGTAAATGGTGCTGGTGGTCTGCGAGTTGTTGTTGGTGGCAAATAAGTCGGCGTGGGTGGTGGTGGTCTTGTTGGTGGCCTTGTTGGCGGCCTTGTTGGTGGCCTTGTTGGTGGTGGGGTAACTATCTTCGTTGGAGGATAAGTAGGCCTTGTTGTTGTAAATGGTGCTGGTGGTCTGCGAGTTGTTGTTGGTGGCAAATAAGTCGGCGTGGGTGGTGGTGGTCTTGTTGGTGGCCTTGTTGGCGGCCTTGTTGGTGGCCTTGTTGGTGGTGGGGTAACTATCTTCGTTGGAGGATAAGTAGGCCTTGTTGTTGTAACTGGTGCTGGTGGTCTGCGAGTTGTTGTTGGTGGCAAGTAAGTTGGTGGGGGTGTTGGTGGTCGTGTTGGCGGCCTTGTTGGTGGCCTTGTTGGTGGTGGGGTAACTATCTTCGTTGGAGGATAAGTAGGCCTTGTTGTTGTAACTGGTGCTGGTGGTCTACGAGTTGTTGTTGGTGGCAAATAAGTCGGCGTGGGTGGTGGTGGTCTTGTTGGTGGCCTTGTTGGCGGCCTTGTTGGTGGTGGGGTAACTATCTTCGTTGGAGGATAAGTAGGCCTTGTTGTTGTAACTGGTGCTGGTGGTCTACGAGTTGTTGTTGGTGGCAAATAAGTCGGCGTGGGTGGTGGTGGTCTTGTTGGTGGCCTTGTTGGCGGCCTTGTTGGTGGCCTTGTTGGTGGTGGGGTAACTATCTTCGTTGGAGGATAAGTAGGCCTTGTTGTTGTAACTGGTGCTGGAGGTCTACGAGTTGTTGTTGGTGGCAAATAAGTCGGCGTGGGTGGTGGTGGTCTTGTTGGTGGCCTTGTTGGCGGCCTTGTTGGTGGCCTTGTTGGTGGTGGGGTAACTATCTTCGTTGGAGGATAAGTAGGCCTTGTTGTTGTAACTGGTGCTGGAGGTCTACGAGTTGTTGTTGGTGGCAAATAAGTCGGCGTGGGTGGTGGTGGTCTTGTTGGTGGCCTTGTTGGCGGCCTTGTTGGTGGCCTTGTTGGCGGCCTTGTTGGTGGCCTAGTTGGTGGTGGGGTAACTATCTTCGTTGGGGGGTAAGTAGGCCTTGTTGGACTCGGTGTTGATGGTACTCTCGGAGGATATGTTAATGGCGAAGATGGAGTGGGGTACACGTAACCTGTTGGCTGAGTAGGCTTTTTAGTATAAATGGGTGGTGTAGCACGAGTGGGATAGGTAGGTGGTTTGGTAGGGTAGGTAAGTGGATTTGGTGGTGTTGGATAAACATATCCAGTAACTCTATGTGTTGGCTGTGATGGAGTTGTCACGGGACGTGATGGAGTGGGTCTCGACGGTGTCGTCGGTGGTCTAGTTGCAGGAGTCTGTGGTGTTGTAAATGGTCGTGGCGGAGTAGTTTTCTTTGTTGTTGGTTCAGTGAAAGGTATAACGGGCGGATTGTATGAATAACCATCTTCAGCAGCACCACGTTCACTTCTTACTAGCTCGGGTTGGTCATCCGGAATCTGTTGTCAATGGGAACAATTAGAAGTAGATATAGCTTTATGCGCGCGGTACTAATAGTAATATTTAGTCCTCACTAGCAAAATGTATACATTTTTCTTAATCAGATGCATGTGTCACGTAAAATAGACTGTTTAGTGAGGACTAAGCGTTAGTGTTAGCTTGACAAATCGGATACAAAAATTACCTGTAATTCCGCGCTGTAACCTAGCGCAAATAGCGCCAAAAACAGTAGAGCGCTCCTCTGTAAAAACAATATAAAAAATTAAAAAATGTTAGTGCTAAGTCAGTGCTTGGTCAGTAAAAGGATATTCAATTAAAGGAAACTAAGCCATGCAATACCGTTTTTGAATGAATCGCAGTGAACTGTTTCTTTCTTTATTGAAAGTTTAATTAACTCATTTTATTATAAGATTATTCAAAAGTGATACTAATTAATTAAACATGACCACCTATCTACTAAAGTTTAGTATTGCAAAATGTAGCCGACTGTGATGCAACAATTCCTCATTGATCGATAATCATAAATAGATACGTTTTGTGAAATATGAGTTAACACATTAATTACCTTGTCGGCTTAAACAAATTTCTGTTATCTCACTTTATGAAGGTCGTATAAGTTCAAGTTCGATTCGCAATAAATTGCATCATCTATCCAATGTAAGCAACCGTGCATATACGATCATTTTAGTAAACATATTACCAAGCTAATATATATCGCTAATCAAATAAGCTCATAACGAAATCACGGGTAACTTCGAAGACGAAGACTACCTAACTTCGAAAATATAAAAAAAATGCGCTAGATATTTGCTTTGCGAACGCCTATGCTTGGATGGTCGGCTGTTGTTTCATGATATAAGTGGAAAACCTTGAAGACGTTGAACTCGACAGGATGACATTTACAACAGAAGTCATCGTGCTACCTCAGAAATCGAAAGCAGACTCAGGTGAAACCAATTACAGTCTCACCCAGAATCTTCGAAGAATCTTCCGAAAAGTAAGAGTGATTGAAATTCCCCGAAATCAATATATCTGCGGTGTTGTTGTTCCTCTAGTAAAAAGCATGTCTAACAAATTTAAACTAATGAATTTATGTCATAGAAAATAAATAAAAAAATAAAACTGGTTTTACTAATTCGAAAAGTCTTAGTTCCGTGATAATTTGGACAAAAATGCGTGTGGTTGTGAACAAATTAAGAATGTTGTATGCTTAGGATTTGCATGTTTTAGAATTAATTTGACACAAATGGAAATTACATAACTATTGAGCCTCTAAATCCCACTAATTCTTTAAGTGTTGTGCTTTGCAGAGATTAACATAAAAAGAAGGTCGTCTTTGAACTTCCTCTGTCACGAGTTTTGGTTAGTGGATTTAGGCAAGTTTTTTATGTAAGATAACCGTTAAAACGTGTGAGAAGGCAAAAGCTTCTTAAAATACAATACAACTGCCCTTCATAACTAAACCAGTTCGATGTTCAACTCTTTTGTTTTATGTGACCAATATATCGTGTACGTGTGCTTATTACAATTGATTTCGAAACATTGCATCTAATTGTATAAGCAATTTTTAAAGGGGTAAATCAAATTTCAGTATTCCAATTAGAAATGTTCCAAAACTCCAAAAAAGGAGCCGATGGGAAGAATGAAATGGACAAACATTTTCACCACTTTTCTGGTAATATCTAGTTGTGTGAGAGAACTATTATTCTCTATAAATTAGACTTAGCTCGGTATTCCAATTCAATGGTGAAAAAGAAAAACAATTTTTGCTTTGAACCTCAACCTATCGCTTTAAAAACCACTGGCTGTTCCGCTAGTACTTATATGTAGATATCGGTGTTCTGGAAGTAGATTCATTGGCTCATATAATGACAAAAAATGGTATGGGACGTATGAGTTACAGATAATTACAAAAAGTTCTTTCCCCGAAGTAGGTTCCAACAATTATTCAATTACAACTTCTAGCCCGGACCATCCAAGCGGGGCTCGTTTAAAAACATTGTTATCATAGTTACCTACTATTACTACTAGTGCTTTCGAGATATTGGTCTTCAGACTAAAAATATGTACAAATTTGTTAAAACAATTATTATATAAATCGCATTTATATCGGGAAAGTATGTTTTAATATTTTTTTCTTACAAACTCATATAAAATGGGAAAATGGTTTTCCAATAGGAGTGCCACTTTTACAATGAAAATATTCATGACATATATTTTTTTATCTCGAGGTGGCTTGTGATGAATACAGTTTATGTCTCAATATTGTGGATTTTCAATTGCACAAGTGCAAGATCGAATAAATTGTTCAGCAAAGAGACCACCGATATGTTAATTAAAAAAGTTATCGTGCGCATATTTCGTAAAGAGCAAATTGTTGGGCACACGTTTTTGCAAACATATTGTTTACCCACGTATGTGGGTAGTTGATTTTATTGAATATCACTACTCTTTTCTAATCGCTATTGACAAATTCTTACGCTGAGCCGGTTTGGAATTTTTATTCATCCATCCGGTTCGATGTGCATATTTACACAGCTATTAAAAGTATTCGCATATTTCTAACCAATCCGATTGCCATTGACTAATAGCAGCACAATTTGCAGACTTTTTGTACTGCACATAGGCAAGAATTATACAATTATCGATGGCACCTACATTACATCAAAGTTCAATTCGATTATGTGCATATGCACAAAGAACCATTAGCTGACGGACACAGCCAAGATAACCACTTGTGGTTTACCAGAGATGTGTCACGATCAAAGTTTGCCTCAATGAAAACAGCTGAAGTTGAAAAAAATTACAAAGAAAAGAAATAAGAGGAAAATAATCCAACAGTTTTCGCGATTTCATTCGAAAATTTAGGCTGACGTGCACGGAGGACAAGGCAGCCATAAAGCCTCCACGATGCACCTCGACTATATAATGGTGGCTGCTTATGCCACTTATTGGATGCTGTAATACCTATCTGTGAGTGTGTAAAGTCTTAAGGAGGTCAAATTGAATTCGGTGCAGTTGACCGATGCAACGATGACGACTGATTTCATCTGAAAAAATGCAGATTCGCTTCACCTCAATGAAAAAAAGAAGCGCGGCGAATTACTTGCACACTTAATGGGATGCTGTTCATCTTTGGATGCATCCGTGTGGCTATCATCGGAAAGCTTATTTTGATATCTTTAGTGTAAATTATTATTTATATAGCCAACAAATTTTACAGAATACGAGTCTTGTGTCAAACTTTTTGACATTCAGCCAGTTATCATTGTGCATATGTCTGTAATCGTAAAAAGGGTTTTTCATTACAGACAAGAAGTGCTAAATTGTTATAACTTAAGTACCTACCAATCAACTGGTTGGCCATGAAAATCTGTATATCTTTAAAGCTGAAATTGATTGAGGAAATTTGACCATCCTGTCTGCGTCTCTCTAGGTCATAGTAGTAATTTCTTTGGTATGATCAAACGTTATTTGTCATTTAATCATAACTAAGATGTTATGTGCACATTTCGATCAGCAGTAAGTCGTTAATTTGTTATGGCTCTTTAAAGTAATTTTCTGTTTTTTTGTTTGGCTTAGAGTTTAGTATTATTTTTTGTTTGCTGTTAATTGACAGAATTCGAGCAAAGTATTTGATTTATCGTCTAATAAATTCTTTTTCGAAGTCGAAATAATAATTGTAATTCATATTGTGGTACTGCTTTAATAATTGCTTTTACTATGGTGGTAATATTTAAATAAGTCTAAGGTTACTAAGAACACGTTCTTCACATTATTATTGAGGAACGCTTTACAGTTATGCATATTCATTAAATATTGCGCAGAGGTATTTGTTTTTTTCCTAAATCACAGCCACAATATACGAGTCACAAAATACGAATGCGAATTTTAAATTCTAATGCTGTTCAAAATTAGATTCGTTTTAGATACAAAAGGCATGAGAAAATAATTTAGGGTCGATTATGTATTCACCAATCTATACTTCTAGAAATATTTTTACAAGGATTGCAGAACAAACAACTTGCTGACTTTTCAAAAAATGTAGTTAAGCATTACAAAGTTTATATTTTGTTTGGCATTAAAATAAAAGCAGTTCAGTATTTTTTTTTTTAAATTCCAGTATTAAGTGACAACAAACAATATAAACTGACTTAAAAAGCGGCTGCGCTATAAATTAATTGTTTAAAGTATTTGACAAAAATATTCATCATACATTACTTTCACATTTTCAGTGACTGCCACCATCAGGGACATACTATAACCATAAATTTAATTAAACCAAATGTATCTTCCTTATTGAATGAAAGTAAAAATAAAAATCGATCTATGGTCTCTTAATTAACCCAATGTTAGCCTGCGTCATTGAGTCACATATTATGATAATATGAACACAAATTTCCGCTTTATAAAAACAAGAACTAAAACAAGAGAACCACAAAAGCAGACACAGTTATAGATTCATCTTTATAGCATTGTGATGCTATATCTAGATGAATTTAAATTATTACATAATTTAATGCAAATGAATTTCTGAATTAACTAACGACTGGCCTATGGTCGACATTCCAATAATTTATTGTACTGTGTGAACAACTAGTTTAAAATGGGTTTAAAAAGCAGTTTCAAGGTTAATTTCCAGATTGTTATAAGAAGCTCCGAAAAAAGTAGAAAACCTGAACGTCCCTGAACCACGGATGTATATAAAGATCATTCTATTCAAATGTTAACACCTTTTTGTTGATTTCTATAGATATCCGAGAAATTTAATTTGTGCAATAAGTGGAAATGTCAATTTTAAAATGTCACATTGTATTTTAAATTTGTTTATATGAAAGTAATACCGTTTTAATGATGTGAGTCTTCCGAAAACAAAGCAAAATACGACGTTTGTTAATATAGGATTTTTTCAAGACAATGTGAAACAAATAATTGGGATGAATAGAAATTTTAAAATTTTAGTTAGGACAAGTAAAACTAACAATTAGTTAAAAATTCAGTTACGACAATGATAATGAAAGGATTTTATGTATTTCTATTTTTAAAATGAATTTTTTCAAAGCTATGTTAAGTCAGTTAAGTTAAGCCATGCATTTCAATTTTCAACGAACGATACAAAAGGGAAGAAGACAATTCCTACCAATTAGGGACAGTTTTTAAAATTATTATAGCACGATTGTCCACTTCAAAAAAATAGACCGAATGACTATAATTTTAGTTGCCCTTATTTGGTTGAAAAAGCAACAACTTCGATTGAAATTCTTACTATTCTGTTCCAAACTAAATTCCTTTAGCTTATCAGACAGTAGAGTGCAGACACTCAATTGTCTTTCAACTGTCAGAACCAGCAATTCGATTCGCAATCAATTATGCGACTACCACTGAACATAAGAGATTGACAAATTAGAGGTAGACAAATGTAATGCAATTTGACTGTAGAAAGTTTCATTCGGGTCTTCTTCTTTTGCTAAGACAACAACAAGATTATTTAATGCATTGAATTTTGCAACAAAATCTTATAACTTTTCAGAAGTTACAAAAACTGTGTGAAAACGAAAATGTTTGGACATCTTCATAAATGATTGGTTACCTAAAGCTTAAACGTTTTATAAGGTAGGTACTTTCGGATTTGTATGTGCATTAAGCTAACTGAATGTTATTTCCTTCTAATGGGACGAACATAGAGAAGTGTACGACACTTTTAAGCCAACTTTTATGTTGATTGCTTGCAATCTTAAAAATAAATAAAACGAACGCAAATACATACTTCTTGATTCTCTCGCCAATTCACGCTGTTTCAGGGTTAAGCAACTGTTTTCATTTTCTCAAATCTCAGTCGGAAAATATCTCATTCATAAAACGATTCGAGTCTTTATTGTGGACATTGTGGGCGACGTGTTCCAAATTCCGCTCAGTCTTGCAACTGTCTGACAAACATCAGAGTGTATAACTATCCCGTGTAAGCTTCCTAATTCAGGAGTTCGGAAATTGTACGTTCCTTGGTTCCAAAAATAAAACGCAAGCATACATTAAACAGGCAAACTTAGGCCTTTAATTTAGGGACATCTTGCATACGCCATTTATTTTAAAGTTCATGCTAAGAAAGTCAAATCTACGAATTTATCGAGTCAAAAATCTTCGAATTTAGAACTTGCATTTGAACAAAGTTTCAATATTCTAAATTTTGAGCGAAACCAGTTCAAAAAACAAGCGATTCTCAAATGATGTTGTTTTTCTGTTTTGATCAGCCGAAAATTCTATTCAACTAATCAATTATCTTTTGGCTTATGTAGTCTTAGGGCAACACTTGAAATGTAAACAATTTGAAAAGATCACAACTCGGTAAATCATTCGCTAATTGAGTGGGAATAAACTTGAAAGTTATCTTGTATTCATCAAATGCTACCGATTGAATTTAAAAACCTTCTGCAAAAAAGAAAGACAAACAAAACATTTTAAACGTATTCCCAAAGACCCTTGAATACTTAATAATTTATACAAAACCCACTTGAATCGTGCAATACCTAGATTAGTAAAATTACCATCGCAGCAGTTGGCATGGGCATGGCACGAAATAAACCTAACGTGTTTATGTTTATGGATGTCATTATTGAGCCGCATAAAGTGATGAAAAGTGTGAGAAAAGTGTGAAGTTTGCCAACCCACACCACATCACATAGAAATATATTATAAAAATAGGTAACAATGCAGTAATCACTGAGGTAATCGGAATTTTGCACAAATTTAATTTTGGCACATGGAGCTATATCGTGTAACATAAATGTGCTGCAAATTTATTTTCATGTCATTTGTTATTGTTTATTGAAGCTGCAGTGGTACCTATCAGGCACAAGGGTATTGCAGTACGTATTCGAAGTAACTAGGTTGCCTTTAAAAACTGACCATATCGTCTGAGAATAACCTTAAGTCAAGACAAAAGAGCTAACCTTTTAATCTGGAGTATAAATTACTCTACGTAAATCAGGTCAACGTAGGTCCGCTGTTCAATGCCTTTATCTTTTCTGTTGGTTGTTAAAAATCCAAAATAATTTTTAAATATTTATTACGAAATTGCAAGTCGAAGCTCGTTTCTAATTGCACTGATCCACTGTCTTAAACACATGGCTCTAGGTACCTTCAAGATTTAGAGAAAAACATAAGGCAATGGTTTTGTAGGTTTTTTTTAACCCGTTGCAAACAGTTTTTATTAATTGAAAAAAAAACCTACATCAAAAACAATTATTTCAAAGTTTAAACCGACAGAAACTCGCATTAAAGACCGAAATATAGACCTAGTTTTGTAAATATTGCAATTAGAATCAAACTTAATCTCAAATGGACGCTAAAACCTTTTTAAAGCTTTGTTTTCAAAAATAAAGCAGGGGACATATTTAAAAAAAAAAAATCTGTACGCACTTGGGAGATTTTTGAGCCAATCTGTCCATTAAAGGGTAACAACTTTTGCATAAAGTGTTGGTAACAGGATTATGGATTTTTTAATTTAAAAAAAAAAAATAATAAAAAGTATGTAGAACATTTTAAACAAAATATGTATTCGATTTCATCGTTGACTTGCTCGTTTTGAAAGCTTTAAGGGTCTCAGGTCCGTTCCCGAAATATATAAACTGAGATGAAGAAACTACCAAAAATGAACGGAAACAAGTTCTCCAATTGAACAGGAAATTAGCTTATTAACTTAAACAAAGTAGAAGACAATTTTTTTATGGTTCAATGGTTTGTTTTTAACACTTTTCTAATGGAGGTGCTATTCTCAAATATGTTTCACAAACTGCGTAGCAATCCTTTTGCGTAATAATTCATTTTTCAAACGTGAATTTTAACTGCACTGTTAAAAAAATATTCGTCAGAACATGCTTTTAGTAAAGACAAAAAAGAGCTTAACGCATAACGAAAGATAACTCTTTCTTGTTGACCCCTGGTACCATAACGCGACACCACAAATACTTGTAGGACAAGAAAATTTAAACAAATGTTGTTAAATTTAGTAAGACAGAGCTGCAAGCCAAATGCTAAGCTATCATCACTTGTTGTTAGGTACAGATACAAGAAGTACGACTTGTGGCTTTGCTCTTTTGTGCGGTTTGTTAAAGTGGCAATGGATTTAAGACATTATGGGTATGCTGATTGATATTTAAAACAAGATGGCTAATATTAGCCAGTAACATTATGTACCCGTATTTTTGGACGAATTTCTTTCGATGGTTTTTGGGGTTAGGATTAAAATAAGTAAGTCAAGCAAATGGTCAGATTATACCAACTGAGGGATCAACTTCAGGTCCCTACTGTAAAGAGTGGTGCAATCCCAGCCACTTATGCTTGAACTTCGTATTATTAGTGACGGTCCTGCACATGCAGCTCGACTGAGTGAAGTTGGCGGATAAAGTAGATATATTCATTCCATGTCCACAGTTATGGGCACTCGTTCGAGTGTCGCAAAGTGTGCGGGCTATAAATAGGTATATGAAAATGTGAATGCGATCAGCTTAAATTGTTGGTTCATTGTTTTCAAGGTGTCAATGAATTCCAGCTTAAAAAACTTCTTGGAACGAACTACTCACTATAACTATCATAATAATGTCAGCTTTAATAAATTTGAAACTAATTTTAAAAATATGTAATGTGAGGCACACCATCTAAAGTTAGGCAAACATGGCAAAAGTGCTAAGTGAGGCACTCGGCAATTTAACCAACTAACTTACCAATTGGAACAACTCCAGAAACCAAAAAAAAAAACAAATTATTTTATTGCGCCAGATAGTACTTAATAGATTTGAATTTACTCTTATAACAACGATAAATAATGTTTTTTTATTTTTCCAGTGATAGTCTCGTAGGTTATAAGACAATATCCCTTACAGGCATCGTCTCTGCTACCATATGGGTGATTTTGTGGCAATCATCGTGAAAGTTGTAGTTTTTTTTTATTTTTTAAGCAGCCGCTCTGGGAGTGTAATAACTTATATTGTTTACGTCGTCGTAGCTGCATCATACTCAAAGTCCAGGCAACATAGACCATTACTTTGCACAATAGGTGAAGGAGACATATGAAGTAATAAGAAACTAAAATAAGATGTAACCTCCCACAAAAAAGGAACATTTAAAAATATCGTATGCGCAACAAAAAGGGGAAAGCAACGTTTTAAAGGGGTGTGTTAGATGGTCAGAAGTTCCTGATAGTTAGTAACACACGCAAATGCACAGAAGAAAAAGCTAAACAATTTTTTTGTGTCATATTCATACTATCTATCATTTCTTTTGGTTTAAATAGTTTTCAACTTATTAGAAATAAGGCTTTTTTGGGGGAAGCAGCGGACATGTTGATGGATAGAAAGGGAACGATGAAAAGCTGCGCAGATGCAGTTTTAAATTTTACATTTTATTATTTGAGGCAGCTTAATTAATAGAGTCATATGCAATTCGGCTGACGAGTTGTTTTGGAACAACAATTGAGACTTTTCCATAACCCCTAGCTACTGGTCCGGGCTCGATATTAAAGGATCATCAGTTTCATCACTGCTCAATATCTTGCGAGCTTTCGACAAACATCAGAAATTGTAACTGTCACGAACGACCTTCTCAATTCAGTCGTTCGGGCTCGGCATAAACATATTTTGGTCGCTTCCATTCGTAACAAAAATAAATACTCAAAACTATTCACTGTATAAGAAGATACTACGTGGACCTGTTGCGCCAGCTATTTATTTATCTATGCCGAGTCCTACTATAAGGAAACTACAACTAAACTTCATTATCTTCGTCAAAGTAAGCATAATGACGAAGCCGTGAAAGGAAGTTATACATATTCAAGGTCATTCATTGGCAAGGCTAAAACAACAACTACTACACAGCTATGGATTATATCTATCTTTCAATAAAGAAAATTTATTGAAATAGTGAAGTTCATTGATATTGAATTTAAAATTTCTATAACAAAAATAGTTAATTATTTGTAAAACTGATTTCATTTTTATTTTTAAAACTAATTGCTTGTGCAATTCCAAATATTTCTATGCAATATTCTTATTTTTGTGTCTGCAAATCTGGCAGAGATTTTTTTCTTTCATCAGCTGCTTTGATAAAAAATCAAATAAGTAATAGATTTCTGCAAAATGCAATATTAATGGAATAAAATCTGTTAGTGGTTAATTTTTTTTTTAAAACTGAGCACGACTTTTTTAAATAATAATATAGGTTAACAGTTCACTTCAGTTAGGACCAATATTTTTATTTTCCTACGACAAAAGCGATGGAAGTGGTAAACGGATTTTTTTTCAAAGAATTTGGTTGCATCTAATAATTTGGTAGAAAACCGAAAAACCCATAATTGTAAGATCGGTAAAAAATTTGTCAGATATTGCGAAAGGAAAAGATCGGGAAAATCTTGCTAATATTTGTGTACTTTATGCGGATTATTTTCATATAAATAATGTCGGTATCCTAATTTCGAAAAATGTAAACTGGACATTCAAATATATTGAAATTGCCGATCGAATAGGGTTAGTTCGTTCAGATAAAAGCTTTTAGAATGCATTTGAGTTACAAAATTTGATAGTCTAAGTCAAACTGGAGTAGAAACCAAATATAAGTAAAAGTTACGTTTCAATTCATTTATTTCTGATTGTACCAATCAATCAGAAATTGAAAGGTTTCATATAAAATTTATCAATAGTTGGAATAAAGAATAAATATGGCTAGAACGACAAGCTTAAGTCTTAAGTTTGCTGCTAGGTGTTTTTTTTTTGTTAATTAGAATAAGTTTAGTTTCAATGCAAATATTTTCCAGTGTTTATTTCTTAATTAACCTGTATACAAATTTTCAATTTCGCCTTTCCGACTAAAAATTTAAGGGACAAAAACTACTGTGCCGAAGAAAATCCACGATACTAATAATAAACTCACAATGGCGAAATTTTCCATACGAAATTGCAAATTGAGACCTACAAAATTTATAAGGAGAAAATTAAAAATGATTTTTGGTAGGTCCCAATAACTGTAGGCGTTTCCATTCTAATCACAAAAAGAGTACAAAACCTAATGAGTCTGGAGACTTCTGTTTGTATTTGCCTCTGACTCTCTCTTACAAGCTATTGGCCTTGTCGTAATGAACATTTTCATTCCATTCATTTTTGAGTCACAAGTGATTGATCTAAAATTACTAAATTAGGCTATAGATTCTGGTTCAATGGTTAGTTTGCTTGAATACTTAGCGAGGGGTCTCAGGTTCGACCCGCGCAAAACCACAAATTATACATCTTAAGCTATTTTTTCCACGGAGTAAAGTTGTCATGAAAGAGCTTATCAATAGAGCCGTTCGGACTGGGCGTTACATCTTCGTCTCTTTCATTCGGTTCAAAAATAAAAGCTAACACAAAACGAATGGTTATGAAAATCTAGGCCTATGGTATGATGCGAAATTGTTGTGCCAACTATTAATTTTGTTTCAGACAATTGGGCTTAAAAATGATGAGAGCACTCGCCTTGCTAACGAAGTCGTGATCATCAACTTCTGACAGCGGGTTATGTGGATCGTATAAATAATATCAAAGAGAGAATTGACACCAGAATAATACTATTTTACAAAACACATGTTTATTAGCAGCAGAATTCTTTCAAATTTTGAGTATTATTCAAATAAGATTGCGGCTGGTCCGCAAAACTCGTACCATTGGACAAGACATCTTAAACCTCATTTTATTGGTGCTGATCTCTGGAATATGATTCCTCTCAAATTTGTAATCAAAAATATACTCAGCAGTGGTTAGTGTCTTTTACAGCAAAAAATAATGCTGTTAAAAATTTAAGCAAAAGCAAAAAAGGAGAGCGTGTCGGAAAAAAATTATAGAAATTAAGCTCCACAGAAAAATGTGAAGGGATGCTAATTTTGGCGCTAATTTTATAATCCAAACGAATAAATTAGTACTAGCCTCACTGGTAAAGGTCAAAGACGGTGACATCAAATGATAGTTGGTAACAAATTGAAACAACGTGCCGGCGGATGTTACAGGCCTTGAAGTATGTATTAAAAGAAATACTCGTAAACCTATATTTGACACATAAAAAATATATGCACGATGTTGGAGGTGAGATAAGAACCGAACTTGCTCTGGGTATGTAAAAAAGTAAATAAAATAATAATATTAAAGTATTATCACAAAAACAGGTATTCGCGAATAATAATACGAGTAGTTGCATGGATTAATTTAAAGAAGTTTGAATATTCCTATTAAAAAGAAAATATCTCAATACTGTTTTAAGTCATGCTATAGCTTGTTGTCTTAAGTGAAGGTACTTAAACTTAATGAATTCACATACAGCTATTAAGTCCGACAAGCTTCACTAAAAATTAAGTGAACAACAGTAGTAATCGTCTAAGAATAAACCATGTAGTACACATCATACTTTGAAGCCGTTGCATAAATATTCAAATAAGGATGCTACCACTACGAGGATTGACTGGAAACTCTTCTTTCCCACAGCACGATCGCCTTTTTACAGCTTAACCTTTAAATGATTGCTTCATGAGTTTCCAATCGATTACTGTAATCAGTGCAACTGGTTTAGACCAACTAGTTTTGCCCTCTAATTCGGTACTAATATTCTTTTTCATTAGCAAGAAATAAGTTTTGGCCAAACAACACTGGCAAGGCGAAATTATAAAATTAAATGCATTCCGCTGACAGTAAAAATATCTAAAGTTCACATGTCAAGAGCCAAAGCCGATTGTATGCAGATCACTTGGAAAGACTGAAGTACAAGCATAATTATTCACAAGCGAGCTAATGTCACATTGCGCGTCGTTAGCTAAGGTAACCACATTGTATGGACATTATTCACTTTGCCACTAAAAGATGACAACAAAAATGTGAATACATTGACTGCGCTCTACGTCCAGTAAATTCTTTCGACTATCCACTCGTTAAAGGCACTTAATTCGTTCGTCCAAGCAATCAGATGAAGATGCAAGAAGACCTCTCGAGATGATAATTAAGCGAGTTGGTGGTCGCTGGTGCCGAGGCAGATGCAAAATTCAACATTTATGGGTCGTTTGAATTCACACAATTATATCTATAAATCATGTTGAATGTCTTAAGTTAAATGTCACTGCGACCAACCACGCTGTCCACACACTGTATTAGTATTCTAGTTATGCAATCCACAGAGCTATCGTCAGATCAGTCAACCGAGCAATAGATCTTCTTTTTTTTCTTCAATTTTTATCGTTACTATATTGCACACACATTTCAATAAAACTTATTTGCCAATATGAGTTTTTTTTTCTTTATATCCAGACTTCACTATAAATCACACACTATATACAGATAGGCAAACACTTTTCTATCCTTAAGCAGAGGCGGCAACGAAACTATACGAACAAGTGACAAGATGACCGTGGCGATGACAGCACAACACAGCACAGAAGTATGGTTATTGTCCCACATATGGTTTTGGAAATGTCTTTATCTGTACTCACCATGATGAGCACTTTGATGCTTCAGCACACAATATAATCCACAGAGGTATCCTTAATTGATGTTGGTCAACAAAACAAAAAAGTAAAAATTAAGTAGGAACAAAAGTTCTAGGATATCTTTCGCTAGGAAAAAATATCCCTATCGTGTCACAATTCAAGCACTTAATGAATTTGACCGATATACGGCAAGACCAAGTTAGGACAATTGATTAAGACACAGGTGGATAAGCAGTGTTGCTAACTGCTAGACAGAGTGTGGAATACCAACTAAAATAACAAATCTTTTAGATTTTCTATATATACTCGGTGAAGATGCTACGCCGGTGGACACGGCTCAAGTTTTGAGACGCCGACGACAACGATCAAGATGAAGAAGCAGTATTGTATATGCTTTTGCCGAACAGTTGTACCCTCAGCTTGATTCCACATTTAGGTGAGGAACCAGATTTCAATGAAGATCTGGTCTATCTATCTGGCAATTACCAGCTGGCCACCTTGTGGTCGGTACACGATCGTTGGATGGGAAAAGCTCTCGGCGTGTGGTGTTGAATTTAGTCATTTAAATATTTGTACTTTTGGAGATGCGACCGAAGATGTTTTCACGTGTTGGTGGTTGTGGTGATGGTTTTTGCGATGGTCGTAGTCGCGGTACGGGTTATAGAGTTTAATGTTAAGGTAGGCTTGAGCGCATGAAGCTTTTTTCATCGTTTTTTTTTTTTTTTTGTTTTTTTTTACTTGTTAACAAACGATCAACAAATATTTGGTAGCAACTTGTTTTGGTGGCAAATTGGGATGTTACTGATCAGTAGGTTGTCTGGGGCTATGGCTACGACCTCTGGAGCATTTATCTTTTGCATGTGTGTGGGAAAAACTACAGATTGCAACAGTCTTTAACGACCGAGTCAGAGATAGCACCTGTACTTTAGGTTTGGCAGGCGTAGTCCATTCCCCATTCATGGAGAAGCTTTTTAATACCAAGAAAAACTACATTATTTATCGGACACACGCGGAGAGGAGCTGTGTTTTTCATGTTACCACTCATGCCATTGTGTCTGTATTAAATGTGTTATTACAAACATTTTAACAATTTGTCAATTTCGGCTGGGAAAACGTTTCGCCCGATTTTGGATATTAATTATTGAGTGCATCATAATTTGGCCGCCGATGCCACTTGGTTACAGATATACGATGTTTTTTTAACAACAAATATTAAGAACGATTTTAGAGGGATTCATGTTGTTTTTTTTTCTGAGTTTGTTTGCTATCTAAAATATTTTTAAGATTTGGGTGAAATTCTGTAAAAGTCCGTCTATTTGGCATTTTTGTGACTTTATTTTGGTTTGAATGGTTTTTAAAGATGTGTTTCTCAAGATGTTAAAATACTATCATATTGGATTGTTATTTTGCGTGTGCAACCTGACTCATAGGCCTAGTTGGCAGCGAAAATAATTGAGTGCCGTATATAGGTACCTAGCATCAATCGCGATATTCATATTCATGTCCACTGTCATGGATCAGTTCAGTGCTTCGATTTCAGTTTTATTTTATTCAGATGAAAAAAAAGAAGCCAAATTCGGTTGATAATGGTTTTATGCTGCCACTCTGCTCTTGTTTTAAAAGCCGCATTTCTAGCGAGGTCTTGTGAGGTCTGACGAGTCATATGTCGCGACCTTAGAAAAACAATTCTCTAAGTTACAATTTTGAAAAAAAAAAAATGAATTATAATCAAATCTGGGTAAATTGGTTATACTCTTTCGATTTATTTATTTATTTATTTATTTCAAAGAATTTATTTATTCGCGCTAATTATTTTGCTCTATCTATTTCCGTTTTTAAGATATATAGAGGGCTACGGAGTTCTATCTGCATTATTTCCATTTAACATTTATTCATAAGGGTTCTAATTCTAACTACCACTTAGAACCTTGTTTAAAAAATTCAAAAAACAAATATTGTAGATAGAACTTTAGTGCATTATTAAGTGCAGCTAGAACCATAATGCTCAGAATGTATTTATTAGTTTTAAGTAGAATCAAGTAGGTTTTGAGATTTTATTTCATGTAAATTTGAATTTTTGACAATCAAAATGACAAACACGTAGTTTTGATTTCAAGTGGAAAGGTCTTAGCAAGTATTTATTTTTAAGCAAGAAGTGCTTAATTTACTAGATTCAATTTGAAGATTAAATAAGTATGGTTTTAACAAGTTGTATTTAAGATTTGGTAAGTTTATCTTCCACTTTTTTTTTATTTTATTATGGTGGTACAGAATTCGTTTTCTTGTAACAGAAAATATCCAAACTTAAATAAACTTTGAAGAAATAATTAATTACTGGGTACTTTATGCGCGGGTGATATCATCGAGTTTGGCCCTTCAGTAATAATAGAAGAGGTCACAGTCGTCGAAAATGTGGGTCAAGACTCGGCAGCTACCTTAGATTTGAGCAATGCCCCGTTGGTAGAGTCGGAAATAAGACATTTTTATAACACCGACCGAATTAAAAATTCAGAAGCTTTTTTTCTCAAAACACACTTTTGTGTACATAGAACCTTCTTGTTCTAAGGTCGCGATGTGTTTTGGGGATAAATTTGTCTCGATTGGACTCATCAAACTATCCGTTTTTAATATATTTTTGTACAAATAATTTTTGTAGACACGAAAAGCAACCTATTTTTGCTAAATGACAAATTTTGGATTTATAGCTTTTGTATAATTTGATATCTGAATATAAAAGCATAAACTAAATTATTGGTGAAAGCGTCGATCAACTAAAATATGAAACGTTTTGCGCGCGAGTTACGCTATCGTCATCGTCATTATCTTACGAGAGAGCCAAGCGGAACTCAACAGCTGAATTTGCAGTAAGAGGAGAAATGCAATTAGCAACAACCAAAAGATATTTGTTTGTAAATAGAACAATAAATTAAGTCAGTATTAATTTACATTTTAAATAAAGTACATCATTGTTTTTTTTTGTTGTTTTTTGTTTGAGCGATCAAAGTAACTCGCGCAATTGTGTTCAGGGCCACAGCGAGTACCGTCTTTACCATAAGAACACACAGCGCCCGTGTACAGGACGCCAAACTTACCGGGGGCCCGAATTGGCAATCATAATCACTTTACAATTTATTTATTTATTTTTCTTTTGGTAGTTATAGCTTGACAAAAAAATGTTAGTAGCGACTTTATGGCAACAGTGATAAGTCAATGATATTGCCGACGCCGAGTTCAACAGACAATTTGACATTGACACTTTGACAGGTAGGAAATATGTAGTTTTGCATTTAGCCGCTACCTAAACTTTTGTTTTATATTAAGAATTAGCGTCAACATTTCTAAATTAAAATATAAGTCGGACACCAGATACATTTTGTAATGTTTTTCTAAACATCGAACATTTTTATACTTATAACAATTCCTCGAAAGTAAAACTAGTTACCTAATTACCCTATAAACCCTGATTTCTTTTCTGTTTTCGTTAGCCGCCCGAAATAAAGTTTCTCGCCGGAATTTGAAGACTCAAAATTAAGTTTAATAGAAAATAATGGTTTGTTTTAACTTCTAGCGATCCAATAAGAAGTCAAAAGTGAAAATTAATTTATGGCTCCCTAACCACTGACTTCAATTATTCAGTCAGTCAAAAATGTTTTTGTCATTTCCGGTTTTTTATACTTTCCAATAGGGCCCCAAACTCTTGTGTGCCCAGAGGCCCCGGCATGGCCTAAGACGGCCTTGGCCATAGCACTAAAACAGACTTAGATATTTGAATTAAATATCATTAAACATTTTGCGCAGTGGGTCCATATTTCACTTTGTTTTTTATTTCTGGAACAAATGGAAAGAAACCCAATTTCATGTGGATTCTGAACTGCTGTATTGAGTGTAAATTGGCGTAGTGGTAAAAAAATGTTTGAGGAGGTTAGTATAAACTAAGTGACAAAAATAACAAAATCTTCTTTCTGTAAAAAATATTTATTTTACCTATTGAATTTGGTTGGATGGTTGAGAGTCCGTACTAAGAAATGAGGCATACCGACTTTCTGTGGTTTGAAAAGAAAAATGATAATACTAACGTCGTTTTCGTTTTGGCGATTTGTACTGGCCCGCAAGATCGCCCGATTTAACCGTTCGAGACTTTTTTTGTGGGGTTTTTTGAAGTCCCGTGTTTAAGTGAACAAGGCCGAGACCCGAAAAGCGCTCAAGGACAGCTTTCAACACGAGTGCGAGAATCTGTCGCCCGAAGTTCTCGCCGAAGTGATGAAAAATGTCATAAAACGAGAACGTATGGCAATCAATTGTGACGGCGCCCATTTGGCCGATAGCATCTTCTCGACTTGACCAATAAAATTCCAAAGGTTCAAATAAACATGATCAAAAAACAGAATCGAAGTTTTTCATTTAGAAAAAAAAAATGAGAGCCAAACAACATCGGATGACTTCTTTTGGCCCTCCTTGTATAACAACTAACCAATGGCATTCAGTAATGTAAGAATGTGGTATTCCTGAACTCTATCACATTTCCCTACGGTTAGCCGCGGTTGGCAGCATTTATTTTTACACCCTCCACAGGAACGTATATTCACTTTGTCATCACATTTGTAACGTCAAGAAGTAGTCACCAGAGACCTCATAAAGTATATATATTCCTAACCAGGATCACATTCTGAATCGATTTAGCCATGTCTGTCAGTCGGACTGTCTGTCTGTCTGTCCGTCTGTCTGTCTGTCCGTCCGTCTGTCTGCTTAAAGCGCGATAGCGCCCAAAGGAATTGACATTGGCGAATGAAATTTGGTGAAGGGACTTATTTTTATCGTCGTCAGGTTTGTATTGAAATTGGGCTATGTCGGTCAAGTAGTTCTGGTACCTCCCGTACAAAATCAACATTAGGCCCATGTGTCTCTCTGTCTGTTGAAAACAGGATAGCGTCGAAACCAATCGACTTAGGCAAGTGAAATTTTGAGAGAGGACTTACTTTTATTGTCGTCAGGTTGGTATTGAAATGGGCTATGTCGGTCAAGTAGTTCTGGTACATCCCATACAAAACCAATTTTGCATGACTTGTATGCAGTGGAGGGTATCAAAGCATCGGCCAGGCCGATTTTACTTGTTTATTTTTTGCATGTCACACAGATTCCACAAAATGGTGGAGTTTGAAACAATTTGAGGGGGCCAGCGGCAAGAGGATTGTGAGTTGATGGTCTCAGTCATGACGATTTCAATAAAAATGCAAAAATTGAAGAATATTACTTTTCGAACCAAAAATATTGCAATATTTGTCACAATTGTGTAATTTTACCAAAACCGCTTTAAAGACTTTGATGGAAATACATATCTCGTACTAAGTATTTTTTTATCGAAAATTCAAATAAAGCCCTACTATAAATATTTTTAAAAAATGACTACCCAGAGTCGTATCTGTGGTAGCACAGGTAAGTATACCCACTTTTGGAAAATGCAAATGAAATTTGACCTATCAACCACTTCTGTTTTTTTTTTCATCGATATAAACATAAGCTTTAAAATAATTAAAACTTACACAATTGGAGTTTCCCACTTCAAGAGTTTAGGCCTTTCATCGACATCTTTTGCAATCTAAATCTGGCAATTAAATTTAAAACAGGAACATTAACTTGTACCTATGTATTTGAGTAAAAGTTTTGGTATATCATCATATACATCCAACCACAGGCATTAAAATCATCATCACCCATATATTCCAGTCAAAAGAATGCCCGATCAGATCAGAAACTCCTCCGTCCTCCTTCGTTTGCCCAAAATTCTTCAAGTCGGTTGACGACTTTTTGTGTTATCGTGTCTCGCAACGTCCGTACAAATATACACCCAGTCTACAGACTTTTGCGTCTCACAGACTATATAGAACGTAACCTTCAGATCAGCGTTATGAATATTATTTACCTAACTTTTTAAGATATTGAGGTGACTTCCAGGTGAGAAGATTTGCTGGATTTCTTAAGACTTAATAAGATTTCAGCGTCAACATTTCAAATTTATATCAATAGTAAAAAACTCTTCCGACTTCAGCTCTTTGGCAAAATCTTGTCAGATTGTGATTGTGATGTTGTGATTTATTTCATTGCTCAAAATGCTAATAACAAGTTCAGTTTTATGAGTATTTGTTTAGTCTTAGCCAGGTCGATTGATGCCTTTCGATGATGGCTTCGATATTAATTTTAGTTTTGAAATTATATTAAGAACTTGTTCGAAATTAGCTAATATTTTTTTTGCAAATCATTTTGGTTTTGTTATATTTCAATATTTATAAAATCCAATTAAATCCGTCTATACAAACATTCGTATGGTATGTTTCCGTTTTAACATTATTTAACCAGTTTCAATTTGGAATGCTCGAATTATAATTGCAAAGTCGAAAAACAGTTTATCAGTTTGCTGAATAAATTAAAAATAATTCAGCGGCATTTCATATAGTCGCCGTAAAGCTTAAATTGCTGAAGCAGCTTTTCACGACCAAATCATCAAGGATAACAACTACAAAATATTAAACAGTATACTGTATACCTACGAGAAGTACTTAACTTTTCAAAAATTCACTCTAAAATTAGCTTAAGAAACTAGATCTTCCAAAAGTTTCGCAGAGATGAACATATTAATATCTACAGGTATAAATGAACCGATGGCTCTCGTTCTTGTTACTTTTCAGAATTCTTCAATGACAGTTGACAGGATCTTCAATTTTATGCCGAGTCGAAACAGCTGATTGAGAAGCTTTTTCATGACAGTTATAATATCCAATGTTTGTTAGACGTTCGCGAAAGGTGACCCAGTGGAAAAAACCTTAAGGAATCGAACCTGAAAAAAACAATCAAACTTGAGATACCTATATCAAAAATTCGTTACAAAAAATGCATGCCTATTTTTGTTGTAGAAAATAATGTGCCCAATTAATATAGCATTTTGAAAAATTGGGTCTTTTTCATAATTGCAATTTTGTGTATATTTACTGCTTTGATTCGCGCATGATGACAGTCTTGCGGAACACTCTACTTGTTAACCGATTCTTCAAACTGTCTAGACAAAATCTTTATTCCAAAGCAACACTGCATCAGATACAAAACTATTTCTATATATGACAATCCAAAAATAGGCTATCTTAAAGTAGGTTACCCTCCAAGAATGACAAACGTCTTTAAGGTATGTGTTGTTTAAGAGCATACTTTTGCATATTCACGAGTATTCTACGACTGTTTTTGTTTTACATAAAGTCCAAGGTAAACCAACTGTTATTTCGAACATAGGTGTTGATTTTTTTTAGAAGGTTATTCCATTCACTTAGAAATATATTTACATTCTTTACAAAAAATGTATTATATCAAAAGACTGTTAGAACTTCTAGTATTTTTATATTATTGTAGATAGATGTAGTCTTGGCCTAAACTAAAGCAAGGAAAAACTGGAGAAGATTCATAAATCGTCGGATAAGTTTTTAGTTAATTAATTATTTTATTAATTATTTATTATTTATTATTTCTGTAATGGCATACAAATTTATTTCTACCGTTATTATTATTCGCAAACTTTAAAATAACTCTTAACAATATCAACTCGGTAGGTACATTTGGCACTAGTTAGTTAGTAATACAGTAAAACCCGGATACGTGCGCCTGGCTTAAGTGCCTAACCCACATAAGTACCTTTTTTTGAGAACCAAAATTCTGAGAATTTTTTCATATAAAGTTCATCTTGTAAGTACCTTTCGCTTAACTACCTTTTATTTTGCTTTATCGCTTATTTGTGTTTCATGATTTACAAATCAAAAATAAAAGAAGTAATATTCTTAATCTACTATGCAGTGGTGGTGACTGACTATTTATTTATTATATTTTTTTTTTTATAAACTGCCTTGCCCGCATAAGTGCCTATCAAAACGGGGCATTAAAGGTGAGGCACTTATCCGGGTTATACTGTAACTATTGTATGCAATTCAATTCAATTCCTGATGAAAAACACTCACAATTAACTAACTGTTTGAAGTAGTTCTTTTTTAAAATCTTTAGACCCTATAACCCATATTCTTTTTACATAGTTCTTCTTGTAAGTTATGTAAATTACAATTTATGTTATATTAACTATCAAATGGAATGAATCTGAATCTAATAGTTTTTCAACAATTTGTAATACTAGCTACAAGGTGGCGCAAAAGTAATCCTCCTATCAGAAAATGCTATAAATTTTGCGATTATCCCCTAATGTCAGTCTGTTTTGACATTTGTGTAGTAAACACATGCGAAACACACTTTAATAAACAATGTTACGCTACACTGCTCCAGAACGCGGAATATTGGTGACTATTTATTTGAGCAATAATCGGTCAGTGACTTTGACACAACGTGAATTTCGTCGCAGATTTCCTAGCCGTCCAACGCCTACTGGTGAAACACTGCGACATTTAGCCGCTCGCCTCGAAGAGACTGCCACAACACGAGACGTTGCCAAGAGTGGCGGGTCCCGGAGCGCCCGTTGTGCCGAGAATATTGCCTCTGTTGACGCGGCCATTTTTTTTTTCGAGAACGCCGCTGGTCAAACGACAACAGTGAACGGTGCGCGCTATAGGGCCATGTCTACCGATTTTTTTCTACCGCAATTGGACGATTTAGGACTGGAGGACATGTGGTTCCAACAGAACGGAGCTACGGCACACACTGCGCGAGCCACAACCAATATTCTGAAAGCGGTGTTCCCGGGTCGTTTTTGGCGATTTGCACTAGCCCGCAAGATCGCCTGATTTGACCGCTCCAGACTTCTTTTTCTCGACTTGATGTAAAAAAATTAAAAGACCAAATAAAAATGATCCACAAGAAGAATCAAAGTTTTTCATTTTTTTTTTAAATTACAGCCAAAAAACATCGGAAGGTTATTTTTGCGCCACCTTGTATATACAGGGTGGGCCAAATACAAGGTTATTTTTAAAAATGCAATAAAATGAACAAAATTAAATTTGTTCCAGGTATTATGGCTTTCGCATTCTGTCACTCCAATTTTCCAAGACCTTGTTGATGGTTTCGGGCTGTAGCTCACGGATTGCTTGAATGATATTGTCCTTAAGTGCTTGAACATAACATCGGTCCAAAGGGGTCAAATCGCAGCTACGAAGCAGCCAATTGATATCGCCAAGACGGCTGATAACACGATTTGGGCGCATAAAATCGATTGTGGTTTAGGCTGTGTGGCATGGCGCGCCATCCTGCATAAACCAGAGCTCGTCCAAATCCATGTTTTCAATTTCAGTAAAAAAAAGTGGGTATACAAAGCCCATGATTGATTCTATTCAAAAAAACGTACTCTTTGGGCACTCACTTTAGAAATAAGTTTACAATATTTCCCAATGATGTTTAAGCGAATCCATTTCGTTCCGCGGAAGTATGATACTGACTTTCTGTCAAAATTTCGAGGCACAAACAGCTGTCAGTGTCAAAATAACCTAAGATTCAAAAGGAAACCACTAGACGGCCCACCCTTACTTGAATAACCATTCCACAAGTACAAAAACGGTAATAAATGACAATTATCACTTTGTTTATGTTTACCAACATAATTTGCTTACGCCTTAAGCATAATATACACATGATTAAAGAAATATAAATATTTTTTGAACTTATATCCATTTGGAATTCACCAATGATCAAATAAAACATCAGCACATTTTTTAAATATAATTTTTTTGGTAAATTTCAAGAAAGAACTCGTTAAAAAATTGGCCCCAAACGTTAAAATGACCTTTAATATTGGGTATTTTTTGTGTTCCAGTTATGTACATTTATAATCCTTTTGAGAATGAAATTGCTTTCTCATGTCAGTATGTAACAAACAATCCTGTTTGTGTCATGTTTTTAAATCCAAACAATAGTGCAGCATTTATAATTATAACTGGATTCCCTAAATCTAAACTGTTTCTATTACCAAAACCGGTCAGTATTCGCGTAAAAAAACAAACAGGAACTAAATTTAATATAACTTAACTTGGGCGTGTATTAAAAAACATTTTATTTTAGAATTATTTTGTGTTTCTTCCTTTCAAAGCACTAAAATAATCTCTTACCGCAACACTTTCATTTTTTATGCCAAACAATTTCGAATGAAGTCAAACGCTGAAGTCACTATGCCATTTTTAAAAATACTTGCTTTTACTGCTGATGCAAATGACTAAATATAAGCACTTAATGTGTATCAAGCAGCTGCTGACATGCATTTGGTTGCTGTATTATAACTGTCTATAAATACTTATTGATTGGTTAACTGGATTACACATGTTTTTCCCCGAAAGATAGGCGCGTACTTATACTTGTATCAGAAACGACATGATCATCACTTTCAATGTCCTGACAATTTTTCACTCGCATAAATCGACGCTCCTTAACTGACCGCAGCTATATCATCCGAGGGGCGATTCTCATGCGGTTAAAGAAAAAATGTCGTCCAATCATCTCAATCATTGCGTCTTTTTTATGGCACGAATTAAATTGTAATATTCTGGTCGTATTCAATACATTTAACTGCTAGGTCTTAGCAAGCTTGCCTTGAAAGTCATTACTTAGGATTTTCGTAGTTATTAAGAAGGCAACAAGGAAGCAATCTTGGACAGCAACTTTTTATCGTAGGTATTCAGTAATCCATTAACTTATTTCCTGTCATTGCCTAAAGTATGCAAATGATATTAAAATTTTCCTCAAAATTAAATTAAAAGCGTAGATGACTGCGACAAACTCCAGACACATCCTAACAATTTATCTACTTATGGTGTGTTAATTGTTAAAAGTTGAATGCTAAGAAAATGTTTTTGTATACAGTTCCCCAAATGTCAGTTTCCTTTTTCCAATCATTTTATTAATAATACACCATTAAAAGAGTTCACAAAATAAACGATCTTAATGGCAAAGGCTAACTCGTTAGTTGGGTTATATTAAACGGTACCCTTGTTTCCTATCTTAAGTGCTGATATTTTTTATCGCTTTTGTCAGACACGGGACCAGTACCACAAAACTACACGTCTTGTGCAAGAGTCGAATTTAAACAATTGGCAATGCTTTTCGTGCCACAAAACCAGAAGTGAGTTAACTATTCTGCAAGCAAACTCTAACACACAAGAAATTCTAAACTTCCACATTGTTTTGTACCCCAAGGAGTGCAAACGAAATTTAGCAGACAAAATTGGAAAAAAAAACATGACAACATGATTTGAATTGAAAGTTGCTATTATAAAAAAAACCAAGAGTCGATCGCCATAGCATCATCCGTGAACGAGTAATACGTGACGGAATTTGTTTTTGTTTCGTAAGTAATATCAACTTAATTCAGTGGCGATTCGGATGCATGTTTTATTTGTTTTCAAAATGAAACTTAAAAAGTTTCAGAGTCCCACAAGCGAATGTACTTCTACGATTTCAGACCTTCATCTTTAGTCATGATCTTCTTCATGAACTCAGGGATTTTGTCACTCATCGAGCTGATTCTACAGATGCAACTATTGCTTTCAGAAATTTGCCACCAAAGAAAATAAACATTTTATTATGAACTGTGGTACAATTTTACCGGCTCAACATCAGGGGGCAAATCACGATATTCCTTTAAAGAATTCATATTGGAAATTTTAAAAATAACCTGTTTTGGGAATTATTATTCTTTAGTAGCTTTGGTGATCTATCATAAAAAAATCTATACGTACCTATATATATATTTAAAAAATACATATTACATCCATATTAAATTGTTAATAACTGGAACTAAGTTAAGACTAATCAATCCATTAAATCACAAAAAAAAAACTTCTGTCTGCCTATGTTTAATAAAATTTCGAACTTTCCCTCTAGTTGGACGCAGTTATAAGTCGAAAGGTTTGCTTGTTTGTAGACCACGCAAATGAATTCCCCTAGTCCAGAATTGGTATTATTAATACCTTCGATCCGTTTAAGTGCATTTTTTGCTTTTGCGGGAAGTTTTTTTTTATTTTATTTTGACTATTAAAAAGTGATCTTTGTGTTTTTAACTTCCCCGTATAGGTACGTTATAAGAGAGGAATGTTTTATAACTGAGAATACAAATTAAAAATTGCACGTGGATGTATTGTGTATAATTTCAGCCATAGACACGAAAACCAACATCACCAATCTATTCCACTCAAACAACAAGAACTTGCCGGAACAGATACCAAACTGCTACTACGACTGTACTTCTACTAAAAAATCTTCTAAGGTGCAAGAGCCTAGAAAAAGCACATTTGGCGCTTAAAACTGTTTAACTAGAATTCGTGAAAAATGTTTCTTACTAATGGCTTAGGTCTCACATTGTAAGGTACTCGATATGCATACTGCCATCTGAAATGAATATATTTAAACCAAAAGTTTACTTTATTTAAATAAGTTTTCTGTGCGGTTTATTTTCTGTAGTATCGCTTCTGAGTTTTTTTTACCTGCAAACCTAATAAAATAAAAAGTAACCAACCAAACTGTTGATATGAACGGAAAAGTTTTGTGCGACACAGTCGTGTACTTTATTTTATATAATATAACCGCCAAAATATCGTGCGTCAACAAAAATTCTTTAACGATGAAATTTGAATTTTTTAACCCCAAATTAAGCAGACACCAATTTGTTCTGCATAGTGGAATATTTATGTGTAGCCAAGGTACCATAAACGAAGCTGGAGCATAGCTCTTAATGAAAAGCGACTTAATAAATTATATAAATAAACCAACTTCTTTGCTAACCGGACTATTTGTTGATTTTAAATTAAATTACATAGGACTGAAACATTTTTGATTGCGAAGAACAACATTTTCTATCCAATGCGACCATCATCTTTTTGAGAATATTAACTATTCTTGCGGCTTGTGGTTGGCCAAAGTCGTTTACCTTTCGAAGCACAGACTTATAAATTTCTGTTATTTTTCGAAGGAGGTATTCTAAAAAGTGAGAGTCAATACGTAAAGAATATTTTAAAATGAAAGTTGCTTTAATAATTATTCTTATAAAACTTGTTTAGTTTTGTCAAAATTTATGTAAATGTAGTGCTCATCAAATCAAACAATTTATGTTATTTTTTTACTTTTGCAGTCCCTGTATAGATAAATTTATCACATGAGTGTATGGTCAATTCTACAATTAACTTTGATAGACGCGGGTAGCCAACCTAGAGCAAATTCCTGCCTGCATAAACAGTTGACATTTTGAATTATGAATGGACATCTTGATCTTGTTCTAAGCTCTCGTTGCTGGATTTAAACAAATTTTAAGGGTACGGCAAATAAAGCAGACTAACTTTTCAAAACCTAACAGAACAGATATAGGAAGTAGTTCTAATTTTCGTTGTTACCAAGCAATGTTTGGCACAATTGGTAGGAACGAGAAAATTCTACCACCAATACTTTTTGGAGTTAACAAGGAATTCACAAATTGGAAACAACAATTGGATTTCTATCTGCCATGTGGTTTTTTACTCTTCTCATTTGTCACTGGTGGTCTATTGTATCGCTTTTCGTAAATTTTTCATCTAATATGTTACGTGAATGTTTCATTCAACTTGTGCAAATACGAGAGCCGCACTTTTGTGAGTGATTTATCGGACAACCTAAAAACTGGTGCCCTTTTTTACTGCTGCAAAAAAAAGCTGGTCAGATTTATAAATTTCAATAACTTTTCGTATATCCAAATTCAGTAAATTCCCAACATTTACTATTAAAATTTTATTAATAGACTAATAGCAATCAGTGCTCAATGAGTTACAGAAAACAGAAAATAATAATTTCATTTTAAGAGCCTTCAAACGCCCGCTCCTCAACTTTTACTCTAAAATCGCTTGTTATAATGCAGAATTAGATAAATGCTATAAATACTACAAATTTCATGACAGTGGAAGCTACCCCACAACTATATAACTTGAATATAAATTTTGCAAGTTCAGGTGTATCTTTCAAAAGCATCGCACCATCTGAACCGTCTTTGACAACTTGATTAATGCTTTCAATCACAATATCTAATGAAAATAACTCATGAGCTTGTCACTAGCCTACATAAAAAACAACTTATATTCGTCCAAAAAAATGGATTGCAATTAACAACCACATTGACTAATGGCGACTAATGGGTGAATGATTAAATTCTGTCAAGCTTTTCCAAAATTTACAGAAATTTAGTTTGACATCATATGGCTGCAATCCGTACACAGCGACCTTCGGTCAAATTATGTTTTTTGTTTAAAAATTCTAATGAAAACATCTTCCGCATTCATGGCTCTTTCGTTGCCGGAGATGCTAATCGGAAAGCTTTTGATTTTGTCATTAGGATTGTAAGAGTGAATTTGTGTAGTTATATTTGCTGAAATGATTAGTTGACTGAGTTTATTACCGTACCTGTTAACTGCATCTGCTGCATAATCATGGGTTCATTGTCGTTGTCACCAACCGTTCTCGAAACGAGTGTTTTATAGCACACGCATTCGCTTTCCGGAATCTATTTACGATTTAATGTGTGAACAGAGGCATTGAACTCTCTTGCAAAGTGTACTGGTTTTTATTGCTTTTATTGTTATTATTTTTTTTTTCTTAACGCATCTGTCATGTTGAATGAAATGGGATAGAATGAGCTTGACTTTGAACTAGATCATCTAATGGTTTCTGTTTGCAACAGTTCTCCGCTAACAATCTAAGAAGCTCGTTTCTTTGTTTTAAGAAACTAAAAAATGGCTATGGCACAAATAAATTTGAAATACAAGCGTCGTTTAGAAACTTGAATGCGAAATGTCAATTCCAATAAAGTTTTAATGCCACACTCGGAAAAATATTAAGAATAATAGCGCATAGATAATATTCGTTGATTGGTTCGTCATCAAGGAAGGAGATCGTCTTTTCGGAGTTCTCCTATCATCCAGTTCATTGGTTAAATTCAGGGTTGGCGTATATTCTGAGATTCACATTAAACCTTAAGACTTTTGTCCAAGTCGTCATTTTCCTCAAAAGTCCTCACAAACATCAGAGTATAACTGTAATGAGAAAGTATCTCAACTCAACCCAAAGTTGACTGCCAAAGTCACTGGTATAAATCAGAAAGCAACCGGTAAAATGAGATTGAAAACAATGAATCAAAAAACTTGTATATTCGGTGGATAAACGCGACTTCCGATAGGTGTACTCTGTGCAATAGAAACGAAAAATGGGTTATTTACCATTTCTTTAGCGGACATAAGTTCAAGAGAGATAAATTTATAAAAATTTGTCCGAAATTTTTACTTTTATCTTAAATCTTCTGAAGATAAAACAAAAAGTTTTTTTGTGAAAATAAATTGTCTTTTAGCTTCAGAAAATTTGAGAAAATGAATGAAAAAACTCTCGCCAAATTTATCTCTGAAGTTATCTGCTTTGATTTTTACTTACTTTCGTATTTTAATTTCTATATTGATTTTTGTTACATAAATAAAGGTTAAATAGTTATAAAAATAATGTGTTAAGAATTTGGGTTATTTTTATGATTTCTACTTTAAAAAATAAAATGTGTGAAACGTGAGGTTTCGACTTTGATTTATTTTAACATATTATTCTACAAAATGTTGGAAAAATTGTGTCCCATCTCTTGAAAAAAATTATGCACCTGTATCACACTTTGGTGGGATATAACTCCAGAATCAAATTTTGAGCCTATGTCACACCGTAGTTGAACGAAATTCCATTATGAACCTATGTCGTGGACTTATGTACCTCAGCGATTTTCTTTTCTATATGTATGTCCACTAATACAAGAAATTTTGGATTATACTCGCATTTAAATGTATGCTCGTTCTCAATTGGTGAAGTTTTTGACATCTTGAATGGCTCCATAGTAGTAAGCCAACTTTATATCAGTATTGCTCTTCCTTTCCGCAACAGTTTCGAAGTTTTTGAATAAATCAAAAAATACTAAAGTTTTCGTTGAAATACAGCCTTCTTTGTACTTCTCATCAGATAAAATAAACATTTGATTGAAATTTTAATTAAAAGTGTATACAAATTATTGCACTAACTTGTTTTCATATTTCTTGTCATTTTGATGAAAGGTCTAATTCGAGTGACGACATAAAATATCATGTGAATGGAACTTAGCAATTTTAGTTTCGACTCTATTTTTTTGTAGTTCACAGTGGCTAAAATTTGTTATTAGTACGCCGCAATGTAAATTTAACACAAAGTGTATATTCGTTTTAATAGATGTTAATAAAGAAATTATAATAATAATAATAATTGCAACATTTATGGAGGCTATAACATTATTACCGTTCTAACAAACAATTGCTTAACACAGTAAAAGTTCAATGAACACATCAATGTGAACCATGAAAGAACAATCTTAAATTCAATCTAGACTTCTCCTTAGGTTAAATGCCCATCTCAAGATTCAATTTTACGTTGCATTACTGATAACAATATTCAATCAAACAGAACCTAAACATTTTTTAGAAAGGAAGAGTTAAAATAAATAGCAGAGTCCTTTAAATGCGGCTTACAATTATTGCAAGTTCAAGCTAGTTAGTGTGTTTATTCGTGCCGTTAAATAAAGTTATTGCAACAATCAAGTCCTAAGATTGAAGATAAAATGAACCTGTTGCACCCATTATTCACTTATTTTTGTATCATATTTGATCATACAGAAAACTGATTCTGGTGTACGGAACTAATAGATTCAAGAAATTTGGAGATTGCATAATTCGCTAATTACTGTCAAATGATTCGGACAGGCTAAAATGCTAATAAGAATAACTAATGACTACTGAAATCCATGACATTTTTTGATTCGCGTTGTTCTTACCAAACAATTAGCTAATAGATTCTCTGTTTTGGTCATAACTAGAAACAACGAGTAAAATAAGAAGAGAGATATATTTAGAAAATTATTTCAAATCGAGTTACTCAACCTTTGATATTCACTGCAGCAGCATTTTTTTGTAAAGCCAAACATCATCTTTATGGTTTATTTTTATATTTCCGTACCTTTTCCCGTAAGACAAACTGCTGTCTTGTTAGCCTTAAAAAAATTGTTCAAGTGCTTTACGGAGACTAACCTGTCGGCTGGGGAACAGCGAGTACATACTTATACTCAAGTGGTATTGTTTCCTATGTACCGGGATGATTAGAGTCTTGTACAATATCGGGTTAGGTTAGCCTACTTTGCCTTGTCATACGCTACAACAACACTTTACTAACTTCGCTATATGCCCATCCCCGGAAAAACACATTTTACGTTTTTTTTTACTGCGCCTTGCGAATATCCTGTCCTAGATTAAGAAGCTTACCTGCGTAATCCAGATATATTTCCAAATCGTCAATTTTTAATTTATCACGGTCATCCTATTATCCGTAGGCTCGTAAAATGTACAAACGTATTTAGGCATATTTATTTAACACATATTTATTTTAATATATTTTTATTTAACTGTTAAACATTTAAGTCACAGTTAATCAATTCATAATATTTTTTTTTTTTTTTGTGGTTTAATAAATTTAATTAAATTAAATAGCGAATGACGTTCCTGCTATGAACTTTGGTACATACGTATGTAGGGCTTCTGTTTTCTTAATGGAAAATGAGATGAAATGAGATAATACACGATTTTACTTTTGATAATTCACATTTTATTTCTAGCGAGCTATCTATCTTCTACGTTTGCTTAGTGGCAACTGACTGGTTTACAAATCAGGAAAAGGGAAAAATAGCTCTTGTTCTTTCGTTAATCTTTGTTCGTTACCGTTCTGTGTCGTGTGTTCTGTCTGTCCTGTTAACCGGTCGGCTTGCGTTCTCTTGTATGTGGTGTGACTTCATAGGGCATTGCTTGGGCGGTTAGGCTTCGGATCCCACACGTATGTACATAATGAGTAGAACCTACGTTTGATCAATCCAAAAAGTAGCGAACTATTTTATTAATGCAATTTATTTTGTACATAAATATAAGTTTCCTCTTTATAATTTATTTCATTTTAGCTACTGAATATTCTGAAAACAAGCTGCATAATTAGGAATATATTCTTGTTATTAACAATAATTACTTATTACTCTCTTTTGCCTATACAAAATAATAAAATAGTTCTGTTCAAACTATCCATAATAATGAAACATAAGCTGCTGCTAGAATATGTTTTGGAGAAATGATAAAGGCTAGGCAAGGTTCATTAAATAAATTTCGTCGTTGTCTTGCGCGTTACACCATCCCCGAAAACGTATAAATTGGTACTTTGCAGGAATAATATCTCAGGGGCAATTTAAAAATTGTGTGTATGTTTTGTATGTATGTAACTATTTCTTTTAAAGTTTTATTGAAGTATTTTTTTTATTTTACTGTGCAATCGCCGTATGACTGAATATGAATAAACGTTTGTTGTTGTTGATTTTTTTTTAAATTATATTTTATTTTATATCTATGTACCTTATGTTTTAAAAAATTTAAAGTTTTGGTTGCCAAGATAGCAAAATTAACGCTGACAATTTGAAAAACGGTGCTCAAAGGCCAGAATGACTTGGCAACGCTGCTTGGGCTTTGTGAGGTTTATAATTTGTAAATGCAAATGTAATTTAATTTTGTAAATTTACAATATGTGCCATTAATTTGACTTTTTACACTTGCATATACTCGTATAAGGCACACATGTCGTTGATTAGCTGCATACAATGCGTTTAGCCATTAAAAATGCACTATTTGTGATTTGGGTGATAAAAAAGTTGTGTGTTGAGGCACAAATGTCGTAGGCCCTTCCACACATGATGCACACTCTGCAGATGGTTAAAAGCAAATTATTTGCGGACACATACGCCTGCTGTGTCGCTTCGTGTGCAGAGGACCTAAGGGTCAGTGAAAGATGCAGTGTGCATAGTATTCTCATTCCAGTTTTTCTTTTTTAAATAAATCCGTATGATATTCTTCTATCAATGATTTTTATAAATTATGGGTATATAAAATAAAAATAGTTTGATAAGGATACCCTGCCGTATCGAAAAATATGCCATTATTCTTTCGTACTTCGGTTGTTTGCTATTAATATAGAAGACTACTCAAAAGAAATTATTGCGGTGTTTTTAAGTTCTGCCCAACACCTGTCATACAAAGAACACACGTTTTAGTCGTTCTCTATAACCGGTACAAACTTATCTGTTATTTTTATCGATTTTACAGTTTACGGATTCCATTCAAAGCAAATCATTCCGGCTGGCTTTTGCCTAACATCCAGTGTTCTACTTATTTAATTTCATTACGTGATCAACTTTTGCCATGAGTCTGAAGCTTTACCCAAAAGAAACTCTTTGTGCACGAGTTCAGGTGGTTTTTTTGTATCCTGTTTAGTTCACCGACTCTTCGCGTCCAGCAAGTTCCGTTGCAAAGTATGTATGTTTGCACTCGTACGTGCCTATAGATTTATAGTTATATTTTCTTGTTTTCATTGTATTCTTCAAAATTTCTTCTTGTATTGTAGGTTCAGGTTTTTATATATTTTTTTTATCGCACACAAGAAACCGACGACAAGATTTTACATAATGAATGACCTTGAGAGATTTTACTGAATTTGGCATAAAATAAAATTAATCTCCCATCATGAATGATCGAGTTTGTACCGCCCCGCACCATAAGCATATGGATATAAGTAATTCAGCTGAAATAGTTTGACCTTTGCATTGAACTATTAATTTAGGCTTCGACTTGTTGAGGTTTCTAAAAAAGAGATAAACTTTATAATGAATGGTTTTTCCACACCCAAGTTACTAATGGGTTTTCTGTACTAAGTAACCCTTTATGCAGGATTCCACGGCAAATGAAGATCAATGTAAATATTTTTATAGCATTATGTAACTGCTTAAATTTCAACAAGGGAATCGGATTAGGTAAGAGTATGTTGATACTTTTCGTTTCTGAGTTTAGTAAAGCTGTATTTTCACATGCGGTTTCGTGTTAAAAAAAAGAGGGCAATGCCCAGTGTTGCAATGTGACGAGCCACCGATAAGTTTGGTTGATCTATGCACTCCGGACACCATCAACGAACGAGTGTATATTGAGAAGTGCGAATATCTATAATGAACTTTTACTCCCTAGCAGAATCAGTTCCTAATGATATTGTTAGTAAACACTTTTAAAAAATGTTTTTTTTTTTCAAAGGATCGTGCGACACTTCTTTGAGTGAAAGCTAATCTAATAAAAAAATGACGCTTCAATTTTAAATTTTAGTAGTTCAGCTATATTTTCCATACAAATTTTGCAATTGTGAACCACTGTAAATTTAAAGTCGAGATTAAAATTTGTTTTACGGCGCATAGAATTAAATTTGTTTTTCTATTTAAATAATATGGGCCTCACTAATAATCGTTTTTAATCTTCACACCAAATATTTTGTAAGTCACAATAGGCATTTTTGTATGAAAAATGTTCCCATTGTGAGTTCATAAAATTTAGCCTGGACACTAAAAAAGCATGATATTAATAATTTTATTATTCTGACCGTTTCTCTGAGGAGCAAAAAGATTTTTAGTAGATTGTTGAAATTAGTATATTTCTGTTTGCTTTAAAAAAAAAATTGTTTTTACCAATTTATTAACTGCTGTCAAAAAATAGTTCTATTACTTATTATTATGCATATATGTAGAGAGAGCTTCTTTGAGCATATCTTGTCGACATGAATAAAAAATAATTAAGGAAATTTCCACCAAATTCAAAATAAATCCAATCTATACACTATCATTAATACGTGAACATCGAAAGTCTTCGTACACTTTTTAAGTATTTATTATGAAGCTTAGAACATTCGAAAGTTACTGTGCCATAGATGTGCACAAACAAAAAAACTATATGCAGCCATTAAGGCTGGTACAATTAAGTTACCAGTTCCCCATACAAAATGCTTATCAGTTAAATGGTGACATTAAATTTGTCACCGACATATTGCCATAGTAACATATTCAAATATATACCACCTTAGATTAGAACCTACTTTAAAGGAACCTTCCCCAAAAATTAAGCAACAGTATATATAATTTTAATTCAGGGGCATATAATATCTGCGAGGTATTGGAAAACCACTTTTGATGTTAAAAATATTTTGCTTTAAATTTGTATAACAGTGATTAGGATTAAAATGTAAAAAAATCATGCGTAAGACTTGTTTTCAAAGGGACGCAGTTTTTCGATTTTAGGATGTCGGTTTTTTGAATTTTTGTGGTAGGTTTTTAAGTATGACCTACTTATAAAGCAATATTTTGCTTTACATTTTTATAACAGTGATGTAGGATTAAAATGTAAAAAATTAAGCGTAAAACTTGTTTTTCGACCGCTAGCAAAACTAGATTGCATAATTTGGTCACCCTTAAAAGAAAATATTTGTTTTTCAGGATCAAGGAGAAGAATTAATTTTAAATTAAATATTATAGCTCGTGTCTATTATTTGATTTCGCCTTTTGGCTATTTGGATTCCGATTCTTGTATTTAAATTTGAATTTATAAAATTCCCGCCGGTATGTACACTGACGCTGAGTGTATAATATTAACCGACCATTTTCCAAAAATATTTTGATATTTTTGCTATGCAGGGCAATCGTGTAGTTTTCTATTAATTTTTATATCCGAAGAACTTCTCAATTGGACCTTTGGACTCGGCATTAAATTGTTGTCTCTTATATTCGTTACAAAAATGAAAAAAAATATTTATTTTATTTTATTCTCGCATAGTAAACTTACACCTTTTTCCATTGTCAATGTTTTTATAAAGTAAACATATTTTTATAAGTCCCAGGATATGCTGTTTCCTTTCACACTTTACTTGTTAAGTACAAAACTAATAGAGACAGGATATAGGCCTACCACAACAACAAATCTCAGACAACAACAATTTTTAAAAGAAAACAACAGACATTGGAATCTGGGATGCAATTCTCTTAAAACATCTCCGGGTCTTCATTCCGGAAGTGCTGCTTTTCTCCATTGAAACATATAAAAAAACATTTCTAGTTTCGCTTTATTAATAGAAATGACAATTCTATTCTTCAATCAAAGTCGCTTTTAAGGTTTTGGACAATGCTCGAAAAAAGAATGGGGACAACTAACAAGAATTCTACTAAACTTATTCACTTTTAAAATGTAAACTTGGCAAAGCTAATTATATCTATTTCGAATGAGAATGGGTAGATATGAAGAGGAGAAAGGATTGAGGACAAGATGGAATTCAATTGGTTATAGACAAGGCCAAGGAAAGGTGTTAAACAAATACAACTTAAATTTAACAAACTATCGTCTTTTATTAACAACCGTCAGCATCATGTGGAGCAGCCTACTGTAAAACGAACAAAAATGTTTGGTTTACAATTTAGTGGCGTCAGTTTTGTAATGAATTTATGTCAATTTGAAAATGTAAACACCAATTCAATATCGAAAATTCCAAGTCCAATTGAATTTAAAATAAAAATTAACAATCTATTTCTAAAAACATCAAAAATGCTTCACAAAATACCCTTGCTCATTTCCGCCATAAACCATTTCCTAATTTCCGAGCTTTTAAATACAAACCTTGATTTAATTGTTTTACAGATGCAATCACACCTCATTTTTCATTATCAGATGGATGCGATTAGGTGCAAATTGAAAGGTAAATATTACGTATACGCCACAGCGCACGGCTGACGACATGTGGCAATGCCTATGTGTAATCTACTAAGATTTGCACAGCGCATATTTCGCTGCCGGTTTATTTATTTGATTTACTTAAAGTTGATTGACTTTCTTGTGGAACGCATATATCATTCGTTGGTATCTAAGGTATTTGCTAGAGAGTATAGGTTTACCGAAAAGTTATGTAGTTAAATTAATTTCGTTCGATACTAGAAACTGTCATCAGGTACAGGTAGTGAAGATTAATGGTGATCTCGTACATCAGACGAGCTCGAAGATGTTAATCACTATTTCCGGTAATGGGTTTTGGTAATAGACTTAAAGTAGCAACACTGTCATCGCTACTTTATATGAAGGACATCGAAGACGTCGTTTTCAAAAAAAAAATATCGGGTATTACGCATGATTAACGGTTCCTACTCACGATATTATAATCCAATCAAATTACTTTTTAAATTTCATGCAAATTTCAAAAAAGCGATCAGTTAGTCAGAACTTACAAGGCCAATGCTGTATGAACGGATTTATTGCAAGTCAATGAACTAACTTATTTAATTCATGATGGCCACTGAGCAGCCGATGCGATGGTTGCTGTTTGACCTGTATTGCAAAAATATATTAATATACCTAAATATTTATTAAACCAACAGGTAAACAGCACAGAAATGCGGAAATAATAATAAGTTCAGCTCAATAATATTGACCCCACGAATCGATGTCGATTTTTAAAAGAAAATATATGAAAATACAACCAAATGTTTAGTAACATTTCGCACCAAGGTTGACCTCACTGACATAAGCTTCATAAGCGAATATTCCATAAAATATTTTGACGAACTCCTGATGGAGTGCACAACTGACTATGAGTATTCTAAAATCGTATAAATTCGCCGCTTATAACGCGAAATATGAAATAGAAAACGACACCACGCACCTGAGACAGACCAGAGGTTATTTGAGTTCGTTGCGAGTCAAACTCATTTAAGATATGTACTTGCAGAAATATAAAATAGGGCTGCGGCCAGTGGCGCATATGCCACCTCTGTCCCTTTTATAAAATCGCATATACCTGTTATTGAAATTTTTGAATCGCCAGCAGTACCTTCATCTGCATTTGTTGCGGAATCAGCCATTTCTCGTGTAACATGTTTCATCAGGGATTAAGAAGTAGGTAAAATAAATCGGTTTAAAACAACACCACAATCAGAAAGGCAAAAAAAAAACAGGTTACACGTTTTTATATAATGATAAGTAGATAATAATAATAACAATGTCAGAGATGGTTTTTTGCACGGTGATCTTTTGATAACTTGCATCTCTGCTGATAGTTTATTGCCTGTGGTTTTGTTTAAGGGTGTTTGCCCTTGCTAATACTTTATTGCCTGTGTGGAGTATTTGCTGTGTTAGCCTTGGTAAGAATATTCAACCTTTGAGCACCTCATGCAGTTCATTTTCTTTTTTATAATTTTGAGAATAAGTAGCGGGTCCCCATTGTTAGTTAGTACAGTCTTGTCAAGTTTGTTTGTACTTACACAAATATGTACAAGTACAGTGCTTCAAATGATTACAAGAAATGTTCTAAAATTTCAGAGATTTCATCGAAAATCGGCTCTGGGACCGCGTGGTCAAATTTTGTTCTCTGAAAAGGGAAACTGCAATTTCGGTTCTCGTACTACGAAAATGTGAAACCAAACTTCAAAAATTTTCATATGAGTATTTTATTTTTCACGCCCTCATTTGCAGGTAAATGTTTTTAAAGAAAGTTTGAAATTGCGTGAAATTGAATTCACCACGATAGTTTCACTTTTTGAACGAGAATCACTTTTTAGTACCGAGTGAATCGAAAAATTTAAATCCATGTGTAAAAACGAATGTGGAGACGATTTATTTGATTCACTCACAATCGCAGCTGCGAGATTTTACATAATAATATAAGACAAGAATTCAAAATTTTTATATTTCGTTTACATCTGCATGAATTCCTGTGTGCAACTCAAAAACTGTTTGCATTGTTTGATCCAGATCAATTTAATGTCGAGGCATACTACAATTTACTAAAAACAAATAATTCATAATTATAAAAATCTCAGACCGAACAAGAGGTATTTAAATCCACTCCTAGTAATGTTTGGATACTCTCATTTTGGTCAGGGGCTCAGGCCAAACAATTCTCTTCAAACCAAACAAGTTCTGAAGTTTGAAATTCAGTTTAAGAACACAGAAAGCTAACCAACCGTTGATCGGTCGTTTTACTATACCTTTTACCTATTAATAAATACTTTTTTGGCACATGCTAGTTATTTGACGTTTCAGTCCAAAAAATCGTATACAGGGTGGTGCATAAGTAACATTATGATTTATTAAATGCATATATTTTTTTCTTTCTGATGTTGTTTCATTCGGCATTTATGAAAACTTAGATCATCTATAGTTCAGAAATATCCCTCTGGGCCCGCCTTTTATATGGGGACCGGAAATTCAAAACAATAAACTAGCTTTGTACCTAATTTTTTTTTTTTTTAAATATGAAACACGGAATGAAAATAGGAAATGCAGAGAAGTCACTGTTGACTGTTGAGTCAGAGTTTGATCTCCAATTTCACTTCGAAGAAAATGCAGACAACGAATCAACGAAATCAGACAAAGGAAAGCGTTTATTTGTTTGATATTTGATTCGATTTTTTCTGGAATTTCTCGTCGGTTCGATGCGATGAAAAATATTAGAATTTTTTCCTTTTTGTGGAAAATTGGAATAATAGAGAAAACTGAGATTCGTATCGCACGTATCTGAAAACCTGACAGAAGATGGATTAATCTGAAACAAATAAGCCAAAGTTAAAGCAGACCTCTCACTATTGAGTTTGCTTAGTGCAATTTTTTTGCAGAACTTCGAAATGGTTTTCTTAAATGTTTGATTTACTCTGCATGTATTTGCATTGTATTTTTTCATCTATTTTGCACCATACCTGTCATTGCAGCTTAAAGTGAACGTTCCCTCAGAGCCCTACAAATTTTTCATCGCTTTTGCTCTTCACAAGGTCGTGTTTCAGGACTTGCTACTCTTTGTTTCGAAGTACCTTTCACGAGGAAATTTTATATGATTCCTCCAGTAAACGTACATGGGCCCGACATTTTTCCGTCCCGGGCCCGAGTTTTCTCTCGACGGCCCTGCGTACATCCTACCCTTTAGATAGCCGCAAATATACAATTCTAGCTAAAATCCGGGCCTTATTACTTAACTTTTCAAACGAATAATCCAAACGATAGACCTCCAAAAGTAGCAACTAAGTGCACAAATTACGACTTTGAGAACTGTATCTATTTCATTGTCAACAAATGCAATGAAAGCTGACGATAATCCAAGAAATTCAAAAAATAACTTATTATTGTCATTTAAATTTCAAAGAAGATATCCTCCAGTCGATCATTGTTATACGTGATCTGTCCCCACAAAAACGCGATATTATTCGAGGGGCATACTTGGACTAGCCGTGGCTCCATCTTGTTGGAACCATAATTCTGAAATGTGCTCTACTTTCCGCTGTAAAAAAAAATTTTGCCCGGTATTGAATGCCAGCATTTACAGAAACTTGTTTGTCGTTTACCAAAAAAATATTGTCCAATGATCCTTTCTTCGGTTTTGTGACACCACACTGTACATATAACTGCATTTGATGTTCAACAAAATTTTTGGATTTTGGGTGGTTGTATTTGTTCTAAACTTGTTTGTCCCTATTTTATTTTTATTAAAGCACTGCTATTTTTTAAATCATTCGCATTTCCATGATAACGCAGACAGGTAGCAAGCATTTATGTTAACTCAATAAAAACTTTAATTAAAATAAATTAAAAAGCTAGGCTTATGTGGACCATCAAGGGCTCACTCGAATAATACACGAATAATTTCTATGAGGATAATAGCAGCAGGTTGCAACAGACCTATTGCATACCTTTCATATTTATATCCCGGCTGTTTCCTGATTTCCAGTTTTTAATTGATTTATTCGAAGCTTTTGCCTGTGAATTTATTCCTTTTTCACACCTCATTTTTCACCAGATGCGGTCTCAATATATCATTGCTTACACTCGATTACAATCTCGAACTTATGACAACAATTTGCAGCCAGGTCAAATCGGTATTGGTTTCATTGACATTTTAGTTTGTCACAGTAAATTTCTAGCAAATATATACGAGTTTCAGTTAGATTTACACAGGTTATGGTTTATTTATAAATCCAAAGAGCGGGTCTGCGAGAAACTTACAAAGCTAACTTCAGTGAAGCTACCTGTTTTACAGGTATTTCGTTTCAGCTGCGAACATGTTCCGTGCCAATATATTTAAAATATCTTATTAGTAATCCAAAATATGCAAATTCATATTGAAAACGAATATCAGGTTTACTATAAAACAAACATATCATTAAAACTCGATTTTGGTCTGTTAATTTGTTGGTAACTCTTCAAACTGGCATAATGACATTGATTTGCGAAAGAACCAACAATCGACATGCTTTCGATGAATTCCTTAATGAAATTTGTACAGTTTCTATAGGAGTGGGCGTTTTATAGGTTGCCTTAACTTGCGATTTCAACTTACCTGTGGGCGTACTCGTATACTACAAGTTTCTTTTTTTTTTTGAAACACACATTTCATTATTACGAGGATGTTTTCCATTAAGAGCTGCTATGACGTCTTATGAGTAAACATTCCAAACGGAATAGGTAAGCTCAATGGAAGTGATAACTAAGTCTACGCCTTGTCAAGAAACACTAAGAAGACTCGACATATTTAGGAGAAGAAGACATTGTTGTTGGCGCCGGTGTTTTAAACGCAGTCATCCAAGATGACTAAGGTGTTTAGGCGATTGGCCAAAACCGTTCTAGTCTTCGATTGCAACCCCGAGGGACAACGTAATAGAGCAATATCTCGCACAAGGGACGAAAACGAGGGACTTGATCAGCCTGAAGTACCCAACTGAGGTAAGTTACCGAAAAACCCCACTAATAAAAGAGCTCTATTCGTTGAGGCGCAGGTCAAGCGCGGTTTGTAGAGTCTAACTAACTAGCGAACTAAGTAAAAAAGTTGAAAAATACCTCCATTTGTCTCTTTTTTCCTATTTAAATAATAGCCAAGTGACAAAGTTTCTTATAAAGTTCTTTCTGTAAAAAATGAGTGCTTATGTTATTGGCATTTTTTTTTTTTGTTGGTACCTTTCTGGCCGTTCGATTCAAGTCACCTTGGATGGCTTAAAGTATGCAATTCACTGTTGATGCCTAGATTTTATTTTGCCTACAAAACTCCTCATATTTATTTATGAACTTTTTTATGAATGTGTGGTCTAATTCCTTCCGCAGATAATAGCTCTCTCAACTTTGTGCCTTTATTTACGTCTCCATCTACAGCCATAAAATTGGAATGGCAATAATTATTGAATACATTAAAGTCCGATCAGGGTTCAAACAGAGTGCTGACGCAAATATATTTGAGGCGACCGATGGCGCGTATCCATGTTAGTTCAGTCATTGAAAACATAGAAAGGGAAATTCGAACTACTTGGTCTCACGAAATTTGTCCGTTAACTGCAAATAATTTATAATAAAAATTCAATTGATTAAACCTCCTCAAAATCCTTAAATACGATTTCCTTTTTTTAAACGAAAAACGAAGAACGCACATTTATTAGTACAAGTTTCGCTTGTGGTCGAAAATCGAGCCTACCTTATAACGATATTTATGTTTCTTTTTTTGTAAACGAAAGAGCGGCATCTAGATATCGTAAAAATACGTCCCCTTGAAAATAAGTTTTACTCTTGATTTCTTTTTACATTTTACTACATAGAGCAAACATATTTTCCACAGTAACACAGTGGTTGTCAACACCTCGTCTCGTGTCGTCGTAGCATACACCCATTCATTCATTCGTCCGGTCGACAACACCGACAAACAGATAAAATGTTGCGAGAAAAAAGAGCTTTCCGAAAACAACATTCAATCTTCTTTGCATATTATCGGTGGACAGGGTTATGTGACCAAGTTTAGTTGTTACCGTTTTCACATCTACATAATATTATGCTTAGTTTTTAGGTCTACAGAAAGGTTTTAAATTTGTGTGCCTTCCCTTCAAGAAAATTTATGACTAGACAATTAAAAAAAGATTTAAAGAAGGACTTGGTAATTTTTTTTATTTTCCGATTTTTGAAACTGAAGGACTGCGATAGGAACAAACTTCCGGTCAGTTGTATAGCGAACGTAACCGGCGGCGCCCTGGCGATATTTTTGCATTATTGGCTCCTAACGTTGAAAGTGATCAAACACGCCGACTAATCCAATATATATTTATTAACTAACTACTCAGTTTCATATACAGTAGAAGTAAGAAATAAGGTCGTTATAACCGGCGGCGGTCGCTATATCCGACTGCCTTCCACAAATATATATCATTACATATAATGAAACTAACCAAATGAAAGGAAAGTGGACGTTATAAGCGACTGGTCGTTTTAAGCGACTTCCACTGTATTTGTTTTAATTTTTATAAATTAAAAGAGATGCATGCATGCTTTCATTTAAACGGATTTCTGAGAAAAAAGTACCTACCAAAGCTCTGTTTGACTTCTGTTTTATATCAAACTACATCTACACTCTATACGAAGATATTTAAACTTACAACATATTTGATCAAGACAATTAAAAAAAAGTAGTTGAAATAGTTCAAAAATAAAAATAAACATTTAGGTTTTCCGAAAAACTTGCCCAGCCTTGGGGACCATTCGGTGTCCTCATGCTAGTGGCGCCCAGAACATCATACATTTTCCTGTGAAATAAAGTCACAAACTAAAACAATGACAGAAAATAAGAAAGGCACCAGCTCACACTTTTGTACCTGTCCATCGAAATTAATTTGAATAAAATAAAACACAAGTTCACGACCTTGAAAAGTGATAATGAAAATTTCAAACGAAAGAGAAAACCAGAAATTCTTCAACCTAAAAGATATATCTAGTTTTAAGTTAATAGTCAAAAGAAGATATCACGCGCGTTTTCGATTAATTCATATTCGTGTAGTTATAACTTAGTATGTATGCCATAATTTGGACATGTCGCACAAAGCTGGGAATTTTTTTATGTTTTTAATTATTATTTATGGCATGCTTGGTCCAATTTAGAGTAAAAAAGGTGGGCCTAGGCCTATCTAAACACAATTAATTTAAATCTTTGTGAATGATTTATAACCTTTTACTTTTTATTTACTCTTCGAAATTGCTATGTAAAAGAGTATAATTATAACACTGCCGAGCGTCGGTTTAGGCAGTGTTATAATTATAAAAGTCCGGCTCCAGTCGATTTATAAAACATGAACCAGTAAATTAATATAAGAAAAGTATATTTTATAATTTGCAGGAAGTCTACGGAATGCTTTTTTAATGTTGTTGGCCGGTAGGCAATAATTTTGTAGCCAATGGTTCATGATATCTCCATTTAAAAATAATTGTCTTGAGTAAGTTAAAAAGCATCGTCTCGATGACCGCAAAATCTATCAGCTATGTCATACCAGTTGATTATGTAACATTTTGTTGGTCACCACTATAAAGACGTGTTATTTATGGCAGATGGACCAACTGCAGCCTTTAAGTAACTCATCAGCTTTCCTTTAGTGAGAATTAAGAAGAACTCCGTAAAAAGTTCGAAGGTGATCTGAAGGTTCATTTGATTAAAAAATCGATTAATAATTTGTCCAACAATTTGATTTAATTGATAGACTTAAAAAAAATAAGTAAATAGTTGGCCTACCTTCTCACAACTATTCGCCTTGTGTGAGTTTTTCATTTTTAGGACGAATGGAAGGAAGGATCTACAATTTTATGCCGAGTCCAAACGACCAATTGAGAAGATCTTTCATGACAATCATACGCTCGGATGTGGAAGACATTTTCGGGATTCGAAGCCCGCGCTTCCATGCCACGTCCAGCACACTAACCACTAAACCACTGCAAAGATAGACTTAATGTATAACAAAACATTTATCCCGGACTGGTGTGTTGCTAAAAAATGTCAAGTGCGGTTTGGGGAAGTCATGTTTGGGCCCAAATCCTTTTTACACAAAGCAACGAATAATTCATCAAACTATGTGCTAATATAAAATCTCACAACTTCTGGGTCCATCATTTAATTTATTTAAAACCAGTGCGAACAGATTGTGGAGTCAAAAAATTGTATACGAATCAGGGGTGGGATTCTGTAAGATGAAAACGTTCATGGGTTTTTGTTGAAATGAACGTTTTGCTTCATGTAAATTCGAAAACGAAAGGAAATTTTATTTGCGCGAAAGCAATAATACGAAAGCTATTTCATCGACGTTTTCGTTTTCCTTACATCATGTAACTCCAAAAACGAAAGACATTTTCGTTTCATGCAAAAAGGAATACAGCGAGTGGTATTTTTTTGACGTTTCTTATTATTTTTGGTTGTTTGGTTGTTTTATTAATCGGTTGCTATTAATTATTTATTAATAGTAATCGATAGTGATGATAGCCCGTTGACAAATTGTGTAAATTTAAGAACAAACCGAAAAAATCTTCGAGATTGTTCGGATCCTCTTACACTGCACGATGAAAGATTTGTTTATTAAATTGATGTGCATTGAAATTGACAGTTTTGTTTTCGCGCGGTGTTTGTAATCTGTCCGTGACAACAAAAAAAATTAAATATTAAGAGCAACATGTGTATACGTGTGTATAACAAACAATTCATTAATAAGACATTTTTCCATACAGTAATTTTTTTTTTTAGCTATTTTAAGTTAATATTTTACACAACTGTTCCCATTTTTCTGCAGTTTTATCTCTTCCCTGAGCATTGTCTTCCACTCGTTCATAATATTTTGTTGCGTTTGTGTTGTTAATTAAATGTCGGTAATTTTTGATCGTACTTTATTTATTATTCGAATGTTCACCTTTTGCTACGACCCAAATATTTTTTTTTTTTTTTTGGGAATTCGCTGGAAGTAAAAAATCATCGAAAGACATGACAGAGCTATACGCGAGGGATGCTTCTGCAATAGTGATGGACTTTAACACATCTAAAAAAACTCCCGGGGGACTGACATTAGCCATCCCGAATAAGATTGCACCTAGTCGTACGACTAATCAGAAATTTATAATTTGAATTATTTAATGAATTTAAAGAGATAAATCCGCCGTTTGTCGGATTTTTAAACTTGTTTTGTTTGAAATTAATACCCAATTTCTTAGCCCTAGCCAAATCTTACAGATCAAGAGGTTTTATCCGTCTCAGTCTCCTGATTATATTGTCATCATTTAAAAGTTCTGTTATTTCTGTGTTTACGTGGTTGAGAAGCCGATTTCTATGCCTCCGAGCAACCTTCTTAACCTCATCTTCAACCATTTCAACATTAAGATCTCTATGCAGATCGGCGTTGCGTATGTACCAAGGTGCATTAACTATGTTCCTTAGTACTTTATTTTGGAAAATCTGAATTTTTTGTAAGTTTGTTTGGCATGTACATGCCCACAATTGGAGCCCGTAGGTCCATATTGGTTTTAGAACTTGATTGTATAGCAATAACTTACTGTAGTTGGACAGAGATGAGTATCTCCCAATAAGCCAATACATTTTACTGTACCACATGTTCAACCCATCTTTTTTTTCTTAACGTGCGCGTTCCAACGCAGTTTAGCGTCTAGAGTCATGCCTAGATATTTAGCTGTGTTAGAAAATTCTACTACATTGTTGTTAATGTTGACTGGAATGTGTGGTACGTTTTTATACGTAAAATTAATATGGACTGACTTAAGGTCATTTAATATTATCTGTCATTTCTTAGTCCATTCTGAAATATTGTTTATTGCCGTCTGAAAATTTTTTGTTGCTATTTCGACAGTTGCTCCCACAGCAAGGACGGCTGTGTGATCTGCAAAAGTAGCTATGGTGGTTTCTTCACTTGCAGGCAAATCGCTAGTGAAGAGTAGGTATAAAACTGGACCTAGCACACTGCCTTGCGGTACACCAGCTTTAATCTCTCTTAATGTTGAGCACCCTGTATCTTGCTTAATTCTGAAGAATCGATCTGATATATGGTGAATACTGCTTCGGCAGTTGCTTTTGTAGTTTGTGTATCAGTCCTAAAATCCAGACTTTATCGAAAGCTTGTGCTATATCAAGAAATACTGTAGAGCACACATTTTTCTCTTCAAATGCTTTTTCGATTTCATCTGTGATTCTATGCACCTGATCAATTGTAGAGTGCTTGTTTTTAAACCCAAATTGATGATTTGGAAGTAGCGATTTTTCATTAATAATTTTTTGCAGACGTTTTGCCAGCATTTTTTCGAATAGCTTGGACAACATTGGTAGCATCGATATTGGGCGATACTTCGCTAGGTGGTTTACCTGGTTTTGGTATCCGCGACCTTCCCCATACTTGGCACATATCTTAATTTAAATGTAGCATTTATAATCTGCGCCCAAATATCAACAAACGAAATATTTATGTTGAAAGCGGTCAGATGTTAGCCGTCAAAACAACATATTTGATATATACAGCTTTTCAAATTTTAACTTTTTGGTCACACCGTTTCTTAAACCCTTGCGAACAAGAAGAAGAAAACAAAAGCAGTTACATGAAGCAAATTTTCACTTTCGCCTGATATCTTTCGTTTTTTGAAATTCGATGGTTTTCGTTTCGCCTTTTACAGAATCCCACCCCAGACTTTGCAAAACTAACTAAGAATTGTTACTTATGTAGAATATTTTTACACGAAATGCAAACTGAAAATCTCTCTATTGTAACGATGCGTAACGAATTCGTCCTATGTGTGTATGATTACAAACCCCACAAGCTGTACTCACTGATTGCCACCACTAGACAAGACAACACCTGATGGCACCCGTCCCCCTCTAAAGCTAAGTATCCTGCTCGCGCTATATTTAATCTCCCATACAAAATTGTCTACATAGATAAAATTTAGCGAGGCAGTTTAGCAAAGCAGTATCCTGTTCGCTCGTTAAATTCTTAACTTCCTATAGATGGGCCGATGACAAGTCTCCACTCAGAAATAAATGTCAGGTACAATCGAAGATAAATTTTGACACAAAAAGCCGAGGAAACAATTTGTGTTGTGTTTACTTTGAAATTGTTTTAGAGGAAACCGCAGAAAACATTTGTGCGATAAATAAAAGTGAACGCAAAACCAAAAATTCCGTTTCATGCGATAAAAAAAAACATAAAAGAGCAGGGCCTGTGGAGGAACGATCAGCAAAAGGGAAATTGCAGAAAAATTCCAATGCAAAAAGGGATTTACCGGACACGAAGGAACGTGTCGTCGTCTGCTTGCTACTCTAGAAATTATTTGAGCTGCTGCAGCGATGTTAATATCTTCTTCAATTTTGCTTATATCTATTGTTTTGGAACGACTCAAACAATGCATTGTCTTTAAAGTTTGAAATTGGAAAATTGAATGTACGCGAATAATTAAAATAACATTTACTGTCATGAACAAATGGTTTTTGTCCCATCTGTATGATGTTTAATAATTTAGCGAGCATTTGTCTTTGGTGTGGAGAAATAAAGTGGAGACTAGGGACGCTAAAATTTAGCGCGAGCAGGATACTAGGCTTAAACTTATAACAAACACACTGAGACCAGTAGCAACTACACACTCGGAAAGTTACTACAACTCTGATACATTTTAGAAAATATTTCTCAGGTCTGATCGTGGAGCTAGGGCAGAGTCGTCCTTTTCTTTTACGGGGGCATTACCATAAGACGTTCACCAACGTGCTGCAATGTTACGCGTCCAAATAAAGGCAAACTGGCTACTGTGCTTAAAATGAGAAAATTCACTGTGAAATATCTTTGAAATAAGAATCTTAGCATTAACACTATTTATCTAATGACGTATAACTTACTATTCATTCGAGCTGCTAAAAAACCAAAAACACGTTAAGTAGCTATGAAACGCGTCTTCTAAAAGTAGGAAAATCTATTGCTATCCAGCCTGAGCTTTATGGTTCATTGATGGGCTATTAATACTATTGAAAATACTACAAAATAAATCAGCTGGAAAAGAAAAAATTATACTACTATATACGTAAATTATTCGTAGGTCCGAATAGTATTGGCCATACACTTTTTGCTTTCCGAAACCAGGGTCAGCATTTCGCAAAAATTAATCTCTGTCCAAAACTTCAAGCTCTTAGATGTAGCGGTTAATGAGAAACGATTTTTAGTAGTTAATAAGCCAGTTTTGACTTTACAATAATAATTGATATTATTGACTCACATATGTAGATGCAGCTTTCAATTTATTTACTAATGTGGTCTCTGGCAACGAGTTCCGAAATCATTTCTATTCAGTGAAAGTGACGTTCAGACATTTTTTTATTTTATTTTATATCTTGGTTGATTTAGTTAAACATAAAGTTCAAAATAATCAGGCAGAGATTAGTATAACAGGTTGATTCTAAAGTTCCATCCGTATGTTAGCATCAGAAACCTTGAGCAACAAGTTTATATCCTCTTTCATATATCCAGCGCTTTTTGATATATGCTTATTTGGTATCCATAGAGTCGTAAAATGTATATTACTAACGCGGATTTAGACTAAGGGCCGGTTTGATCAATGTTGGTTAACTTTAATCAACGGTTATTCCAGCAAGTAACTATCGAATGTGTTTGTATAGCAAATATTCACCCGTTCGGAACGGAATTTGTACGAAATCGGAGAAATTTCATTCGAGATATCCGTTCTGATACAACTTTCGGAAAAATTCTCCGATAACATTTAACGTTTCCACGCAATGCGACAAGATGCGGTATTCTTGTCGCATTGCGTGGAAACGCGTTTTACCACTTGCTTTTACGAAGTTCTCCGACAACTAATTGCTGCGGAATATTTTAATACGAAATGAACGCGTTATTTCCTTCCGAAACGAAAACACAATTTGAGTTCCGATCAAATTTGACTTTCGGATCGGAATTTTTCCGAACGCATGCCTCGATAGGGGTGAATAAACGAGAAATCGATTTGCGGTTAATTTAACCAATTATTTTCTGAAATTTCGTTAGTTCAAAGAACTATTGTTTGTTCTAAGGACTGTATATTAATTTTCTGACCGACGGTTTGTAAACCAGGTCCAAAAAAAAAGACTAGTAAATGTACTTTTGTAAACTGAGTTTAATCCAATAAAGTCTATTCTACTACTATTAATTTTGACGCATTTGCTACACCACTAAAAACTACAAATAATACACTAAACAAAAGTATGTAGTAAAGTCCTTGAGCAACAAGATCCCTTCCATCGGTTTCGTTGACGTTTACTCCAGACAGATGGATAGAATTACACCTCAGCCTATAAAGGAGGATATCTGATAGCAGCACCAATAATGGATGCCACGGATGAAGAAGGTTTGTTTTTAACATTTTTTCTCCGTTAAATTCATAGACGGTTCGCACAAAATGAGATAAAGCACATACATTCATTAGAGGAAGCATTGGGGGAACGAAAAATTCGTCACGATCGTTCAATGAATTGAGAAGAGCCCCATTTATTTGTGGAAACTCATGCAACAGGTGTAATGAATTGCATCATTTTTTTTTTCGTCGCAAGGCGTGTCTTTTACCACGGAGATTATTTGTTCACTTTTTAATAAAATTCCATAATCGCTTGTATTTTTCATAGTCGACTTCTGGTAATAAGTTTGTTGTTGTTGTCGGTTTCAATCGTTTTTTTTTTGTAGCCCGTCGCGCTGCATTTGGAATTTATGTAGTAGGTTGCTACGATTACATTAGCGTTAAATGGAATTTTTATAAAATAATTATGATTTTTAAATACATACAATAACAATTACGGCATGATGCTTGACAGTTCCCCATTTCTATTCGTTGGTTATTTTATTTGTAATCGCGTTTCTTAATGACCATTACAAAATGCCGATTTTATTAATAAACCCCATTTGTTTTATTTGAAAGAAATATAACTATTTAACAATACCACAAACAAATGAAATTAACATAAATAACGTTTATTTCGGCACTGAAAAAAAGAAATGAAATGAAGGGTGTCACAAAATTCACTTAAGCTTTTAATCCATCCATACATAGTATAAAGGAAAGTTTCAAATACAATGAACGGATTTCAACACGGTTTTCGGTGTTATGTATATCTCAAATTTACACGTATTAAAAACTGGTCTATCACTCAGGGGAGCTAAACATTAAAGGTCTAAATCAAATGGTACCCCATTTCAAGCTAAATGCACGGTTCTTACTCCACAACAGCTTATCGGATTTAAGACCAAAAAAATGGTTGAACATACTTTTTCTCTGATTCATTTAAGCTAAAAAAAAATCTGTCTGTGTTTTTGAGCAAAGCTCAAAAGAAGCCACTAAATCTGCACTTTCAATGTTGCATCAACGCTTCCGACAGCCAAACCAGATGCATCTACTCATTCAACAGTGGCTGTCGTCGGCATAGGATTTGTGCGTGTTCGTGTAATTTCAATTGTTGGCAAAATTACATCAGTTAATTGAAAGTGTTTTTCCAAAATTACGACACTAATTTGTATTTAAATATAAATCATCTTAGGTTAGAGGCCCTTTTTCGATAGAACGCCTAATTTACTCAAAACGGAATGCAATTTTCATACCCCTTAAGGTATGTAATTGTAAAATTTTAATTCAGGTATGAGTTGTTGGACAGTCACTTTCGTTTCAATGATGTTGCTGGAAACGAATATTTTTCGACATACATTTTTTGCATTTAGTTTGACGTATTAAAATATAAATTATGAGTTAAACTTATTTTCAAAAGAGCATATTTCGTTTATAAAAAAGAAATGAAATATCGAAAATTGTGGTACGTTTAAAAAAGGTAGGGTCTGTTTTCGACCACAAGCGAGACTAGTGAATATAAATGAATGTTTGTGTGTTTTTTGCACGTAAGATCAGGGGGCAGATTCCGTATATCAACGCTTGTGTTGACGATATCGTTTTTAAGACTTTGATCACCAAAATAAGCTATCATCTTTCATTACATTTGTGGAAGATGAACTGGATTAAGCTCTCAAACATGCAATTGTAGCATTTAGTTGCTAGTTTTGGAGATCTATCGTTTCGACGATAATCTTCTGAAAATTTACGCAATGAGTACCCTGGACTCTGAAATCACCGAACCGATTCAGATTTATTTTGCAGGCATTCTTCAGTATTGGCCCGAAAGTGTTCCTGTGAAGTTTGGTCAAAATCAGGGGTCGAATCACATGTGAAACAAAGAAAATCCTTCACGTAATCCTCGTTCACAGATTCGACCCCAGATAAATAAAATTCGAAACGCTATTTCTCGAAACATATGGGAGCTAATGTTGTATTAATTAGAACTTTTATGTTCAATGCCTTAACAAAGCACTTTGCTAAAAATAAGCGGTAGAGAAAAAAGGGGAGTGGCATTTTCCATATATCAAAATTATTTAAAAAACGATTATGACAACTTTAACCTTGAAATTTGGAAAATAGCATTCCATACAATGTGGCAGTAACAAAAAAGGTGTGTTGCACGTCCCATTTAAAAATAATACTAACTATTTCTCGGAGCTTAAGTTGGAAACTAAAAATTATTGATGCACATTGTCCAAACTCTAAAAAAAAACATTTTTTAAATGTTGGCGGGGCTTAATACGAAAGGCACGGGCAAATATATAAAACGGGTTTGAATATAAAACAGTTTTTTCCAATTGTTTTTTTTTTATTTAAACAAAGTTAATTGCGGGCAACACAGTGGACAAACAAATAAATTGCCTTTGTTTTCATAATTATGTTTAAAGCACGCGATGTTTCAACATTCTGTTTTTAAAATAATTTCGCTTGCTCATTTATACGTTTTTTTGCCTTAGAACTATAATTTTATTTCTTTTTCTGAACCTGCAACTAATTTTTATATATTTTTCATTCGACTAAAACATGAAGTCTACCTTGCCAAGCTTCAAAACTGTTTTCAGATCATGACAATTGTTTTACTGGACTGTCGAACAGAGGCCGTAACTTGGAGAAAGATTGCACTTGCCCAATTCCATTGCGAAAATTCAAAAGACCTTTAAACCTGATTATAAAAAGCAGGATGTAAATAGGTAAGCGTTTTAGAAGGCAGTACACAAACAGAACTATCGTAGTCGAATGTTTTCATTTTAAAACAATCAGTGGTAGTATGTTTTTGGAACCAGACCATCCTCGCCCTTAGCAGAATTGCGGTATAAATGAAACACAAAATAGAAAAACAGAGCTATTATTGTTATTCCTAAGCGATTGCCTGGCACGGCTCATAATAGGCTGTTTTTACGGAATGTAATGGTGATTTATAACCGAATAAAATTGTACTAATAGTTTTTTTTCTTTTTTACGAGGGTGGGTGAAAATCTTCCCAAGACACTATGAGAATAGCAAGCGCGTCCCCATAGTAGTGTCAGATTTTTACTGACTAAATACACCACCCTTCGATATATTGTACTTATATAGATATAACTATTTTTTTAAACCAACACAGTTAAGTTTTCAAAAGGGCAAATCAACCGAAGATGCACTTTTGCAGTTTTGTAGCAATATAATTTCAAACCTCGATAGTAGAAAGTGTACTGCTGGGTTATTTGTTGATATCACCAAAGCGTTTGATATGGTAGATCACAACATTCTACTGGAAAAACTTGAAAAAGCAGGAATTCGTGGCTTCATGTTGGACTGGTTTAGATCTTACCTTAAAAATAGGTCACAAAGTGTGAAGGTTGATGATATAATTAGTGATCCATTGATTATCAACTTAGGGGTTCCCCAAGGTTCTGTCCTAGGTCCGATCCTCTTTCTTATTTACATTAACTCACTTTTTATGCGTGATTTTAAAGGTGTTCCAACTGCTTTTGCAGATGATGTAGGTTTCGCATATGGTTCGGCTAGTCGCCTTGATCTGGTTTCCGACATAAATTGGGACCTTAGCCTTTTAAGAATTTCGTTTTCAAAACATAACTTGGTTATCAGCTCCAAAACTAAGATTATGATTTTTAGTTTGTCGTCTCTACTTGATTTTAATGTGAATGTTTACTTTCACGCATCTGATTGCAATAGATTTAAACTTGATTGCTGCAACTGTCGACCTGGTTTGTCTTCTCCTAATTTTGATAGTAGCCTATGCTGTAGTGATAACTGTTTCCCCGTAGAGAAAGTTAAGGAATTCAAATACCTGGTTATAACTATTGATTCAAGAATGAGCTTTTCGAATCATGAGGAAATATTTTCGTTGCACGCTAAGGCTTTTTTTCTTTTTACGCAATATTTGTTCGACTACTTTGCTAAAAACTATTTACTATGGTATCGTTCATTCAAAACTACAATATGGAATTACTTGCTGGGGATGCGCTTATAAATATATAATACAGCCGCTCTTGATAATACAGAAATATATTCTACGGAAGCTATTCCGAAAACCTAGAAGGCACCCTACTTACCCTTTGTTCTGTGACTTAAAAATTCTCCCTGTGCGTCATTTGTATTGTTTTAAAGTTTTGAAGACCTTCTTTATGAAGTCTGGTAATTGCAACTTCCGACTGATCTCTAACTACAGTTTACGTGGAAACTCTTCGTACTCATTATCCGTTCCTCAATTCCATACCACGGCTTATCGTAATTTTTATTATATATCGTCTATTCGTCTATTCAATAAACTTCCTCGATCGTTCAGGTCAGTATCTATACCTAAAAAGTTTCTGAAACTCGTAAAAATATGGCTTTTCAATTTTAATTTCGCTGGCATTGAGTCTGTTCTTTCTGACCATCTGATGTAACTTGAGCATTATAATTTGAGTCTTTTTTGTTAATTCTGTGGTCACAAGGCAAAGCCTCTTAAGTCTGTTTTACTCATTGTTCAGGAGAGCAGTTTAAAGTTTTTGTACTCTATTGACTTATGCTTATGCTTATGTTTGAAATTGTGGCCACTTTTTTAAAGATATAAAGCTGAAAAAAATTTACAAAATAGATTTGGGTACGCTGAATCTAATGGCATCAAAATCTCAATTTCGTCTAAAGTCGACTTAAGCTATTTTGCCTTCTGACCACAGAATTGATCTTGATACATTCAAAGGAAATTGTTTTGTTTTAGACTATTTAAACTTATTTTATAAAGTAAAGTAAGTTTTTGATTTTTTTAAGGGTCACCCCACCCACACATTACTTTTTTAAATGCCTAAAATGTAAATTGTTTGACATTCATCACTATTTTTATTACAATAGTAAAAAAATACAGATTGTCAAACGAATTTCATATTTTAATTGAATTGTAATTATTATTTTTACTGAATTTGTATATATAGGAATTTATGAAATAATAATAATAAATAAATAAATAAACTTATCAAGCAATTTTTCTATCATAGGTTACTTTCCACTGAAAGATCCTGCATGTTCCGCAATAAGGATACGCGGTTAATCATTATCTTGCCAAGTCCATAGGATTCGTTCTTTGTAGTAGGCGCAATAAATTACTCTCATTCAAAATTTGTCGGACTGTATTGTTGATATGTCCGATTAGTCGGTTTCTATGCTTTCGCGCGAAGCTTCTAGTTTCAGCTTCGATTGTAAGAATTCCGAAATCCCTTTGGATATCGTCGTTTCTAGTATACCACGGTGCTTGGATAATTTCTCTAATCACTTTATTTTTCTGGGTACAACCCCAAAGTTGTATACCGTTGGTCCACACCGGCTTTAGCACTTGCTTGTATAAAAGCAGTTTGTTCTCGGTACTGAGCTGGGAATGTTTTCCGAGTAACCAGTACATTTCTCTATATTTTATATCGAGTTCGTTACGTTTCATTTTCACGTGCGAATTCCATTTCAGTTTTACGTCGAGTGTCATTGCCAGGTATTTGGCCTCGTTTGCAAAGGGTATTCGGGCCAGGTTTAGAAAAATTGGCAAGTCATTAGTTTCCTTATACGTGAAATTCACGCCAGTCCCTTGTTTATTTATTTACTTTATTCAGTGCGGTTTGCAGTTTTGCCGTCGTTTCTTCGATCGTATTACCTACTGAAAGGATAGCGGTGTTGTCGGCGAACGTAGCAAGAGTAGTGCCATCTTCTCTTGGTATATCGCGAGTATATAACAGATACAGAAGCCGTCCAAGGACGCTTCCTTGCGGTACGCCGGCCGAAATTTCTTTAAGCTCCGAGTATTCGTTTCCATGCCTAACACGGAAGAGTCTATTCCCGAGATATGATTCTAAAATAGCTAATAGGATTACGGGAAGAACTTGTCGTAATTTAAATTTCAAGCCGTCGTGCCACACCTCATCAAAGGCTGTTCAGACGTCAAGAAATACGCTTGAGCATATCTTTTTTTCTTCAAATGCTTTCTCGATTACGTTAGTAATCTATGCACTTGGTCAATCGTCGAAGGCTTGGTTCTGAACTCAAACTGGTGGTCAGGGATAAGAGATTATAATCTTCTATAACCGGTTGCAGATGCCATAGTAATGTCCTCTCGAAAACTTTGGATATGACTGGAAGAAGCGAAATTGGTCTATGAGATTTAACTTCATTTGGTGGTTTTTCTGATTTTAAAACCATAACGACTTCCGCAACTTTCCATTGGCTCGGCACGTGTTTTAATCCGGCTTTTATAATATATAGAAGCTTAATTAATGCTTTTCTAGGTAGAACTTTGAGAACTTCTCCGGTGATCAAATCATAACCCGGAGCTTTCCTAGGACAGATTCGATTTCACATTTTAGTTCCCTGTTGCATTTGTGAGTGCAAAATCGTCTGATAGTAATTCCGTCCCACTCTTGGTGCTGTCGTGAGCCGCTTGACCATCATACGGTTTAAAGGTTTCTTCTAGATGGGCGGCAAAAACGTCCGCTTTTTCTTTATCTTCCCTTGCCCATTAATTTTGATTTATTTTTATTGGCAGCGCGGGAATTTTGGGCTTTTTGGTGCCTTCTATAGCTTTCCAAAGGAATCTTTTTTCGTTGTTAAACTTTCAAGGTAGCGAATCTGCCTCCATTTTAAATATCACATAAGCTTTGGATAACTTTAATTATATGTGTTTTCTTCGTAATTAAATTTACTTCAATTTAGATGGGAATTACAGTCCGGGGTGGTCCGTTTAGCTGGTCCAGCAGAGTGGTTTATATTTTACTATAGACATTATAGTCGCCGAAGACACAATAGTGCCCGCAGTGCCAGAGATCCATGAAGACTGTACCGTCTTATTTCCCGCGTGGGCAGAATTCTTGATTTTAATTGTTGAGATTTGAATGGTTTCCTCTGCCTAAGCGTGCGTGGGAAGTTTGAACTAAATCCCTAGAATTTAATTCATTTAATTTAAGTTATTTTTGCCACACATTTGCTATTCTCCTCTGACCAATTTGGCAATTATATTATTAGATATTTATACATCCAAATCCGTACATCTGACGATAAAAGCGTTTACCTTTGTTTTTAGTCCTTGACTTATTGGCTAGAACTAGCTTGCCGAAAGACCACAGAGATAACAAAAATTTGTTTTGAAATGTTTTCTATTGCTTTTACATAAAGTGTGTATGTTTTTACGAAAACCAGTAGCTGGGGTCAGATTCGAAAACGTTGAAACTTTTTCGCTCGCCTGAATGATTTGCTCTATGTTGCAGAAGTAAATCGTTCGTGCACACGAAACCGCTTGGACATTTCGCCTTACAGAATGCCGACCCCGATTAAAACAATAAATAAATAGTTAGCGCAATAGGTCCGTAGGGACCCTAGGCCTAGCTTCTCACAACCATTCGTCTTGTGTGAGTTTTTATTTTTGGGACGAATGGAAGGGATCTACAATTGTATGCCGAGTCCAAACGGCCAATTGAGAAGCTCTTTCATGACAGTAATACTCTCGGATGTTTGTCAGACGTTTGCGAGAGGTGGCGAAGTAAAAAAAAAAACCTTTAGTTGGAATTTGGGGTTTTTTCGGGATTCGAATCTCGGATCCCTCGCTTAGTAGTCCAACGCACAAAGCCACTGCGCCGACCCTGATTCCTTGGCAAAAAAAGCAACCCTTTGCATCATAGAAAAATATCGCAAATTGTTATGGCGGTTAAACAGGTTTTCAGAAAAAATTCAAGCTATATATAACATCTACTATAACCTGAATGATCCGAAAACAAAAGTTTTTCTTTGCGAAATCGAAAGTAGGACGATAGCATTTGCTTTGAATCCCCTTTCTGTGGCATACACTTTTAATGCTCAGCTCATAAATGCGAAGTGTGGTATTTTAAATTCGCATAAACCTTAGAAATGCAAACCATAACAGTGGAAACCTCATAAAAATCCGTTTCGGGAGCTTCCTTTGTAAGGTTGGAAATATTTTTATTAATTTCTAATAAGTAAAGAAATTTGCAAGATTAAGAATTATAGAAGTACTGTCGATCGTACAATAACCACCGTGTGACTTGAACAAAGAAGATATAAGTATTCTTTGGCTTATGACCTAAGTTGAGGCTCTCAAAATACCCAATTCTTATAGCAAGTTCATAACGCAGGTACTTAGGTACTTTTGACAGACTTTTCCTACAAATCACAAGACATTATTTTTACGTGTGTATCTGTATATAGTTTTATTTACCTTTACGAGTTTTTGTTTTGATTTGCTCTAACAATATTTACAAAGTGTACTTATAAATTAATAAACTTTCTTAAGAGATTTACATGTATAAGTCATAATTATGATTAGGTTCTAATTACTTTTTTACAATAAAAATAATTTATTTACAGTGTCGCTGGGGGATCGTGAGCCCTTTGAACTGAGAGAAGTCTTTTGCAAAAAATTAAATAAATTCTAGCGTCTGCGATAAATATACTGCCTAACGAAATCACAATTCAGTAGAATACTCTTCGGCGTTAACAGAGAACTTTCGCCAGCAAATATGATCTCCGCTGCCGGCTGCCACTTCTCCCAGGCTAGTCGCTGGCACTTGACCATTTGCCTGTGAAATGTGTCTGTTGCCTGCATCTACGCTCGTTCGATTTGGAATGCTATATGTTTGGGTGGAGATCCTTCCCATAGGATTTCGAGTGCCGTATGTAATGGACTCCTTTGACGGAGTTATTTCAATTCGGGTTGCATGGTTGTTATCGTCGGCAGTTGATAATCTGCGGATGTATACAACTTCTTTGTGTCTTTCGGCGAGTGCAGCCACGTTGGAGTTCAGCTGAGTTCCACGTCGTTCATGGGACGTCGGCTGTCGTGATCTATTCGAATATCGTAACGGCTTGCCATCGGTACCCTGGAACGCAGTGAATTGGTGATTTATGCCGGAATATTTGTCAACACTGATGTCTTCTTCGATCGCCGAATCTCCAAACACAGAGCCACTGTAATTGGGTGAACTATTGCCCGGTGTCGAGGACTTCCAATTGTTGGTGCCATATTTCGATGTGGAGTATTGGCCTTTCTTGATGGAATGCGTGTAGTCACGAGTACCTCGGCGACGAAGGGTAAAATCTTTTCTACCCGTATCCTGGCATACAGAGCGCCATTGCTTCCATGCATGTCTCGCCAGAGGATCGGCTGGTCCCCACTCCTTTGCCGGCTTTGCAGCCTCGCAGATCATCCCGAAAAAGTTATAGTCGACTTGTTTGAAGATCTCTACGCAGGCTATTATCAAGATGACTGCTATAACGAAAAGTATCGGAGCCCACCGAGGCATGTAAGTCGATAGCAGATCACCCTGATCGTCATCGGCACACCACCATACGAGGACACCAGTGAGGAAAGCCGGACCCAGACACCAAAGGTAGACCCAGCCTTTGAAGATGGGTCGCCCAATGGAGAACTCCAGATCGGTGTAGATGTTTTTCGCTCCATATATCCAAGTCGTGGCTATTAGATCAAAGATCAATGCAGTTATTACAAGGGTGCCCACAATTCTTGTGTCTAAAACTCGGGGGATGATAAACTTTGGCGCCGCCAATGACACAACAGCGATCACAAATCCAATAAGGCTCATTACATAGTTCGGGTGACGTGGCACAAGACGAGTTGACGTGTAAATTGCAACAGTGATCGAGACGATCGCTGAGATTACAATCAAGGCGTAAATTAGGCACGGGATCAGTTTGGCAATTAGGTCGTTCGGTTCGTTTAATACTCGATCGTAGATTGCGGTCAATGGTTTCAATGCCTCTAGGTTGCTCAAACTCCTCGATGATAAATTATCGAATTGAACCATGAATAGCGTCACTGCGATCGCGTTGATTAGTAAATTAAAGCAAAGGTAGACGACGGACGTACGCACCGCGTCGCCTTTGTACAGGAATTTACCCGTCACCACTGGCAGTGCCCCGAATCCAATGTTTGTGGCGTAGAGTACTTGCACAAGTGCATTGAACCAAAGCGTACTATCTAAGAGTGCTGACTTGTTAAATGGCCACAGATTTGGGAAGTACTGGTTTTTAAGCGAGGAATGCACCTCCCAGCTGGTGAGTGCACAAAGCAGGGCAAAGCCAACTAGTCCAAAGAAAAACGATATGCGTCGGTACACTTTCGCATTGTGAGTGCTGCAAACAAATATCAAATTATTAACAATAATCAATTCGGTGGGTGGCCATGCTTACCAAAACATGACAGTCATCCAGATAAATACTAAGCCTATTACTAGGAGTCCAAAATATAGGGGATTTTCCCAAAACGGTGTCAAGAAGGTCTTCTGAATGCATTCGACTCCATTGTTGCCCACTACCTTGTATCCGTTCTGTAAAATAACGAAATATGTTAGAGTACATATTTGAATTGTTTTAATGTGACTAGAGCGGGACTAACTAAAGCCAGTTTAATATCGCCAACACACTCGTTGAAGGGCCGGGATTTGAATAGAAACATTCCAATGTAGGCAACGGAAATTACTGCCTGAAGTGAGATCCATATTGACGCCAACCACGAAGCGAATCTGCTGACTATACAAGCTCCTGCAAAGAAAAAGAAAATATTGTGAACAGTGAGATAAGGGATTAGCCAAAAGACTTGTTGAAAAATTTGTATTAATGTTTGTGTTGACGTGTAAAGTGCTGGCGTTATTATTCATACAATGGTACCTTAGGTCTGGCTTTATGTTTGGACAATTGGAGAGCTCTTCAATAAAACTGTTAAGGATTTAGTTGAAGGCATTAGTTAAAGAGCTTCAAAAGAAAATCGAACAACAATAAGTTCGAAATGATGACAAGAGAGTTAGAGAAACAGTTGTAAGCAGTCAAAAGCTATTCAAATCCTACTGCGCGGTTGAGAGCAGTTTTACTTAATTTACAAAACGGGCTCCGCTAAAATAAGACCCCAGGAAATTAAGACCCAAAATTAAAAATCAAATAAGGGCTCAAAATTCGGATACATTTTCATAATGAAATCATGCCCCATTTTCAAAATAGAAATTGGTCCCCTAAAAGAATGATTGGGTATTAATTCATTGGGGCCTAATTTCATTATGGAATTTGAAAAAAAAAAAATTAAATAAGGCTCCAAAAACTGAAAATGCACCCCAAATTTAGACAACTTTTATTGTTGTTGTTTTGAATGTGTCTTTTAGGGGCTTTATTCTATTTTTACTTTCGCGTCTTATTTCCTGGGACTACAAAACTGTCAATAAACCATACGATGAGAAAATAGATCTGTTCCTTTACTTTTAAATCTTACGAATCTTAACTAATTCTTACGAATTTCTACGAGTATTTACTCAATGCCGTTCCTCAAACCTCAACTCCAAAAATTCGTAAAAGAGAGCAAGATATTACCCCTCCACCTCCACCGAGACTCTTACGAATTTTTACTCAACAAATTTCTCACTCATACAATTCATAGCTGATTTGAAATTTGTTGTCCTATTTGACATATGAGTGTATTTCTTTTGATTTCTTGCGTATTAAAATGGTTTCAACAGTCGGGAAAATAAAATAAAGAATGTTCTCCTTAGATTCTTTTCGAAAGTGCGACGAAATTCTTCTCGATGTAAGGAGTAAGAAAGGACAATCTCCTCTACGTAATTGTTAATGCCGTGTTGCTTTTTTCGCTTCTCGAATGCTTGTAGTTTTATTAGTATAAACTTTTCAATATATTTGGATTCATGAAGAAGAAGTTCGATTAATTCCGAATCACTTTCATCGCTAGGTAGATGAATCAACTAATTTTGTTCGTAAATTAGCAAATACTTGGAGTTTATACATTTTAACGACTTTTCGTACCGCTTTTCTTAATTTTTGAATTATTCTTTTATCATTTTCATAGATTACTAGAAAAGCGTTCCCTAACTTTTTCGTAAGTGCCTCCCTCTGTGAGAGAATTCATCTCCATCACTGCCATTTTGACAGACTTTTCCATTGTTACTACAAAAGTAAAGGAACAAACCTAACATATCCTACCATAGCTTTTCAGCGTCCTCGACCTTGCGATTCTATACTTTGGCTCTGGCATTGAGTAGGCATCTCTTATGTTAATTTTATATATTTTGAGAAACAAAATGGCCGCGCTGTTTTATATAGCACAGAAGGTCACTTTTCCTATTTAAACCAACAACAGTTTCACATTCTCAAGATCCTCCAGTTCATTCTCAATCTGCTCTAAATTCGCAAGATGTTAGGTTAGGTAACTGGGTTGGCGTGGCCAACCTGTAACCGCCACACTTAGATCAATGTAGATTTATTGTGATGCTTTGGGGTTTTATGATTACAAACCTATGGTAACCTATGAAATCCTTCGTGTTATCAAGCCATCCCGAGGCTGTTACAAATTTATGAAAGTCTTTTAAGCCCCTGTCAGACAGATGTTGTAATTCCATTTATTCGACGTCTCTAAAGCTTTCATCATTAGTCCAATAATGACCCCGAGAGTCTGTCTTTGCGGCTCAGTCCAATGATGCATTTCATGCTTCTCTTTTCGCTGTGGTTATATTTCTTTTGTGTGTATGCATGTTTTGAGATTAGTCCACTGACGATTTGTTATACTCAGGGATTCAATAGCAGTCTTGAATCGGCCATAGATGCGAGTATTTTTGATCCATTCCTAGCAAGCTCATACGCTTCTTCATTGTCCAGAATATCCATACAACACAGGAGCATATGATGATTTGTTTTTAAGTTTTATTTGCATTTTCCTACCGCCCTTGACTATATTATTGCTGAAGATGCCTGCGCCAGTAGAGATATTCATTTTGGAACCGTCGTTATGGAGGGCTTTCTCATTATATTTTGTGACCTTTTTCTCCCATTAGCTTTTGCCAGGACTTCTCGTAATAAATCTCCTTTCAAAGATGAGAATGGGGAATGGGTATCCTAATTGATATTGCCGCGGGCTAAGGAAAGATGAGCTCATCAACGCAGAACAGACAGCCTGCTAAATGTCAGCAGAGCACATCTCGGAACTTTGGAGAGGGTAGTAAGAGATCACGGTAGGACTTGGCAGACATGCCGTGATGCTTAATCTGTGAGACACAAGAAACAATTTTTGTCGCAGTTGCTGTTAAGGTTCAGAATTTAAATTGGTTGCGAAAGTGGAGGAGAAACAAACTCTGTTTGTGGTAGGAAAATGCATCTAATCTTGTCTAAGTAAATTATTTCGAATGAATCGAATAATTGCCACCTAAATTTTACTACAGTTCTCGAATAGTGAGTTAGCTAGTAAATTATTGTGAAAAATCCATCCATATTAAGAAAAATAAAACCATTTAAGTCTGACAAAATTAATAAACAAATGAAATACCTGTTAAATAAATTCGATAACGCCCTGAAGCAGTGATGGCAACTGCGGCATTTTCATGCCTTTAAGGCATTATTTCATTAGATAAGGCTTTTAGGCTTGTTTTTTTCAAAAAGGCATCTTTTTCTATTTCAAAAATTTTTTTTATTGGACTAAAACTGTATTTGTTTTGTTCAATACTTTGTATCTATTTATGAAACTAAAAAGTCATAAATTTTGTTCCTATTATGAATTTTATCTGTGATTTATAATTTTAGTTTTTTTTTTTTTTAAATAAAAATTGTTTTTGTTTATTTTTTTTTAAATTTGTATCGAAATAGAAGGAGAAGCTGGGGAGGGAAAGAGACAGCGACATTTGATTGTTTTTTAAATTTGTAGCGAAATAGAAGGAAAAGCTGGGGGAAAGAGACAGCGACATCTGCCGCTGCGGGGAGGGGAGGAGATAAGAACAAAGGGATTCATGGTGGTATTCAAGAACGGAACGGAGATGCGAACGGACGTTCATAATCATTTAAATAAAAGATGAAATTGATAATTTTAAAAGAAGACACAATATCAAAAACCATTTAAAGAAATAAATAACTTTTAAAGAAGAAGTAATAAATCATTTTAAATATTTGTGTTTAATTTCTGATTTATTGTTCCAGTTTACCTGAAAAAAAATATTTTATGCATTATTTTATTGAAAATGCATCTTTTTTCTCAAGTTAAGCATTTTTTCTTCAAAATTAGTTGGCAACGCTGCCCTCAAGGCAATAGTTCTTGGATAAGAAAAAGAATTCAATGTTTGGATACCTGTGCTTCTTCAGCTACATTTTGTATGGGGAAAATAGCATAAATCTCGCAACAACCTCTCAATTTCATAGAACTAAATAAACTTACAAATACTTGGTTTACACCTGACTTACATTAATATTTACATTTACCATGACATATTGCTTACCTTTAAAAATGGGCGATGATCGCCATGTGTGCGCTGCTCCCTGTCCCAAGAACTGGCCAATAGATATTTCCAATAAGATTGTTGGAAGACCGACTAGAAAAAGTAGTACTAAATATGGTATTAAATACGCTGAACCGTATCGATCCAGCTCCCGTGGAAACCGAACAATATTGGCATAGGTGACGTTGAGGCAAATGCACAGCACAAGACCGCGAAATACCGAACATTTTGTCTGCAAACAAAAAAATTAATTAATTAAACCAGTTTGTCATTGATATCTTTTTTTTTTTCGGTGAAATAAAACGTTTCATTACATTAGTCCAAATTAAGTTTAATGAACAAGTTCAGTTGAAGTAAATAGGTACGTATACTAAGCGTAGTTGCTCAAGGCAACTCAAACTCATACATTGTTTGAAAGCTAATTGCCTTAACCTAATTTGCGAAAAGAGTCAAAGAAAAACAACAACAAAAATAAAAAAATTGCCCAATTGAAGGCTGTATCCCCAAAGTGAAGAGTGCTTCATCATGTACCGGCGTAAACATTTACCAGACCAAAGTGGTTTTCTTTTAAGAAATACGATTGTGTGCGCACATAGCCAAACCTGATAAATAAATGGCAATTTGTTTGGTGCTGTTTCTCATAGATGAGACAAGAGAGATCCCTGTAAACGCTGGTGTTCACTAACCCGAAGTTGCTGTTGACATTTAATTCCAACCAATATGTAGCGATAGAGATACACCCAACTCTCTTGTAAAGCAAGGCAATTCCATATGATGCCTCCAACCAAAGGAAAGTATTACTTATTTTAAATAACAGATCTGTACTTTCGGTTGGTATCTATAGCGCCGATATAAAACTAACTTAGTAGGGGTTAACTATGTGAATTGACAAAGGGCTATGTGAATTTTATAGCTTCGACCCTAAATTTTAGTAGTTCAAGTAGTTCACAGTGGCTACACTTTCCATACAAATATTGCAAATGTGAACTTCCGTAGATATTAAGTCGAGACTAAAATTTATTGTAAGTATGGCCCAAATTGTGTGACGTGAATATCATCAAAAGACGCCCACTACTTCACCGAACAGTATTGTTCAATTTGAAGCACTCCTTCTATAGCTCTCAGGAAATCGGCTTTATTACTTGTTACCTGTTGTGGAAGTTTTATGGTTTAGTAAATTTAGCTTCCATCTTTTAGAGATGAACACATTTTTTAATATTACTTGATACCAGATTTGAATCTTAGCAATAACCGTTTAAATAAATCACTTCCGGCGCATTGCAAGGCATAAATGGAAAATAATATCATCTTAGCTAAACGAATTTTCGAATACTTCCTCGTATAATTTTGCCTTGACCATAATCTTACCCTCTAGTTATTCTGCGATACTAATAATCTTTTAAAGTGTCCAGGCAAAATTCTGCGAACTCAGAATGGGAAAATTTACCATACAAAATTGCATATTGTGACTTAAAAATTATTTAGGGTTAAGGTTAAAAATGATTATTAGTAAGGCTCATTGTAAAAGATTTCAAACGATCTTATAAATTAAACGAACTAGAGTTAGTCTAAGTCTTCAAATATATTTTTGTATTTTTCTTTTCGCAGCTCAAAATATTTATAAGGAAAATAACCATTTATCAGGTGCATTAGACCCTGACATTAGCTTTAGCACCTCCACCATTTTCAAAGAAGTAAGTCTGAGATTATGGCTCGGGAACGAAAACAAAGCCACATACGTATATTACAACTTCATTGATAACTTGCGGGGTTTTCTTTTAACATAAAGTGCTCTTGAAATATCATCAAAGACTTATGTTAATTTTGTATTCGAACGGTGGATAAATAATCCATACAGTGTGTTAAATGGAAGGCTTTAGACTGAAAATATATAAATAAAGGTGCACGGCTGGGTCGCATGAAACTTCATTGCTAGTTTGAGTGGATTTTTCTTTCAATTTTATCAAAAGTGATACCCGATGAAATAAACGTCTCATATGTTCAACAAAGTGCGTTCTCTAAAACGTTTAGTGTTATTCCTTCTCGTTGGAACTACATTAATTCTTCACGTGTTTTATTCATTCATACTGTCAGACTTTGGAACTCTTCACCCTTTCAAAGTAAAAATATTTTAAATCCCTCTAATTTTAATAGTGCAATCCGATACCATTTTTCCAACACATTCCACCAAACCTGAACCTTCATTATCAATTCCCTTTCTCACCTCATCATCTCCTCCAATAACGATGACCATCCGTTCATTAAAATAATGAACAGTTCTGTGTTTGGAAAGGGTGTTCATTTTGAATTATATTGTATATGAGAATATATAAATGTTCTGTACTTTATAAGTTGTTTATTATTTGCTGTGTATTTCATTTAAGACTTTATAAAAACAAACATTAAGAAAACCAAAATTCAATGAACAAATGAAAATGCTCACCTGCCCTCATGTGCTGAACGAGCAAAGTACTTTAGTACTAAAAAATGGGTTCAATTGGCGTTTGTTTTTAACTTTATTTATCAAATGAATTAATAATCCTATTGTTCATTATTTGGAACTCTAAAGTATGGTCTCCGTATGTACCTATATAATGTTAATTAGATTTAAGATTCTTTTATTTTTTTTCTGAACATAATACGCTAAGTAATATAAATGATAATATCTTAATGTAAAAGTACAACCCATTAATAGAAATAAATGAAAATGAAATGCAATAAATGAAAGGAACCGCCTTTGAGGCCCCAGTAATACCATTCGTAAAATGCTTCCGAACAAGTTTGAACAGTATGGAAATTAGTTTTTTTTTACGTTTAGGCGGTCATAACAAAAAATCTTTCAGAACAATTTTTCCCTACGAAAACAATTACAACAAATCAATCACTACCACTGATTCCCTCCGGAAAATCTTCCTGGTAGATGGAATGGTAAAGAAATGAAATATTTCAGTGAAACGGTTTGGTTTTTGTTTTGTGAAATTTTTTTTTTAAAATTGAAAATATATATATATAAAATATATAAAAAAATAAAATATATAAAATAAATCATTTGCTTTAATTCACTAGCAACATTTTATGACCAAAATTGAGTTCAACTTTTTGAAAATTTGTACGGTTTCGTTTTACGTATGGTAAAATACAATACTATGGTAAAATATAATACTATATGTTTTCGATTTTTTCTTAAAGTAAATTTTGATTGCCATGAAACAGCGGCTTTCGATACAGCCAATTTCCCTGCTGCTTAAATTCTTTGAAAACATTTTGTGAACTACAATGACTGGGACTGAAATAGGAAGTTAACAAAAGTGGCTTAAATATTATTTAATATTAGCGTACAATTAGAAAAAAAAATCTTAGCAGGTCGATGATCCAAAAATAAAGATACTGATCTCAGATTAATTACTGTTAACTACTCACTTTAACAATAGGTGGAACGGTAACGCCTTTAAAGACTTTTCTGTAAAATCGTAAAATGGGAGGTGATGGTTTTGAATTGAACGTGATTGATGAGGTTGTGATTTTGTGCCCATGGTTGGAAGTAGTGCTTGTGATATGCAGATCTTTACACTTCACATAAAGGCTGGAATTAGGTTCTTCAAAACTATTTTTTGTGGGTTTTGTGTGGGTACATCTAAGAAGTTTTAATGAACCAAACAAGTTTTCAAGCTAATTGGAGATAATATTTTTGGGTTTACCTAAACTGTAGGTATTAATAAATAGGAGGAAAAAAAAGGCGCGTAAAGAGGGAGATCCAAATCGTTTACACACTTAGTGGATGTAGATTATTTAAAGTTGTACATTTCTCAGACATATATTTGCTTCTCCTTCTACAGAGTGCCAATAAGAGCAAATTAGAGATTTTGTTGGGAGCACTGCTTGAACACTTGTAGAGAACAAAGCGCGCATAGGTCGTTTTAAGACAAATACCAGAAATGAAACTAGCATTTGATTTATTTTTTCCATTAGTCTACTTACGTTGTTTAAGACTCCACTAAATTTATGACACAATTTGAAAGCAGAAACTACTTTACGTAAGCTATACGCAATTCTAAAACGCAAATTTTCACGTTTAATTAGCGCAGCCCTAAAGCAAAACGTAGAAACATTGGCGGAATCTAAGCAAACGCCACAACAACTTACTAAATACGGCTGTAACTGTTAAGTGAAAAAGTACTAAGTATTATTTATAATGTTCAAATAACGTTATACAGTGAAGTCTCACTTATATGAACTCTCAGTTATATGAATTATAACCACAGAATTTTTGTACTGGAATTCAGTTATATGAACTGATACTCTTATAAATGTACTGCAGTGTCATATAAGTGAATTTGTGTTGAACATTTTCTGAAGTAAAAACAGTTATTTTGTCTAGACAGATTTTTTTACGTTTTATTTTACTTGATTGTATTTGGACGTGCAAGTCAGTTCGTGCTCATTTTCGAAGAAGCAACATCGGTTCGGTGGTGATTTGTTTTTTTTTTTTTGTGTAAAAAATACTAACGTTATAATGTCGATGGTTGCGCGGAAACAACGAAAAATTCCTAAGTGTTGGAATATGGAGGAAAAGGGACAGATTATAATGGAATTAGAAAAGGGGCAGTCTGCTAAAACTCTCTCAAATAAATTCAACATTGCAAAGTCCACCATTGTGGGAATAAAAAAAAACAGTGCAAACATTAAGTCTTTGACAGCTAAAATGGTTTCTGGAACCGCAAAACAAAAAAAGTTTCACCAAGGAGATTTTCCGGAGATGGAAAAGCATTCGTACAAGTGGTTTCTCAGGCAAAGAGAAGCCAATGTGCCCATTTCAAGTGAAATCTTACGAAATCAAGCTTTAATTTCGTTCAAACTCAAATACGGAGAAGAAAAAACCTTTTCTGCCAGTGACGGCTGGATGGCGAAATTTAAAAAGAGGTTTGGCATCCGATTGTTAGCCATATGCGGAGAAAAGCTATCGTCTCAGCCGGAACTTATTCCTCCATTTAAGCTTGAACTTGACCAGAAAATTAAGCAACGTGGACTAGAAAAGGAGCAAATCCATAATGCAGATGAGTCTGGGCTCTACTTCAAAATGCTTCCAGGTAAAACATTTGTATCCGCCTGTGAAAAAACTGCCCCCGGAAGGAAAATAGCAAAAGAGCGAATAACATTCTTAGCACTTACTAATGCTACTGGCACTCATAAATTAAGGCCTTTAGTTATTGGTAAAGCCAAAAAGCCAAGATCATTTAAAAATTTTGAAATTCCAGTTGATTCAAATCATTCAAAATCAGCTTGGATGAATGCTTCGATTTTTAGAAATTGGTTAATCGAATTCAAAGTTAATTCTCCATTTTTTCAGGTCCAAAACCATCTAGTGGAGAGTGGATATCCTCCAAAAGCATTGCTTCTTTTGGATAATGCTCCTAGTCATCCTTCTGCCGATGAGCTGATTAGTGCTGATGTTCTTGCCACCAAACGTCACCGCACTTATACAGCCCATGGATCAGAACATAATAAGGCTGAAAAAGCTGTATTACCGCAATTTTTTACTGCATAACATTATAACACGAGGGGAGAAGAGTATGTACGACCTTTTAAAAGCAATAACTATAAGAGATGCTATTTTATATTTAGCCAGTGCTTGGGAGATAATCAGAGCAGATACAATCGCAAAATGTTGGCGTGAGATATTTTACAATCCTGATGAACAGGACTTAACTGAAGAAGATGATGTGCCTTTGTTTAAGTATTTTCAAGCAATTCAGCCCGAACTAGCTGATGCTGCTCACATGAGCTTAGCGATGATGAAAGAAGTCGCCCCTGATGAAAATGTCGGCAATCAAGCTTGGAAAGAGTTAGCAGAGGACCCCATGCCTATAACACAAGATACCGATGATGATGATGACGATTCACTAAGCCATGATACTCCAGAGGATAAAACAACAAAAAGAGTTCAGCTTGGGGAGGCAATGAAAGCTCTTAACACACTGATGGATTGGGCTTCAGAAAATGAGCGTCCTTACGAAGAACTACTGATGCTGAGAAAAATGCGTGAAGGAGCTATTGAACTTGGATTTAAAAAAACTGCTCGAACAAAAATATCCAACTTCTTCAAACGAGTTTAGCTCAACAAAATTAAAGCGAATTATTTTCTGTATTGTAACATGTAATTTAATTTCATTACATTATCCGCTTCAATAAAATATAATTTTTGCTACATAGTTCCAATATATGAACTTTTCGGTTATATGAACTAGCCCAACAATCATTAGTTCATATAAGTGAGACTTCACTGTATTTAAATTATTATTTAAGTCGGAAAAGGAGTTTTTGAGATATGAGCAATTTTTATGAACTCCATTTACAGGCAATTTGAATAGAAAAACGAAGTCATTCGCTCGCAGGTAAACAATGTCCATACAACCTTTGAAATTATTTTTTATATTTAATAGGACCTACAGTTTTGGAAAAAAAATAAAATTTTCAAAAAGACAATTATTTGCATTTTTAACGAAAATATTCATCAGTTAGGTTCCCCCCTTTTATTGACCTTTAGAGAACAATAGCCAGATAATTCACGCAACAAATTCGAAATAAATGTGATATTCCGATTATTTTCCTAGGATCAGCTGATTGATTTTTCTATATTAGGTACTCTTACTTCGCCTAACTACTTGCGTCTTCTCACATTTTGTTTACACTTAATTACATCTTGAAATATCATCTCCAATTCTATTTGCTATATGACTAACATCTACGTAGAGGATCGTAAAAGTGGTATGTTGCTTCACAAAGCAAATAAATCCGACACTAGCTAAATATTTGCCAAAAACCATAAAATTGTGTACCCACATTAAACATTCTGTTACTCTATTTATATTTAACTAGTTGCAAAGATATTTCCCACAACAAAAATCGTGGGTCTACAGTTAGTACATTTCAATGGCACACATTATCATCAGAACCACCGCTGAATTTACTCATTAGCACCCATCACCCTCCTCGAGATAAGAGATGGCCGCAGATAAATTAAAACCTGGCTTCATCAAACGAGTAAAAGTACAAATAAAAGTAAAAGCAATCTGTGCAAAAAGAAACAATAATGATCTGCATCAATATACGCAACATTTAAAATATCGTGCGAAGAAAGCGAAGCCGCACATTCAGCAAGTTCATTAATCACCATATTCTCATAACAGTACACACATCTTAAAGATACTCGTAAACAAGTAAAAAAAAATCCAAATTTTCAGTCACTTGAACCGATACAATTATAGCGAGTTTGCATATTACAACTATACCTTTCAGAGGCAGGTATAGGTACGTAAAGCCGAGTGAATGCAGAATGCAAATACAAATTAAAAGGAAACCGCAAAGCAAACAATATTGGATATATGAAAAGTTCGACAAACTCAAAACTAATGGCATCATATGGAGTCGATGAACACCGAACCAAAAGAGTGTAGACACCGATAATAGGATCACCTCTACACATAGCACCTTTTTAGCTAGCGGTTTAAGCAGCAAACAATAACAAATAAGAGTGTACTCACTTTTCCGTAGTATCGAAATGGCACATCCTCATGAACGACATAAAGGTAATCTGCTAGATACTTTGCTGTCGGTATCTCCATCTTTGGGCAGATCTTACAACGCTTGTATGGATAGCAGAACTTTTCATTTTCTTGCATTTATGTAGGTATGTTGCTGGTCAAATTTCGCCGTGAGATCTTATGACAAGGTATATAGCCAACGAAACGTTACACAGATAAATCTTTCAACCGAATCGATTCCGAATTAAAGAACTACAATGCTCACATAGTGTTTCAGGCTGGGCCTTACAATTTGTTTATCAAACTACAACGACAACGACAACGACGACGACGCTGATGACTCTTCTGTGTCTATGACCGAATTTGCCCGCCGAACAAAGGAAGTGCAAAATTGGGTAACGCGCCGCTCTAGTAAGCAATTGTAGTTGATTCTATCACTTATTCTCTGCACACTCACATTAGGGCGGGAGGAGGAAAATATGATTTTTTTTCTTTTGTCATTCAAAACTTCTTAGAAACGATGGCAATAAATTATTTTCACTTTGACACCGCAAACAACTTGGCTATATTCATCTGCAAAATGTGCACGTTTCGCAATTCGAATTCGAAATCATATTTGACTTTGATGGTTCGATAAAAATTCTACCCGAAATTTTCGTCCATAATGCAAATAATCTGTCAGCGAAACTTGGCTCGTACTCAAAATAAAATTTAACTTGGATCGAACTGTGACAGTTCCTAAATCAGTACCAAAATCACACTAGCCGTTAATCAAACTAAATCACTTTTTACAACTAACTGCGTGCTGCGACAGCAAAAAGACAAGAGGAAACTTCACTTATGGCAAGCGGTCTTATTAATGCAAAACGAAAGACTAAACTTGTCTACACAAATTCGAATCTCGAATCCGCGGCTTTGAGGTTTCAAATGCTCAGCGCACGTATGGGTGGGAAACACTAGTGCCGTGAAGTTTTCCTACTGGTCGTGCAGTTTCGTTACATTTGAGTGATTCCCTTTTAGCACTTAGGTTTCCATCGACACCTGCTGCTGGCGTCGTGTCTGGAAGAAGTACGCAATATCATTGTTTTAGCGGGTGCACTGCAATTAAATTGCTTTTAATTAAATGGTAATTTTATGTTCAGGGTTCTGCTCTTCAGGTTGGGGGAGTTCTATTCAAAAGAACTACACGGAGGCAAAGATTTTTTCTACACAATTATGTGAAACTTAGACATTTACGTTGTATAGAGAGGGGGAACAATTTTCTTGTTCAAATTATTCAAATAAGAGTGCAGTAGTGTGATGAGATGCCTGGGGTGTGTGGATCTATGTTCATGGCCACATTTTATTGGATAATATATCTTTTAACCGGATGGGGTGTTAATTTGGGATGCGACATAGTGCGACGTAATAACGTTTAAATATCCTACTGCAGTGTGCAACATAGGTTCGAAACATAGAACGGCTCAGGGCGTTTACTATGAAACGGATGGATTTTTCTTGTTCCCGGTAAGCTCGAATTTGGCCTATTTCCTCCTTGTTCAATGTCTTTCCTTTACCCATAGTTGTGGATTGTATGAAGTTTTTTTTCTTAAGCACCCTAATACTCGGAGTATCCTTTGATTTGATAGAAAACATATGGTAACAGGTAGATTTAGCTACTGTTCGTAATCAAGTGAGACAAGAAACAGGTAAATTTTACAACCTTTTTGAAGAAAAGCGTCATAAAAGTTGCATTTATCAACTTTATCCCATTTTTTTACAATATAAACAAACATAATATAGGTATCCTTCATTTTGAAGTTTGAAAAATATCGCCTGGGCACTCATTCCGTAATTTTTCAGACGATTATCGTCGAAACGATAGACCTCAAAAAGTAGCAACTGAGTGCCAAAATTACGAGTTTCAGACCTTAATCCAGTTCATTTTCCACAAATGTAATGAAAGCTGACGACAGTGAAACAAAATCAGCCAGAATATATCTTCTAATGGTCATCAAAGTTTCAAAAACGATATCGTCCCTTGGACGTATGACTTCGATTTCTGTGTACAACAATATATGATTAATAATAATCGTTTCCTTGAAAATGGAACTGTAAAAAACACAAATAACATCTTAAGGTTTTTTTAATGCGCCCGCTCTTGCGAACGTATGACAAACATCCGAGAGTATAACTGTCATGAAAGAGCTTCTCAATTGGCCTTAATGGATATCTACTGATATGGTGGAAGGCAAAGTTCAAAAATGAGAATTCTCAACCATACTAACCGCGAATGTACAGAACAACTTAGCACTAAGAATGATTAGGAGATGAAGAAGTCTACACCCCATGACCTAGTTAGCTCAAATAGCTGAACAGCGAAAAGGATTTTTACAAGAACTCTTTTAAATTGCAATCGAATAAAGCCAGACAATAGATGTTAGTTAGGCTTCGGGAGCTTTGACAGAGTCAGGTTAAACTCTCGCTGACTAAAAAGGCTCGCACTTTTAAATTGCCATATATCAATATGGGTCTAACTATATAGACAATGACATGACACATGACAATTGTAAGACTTGGACTCCAATTTTTGTCAAATATTCTGTTACAGAAATAAAAAATCAATTTTTCCATTTTCCTTTTTTCATTTCGTCATACTTGGCACGTTCAGAATTTCCCGATGGAGACCTCTCAATAAAATCCAAAAAATATCCCTTAGGGACGTTTGCTGATTCGACTCATAGCGAATTTAAGTGCCACGTAAACTCTTATGGGACAGTTTATGCCCTAAAAAAAGTAGCCTATAAGTATTTAAGTAGAACTTAAATCATTAAGAGTCGTATGAGCAAACGGCCCTTAGAAGTTTAAAGAACTATTCCTCATTTTTGTGGATTAATCTAGTCCGCAGTTCTTTCTCCAGACATTAACCATGAATAAGGCATTTCTCAGTAGGTTCCTAATAGAGAAAAGGACTTAAGCCGTTGCAAGCAGTGCTATATCAAGTACATATGCAATTGTTGTGACTCAATTAAATTCTAGATTAAGGAGGGGTTAATCTAATTTCGGATATCTTTGCCTTAGTCCCTTTTTTTGAACATTTAAATCACGCTGTTGATAAATAGTGTAAATAAGTCTTAAACGAAGGTGGGGTATTATTTGCACAATTTTACCATTTTTAAATGCCCTCACAACAAACAAGGTTAGGATACTAAGTTTGAAGTCGTTTTACTAGCTATTAGTAAAAATATAACTGAAACTTAACGCCATAGTGCCGCACTAATAATAATATTTAGAGTCTAGGCTTTATTTTACAAACTCACAATGGCGAAATTGTCCATATAAAATTAACAATTCTGAAAAAAATATTTAGGGCGAAGGTTGAAAATGATTATTAGTAAGGCCCTGTTCCTTCACATCCTCCCATAAGGCTACCTATATTTTTCAGGTCATTAAAGTATTTTGTCCTTCATATTTTTAAAGTCGATTTTATAAATGTAAACTGATGATGAGAGTTATTAAGAATTCTTCGGCGGACTAAGTCGAATAATATTTTATATCAACGGAAATCGTTTGCTTAGTAAATCTAATATTCTAAATATTTTTTTTTTTTTTTTGAAATAAAAATATTCCATTCACATTTTTTGACTATAAATTTCTCGACGTAAAACTTTGAATTCGCAAGGGAAAAAATTTACTAACTGCTACCATTAACAGAAGTCAAAATTCCTCTATACCAAAAATAATGGATGTAAAATTCTTCTATGTATATCAATAAAAAAAAAACAAAATTCCAACTTAAGGTTTCTTTCGCACTCAGGTGGCGCCTCTCGCGAACGTTTGACAAACATCCGAGAATATAACTGTCATCAAAGAGCTTCTCAATTGGTCGTTTGCATAAAATTGTAGATCTCTTCCATTCGTGTCAGAAATCAAAAACTCACACAAAACGAATGGTTGTGAGAAGCTAGGCCTACGGACCTGTTGCGCCAAATATTTATTTTATTTTTTTGTATACAGTGAACGTCCATTATAACGAATTTGCGATATAACGAAAGCTTTTCAGATGTACATTAGTATCTCTATATAGCCAATGGTGCCCACGATTTGATATTCGTTAATCGATTTAATTTAACATCAAATAAAACCGGTTGAATAAACATATTCTTTAATGACTTAATTTTTTTTAAAATACAGTATAAAGTATCGATCGATATAACGAACGCGCTCGATATGTGAATGGCATCAAACAATTTATATCATTCGTTATACTGGACGTCCACTGTATAGATATCATATTCCATTACTTGGGCGTTCTTTTCTTATTATTTTTCCACATTTTTAGCTCATTTCCAAGAGGTAGGTTTACCTCGAATCGTTCTGAAGATGAAGAAAAACAATTAATTAATTAAATAATTATCGGTGGCTTTTTATTAGGGTAACTTCAGAGTATTCTACTTTAAACAAACAACATAACACAATCCCTGTTGAAAATGGAGGGTTTCCTAAATTTGATTTGTTTCGCCAAAAAAACAATTAGAAGGGTATGAAATGTGACTCACCAACCTGCAACAAAATGTAATTCTAATAAATGGATATTTTTAGCAAAACTGTTTTTCGAAAACCATTTAAGCGAACCTTTAAACACGCCTTATACATTTCCCTCGTCTCAACGAAATGAAGGATTTCCGTTCACAATAATCATATACTTGTCTTATATTTTAATCATACCTAGATTCCGCATTTCAACATTTCTAATTTCTCAAATCGAACAAACCTTTAGCCCAATTTTACCCACTAACCTACAATAGGAAAAAAGAAACATCCATTCAATTAATCAAGTAATACGAAGACTTTCAAACACCACTGTCATCTATGGGAATAAATAACAAGAAGTACCTACCTAATATCTGTGGCAGCTGGCAGCATACCTTTTCTCAGACACCACATTACTACTCCACTTATACAACAAAAGTGGAGGCGCGTAAAGCTCACCAGTGTTTAATTAAAGCAACAACGACAGTCTTGAGTAACGATTCGATACATGCCACAGTGGTCCATCCATGTTTGGGTTTTCTATTTGCAGTCTTTGATTGCTCGCAGAGCTGTTTTTATTCTCACTCACTACATCCATTATTGTCCGTTGCTTTTCTTTTCTTGTCCCCACTTAACCATTCTTCTTTTCGCAACCAACAACGCGTAGGTGGATGTGATACAAAGCGATAGATATTCGAATATTAATAATTTCAGAAAGAACACTTCATGAATACTTAATGGGTGTCTTTTACTGTAATAAACAGAAAGCAATAAACTTGAACAATGCGTAACTACGTGCGGTTAGACCTTAGGCAATTGAGCAATGCTTGGGACGTTTAAAACTTTGTTTTGTTTATGCTATAAGCAACAACTCTGAATGCACTCGAAAGCAACACAATGATGTTGCGAAATTTTTTGGAAATTATTCCTCACTGAACACCTTTAGCAGTCAAAATTAAATGTACACAGAGATTGCAGTTTACTCGCAAAGCGTTTCGCTTCAATTCGGTTCAAGTATTAGATAACTAATTAAAATTCTAGGCAGCATTTGTTGCGATAAAGAAATTTTACTCGAAATACTTTAATTGATGAATAGGCAGTCATAATTCGTTGCTCTTTTTGTTTTCAACGTAAACAGAATTGGTGTTAGTAGACGTAAAAGCGGGTCCTATCTGGCAGTCTCGAAGGCGGTTAATTGAGCGCCACTGTGATAGGAAATACATAATTAATAAAAATTGATATAATCAAGGTGGAATGATAGTTCAAATAGCTTGTCGAAAATACTTTATCATTGTATTTTTGTCGGGGTATTAGGCATGTCAATTGTGAAAAACGATGCGATCATCGGCATGCCACCAAGTAGGGGTTGCGATGGCCGTTTCTGATCAAGATTTATTAATGGATTAAACGTGAAGACATCACGTTCATTTGGCGACCTTATGTTGTTTAATGGGTCCGATAAATTGATTATGGCAGCTCTGCATATGTGGACAATTTTAAGTCAAGCATGTTGCCTTCCGGAAGAAAAGGAAACAACGAATAAGGGAAAGCTGTCAAAATAAATTGAATTGAAGAAAATAATTCTAATTTTAGAGACAAAGAAGTTCTCTTTCTATGATTTATATCATTTTTGAAGTGAAAACTCCTTGGGCATTTTTGAGATGGGAAAACGCCATTGAAGTCGCGACACCAATGTTCCGCCGCCAGTGTTCGCGTTGTCAACCACTTTTGACGAAAAAAATGAGTAACATGAAAAGTGCAAAATTCTTTAGGCGCGTTGGGCTTTTTTGAGATGGGAAAAAAACAATGAACTCGCGATTTCGATAATTTGGCTGTGAATACAGGTGAGCTACAAAAAAATATGTTGCTACTGGCCGGCCAACATTCCTTTTGCTTTTATGGGCATCGCGCTGTTCAATTGTTGTGTGTTTGGTATTGAAATTGTTTGGTTTTTGTTTAGGCTTCGATTTAATTAAAAATAAAAAATTATGAAATACACATTTTGGAATAGCGAATTTTTGCATTTAAGTCCAATTCCTGAACTCACATATTCTAGAAAAGAAATGAGCATATGTGCGTGACTTCATGAATTTTTCGGGAAAACAGCTTTTAGGCAGCCGCCTTTCCACTGGGGAGTTATATATCTTTGTATTCCATTATCTTTAGTGTTCCGGCACCAATGTTTGTGTTGCCAACCACTTTTGACGAAAAATGCCAAAATATTTTTATTTTTTTTTGGTAAAGTGGAACAATAAATCAAAAACTAAACACAAATATAAAAAAATAAACAAAAATAATTTTTATTTTTACAACAACAAACCAAACAGCTTCAAATGTGTTCCCAATTTCATTCCACTTACTGGAAGTGGACGCTGGAATTATTTTTGAAGAATGACAGAAAAAGTGTTCGGAAAATGGACAGTGTTTGAAGGTGGAAACACATTCTTTATTTTATTTTTTGGCAAACATTTTTTAAGATTGTTTAATAAAATTAAAAAGTCAGTACGTTGAATCAAAAAAAAATTAAAAACATGTTTAAAATAAAAAAGAAAATGCCTTTTGAAAAAAAAAACCTTAAGGCCTAGCTAATGAAATAATCTTTTGTAGTAGTAGCTTATAACAATGAATAAAAAAAAAACTTCATTTAAAAGTATTTCCTACACAATAAAATATTTCCGGACGATAGAAAAAATACACACACAAAAAAAAATGTTTTCACTTCTGTCGGCACTCTTGGAGTGCCACTGTTTTTTATTTTTATTGGAAAAGACCAATTCCAGGTCAATTCTTAACAACAAAGACGAGTCTGCCCCTAACATGGGACTGGCACCTCCTATTTTGTTTTCTCCACAGTAAAAAATCGAACATCATTGGTAATTGGTTAGGAAGTTATAGTCCTTAAGGAAAGTAAAAAATTGTGGTGAACAAGTCAGTTTGAAAAATGTCAAAAGTCAGTTTAACAATTTATACTTCTCTTACAAACGTGAAATATTGACAATTGATACGACAGACGGTTCGTGAATTATGAAAAACATCCATTTAGTGCCATTTCATTCCTTGTTGGTGGGCGTCTACATAGCTGGCTCGATAGCGGTTTGGTCTGTGCAATGTCAGTCCAGAACGTTTTATTTACATAGAATAACATAAAATAACAATTCCATAAAAGGTGCCGTACCATAATATGCCGAAAAACTAATGGACTTGGACTGCTAGTTCCAACAGAATTAACGATCGAGTTCAACACACCTTAACTCAACAATTCCAAATCGACAGCAGTATCCACAATTTTTTATTAACTTTAAAGTCGTAAATGACCGTGAGAATTTGGAAGAAAATATACTGCGCCGTAAAAAGTTTCAGGTGTTACTCTTAAGCTCGAAAAGTAAAAACAAATAAACACACTGAGACCCTGAGCACAAATCGAGGCTTGAGGCAAAGTTCCATCAGGCAGCAAATTAGGTAAAATGAACAAATCTGCCTCGAATCATCAGGCCGAACTATATCTAGTACATATTCGAACTCAACTGAAAAACCAAGCAGAAAAGGGAAACATCTTCTTTGAGTTGAGGTAGTAAGATGTGGTTTAGCACCAAACTGACACTTTTTGCAATTTAATCACTTACTTGTCTAAGGAGCACTAAAAAGTGTGGCCAAATCAAGTGCTGTGGATTGTTTTTTATTAGCTTGCAGCATGCAGACATAAAATATGCTTTAATGGTATACTTACCAAGAAAATACAAATTTGCGTAGAGTATGACGAACAACACTTTTTTCAGGCAGGACAAAACCTTTATTTGGCTTGTACAAATTCGTCAACCCGACGGAATGGCCGAAAAGTTATTCAAAAAGCTTCCATTGTTTGAGAGTCATAACCCCTAGGGTATCACGATAGATCTAAGTACAAAATGTTGTTGTTTCTTCAAAACCTTTCGGATAACCTTACTTAAACGATTTAAAAAAGTTCTAAAATAACATTCATTTCAGACACTTTTCGTTATGTTTTCAGTTTGTCGTGTGTCCGACTTCCGGCTATACGACAACTCGTAGGTGTCTTCAATTCATTGCCTTGAAGAATAAATCTCCCTACCAAAATGCATATTCAAGTTTAACGCCCACCATTCATTGATTTTGTATGTAAATAATCGAATATTATGCTATGGCTATTTAGTTTATCAGCTTGCTTTCAAATTTATGCAAATTTTAAATAAGGTTGCTTTTTAATTAGTTTTGTCCATCATACAACAATAGCGAGTATTACACAAATGCACATAATTTAAGTGCATGCAACGATGGGGCGCACTTATAAACCAAGCTGCAGTTCAGGTTTCAGTGCGTGCGATGTGCATATGCCCGACCAAACACATTACAACAAAAGACAGCCAACTACATAGCCCCGACTACCAACAAAAACTTGCCATAATATTATGATTACTGCAGACTTTCCGATAGGCTACCTAAGAGGATCAGTGGTATTCATCTATACCATGTCTTGTCTTACGTATGTACTTTTTTGACGTCAGTTGTAGGTACTTTAGATTCGCGTGCATCTAGAAGCAAACGTAAAACGTTGCAAGTCGGTGCCATATATCACTGGCTCTTAACAAATGACAACTTCACTTACGTCATGCTTTATAGGCAAGTGTTTCTCCTCTTGGCGTCGGCCACGAATTGTTAGTGATCCACAGACACGGTGTGGTGCGGTTGCCTTATCTCTGCGAATCGCACTTCAGTACAAATCCAGAGTGATTCACTAATGCATGACACTATTATGTCAACAGATCGCTGGGTGCATTTTAGATCGCGAAACTGTCCAATAGGGTGTATAGAGGAAATCTGAACCGAGCTCGTTTAAGAGTTGCAAAGAATGTCTGGCATCGGAGGTTACAGTGACAAAATTTGAAATACTGAAACTGAAATCCGTTTTCCTCATTGTGCTGTGAGGTGTGAAGAAGATTCTCCAGTTACTTTGGTGAAAGGCGAATGGAAAGAGTCGGTTTACTTTTTTCCTATACCGGACTGCAAATTACGCAGGTAGAGATGGATTTTTCCTTCAAAAAGTTTTGCTTGATGGAGATACTATGAGTAAGTTTTAGAGGAAGATGAAGAAATCCTTCAGAAAATATCACCCTTGAAGTAAGCAGTGTTATATTTTGTTTTTAATTTAAAAGCTATTTAAGTTATACAACACAGTGAAAGTGGGAAAAAAACTATAGGACCAATTCTTATTTTTGCGTAAAAGTTCTGATATCTATTATTAAGTTAGTTCAAGTAAGGAAATGTATATCTCACATGACTCTTTTGGATTTTGAACATTCTTTGAACTTGTTCAGCATTACACAAAAGTATGTTTTATGTTTATAACAATGCGTCCCTTTTAAATGATTTAACATTAAGTTGCTATAATTTAAAGTCAACATGTAAACACACAGAAATCAATAATAACTTTTTTACACAAATGTCAAAACGTAGAATCTCTAAAAAGACATGACAAATCCATAAGACATAACCAAAAAATAAGCACGTCAGAAAAAACCGCCAATAAAGCAACACACGAAAATTGGAATTTATTTGAACGACATAGTCTGATCGCGACCGGATGCATTATTATAACGTCTCCGAAATTTCGCCTGGGTGAATAATGCGATAGATTGAAACAGCCCAATAAAACTTCCTACATTGGTGTTGGGTTCTATAATTTTCCGTGACCTTGATGCGAGCAAAATCCGATCAAATACGCAAAATCCACGTTCGCAATGGGGACGTTCAAGTATCTAGTTTAGTAAGTCTGACAGCTGCCCGACTTTATGTCACAGTTTTGATTGACCTAAATCGGTCACATTGACAGCTTTTTTCAGTTGACGTTTATGGAGGGGCTGCGCACGAATCAAGTCAAAAAATTAGTGACTGAGTAATAAGTTGACAGTTCGCATAGTATGTAGCTATAGTAGGAAACATGACGTTCCCAACCGAGCTAGTTTTTGCGTTCAGGTTACAATCAAACCTAGTCGACTTAAAATACTTAGATTTTTAAATGTTTGTTATGTTTGTCAAACTGACAGTCAGCTGAGAAATAAAACGTATAACGTTCAGCATTTTCTCAAGTCAAACTATCTGCATTGTGTTGTTTGAAAATATCTTGTCAGTGATTTGTGACCATGCATTAAAATAGTACTTAATTGAAAAGTAATATTTATAACCAGCCGTACTAATAACAAATTTTATTCTCGACTTTAAATTTACGGAAGCTCACAGTTGCGAAATTTGTATGTAAAATACAGCCACAGTGAACTACTAAAATTAAGAGTCGAAACTAAAAATGTTTATTGGTAAGGCCCAATGACTTAACAAAATTACTGTGATACATTTATAATAACCTAGCATACAATTTGTGGAAGTATCTACTTTAATTAATTTAAATTTCGGTCTGTCCATGTCTATTTGTTGTGTGTGATATGAGCCTTTTACATTTCAAATCGGGGATCGTTTGTGCCTTGTTTATTTTTAATAAAACAAAAAATATGTTTACCTAATTTTGAAATTAGTAGATACTTGCCGGCGTCTTGGATTCATGTCTCGCGGGAAACCTAGTACCTATGGGATATTATATAATATGTGTCTATTGCAAATAAGTAAAAAAAAAATCGTTTTAGGATTTAAAACTGTTTGATGATTGGTTTTCATGTTCCAACTACCAATGCCTGCATGGATCTATGCGTACAAAATTCCTGCGAGGTCTTCTTGTATTTAGTAGCCGCCTAATTTCCCACTGTGCAATGGGTTCATTCGATGAACGCCTCCCAAAAGTATACTAATATTTTTGAAGAGCATACACTCAAGCGAATGAGTAATATAAATGTAAAAGATGTTTGCATACCATGGGGCATAAGAAATTCAACTTCTTTAGATGGAGATGCGAAATAAAATGGAACAAAAATACTGACTGGCGCGGTGTTTTTTTTTTAAGGGACAGATTTCCAATATCATAAAACACATCCAAATAAATTTATTTTATGCCATGACTGATATAATTTCTGGCATATATGCTCTGCGTATGGCTCAACAACAGTGCAAACTCTTTTTTTTAGTTTTTTCCAGCAGTTGGCGCCAGTTCTTTCCGTTTTTATTATTTGATAATTTTTTTTTTTTTTTTCAATATATTGGTCCTACTACACTTCGACATGGCATCGTCCTGGGCTCTAATCGCGTAATTATTGAAACGATTATAATCGAAACGATTGCACAAAACGGTATCGGTTTTAGTTTGCTTCATATAACAGCATCGTCGCATCGTTCAATCGAATCGTTCATCGAATGCAATTTAGTGACTGCATTTTTTTCTAATTGCATTAGAAATTTATTCTTTTACAACTCGGATAAGAACAAGTCGTTCCAAACAAAATATAAGTGTGTGTCTTCTTATAAAAAATATGTATACTTCTAATTAAAAGTGACAAAATGCAGCAAAAACTATGAAACGATTGCAAAATAGCCATCGTTCAATCGAATCGTTTCGACGAGAGTTTTTGACGTTTGAATTAGTAACGTGCAGCAACAAAAAACGACGATCGTTTCGGCGATTATCGTTTTTTCGTCGTTACACGAAGTAGAAGGTTCGTCGAAACGATGTCGTTCCATCGTTTTGTGCTTACGCGATTAGAGCCCTGAAATTCATCTGAAAGCCGAAATCCTGGTTGGGCTGTAAACGTTGGGTAACGTTGGAACCCACGTAAAACACGTGGAAAAATTTGTACATTTTCCCCGAGCGATTAAATCGGTGATTGGTATGCGCAAAAAAAAATCCTTCAAAAGCCAATGTGGCGGTTCCAGCTTTTCCGGTAAGCTGGGACCGCTACAAAATCTCCCACTTCCCGAAGAGCGAAAAAATCAAGAATAGAGCAATTAATTAGCGATTAAATAGCAATTAAATCCCATGTAGTTTGTTTTGCGAAATTCCAATGTGGCGGTTCCAACTTTACCCACGTTAGCGTTTTGCAGATATGGACGAATATTTGTAAAAAGACGAAAAAAGACGAAAAATTTGCATTTCCTTTTGATATTGTTCAATATATATAATATAGATTTCGAGAGTTATTCAATAGATGACCGCCATATCTGATTTATGCGTTGTTTGCTCGATTTGTCAAAGAGTTTATTTACATGCATTTTTAGAGTTAAAGCCTTTCAAATTTCGTAATATAGTATATAATTTATAGCTTAGTACTAGTGCTTAATTTACCTCTTAATTTTCCATGAATCAATTTCTTTGCGTAATCTAGCGTAATTTGGCACTTTTTGTATAGTTTTTTTTTCTGTTTCTCCTTGTAGTTAAAATGACCTGGCAGCACTGGTTGGCGACATGTACCGTACGTTAATAGTACTGATGGTGAAATGACAAACGTAAGTCTGGACTTGGTAAACAATAAAATTAAAGTAAGCAAATCAGCTGTCAAATTGTTTGTCGCTGGAGAAAGTAATTGATTGCAAATATTTGCAAATAAAACCCATATGATTGTGAGAAAATATGGGTAGGTAAAAAAAAGCTTAGCCATCAGGAAAGATTCATTATCATTTTGGGAACTATATTCAAATGCAACAAGCAGTTAACACTATACCTTCCGCTTCCATAAGTGACTTTCTCTTATACTTCAGAGTATTTTTTTTATTTCTAATATCTACTGGCTTTAAATTTTAAAAATACTCCTATAAAAAAAGAACGCAGATGTGTATTCTATCAGCCCATTCATTTGGCAACAGTTTATTATAATCTCAAAAATGTTTTTAATAATTACAAATTGCAAATACGTCCAACATTACAAAGATCAACAGTATATATGGGAAAATGTGCATATAACATGCACGTATAGGTCCTGATAGAAAAAAGGTACCAAAGGCTTTTCCGTTTGCATTGCATTGATTGTATTTAACTGTATGACTCAAACTCGGTTTTGCCAGTAATATTGGTAGCACATTATGTAATCGTCAACGATCATGGCGACAGTATCTCCAACTGACGTTTCGTGGCTGCAACGCGGCTTATAATCAACTGTCCCCTAGTCAAAGTCTATGGACTATGGCCCAACGAGTGATCGCGTGAGTCGAATTTAAATCTGGATAATAAATTAGAGTTTTCCCAATTGGTTGTTCAATACTAGTAATTTACTTCTCAACTAAAATTACACCAAAGAGTAGCGGATTTGCCTCTCTTTAAGAAGTGCACATTTGCTTATTTTCGATCAAAAAAAAAGAAGTCTGTTTCGTACTATTCGGCGGATCGCGTAGACAATTTCTTAGAAACTGTTGAAGTAGGGATGTTTTAAACTGTGTGAGGAGTGCCTAAGAAAAGAAAACGAAAGCATTATGATCTTGGCAAGCAAAATCCAATAAAAGATCGTTACAAGTTCTCGCTCTTTAATATTTAGCATAGTTGTCATTTTCTAAATAGAGATTCATAAGAATTTATGAATTTAAATATAGAACTTGTTTAACCTCCAACTTGAATCTACTTCACCGAATATATCACGGAACAGACCCATTTTCGTAAACTCGTACAATATTTTTGTATGATGTAAATATAAAATGAATACCCCAAGCTGAATTTCGGATAAGGTGTTCTTCCAAGCTGGAAAAGTTTTGTGTAAGCCTTTCCATCTGTCCTATTTTTCTAGACTCTGTTGGCTACAACATGAGGCGTGTGTTCGTCCCAAACTTGGGTACAACTAGTAGGTAAAACTTTAGTATATAGATTGGGGTACCGAAATCCATATCGCACCATGATCCAAAATCGTGCGTTAGAGCTTAAAGCAGACACGAATATTGTGAATTTCATAAAATCGCTTAAACATCGCAGAAATGGTATGTTTGGTATGGTTCTATTGTTTTTTCACAAGCCCAAATTAAAATTCCACCTGCATTCTACACTCCAACAATTCCAAGAATTAAATTTAATTAAATAATGCCGGGAATGCACATCGGTTGACCCTATTTTCGGTCGTACTATAAAATATAGAAATTCATTCATAATACGAATGTGAAAGGTCTTGTCTAACTCTGTGCAATTTACAGAAATTTGAAATCAAAATGTGCATCGAAATCTTCCATAGTCTATATAGTCCTTTTCTTAATGCCTAGTGCAACGCTCTTTGAATATCCATATCGCACTAAAATCTAAGGGTAGTCTAAACCTCTTTAGCGCGTGTTAATTATTAAAAAATAATTATTACAGCTCCCTAAAAGAGGCAGGCTTTCGACAGACGTCGCGTCGTCGGTCAGTTTCTCTTTCAAACTGTCTTTGTTAAACTAATTCAGAGATAATTACAATTGACAGCGATTACGAACAATCCCCTTCGCTGACCCGCATTCATTAGCGCTAACCTAAGCAGAATTCTTTTGTTTTCGTTTTTTTTTTTTTCCAGCACGCATTCATCCCACATAATCGTTGCAGTATTAACCAATATTCAAATTGATAATAATTAAATTGACCTATCTTTCAACTCATTAATCAGGCCCATTCCCATGTTGCCATGCCACTCTGCCACCGGAGACACAAAAACAAAAAATGCAAATTGCAAGTGAATTACCCAACTGAAAGCTTTACTACGTAAAACGCGTTTAATTCGACAGCAAGAAACGAACAACTCTTACACAAAGCCGTACATCGACTTGGTTTTGTCACTTTATGAATGGGAAAAAAACACTCACATCCAGTGGGTATATAATAGTCACCATCCTGTGCTTATCTAGACATGGCACTTACACTCATTTCAAAGATCTTGATGCATATGACATTACAGCGGTTCAGTTTGATTCTTGCACAAGATTGAAGTGACTTCGGGAAGGTTCCAATTTACATTGCATTACAATGGTTTCTGCTGAAAGCCAAGCAGCAACTTGTAGCTTCTTTTGAGCAAGCGCACTTTTCCGCATTATTTCGCAATTGCAATAAAAACCGTGCGAATTGGCGTGGGTGCGAATCTCGCTTGTGGATCTCCGTCTGGCCTAAGTATGCAAGAGTGCGCGCCCATTATTCCATTGTTCGACTGAAGCTGAAATTGCCGTTGAATATGATTATGCGCGGAGCCATGTGATAATCTGTCTTAATGGACTGCATGGACGACAAATATTGATTGCAGCGATTGCTCCGTACAACTGCATGACGAGTCAAACCGTATTCATGTGTCATTCACCCCTCTGCGAGCAAGGTCACACAACCAAATACGAATTCACTGGGAGCGGTTTGGTTAAAGAAATATGAATACCTCTTCCGGATATTTTATAAGTTTATCCACAAGCACTTGGTGCTAAAGACGCAAGTCATATTGCATTAGGTTGCATATAACAGAATGCAACGCAACCATTTCTACCACAGAAACCACTCGCTGCGAATAAACATAACCGTGCAGTATCAATTGACTATTCATGGTGTCGCAGATGAGCGACGAGACGGATATGCAATCAACGCCATGAAATATTATGCTGTGGATAGATGCGATTGGACTAAAGTGAAGTTCGCGTTTTCCGGAAACAAATGATTTCATTACGAGACGCGAGCCTGAACAATTATAAAAACATTAATCGTCGTTTTGCAATCCATTGAATTTCATTACCACGGATTGAGTAACCATGTCCAGGAAAATTGTTTGCTTGTGTTAGATAATCGTTTTTCGAAATAATTGACTCGGATGGTAGACCATTTGCAAAAACGGTAGGCAGACGAAACACTATTAGAAAGTCATAATAAACCGTAAATGACGTCTGCTGAATATACTGCTTGCTTGTCACTGTTGACGAGACTTTCAAATCATGGCCAAACACAGTATTGAGGTCTTTACTGACCTCGTAAATAAAATAAACCATCGAAAGCGTTTAAGAGGCCGGCAACCAAGACTTCTGTTATTACGCCTACTCACGAAATTGATTACTTCATCGATGCGCCTGGTTGTACTAGCCAGATTAGAGTAGAAAAAAGTATTCTAAAAAAAATGGCGAACAACCTGAATGATATACAACTTTAATGGTGATCATACAAAATATTTGGTTTTGGTTGCAAAAAAGGTCTGTAAATGCTTCATGTAAGATTCACTTATTTCGAAATCTAATCATTAAGAAAAAATTTTTAACTGAGAATATTATTTCAGAAAATTTTTAAGGTTATGTTAGGATAAAGTGGCTGTTAAGAAGAACCAACACGCATCAACGATTTTAAGGTCCCTTGTGAGATCAAGTGAATCTAGAAAGAAGTGTTTCCACCTACTCGCTGAAACGGTTGCACATTAAATAAATAAATAAATAGTTCGGGCAACAGGTCTGTAGGGACCAGTGATGCCACCTCTGCCATAATTATGCGTTTTAGGCCGAGGCATTGAGGAATAATTTTTAGAAAAAAATGTATAATATGTTGTGAGTTGTTTTTACAATCAATACAAATAAATTTTGAAATGATAAATCTGGTACATTCATTGAACAAAGTTGCATTACTAATTTCGTTTACAACTGTGCGTCATGCTAATTTTCCAATTCTCTACTTTACTTACTCAATATACCTTGGATTACAAAGATCAAAAAGGGGTTTAATTACCTATTGATCGATCAACAACTTTTAATCACCTTCTAGGTTCGTTTCTTTTGTAAAATATGCAATTTTTTCAGGTTTAGGCATACAACCGTCGATCCGGGCTGGCATCACTGGTGGCAACCCTAGACCTATCTTCTCACAACCATTCGTTTTGTGTGAGTTTTTCATTTTTGGGACGAATCTACTATTTTAAGCCGAACTCAAACGTCTAATTGAGAAGCTCTTTCGTGACAGTTATACTCGCCGATGTTTGTCAGACGTTCGCCTCGAGAGGCGGGGCAGTGGAAAAAAATCTTAATTTGGAATTTGGGTTTTTTTCGCGATTCGAACCTGGGACCCCTCGCTTAGTATTCCAACACGCTAACAAAATAACCTACTGCGCTGAAACGGTAAGCTCTGAGACTAAGTTTTCGTCTCCGGGAGATAGTCCGAATGCAATTGTATACACAACGAAAATGGAGAACGGTCTACTCCTCATCCTCTTCGTCCACATATAGCTTCTGCAAAAGTCGTTTTTATCCCAACTTTTGTTGCATTCAAACCTATAAGGCAGTTCCTAGTGATGAAATTAATAGTATGTCTGTCGAAAGAAAGAAAGAAGTCCTAGAGATTTCACCAAATCTGCATTGTTTCTAAGAATGTTGAATCTACTACTTATCAACCTAAAGTTTGTCTTTCAATTGCATTCAGTTTTATAATGAGTTGGCATGTAGCGATCGGAATACTTTTGTAAGTAAGAATGGCTAGTGTTAGCAGAAAGAGCAGAAGAAACTAAAATTTAGTCTGCCAGATGAAGACAATATCAAAAAATGCATTATCTTTACAGAATGATAGGATAGAAAAGCAATGGTGGATTGAAAGTTTGTGTCAATTTGTAGCTTCTATATTTCTGCATTTCTCTCTTTGTAACGAAGATTATAAAAAAAGTATCAGTTGCTGAACACTTTCTGGGCATAATAGGTTCCTGAGTTATTTGTTAACTCACAGAGGATTGAAAGCATCCAACGTTGTTATATACCATACACGGCAACACTTGGCAAGCTGAGCTGAATGCACCCTCCACGGCTTCTGTCAAGGTAGAACGACAGATTCTGTCAACTTTTTTTGGCGGGGCAAAAAAGAACAACGTGCGATCTATCGATTTGGTGTCCAACTAAATTATACAATAAAATTGAATTATCCAATTTGGAATTATCTTTTATTCACAAACTTAATAAACGTCCAACAAAATGAAATGGTGAAACAAAACTTGTTCCACAAACAAAAATTAGAGGAATATTTTAAATATCTCATGTCAGCCCTAACCAGTTGTTTAACAGTCTGGCAAAGGTCGAGTCATAGTTAAGACTCCTTAAAAAAAAAAACCGATAGCACCTCTAAAAGCGTTTTTTTTTACGAAAAAATGTCAGATTCGAAGTTTTAATCCGAAATAACATTTACGGTTACAGAGGAAAATCTGCCAATTCCGTCTTTCCTAAATAATTAATTGTAATGTAATGGTTAAATGAAATGCTTTCCAAGCTACAGTACTCGCCGGAAAATAGCCCATGCGCATGGGTATACAATTGAAGTGCCTTTAGCCGAGTTTTCAATTAAATTCCTACTAAGCGGGGACCCTTTGAATGAATAAAATGGCGTTTGTGAATCCCAACATTGAATAATTTGTTGCTATTAAAAAGATTTTTCCTATTAAAGGGGTTTTGTTATATCCGGGAGGTACTGTAATCGGTTTTGCAGCGAATTTCGTTTCTGACTACGTAAGAAGTATTAATTTACAGCCTTCGACATAAATAACGATTGCAATAGAAAGAAGCAAGTTAGGTGCGACTCTGTTGTACACATTTTTTTGATTTAGTATGCAGCTCCAGTTAAACCTACTATTAGAGCTTTCCAAAAGTTTTTTCCCTTGAACTCATAGGATTTTAAATAAGTTTGACTTTTAAGCGGTAAGGTTATTTTTAAATGTTTGTATATTGCTTGACAAATTTTCATAAATAGACTTACATCAGCAGCCATTTAATCTTCCCTGTTAGGAGTGTGTGATGTTTGCAGCATAATTTAATAGACAAATTTCAAGACCATGTCACGTAGAATAAAAAAACGATCACTTCATAAAAAATGTATGTACCCGTTATCAAAATAAAACCATATAGAGAAATTCAACGATGAAACATTCGCGACATCTATCCATTAAATGTGCACCACCATACAATTGTTGGAGTGCATTTTACTTTCCCATAACCATTCCCAAATGCCCGATCACACTTTTCGCATAAACGAAAAAAGAAAACACTCACCTGTGTGTTTGAATCTTCATCTCCTGCTGGTATTAATTTCGCAGTTGAGCCACTCTTTAGATTAAAGCTTCCACTATTCGATAGATTTTTCGATGGCGATGAAGAATCTGCCGCTGTAACAAAATGAAAATCTCCATTGACCACCTCGTTGCCCGCGTAGTTGCTTTGGCATTCCGATATCACATCGTTTGTGGTATGACTACTTTCGCTACCGATGCCGTTTGCCGATGACACAGATGACATCCCGGTCGCCGACGAATAGCTGGCAGTATTTTGTGCAATCATATGATTTTTCCGCTCCATTGTAGATGGATTGCTGTTTTTCCCACTTATAATATAAATACCCCCCTCACCGGCCCTGTGCGCATGGTTAAAGTTATTCGCCGAGTTCCGAATACTATTCGATTCGTCCAAAGTTGGACGCAGGCGACCACTAGCTCGATTCGACTTAAAATGCTTAGCACTTAGATTAGGAGTTGCCGATTGCTGTGCTCTCAGATGTTCCGCCAGGACAGCGCTGCTAGTTCTCGGCTTGTATAGCTGACTTTGATCCCCATCATTGGGTAGTTTGGATTTCGGAGAAAATCTGTGGTCGGAGTTTGTATCCATACGTTCGTTTCCAACAAACGTCATCGAATTGCTGTCGTACACCTGAAAGAATGAAAAGAACAAAAGCTGAATCAGTGCGCGTACATGGAAGATGGTTGGCGATTTTATGAGTAAGAGATATTTTTATAAGAGTTTCATTATCAGTGGCAAACATAATAAATGGAAGTCAAAAACAAACGGATATGAGTAATACAACATTCTTAGTAATGCGGTAGCAGCTGGCCAGAACCGTCAGCCGTAAGCCACAAGAAAAGTTGTAGCTGTCATTGCATTTATACAATGGTATCCTCATGCAAATCTCTTAATGTCATTAAGATGCTAATTAAATAAAGAAACTGTATTTGAATTGATGACGCGAGCTTAAAAGGGTACAGATACAGGATTTCTGACTTGCTAAATCAGTCTGAAGTTTTGGTTCTTATTTCAAGCGGGTGGCCTTTTGCAGATTGCTCACTTCGAAGAAACGGGGTTCAATGCCTGTTTCTTTTTACTTAACAAATCCGGTTAGGTTACTCTGAAAGCTGTAGCCGAATATTTTATATAATATTAGCCGAATTCGTGAATTTTTGCTTTTGAATAAAATCAGCAAAATTCAGTTAGACGGCTCTTTCGCGGATGCGGCAATTCGGCGTTGAATTATTCATACAGAGCTAGTCAGATCTATCTCAACGAAATCTCTCCAAATTGTGTTTTATTTAATGGAGCATTTCTATACACAAATCTTAAATTCTAATTTATGTCTTCCGCTATCATATTTTTGTATATTTTTTTTACAATGCAGAAGTGAAAACCTTTGGACTCCATTCGAAAGAAAGTAAAAGTCGGCCTTTGTTTTGTATATATGCGTCATTGGCAAACTATAAATTTAAACTAGATTAGATGAAGCTTCCGCACGAATACATCTGACAGACGTACTCGCGAGAACAGCAACAATCTTGAGGCATTTCAAAGAGCTAATTACCGGTTCGCATGTAGTGGCTTCGTGCGAAGAACTTGTTATGTTCATGCCTACTTATAAAAATAGATCAAACACAAGCCATGAGTTTATGCTCTAGGAACAGTAAATTAATTTATTAAACTGTTCAACACTTGAACACGTTAAGGGGTTATACCAGTCTTCTTTTGCCGCTGATAACTGTCGCTTTTGGTAATTGTTTATGTGTATTTAAGTTTTTGTTTATTCATCTGCTATGAGGTGCTCGTTATTACAGTTTTATTGTTACTACAGAGCGGTATTGATGGGTTTGTTACCAAATAGATTTGACATATCAAAATTTCAGCGAAAATGTGCTGTAGATCGACTTTCAAAATGGCTGAAATGGCAGTAAATGCAGGGCGGCGCGGTGATATAATATAGCATGACAGTGCATTTCCTTGTCGAAATACGAAGAACGTTTAAAAAATATAGAGGAAATATTTAGACAACGTCAATTGACAGAATAGGGCGGGTATGTTCCAACGGAAATGTATAGGGGAACCCATTAGCTAATTTAAGTTAAATAATTAAATGCAATAGGTATTAAAAAGAACGCTTAAAAAAGAACTTTACTAGTATGGTACAATGAATAGAATTTCGCACCAAATTGAATAGAATAAACTGTTTGGCGGTTCACTCTTATCGTGAGGTTTCACTTTGAGTTTTGTCTTTCAATTACGAGTTTGTGTTTTTTTTCTTTTAATTTAATATTGTCGTCTTTAAAAACAATTTAATTACAATAAGTTTCCTTATTAACAAAAAATACGCACTTTTGGTCTTCTATTTTTGGCTCGAAGTTTTTTTTTTCAGTTTGGCTCAATCCTCTTATAAAAGCTGGCAACACTGAGTACAAGTGTCAAATTTTCGCTAGCAATTAATGACCAGGACAAACAATGTGTGAGAATTGTACCAAGCAATATACCTACTACAATTACAATTTCACAGCAGCAGCCTACTACTGCAAAACGTAAACGAGAGCGTAATTTTTATTTCATGACTTCGTTTTGTCACTTTTGTATGGGATTTTTCGTTCCGAAACAGCTGCATAATAGCCTTTATGGAAAACAGCACCAAATGTCAATGAGACAGCAGAATATAACACCAAACCTATGTAGAAAGGCAGTTTTTGAACGAATTAACAAGATCTGATCCGAAAATAAAATACCGTAATATTGACAAAATTCGAATCTAATCTGCTAACGAATTTGAACTGATAAAAACCAGATTTGTTTTCAACAATTCTACAGAATTATATTTCATGCTAAGATGTTCATTGTAAAATATGCTTCGTTTTCTTTACCAGTTTTAAATAAAAAAACAGTTAGCGCAACAGGTCCACAGGGGCCAGGCCTAGCTTCTCACAAAAACTCGTTTTGTGCGAGTTTTTCATTTTTGGGACGAATGGAAGGGATCAGCGTTACCAAGTCAGTGCTTTCAGCGTTAATTTAAGTGCTGAAAAAGTAGATTTAGTGCTTGGGCGTTATTTTAGGCTTTTTTAACGTTGCCGCTGCACAAAGCCTTTTTACTCGTTCTTTGAATTTAGCCATCCTTTACAAATAACTTTTGACTATTATGTATTCTCAAATTCTCAATTTTTTCGAAAGAATTTTCCTTGTCCAACCCATATTTTTTTTAAAAACACCGTTTAACGTTGAAAATTGCTGAAAAGTGTACAAAATTGACATAAGATGTTTAACCTTTTAGGCACAGATATGTCTGAATATGAATAAACTTTTGTTGTTGGTGTTTTTGTTTTACTTTTATTTTTTTTTTTTCTACTTTGGAGCTGCTTTTAAAAAAAATACAGTATTTGTGCCCAAGTGGTAAAAATTAACGCCGACTATTTTAAAAAAGGTGCTCAAACACCATAATGACTTGGCAACGCTGAAAGGGATCTACAATTTTATGCCGAGTCCAAACGGGTAATTGAAAAGTTTTTCATGACATTTATACTCTCGAATGTTTGTCGGACGTTCGCCGCGAGAGGTAGCGCAGTGGAAAAAACATAAGATGGAATTCGGGTTTTTTTTCGGGTAGTCCAACGTCAACCACTAAGCCTACGATTTTTGATATCTTAAGTTTTTTTTTTAACTAAGACTTAAAAAATCTCCGAGACTGTACTTAAAGCATTATTACGAATGCTTATTTTAGACAGAGGATCTGAACAGAGATTGTTATTGTTAGCATATCGTGTTCTTTTAAAACAATTCACTGAGAAAGAATGACATTTTTGCAAAATGTATATAGCTGTTCTATATAGTAAATATTTATATCACAAAAATTTGTTGTTCATCGTTATCAATGACAAACTTATTACAGGTGCAAATTCAGTGTATGTACATGAGACATGACTAACATGAAATTTAACCAAAAAGTTGGCGATTTTGTTTACTACTCCGTACTTCTTAGTGTTCCGTTTGTTGTTTTTTCACGTCTGTGCTAAGATGTATAAAAGCTGGTTTGTGTTGATTTAATCGTATTTAAAGTTTAAAAAAAATGTGTCACAACTCCCAGACAATAGAGTTCACCTAGGTATGTGTTGAAGAACCCGCTTGCACCATACTTGATATGAATATTAGTATACACGTGCGGGCTAATCAAATATTTTTGAAACTTAGTGGCCATTGTACCAATTAGTTGTTTGTCAATTTCACAAATTGTCACAATCGAAAGAAGCTATATTTTTGATCTCGTATTTACCTTTGATCATGAGAGATTTGGGTAGAAAAAATGTATGGCTAATACAAGCTGCTGAACCCTCCCTTTTATAACTGGGCTTACTAGCAACGTTACAGTGAAGAACACCAGAATGCATAATGAACTCAATATCGAGTAGCTGAGGGTTAATGTTTAAATGACTTGGGTTTAACTTAATGTTAATGCATACACCAAACTCGGGTTTCAAGCAGTGCAATAGAATCGTTGCCATCACCTATACGTTCGCTTAGTAAAACGAAAACCTCGTTGAATTTAAAGAATAGAAGACACAGCTCACCACTTTTACAAAGACATATTGATTAACTGTGCTATAAATTAAAATCAACGACCAACCCACTCATCCTAGGGAGATTATGAACTCTTTTAGAGCAAAATTTGGCAGGACCACTTATATAAAATCGAAAAATGGTCATCGTAAAAACTAAGTCACCAGTTCAGAGCTAAGAGGTTCTTCTGGCCAAAGCTTTAAAATAAAATAAATAATTGGCGGAACAGGTCCGTATGGACCCAAGCCTAGCTTCTCACAACCATTCGTCTTGTGTGAGTTTTTATTTTTGGGACGAATGGAAGGGATCTACAATTTTATGCCGAGTCCAAACGGCCAATTGAGAAGCTCTTTCATGACAGTTATACTCTCGGATGTTTGTCAGACGTTCGCGAGAGGTGGCGCAGCGAAAAACACCTTAAGTTGGAATTTGGGTTTTTCTCGGGATTCGAACCTGGGACCCCTCGCTTAGTAGTCCAACACACTAACCACTAAGCCACTGCGCTAAAGCTTTACACTGAAAATAAAATACTACCAATTAATATTGACAAAATTCGAATGTAAAATTTCCTCAAAAATAGTTTTGTTGAACTGAAAAAAGATTGTTGTAATGATAAATAAAATTTATCAATCCTTGTTCAACTTATCAGTCGAAATGTATTCTAAGCATTTTTGGTCTTCAATGTGTTTGAAAAGAGTTATTTTTTAAATTTTTCATACTAATGATGAAGTCCAGAAAACCTACTTTATTCCTGCCTCTGATAATTTGTTTCCAATTTCTTTCGTTCTGAACCAAGAGCGCTAGCGCTAATGTTGAAACCAACGCGAAATTGGCTACTAGCAGTCCATATAGTATAAGTGTCCATATCTTTTTTAGTGTCCAGGCTAAATTTTTCGAACTCACAATGGGGAATTTGTATGAAGGTTGAAAATGATTATTAGTAAGGCCCATTGTTCTGGAAGAGTCCTGCTCATGTCCGGTTAAAGGCGAACGGCTGCAGAGGCTTATAACGTTTTTCGCTGTGTCCAAAGGCAGTCCAACACAAAACCACAGACCAGTACGCAAGTAATATGACCGAGACCAATACCACTACTCTCCTACCCTCCACCAATACCTGAACTACTAATAGTTCAGTAATACACGTAGAACTACTAGTATGTGTAAAACTTATCTTAAGTAAGTAATTTCAGGTTTACCCAATAGGTTTTGGCTATAATTATTTCCTATAGTTTTTTTGTAGAGAGGAAAGTGCAACAGTACCTTTTTAAGTATTTCTTCAAGGCTGATAAATTTCTTTCTAAAATAAGACCCAGATATTTGAGGCGTTCAAACTAAGTCACCAGTTCAGAGCGAAGAGGTTCTTCTGCCCAAAGCTTTACTAGTTTAGTTACACAGTTTGTCAGCTGACTAACTGGAAGTGTCTCAGTTTAGATGAGCTAGGCCGATAACATAAACAGTTTATTTCAGTTGAAGTCTATGGATGAGTAGCCGACGAATCTAGCCAAGAATTTCGTGACTAAGTACATACCAACTTGACAGTTCGTATGTGACTGACACAGAAAAAGTCAAGTTACCAACCTAGTTTATGGGTTCAGGGTACATCTAGTCCAGACAAATCTAGTCGACTTAAGATAACTAGGTTTTTGAATGTGACTATTTAGATTCATTTCAAACTTATGCCATTTTTAGATGAAGGGTCAATGTGTGGAAATTCATATTTCCTAGACAAGATCAGTTTTGTGAGAGTTTACGCCCAATCCACTACAATTCGCTCAGTTTATTAGCTTGTTAAGACCCCATTATACAAAAAATGTTTTGAGGTATTTAGCTGCTTTTCGGACAGCAACGTCATCAGCATAAACAATCACCATGCAGCCTTTCGCTTCCGGGCATGTCAGCAGTTCACTGACCCCAAAATTACAGAGAAGGTTGGATGGGACAGCGCGAAGCTTTGTGGGGTTTCTCTTCTGATAGATCTTCTCATCTGGCAGATGTCGCACCTAGAGCTAATATTGACCATAAATTTAATCAGCTCGCTAAGTGAGACAGTGCAATAGCGATTGCAGAAGCGTCGACATTATTAAAAGCTCTTCATGTTCATGACAATATTAATTTTGAAATGTATTAGCGTATGCAAACCACCAATTTACCTTTTCAGTTAGCATATGAGCCCTACACAGAACTTTTGTGTTAATGTCTCTGTGAAGATGGGTTTCGGTCAATCATTTTAAAGTTCTGTGAAGGAATACAAAAAGACTAGTAGGTCTGCCATCTCTCTGACCTACAAGAGCATTTGCCTGCTTTGCTTATTAAAAAAAGAAATGTGATTCAAATCAAAACAGCTCTTTAGGACAATCCCTAGCACTGGCAGGTATTGTACTATCCGGTCCCGCGGATTTTTACGGTTTGAAACTATAAGGCTTTTACAGCAGTTAGACACATTGAAAGTGGGTTGATTGCGCATTTGATATTTTTGAATCTAAGTTAACTGAATTGAATATAAATCGTAATTTTGTTGGCTCCAATGCTTTTGTATTCAAAACAAAATGCATACCTACCATATGTGTAGAAGAAATTAGTAACAAACTATAGAATTTTTGAACTTGTAACGAATCGTAATAGTAAACCAATAGTACTCCAGCGAAGCTGCGATATGATTTAAGGTTATTTTCAAGAAAATAAATTTAATATGGTTTTGGAAAAGCCCCTCCACTGAATAAAAAAGAAGAGTTGATTAATATTTCTTCTTAAAATTCCGGTTCATCACATTTCTTCTCAGATACGGTTTTGCTGATTAGATTTGCAAATCATACACTCGATGTCGCACAACAATGAAAGTACATTACATAGAACGCTGTTTCAGATATTGAAAAGAATTCGTGAGACAATACAGTCATTGCGTGCGTTATTATCTTATCAGTTCTTCCTTTGCTATTTACAAAACTCTCAACTATAATAATTATCTTAGTATCTACTTCCAGTTTCTGTTTGCCTCTAAATGTCTATAACCTATACCCCAAGCAAATAAGATGTTATGGTAGTCCCATTCCCACAAGCTGCATATAGTGAGTTCATCACCAAGTGCAGATACTTTACAAATAATTACCTAATTCGAAAGAAATGCATTCAAGCAAAGTAAATTACCCGACGATAAGGTAGCTGATTCGATTTAAAAATATGACTTATTGGTGTAAACAATCTGTGATTAGTTTGTATTACTTACAGAAGATTACATGGAATTGCTTGGTGAGAGTAATCGGTGATTAAGCGAGAACAACAAATTTGTTTTACTGAACAAATACTGTTTTCACCAATAAGTCGTTTTTCGAAATTGTTTGTACAACAATTCAGGAATGAGAAACTCGCACAAAACGAATGGTTGAGAGAAGCTAGGTCTATAGCGTCCCTTGGTGCCAGTGATTTCAGACTGAGGAGAAAAGCGCCACTTTTGGCCTAACCAATAATCAACTTTAGTCTGGCAGTTTTCGCAAAGACTCCACACTTTCCAAAATCCATTTACCAATAAACAAATATAGTTGCCAGAATATCGCTAAATGGAGGGTTAAATGCTAATGTTGAGCAACCCATGTTTATCTCGGGCATTGGCTAAAGAAATCCTCCCTAAATGTCATTTTCAAGAGGAGTGTTGCCCAAACACCAAAAATGGCGGTATTCAATTTCGTAATAGGAGCGAATTTATATACACTGTTGTTCAGCCTGAAAGTTTGAAATTATAAACTAATTTTAGTAAATTGTAAATGTTTTCGGACTTTATTCGTTGGAATACAACAATGCAAGTTGTTTTTAAGTTTAGCAAAGACAAATTTTTACAAATGCATGCAAAAAATTCAAAAATATTGCATTTTGACAACACTTGAAATATTTCGAATATTTTCATTAAATGAAAGGTTTGGTATCTTTTTTAACCGCTAGCGCTTGCTTTTTGATTGGTTTTCCTTTTTTAATAGTTTGCAAGTTACGAGTGCATACGTAGTAAAAAATAAATTTGATATAAGTTTAGGATGTTTCCAAGACTTTCTGGAGAGTCGTCAAGAAGAGAATAATATATGTGTTCACTTAAGATTGGACAGCTCATACCCGAATACCTACATTTTTCTACAACTCTCAGTACCTTAGGCGGCTCAGGTAGATATTTGGCTGCAACCAAACCCTCTTTGTAAATGGAGTTTGTTCCCAGAGAATGAGAATTTTCTAATAAATCAATGAAAAGGTTGACTTCGCGGAAATATAGATAAAGGGTCCGCCACCTAACTTTTTTTTCAACTAGTGCTTATTTCGCGAATGGTAACACTTAGTTAATGTCTGATTTGACAGATAATTAGTTTTATCCTTCCGCTGAACGAATATAGTTGTGTATACGCTTGAACAACGCTGGGAAATATTGCGACATTACTTTGAAAATCATGGTAATGTTGCAGAATGTGTGCGAAAATTGCGTATGGATTTTGGAAGAAGAGAAGCACCGTCAGCTCCATATGATCGTTATCTTGTGAAAAAAGCGAAAGAAACTGGCATCCTCATCGATAAACCAAAGCGTGAAAAGCCAAAAACAGTGCGTACACCCGAGAAAATTGAAATGAGGGTCCAGAGGCATAATTTCATTCATTCATTTTTTTTTTTTTCATTTCATTTCATTTTATTCATTCCAACTTAAAGTTAAAGCTTAACAATTTAATATTAGTAATAAATAATTGAGTTCATTAAGAGGAAGAAATAATCATTCAGTAACTATTTAAAGTTAGTGTTGAATGATTCATAAGTTTACAATTTTAAGAATTCACGGGACTGTAGTGGGGTAGAAAAATTTATATAGAAAAGAAATAAGAGAGAAAAAGCAATTAGAAAAAGATTACATCATTTAGAATAAGAATAAGAAGCTACTCGAGAAAATAATTTTAAGACACACATCGAAAAATTGATTCAATACTTATATAGTCGATATTAAATAACCATTGTCTGACCTTATTGAGAAATGAATGCAAATTGGAAGTTTGTCTTACAGCAATCGGTAGTTTATTAAAACATTTAGGACCAGTGATGGTAAAAAAGCGACAAAATTTGGTTTTATGAGCAACTGGGACATTAACTAACGCTTGATTATTTACACGTAAGTTATAACAAACGGAGTTCCTGTTTATAGTGTTTCCACTTTGTTTGAAGAATTCTCTAAGAACTTTAAAAATATAGAGATGTCTTAATGGAAGAATTCTCAATTCTCTAAAAAGCGGCCAACAGTGTGCAAGGCGATTTCTACCACAAATGATTCTTATTAAAAATTTTTGAGCTTTGAATAAGGAATCAAAAGTATTCTCATAAGAACCTCCCCAAGCAGTTATTCCATACTGCAGCTTGGAGTTAGCAAGTGCGTAGTAAAACATAGATAGTACCTTACGAGAACAATACAGTCTGAGAAGGAACATTTTTCTTGCGACCAGTAACAGACCAGATTTAATTGTTTGTACATGAGAGATCCAATTCAAATTAAAATCAATTGTTACCCCCAAATATTTAAATTCCTTTACTGAATCAATATTAAAACATTTATTCGAGCATTGATAAATATCATCAAAGTTTTTGATTCCACAGGTATGTACAGGTAAACAAAATCTATCACAGTCGTGAGAATGAAAAATTATGTTAAAATCAATTAGATCACTTCCCTTCATTTTGAAAGCCATTAATTTAGTTTTCTCACTAATAATCAGCTTGTGAAAAGCAAACCATTGCCTTAGTTTCTGCAGATCTTCCTCGATTTTAACTTTGCAGTCTACCAAAGTTTTTTCATTATATGCAAAAGCTATATCATCCGCAAATGCTGTGGGTAGTCCATTGAAGGTTTGATCAAAGAGTGAGTTAATATAAATTAAAAACAAAAGTGGACCAAGGACAGAACCTTGTGGAACACCATTCAATATTGTCAGTGAACTGCTAAAATTTCTGTTGATTTTAACAATTTGCTTCCTACCTTTGAGATAAGAGCAGAACCATTTATGAACATCACCTCTGAAGCCAGAGTTATACAGTTTATCTAGTAGCAAATTGTGATCTACTAAATCAAATGCTTTTGACATATCTATGAAAAGCGCCATGGTAGATTTTGAGTTATTAAACCCTTCATATAATGTGGTACATAACTTAAGTATAGCATCTTCTGTAGACTTACCAGATCGAAAGCCAAACTGATTGTTGGAGAAAAAATTCTGACCATCCAAAAACGAAATCATTCGACATTTCACAAGTTTTTCAAAAAGTTTCGAAAAAGTCGGAAGTAGAGAGATAGGTCTATAGTTTTGAACATCTTTACGATTTCCTTTTTTATATAGCGGTATAACTTCTGCACATTTTAATGCCTGTGGAAAGCATCCCTTGCTTATACAATTGTTATACAAGTAACACAGAATGTCACTTATATTGAAAGCAATTTTTTTTAAAAGCATATTTGTAACTTCATCGCTAGTACACGAACTTTTATTTTTTAAGTACATTATAAGTTTAAATATTTCTTCCGAAGTGATTGTATTAAAAACAAAACTGTTTATTGACCTGCTATCTACATTGATTGGTGAAATATTGTTGCACTGGCAAGAGTAATTAGACTCAGTAGAGGGCTTGAGGCTCTCTGAAACTTCAATGAAGTATTCGTTAAATTTTTTTGCTATGCTGCCTGAATCAGATAAAATAACTTCATCTACTTCCAAAGCATCAATTGGTTTTGGCTGTCGATTTTTTCCTAAAATATTGTCAACAATTCTCCATTCTTCCTTACTATTACCTTTGGCACAATTCATCTTATTGATATAAAAACAATCGCGTGTATCAATGATTTCTTTGTTTAAGGCCTTACACATTTTTTTATAGTATTCCTTTAGTCTCAAGTTTGAAGATTGCTTAGCGCACTGAATTCCTATTTTCTTTTTCTTTTCTATTTTTTTTAATAAAACTGTTGTCATCCATGGTTTAATTGTTTTGAAATTTTTACCATTTGTATCAGGCATGGAAACAGAAGTGCAGTCATCGACGTGTTTCCTTAAAATAGATAAAAAAATGTCATATGCAACCGAAGGATCGTCTTCAGAGAAGACTGGTTCCCAAAACTCATATTTTAAACACTCATTTAACATGCTATAATTTATACGAAGTCTGTCACCTAAGGATGGGGAAATATTAGCAGGTATTACTGTGCTTTCAATGTTTAGAGTAACCATATGATGATCAGTCAGTCTATAGTCATAAACATTTCCATGAAAACAAACTTGATTATTTTTATGCATTCGCATGAAAATATGATCAATGCAGGTCGTCGTTGAACTAGTTACCCGAGTTGGTTCATTGATAATACTTTTGAGACCATATGAAGCCATTAAAAACAAATAGCTCTCAGTGTCTCTATCAGACTCATTTAAAATGTCAATATTAATATCACCTAGCACAATTAAGTTTTTTGCTTTTGTTTCACACAAAATTGAATTGAGTTCTTCGATGAAGACACTTTTACAATATTCATGCAATCTGTAAATGCAAAGTAACACATATGCATATGCAATAGACAACTTCACTATATCGGCACTGGGAATGTTGATCAATGAACAATCACACCTAAAACCAAACTTGACATAAACTGCTACACCACCGGCTGCATAAGAATCATTACATTTTCCATAAAGTATATAACCCGGAATATTATAAAAATCTAACTCATTTTGGTAAATCCAAATCTCACTTAAAACAATTATAGTAGGTAGATTCACGAAACTTTCGATGTGTGCTAACAGTGTTTGAAAATTTTTTCTTAGACTACGAATATTCTGATGTAAACAAAAGGTTTCAAAATTATTTAGAGAAGAGGAAAGAGAGGGGATGATTAGTGTTATGTTGGGACAGATGATAGAACTATTCAAGCTAGCAGAATTCATAGCTTATCAAGGTCAGCAATATTGTTTATTTTTATTGAAATATCACCTTCCTTCATTCGCATAAACACCGTACCATTCCTCGTCCACACATATTTGTATCCCTTTGTAATTTTCATCGATGCTGCAGCCTTAAACAATTGACGAGTGTGGTATGATCTGCTTTCATTTACATACATATTTTGTGGAACAGCATTCTTGTTGATCATCGTTGTCATCAGCTTGGGTTTGTGCTCGTTTTTCGCCTTTAATATCTTCTCTTTGCAAAAGCGCGAGAGAAGTCTTACTTGCAGTATGTTGATTTTTTTTGGAGAGTCATTAAACGGTTTTGTTGTTATTTTTTTCATCTGACAGTAATCAATGTCTTTCTCGCTCACATCCAAGTTCATACCTTCGCGGAACACTTTCATGGCAATTGCGGTATCGGAGATGTTGTTAGTGTTGGGAACATTGAAAATTTCGATGTTGTTAGCAAGTAGTTGCTGCTCTAAGCGATTGACTTTGGTCTCCAGTGATGCAATTTTTTGTGCAAATTCTTTGTTTTTTATTTGCAGAGCATCAATTTGTTCTTTTTGATTTTTTTTAATTGATAAAATCTCTTCATAAATCATTTCCAAAGTAATTGGTTTTTTAGATACCTTTTCGTGAATTGCCTCCATTAAAGTGCCAACTGTAGCTGTGAAGTTTGGTGGTGTTTCAAGAGTCGAAGCAGAAGAACCATCCACGGGCAAAGTATTTTTTGTTGATGAGGAAGCAGAGAAATGCGCCGTTGAGGTTCCCGAAAGAGAACCACGGCGGCTTATCGTACAGCTAGAGCAGCGATATGTTTTGTTATTTTCCTTCATGAACTCCAAATCGCTAGGCCCCAATTTAGCACAGGAAGCGTGTGTATAAAAGTGACAATCAGAACATTTAACCTTTGTCTCCGATCTCTCTACTTTTTTTTTGCAAATTTTACACGACATTATAAAATTAAAGAAGTTTTAGCTCCCGATGTTTGTGTACCCGATGTTTGTGTACCCCACAACAGAACAGTAGGAACGAAACTAATTGGGCCATTTTTCTTCGAAAATGAACAAGGAGTGGCCGTTACAGTCAATGGCGATCGTTATCGAGCCATGTTGAACGAATTTTTGTTCACAAAAATTGAAGAGGAGGATATTGGCAACATTTGGTTTCAACAGGACGGCGCTACGTGCCACACAGCCGAAGCTACACTCGATGTTTTGCGCCCTGTTTTTGGAGAGCTGATGTCGTTTGGCCACCGCGGAGCTGCGATTTGACACCGTTGGATAGGTGTTACGCCAGAGACAATTGACCCTTTAAAGGACAATATTCGTGAAGCCATTGGTGAAATACAGCTGCACACAATCGATAATGTGCTTAAAAATTGGCCGATCGTGTAGGCTACTGCATGGCCAGCCGAGGCAGCCATTTGAATGAAATTATTTTCCATTATTAACCGGAAGGATTGTACTTTCAAATAAAAAAAGAAATTTGAGAAAATATTCAGTTTTTTTTATAGCATTTTCAAAAAAAAAAGAAAGTTATTTGGCGGACCCTTTATAAGAATTGTCAGCATTCAGAAAAATCCGCTCGAAATAATTAATTTAGCAACCTCTGGAGGATTAACAGGTAGTACATAGGTCCGAAATCAAGATATACAGAATTCTGTTGTATTTGGTGTGAATTCATGGAGGAGTACGCATGACAGCTGTCGTGTAGAAAAATGTTCACGGATTTATATTGTCGCTTTCTAAGTTTCCTTTCCTGTCGGCGCAGTGGCTTAGTGGTTAGTGTGTTGGACTACTAAGCGAGGGGTCCCAGGTTCGAATCCCGAGAAAAACCCAAATTCCAACTTAAGGTTTTTTTCGCTGCGCCACCTCTCGCGAACGTCTGACAAACATCCGAGAGTATAACTGTCATGAAAGAGCTTCTCAATTGGCCGTTTGGACTCGGCATAAAATTGTAGATCCCTTCCATTCGTCCCAAAAATAAAAACTCACACAAGACGAATGGTTGTGAGAAGCTAGGCTTGGGTCCATACGGACCTGTTGCGCCAATTATTTATTTTTTATTTTTTTTTTTTCTAAGTTTCCTATTGAAACTTGAATTAGCTTTATTTTAAAGACTTATTTTGTGAACGAAAGTAGTCGAGATATATTAGAACAAATAATTTTCTCTGGCAATTATAGCTTTGGAGAATCGATCGGTTATTTTACAGTATTTTAAAATAATGCACAAATTTGTGCAGGATAAAGATGCAGAAATCTTTCTGCTCTGTCAAAAGCGGCAAAATAATCACTGAGCCCTTCGATGTCGAAAAAGGTTTCAAACAAGGCGACGCGCTATCGTGTAACTTCTTCGACATCGGTATTGAAGCAATTGTGTGAAACTCACATGCCAATATCAGAGGTACAACTTTTCAGAAGTCCGTTCAACTGTTTGTATTATGCTGACGATATTGACAGTATCGGAAGACAGAGATCTGTCAGTGATGCAAATAAGTATTGAAACGGAGACGGCGCCGTAGATCTGCCTGGTTTGTTAATAAAGACAACACGAAGTATATGCTGTCAACGAGAAAGGACTCTCAGAATCGACGACTCGAACAAAACGTCACGATAGGCAAATACAACTTCGAAGTAATGAACTTGATCCACTTGAGCTTCACTATCCCTTACAGAATCACTCTTGCGAATTGCTGTTTCTGCGGACTAAGAAGACATCTAGTTATTAAGGCCCGCTCTCTTCGAACCAAGGAAATATTATAGTGATCCCGGTCCCAATGTATAGAGCAAAACATAGGTTCTTTCAAGACCGTATGAAATATGGAGGAGGAGGAGTAAATTCAACCATAAACTCTATGGGCTGGTCAAAAAGATTAGAATATAACTGGAAAATATCTGGGACACGAAGAGCGTATGGACAACAACGCCTCAGTTCAAAGCGTCTTAGAGTCTTTATGGCACTAGCACCCATTCTTGGTCACGCAAGGCGAGTCTCGTTTCGTGGAAGTGCTCTTCTACATAAACCAACGTTGCGTTGCCTTTTCAACTCTAATTATATTTTATTTTTTTTGGGAGTTGAATATATTTCTTGAAATTAACATGCCTCACCGTATCAAAAGGTTGATCTGACAGAATTCGTCTCGCTGCAATAACCACCCTAATTTGAATTACACTGACGAATTAATGGTATCCACAAATTCAATGCCAAGGAACGTAAGATATCCATAGAGAGTTACTCTTCAACGCTAAGTGATTTTTCGTTGTTATCAAACTATAAGGACAAGCAAGGCCGTTCCAACAGAATGGATGTTGGTACTCTGGAGAGGTTTATCATGAGTTAGAGTGTTGTACCTTGGAAGATGCATAAGTTTTCTGTGCAAGAAGTAGATTAGTTCTCTATGTAAGGGCGTCCACACTTTTTTTTAATAGATTCCGAAATGTTCCTCATCATGTTTTCAAGGGCGAATGGGTTACATATAAAGTGTTTTAATTTTTTAGTCAGGTACTATTAACCCTTTCCTTTTTTTAGAACCATGATCGCACTAATACCCCTGACGTGCGAATAAAGAAACATATTTATTAATTCTGTTATATGCGAAGGGTGGCTTCTTTTATTTAAATTCCGATCCCGAAGAAACGGACTATTAATTTTAGTTGGCTTACAATTTCAGGTTATATTTGCGAGAAACTAAATTCAAGCTGAACATGTTTAACAGAAGCTTTTTGTGTCAAGATGATCAGTTGAGTTGAACGAGTCTTACACGTTCTCGAACCACAACCACCCTAACTTTATTGGAACATTTTTAGGTTACGATTGCATAAAGCGAACTCCAGAGTCTAGAGATGCATCACACAGATATAGAACGATATTGACCGTATAGGTAAGTTTTTATGTAGCGCGACGACTTTTGTGAAAATTTAAATTGAAGATCGTTTCACATACGTAATTTATGATAAGTGAGTGGCACTTTAACTGATCTTGAACTATGCGACGAAGCCGGCAACTATATAAATTAAAAAGAAAAACATTTCCCTTGTGCGAACACACCTTTGTACAGCTAAGCAAAGTTCAACGAACAAAAAGTGTGCTGTTAACCTGCGCCACTTAAAGGCAATTTAATATAAGTTTGTTTAATGGAAACACATTATAACCACACATCTACAATTACAGAGTTTCTACAAATTTAAGGTTTTTCTTTGAACTTGACTTTTGGATTGAATGTCGATGCGCATTTCTGCGAAGCTTCGTAATACACTTGTTGGCTACACGTGGTTTCTTGTAAATATCTTTTTACGATTCAATAGTCGATTATGCCAGGAGACCTAGTTTAGATAGCTTCTTTAACTGGTGATTTGTATATCTTTCAAACTGCTGGTCTTAAAATAAAATAAAATATATACAAAATTCGGATTAAATTGAGAAAAGAAATCTTAAGTTCAAATTTGATGACAGGGGCATAAACTTATTAAATAGCTTATTAGTAGGGCGCACTGTTTTTGAACATACATGAACGGTAAATGGCAGCAAATCACGCTTCGATTTTATTTTTTTATTTGCTCTGTTTGTTGGTTTACACTGCTTTGCATAAAAAGTGTGAATTTAACCCACGGATGCGAAACTTGCGCAACATGAAGGCATTATAGGGCGTTCCAGAAAAGACTTCCTTATAATAAGTACTAGATGAATACTGCTTTTGCAAACATCAGGGCCGGATTAAGGGAAGGGCATCCGGGGTTGGGGGCCTCCACAAAAGAGGGGCCCTAACAATAGGGGCTTTAAAAATCTTCCAAATTCCTTTGATACAAACATGATTACATTGTTCTTAAAGAAAAAACAATTTATCTATATTTGTATTATATATTAATTATAATATAATATGCAAACAATAAGAATTATTCAATTTTTAAACAAATCAATTATTATTGACTAATTAGTAATTTGTTTCCAAATTTTTTTATGCAGCATAGTATGTAGTTTGATAGGCAAACGATAAAACCAACTAGTTTTCGTTTGACGTTTCAATCAATCATTCAATCATTTAAACTTATGTGTAATTTTTTTTTGGTTACAAATTTCGATCGCTTTTATTAACAAAATTAATTAAGAGCATTTTAAAATAGGTAATATAAGCCCAACAACGAAGTGTGGAAAATGATTTAAAGTTGTGAGGTGTGACTTTTATTCGGTCAGTTTTAGTTCTGCTGAATTTGCTGAATATTGCAAAAGGCGCGTTTTTTTTCAACAATCCAAAAATTAGAATCCCTTTTTCTGGTGTTTTCTTGGAAAACAAATTAAGCAACTCGTTATGAAAACTGAAATATATATGGGAAAACTTATGTTTTCGATGAAGTTTTCAAGTGTTTTCGCGAAAACTCAGTTTTCAGCTCGGTGTGAACAGGATATTAGAATACTTTAATGAAAGCAAGGCAACAAATCAGCTGCAAGCTAACAATTTAAATTTGCTGCACTTTTTGTGTGCATTTTATTTGTAGTAAGAACCAGGAGGCATCCATTTCCTTGTTGCCCTAGGACCTACTGACCTCTAAATCCGGCCCTGGCAAACAAACATTGACGGAAAATAGAAAAAAAGGCGCATTTCATTTTACTGAAAAAAGCAATTTTCCACGGTCAGAAGTTTATAGAGAAAAGATCGAAGCTCTACAGTTTCCTGAGTAAACTTAGCTTCTAATAAGCCATATGATGAGGTCAGAATACTACTTGTTTGAGACGTTCTCATTTATGACAAGCGTTTAGAACGAGCTGAGGTCCACGAAAAAATACCTACAAGATGGCGCAAAATGAATCACCCTATCGGAAGATGTTATCATAGTCATGGAAAATGCGATAAAACGGGCACAATTGTGTATCAACTCTGGCGGCAGCCACTTGAAGGATATCATGTTTTCCACTTAACAGTCAAAATTGTAAGGGTCCATCACTCAAATCATTTTTCTTTTTATTTAGTAAAAAAAGTAATTCAAAAACAAAATTGGATGATTAATTTTGCGCCACCCTGTATAACGAACGTCCCACATGGAAAAGTAGTAGAAGAGTACCTACCTATAACAAGGTAGAGAGGTGTGTATTAGTCGGTTGTACCTACACGTAAATGCTAGGCACAAAATCGTGTACGACCAGTTAGAATACGTACTAACTACTGGTACCTTTCGATTCATCCATAAAAATACGTAGGTATACCTGACAGTCTCAGGGCCCTAGTAATAATTATTTTTAACCATCACTTTAACTTTGGGACAAATTTTAAAGCTACCTGGTAATGTTTTTCAAATTAAATAAAATTTTGGACATAAAGCATTTAGAAAATATGTAGCTTTTCGAATGAAATCGACGTCAAAAATATTCCTAACAACTTGGATGGATACCGTTAGAGGTTAGAAGACCCATGGATGATCAACAGTAGGTACGTGGATATCGATTGTAAGAAAAGTTTTAGAATTGTAGAAATGGCAACCAGAGAGACAAAACCGTGGAAACATTTATTTAAAACGTATCGCCATCGCGATATTTTTTTCAAGACACCCAATGCCGATAGATCAATACTCAAAAGTATCGTTACCACACACTTGGAAAGGAATTTAAGATCACAGGATGACCGATATTATGGCTAGATATATTAAGATATAGTATCAGAATATGTATAACGGTTTCAAGTATTCTGGCCCTCGAACTAAGCCTTCTTGTGATGATTAAATAAATAAGGTATGAATAGCATTAAGTTTTATATTTATGTTTAAAATTTAGACAAATAATTTCTGTAATACTTCAACCGAACCATACTTAAATAGAACTTTAAAAATTTGCTCTGCTTTAAAATTTTAAATTTAAATGCAAATTTGACAGACTTCTTCCTTAAATTTAATTTCGGGACATAAATGATTCTAAATCGCATTCACTTATTTTTAAAGATAGATTTCCCCTAGAGCCAATAAGTTGCATTCAATATATCAATTCAGTTCAAACATAATCACTGGGTAAGTAACAACAAGAAGTAAACACGCAGGGCGTGCATCGTGCAACTTCAAACACTTTCTCTTTTCTTCCCTGCAGTTCGACTAAAGCCTAAGCTACTCTCACTTCAAGTCAGTAAAGGCAAAGTTCTAAAAGTATAACGCATTAAAAAAGTACACGAGTCAAAATGATTGATCACCATCTGCCAACACCAGAAGGAAATCAAATACTAATTGCACTATATCTTAACTACACAATCAACATCCAGTAAAGATTCTAACCATGAAACAACAACACAAAATCTGTACACAGACACGTATCGCGACTAAATAAAAATAAACTAAATACGTTCTTATGCCATTGTAGCAGGGAAGATTGCCAGCCGGGTCAAGTTACAGCACAATCATTGTAAACAAACAAAAGTAAGAATACGTGTATGGATGTTATGTTCGTATACCAAATCAATGAAGCGCCGCGCAGCTACGTGTAACTTAATAATACCTACAAATTTTGATCTAGGCTAGGTCCACGGGGAACAAATTATAGTCACTCAAGCGTTGAAAGTGAAGTACAACACGACAACAGCTCCAGTCACCCATAAATCAACATTAAGCAAATACGTTTTTTTTTATTGAAAGTAGGTAACCAAAACAAAAATGGTCACACAATTAAGTCAGCAAAATACAAAACACTCGGCAGCGTATTGCTAAATAAGGTTAATTTATTTATTGGGCTTGCGCTATGCACTACACAAATTCAATTCAATCTCTGGGATTTCCAATAAATCACATGCAATATAGTTAATGCTGACCATCTCGAGATGGACCTATGTATGTTGTGGATAGTTTTACAGCGCTGTCCGATCGATCACGTTAGTTAGTTCAACCTTAATAGGTATATGGCTAAAATTTAAGGTCTGTTAATTTCAAATTAACTCTGAGATCTGATTGAAAGAGAAAACTATTGTGAAGAGAAACCGATGGCATGTAAGATTGCCAGCTAATAAGGCTAGATTTTGTAAATTAATCGTTGCAACAGATACGTATTGGTGCAGCATTAGCTGCAAACATAAAAGGCGTGGGTATGCATATTGGGTTGAGTCATCGACTTGGGTGCTGCAAAGTATTGCATTAACTTCGACGTGCGCGACTTCATTAAACAAAATCGATATATTTTCATGCGTAGGCGAAATCTGATCTCAGCAATTTTCTTTTTCATGGGAGAATAATGGCAGAGAAGATTGCTTTTGTTTGAATGCACATAATGTTGACCAAAAGCAGAGTGACTTTTGCGACGTAACCTTCAAAATGTAACTGAAGGTAAAACGCTACTTGGAGTTTTAAATCTGTGTTTACATTGTGCTAATTATGTTGGTGACAGACACGTTCAGCAGCTTAACCTTCTTATGATGGTTGCGATGCAATGGCAGCACTTTAGTATCTATTTTCAAAAATACACAAACACTAAGTTATATACCAATGATGTGGATGTATTAGAACTTTGGTCCTCTTTCACGTTTGTGGCACATTACTTGCTTTTTCTAATATTATCTTCTTCTATCTACTAATTATGAAAAAGAAATCAACGAGTCTCGTTCTGTTGGGAAATTTCGTCGCAGAAATTAAAACTCCCACAAAATCATCGGAGTTAGTGGATATTTGGTAAAGCTTTGCAACATCCGATACGGGTACAACTCGATTTTAATGAATGCACTATACCAAATTCAATCGGAGGTTTTAAAGTTTGTCGACAACGTGAATTAATTTTTCAAACTTGTTGAACTTGTTTCGCACTTTCAGCTACAGGTCTAACATTAATGGCTTTGCATTATGAACTAAATATAGAAAATAAAAAAAAGGAACTGCCAAATAACTTACCTCCCCTTGTGGAGAACTCTCCCGATTCAATTTCCACTTCATCCTTTGAATTTCAGTTCGAACACTGCGCTGAAACGTGCTGTATCATTTGTACTGAAATTAAAGTAAAAGAAACAGTTCTTTACAATTTGGAACAAAAGGCTGTAGTTAATTAAAGAAATGGCTCCAAGAAATCAACAAAACATCCGGTTATTCTTAAATACAGTCAAGAGAATTCACTCAAAATCAAATCTCATATTGCACATGAGATTTACCTTGAAGTTAAAACTCAGTTTTAAAGTCGTTGTCAGTTATTTTCTTCCGAATGAACTTGAGCTTATGCTATTAAAAAAAGATTTGAGTTTGAGTGGAGTTGAGTTATATGCAGAAGGAACCAAGGCAGACGATGTCGGGTACGTGGATACTGTGATATGGGAGCAAATGAGCTAGAAAGTAAAAATGGTATTGTAAAGGAGAATATCGTAGATCTACTACTCGCCGACACCGAAGATGTTCAAATCGTTAACAAGTTATGTAGGGAAATTCTTAAACTGAGAGGGTACTTACTCAGTAAATTAGCTGAAATCTCGGAACTCTGAATCCTGTGGAAATGTGTTAAAAGACTCGAACTGTCAGACAAGGATATGTGCTGTGATTGTGCGGTTACATTAAATCCAAAGGTAACATTTATTGTGCACATATTCCAAAAAGTATTACGGAGCCGTAGAAAATTCCTTAGAACACAATTCTTTGCCAGCACTTAGACGAAATGAGCTACGTAAAAAGTAGGTACAAGGTCTATTTAGACTCTGGCAGGGAAATTAAGAGTTTTTTAAGTGAAAGCATTTAGAATCTTCTATCTGACTTGATCCAAATGACAGAAGATGCATTCCTTAAAATTTGAGCATTGAAGTCCAAAAAGTTAACATAACACTCTGGACATGCTCAGTAGATTTCGCTTAAGAGGTCATCAGGACAACTACCTCCTTGCACTTAACCAAGTAAATGCAAATTTATATCGGAGGGCGATTATTATTAATATAGTGACGAAACTGCTCAGAATATGATATGATAGTGGCGCATTTTTAAATACGCGACTACGCCGTGCATATGTTTGGGTAATTTGTTCAGAATAATTGGGAATAAAATCAATAATTGTTCGAGGTAAAAACTATGCAGTGCTAACACTGTTGCTAGGCATACAAAAATAACAGTAAGAACAAAAGCAATGTTGGTAATGCTTACTGTTGCATAATGCACCAAAAATATTAGAGATAAATCCCGTTTGAAGCACTAAAACCCCACTTTTAACAATTATTAGTTCCTATCCAATGTGTAAACGGTATTCTAAAAGAAATAAACAAAAACACGCTGAAAAGCATAAATCTAAATTTGTAGTAAGTGTCTATAGTAATGTACTCAAATAAAATTATTATGCCAGAAGCAAACAATCTTTTCTAAACTGATGAAAACAATAAATGAAACGAGGTGAAGCAGTAAACTTAGAACTGTATCAAGTAAAATAAAGCAAAACACGCAACAAAAGTGAAGTTTCAAACAGGTTAGCGTTATTGCTAAATTCTACAAAACGTAATAACTCGGTCTATTGTATATATTTTAATTAAACGAGACCTACGTGAAAGTGTACCTTTGTAACTTGAATAAAGACCCACTTACCAGTATTTTCATTCCACATGCCCAGAGTCCATTCAGAAACATGCACGAACAATAAAATTCATAAAAAAAATATGTAATGAGGAAGTTCTATGAAAATAACCAGGCGTAGATATAGAGGAAGACGGTAAAAACAACAAACAACAATAATGGCCGAGAGGTATCAAATCAGCACTGTATTGAACGCCGAAGCAATATAAAGAAATTGCAAATACACGTATTCATTTGTAGTCAAGTAAACAAATACACTAGGTAACTTTAGCTTAAGGGGCTGTCGATATGTATTCAAGTTTATATGTTGTTTCGTTATATTGCAGCCTGAAAGTAAGCACCTTACCTAACACACAAAAAAACATGAGAAACAAGTTAAAGATGTAAAATTTCCTAATGAAGAAACTCGTCCGAAGAGCCAACATCTGATAAAATTATTAAAAGTTGACACCGCGTTGATAGCGTGTTGTAAAAACATATTAAAATCGTTAGCAGTTAGCCTTTGGCTGCATATGTTGGTTTTTCTTGTTACTACCTATAAATGGAATAATAATCGTTAGTGAAATTTGAACAGTTCGGCTGTGATACCTACAAACGCGTTTGAAAGTAACGTGTATTGCCAAAATTGGCATCGATATTTTGAGGATGTCCTCGGTTTCCGAATTGCTTCCGATTCCATAAATGTCGCCAAGCGAATTAAAATGCTAATTAGAGTTGAAAAGGAAAAAATCTGAATACCGTTTCTACAGGGTTGGCACATTTGAATGGAATCCAAAAGCTTGTGTCCGTTTCCAAAAGTCCAGTACAAAAGTAGAAAAAGGAAAAATGAAATACCAAAAAACATAGAATAGAAAAAACCAACTGTTGGTGACTTCTAGTTTAAATTTATCATCTTCCATACAGCAATCGGATTTTATGGTACTTTCGCATTTAAAAAAAAACGAAAGAAATAATGCTAAAACAAAAATTTGGTTTGATACAGGCGAACTTTATGGAGTAATGGACGCATCAGCGTTGGCAACGAATTTTGACGAAAAAAATGCATAAAGGAAGAAAAAAAGATCCCATTTTCAATTAAATAATGCCTAAAATATTTTTTTTAGATAAACGGGAACAAATCAAAAATTAAACACAAATACAAAAACAATTTTTATTTCCAAAAAAATAAAACTTAAATTTATATCACAGAAGATTTAAAATGTATTGTCCTATTTGGCATACGCGTGCATATGTTTTCACTTCGTGCGTGTCAAGATTCTTTCGAAAGTCAAGTCAAAGATCTTCCTCGCTGTAAGAAGGAGCAATCTCCTCCACGTAATTTTTTTAACAGTCTCGCTTTTTCCTTGTTCGATTAATTCCGAATCACTTTCAACGCTACATGAATCAACTAATATTGCTCATAAATAAGCAAATTCTTCGAGTTTATCAGACATTTTAACGACTTTTACCACTACAAAAGCGTTCACTAACTTTTTCATAATCATAATAATTCATATTTATCCCCACCACTGCCATTTTGACAATATTTCCAACAACAAAAGTCAAGGAACAAAACTGATGTGAAGAACACAGCGAGCTGTTACTGGTGGCAACAACGAGTAGTGTATTCAGAAGAAACTGTAGTACAAACTGTCAACAAGAAGGGACTCCCAAGTATTGACAAATCGAGCTAAAACTTTGAGCGAATAACGACGCATTCCATTACATTAAATATAACATCTCATTGAAAACCAAATAAAGAGTAACTCTTGCTAATCGCTGTTTCCTTAGATTCAAATTCGTGTGGTAAGGCTTCTCCTGAACAGCTACCTTAAGCAGTGTTGTGTTGTAAAAGTACCTCATGGGGTAATTTTGCTCAAGTATTTCAGCTTTGGCCCAATGCTCCGAGAAATGGTTCACAGTTGTTTCAAATCTTAAAAAAAAAGTTTAAAAAAGACTTTAAATGAGAATTTACTCAATTGAACGCCTTCACAAAACAATACCAAAACAATTCACCAAGTGAACGCACCCATAAATTTTGCATTTATATTTTTAGGAAATTTCAACAAAATTCATCGTTTTCATTTAAGTAACGTGGCTCAAACTTGTGACAAAAGGATCGGAAATTGGCTTAAAAATTGCTCCGGATATGCGCTGCGTCCCAGACCCAGCTCTAATTATTAACACGTCTTTCAAGTTACAATATCTGTACTAGATGTTTCTTCAATTTTGGAAACTGTCCTAAGGACGATTATGCTGACCATAGTCTGATTATCAGAAAACTTTGGAAAAAACGAAGCGCTTAAGCTGAACTGAACAACTTGAATGCCAACTTTGACAGCTGTCAACATTTTGAGACTATAGGCATTTTCCGAACTACGAAATGAATAGTCCACTACATTTAATTTCACAACTATGATCTATTTATGATACAGATTTTAGATTTTTTACGGTTTCTTGTAGTTTCGAGTCGCAGTAAATTTATTAGCAAACAGTGAATTTTTCACATCGACGCGATCGTACATATACGCATTGACATTGTCTTTCTTGTACGTTGTACCTGTAAGCATATGAATTATTATATGGCTTCTCTATTTTGTTTATCAACGTTTGGACTACACAACAAAGAAGCCCCTTGTTCATGTTCACGCCGCGCCATATGTGCGTGAGTTCCTCTTCACTTCAAACCGGTTTTGTATAATTCAACTGCTTTTACGTTTTCCCTGAAGTCGGAAGTCAAGGAATCTGGAAAGAGAGGCGAACCCAGCCACATGTACGCATAGTTTACCTGTAAATATAATCTCCCATTAAGGATGGTGCCTTAGCACTGGTTTGGGAAAACCCATTACTATTTTATTTGAATGAATAAGGTTCGAACAAACACTTACGAATTTTCAGATTCTCCCAAGGATGCTAGAATACTCAAATTACATGGATTTACCTGTCGTATTGGGCTTCCAAAAGGAATTACTTTTCCATGCGATTATATTTCAAATAATCTATGATCATTTGAAATATCAATTAAAACGTTCTGATGACATAAAACGGATTTTGTGGTTTTACTAAAACCAATGAGATGATTATTGTAATACATTTGATTATGGTACATTATTTGCAATTAAAATTGAGGAGGAGCAATTACTAACTTATAATTCTTTGGATTGTTGAAGGTAACTTATGATGGTGTGATGACGCTTCAGTTAATAAAGTTTTATTTTTAAATATTGTCGTCATTTGTAATCCCAAACATTTCTTACCTAACTATAAATTTTAGCACAACGGAAACTAATATGTTCAGATGGTTCTCATCAAGCTAACCTTGAAGCGTCAGTTATACCTGTAGATGGTCATTTCATCACAGTGATTATATTTTTACGCGGGTAGGTACACAAATTAAATTATTGTTTAAAAGTCATTTATTTGTTATTAGTTATTATACCTACTCGGTGCTGGGAACATTTTGTGTACAAACAAATAGTACTTATTGTTATGGCTCGCGGTTCTGAAAAAATTGTTTTTGTTGCTTTCGGACTTTAAATAAAAATGAGTTGTTTCAGCTAGAACTAGTTCTTAGTTTTTTTTTTGGAAAACAGACGAACCGCCATGACGAATTTTTGGGACAGTACCTATAACTTGTTTTCCTGCACAGGTGATTGACTTCCATCAAATTAAATACAACTTAACTATGTTGTGAACTAGAAAGGGCAGTGAAACCATTACAGCCGAAGTCGAAAGGGTTAATTTCAATAATAATTCTATTGTTGTTCAAAAAAATAAAAAAATAAAAACATGAAAAATCTCCTGAAAATCTATGTCATTCGACGAATGACACTAAGATGAGAATGATGAGACAATTCGAGCACTAACCAGTTAATAGTGTATAGTTTTTTCAATAAATTGAATGAATGAATTAGAACGAATAATTTATACGCTTTGCGTAGGTATAATATTTTTATTGTTATTATTTTATTTTTTTTTGTTTGAGTTGTATTGAGATGAACTTAATCATACATCTCTATTTGAAGTTTAATACATTTTTTTAATCTATGCATAACTGCTTAAGTACTAGTTGACATTTTTAAAGAAGAAATACTCAAGCGCGGTCCGGAACCGTTTGAGCTGTCGGTCGCTCGAACACGAAATCTGTTTGACGCACTTAAACTCAGCTAGTTAAAGAGATGACTAGAACATGTTAAAAGTAATTTCATTTAGCTAGTTGTTCGTACAAATCAATGTATTATCAAATGTCACATACTAATCGCATTGATGTAAACGTATCCCATGCCAGTTTCGCCCGTTAGCCACTATGAACTACTATTTAGAGTTGAAACTAAAAATGTTTCTTGCTAAGTCCCATTAAAGCCGTGATTCAGATTTTCAATGTAGTGTGCGCCATCTTTTATTTCGATATGTAAACATTGAATAACTTTGACATTTATCAACCGGCTGAATTGAGTAGACATGATTTTGAAACGTCAGTTCAGTAGAATTTTAATCTTGAATCGCTTTACACCGAAGTGACGCCATTCAAAAACTAGTCCAAATAAAATGTTAAGGATAAAAATAACATAAAAAAAACTCATACAGTAGAATCTCCGGAAGATGGACAAATAAAATGAAATAAGCCCCTTCATCTTTTCGAATTGTGTTATCTTTTCAAGTATCAAAATTTAGTAGAAGAAGAATGTATAGCCATACATAAAAACAATAAACATTGACATAACAGTTATTAATATTAAAAAATAAAACAAGAAACATAACTAAAAAGGAAAATACATTTTTAAGGATAACAGACTTATTTATCTGTTGTTCTCAAAAACTGCTCTAAGACTCCACAATTGAAGGTCGGAACTCTTCAATTGGAAAAAAAACCTTCATCTTTCCGAATATATTATAGAACCGTTCATGTTTTCCAGATTCTACTGTTGGTATAGGGAAATAGTTTTTTTTCTTTAATGCTACATAATATAATGTGACGGTGACACTAAACGAATTGTTTCTATTCATTGCGTTTTCATTTGTTTAGTTATAGCTTTCAGTTATGTTTATTAAAAATTAAATCACACGGCGACAGCGTAGCTATTATACTATGTCTTATGTAGACATGATGTTATATAGACAGAAAGACAAATAAATCTAGATAAGAGGATTTATAGGCATCTCTAAAATTATAATGCCTCTTTTTTGGGGTGAGTAACTGAACTACGCTGCAAATATTTGGGTCTGCGCAAATGTTAAACTACATTTTTAAAGGCCATGTAGGTACTGCTAGACTAAATAAAGTAAACAAGACTCGGTACACACGCATAACAGGTCTTACTAGTTATATCGACTCTTCCCTCGTTAAAACATAAAAATAAAAACCACTACATACCGTTTTTATCTAGATTATGATGTTACTACTCCAATTAAAGGCTGGTACGCGCCCCAATATATATTTTGCAATCAGCCGAAAAAAAAACTTATTTAAAGCCAAGCACTTTCGCGAACCGAAAGCTCGGTTCGAAAAATTGTATTCGTTTACAACCTGCACTCCACTGTAAAGTTGGGTACCCGGTACGATATGCTTTGTTGGCGTTGGCGTATTTGTTAATCGGCGGAATTTATGCAACTACGATCATCAACCACAAGACGGCGAGCGAATGACACGCTGACGTTTTCTCACATTAATTAATGAGACAAACTCATCACAACAGAAAGACCGTTACATCAGCAAATTTATATTTATATTTAGCAATATGGATTCGCAGGTTTAAACGGATTCCTAGAATTGAATTCTTTTTGCCTTCTTTGAAGGGGAAAACACGAAAGTAGGACGAAGTCAAACCGATTTATTCAACTCAACTAAGTTCAAGATCTCCAGATGCAGAACCGTTTGAACCTTCACAACACAAACACTCTTTTTCCATAAAACGAACCACAACTGACACTGAGTCACGAAGCACCACACAAAAAACCACAAGCAGGATTTAGGAACTAAACATGAACCAGGCGGGCGCTAGCTTCCTTGTAGATAGGAAAGAAACTGCGCGGGTGGAAATGTAACGGCAGAAACTGGTCACCGACTCACCGTCAGTAAATATACGTATATGTAGATACGACTGTACAGCCGGGTACTTGGATTGCCAGCGCTCTTCCTCTTCCCGAAAAAAATTATATTATCACCGAAGGTACTCTTGCCCCTTACTGTTTTTTTACTAAATTGCACTTGAATTCAAATTCACTGCTACACGACGAGGCCACGATCGCTTACAATCACTTCATGTAGGTATACGCTGCTATGAAAACAGAACCCTATCGGCCGAACGAGCTGAAATGCACTGAACCAAAACCGGTAGAATACAAACGCAATCGCTAAAATTACAACAATACAATAACTATTCACACCAAGCCAAAAAGAAGAAGCCCATGTAAATGCAGTGGAAATGGAACGAAGTGATTTCATGAAAACAAGTGTTTATTTTTATATGAATGCACGCAGAAGCACAACACAGCCACAGAGGAAAGAAACCAAATCCAAACGAGCATCTTCTTCAAATGTATATGTGTTGGATTATTGTCTTACCTATAGTCGACTTTTTTAATTGGGCTGACAGCAGTAGATCTGAGAGAGATAGTTTGTTAAAAATATCCACACCATAAGCAGAGCTCAGAGCCATAGGAATAGGATAGGAATAGGTACAACGTACAACAAGCAGGTGGATTTATCTAGTAGCAGCACAGCAATGCCAGGCTTAAAGTATTTCGGAGTTTTTAAATTTGTTTTCTTTTTCTCAACATAATAAAATATTTTTTTTTTTAATTCAATACATTGTCGCCCTAACTAAACTGACCTTCAAATGTCTTTTTTTTCTCTTAAAATTATCTTTCTACGACAAAAAATAAATGTTTAAAAAGCTGAGTTTAGATGGTGAACTTGATGTATTGTTTTTCAAATATCAAGTGCACTTACTTGCATGTTAGCTTTATTATTTGTGTCTATCGTGTTTACAAATTGGGTGCCGGTTTTTAATAATATTAAGTTCTGTGAAGAAATCAGGTTAGGTACCTATTGCAATTAGAAAATTCGCTTAGAAACTTTCATCACTCTGACCGCATTTAGATTATCGCCTCCAGTACATCTTCCGGAGTTATGAATATATCCAAATAAGTATTTGATTTGCAAATCTGTTAAACTCTTTCGCCATCTGTATGAAAATTGTCCCTCGGTGTCTCTAGCATTCTATGGCGAAATCCAAAATGATTGGCATTTCGTTAAACTTTGTATTCGCTTTGAACCAAGAGCGCTAGTTATGATGGCGTCATTTTTGGCGCAGAGCTTGTATGGAACTGACATTTCATTTGCAGTCCATATAGTATGTCAATGGCAGACATAACTCCCATAGACAAATCATATTTTGTATTGTATTTTATATAGTATTGTCTCTGGTATATAGTATTGTCTCTGATAACTCCCATCTCTGTGGTCTGATAGAATGGGTGGTCAAAAAGCGAATGGAAAACTCTGGCTCTAACATCTTTACGGTGATTGCTAAAAGAGCCCGGAAAGAGCTAATTTGGATGTAGATTCTGGATTTGTCACGCATATTTGGTCAAAAAAAATTTGAACAATCGGGACTCATGCCTAACAGCAGATAAGACATCGACGCTGCCAAAGACAGTTTATAAAAGCGCTTCGATCAGACCTATGTCCGAAATATAACTTCAAAACATATTAAGCGATTTTAACGCAAGTATAGGTCAACAAATTTGGTATGACACTTAAAACAGCCTGCACGACAACACGTCTGGTAACGGATGTATGGTAATTGACCCGCAGAGGCAGAATCAGTCTATATTTAACACCAAGGTTTCCACATATCGCTGTTCATAAAGTGACAAGCGGACTGGCTTGTAAGAGAAGATTTGGACAGATGACTGTATGACTTATGCATATGAATGGAATCTTAGAGTAGATTGCCCGATCCACAAGAAAGGAGATCCCTTCAACTGAACCAACTACAGCGGTATATCAGTTCAATCGGCCATGTTATGCGAACGACTACAAAATTTCTAGGATACCCTGTTTCGCTCATTAAAGGCAGTTTTAGGAAAGAATAGTCAATCGTTGATCAAATTTTCATTTACTCGGATCTTAAACAAACCCAAGAACCCCTTTATCTTATCCCTATACAAAGCCGTGTCTAGTTTTGCCATCCAAAAGGAAGGAAGCTCAACATCAACAAATCAGACAGAACGTCACAATAGAAAGCTAAAGACAACTCTGTCACTAGATGTATCTCGGTTCTGATTGGGGGAAATCGGTCATATGGGCAGCTGTTTCAGTTGACGTTTATGGAAGGGTAGCCGACGAATGTAGTAAAGGAATTCGTGACTGAGTACTAAGTTGACAGTTTGCGTATGTGGCTGACGTAGGATAAATGACGTTCCCGACTAATCTAGTTTTTGCGTTCAGGTTACATCACATCCAGACTAATCTAGTCGACTTGAGACAACTAGATTCTTGAATGCGGCCTATAACTTTAAAGTTGACCAGAAATAAAAATGGATGGAATGGAAAGCGAACGCGAGAGAAGCAGCATGTTTGACAACTGACCAGCAGTGTCAAATTTGTTGCATAGAGGTATGATTTTAAACGTCACTATCTGCTAAAGGGTTTTAACCCGATTTTTATTTTTTAAGGTGTTGGCAGCCCAACTTATTCAGTATAAACAAAGCATATGATGTCTTTTTCGTGACAATTCTTATATTTTATTTGCTATTGCACTTAAAAGTAAATATTTCGTCGCGCGATTACAGTTAACGCTTTAAAGCACTAAAACTATGGGATTTTTCTCTCAATGACATAACCGTGTATAATGTGTCGTCGTCTTTAAGTCAATTGGATTAACATCAGTGTGACCGAGCAATATCCGAAAAGAACATCAAAATATCGTGAATACTAAATTCTAGATTTATCATTGCGCCCGCATAACACTTTTGAATACGTTCCTCCAGGAAATTGTATTGTGCAATGAATTCTTCCTGCATCGCATGCCACACAACCTGAAGTAGATTCTCTTCCTCGCATAGATGCTTTTCAACTTTTTTGTATAGATTTTCAAGACCCTTTTTCACTTCTCTGGCTGGATATTGTCCGATGACCTTGCGAAGCTCCTGCTTTGAGAAAGCCATTTGATAACTTATCTCAGTCTCCTTAACCCCTTGTGCTACCTTTTGTTGCACGCCTTCGAAGAAAAGCTGTAAAAATTCACATGCAGTTAGTAGAGACACATGTGTACACACACTATTTCTACATGCTTACGTTCAATTTCTCCAATGGACGACCAAAGTATTTCGTTACGTACGCTTTCAGGGCGTCATTGTATTTAGCCTTTGCTTCCTTTTTCAACGGCTCTAATCCAGGCACCTTCAGTTGAGCCAATAATGAATACATATGGTGATAGTTTTCCATTTTCACAACTTGACTGGGTGTTTTCGGGTGTTCGTTGGAATGAATCGATATGCACTCAAATATTGTGTTCACCAGCTGCAGGTACCACTTCTCCATATCTGCTCGTCTGTCCGATTTACGAAAGATTCCCTCAGAGGTTTCGGCGAAATCTTCAAAATTTTCCACATACGGTAAGATACCACATTTGGAGCGCTTAGGCATTTTAGCATCTTTAATTGACTGCAATTGTTGTTGCATAAATCTATCGAAATTTCGCTTCACATGAACCAATGCCGAGGCGAAAGTCATACTAAGGAATGAGTGGGTGTCTTGAGCCGACATCACATGCTGTGTAAGTCGAACGAAAACGTACAGCGAATAACTGCAAAGAAAGAAGGTTATAGTCCAAGAAAGTCTATGGTTTGTTTTGTGTTTAAGTAAGATATGGAACCTCAGTGATAACTGAGCAATGAGACGGCACTTAGAGCGTTCAAGTTCGACAAAATTACAGAAGTTTGACCAAAAACAACTGGTTTGGAAAAAATCGATTGGAGACTGAGACCAACCATGACTACGCATATGTAAATGGTACATAAAAGAAATATAGTTCTTTCAAACTTACAAACTGTCCATCTTTTCGAAACTCTGGATAAAGCTGATAAGTTCCGGCTCCAGACAACCGAATAGGGCTATCATTAGCTTACGGACTTCTTCGTTGATTTGCCGGTCGATTTTTTTCTGCGGAATGAGGTTACCTACAAGCATTTATGTAAGAATAAGAACGAGGGCATAATTTTGTAAAACAAAGAGCGCTCACTACTTGCATCCGATTCCCTTGGTTCGGGTTGATTTTCCAACGCGTCCAAAGTTGTTTGAGTATTTTTGGTAGTTGGACTTATCACATCCATTTGGAAAAAATTGATGCAGAAAAGTTGCTCTTGCAAAGCAACTGGCTCTAGCTCAGCTAGAACTTTTTCAAGAATTGTATCGAATCGTTCGCGATCGGCATTTTCAACACCGCTTGACCATGATTCCTTGTTTACACCCAATGTCCCGTAAGGCACTGTAACAGCTGATTTTTTAGAAGATGTAGATGTATCCAAATCCTCGCGAGATGTACGTAACTTTTCGGAAATTTGCTGTCTTGCCTTTGTAACGAATATAACGAACGTTTTAAAAATTGACAAAAAGTAACAAGCCGAAGTGCTTACCAAAGCAAAGAAATTACGAATATCCCTTTCGTAAATTTTACTCAGCGATTGTGTGTATACCCTGGTAAGGCCATCATATGTTTTGCGGTCCATCGCTTTGGTCCAGTGCATAAGTTCTGTATATGCAACAAGTTCTTTGTGGACTGATGAATGATTGGGCAGCACAAGTTCAACGGAAGAGATTGGTGTATCTCCAAACTCGTTGCCCAAATGAATAAACAAATTGTTGACATAACGGCTGATGGTAACGGAGAACTTTGCTTTCCATTTCTCGAAGCGTTTCCGTTGATCTTGAACGGCTTCAAGACGTAACAAGGAAGGATCTATGTCACTGTTCATTGCCTGTTGTAAGCTCTTGGCCGCCGCAATTGCTGCTTCCCTACCAGATGCGGTCTTAAGGTCCGGATCATCGAGGGCTTGTTGGTGAGTGTGCGGAAGATCCAGTTGAGTCTGGAAATAGAGCAAAGATGAATAAATCCGTCTTTGGAAGTAATGCTGGGCACAAGTCTTGCACTTTTCAAAACAAGTGTTTCAGGGCTATAACTTACAATTACTCTATTTAACTCCTTCATTAGTTTGATGTTGTTGTTATTTGCGATTTCTATCATTGCATTTTTTCCCCCTATCTTCTCCATTGTTTCTCGAACATGACCAAGAATTTCTTCGTACGCATCCAGACGAATCTCAAACTTGTCTGCCTCTGCAACAGCAGTTTCAATGTGCTGCATAAGTACCATTACTTGCTGCTCCGATGCAAGAACACTTTGAATGTTCGCCTATTACGACAAAACATATGCATTTCAGAAAATTTGTATTGAGTTTTATAAATCTTACTAACCCCATCTAAATCATGCAGTTCCTTGCTTAGCTGTTCAATGAATGTTTCTGCATCCTTAATGGCAAAATCACACTCCGTAAAAAGTTTCATTAACTCTGTGGCCTCTTTGTCAGAAACCATTTGAAATTCGGGACTTTCTCCATCTTCGTCATCGCCATCTTCAGGAATCGCTTTTTCCCCACCGCTTCTAGCGACAACCTTCTCCGGTGACTTTTCTGTGAGCCATGCAATGGGCACATTTCGGAATTCGGCCCGATTAGAACGAACATATTTGCTTATTTGTTTATAGAGCACCGCTAGGAAATTCTGTCGTTCATGCAAATTGATGGCGTACCACTTGTAGAGTTTTTCCACTTGGATATCGATCTCGTGCGTTTCAAATTGCTCATTCTTGCCATCAACCAATTTGATTTCGTCCAGTTGCCAAGAACGCTTCTTTTTATAGTCATTCTCCTTTTCAGCTTGTTTAATAAGGCATACCGTAACCACGGGTATAGGAGGAGGAGTCGTGACGATGCAGAGATAACAAGCCTTCTTTTTCTTGATGGCTTTCGTGACAGTGACCACCGATAAAACTCTTTCGCCGGTGCTATTAAATAGATCTTTTTGCAGAATATGCTTTATGTTTGCTAAGGTTCCTATAGTTAACATATTTCTTTTAGATCGAGACTGAAATTTGTTTATTATTCAACCTTTGAAATGGGAAAACTGATTAAAATCATTTGATTACGAATTTTTCTCTTGTTTTTTTTTTTTTTTTTTTTGTTAAGCAAAAACAGACGTCAATTTTGACAATTCAAAACAAAAGATGATTCACCATCAGTCCTTTTTAAAGTACCTACCGTCAGTAGTACCAAGTCGCATACAAATAATCAAATTGCAAAATCATAAAGGCATCTAATATAAAAAAATTCAAAAGAAAATAATATGATTACATATTCATATTGGAAAAACGCATAAGTTTTTGTATATAATAAAACTAAGTCTGATTTTAATTTTTGATTAGTAAAAGTTTTTTTTTTGGTTTATGGGAATATTCATATATATTACACTATACGCAATGGGTTCAACTACTGCAGACGTTTGAGAAATAAATAATTGTTGGTTGAATGTACTTTCTATTTTAAATATACTTTTATAATTTGTAGCGAAATTGTTTTGCCCGAAAGGTGTTTCATCCAAATGTTAGATCTTAGTATTTTTACCGGCTAAACATAACACACAAGTTCACAATAAAATTTAACTTGAACTATAAGAAATGTTGTTTTAGTAAGACGAAGTTTAAACAATGTGCTATACAGCCAATAGGGAATATACCAACCTATAACGATTCTTGTAAAATATAACCGAATTTTAATGGATTTCCGTGATTAAATGTAACGATACCATTGTTCAGAATCAAATCAGGGCCATTATTCGAGAGTCAGAAACAAATTCGATACTCGGTTGTCGCCTTGTGAAAAAAGTTTTAACCATTCTTCTTCACTGTCAGAAAGTCGATCGTAAGTGCAAATTATTATTTTCTGAAAATAAACTTTACAGCTAAAAATCTTCTTTCTTAGAAACAATTCCAATAAAACTAGCAATATGTTGACCAAGCAGTTTCTTTCCAAGGCACTTTTGCTAAGAAATGGTAAGAATAAAACTTTCGTCTGAGTAACCTTAAATTACATAACTAAATGCACTCAATAAATAAAATTTTAATTATTATCAGCTGGAGCTTTATCCCGTGCTGCTTATCATGCCGGTGGACACCATCAACATTCTACAATGAACGACTTGCCTGTTCCAGAAGGCGATTGGCATGAACAGCATTCCCGAAGAAATACCAAATACAACACTGTTTTGATCACTGGGATTTTGGTTTTGGCTGGTAGCATTGGATTTGTAAGTCTGAAAACGTAAAACGTTTGCACTGAGTTACTATTCCATTTGCATTTTTTTTTTCAGGCTAAATCGTCAGGAATCATTTACTTGAACTCCTCTCCACCAAAGTCAATTGATTAGAAGGGAGAACTAGTCCGTCAAACTTCTGAATGTTAAAAAATGATTAATTCTTAATAAATGATTGGAATATTCCGATTATATACATAAAGAGGAATATTTTTCTTATTGGGTGGTAGCTTTTTCCATATAAAAAATATATTTGTTACCATCGTCAAGGACGAGGAAAGCTTAAGTAAAGCCTAAACACAGCTCGATCTTTCGCCACGACTCTATGCCATCGATCCAGCATCTCGTTTTGATAATTGATTAAACATGTTGAAAGTCGGGTTAGGGAGTCTCGCTTAATGTGATCGCCAAACTATGGAAACAAGAACCACCACATTTAAAGAAATAATGGTTTAATTTAAAATACCTCCCGTATTCTGGTGTTTTGCACAATGTCTTTCACCCAAGTAATACACCAAAGCAAAACACACATCCGCGGTGGTGATATAACTTTTATTTGCAGCTTCATGAATGCATCCATTACTGTTCTTAGTTTTTAGCTCAATGTTAGTTAACCTCTTTAAAAATATCGTCCCGGTATACAGAGCAATTAAAGTAGTGTATATCCACTGCAATTTTTATTTACAAAAACTATCAAATCCACTTAACAAATCCTATATCTAATAAACGGGTCCGTCATCCAAGTTATCGTCTTCCTCATTGTAGGACTCGCCGTTGTCAAAGTAACTATTACCATAGTCATTCTCATCGTCCATTTCGTCATCGGCTTTCATGTCCTAGCAAGAGAAAATTGATTACAATTTAAAAATTCCCTTTTTCAAATCCAACTAGGTGCTTACGTCTTCTTCTTCTTCCTCTGCTTCCGAATCAGATGCTTTCTTTTCGGCGATATCGGTATCGTTTTCGGTTTTCTCCTTCTCTTCGAGCACCTTCAGCCTATCATCAATATTTGCAGTTTTTGCCTTCTTTACAGGTGCGCTTGATCGAACACTTGTCTTGCGTTTCTTCCACATCGGTGATAACTCACTAGGCATCAAATGCCACGGAATGTCTGCCTTGGTTTTGGTTTTTGAATTTTCCAATGCATTCTACGAGCAAGATGGGAAATATAGTTTAATGTCGCTTGCTATTCATTCTTTCTTACCACGTATTGATCTGAATACCGTTGAATATTAGCTTTTGTAACTTTAGGCATTATGTAGTAGGGCGAATCTCGCATATTAGTCAGGAAGTCCTCCTTCCAAAGAATCTGGTAATTTTGCGAAGCAGTCATCTGCGAAATAATGAAAACAAACCTTAAAATTAATTGTAATTTTATTACGAGGCTTTGCTACTATCATATATTTACCTCCATGGCTACTGGCTTCGACATCAATGGTGGAAATGTAGGTGGGGGTGCAGATTGTACTTGCGGCATATCCTTCCCAATGCAACCCATGGCTTGTAGTTGCTCTTGGGTTAAGGAAGATGTTTTGCCGCCTCGGCCTCTATTAGCCATGATGAGTTTTATATTCCGTCACCTTGCTGTAACGAAGGATATTCTCAATTTATTGTAAGATAACTTTTTTCTGGTACAAATATTTATTATCATTTATAAATATGGACAACGTTCAAAAATGTATTGTTAACAACACAAACCTAAAAATCAAACCGACGTAAACAAACTAAACATGTGTACTGTATGGGTATGTTGTCCTTGTCATATGTCAAACGAAAATTATGACATCACTTCTATTTTACCGATAATCATTATACAGTCGTTGAACGCACTCATTTGCCAAGGGCTTCAGTTAAAATAAAATCGTAAGGTATAATTCGAACTCGATTTGTACGATTTTTTGTTGACTTTTTCCATATTATTGGTAAAATGACAAGGGGCATGTCAAACTCCAACTCAATACACCCACGAACCAATAAAATTCGTATTCAGTGTTCTTTTGGCAGCCGAAATCCGAAATATCCGGTCAAAATCTGAATAGCCAAATCGAAAACGACATTAGTGAAACAATCAAGATTAGTGGGTTAAAAAAATATCCACAAAGTAAAGATACCTATTAGGCTTCTTGAATTTACAAATTATTGAATTGTTTAGTTGCATTATTTTACAATTGGAAATATGGCTTACAATATAACATCATGTGCAGATTTCACAGAGAAAATATGTACATAAACAAAAAGTTATTTGACAGTTGTATTGCATGTACCTACATGAACCAAGAAAAAGACCGTTTTGCTATGCTATGGTATGCATGTGTTCGAAACGTATTTTGTAGGCCATATTGTATACGATATAAATAAATTATGGAGAATTTAACAACATCGGAGTCGCTGGTCCCCTCAAATTTGTTGAATCCCTTGGTTTTGAAGCTAGACACACGTCAAATTATTTTCCCTTTTCACCAATGCGCAGAGCTTCAATTCAATTCTCATTGTACCTATTTTTTTATTTTTTTTTTCAAATTGTGAAAAATAACGGCAGAGGGCCTTATATTAAAAAAAAAATTGTGAGTGCACATCCGCTGAACTAGAATGGAATTCCCAGATTTATGGTTCCACAAAAAGCAGTTTGTCTCATTTGTCTCTCAAGTGTCGAGGCGTGAATAATAGTTAGATTTGCGTTTGAAAGGCTACAGCAGTTTTTATTTTTTGTTCGCAGATTCAATTAGGAAATTTTAACAAATCGTGAAATTACAATTTTAGCGAATATGTACTTTATTTTCCATGGTGATTAAAAATGAAATAAAAAGAACATCACTCTGTACATTTTATAAATTTTTATTAGTATTCGCTAAGCTGGATATTAGCGATGATCGAGCAACTTCACAATGTATCCGTTTAGTGGCTACTTTACGGTTTTAAATTTTAAAAATAAATTACAATTTAGTGTGTGACTAAACGCTTTGTAATCACATATGGATAGGTACAACAAATTATTTATTAAAGTTGCAGTGTTAAAACAGTTATATATAAAATATGGGCTCTACAAAATACAGTAACGTAATAGGCGGGTAAAAATATATTGCTTTGCAGTTTATAATAAATTTAATGATTAAAATTAACTGGCTAAGATTTGTCACGAACATCTTGGTTTTGAACTTAACTTCAATTAATAACCTTCATTAGAGAGAACGTAAGCACCCGACATGGTCACTTTTACACAGAGGTATCTTTGTGAAATCCATTTGTTTCTGAAAAATCACCCGAAGGAGTAAGGCCTACTTTGTTCATTAGCTCTGAAAGTTTTTCCGCCTTTCGATCTTCGTTGTGTGCAATCACTGTACACAAGTGTTCTGTAAGAAGTTCTTTCTTTTCGGATGCATTATGAAGATCAATCTTAGCTTTTAAAAACTGTGCTTCAATTTTGTTGTACTGCTTTCTAAAAGTGGTCAAATAAAAATAGCTATTTACGCTTATGGTTGTAATAGTACTTACTCTATGGTCGCATAATGAATGCATGCGGTGTCAATTTGCTTTCTTAAAAGAGAAACATCAGTTGCCAGCTCGTTGTCAAGTTTTGCCAATTCAGCTTTGATTTCTTCGATCTTTTTCGCTTCAGCAGCTGTTTTCTGGGAACTGTAGTGAGCAATTTAATTATAAAGCAAATGCTAGTAGTTTTCAATAGGCGGATCTTACTGAGCTTCGATTGCTTTGTACAGCATGTCCTTCTTCTGTTTGTTTTGTTCTTCAATTATTTTACGATGAGACTCAAAGTCCTTGAGCGATACGCCTTTAAATGGCGATTCAACGTTTTCATTTGGTTCTGGTAATATTGAAGACTCATCTGATGAATTGTTATTTGTGACCGGCACTTTAAGTATAGACGACTCATCGACGGGGTTATTTTTCGATTTAGGAATGGGTAGATAAAATAATGCTCCTTCAATGGATTTAGACATGCTTTTGTTTAGATTTATTTCATCCATTGTATCTTCGTTCTGCGGTGGAGGAGTTGATGGAGTGTGCTTATTACCTCGTTCCGGCTTCTTTGTTTTGAGATTCTCTTGTGATCTGGCCAGTTCCTTTTTGTCGGGCATTCTTCGGATGCCATGTCCCCTTATTGCAGAAGGTTTCACTTTAAGTTTTAGGAAACAACATTGTAATATTTTAACATTTGATACACTAAACTCTTTTCATAATGATACTCACTTGTTTTAAATGTTTTCGAATTTATTTTGTTTATATCTTCTTGGCTGAAACCATTAAATTTATCCGACATAGTTGCTTACAGCCGACACAATTTATTTGAGAATATAACAAATTAAAGATAATTTAATCTTTTTTTTAACAAAACTATGTAATTTTTTCTATCAACAAACAAAAAAGTATATTATTACATTTGCCTACGTCAGGCAAACATTTTTGACGTTATAACGTGTCAATGTTTTTTTCGAATAAGAGTGTTGCCATTCTAGAAGTCTGAAGTGATCGTCAGTTCGAATTTCCAAATTGGAGATGTTCAACAAAAACTCCTGTTAAGAGTAGACTTGTATTATGTTTTGATTAAATTAGTAAGTCGTATAAACACTGATTATAACCCAGGGAAAACAAGTTCCTTTCAAACGCTGCAATGTTTTTTGTGTGCAGATCCACTGGCAGACAATTAAGAAGCACATTGAGCACATCGGTCGGAATTGATCGTAGGGCTCCTGTAATTTCAATTCTAGCTGTTCCTTGGACTCTACTTGATTTTGTGATGTTATAGGATTTACGTAAGGCGGGCCACCATACCAATGATAATCCATAGGTAAGGATAGGACGTACGACGCAGCTGTGTACATCCAACGAACCATCTTTGGTTGAAGACCCCACTTCTTGCCGAAAGTTTGACTATAGTCCTGAAAGCTATGTTTGCCTTCCGCACTCGGTGTTCGATATTGGACTTCCAGAAATTTTTTGTAATTTGTTTATGAAAAATATTTTTAACTATGTGGATAGTAAAATACTATCCAATTGTACCTTGTGGATAGCATTTTTTTTTGGAACAAAACGCCACAAAATGACCAGCGGCAAGACGAATGCAACTTGGGGGTCTCAATGTCAATCAAACGTTAAAGGAGACGGGGTAGGACATTCCATGCGCAGAATCAAAGCTCCTTGTCTTTCATTTGCTTTGTTCGCTAACGTTGGTATGACCCATATCCGAGGCAAGTTGTTAATTGTACCAAAATTTTGTTCTGTCATTGGGATGACTAGGCCCTTTGCTGAGCTTCATGGATGAAAGAAGCATGATAATCCGGTACCACAGTAGCCCACTTCTGGAATGCTATCTTTTATGTTTTATCTCAACAAGGTATCAGATGAAATAAGGAATTAACGTCCAGAAATAAAATATTACATCAATATTCCTCGCTTTATTTATTACGTAAACTATGTCAGCAGTGTAATGCCTAATTCACTGCGCAATTCGGAAACTGGTTGTTCCCATCTTTCTTCCCAATAAACAGCCATGAGCGGCTTGATGGATTTCCCATTTTGTATCGACCACGGAAGATATCTGGAAACATACTCCTTTCTTTGCCTAAAACAAAATAAAATATTTCAATATCGTCGTTTTATACAAATCAATATTAGGCGTGTTTTTTGAGCTTCGTTCTCAGCAAAGCAAAGTAAAGTACGATTTTCAGCACACAATTTACAATAACTACGCTCGACTTGACACTTCGAGACTCGCAGTAGTTGTTGTAATCGCGTGCTTGAAATCCTACTTCACTTTGCTGAGATCGAAGCTCAAAAAAACGCCTATCGTTACTTATGCATATTTTAGTTAAAACTTTGAACTTACTTTGGTCTCAGTCGAGCAGCGCCGAAAATTGCACCTCCATAGCACATCGGTAAGCCTGTATTTAGCGCTTCCACCCATTTAACAGCCACTTCCCCCAACATATTTGTCGGCATATCCAATATTGCGTGTACTAGATCATGACATTCCCGATACCTAGTCATCACGTAAGCCAACTCTGCATCATCAATAAATCGAACCTCCATGCGTGAGTCAGGGGTCACATTCTGATTTGTAAAAAATTTGCTACCCAAAAATCATTCTAAGATAAATAAATAATTACATTGTCGTCAAGGAACTTCACATAAGATCGACCAAAGCTGTCGTCTGGAAGACTTCGCAAGCGATCTAGATCTACAGTTTTTGTATTGATACGGGGTTTATCGGTCAAAATTCTCCGCCCCTCTTCAGTTGCTTTCATTGTTTCAAGTATTTGGTGTAAAGCCTCTGTCCCAGTTGTTTCACCCAGGCATGCGATCATGTCATGTCTGACGGGAGATTGTTTACTTGATTTATCTTCCGATTAAATTATATTTTGCTGAAACACTCACCGATGAGGATCTACTAAGGCTGTGATGGAGGAACCAGCGCTTAGTAACAATCGTTGAAATGGTGATACTTCTATGCGATTGCTAAGAAACTCTCGAGTGAAGTCATCCAAATTTTGATAGGAATTGCTTTGAGACTCATTGTTGTTCCCAATTCCAATGGCAGCATTCTTATCAGGAGAATTGACAGCAACCGAAAATTGTGCACATAATAAGGTTTGGGCTCTGTGTCCTAATTTCCACAAAGGTACTTTTCGCAGCATTTTAGTGTTTTACCTATTGAGTCAATTTCAAGCTGTTATCAGAGAGGGATCAAACATATTTTCTTAAACCTATTAAACTAAACGAAATGAAATTCGTGGTAGGCGATAAATGATGTATATCATTGGCGTATGCAAGTATGTGAACAGACTTTTAATAGATCACGCTTTGTGCGTTGACCTGTGAGCTTAGTACATTTCGTTCAAGTATTAAATAAATAAATAGTTGATGCAACAGGTCCGTAGGAACCTAAGATCAGCTTAGTTCTTATTCGTTTTGTGTGTTTTTCATTTTTGGGACGAATGGAAGGGATCTACAATTTTATGCCAAGCTTAAACGGCTAATTGTGAAGCTCTTTCATGACAGTTATACTCATAGAGAAATCATACTGAGACCCCCAACTCACAATCCTCTTGCAGCTGGCCCCCACAATTTATTTTCAAATTCGCCATTTTGTTTTCCCATCGGTGTTATGTCAATTTAGAATCCGTGTGACATGCAAAAACATACAAAAAATACAAAAATAAATGCTGCCAACCTCGGCAACCGTGCGGAAATGTGCTTCGGGAATACCACATTTTTGCATTACTGAATGCCATTGGTTAGTTATTATAAATGGTTAAAAGGCGAATAATTCGATTTTGTTTGTCAATAAAACTATCTAATGGAGATGTTTTATATACTAGAAACTTATTAGGACAAACATGGTTGCGTATTTTCTGCTTTTGAATATCTTTAACTTCGATTTCATGTGTTATTTTTTCTTAGATAACTGAAAAAAATTTGCTCAAAATGTTTTTATTTTCCTTCAACCAATTTACGTTGTTCATTTTTTATTAATATTTTAAGCAAATGAACACTTATTCCTAAAAAATAGTATTATCCACACGTAACGAATAATTTCAAATTTAACGGATAAAATTCTATGAACGCTGTCAGCAACTTTGCCCACAGCGGAAGTGGCATATGCAAGGTGCGAGCGTGTTGGTGAGTCGGAATTTTTGAAGTTAGGTGACATTTGCCAATACGAATTTCTATGTAACAATACAAGCGCACTTAGCATTTGCCACCCCATAAAAATATAGCTTGTAGGCAAGTAACGGGCTCGGATGTTTGTCAGACGTACGAGAGGTGGTGGAAAAAAGCCATAAGTTGGAATTTGGGTTTTATCTGGATTCGAACCTGGGTCCCCTTGCTTAGTAGTCCAACACACTTACCACTAAGCCACCGCGCCTACTTTCAAGTATTAGGTATGTTAAAAAAGTAACATGACAGTCTCGGTAGGGTCGTGCAGCAGTCAGAGCTATCTCCATAATAATCCAAAATGTTTTTGATTTCTCAAGAGCATTAAGAAAGAGAGGTTTTTCAAATGGTTTTTTATGAAATCTGCTTTAGCAGATTTACTCAGCAAAGCAAAGTAAAGCAGAATTTTCAGCACGCACATGAACTATCTACTGTCAGGCCTCGAAGTGTCAAGTGGAGCGTAGTTGTTGTATTTGCGTGCTGAAAATCCTACTTTACTTTGCTTTGCTGAGTTTACGTTAACTCACAGTGTATCTGCATGTGTCCGCTGGCAATCACGCATTCATATTAGATGTCGTGAACTGACCCATACAATAGGCGTTTTTTTCTTTTTTAGTTCAGAGCACAACCTGAACTGTTATACAAAAATTTCGTGTTTCTTTTTTAGCTCAGATACATCAGATTTGTGTTTCTTTTTTCGATCTGAGCATAATCAGAGCGCGCTCGATGAGCTCAGAATAAATTGACTGAGCAGGCTGAGTAAAAAGCTGAATACACACTCACAGTCACATTTGACAGAAAAAAAAACAGGATAAACAAAATAATTGAAATGGTGGACGACCTTTTTTGTTGTGGAACTGAATATTAACCAATTTAATAAATAAAAATTAACAAATTTTCAAATTATACATATATTTATTAAAAATGTCAGATACGTGCTCAAGAGTGTTTCATAAATACATCAGAACGATCTGAGCACGCTCGGCTCAGAGCGCGCTCATAATGCTCGAGCTCGGTTCAGAGCTCAGCTCTGAACTAAAAAAGAAAAACGCCTAATGAAATTCTTCAAAAACCAACATACCCAGATGGGTTAGGCGACCCAATTTTCAATAACCGCCCCCGCCAAAGAAACATGAAAAATACCGAATTATTATAATGCTATAAAAAACGGTTCGATGATTTATTAAGAACTTTAGTTTCAAAACAATTTGCACCTAAGCCAACAACTAATAGAGTAAAATGTCTGGTTTTTATTTGAGTTCTAACAATGTCAATGAGACTTTTCAACTCAATGTTTATCTATACGGCTACGGCACCCTGTTTGTTTTTGTATCTATTCACAGAGTTTTGTATGTTTTATTTTTATTTTTTCAAATAGTGAATTTGTATATTCAGCACTTCGGCAGTAGTATTTTTTTTTGTAGGGAAATGCAAACCTCGACGTGATAATCGTGTGCACAAGTCCCTTATACAACTTTGCAACTGCTTGAATTCGTGTGTTTACATATTAAAATCACCAAAAAAAGCAAATTAATGTTCTTAATCTCACACCTGTTGGAATGTTTAAGCTGAGTCAACTTTAAACACCGAGTTCAGTGTTTTATCAAGAGAACCGAACTTTGTTTACATTTAATATTGATTAGGCGTTTTTTCATGACTGAGTTTTGGGCAATAACCGAAAGTAGCTGCCGAAATAACAATTATTCGTTGCACTGGGCCACTGCACCACTAAGCAACTTCTTCCGTGTTTGTATTCCAATAGTCATACGAGTAAACCATGTTATATCGTTTTCCAATGGGCAAAAAGAAGCGTCCGGGAGAGTGCGGAATCGAAAAAATTACTTCCGAAACCGTTCCATTGGCGCAAAAATGACTCTTTTGATAATTATAAGAAGAGAATTTCGCTTGTCGATTTGAAGTCAGTTTGTACTCAAGAAGCACTTATAGAGCTTATGTATTATTATGTATATATATTCTTCACGGCTTAGATCGACTGCTACGTATTTGACGTAACATAATAATTAAAAATAGTATTTCAAGAAATAGGTTGGGCCTCAAAACGTACAGGCTCGTGCCCGAAAATGAAATACTGGAGTTTAGATCCCTTTAAGCGAGCGAAGCGATCCACATTACCCCTATTTGCCGCGTTTAACCGTAGCCGTCGATCTAAGCCGTGTCCCTAACGTCGTGCGAATAGCATCAGCCTTGTTTTTCAGTAGTCAGCCCCCCCTGTACATATTTACTGGAGAAAAATTGGGGCTGATTATGAAAACACGATTCCTTTAAACGTCCTCCAGTTGTCAGTGCCCCTGTTCACATTCAGATAGACCAAATACTTGATTAAGAAGTTAAACGAGTGATTTTCAAAGACCAATCAAACACAAAAATAAGTTAAACTGCTGATTACTGGTCTTTTAACTTTAGTTTCCAATGGAATTGAGCAAAGATTTCTTATATTACTTCTTTTATCAAAGAAAATGTAAGAACAATTATTTGTTTATGATTTCAAAATTTGATGGCGAGACCGTTTGAGTGTTTCCAATTGCCGTTGGCTTCTCATAGAAAAACTGTATTTGTCCAAAACTATGGGCATTCCGTAGCTAAACGATTTTCTATTGATTCCGGTAATTCAAACTTATCGACACATCGACACGTCAGACACTCTCTGACAAATGCTGTGCAATCCATATTTCACCTGAACTGACGCTGCATGATGAATAAAATTGCCTCAATTATTATTTTGGTCGTTGCTTAAACCGGTGGGTAAAGCCGGTTGGCTAATATTACATGATTTCTTAACAACCTACAAAAGATATTCTAATGCTTGTCAAACCTAAACAACATGTTGCTGTTTAACGTTGATAGTTCTTATCAGCAGAGACTTTCATAGTTTGAAAGTAAAAGCACTTACTACCGCCAGTCAATGATAATAATGAAAGAGACATAAATACCTAAGCACCATAAACCAATTAGTGATTATAAGTTTAAATTTATATATTATCTTCAGATAGGATAAACGTATCTGGTTTCCGTTGCCGAATTGGAATTATGATTTATTCGACCTCAAAAAAAAAAATATTTTTGAAATGAGAAAAATAATACGTGTTTATTTTTTTGTTAACAACAAAACAATTAAATCGAAACAAATCGACCTTAAGAGTTTAAAAAATCGGTGCATATTTTTATTCCTCATATTAAAAGTCGGCTATCTTTGGGTGCATACCTGCTAATACAGACACTTTCTCGAAAAGTACTCGCAACCGTTCCATTGGCGCAAAAAGTACTCTTTTTGATAATTATGAGAAAAGAATTTAGCTTCAGTATGTACTCAAGAAGCACTTATAAAATTTATGTATTATTATGTATGTAAAGGGTTTTCCAATGAGAGGTGTTATTGTGAATGACCCGCTATTTCGGTAGCTGTAACTTTTGAAGCTTTTATTCTTTGACATTTGACAAGTAGAAACTACGCCATTACTAAAAATGGAACTATACACACTTTAACAAAGCATTGAAATTATTAAAATTCACTACAAAAAATGGTGAAAATCTTGCAGTCACAGTTCGCAAAACTAAAGCATTTTTTGGTCGTCGCGAAGCACCTTGTCGGACCGCAATACAGAAATTGGTGGAAAAATTTGAGCTGTTGGGACAAGTTAGTGATGTGAAGAATAAAACCAGTGCACGTCGCTCAAGAACAACTGAGAATATTGCTGCTGTAGCCCAAAGTATTGAAGAAAACCCAGGTTTGTCCATTACTCGTCGTTCTTTGGAATTGAGCATTCCACAAACGTCATTACACCGTATTTTGCATAAAGACTTGGGTCTTAAGGCTTATAAAGTTCAGTTAACACAAGTACTGAAGCTGGCCGATCGTCAACAATGTCGTGTCTTTGCTGATTGGGTCCTTGAAATGCATCAAAATGATCCGGAATTCCATCGAAAAATCATCTTGACTGATGAGGCCCATTTCCACATCGGTGGCTACGTCAACAAGCAAAATTGTCGCATCTGGGGCTCGGAAAACTCAAGATAAGAAAGATAAGGTCTACGCCAACAGTTCAGCGTCGATTCAAGACCTCAAATATAAAATTCGTGAGGCTATCGAGGACATAGGGCAGCCACTTTGCGATTTGTTTATGGAAAATTTCATGAAAAGGATATGGTCCTGTATGCGTGCTCGTGGTGGCCATTTGGCTGATGTTGTTTTTCATTATTAACGGCAACCTTCCTCTTTATTATGAAATAAACATCCGATCATTTATCTCAAAAAATGACATTTTTCTTTGAATACCAAAATAACACCTCTTATTGGAAAACCCTTTATGTAAATTCATTTTTGACATTTCACCAATCCATTTCTCGAAAAATACTCCCAAACATACTTTCTTTTCGAGTAGACCACGGTCTCAACCAAGAAGCTATTCAAGGCAGTTCGGTCCTTACGTAGCTGCTTCCAGGTATTCACATCAAGGTTGATTACCGTTTGCCATCTAATGCTGCAGGTCTTTCAGAATGGTACATTCTATTTATCAGTCTTGTTGAACGTAAGTTTAACTTCATCCTACCTTGCAAACTATTTTGGACAGCCTTAGCTGTGAAACTACTTATCGTATCACGTAAGACCTGTGGTTAGCCTATGCCACAACGAAGAGTCGCCCTATCAGCGAAAAAATGTAATAGCTTCTTTAACATTTAGATTTCGTGGATTCCAAAAGTGATATAATCGAATTTTTAAACGCGTGGTAGAATGCCAAAAAGAGCGATTTACTAAACCATCTGAAGGGATATTGGTAGCGAATATATATAGAAATAAATGCATTCAACAGTAATCCAAATTACGGTGGCATATATTTACTGGAAGTACAAATGCTGTAACATGTGGCCAGACCAATCGTTCTGGGCTATAGTAGTAGTAATCAGAGACAATACTTTGTCTTTGGTAGTAATATCAGCATATTATTTGCACACCAAATCGCAAACGAAAGCGTAAATAAATTCAACGCGCCAAGTGAAATATGGGCTGTTAAAAAAAATAAAAAAAAACAGCACTTCCGAGTATTGCGTCTTCAGCTATATATCGTAAGACAAGAGCAAAAGTCATACTGCTAAATTTTGAAACAAAAAACAACGTATCATGGTTAATTTTTCGCCAAAAACTTAGGCCTATCGTTTGTGGAGTTCATCTACGAGTGGATCGAAAGAAAAGACGTATTATTCGATGAAGATGTTCAATTGTTTAGGCTGAGTGAAAAATGAATAATTCTGAGTAGATGGAAAGAGTCGCCCAAAGAAAAAGAAAAATGAAGAAGTTCTCGCAATATATAACCACCACCACCAAAACTTCCGCTGGACAAGAATAATATACAGTCACTAAGGCCCACACTAAAAAGCCAGTCCATCGAGGAGAAAAATATTCAAGATGTCAAATTTAAGAACTCTTGCAATTTTTGTGTGTCGGATGCAATATATTCAAACCCTGGCATAAAAATAACTGCTACTCTGTAGGTTATCAAAAGACTGCATTTTTGCATCCATTTTACATAGGAAATAAAAGCAAAAAGTGTATTGAACCAGAAAATGGATCCGACAGGGTTCCAATTGATTATTGGGTCCAGCGAACAGAAGAATCTGCTGACCTTGACTGTAAAATGTTTGGTCGAATGAAATTTATTTAAATGAAAGGAATTTCCAATATTTAAGGATCCTCCTACCGTACCTTTCCGAATATAGCACTTATGTATATTTTTAAACAAATTTGGTGGGATAAGTTAAAGGATTTGCTTTGTAAAATTGAGAGGATTTGAAACATTATTGATTCTCGAGGGCGTACGGACAAGGACATTTTAAAAATCAAAGAGTAAGAGTGACACTATCCCTGTTTTTTTGAGCTTCGTTCTCAGCAAAGCAAAGTAAAGTAGGATCTTCAGCACGCAATAAGAACAACTACGCGCACTTGACACTTCGAGACTAGCAGTAGTTTTGTGCTGAAAATCTTACTTTACCTACTTTGCTTTGCAGAGAACGAAGCTCAAAAAAACACGCCTACTTACAGCTGTCTGAATTTATGTGTCTCAGTTTTTATCGACTTAGATTGGTCACAGTAGCCTTTTTAGTTGGAGAGGTAGCCGACGAATCTAGTCAAGAAATTCGTGACTGAGTACTAATGTCGTTTTCCATTGGGACCACCAAAAATCTTTTTCAGATCTCAGATTTTATGCGGCTCATGCAACATGCAATGAAATTGATCTGCTTTTGTGAATGGATTAGTGCGTTATTTGACAACAATATCAGCTGTTCAAATTGCATTTGTTTTTGGTAAAACCAGCCATGGAAATCGGCTTGAAAAATGTTTCCTCTGTTGTATATACAAATGGAGTAGTTTTGGTGATTCGGAAAACAATGAATGTTTATGTATTTCTTTATGTTGGTTTTCCCGAAACTTTGCACATTTGTTTGAAATTTGTGAAAAATTTTGAGATCTGCAAAAAGTGATCCGAATCAAAAATAAGATTGATTTTTTTCCCAATGGAACACGGAAAGTGATTTAGATCAAAAAAAGATTGATTTTTTGTCACAATGGAAAACGACATAAGTTTACAGTTCGCATATGCGGCTGACATAGGAAAATCTAGTCCAGACCAATCTAGTGCACTTAAGAGAACCAGATTTTTTAATGTGCTCAGTATTTGTTCCATATTATAAATTTTCTGACAAATGGCGTATACAAAAATGAAAATGCAGCCCAAATCGTTCCCATAAGACACAATTCAGAGCACTCGTAGAAGTGCTAAGCACACTAATCTGCGATCGGGTTTCGAAAGTTATCGCAATTACACAATAGATTTTTTTTTCATTTATACAAATAGAGAAGGTAGAAAGATAAAAATTTGATCAAAACGGAATTCCCTCTATCGTATTTTAGTCAAGAGCAGATATGGTGGTTATATACTAATGTGCCCAACCGCCAAACCCCACAATTTTCAAGAATTGAGGCCATTCGAGTCTGTAAATATTATTCTTTTATTTATTTGTTGATTCTCTTTTCTTTGAGCGTAAAAAAGAAACGGCTTTTGGGTAAATTTAAAAACTTCCTTAAATGAACTACACAATAGCATGAACTGGGTTAATAAAAATATTATACGTATTTTAAATAAAACAATAGGAAAAGCCTCCAAAGAGAGAAAGAGAGAGAGCGTGATAACATGTAGCCTTAAACCTTCCTCGAAGAATTCTATATTCAGAAAGCTTTTTCAGAATTGTTGTTAAATCTGGAAAGGTATGTAGATCTTTAAGTGCAGTCGACTCCACTTAGCTAAAACACTAATTTGCCACAATTACTTTTTACTTAAGCGGTAATATCTCAAGCGATCTTCGGATAATTAAAAGAAATTCCGTGACAAATTTTGTGTTTCAGTTACCCGATTTTTTTCAGTAAAGCGTAGTTCAGCTAAGCGAAATCAACTGTAGTTATAATAATTTAAAAGGCTTTGTAAGCCCAGCGGATCCGGGGTTAGTGCGCTGGCCCAGAGCGCAGTTTCTCAGAAACAAGATTTAAATCTTGACTGCGTCACCACAGTAGACTAAATATTATATAACAAGCTGAATATCCGAAGCAGCTAAGAATCTAAATTCATCCAAACTAATCTAACCTAATTTAATATTTTTCATGCTATTTTTAGTAGTCCTTCGGAAACGTATACTTTTGGTTATAAAAGCTGGCCACAAAAAAAAAATCAGAGTCATCCCACAAAGACAATTTCATTGGAGAAAATAATCTTAACCACAAATGAATGTAAAGTTAGAGGAAACACTTGCAGACTATGCAAAGAGGACGAAGAATCAGAATCGGATAGGCAACGAGCAAACAAACTTGAAGTATTAAAAACCTTCAGACTAGTGTGACCGATAAATTGCAAATATAGACTTATATATCGAACTCAACACAATAGAGAAGAACTTATCAACAGCGCTTATCTTGACATTAGTTGGAATTTTTAAACAACTGCCTATAGATTTTTAGACCTTCACTAGAGCTAATGTTTACCTACCTTATGAGCGTTTGTTTACATTAAATAAAAAGTCATTTTATTTATTTGTTAGTTTGTCACCAAAGAACAAAAATCTTTTATCGGATTCACACTTGATGTATAGATTGATTTATGCTGAAGGTCCAAAGAATAATCTCTCTACCACAATTTCTATAAATAGACAATGATTCAAGTAACAATCATCTATCATCTATACACGTGTCAAAATTGCCTGCGTCACAATTTGTATAGGTGTTTATTTATTTCTTCCATTTACTTCTCTAACTCTACATCGATAACTAGCAGTGACTAATTTCCATCCGTAGTTGTCATTGCACCTGTTAATTTCAGACGGCCTAAAATATTACAATTATGCAATAATAACGTATTAATACTCGCAGTTGAATAATGACATTGGAAGCAATATGCCGATGAATATTGACAACAGACTTTTGGTGTTCAAAAGAGTCTAATTCGGATTGTAGCTAAAAGTTTGTACTTTGTTTTTGGCGAGGCTATGTATTAATACTCTTTAAAGCCAACGCAACGTTAAAGAAATGCCTATAACCTATGTAAAAGAAAAACCTCGAATTGTTCAAGTGGGTTCATTGAAACAACCTGTGTGAGCTGTTTACTCATAGCTGTAGCATGTAGGTATCGACTGTGAATAAATACGGACTCAAGTGTTTTTTGTATTTTTTCAGCGAAACGAATGTGCATACACAACGAATTTGAATTGTTCAATTTTAATTTTACTGTTCTCATAATAGTTACCCACTTATATATCTAGTGATCAATTCTTGCGAACGCAGATAATTCCGTGACTAATATATGTTACGAAATATTTATCAAAATCCTTTATTGGGTTATTTATACAAAAGTAGATACCACTCAAATCAAACCATATTTTAGGAGGGGAAAACGAATTTTTAACTATAACTATAAAGAATTGGTGCAAGTAAACACGTATTTGGTACGACTAATGTTGAATCAGTGATGGTTCAATATGAATAATGTACCTACAGTCTTTGAATTGGTAAAAACACATCACGCTCTTACCTCTAACGCTTTACAATATGGGTCATAGAAGTATACAACAGTAGAGCAGACGACCGAGCCAAAAAAGGTACAAAGGTAGCACTCTATCAAGCTACCGAAAGATGGTGTGATTCCAAATAATAGTTGTAAGTTGTAACTATCCGAGGCAGTTAAGCAGTGATACCAGATTTTTCGGACTGAATTGCCACGACGATTATCAAAAATGCACTTTTTGGCCATGCCGTTGTTATAAAAACCCCACAATATTCCCCACGAAGATATACATACATACGTAAACAAATTATGCAAAAAGAGTCTCCTCTTTTTATTGAATTCGAATGTTTTTTCTTCAGATATTGCCCTTTATTCGCCCTTTTAGCTTATTTTGAAATGTAAAATACCCACGAAATGGGAAATTACCCACGATCTGGTATCACTGAGTTAAGGTCAAGCGTAGGCCGGAGTAGAAAGTCCAAACTTTCAGATCTCAAATTGTACACGGCTAATGGAACATGTGACGGTATTGATCTGCTTTTGTAAATGGATTTGTGCGTTATTTCATTCATTGCATTCGATTTTGGAAAAATCACAAATATATCGAGTTGAAAAATGTTTCCGCTGTTGTAGATACAAATGGAGTAATTTTGTTGATTCGTAAATCTTCAGATGCCATGAAAGACGAAGAAGATAATAGTTCCTCCAAAATGCTAACCATGGATTTTTATATATTTATTCTGTATAAATCTGGAAAAATATCGAGATCTGCAAAAAGTGATTCGAATCAAAAAAAAAAAATGAGTTGTTTAATATATTTCTAAAATATATCGAGATGTGAATGCAGTAGCTTGGCCGCATTCAAGAATCTAGTCATCTTAAGTCGACTAGATTGGTCTGGATGAGATGTAACCTGAACGCAAAAACTAGATTGGTCGGGAACGTCACTTTTCCCACGTCATCCACATACGCGAACTGTCAACTTAGTACTCAGTCACGAATCCCTTGACAAGATTCGTCGGCTACCCCTCCATAAACGTCAACTGAAACAGCTGCTCACATGACCGATTTCGACCAATCAAAACCGAGATTCACTTAGTGAGAGAGCTGTCAGACTTACTAAACTAGCTACTTGAACGTCCCCATTGCGTGCTGAAAATCTTACTTTACTTTCCTATCTATGCAACAGTTATTGGGTGTATGAAAACTGTCAATTTTGTTGATTGATCTAAGTTATTTAGGTAAACAAACATATATAGCTAATTTAGAAATTATGTGATCAATCTTTCAAATACGTACCTATGTTTGTTCAATTCCGAATCTATTTTCATGAAACCAGATCCCCTAGCAAAGATATTATTTTCATTTTGATAAGTAACATAGTCGCACGGGTGCAAATATTTTTACACAAGATTTGTAGATTTTGTAGTTATATAGACGTTATAGACAATTTGTATTATTAGCAGTTGCAAATGTCAACAAGGCGTAAATGCTCGCAACTAATATGGTTCTTCTCTATTACCTTATCCGTTCCACCCGAGTAGATATGAATTACAGTCCAAAATTCAAGACAGTTTCCGTTTGGAGTGTGTTTTGAGATATTTTTTTTTTAATTATGTCGTTTTCCATTGGGCAAAAAGAAGTGGTTCTGAAACCGTTCCATTGGCACAAAAAAAAATCTCTTCTGGTGATTCTGAGAAGAGAATTTCGATTCTCGATTTGAAGTAAAGCTGCTTAACAGTGAGTTGAGGTCACTGCTAAGCAGCGTTGCCGTTTGGCCCCTTTTGAGCCTCAAGACCCATGGCCCCAATTTTTTACAAATGATCGAAATGGCCCTTTTTTAATTTAAGTAAGATATTTTTCCTTTATGAACGAAAAATAATTAAAAACTATGGAAAAAATGGTTTCGTAAGGAATACATCATTTTCCCGGACTATTCTTTATCAGAACTCATTTTAAAAGTAAAACCTTAATTTTATCTAGTCGTCTATACGTATACAAAGTAAGATAACGAGTTACCAAAATAAAGCTTGTCAATTAGCTTATTAGATACCTGAAGGCAATAAAAATTTCGAGTAAAAATCACAATGATATGAAAACTCCGGGTACGATTTTGAAAATCGAAGTAGGTTCGTCATCCCAGAAAATAATCGCTCACTACTTTACATGCGTTGAAGATAAGCGAAAACGTGGAAATACATATAAATAACAGCTTAGTTATGTTTTCTTTATTTATGCATTATACATGCTTCCATTTTCTTATGATAGGCTTTGTTCGTTAATCGTTAGTTCGTTTGCTAAAATAGACAAATGAATGTATTGCCTAATAATATGAATATTATAAAAATAAATACACCACTTAACAGGAACAAGTATTAAGCGTTGCAATCATTTAAAAATATTACTTAAAAATGAAACTAGAACTCATACAAAAGATATTTTATTTATACATTTTACATAATATATTTCCATTTATCTGCTTTAAATATACAAAACTTAGAACTAGTTTCCAACAATTAATTGTTTATGGCTTTGGTACTTAACGTCATTATGATAATAACAAGTTAATCAATTTACAGATACGATCTATGTGCTTTACCTAGGAAAACTGTCTGCTATACGGACTCGCCCTTACTTGTGGGTAAAAGCAGTTCTTTATCGGGAACCTGCTTTCTCCTGAACGTCACATATGTGTATAGAAGGCTGGCGAACACGCTTATATTAATTCCGATGCAGTTCACCCATGAAAATATATAATCTCCACCGATAAACATTCCCAAATATGTAACACAGATGTTTTTCAAGCAGCCCACAATTGTGGTGGTCAAGGCCGAATTATATTGCGTACATAACATAGTGCTGTAGGAGAGTACAAAGCCCATGAAACAACTCATAAGAAATTGCACAATGAAGAATATGTTAGTCCATTGTGGGAAGTTAACGGATTTCTCTAAATCTCCAGTAAATAGTGTTACCAATAGCGCAGGGATGAACATAAAAAGAGAGTTGTAGAACATCAGTCCGTACTTCCCCATATCGATGGTGTCGAGTTTTTTCTTAACGAACACACCATTGGCTGCTGTCAGAGCATTTGTTATCATTACGTAGCCGTATCCCTTCATGTTGAAGGAGAGATCATCACTGGCTGCCAATAGAGCTCCTCCAATCATTGCATACACGCTAACTTGAACAGCAACGGATGGTCGTATTGCGAGGATTTTCAGTTCCAACAGCATTGTCATTAGAATCGAAAACCGACGAAGAGCAGCAAACATCGGCAGACTGAGAGCCTGTGTTCCACCAAGTCCAAACATCATGTTTCCAAGAAAAATAAAAGGCAATGGAAATATTTTGCCAAATGAATCCTTTGCTATATCGGGGAATGACACCATGCGCAATCGTTTGCCTGCGTACAATACCACAATACTTGCGGTCAGTTGGCCCAAACTTAGGAACAGAAACGATGGAAATTGATAGGATGTTAAAACTGTTTTATTTACGACAGTGATCATGAATGAGGCCATTCCGTAAAATATAGCACTGCCGATTTTCTTAAAGTGCAATGACCCGTCGTCTCGAGAACCCTCAGAAGAGGATCCGCTACCATTAGCGTTCGTCATGGCGATTATTTTTTTCCCCCTTGAGTAAATAGTTTTTTTTTTCACGATTTCTTTTACTTGCTTCTTTTCAAAACGCGAACAGGAAAGAGAAAAGATTTACCACTTGATTAGAAAAAAGGAACCAACAAATCACCACATTTTGTGTCGAGTTAAATAACTTCAATTTCATGCCCGCGTTTCAGAAATAATAAGCGGCAAAATATAGTCAGGATGTTACAGGATATAATAAATATTAGTTGTTTTGATGGTAATTGGAATTCGCCGGCAAATTTTACTAAAATTTGGTAAAAACCGAATTCCGATGCTCGTTGGCAGAAGCCATTTTGACAGGCTGTCAAGAATTCCAACCGACGACGATAGATGCAAAAAACTGACTGACTGAAAACAACAACCATAAGTGGGTGGCGCAAGAATTTTTCGTTGGTTAAGTGTGTTTGGGCATTAATTGATATGTGATTTTGAATAGTTATAGAGAACAATTAACTTACGTCTAATTCTAAACACTGCTTCAATTATATGTGAACAGTTTTATGTTGTCTTGAGTTAAATAATTTAAAAACACTCAAACCAAATACTACTTGCGAATAGCTGTCAATTATTCGAAAGCAGCTGATTTCAGGTTCGAACATGATTGCAGAGTTGTTATATGGTGCAATGTATAATGAGCCTACCAAAATCACATCAGATACATAAAGAAGCAATGGTTTGTTACTAGATTCCAGCAAAATCTCTATAAGATTACTTACTTTTGGCCTTACTAATAATCATTTTTTACCTCCAAACTAATTTGTAGGTCACAATATGCAATTTTGTATGGAAAAATTCGCCATTGTGAGTTCGAATAATTTTTTTTTTGTTTGGATTTTTCTGCATCTTTCATCTGTCATCGTATTATTGTATATTGTGATGACCACGTATGAATAAAAAAAGAAAGCTTTTAGTAGACAAAGAGGAGAGTAATAAAACGAAACACAATTTGACAAAATAGGCGGTGGCTATGTTTTTATGGATCTGTTTCTGTTTCAGTTTTGTGTAGCTGAGCGAGCAACGCAAACAGAACCAGAATTTACTACAGAACGAAAAAAACTTTCTGTTCTTTGTCACTTGGTGCCTTTACGAGATTCACACTGTCAAATTTGTAAAAAAAAAACAGCAGTAAATTCCCCTTTTGCTTGATTTGTTTTCCCTTTTTGTTTTGTTTGGGATAAATAGTTGGGGAACATAGCACTGATTTTTAAAGTAAAATTAGAGGAATCTCTATTTTAATTAATACAAACCTGTTCTTATAAAATGGAATGCATTACGCATTGCGACATGTTTATTCAAATGTTCTACATTTCTGTCATTTGAGGTTGAGCATTGAGGACACTGTCTTTTCAGTCTCTATTGTCACCAGAGATTAATGAATAAAATATTCCATTATCTTTGATTGTCACTATAGCCACCTACCGTTTCAGTACGCTAGGTAATAGTTATGTATTGGAAATTGGAATGGAACTTGGGACGCATTTAACAGAAAGAGACAACCAACTGCTGTTCGGCGCTATTTTTCGGAATTGTCATTCGTTTTCCATTTCTTTGATCCGTTTGATATACTAAGCATAGCACGTGTTTTTTCCTGTGTTAACTTCAACTTGTGTAAAAGTATTTAAAACTCGCAAAATATGTCAGCAAATGAACAAATAATTGCTGCCCTAGTATTGGACTATCTTACGAAAAAAGATAAAACGTTCGCGCAAGTTTATCAACAGAAAACAAAAGCGGTAAGTAAACAACTATCCCACCATGTGCTGTGACCACATTCTTGACTTATTAAAACCCGGATAATTACCTCTTCACAATTTCCGCTTTCTTTGGGTACATTTGCAGACAGACATCCAAATCCCGGGGTCAGATCCTGTAAGGCAAAATCGTTGACACGTTTTCGTGTGCACGAGTTGCAGAAGTTAATCGTTCGTGCTCACGAAAACGTTTCGCCTTACAGAATGCCCACCCAGTTAGCTACCTCAGTAAGATTGTTAACTGATTTTCTAACCTAACGGAGATTTTTTCAAATTTAATTGGAAAACTAATACTTTTCTTAGTACCTATCTATTTTTATTTTAAAAGAGATTAGTTAACATAAAAAATATTAACATAAATTATTACAAAATAAAGCCTCGAATTCAACATATAGTACAGCATATAGGTAAACTGTACACTAATACATATTGTATTGCAAAATAATTAAGAAAATCTAGTTAAGAATTCTTTAATTTTCTTTTGATTCATGTCATATACTTAAAGGTTAATAATTTTCTCTTCTTTTATATTAGGATAAGTGTCAAATTCTTCTTCGCCGTCACATATAACCTTCCGAATTTTCTTCTTCTTCATTTAAACCTTTCTGAACTTCATCCACAATTTCTTCATCGGTTGGAAGGCCATAGCATTGTAGGTCATAATCACAATCTGCATAACTTGCAAATTCATCGGGACTCACTGCCATGTCATCTAAAGTGTTTTCAACAGCTGTTATTTCTTCGTTTTCTAAAAGATGTTCGCCAAAACAAAATCTGAATCGCGCCTAAAAAGTCCTGATTAACTTTGTCAGCACTCACTTCTGTATGTTAAATTGAATATCCATACGACCTTTCTAAAACAATTCTTAATTATTTCTCCGGTAATCAGCGACCAAGCTCGCAAAAAACAATGCATCCAGAAGAGATATGGTTTTATATTAAAACCTTTCTCCAAAGCAACCAGTTGTTTTCTTAGTGAGATTTGAAATTGCGAAAATTACCTGGTCAAGTCGTAGATTCAGAGCGGCTTTGTTTGGTGGCAGAAATTGGACACAAATGTTTCTTAGCTCAACTTTGTTGTCTCGTTTTTATTTTTTGTTAATTAAAATATTGAAAATTAACTTTTTTTTTCCGGACGCATTGTCCACAAATAAGACAATTTGTCTTTCTTCTTTTTGAATTTCCTCTGCGATATGGGATAGCATATAATTCCATAGAAAAGTTGTCATCCAAGCCTTTTGATTGAAACAGTAAGTTACAGTTCTTGAAACACCGAAGATTTTTAGATGTATGTATAAAGTTTATTTTCACTAGTAATAAAGTTACAAATTAATTTTAGATTTCCCGATAACGATGACATTTTTGCTTCCAAAAGTATTGCATATAAATAGCAAAGTTATTCAAACATTGATGCCTTTTATTATTTCGCCACGCCGTGCAAGTGTGCTTCTTGGTAACGCTGGGTCCATCAGACCACTTTCGACGGCGGTTTTCAGGAGAATATTTTATTTGCAACATCACTTTCATTAGACTCGCTGCGTTTTTTAGTAAATTGGATGTTCTCCCTGTGTTTTCATCGCCATAACCATCTATTGTTGGGCTCAAAATCGGAGTTTAGTTTAATGGCTAGCTCTTTTGCCATGTTAAGAAGAAAAGGAGGGCACTTAACCGAATAAGGTACTTGAGCGGGAGGTTCTTATCCGTTTATATAAATGTACTCGGAAATGTGTTAAAAAAAAATTTAAATGTGAAAATTGTGGTCACTAAAGCGTAAAGTACTTATCCGAGTTTTACTGTATTAAAACAAAAAAAAAATTTTTCATATGCAGGTTAACCTACCAAAAGGATGCCCGAAACTCGATGAGATTCTATCACATTATCAAAAAACGTCGAACAAAAAAATTCCCGCACTAAAGGCTAAGGCCGATAGTTCAAGTGAAGAGAGCGATTCCGATGAGGATGCAGCTCCAAAAAAACCTATTACAAATGGAAAGTCCACCGCTGTGAAAGCGCCCACCAAGAAAGAATCCTCTTCTGATGATAGTAGCGATGAAGATGAGAAACCTGCAGCAAAAGTTGTACCCCAAGTTTCTAAGTCACCAGTTGCAAAGAAAACTCAATCATCAAGTGATGACAGTAGCTCTGAGGATGAGGCACCAAACCGCCCACAAGCACCTGCACCAGCGAAAGCGGATTCTTCAAGCGAAGAAGACAGTGACGATGACGAGAAACCTGCAGTCAAGACTCCAATTAAGCCTGCTGCAAAGAGTCCCGTAAAAGTAACACCTGCTAAGAAGGTCGAAACAGAAGATTCATCCGATGACAGCAGTGATGAGGAAAAGCCAGCTGTAATGAAGCCTACAGTCGCAGTTAAAGCCCCATTGGGCAAAAAACAGTCGTCTAGTAGTGAGGATAGCTCGGATGAGGAGAAACCAGCTCCAAAAGCAACCCCAGCAAATAAAAATGATTCAAGCAGCGACGATAGTAGCTCAGAGGAGGAACAGAAACCTGCTTTAAAGAAAACTCCAGTTAAAGCATCCAAGAAAGATTCATCTAGCAGTGAAGATAGTTCTGATGAAGAGGCACCGAAGTTGCCTCCAGCCAAAGCAATTCCAGCTAAATTAGCCAAGAAGGATTCATCCAGCAGTGAAGATAGCTCGGACGAGGAAGCCCCAGCGGTTAAACCAGCTGTCAAGAAAGCGGCTGCACCAACTGTCGCCCCGAAAAAGAAAGCCGACTCAAGCTCAGATGATTCATCGTCGGATGATGAAAAACCAGCACAAAAGAGCCCAGTCAAATCGACTCCAGTTGCTAAGAAGAAAGCTGCTTCCAGTTCTGATGATTCCTCCGATTCCGATGAACAGCAACCACCATCCAAAAAGGTAGCTGTATCGAAACCCGTCGTTTCTAAAAAGGCTGACGATTCAAGCGATGACAGTTCGTCGGAAGATGACGATAAACCAAAATCTACACCAATTCAGAAAAAGCCTCCCACTGGGGAAAACGAGGAGAAGAAGGACACTCCTAAGCCAGGCAAGAAGAGGAAGTTCAGTGAATCCTCAGCTGCCGAAAAATCAAACAAGTACAGTAACTTTACAAAAGGCGGCCAGAACGGAAATGCGGTAAGTAAAACTTAAATCAAAACAATTTAGGTAGGCTTTTTGGAAATTTTCAAATCCATCAAAAAGATCATTTAATTTGGGACGTGCTAACAAGCCTTGTACCTAACCAGACAAATCAACTTTGAGAGCAATTCAACTGAAAATGATCATCTAATATCATCTAACGGATGTGTTTTCCGCCCTTCGACATATTATTATATTTCCCGTTTTTGTATGTTCGATTAAAATACTACATGCTATCAACATTTTATCTGAAACTAGAACCAAACATCGACTCCAAATCAAAACGGAACCATGGCCAAAAACCAAGGCAACTTGAATAGTAGTGGTCCGAGAAAGAATACTCCATTCCGACGTGTCGTATCGGAAGAAGTCGAAATCGATCCACGTGTACTTGATAACTCGTTTGAAGCTAAGGTGAGTGCCCCAAACTTTACTCTTAAAGGAGAATTGTGGCACAAATTAGCATTTTGAATCGGTTAAGTCCAACCAAGTTTTATTAATTCCTAAATTGGGGCACTAGTCTTCGGCTAAACATGCGTTATCGATTTATTTCTTTGAAAATTTCCAAAAAAAAAAGAATGTTTATTGGTTCCTTATGCTAATTTGTGTTTCATTTATCCTTTCTTTTTCATATCACATCAACAACAACCTGTACACCTCGATGCAACAACAAATTCGCAACCTTGTCAATCCAATACAATCCACAAATGCGCCCACATCGCAGGATGAACAGGATGCTAATGTCGAGAGCAGCAACTGGAAGAATAAAAATGGCGGTGGATTCAGAGGTGGAAACCGTGGTGGCGACCGAGGTCGTGGAGGTCGTGGTCGCGGAGGCGGTTTCAAAAAATTCGGTGACGAAGGTGGTTTCCGAAAATCATTTGGAGGCAATGATAATAAAGAAGAAGGAGGTGAAGGCGGCGAGGGTGGCTTCCGCAAATCGTTCGGGGGCCGCGGAGGCGGTGGATTTGGTGGCGGTCGTGGTCGCGGAGGAGGTCGCGGCCGTGGTGGTTTCGGAGGTGAAGGCCGTGGTCGTGGTGGTGGATTCGGCGGTGAAGGCCGTGGTCGCGGAGGTGGTGGTCGTGGCCGAGGTGGATCCGACCGTGGAGGTCGCGGCAGAGGAGGCGGCGGAGGTTTTGGAAACAAATCGTTCGGAAACAACAGTTTCGAATCGCCGTCAAGCAATAAAAAAATCACATTTGACGATTAGACACTAGGTTGCGAGTTTGTGTTGTTGTAAATTATTTACCTTTAAGTGGTGAGTAAGTTTAGTATTAGAAACTATCATAGTTTACAAGATTTTGGTATTTTCGACAATTGATTAATTGCTTTGTGTTTTTTTTTTGTTTGTTGCTTTCAGAGAAACGCTATTGGGTCCTGGGGTGAAAGAGCCAGTCGGGACTTGCTGCCAACACGCGGTAAATCATTCAAACATGAAAAAACCAAGAAAAAGAGGGGCAGTTATCGCGGGGGACAAATAGATATGGGCGTAAATTCTATCAAATTTGACTAATAGCATTTAGACATAGTACATTATATTTTATAACATACACAATTAATTTCCACACCACTTTCAACCATCAGAGTAGCACCGCGTTTGGCGGCTGTAAATAAATCTACATTGACTTAAATTAAACCAACGTTTCTCAAAGTTTCAGCGTTTCATACCTGCATGAATTTTATAAGAACACAATTATTTTATTTTTTTTTTTCGTTTCCGTTTCTTATCGTGGAACCGATGATTTAATTTAAGTCGCAGAAAATAAAAAAGGTACACCGTAATATTTGTGTCTGAAAAAAGCGAAATCGTTAATTTGAAAAAACTGAGGTTTGTAAGGTTTTAGCTTATTACAGATACAGATTTTAGATATACTTAACAAAAAATACTTGTATTTTAACTGTATTTCATAAAAGCTATGTAATATAAAAATAGCTTAATAAAGCTAAGACAATTTTTTCCAACGGATGTGTGCATTTATGTTTATCTTATTGTATCTACTTATACTTCTGCCAACTTAATAAGCACTGGATGGTTATTTGGACAAGAAATTGAACGCAGAGCTCATTAAAATTTAATTGTCCAGTTAAAAAATAAAAAAAAACTCAAATTAGAAGTTATCTATGTACATATTATTTCGAAATAGAAAAGGAGTTCAAGTGCATACAGTTAAAAAGGAAGGGATGTATTGTTGCAATTGAAAATAATCACTTTCGATTCTTTGGACATAACGCAAGTAAAAATCTATAGCAGTAACGCAGTTTCAATTTCTCCAGGCAGAGCTCTGCGCCATGGTCGATCTCCAACTTGCGAGTCCATACAGACGACTTCCACATTTTGCTACAACTAAAGGGTTTTTCAATAAGAGCGCTACAAAAGTTTTTTTTTAAATAAAACAAAAACGGTTTTGGATATCAATGAAATTCTTTATTCCTGTGAAAGTACGTTCGATGCCATTATGTATGGAACTCGATTTCTTTTGCATGGCCACCACGGGCACGCTTGCAGAAGTCCAGACGCTGAACCCAATTTTCGACGGTTTTCAAGCATAAATCGGCCGATACTGCTGCAATTTCACGTTCGATATTCGTACGGAGTTCATCAATCGTCGCTGGCTTGTTGGCATAGACCATAGACTTGACGTAGCCCCACAGGAAAGAGTCTAACGGCGTCAAATCGCACGATTGAGGCGGCCAAGCGACTGGACCATTTCGTGAGATAACACGTTCTCCAAACTTGGTTTCCAATAAATTGATTGTGACATTCGCTGTGTGGCTTGTGGCGCCGTCCTGTTGGAACCACATGTCCTCCAAGTCCATATCATCCAATTGGGGCCAAAAATATACGGTTATCATTGAACGGTAGCGATTCCCATTCACAGTAACGTGCCGGTCTTGATCATCACGGAAGAAGTACGGCCCAATGACGCCGCCGGCCCATAAACCAGACCAAACCGTAATTTTTTCGGGATGCAATGATGACTCATGGAGTATGAGTGGATTGCTGCCTGACGAAGACCTCATATTTTGTTTATTGTAAGGATGTAGGCCAAGATCTTTTCGCAAAATTCGCCACAACGACGTCACAGAGATGCCCAACGCTTGAGAACGACGTGTGAGAGACACATTTGGGCTTTCTTCAACTGAAGCCTCAAGGGCAGCAATATTCTCGACACTACGGGCACTTCTTTGTCTCACTGGCACGGGAACATTTTGTACTGTGCCTGTGGATTCAAATTTTTCCACTAGACGCTCAATTGTTAATCTGCTAGGACGATTATGACGACCATAAATTGGACGTAGCGCTCTTAACGTTGAGGCCACTGACTCCGAATTTCGGTAGTAAATTTTAATAATTTCGACTCGTTGTTGGCTCGTATATCTTTCCATCATGAAATGGCAAACCTTACTGAAGAGAAATGTCAAAAGAGCGGCAAGAAATTCGGTGTCATTTGCTGTCCCCGCCGCTCTACTTTTGTATCGTCCCTGTTGAAAAACCCTTTACATTGGAACAAATATCGAATTCAAGACCGACGACTTAGCTGTGACGTCAATTTCCGTTCTTATGGAAATAGATTAACATGGCTGTCTCAAAACTGATTCAGCTTGACGAATCCTACAGGAAAACTCATCATTACTTTTTTCATCGTTCGCGCATAAGACCCCGAAATGCTTAAACTTTTCCGCCTTCATGCCAGGGGCATTGAACAGTCATTCCTTTCTTTAGACCAGCTACAAAACAGACAACTACAAACCTAATGAGAGTTCTTCCCCCGTCTGCGCTGTAACGTTAAGTCCGTTTGACTTTTAAAACCAGGATTTAAATCCTACATATAAATAGGCGAAGGCAAACATTTAAGAATCACTTTCACTGCCTTATTTTTTTTATATAGCGCTGATGGCTGACACTGCGACCTGAAAGATCAACTGTATCAATGGGGAAATGTTATTCTAAGAAACGTGTGACCTCCCTGAAGAAGGCCAATAAGTCCTCAGTAGCAGAGTTTATTAGATCTGCTGGTGTACGAGTCTCTATTAAAGACACGTTTTCTTAACCAATGAAAAGCCGGGCAGTCACAGAAGATGTTTTCAGAGGATTCTACATTCTGTATCCGGGCATAATTTTGTTGACGTGGTATCTTAAGCCATAGTGGGCTGTGAGGAAGCCCACTAGCTTTCTTATATTATCCTTACTGAGTCTAAGGATTTTCTTGTAGGAGTAGGGCTTGATTAATCGTTTGGATTGTCTTAGACCAGGGATATTTTCCCAGTGGTTAAGACGAAGGTGTTGTTCCCATTCATTGATTAGTCTTAGCGCAGTAGTTAGTTCGGACCCAGCCCTAGCAAGTTTGTCAGCAAGTTCGTTGCCCGCAATACCTTGTTGGAACAGGTACCCAACCAATTTTGACCTTGTTGTGTTTGGCTAGGGTTTGCAGGACATCGTGACAGCTCTTAACTGTATTGGACGCTAAAGCTTGTAAAGCTGCCTTTAATACCTTTAGTGGAAATTGTATTAGCACAAATTTCTATTGCATGGATTTCCGCTTAAAAAACCGTGAGACACATTCCCATAATGAGATTTTGGTGTTGGTTCCAAAGACACCAGCTCCAACTCCGGAAACCATTTTTGATCCGTCGGTGTACCAAACTCAACTTATAGGGTCCAATGTCGGAACCCCATTGGACCAACTAGAACATGCTAGTAATTTCCCAAAAAGGTTCTCCCTAACCATAGTGTCATGTACAGAGCAGAACATATCCAAGTTTGGGATTTGGTTAAGTATTTTCAGATGTCCTACGTGTTCATCTGATTTAAACTTATATTCGAGCTGCAGTTTAACGGTTCGTTCAAGTACTTTCGGCAACCAGACGATTGCCGATCACGAGATAATGGGTCTTACCATCATTATAATATGTAACCAGTGTATCATTCTAGGATTAAGACCCCAAGCTCTGCCGTACAGACTCCTACAGGCATACATGGCTTTAGTGGCACGCTCTGTGGCAGATTTGATGTGTAAATTCCAGTTCAGTTTCTTATCGAGGATAATTCCGAGATATTTTACTTCGCTGGAGTAGTTTAATGTAGTTCCATTAAGGATAATGGGTTGTAAGTTGATCAGTCTCTTTCTAGTAAAAGGAACAAGAATAGTTTTGTTAGGGTTGATGGATAAACCCTCCTTATTACACCATTCTAAAACATATAGTAGAGCATTCGCCATTCTACTATTAATGGTAGCGCAATGCTTACCACTGTTTCACTGCCTTAAACACAAGATTTTCGCTTGATTGATTGTGTACAGATGCAAATTTTGAGTGTGATTTGTTTTCCCAATATATTGTGTATAAGCCAGGTCACTATAATGCTATAATGGAAGAATTTGTACCACTGGGCGAAAACTATTTACCATAATGATGCCAAACGTCCACTCTGAAAGTTATTTGCTAAACGACGCTTAGGAACGAACACTACACTTCAAAGTTTTCTCTGAGTGACTCGGTCGTAATTCCTCCTGCGTACACATGTGCATTTTCAAGTATCATTCTGAGAGTGAAACAGCGCTTCCCTAAACTTTGACTCGAAGACTTAAAGGTGATATTCCATTTAATAAGGACATGCTTTACACGAGTAATATATGAAACTCCCTCTTCATCTAGGCTAGGGCATTTAGTGATATTCAAAAATGCATTCTTAGGAGATGTCCACACAGGTAGTGAAATACACTCCCAAAGTTGCATTGCTCTACGATTAGAAGTTTGGCCTGTGTACCGCCACAATATATTTTTTTTAATACGTTTATTGACCCATCGAATTGTTCTTCTTGAAAGAAAAAACATACTACGAACCAGTACCTAAGAGCTTTCCCTTTCAGTCTGAAAGGTGCGAACACGAAGTGTTGTACAACACCTTTACATTTGCTAAACAATGATAGACATCTCTAATTACCTCTGTGTACGGTGTAGGTACGTGCTTATTTTGTATTTTCCCATTCAATGAACTTCTGGGCCAACAAACACACTTCTTTGAATAGTTATAGTTATTCGCAATAAAAAAAGAATAAATGGAATAAGTTCCATTGGTATTTGGGTTGTGCCCATTGGCCCACTCTTTGTTTGGATGCTTCTCTTCACTAGTACAGCATCAAGAATCAAATAAATATTTTCTTAGTAAATCGACCTAAATAGAATGTTTAAAAATGTAGGTACCTATAGGCAGGTAAGCTTCATATTACCAGAATACATAATATACTCTATGGACAATAGTCTATGTACTCGCATAGTTACACGTTTTTGTTATAATTGAATGAAACTATTTGCTTTCTTCTTATCACAAAAGAAACATGGACAATAATTAAGAAAACATTTTTAAAAAGAAGAGCGAACCAAATTGAAAATCCAATTAAATTTATGGTAACTCGGTACAATTAGGCGTTATTACTGCGATGGTCTTGTCGGTTACATGGCCAGCTTCACTGAAAGTATAATATGTGTACATTAAATGAAATCAAAATCAATTAGTTCGGCATAATTGTATAGGAAATTCAATTTTCGAAATTATTTCTATGAGTTATGGCGAATCAATAACTAAGGTTGTTCATTAGTCAAAACATCGCAATTGTATGAGAATAATGTTCGGCACTTTAACTTTAGCTGTGGACTTTTAATTATGTAACCGATATATTTTCTTCTTTCCTTTAAACGAATTTAGAAAGTTTGTAATAATTATGAAATATCATATTTGCATAGTGTATTCCTTTAACGATGCACATAGGTATCTGAGTGGGATGTGCATAATCAAAGGGCTAACATACTGAAAGCACTATATAACTGAACAGGCAAATTGGTATATAGGTGCAGACTACAGGATAAAGTTCTCAATGTTTGCGTTTGCGTCATGGTGTAAATTCGAATAAGGCTTCATTTCCTCGACATCGAAAGTTGATTTACGTTTATTTGATAAATCCTGTTTCCATTGTGGGGTTAACGTCTTAAAAATGCTTAAGTTCACCAAAAATCTCTACATCCTTCTCTGCTCCATATATTTCTCAGTAGATCAATTCTTCTTCCGTTTTTGGTTAACGAGTTTGATTCTATATCTGGTGGTCAGCTATGGAACTAGTCGCGGTTCCTGCCCTGTTAAGAAGCTAATGTGCTCTTTATACGGAAACTGTCAATAAATAGTTGCAGCTGTCGATTTTTTCTAAGCGGATGTCTTTTAAGTGATGCTAACCATATGACAGCGGGTACTTTCAAACAGAAAGTCGAAAAGTCACTCCCTGTATTAATAAAGGCTGAGTATAAGTTATCAACTGCTTGAACACTATTCATTAAAATTTCTGTATTATGCTAACTGACGTTTGCTCAAACGTACTCGTGTTGGTAAATATGAAGCAAATCTGATCTGGTTTGTGGAATTCGAGTGGGCGCTCTCAGAGCACTTTTATTTCCTCTTAGAGCAATTTTTATGTTCTTTTGGTACAAAAAAAGCAATCTTTTCCATACTTCAGAGCACTTTTGCGAATCTTTGCTAAAAAAAGATTCTGTCTGGATGAATCAGAGACAATACTGAGACCCCAATTTCGGTCGATTTCCCGTTATGATTTGTCTCTGAGCGGAATTTCGGCAGCTCATATTTTCGGCGTCAACGCAGACGAGCTCCTGCTGAATCCGAATCTATCGACTATCGAAAGGACGCAGAGCATTAAATCGGTCAACTGGTCGTAACAAGGAAACCCTGTTAAAAAAAAAACAGGTTGAAAATCAAATTGACGAAATTAAACGAAAAAACTATCGCAAAATGTTAAGAAAAGAATAACGATTTAAAAGGAAAAAAAAAATAGGCTAGAAAAATTTGAGTTTCCAAGCTTGAATTAAAAAAAAAATGTTAAAATTGCAAAGAAATGCATTATACAAAATCGTGATATTAATTTTGAATGTTTAACAGAATACAAAATCAAAAGCGGAACGAAAAGCACTTTCGAATAGGATTGACTTTCGGAACGAAATGCAAAGTAGGGCCTCTGGACACATTAATATTTTAATTCAAAATCTCGTCTCAATAAACTACGATTAAACCGATTTTAACATAAATCTAGTAGCAAAATTTCGTCAAAGACTGTATTTATTGGTGATATATTGGTGAAGATCTACAGAAAGTCTGTATTGTTTGTTCTGCATCCGAAAGGGGTAATAAATACAACTCGTTAATCGGGCAGATAAGAAAATCATTTGGCTTATAAGTTTTAGATCACAGGTAATATAGTACAAACGTAATAAGTTCTTCGGCATTTTTCTTTTTTTTGGCATACAAATATCTTTGTAATTTAAACTTTCAGAAGAATTAAATTCTTTGTTTGAATTTGTTGTTAAAACGAAATTGTTTTATTCATACCTACTGGAGTTCGCAGAGCAATCCTTTTGTTTCTTATACATTTATGATTTATCCTTTCAAAAATATTCTTAGATCAACCAAAAACTGGTCTTGCCAATGCTCTTTATCAAGGTGCTTAACCCTCATCTTTTGAATTGGGTTGACAATTCTTTTTCGACCGGTCGACAGTGGCAGGGGTCTTATTGAGCATCTTCATTGATCCGACGTGCCCACATAAATAAGTAAACAGAATGTGTGAAACATTTTCTGAATAACATACGACTACAAGTATACCAGTGATGGCAATAACTCTTCTTGCTTTTGTCATTGCTCGACATTCCATACTTACCTGTCAGAATTACCGCCGTCATTGTCAGCCTAAATAAACACAATTATTGCGTGTGAAGTGTTTTAAATGGATGCAAACATAATAGCGCAGTTCTGCCTAAATGCTTTTTTTTTTTTTAATTCATAAATGGATACGACAGGTAGGAAACCTATCGACTTCCTATTCCTATATGAGCTGTTTGACATTTCTTTCGTAACCCAATAGCATTAGCATTTTTTTTTCTAAATTTATGACCGGAACTAGATAGTCATTGTAATTGGCCGAACAAAGGCCATTAAAAATGCTTTATGGTATGGGCGCCTTTTCCATTTCCCACAGTAGGTAGCTACCTACTAGAAAGTGTGTATAGTTATAAAACTGAGTTTCCACAGAAAAATAACAAATTATTTGGCTATTCAAAGAATAAATTGACACAAGTCAGAAGAAGAAGAAATTCACGATCGCGCTACGACATCACTCATCGCGTCAACCATCTAGCCGACCCAAGAACTGACTGAAGATATCAGTTCTTTCTTTCACTACCAGTCCAGAGCCAGACCAGACCGTGGCCAATCGTGATGACGAAGGTAGATCATAATGATGATGGCAAGTTCCACAATATCGCTGATCATTGTGTTCATGTTGGCCCGTCCAGTAAGAGTTTGGTTAAATCAAGACGTATAGCGCTTAAGGAAAGGTAGAAGCTACCTCGATCGCCAGTCCAAGGTGAGCAGTTGACTTGTTCGGTCGTCGTTTCGAAAAGATCCTCCGTGTTGTAAGGGAAATCTCAGTTATTTATACCTATCTGTTCGTCGTTCAAGTTGAAGCACACAGAAGGAAGTTAAGAAGTAATAAAATAATACGCATACACAGAACAAACAAAAAAGTTGTGAACGAAGAAAACGAGACGAAGAAATTTCTTTTCTCGGAAAAAATTCTGAGATTGAATTTTTTTACATTTTTTTTTTATTAGAATTTCTAGTGTTTTACGTGATATTCCAAGATTCAGTGTTCATAGCAAGGTTATCGTATTGCTTTGCATTTTCAAAATTTATGAGTTCTGTGAGGTTCGTAACGGATAAGAGTCTCATTCGAAGCCTTGCAAAAAGACGGACATATTAATACACCACAAATATATACAGAAATACAAAGATACACCTGCGGAATACAAGCTCGTAAGACAAAATCGTAAAATAAATCACAAGCCAAAATGGAATACCGGTGCTATAGGTGGAGTTCGTCCAAAGTAAGTGACCCCATTAAAAGTGATATGATCACGGTTTTTTTTTTGTTGGTTATTTCTTTCGTTTGTTTCTGACAAATTTGTTGAAAAGGGATTATTATGAGTGAGCTTATAGATGTATTATGTTTCTTTATTTTTAAATACAATGATGGGTGTCGATATTCGCAGAAATACGATCATATAATCGGAATGTGGCATGCTTACGATTTTAATGGGGGGAAATCAATCGAGAACAAGTTTGGCAACATATTTCCAAAATTGCTTATGTTGCGCACTTTCTACTCCGCCATGTGCATATTTGCAAGATACCCACTGATTTGCAGAACAGGCAACTAAAAAAGATCGTTAAAATATATTTTTAAAAATTGTTGTCGCCTACGATTTGGTGGCGATCAATCCAGTGGTTAGTTAATGTGGGTATAAATGGAAAAGAAGCAACTTTTTAATTACCTCAATGCAGGCAAGTTAAAGCTGTTAAATAAGAGTTTCTTATTTATTGTCCCGCCTAAAAATAATGCACGTTTGTGGTTCAACGCGATCCTCTATTTTTTGGTTATTTTGCATAGCGGTGGAACGATTTCCCACGCTTTGAGATAATTGCGACTTTAGCGCTTTTAGAAAGCATTGAAATGGAATCGGCTTCTTTGTGTGTATTGAATTATTCTATTGAAGTTTTTAATTGAAGTAAAGAATTTTCCTTTCTAAAAGAGCGAATCTAGAGGCGCTCTTTCAAAAAGGGCAAAAAGTTCACCTTTAGTTCCATTCTTAACACGACAAAAGAGTGCGGAATTTTTATAAAGAATTGTCCTGAACGGCACCACCACAAACTTGCCAAATGTCAAACTAAAATGTTTGTAGTTTAGCTAGAAATAAATCTTACGCTTTGTGATCCTAAAATATGAAATAAGAGTGCAAAATGTAAACGAACAAAAATTAATTGTTTTGATTTGGTCTACGAAAATCTGCATGTATACTCAAGAAAATGAAAAGAAATAGTAAATAAAACCTAAACGACTACGACTATTGCAACAAATTTCAATGGATAGATCCAATCTGAATTTTGGGAGAAAATAATCTTAGACTTTCAATAAAAAACTTTAAACTTTTGACTTCTCTGGAAACTGAACCTGGGCCGACAACAATTAATAACAAAAACGTTCTTTTGTATTTTTTTTTAAATGGGCGTAGATAATGATATCGTTGACTTTTCTCTATCATTGTTTTCCTGTCAGATGAATAAAGTGTTATTACTGAGAAGGTACTGGCTGCAATCCAAAACGCAGTACTTCTGCATTACTGCTTGATCAAGCGTTCCAAAACGCAAACAGATTACTATGATGTAATTCAAACTTTTCCAAAACGCATTGTGAACGTATCAACTGCGCAAACAAAAGCAAACAGAGCATCGGTAATGATTATGATGCAAATGGTATTTGACGTTTCAGTTTGAAACGCCAAATAAAATTGATTGATGGCCTGAGTCGTAAGTAAAATAATATAAATTTTGTAATACTTTGCCAATTTTACTTTGGTTTGCAGTAACAAATGCATAACAAATGCAAAGCAGCGCAAAAGGTACATAGCCTGGCATCAGAAAAGCAGTGTGCATTCACATTACGCATTTTTTTGACGTTTTGGAATTCAGCCACTATGTTGAGCGCATTATACGTTCGTTGATCATACTTTAGAATTCCAAATAATGAACAATAGAAAAAGTAACAGATTTAAACACAATACTTAACTATACAATTCTTCATTTTACCAAATAGTACCCATTTTTTAGTACTAGATTAGTTTGCTCGTTCAACAAGTGAGGGCACGTAAGCATTGTGTGCATTGAAATTTGGTTTTCTTAATGTTTACGTTATTGGGTTTAAGAATTTAAAAGGAATACAGAACAAATAATGAACTACTTCTAAAATACAGAACATTTATATGTTTTTGTACACAAACTAATTCGTAATGAACATCGTCTTCAAATACAGAACTGTTCATTATTATAATGAACGAATGGTCACCGTAATTATACGCTTAAATTGCTGAAATCAAACTATAATATTAGGTACCCGTTCGGAAAATAGTCTTAGTCATTTCTATACTCGCGTCCATAAGTACAATTTAGAAGTCCTTTTTTTATTTTTTTAGAATGCAATTCGAAACCGTGTCCAGAGTGACAAGCTTTCTAACGACGGAGATAATATCACACGTTTGTTTTAAAATTATGGAATCCCTCCAACACCTACCCTGCATCTCATAAATATTATCCAAATTTTGGCACAAGTTCACTCATCACAAAAAACAAAAAAATTCGAAATAGTTGGCCTATATAGCACCACTTCGTGCTACGAAGTGCAAATAAAAGATTGCCACTCCAGAGTAAAAAAGCCATTCACTATTTATTTCGATAATGTCTAAGTGTTTGAGACTTGAAAACAAAAATACTGTTTAAGAAGTAATGCCCAATTAAATTATTTTAACGTCAATAATGCCGAAGTACTTGTTGGGTAGACTCTTTTACCAACTCAAAAATATGTAAGGTACATGGTTTTTTTTTTCTTAAATTTGTGAAAATAAATTTTTGCAACAAATTCATAATTAGGGATAGGTCGGGGCTGTTGGAATGTTTTGATTTTGAAGGCAGTTTACGTATTTATTAAATTTCGCTATATATATAGATTCGCACAACCAGTTATGTATGTTTTGAACTTAAAGCTATATATTCAGACGATTGTCCGATCTGACAATATTGGTATATGATTGTGATTGAGTGATTTACAACTCCAAAACATTCCAGACACGCTATCATCTGGACGATTGGTGCGTATTTTGTACGAGCTGTTTTCAGCATCTTTTTTTCGCTGATCCATGAAACTAAAACCAGAAATGGCAGAGTAGATTACCTCACGTAACCACGCGTAGTAAATCGAGTAAACTAAACATCTGATTTGTTTCATTTACTACCTATATTTGTTACATGTGCTTTGTACGTAAAAACAGTTAAGTGTCAATAGAAATTAAAGCGAAACAGATTTTTAATTTTTCAGTCTGTCTGTTGGATCTGACAACCTTAAATACATTTTGACAGTTAGCGCTTCGTTTATACTACGATTGGCTACGTTAACTACTTAAGTACGCAAGTTACGTAGCAGACGTAACAAATGCGGTAATTCAAAAAAGGCATTTTTACCGCCTCTGACTAAAACTCTCGTTCATTCATAAATCTCGGTGCCAGAAGCTTATTGGTTCATTGTTATATACTCTTGGGCGAATAGTAGCTGCTTGATTCTCATTCCCTACAGAATATTTACCAAAATCAAATTCAGCAAGCCACCTCTCCTAATTGGACTCTTGCGAATGGTATTTTCAGAAAAACATATTTTTAACCTCAAGATTTTTAGGATCTTTAATAACTTTTCCTTATATTTTTTAATAGGGGTGTCTGTTAGAATAGTTTCACTCTTTTTTACCAATGATTGTATGTATTATGTTGAATGTAAATAAAGAGTTAAAATTAATATCATTTTGTTTATTAACGTTTTGTCTTAAATGGAAGGTACATCATCTCCTCTGAATAAACTGTTACATCTTATTGGGATTATATTCGATGATTTTGTTAAAAGTTAGTTTATTGAATATTATTTAAAAAAAAATATCGCCACTCTCATACTCTTTAACTGTCGAAATTAATATTAACTAAAATGACGACTGACCAGCAATAAACCACTCCGGCGAATTAGACCACCCTGGACCATACATAAAGCTTTTGGTTCTACATAATACAGGCTTATGTAATAAAGAATGCAATACTAGGCCACCTACAAACATACCAATCGTCATGTTCATTGATAGTTTATTGCCCCCTTGATCTTTTGACAAAAGAGCAATCGAGAATTACTCTCGATACTTATTCTTCTTACATTAACAAGTTTGAACTAGGTCAATGTCGTTATGGGAAAGCTTGTCTCAATTGAGATTATTAATCAAACTGAAAAGACATTTCATTTTGTACGTAGTATACGAAAGTAGAACAGTGCTCTTCAAAACACACGACCTCCTATACTGACGTACAAAACTCAAAGGCAATCCATTGCAACTGTTGATGATGGCTTGGGACAATGACTGGCAACTCTCAGATCTCAGTTTTCAGTTGTCGAGATCAAGATCAAGAGTGATAACTTTGGAAAAATTCCTTAGTCTCTTATTCTTAAGAGAAAAGCTTTTACTTTGGCTTCGATTCGGATTCGGATCACTGTCGAACAAGAATTGTAAATCGTGACACGATTGGCTAATGTCTTGCGAATCTTGTCAAAATTTACAATAATTGCTTTAGTTATATGTACAAATTAATGCCTACCTTTTCTTTTTACTCGTACTTTCGCTGCGGACGATTGAATTGAATGATCTTGCGCGTAGTTTCAGGTACAGCTAAATATGAATTTGTGGAACTAAGGTGAAGAACATTACTCATGCATATGTATGAAGCCTAAGGTGTCTTCGCTTCCAGTGGAAGATATCTATCTTCATTATGCGATCCCCTTGTAAATAATTCATACAAATATTATCTTTCGATCTGAAATGGGTTTGGGCCTGGGGCACAGTTAAAAAAGAAACAGGAAATAATGTCTTGTCGCACATTCCTTCGGACAATGAAGTCAGAGATTTCATCGAGAAATTCGCCCAAAACGGAATTGGAGGCGTGGGAAAAGGCACTATTATTTAGAGAAATTCATTCTTATTTCATGTCCCCATCTTTGTAGATAAAATAGCGTACAGAACGGATCTGAAAAGGAAATTGTTTTGCAGTCGAATAGTCTGACCTCGGAGTAGTATAAGTTCCGTATTTCTTTCTCATAAATTCGAGTGCGGGCAATGGGTGCACTCTCATAGAAATTAATATCAATTTGAATCGCAAAAGCCCAACAACAACTGTCAGCGCGTGGATACATTACATTATACAGTTGACCTCAAAAGTAACGGTCAGTCTCCAAATGTAGGATTGTCCGCACATGAATATGTTTAGCCTACTTTTTCTGATTATCATATTGAATCATCTGTAAAAAGACACGTACCATAATTTACACAAACAAAAAGCTGGAATGAGGAGAACGAATAATATAATTCTTTTCGTGAACACATTGACATAGAACCGGCTCTGGAAAGGTACTGCAAGAGAGAGAAAATGCAGCTCATTTAATTTGTATTTTAGTCACATAGCTGGATGTTAACGTCTTAAGTATATTTCGTTTTGACATTCAACTGCGTTGCGTTGCAAAAATATGTATCGTCGTGCATTCCCTTTTCTTTTAATCAAATGGGAACAGTCCCAATTCTGACATTTTATTGTATAGAACGTATTCAGTTCCGGTATTTATACATATTAGAACCACCAAGGTCCCTGGCAACTTTACTACTTAACTTTAGTACTGCGTTTAACCGCCATCACTAATATAGTATAGCCCCTCAAGCGTTAATAAATTGCATTTAAATGCTTATTTTGCTTTGAATGGAAATTCATTCAGTTAGGTTTGAATGGAATCCAGAAGCTTGCTTACAAATGACTGATGTTATGAAAAGCGATAAAAGCAAAAACAAACGGGTATAAAAGCCCGTAAATGAAAAGACTGGAATTGTATTTATTTAAGGTGGTGGTTTGCGGCAATATTTTTTAGCTCCAGGATATTATTCTCATACATTATTCTGTAAAAAAAACTTGTCGTTACAAACCTCTATCCGAAAAATGGCCAGTGTCAGTGCTGTCTGTTGAGCAACAATTTCGTCCTTATGGATATAGTATAACTGCAGCAGACCGTTTGGGTTTGTTCTTGGCATGCAAAAATTGTCCAAATATTTTGAGCTTAAAAGTGATAGTGTTGCCATATATACTTTTTTTTACAAATGCCTTACAAAATATTTGATGAGTCCTGAAATATGTTCTGTAAGTCTTGTTCTGTTTTGAATAAACCGCAACCATAAAAAAAATCTTTTAAAATGAATGTTTTGCGTTTCGAACTTTTACGTAACTCTGTTATGAAATTTAAATAATAAAATCTGGTACGAATCACGTTTTGTACCGACATCGAAATACTACTAGTATTGATTGTCAGATTTATACATATTGTAGCATGCATCGTCGTTTGGTTTGACCACCTCGATCCTCGATAATTGGTTGTTTCGACCGATTCGTGGGAGGGATTAGTTGCCTTGTCGTTTCCTCTTGGAAATAGATCATCTTTTTGCAGACCTAACTTGAAGATGAGAATATTGGCATTACAGATGGCTGAATGTGGCCATATGTAATTTATGAAAGGTATATAATGTTGTCTTCCTAGTAAAGCTTTAAATTTCTTACCATATTTGATCGTAATGATGTCTAGTACAGACCCTCAAGAGTCGCACTCAGCTGTCTCATTTCTGGTGATTTAATGCTTATGTGCTATCAAGTGTGGGAATTTCCCAGAACTTTTAATCGAATTGTCGCAGAATTCTTTACTGCCTTAACTGTCGCGAATGTCTTACAAATATCGTAGAGTTTAACTCTCCTAAAATAAGTCTCTGTTTAAGTGTTAAGTCCTTTAGGATCGGCATAATATTGGAACCTACCCCTTGAATTCGTCAGAAAAAAATAAAAAGTTTGTCGAAAAGTTTATTTGCTCGTTAAGTAATCCACTGTGCAAAGTGTTGAGTGCAGACGAATTTCTTCCTGTGGAATGTTTTAACCACAAAACTAAAGCTTTTTCTCGTTATTTAACGCACTTTTATTTTTTTTTTGTCATTTGCTGCAATTATTATTTTTTTTTTAATTAAAAAGTCAAAAGAAATAACCCAAAGACTCTCTCCCAAAAGCACTTATTTTCGCAGTATATGTTCTGTGATAAGTAGCGGAAGTTTCCAATTTCGCTTAGTATGTTGAAAGAAATATTTCCCAAGGACTTTATGACAAAAGCTTTGTATATCGTCATTCCTTCTGCTTATTAAATAAATGCTGGTCTTCGTCGCCTTTGAAGAGTCTGCGCAAATAGCTTTTCCATATTCTCAGCACTGAATGTGATTCTACTACAAGGTTTTCTTGGTAATCTCTAAACATTTCTGCATGAGATTTGCTGCGAGATGCTATTTAATGTATGGAAGTTTTATTCGGGATTTTGTTTATGTAGTTGCACAAATGCTTACAAAGATCGTGATTGTTAGGAATTCTTTTTTTTTGTACAATTTTTTAACTTTAGTTAAAACAATAATGTAGTATTAATAAATAAATAAATAAATTTGAAACATATAATTAACTAATGATAACAAATTTTTAAATTTAAATGACTTGGAAATTCATTGCTTGTATATCAAGATCATAGCAATTCGCTTCATTAAAGCGCAACAATTCCTAAGGATTAAACTTTCAATATTTCAGTAGAAAAAGCTGTGTTAATTTGTTAGATTTAGAAATTGTTGATATCAATAATTTTGAAATTTTATGAAATTAAGGTAAAAACGTTTGTACATATTTTTCTTAAGAAAAATATATATCTATTGTAGTCTGGCATCATTTAATGACAACTTGTCGTTTTAATTTAACATTAGGCGAGTTTTTTTTTAGCTTCGATCTTAGGATCTGAGGTAACATAGAGCAGCCTGCTAAACGCACCTCAGTGGATATGGCGGGCAAATTGAGTCCATATCCATTTTTGCATCAAATGCAGTAAAGGCGTCTTACCTGAGTTTGTGAGTTTAGTAAAAGTATGTATAAGTCCTGAATTTGAAGATTTTCGCTTAATCTGAGTGGGTTAAGAAGTTGGCATAGGAGTTTGTACTGATATTACTCACCGGCTCACTATAATATTTTTGAGCGATCGGTCTCAGTTTCAACCCCGGGAAGGAACACATATTATAACTAACCACCTTACCCATTGCGAGCTCCGGGCAAACATACGAGATTCTGACTGTCCTGAGAAATTTTCTTATTTCGGCTGCTCGGATTCGGCGTACTTTACAAAGATTGCCTGAATATGAGAGTCTCTTTGTCCAATTTAGACCAAACTATGTTTATATCCCTCTTCAGGTCCCAGGCTATCTCTTTGCCAAATTAATATGCGATCGATTCAGAGATTTAGACGTACCAGTAAGAGTGACTTTCGCATTTTTACATGTATTTGTGTTGTAGATAACACTAATATATCCATAAATGCAAATACATTTCCTCTAACAGAGTGAACATTTGGGTTCTTCGCATTTATACTTGAACTCAATAGGCACACTAAAAATTCTGATCAAGGTCAGGGCTATATATATATATCGCCGGTTGGGCTTTCTTTTCATTATCACTCTTATCTTTCTCCACTACAGTTTGCCTTATAACAAACCCACACATTTGTAGTGCTAAATTCACACATGAGACCGACACGCATAGGGATTTCTTATATTTTATAACTTTGCCACCTTTCTTCGAATCAGTGTGGTAAAAAAAAATTGATGAAATGTTAAGCATTTCTTCTTCTAGCAATATTTGTATCACCACCATGACTAACCATTTCACTGGCTCATTTCGGTTTCATTTATCGATTTCCTTTGTGATAGTTTTCAGCTTTTTAAAACTATTAAACGAACATTTTGGAGGAGAGAGTATATACAAATTCCAATTGAACAACCTGGCCTGGCAGGTATACAAATATACTTATTTTACGATTCTCGCTCTCGCAGAAGTGATGAGAAATTTTATTTACATATTACCAGTTATTTTTTGTTGCCAAGTTTGCGCCTCAACTCTTTCGTTTTTCTTTGACCCACTAACTGAGAATGGTAAGTCCGAAATCGTGATTCACTTATTTTCTTATGGGGGTTTATTCATATTGCTTAAATTATAAAACGTCTTCATTAATGGAAATTTGCAACAAAGAAATGTAAATTAATTTAGCAGTAGCGCTCCCATAATAACTCCACTTTCTTAATCTGTTTATGGTTTGTAAATTGAGTGTGATTATGCTTGAATTCTTCGAACACGGGTAGGTATATTGTGTGGATAAATCTTGTTTGAAGGGTATAGCCGAAGGCAAGTGCATCAGATGTTATATAAAGGTTGATTTTTTAAGCGTGTTTTTTTAAATCGAATAAAACACTTAAATTTGCATCAAATATTCAAAATTTTTATTGTAACCGATAAATAGGCCTTTGCCATTTACGTTTTAAAGACAACTTCATGTAAATGTTGTCCGCGGCTCCGTTTCAAATCATCCATTCGGAAGGTCCAATTTTGCGTCACTTTTTCGAGTATTTCGCCCTGTATTCCACGAATTAAGCGAGTTATGTTATCCTGTAAGGCTTCAATCGTGTTCGGCTTGTCCACATAGACTAACGGCTTTATATAACCCCACAAGAAATAATCAAGAGGCGTTAAATCGCGGCCAACTCATAGGGCCATTTCGAGAGATAAGCTGCTCACCAAATTCATCCTTCAACATTTCTATTGTTTTACGAGCTGTGTGGCATGTGGCACCGTCTTGATGAAACCACATGTCAACTACGTTCAACTCAGCCAACTGGGGTAAAAAAAGTCGCGAATTATGGCTCGATATCGTTCGTCGTTGACGGATTCACCAGGTCGATTATGACGACCATAATATGGTCGTAACAAACGGCGCAAATTTATCACAGACAACGAATTTTTATAATAAATTTCAATAATTTGCAATCGTTACTCGTTTGTAAGCCTTTCCATGATTAAATGGCAGATATACTGAAAACGTTTCACTTTGACAGATGACGTTTGGACGCCATTACTAACCAGTGCTGCCAAAATTTAATTCTTAAAAAATCACCTGTTATGATTCGGGCATTTTATTCCCTTGTATGAATTCCAGCATATTTATTTAGAAACGGAGCTTAAGTAAACACTGTCATCTCTTCTTCTTCTCTTCCCTATACCTATATATAAAACAAAGTGGCAAAAAGTGTATGTTTCCCTCGCCCGTAATTTTCAACCAATTTAGTCGATTTTTATTTAAATGTCGGTGATTACGGTGATCAATGGATAGGCAAAAAAAAATTAAAAATATATTTAATTTAAAAAAGCAGAAAAAAGAAACCACTTAATTTCTATCAGTTTCACAACAAAAAGCTCGTTTTTGCTTCTGAAAATTTGAAATACGACAAAAAAAGTTCCGAGCTTTCTTCCTTACACTTTTAACTTAACTAAGAGTGCGTTTTGGATGAGTTTCTGTGCGTGCATGTACGTATGTGTACGGTTTCTTTTGTTCATACAAAAGTGTGAGCGTAATTATATTTCACTAACACACGTTAACATTGAATTAGAACGATATTTTTTACTGACCGAAGCTTACATACCGGCATTACTTGTTCTTTTTGCTACTTTTGAAATTGTTTAAGTTACTTCGAAGTGGGTGCATTTTTTGTGATTAGGCCTATTATCGTTAGCGAGTCGAAACCATAAATAAGTCACATTCGCAGGATTTTTTGTTCGACTCGCTAACGATAATAGGCGCATTAAATGTATGGATTTTGTAATAATATTTTCAAGAAGTTTTGATTTTCGCATACCAATAATTCCATCTGATGTCCCATTCGTATTTAAGCGTCTTCAATTCCCTATTCGCCGTTACCGACAATCTTTTCAAATGTGTTTTCTCGCTGGGCTCTAAGTTGCATGCTCCCGATTCGGAAAACCATCTGCACTATTTGTTTATACAAGCGATGGATAAAAAAGAACCAAGAATGTTGTCTACGTAAAAGCATTGCATTTTTTTTTTCTGTAAATTATTGGAAAAAGTTTTTTTTTGCCTCGCGAAGCTAGTTATTTATGTATTTTACATAAGTAGCAGTTGTCAATGTTGGTAGACAGCTTATCTAATAATACACACGGCTCTCTACTCACAAAAGCGCCACTACCACTGTACTGTACTCACTAACGATAGCGAACGGATATCGTAAATTTTGATCATACCGTTTATAAAATCCTTCGTTTACTTACCGTTATCAGAAACACAATTCGCCATATTTACTAATAATCATTTCCAGTGCCCAGGCTACATTTTTCGATCTCACGATGGTGAAATGTTTAATACAAAATTGTATATTGTGACCTACAAAATATGTAAGGTGAAAGTTAAAAATCATTATTATTAGTAAGGTCAAATGTCATTAAGAAACGTCTTTTTTTATACGCGTATTTTAATTTCAGCGCAATAATACTGCAGTGTCTATAATAAATTTCGTATGGAATCAATATCACTATACATTCATTCTTAATACAAAATAAATGTTTTTTTTCTAATTGTTGATTATTTATTTCAAAAACCCCGGTGACACAAAATAATGGTACAATTTAATAGTTCAAATATCTATATATATACATATTTGAGAAATTTTGTAATACTGGCGTTGGGGCTTCGCGTGTCGCCCACAGTATTACGTAAGAACAAACTCATGGGTTCAATGACTTGCCTCACATACACAATTCATCATTTTTAACATTATTTTTTGACTCCACATCACACCTGTAATTTTTTTTTCTTTACAAAGCTGCTAATTAAATATATGTTTGGAATGCGCATATGCGGAAGCATTGGTCGATAGGTACAATGTATTAGTTTCTTCTTTTAAGAACTGCTTCACATAGCGTGAAACACGATTACTATAAATTGACATAATATTAATTTAGAAAAACTATACTTTCCCATGCCATAATTATTATCGAACGAACCACGTGCTTACTTTTAAAAAGTGAAAATTTGGAAATTATTATTTAAGATTTATTACTAAATTTACTTTTACTAGAATCAAATTTAAGCTCAGCAGCCGTGGTTTTAAAAAATGAAAGTACATCTTCTATAATTATAGTAAGAAGTGAATCCAAAAGTAGGTAGGTATACATCAATAATATTTGGTAATTCAGTGGAATACTCGTTACTTGTACATACTCGTTACTTGTGGGCTTGTCTCAGTATTCTCGCTAATGTACATGTCCATCAGTTGTTGGGTTATAATATTTATTGAATCTTCATTTCCACAGTCCGTTTATAAAAGCTGTACCAATATTTTGTTTATAACGAGGGAAGACCATATAAATATTGCTCTTGACAGCGTATGCTGACATATGTATTAGAATAGAAAAGTTAACTTGTTACTTATCATTTACGTAAAACTTTTGTATATTTTTGTGTTAAAAAGGGGCAAAATGTTCAACATCCATATCACACTCGTCTCGCTGTACAGAATGTCAATAGCAATTTCTCGCTGTTCCATCAACGTCAATATAAGAACGAACTTTTCTTTTTGATTTAAAAGTGTAAAGTCTTAAATCAAACTTACAGTTTTTTTGAAGATAGTGCATACGTAAATATAGGTCTGTCTGTCTCCTTTTTTTAACTGAAGCTGGATAGCCTATTACGGAAAACGAGGGATGCTATAAAAACTGCTTTTTGACTTCAAACTGTAAAGTTATAAAGTAAGTTCATAAAAGAAACTAGACTATGAATGTGATCCTACACTCTCTCAAACACTCTTCTTAGAAGTAAAGCGACGCGGCTCTAGAAGAAAGAATCACCTCTCATCTCTCCAAGGTATAACAGGGGACAGAACATACCATAGTCGCAGTGCACGCAGTGCAAACCTCTACTAAGTCAAAAATGCTAACGAATATCTGTACTTAATATGAATATGAGAACATACCCCTATCGACTATCCGTAGTTAGAAAATTTGACAGACTCAGTAAAGCAGTAGATAGGTCCTTTTTTCGGGACTATTATTTAAGCAAACATAACCTATCCCATTTTGTACTCTATAAAATTAATTTTGCGCTTGCACAATTGTACCGTGAACCTCTTGTAGGTACCGTCATCTATTCCGCGAATACAACCACGCATCGTCTGTTCGTGCTAAACAAGATAAACAGGTTACTAGTTCGTTTATAGCCTTAACCATAACCTTCCTGAGGAAGAAACACATAAAATATATTTATGTACCATACACTTGAACGAAACGCACAGCCATTGAACCGCTGAAGACTTGTAATCCAAACGCAGAAGCTAAACACTACCACCAAACCAAGCAACCGCCAAGAGTCCACAGAAAGCCAACTTGTTTTATTTTTCCTTAGCAAAAAGAGATTAAGGAAAAAGGAGAAAAAAAAATTGCAACTTAAATTCCGCACGAGGTATTCTTGCAGTTGATACAGCACAGCACGGTCTACGTTTTCTTACGAACCTGTGGCTGTGATCGTGATGCGAGGCAGTGGAACGACAACGCCTCAGCCTCAGTTTGAACTTGCTGATGGAAAATGGTACAAAAGAGCGACTGCAAGCCAACGGGCCTTCAACAAGAAAATCTACACTTGAAACGCTGTCATAAATGGAAAATGTTATAAACTACATTTGGCCTACTTTGGAGCCACTAATGCATCATGGCTTGGAGCGAAAATCTCTGTTTATATGTGAACTTGACCAATAATGGTGGGGAATTTTCCAGTACTCATACTGTCGGTCGGTTAAGTTGTGAATAGAAACATCGTGTCGATTGTGTCTATGCGGTTAGATGGTGGTTTGTAAATGAATTGATTATAGAAGTGGTGGAAAAACGGTTACGATGATAGATAGATTGATATTGATTGCAGTTAATTAATTGAAGTAAACGGATTGTATTTTGTAATGAAGGCGATAAATGCAAGAAATAGGTAATCTGAACAGCACTTGTTTTTTTTTTATAGAAGTGTGAGGGTATAATACAGAACGGGAAAATGTGATAAGTGAAACAGGTACTGGCGCGGGATGCTAATTGGTTTTGAAAAAGACTCTTCGTCATGAAATTTGTCAACAATGGTTGGTTGGTGATCCATAACCATGACAAAGACTTTGAGAGCTACTTCGGTCATTCACCTCTTCCGCGAAGTGATAGAATTTGAGGTTTGTTGCCTCAGGCAGTCGTATTGGAATTTGGATAAGTTGAGAGCATTTTTAAAAATAACTTAAACAATCCGCATATATTTACAGCATTTTCTGTGACTAACCATAACACGGATTTGCTAACAGATATATAAATGGTTTGATTTGCATTTATAAAAAAAAAAAACATTATATTAACCTTAGCTGGACCACCACTGTTGTTGTTGTTGATGTCGCAAAACACGTACTTTGACAGCAATTATGATATTTCCATTCACAAACGTTTCTCCCACATGTTTATGCTAAACTGTAAATTTATTAATTTCCGTCCATTGTCTATTAAGAAAAGGTAAGGAGAAACAATTTTCTCGAAAAATGTGAACTTTACAAAAGATATCGAAGAATATTTTCGTTCATTTGTCGGTACACTCGATGATTTAATTTTCATTTCGAAAAAAGCAGGGACCGACATTTCGTCTGCATTGGTAAAATTTCACAATGCTTAAAATCTAATATCTTTTCGTCAGTAATTGGATCGGTAATTGTTTTCTTTTTAAATGTTCGTTGAGTTTTTTTTTTAGGTTATGTTAGATGTTGGGTTTTGAGGAGAACCAGAAGAAGACACTAATCTTTTCAGTATCTGTGTCTGATAGCCCAAATTTTTAAGTCGGCTTTCTGCAAGACAGAAGCTAAAAAATAATCTTAATGCTATTTTCAAAAAAACAAACTAAGAAACAGTAGTGGTCTGCTTCGACCCGCAAATCCCCCTACACTCGGTCAATTGTTAATATTTTTGCATATTTCGGGTTCTTGTTTTTACCCGACTGGACAGAGAAGGAGAGTAATGTGTTTCGTGTGTATCTATGTCTGTTTCAACTCGACCTTCTGTAGCTTAAACGGCTTAAGCGATTCTGAAGAGTGAGGTGTCATTAGATTCGTATTCTTCCCCGGAGTGCCATAGGCTAACAAAAAAGTGAATTCAAAACAAATATATAACTCTCTAATGACTGTAAAAAAGAACTAAAAAGCTGTAAACAAGAAACATTTAGGTAGAACTTTTTGGCAGTCGGAGGCCACGCATAGTTTTGTTAGGCTGTTAGGTTGTCTCTGATTGTCAAAGAGTTATAGTTGAATGCGCTTGTTTGCAGCTTTTTAGGTCTTTTTAGCAAAGTTGTTTGTATAACAGTGTCCTGGAATCCAGCATAGTAAATATTACTTATCAGACTATACTATTAAACAAATTTACTCATAGTTATAAAGTGTCCTCTTGCTTTTATAAAAGTGTTATGTATATTATTAAGAAACCCTGAACAATAGTATCCTCCTGGTAATTAGGAAATAAAAATAGCGAACAAATTATTTCTGGTTAGCCAAGAAGTGTCTGCATTTTTTTTTAGATAAGATATCTTTGCATGAGCTCCTCAGTTTTAATAACAAACTTTGTTATTTTCAGACCATATCAGCTATATTCATCATCACATTACACACACATATAGCGATTGCTGCTCTTTGGTCAAATTATGCAACAGCGGAAAAGTGTAGTGGATCTTCGGGACTTAAATATATATCTGGAGATGCCCTCAAGGACTCGACAGATTGCTTAGGTCCAAATAATGCGCCATATCCAAGGTAATTTTAGAAATAACTTTCAAATATATTTATATATTTTGCAAATGCGGTTATTGTAAACCTAATAAAATGTTACATTTTTAGTGCAGCAGTTGCGCGGACATTCTCAAACTGGAGCGGCAACTCAAGACGGGGACGACAAAGTAAGATACCCACAACGTTAGACCCATCAATTACGACGAGTGCCCTTCTAAGAGCGTACGACAATGCCAATAATGAACAAGTTGGCAGCAGCCGATATGGTAAGTTTAAAAAACTAAGTCACTTTTAAGTATGACGGGGGCAGGTCTTTTTCGTTTCCTTTCGATTTTTAAGTTAAGTTAAAGGTGAAACGATTGACCTAATATAATTTTTCGACCTTGAAATCCCAAGACCGTGGCAGACTAAAAAAAAATGGCACATCAATTGCAAAATAATTATCTTCGGCTAATTATTTGAGTGAAGAGTTCCCCAGAAGCAGATTTTTTTTTATATTGACACTTCATAAATTCGAGTTCAGTGTTAAATTTGTTGCTAATAGAGTAATTCATTTCCTTGGATTATTTGGCAGCCGAAAATTCGTATCAAATTGTAAGTCCTTGTACGTCGATGAAGAAAGTCTGATATCGATGTTATAACGCACGTCACGTAAGTAGTGTCTAGGCTTTAAATAAACCTGAAATGCTTATGCACAGAAGGTCTTTTTATTGCGGAATTTTTGTCCACCTGCATACGGGTGTATAACGAAGATAGTGCGTGTAACAGGATCGTGATTCTGCATATTTTTGCATTGGACGTGTTAGTGTTGCCGGAAATGTTTTCGAAGTAAGATCAGTGAACTCCTTACACCGACACAGTCAACAGTGTTGGTGACACTCAAGTTGTTTGTTTGTATCATCAATCAAAAGATTATGACATCATTTTAATACAAAGGTGTGATGAGATCGCATTTTTCACCGTATCCGTTTAGGAAATACGTGATTGCAATTTTGTAACAGTGCATTGTACTAAGACTGCCAAATGTGTGTGGAATTTGCTTATTTAAATACAGTTTGCATTTCACTTTCTCTAGTTTGCAATTTCTAAACCAAAAACATAAATTCACTGCTGCCCGTGCAAACCCATCAACCAGTTTTCATTTAGAGAGTCACTCACAGGCACTGCTTAATTTTTTTTTATAAGGAATAACAACTTGCATCGATGCAAGGGTGCACCTGTATGTAAATTTCGGGTAAAAGTACTTGTTTAATAGTTGCGGTAAGATTAATATGAACATGTTTTCACTTTCTAGCAGATAAAATGGAAAACTATACACATGGCATGGGGCTTGCAAGCAATAAAGTCAATTAGAGAGTTTGAGTTTGTGTGCTTACCTTGCGGCGAATTTGCTTACCCACTTTTTAGAAGAAGAACCAGACTATAAGCCAGTTTTGGAATTTATCACAAATATTAAGCATGAAGCTTGAAGAAGAGACATCGCATGCGAAAGAATTTACATGTTCGTGTATTTGTAATGTCATTTTGTGACACTATATTTTATTTTAAAAATGGAATAGTCTAACTGGAGCTTGCTTGGTCTTTTCTGACGATCTCACAACCTCACTCTACCTAACCTAACCTAACTCTCGATTTGTAATTGCATTTGTTTGAAAACAAAAAATATTGTTTGAAGTGTAGTCATTATTTCTCAATAAAGTTATGTAGATGGAAATTATAAAATTTTAAGATGATGGCGTACGAAGAAGTTTTCCAAATAACGGTACGTTGCGCATAAAGTCATGCAGGAAGCAGGTCGAACGAAAAACAGCTTTTTACAAGGTGGCGCAAAATGTGCAGTTTTTTATTTAAATTCTATTTTACTTGTATTAATAAATACTAGTATTGCTTGTGGTCGAAAATCGACTCTTTTTTTTATAAGTATGTAAAATGTAATACTAAACGTACCACAATTATTTTCATTATTTATGTTTTTTTTTATTAACGAAAAGAGCGACATCTAGATATCGTAAAAATACGTAAATGAGCTGCTCCATTGGAAACAGGTTCTAATCTAAGATAATTTAAAATTGAAAATGTTACTATGGTAATTTGTCGGCGACAAATTGAATGTCGCCAAAATCCTTTCAATTACCTCTTTCGTATGGGGAATTCATAACTTAATTTTACCAGCCTTAATGGCAACATATACCCACGATTTTTGGTTTGTGCACATCTATGGCCGGTACCTTTCGAATGATTTAAATTTAATCTCCTCATTTTATAATAAATACATAAAAAGCGTACCGAAACTTTTGATGTTCACGTATTAATATAATGATCCTTTTTGGAAATCTTAAAATTAGCTTCCGTAGAAAAATTAAATGTATTGGATTTTATTTTATTTATTTAAAAAAGTTGGGGTTTTTTTGTTTTGAAAAAATAGCCAAATTTGGGGGTTTTCCAGATCTATCTAGGGGGAAATATTTTGAAAGTCTTGTAACACTGTTCCAAAGAAAGAGGAGAGTGGAGCGAATTTTTCCGTGAAGCGACCACCGATGACATATCTAAGTTCACACAACCCCCTGCTTCGGGTCACTGTTGGATTTGGAGGAGGTGCGAGATTGGGTGTGTGCAAAGTTTTCGCAACTTATGAAAGCGCGAGCGAAATGAGATTTGTACTTCAAAAAGGCATTTTATAACAAAAATGTTTTCTTTTACAAAAAGACACTTCAAAACGCGACTGTAATTGTAGATTTCGCTATTTAAATCAAATAAGACTCAGGTTTGTTTTCTATATAGATGTTAGATTTATTAAATACAGTGCTTTTGTCGTAGAACATTTAACAATTTTCAATTCATAAATGCAGTTAAATTGATTTTTTCGCAATTCGCTCTCTTGTGAGTAGTCATTTACATCATGATATCCGCGCGAATTTGATGAATTCGTTTACATTCGCTTAGTTCGCGCGAGCGAAATTCATTGGCACCGGAAGCACAGCCTAATACATGGTGTTTTCACATGAGTTTCTTACAAGCGATTTGGTCTTATATGTATTAGATAGAATGTAATTTGTAATTATTTTCAATAAATAATACACTGCGCGAACTCGCCAAGCCCCCTTCCAGTTCAGATACGGAAAGCGAACTTAACACTATACGTCTGACTGACTTGACGAGCTGCATTGTGCAGCCTAACCTAAACTATTATACCTTTGAACAAGAGGGGTTTCCTTGCTCAACATGTCATACTAATGGTAGAGTTACACTTGGTTAACATATGAGTGTTTCTTTTATCCGTCTTGGACTGTATTTCCTTAATTCATGATCTGCATACATCCAGTCGATTACAAAATGCAAAAGATAACGAACGATTGCAAAGTTACAAATATTTAAAATCGACAAATGACAATCACAGAAGATGCCTTTAGTTCTCACAGCTCACACCCAACAAATGAAGTGTCAAAAGAAAGACATTTTCCTGGAGCATTTTTACTTTACTGAACTTGTCGAACTTATAAAAATTTCAATCATGAATATGTATCACGTAATAAGTTAAAAAATGTATTCGTTAGAAGCTGTGTTTGGAATATGAAATTTCTGCAACTTACGGAATCAAAGTCTCCCTTTTTGTAAAAAAAATCATTTTATATACTTAAGTTTACGCATTTTACTCATAAATTTAAAATAATTTGTTGTGTGCTCTTTTAGATATGAATATTTAAATATGAAATGTATAACAAATAATTTAATTTTAGGTCGCGCGTTAAACAGCTCTCCATCATCCAGCCAGTGCAGCGGAACACCGGCACGCCTCTGCAAAACACGCTACAATACCACAGCACCTATGTATGGAGTAAGCCTAACTTCGGGTCAGCCAGTTACCATTGTCCAAAAGTTCCCAGATCTACTGCAACAGGTCGTCTTCGAAGTATGCGAGTAAGTATTATCTAAAATCAAAACAAATAACGTCATTCTCTACACAAATTCGCAAAGAGCATCATTTTACCTCATGTTGCTACCAATGAAAGTTAATCATGTCAAATAAATGAGGTTGCCCGCACAACAATGTTCAACTTTCATTAACATTCTGTAAACATGTTAAGCACTTGTCAATAGCGCCGGCCGTAAGATGAGTGCTTCCATACCTACTGCCGTTGTGGACGGCGTTCCAATCTGACTTAGTAATCTCAATATTGGATGACAATGCAGGTATTAAAGCAATATTACGGTCTCTTTTGTACATCATCCAAAGTCACGTATTGAATCGGATTGATTTATCTAGGCAAAAGCAAAGCGCATGTGTCAGAGAAACTAGTTCATCGCTGTTATTCTGGCAAATGGGACTGTTCTCTCATGAATTCATTCATGATTTTCTTACGGGTATTTCTTTCTGCTCGGAAGCCCATCATGGAAAACATAGCGTTTACTTATGTACATCGCGCCAGCATTCGACAATCGAATAGACAGTTGTTGTAGGAGAAACTACTTACATCGTATTAAGGTTCACTTTTAATTTCTCATCAATTTCATACAAACGAGTCTTAAACCTATTTATCTAATTGCAAAGCGATTTGTTCGAGTTTTTAATAGCGATGGCCTCGGTCTTGTTAGATTTCAAACATTTGTGCAATAAAAAGCGTGTGGCTATGGTGTATGGGTATGGCCAATCAATTATCACAATAACCAACCGTTTGGTTATTTCAGCAAAGATTTCTTTGGTTTCTTTTTGCAGCTGGAAGATTAGAGAATAGCTCGCCGGGTGCTTTCTCCAGGTGCAAGTGTCTTTTTGCGTGTTCTTTGATTTCTTCACACTTTTTGTTCATTTGATAGCTAGTTTTCCCTTTTTATTGTGCTTTTTGTCTTAAACTGGTATCATTCGCGTTATAAGCGAATATATAACTCGTTAATTATTATGGCCAGTGAGTAAAGTGAAATTTTATTCGTTTTACATTTGATTCTTATTATAATCTCGCAGAAAGTGATACGTATAGTTGATAATGATATTTCAATTAATTCTGCGACTGTTTAGTCAGTGTGACGATATCAGGAAACAGGAAGTATCTACAGGTAGTTATATCCGGAACGTGTCGGTATAGCTAAGTGTAGAGAACAAAGCATGGCTATAATAGCTGACCCCTGAGTAACTTGGGAAATTTTGCTATGCGGACTTATACAACGTCGCTTTGAAACACTTTACGAACTATGTTCTTCAAAATAAACTACATGGTTAACAGAAAGGAGAAAAGTGAAGAAAAAAAGAAAAAAATGAATAGCTGTAAATTGATATGTGAGTATACAAATTGCTTTGGTCTTGCATCATTTTCTATACATGCTAACTGCTGCAATTGTGTCTTTTACATAATAGTATAGGTAAATGTGGGTATAATACCTACTAGGTACATAGTGTATGTGTAATGGCACTGCCAACCTAAAAACTACTTAAATGACATTTACATATACAATAAAACTGGGGACGTTCAAGTATATCTAGTATAGTTATGTCGTTTTCCATTGGGACAAAAAATCAATCTTTTTTTTGATCTAAATCACTTTTCGCGTTCCATTGGGGAAAAAAAATCAATCTTTTTTTGATTCGGATCACTTTTTGCAGATCTCGATATATTTTCAGATTTACACATACTACCACAAATACAGCACAGCTGTTTTACGTCATTCAAGTAAGTTTGTTTTAAAACAAATGTGCAAAGTTTCGTGAAAACCAAAATAAAGAAATACATAAACAGCAATGGACATAGTTTTGGAGGAATTATTATCTTCATTGTCTTCCTCATCATCTGGAAACTGCGAATCACCAAAACTACTCTATTTGTATCTACAACAGAGGAAACATTTTTCAAGGCCATTTCCATGGTTGATGTTACCAAAAACAAATGCAAATTTGAACAGCTGGTATTATTGTCAAATAACGCACTAATCCATTTACAAAAGCAGATCAATTTGTTCCATGAGCCGCATTAAATCTGAGATCTGAAAAAGATTTTTGATGGTCCCAATGGAAAACGACATTAAATACTTACATTGGCAGAAAACATCAGTTTTATGGCGTACGAATTACTATAGTTATTATTGGGTTAAACAGACTTAGTCCTCCGCTTTTTTTGGTATATTTTAAAAAGTAGGTTATCAAATACCTGTATCAATCTAAAAGACTCGTATGTTGCTTCCCATTCATTTGACTTGGAACTTCGTTCATTATAAGAGCGATTTGTAAAATAAAACTGGTTAACTCCACCCCAGTGTTGGTTAAATGTTAAAAAGCTTGTATGGCTGCTGACAGTTGCATTGTAGATATAAAATACGTGAATTTGATTTTTTTTTAAATAAGTGCATCTTTAGTGGATTTTGACTTGAAATCAAGAAGCGATCCAATTTTTATATTTATTTTAAATCCATTCTTCTCGCTTTTCCCAATTTCGAATTAGGGCCCAAACGAGCAATAAAGATATTTCACTTCGAAAAGTCGCACAGGTTAATAATGAATTGACCTTTTGCAACAACTATTTACTTATTTAATTTACTCGTAATATCGTCAGTTTTTTTCCACTGTTAAAGCCGGCTGTAACCTGTGCAGAGAAAACAGAAAAAGTTTTGCGGGTTCACACACATGTGAAGGTTTAGTTAAATTGGATTTGTGATTCGAAAAACTCATACTCTGGACTTGAATCTTAGTATCGATTGTAGCCTTAAGTCACACTCACGAGTGAATTACAAGATTTTTTGAAGCATCTTTTACTTTGCAAATAATACAATACTTTTAATATTAAGTAGAGAAATAGCTACTAGTGAAATTGCACTTCCATTTGTAAGTTTACCTATTACCTACCCGACTGGTACTCCCTGAATTGTTTTCATCCGACTACTACTACTTATAATGGTATTTTAAAAATTACTGTGTATTGGTGGAAGTTCTTTTCTTATGAAATCGCATCGATACCTATTTGTATTTGGCGCAATCTTACTAGAAATACACAGGAACACTTTTTATTTTACTACTAAGAGGCATCTACTTTCTCTAGAAAAAGCTAATTAAATTATTTGGCGGACGGAGTTGGCTCCGTTATTTTAATTGTTTAACATGTTATGAAAGCAATCAAGCCAAGCTAACATCCATATCGCCTATAGTAACAGAATTATGCATTCGAATGTAAACCCGTTCATAATAGCTTTTAAGCAATTAACTTTAGTAGTAGCTTTCCTCTTAGTTCTTTCACTTTCAATGGGTTGATGTTTCGCATTTAAACACATTTTTCAAATGCCCCATTTATAATCAAGAATCAGGAGCTATCATTTTAAAACGTATCGAGAGTTAGGTAATTTATTTTTTAGTCAAAAGTGCAAGCTGGAATTGTTATTTGCATTGACCACTTTGAAAATTTGGCTAGTTGCTTATATTTATTTTTACGTTGTTGCAATATATTCCACGCGAATAAAGAGTGTAGAATTGCTTCTACAGCGTGGAAATGAGTAAGTACAGGCAAAAATGCATCCAGCATTAAGGGCTGCAGGGAATGTTACTATTTTTCAATGTTAAGAACACTAGCAATATTGAAGTAACGCTAGGAATTCAAAACATGGACTAGTTGTTTGGCGAACTAAAATGCCGGACAATGCATATTTTATGGAATTCCTTCTATATAACTGCGTAGGTAGTTTTCCAGAATTTTCATTTATTTAAAAGAATTTCATAAAGTTATTTTAACAAAATTCATTATGTCCGTCTTTGCAGATCATCTGAATGCGATGTCGTTCGGGGGGAGTGTACACAAACCTATGTCCCGTATCTGTTTTTGGTCATACCGCTTGGTCCAGTCACACTTACAGGTCAGGACTATGTGCTCGTTGAAAGCGGATGTGTGTGTAAGCCCAAGTACTCGACGGGAGCACCACAAGAACCAAATATGATACCTTAGTTTCGTTAACCCTTAATTAAATTAAATTAATTTGCTTGAAATTAATACTGAACAGTTATTTATTTCTCACATTTTTTTAAACATTGCTAAAAACAATTTACAGAAAAAAAAGAAACGAAATTAATGAACTGATTTGATTCCAGTGCGCATTTTATTGTTCAGTAAAGTGCAACATAATATATAATGTAACTGTCGTCATACTAAAAACGACAGAAATGTTGAATGTGAAACGACTAGAACTATTAAAAGAAAAGAAAATTATTTCAAGTTAGGTAAAGCCTACACAACGTAGAATAGCTGTTATTTCTTTAAATGTAATATAATTAAGAAAACCCAAACAAAAAAAAAAAAACACGACACAAAACATATTATTAAGCGTACTAATGTAAGAACATTTATTTATTTTTTTTAATACTCTAATGAAATTTTTTAAGTAGTTGAACAATCATTTGTATAGTATTTAGTTATGTAAACAAATGAAATTATTCTAAGATAATTATATACAAACAATTAAAAGAAAATAAAACTGAAATATCTATTAATTTATTTAAATTTAAATTTGTTGAATTTCATCGCTTGTGGCGCCTGGTTAAGTTAGAAGCACTTAAACGTTCATTCACCTCTCCCAATAACTATTTGTCCCAGTTTTCTTGACTTCGATAGCTTTTTGATGAAAAAGGAGACCAGTGGCAGCGTTAACATCTAAAGTGCTGCCTTATTGGAGACCACCAATAAGAAAGGTTCGATAACGAATGTTTTGCGAGAATCAGCAATGACCACAGGGACCATCACGATCGATAAACTTCACTGAAAAAAAAAATGAATACGAGAAGCATGCAGTTTATTTGATAGAGGCATGTGACTCCAGGTTCCAGGAATGAGGCCTGAGAGTCTTACCAAAAGGTAAAAAGGAATTCAGTATCTTTAAATCCCACACCGAAGCCTGCAAAGCCGAACAGCTGAAAAAGAAAATTACACATCGACTCCTTTGGCAGAATGTTTGAGGTTGTAGAAAGGCCTTTCCTCCAGGAATGACCTCTAAGATGAGATAATGGCTATTGCCCTATTCTATTTCTATTCGGGGTCGAAGCCAATAGAATGTTAAAGGGAAGCCGATCTTTATTAAAGCAACGCACTCAGTTGCTTTGAAAGAAAAGTTTTCCGTGCGATCTTCATCCAGTTTCTTTGGCAGAAGTTTTGATGAAAAGTTAAAATATGGCTACAATACAGACCTGTACATGCTGTATAGCGATATAACTAAATAGCTATCGCTGAAATTGGGCTGTTTTAAAATTTGAATTCAAAGTATATTCACTCCACCAAACCAGACGATTTGTATTTCGTCCCAGAAGGAAATTTGGCTGCCGGGGGAGGTTGTAGTCCCTAAAGGAACTTGTATTGTGTGAAATAGTTAGCAGCAAATTTTGATTAAAGAATTGCCGGCGATTAGAAAGAACACACGCCTTGAGCATTTAGAGAAGATTCATGTGTATTTCAAAATCATATGAACGTTCTGTTGATTTTTGCATTTTGGAGGGGCTTTCTTTCTTACAATAATTTGACTTTTTCTTTCGAAAATCTGCCAAAATTTGTTTGCTCTTTTGTACGAAAAGGCGCTTCTAAATTTTTCCAAATACCTACTCTTATTTTCAAAGAAAAGCCTTTAAAATGTACAAACCAAATTTTGTTAAATATTGTGGGAAAATTGTTAATTTGCAGAATGACTTATGAAATTACTCTTTTCTCATTGGCTCTTTATCTCGCGACTTTACAGACTTCTGCAGTGGTCACCCTGTTCACATGTAGTTCCACTTTGACGTTTAAAGCGTAGTACGCTGCTCGAGCTAAACTCAATTTCATGTGGTCTCAAACTTTTCTCTCTAATGTCGTTTTCCATTGGTTTCACTCGGGGATCCACTCATTCTGAAATCCAATGGAACAACAAAACAGCTTCTGTAAGAATCCACAATAGTATTGGTGAAATGCCAAAAAATAATCTACGGCTGCTGTCAGCTGACTTGTATAAAATACATAAATTACACTTTTGTGAGTGCTTCTTGAGTGGACTCTGACTTCAAATCGAGAAGCGAAATTCTCTTCTCAGAATCACCAGAAGAGTATTTTTTGTGCCAATGGACGGTTTCAGAAGTGATTTTTTCGATTCCGGACTCTCCCGGACGCTTCTTTTTGCCCAATGGAAAATGACATAAACATCAAGTCCTTGCTAAATTTTGACATAGAGTACGATGTGGATAAGTGTCACAGAAAACAGATGTTCCTTGAAAAAAACTTCTTTCAAAAATTGAATTCTCTCTTATATCAACTAGTTCTGATTCTAGGTGCTTCTCGTCTATGTAATAATTAAAAAAGCTCATCCTTGCATACTTTTCCGCAACAGAACCACAATACACAACGATCCGTCACAATTTAGTTTCAGAAAATGTGCCGACCCATTAAATGGGCACGCTAAATTTTGACAGACACATGAAGTACATTCTGAAACAAAAGTTTGATTATTTAGCTCGAGCTGCGTACCACTCAGCTAAATGGGTTCGCTAAGATTTAGATCAGCTAAATTTTGGAGAGATTTTCGTATGGGAGCGAAAATTTAGCTCGAGCAGCGTACTAAGCTTAATTGTTATAAAAAGGCAAAAATATTTTGAAATATATACGTATACAAATAATTGTAACGACGGTCGCGAAGACTTTTGTGGATTATTCGCAACATGCAGTAGTTTTTGCTCAAAGTGTCAAGAGTGATTTGACTGAAAAAAGAGGGAATATTTTTGATTGCGAACGAAACGTGAAACTGGAACTAAAAAGTTGACGTATCAACCTACCTAATGCAGTTTGATGTGTGTTAATGGCACTTTGGCAAATTTTCTGACACATTTATAAGAGTGTTGATAAGCGAAGTTCACTAAACTCCAATCTTAAAACAGATATACTCTAATTTCAAGTCCTTTTTAATCAATTAGAAATAAATGTTCTATATTTATTATTCCTCATTTTAACAAACCCCAAACAAAAGAAAAATTCCAAAAATTAGGCAACAGGACAATTTATTATTTTTGAAAGCTTACAAACACGATAGAAAATTATCCGACTATTATTATTTAGCACAAATAACACATAACGTCATAAATAAAATCGATAGATTTCAAATGTAACACCATTCTAAAAAGTCGAAATTTTGCAATAACCTTAAGTTCGGTTTTCAGTTGCAGCACACAGATGGCACGGCAAACAGTTAAGGTCTGTTAACGAAACGTAGCATATATTTTCTTCGTCAAATCGTTCGTCGCGTCTCCATTTTGCACTACCGCAGACCGCATGAAGTAAATTTCGGAGTGTTGAAAAAGTGGCCGCAACTATTTATTATTCAATATTTGGCACTTTTAAATAAAGCAAAATAAAATACGATACCTATTGTACGCATAAAAATGTTATTTAACACAATGCATAACTTTAAGTAAAGTGAATACAAAAATTTCACCTAAAACACCGCAGTGTTAAAAAGCTCGCGAAAAACCGATAAGAGTTGGACGTGAAGATTTTTTTAATTTTCAAGACAAACCATCTAGAAACAAAATCCTTAACATTACACATAACAATGGGAAATTAGTTAAAATAAGTTACTTATTCGTGCTAACTACCATTTAGTGAATGCTTGGTGTACTTTCAATTAAACATCGATTAAGAATTTTTTTTCATTTGCTGTTCCAAGTACACGATTGCAATGATGTTCACGGTAAGATTATTGGTAAAAAAAGAACCGGCAAAAATGTGCTACAATTAGTTTGTAATATATGTATTTATAACATATGAAGGTAGCTACCCGTGAAATATTTTTATATATGCCTGAAGCGATGTTGTTTTTGGGTGCCCTATGGGGTAACGTTTCTTTTCGCAATTTTCAATTATTCTAGAATCATTAAAAACCAACAAACCTGGGTAGGCGTACTGAGCACCTGCTTGCTGGGGATGGTCTAGTTTTAGGAAAAAGTAAATGTGATACGTGTGCTGAAGTGTTAATGCGCGCAATTAATTAAAAAAGTGTGTAGATTGAAATATGTAAATATTTTTTGGTTCAATAAGTAATATTTAACAAAGGTGGTCGAATATTAATAAAAACTCAAAGCGATTTCCGGAAAGCTTGGCCAGCGTCTTGCGTTGACAACTTGATTTGCTTTTTATTATTTGTATACCCGTGTATATCTATATCCATTTCTGTCTACATGACGCTGTTCTGCATTTGTTTTCGAAATGTATTTTGGGATAGGATGTGAATTATTTTAAATTGCAAAATATTGTGTACCTGTTACCGCCATTATATTATATTCAGCATTTGTTATGTAGGTACTTCATCTAAATTTTCATAAGCTATTAAGCGGGGTCTACTCATCTACAGAGATATAAATATAAAACGTATTTGTCGAATTGATAAGAAAGGGGTGATTTGTTATCGTTGTATATAGTGATGGGAATCAAAACATGAAAGCCTATTTTTTGGATAGAAAAACAGTGATATCTTGTTACCTTTGATGGCAAGCTACTAGAATCTCAAGGCGTAATGCAATTAACTTCCATATAATGTGGGTAACATACTTATTAAATTCGTTTGTAATTATATTAACATAAATTTATCAAGAATCTTGTAGAGTTCAAATATTGTTATTTATGACAGCACTATACTTTTTTTTATTGAAACATTGATCATTTTTACCTCCAAACATTGATTTTCAGCATAACAAACAGCATTTTAAACATTGTCGCTGCCATTAAATTGGAAGATTAATTTGCTATTACATTTTCAGGTGTTAAAGTGTACATGTTATTATGATTGTGTTATTGTACTCAGAAGTCTAAAATTGATTTGTAATTTAACTGCCTTTTTACTTTTCATTTGCATATATATTTTACTTTTAACATCATTAAAGTTAACCAAACGCAAAACTTTTATAATCAATTTCGGTAGTTTCTACAAAAATATTGTTAACATAAACTGTAATTAGCAAATAAGACATTTTTATTAATTTAAGCCTTCCAAAAATAATAAACGCATCCGCTTATATAATTCAATCCGAGATGGAAAGAAATAATACTTATACTAAGGTGCGTTAATTGTTAATTAAGATTAAGTGAAGCTTTACATTAATTAATAAAGTTTATTGTTGGCACCACTTTTTTAAAGATTCGTACATTATGTTATTGGAAAGGTACATAAAATTGATACATGTTTCTCGAAATAGGTAATATTTCATCTTTGTTGTTTTCATGGAACTGTTTAGACAAGGAAAGTCCTTTGAAAGAACCACAATAAGATAAATCGATAGTTACTGGTTTTTTTTTCAGAGAAGTATCAAATGTTTACACCTTTCCAATTGTTGAAACTCAGTCGTTTCTCCTTTAAAATACGTCCGTACTATGACAATTATACGATTGTCTTTATTCAACATTTTTAGTAAATTAAAGTTTTTTTTTATTTTTACATTGTATTCGAAGCATTTTATTAGTTGACCACAGGTGTGCTACCTTTCCGTTGACAGGCAGTTTTTTATTTGTTTTGGAAACACCTACGTTCACAGTGTCTATAGTCGGTACATATAATAAGTTTGATTTGTTTGTATAAATTTTAGGACGAGTACTCCTTTGATCGTTTTCCAAACGACATAAACATCACATAAAAGCATTAAGTTTGGCTGCAACATAAAACAACCCTTACTTTCCATCCACTCATTCATGCATGCTTGCATTATGTAGGTATACCTAGTAACAACTATAGATAGATGTATACAAGATAAGTCAATATAAAATAGAAACCAAGTTTTTTGTAAAATATTCAAATAAAAAAACATTTTCCACCAAATGGGCAATTCAAATGAGTCGAGAATAAAATTAATTCTTAAGTCCATATCGTAAGCGAATATGAACTGCTGGTGGAACGAGGAGTATCGTTTGACAAACATTTGAGAGTGAAACTCTCATAATAAAGTTTAATTTTCGCTTTTGTCACTCCCACAAGAGATACTTAAAATCATGATCCCAGCAGCCAGCAGCGTCCAATTCGATGACAATCTGCTGAAACCGTGTTTCCTGTAGGTATATAGTTCCTCTTCGAGTAAAGCAACCCTCGATAAACGTAAGAACTTGGTAAAAGTTACACCATTAATTCAAAATTCAGTAACTATCAACTGCAACTTTCGAGATACTGTGAAGGTTTCAATATAAGGCCTGTTTTTTTTGAGCTTTGTTCACAGCAAAGCAAAGTAAAGCAAGATTTTCAGCACACAAATTACAATAACTACTGCGAGTCTCGAAGTGTCAAGTAGAGCGTAGTTGTTGTAATTGCGTGCTGAAAATCCTACTTTACTTTGCTTTGCTGAGAACAAAGCTCAAAAAAACAGGCCTATAGTTCTTTTCTTGCAACTAGCTTTTCATTTGCGAAATGATTTTTATCTAATCTTTTTACCGGGAGTAGTTTTGAGCTTTCACAACCAGTATTCCTGTAGTTCGTCTTACTATCGCACCAACTTGCTACTGCTTAAATTTTAGTTTTAGTTTGTTCCCAAGTTGTCTCTAGGAATTTTAAATGGTCAGATAGCAAAATATCTGACCGTAGCCAATGCGCTACTAATTGTTTACTGATACTGCCTCGCTGCTACGAAATGTTAGCTATTGACAAAGACACACCAAACTGCAACTCACTGCTGGTCTAGTTTGTCAATATAGAAAGCATAAAATTTTATATTTTTGTACAAAAATTATTTAGAAATCGGATTTGAATTCAATACCCGAAACCCCACAAATTACATATACCTAACATTTTTTCCACTGCGCCACCTCTGACAAATATGTTAAAAAAGCTTCTAAACTCAGGCGTTCGGACTCCCCCCACAATACAAATCCAAAAAAGCCACTGGTTGGTCCTCAACGTTTTCGTGTTAAACTGAATCTTCTCTTATCGCTAGTTTAAAGTAAAAATCTAGAACCTTTCTTTATATACATATATTATTTGTTTTATTTGAATTCAGGAATCTACAGGTCATAGTTCTTCAACTGTACTTTCTTTAATGCCGCGGTACGGTGCCGCTGCCGAATCGTCTGTATATTGCTATCTCTCTGTTAGTATTGTCGTTTCACTAGTTATTTCATAGACGTGACTTCTCGGGTAAATACGAAACGAAACCAAAAATTGTTCTTCTTTGTTTTTTTTTTACAGTAAGTCTTTTTTTTTTTGGATTTGTAAATTAACTTTTTTACTTGAAACGTTTTTGTCTGGAAATTTTGTTTTTTTTTTTTCTTCCATTGTCGTACATAGATCGTGAAACTTTAATAATCTCAAGGTTTAAACCTGCTTGATTTGTCATAAACCACTGTAACTGCTCACAAAGTTCTTATAACCGGAGATAGTGTTGCTACATTGTGAGCTTAGTAGAGGTTCCCTAGAGGTAGAGGTTCATTTTTGTTCCGCTGCTGGGTTGTTTCGTACTGGAAAATCTATAATCAATTGTTCATTTGTTTTTGTCCACTGCCTAAAACTTTGTTTTTAAATGCTCGAAATTTCTTTTCTTATTTTTCGTAAAAGACGATCTATTGCTGGGATAAATCTAAATCTGCGAGCGCGAAGCGTTGTGCAAATGATAATTATTTTCTATTATCTGAATAAAAATAATTCTTATATTTATATTTATTGATAGTTTATATTGTTTATTCTATAAAGGCTAGAATTCGAGGCATAGCCTCTAGAATTCTATAAATATTTTGCACTAAATTCAATGGACCTTTCTACCCTTCAATTGAAGTAGGTATATTGTCGGTAATAGATAATTTTATATGCCAAAGTTTGTCAGAAAATTAAACCTGCCAACCAAAAATGATTTTTATTTATTTATTTAGTTCATTTAAATGAAATGTTTAGTACCGTCCAAAGAGTATTATGCTACAGAGTGTAATACAAAAAAACAAAAACTAAGCTTGATGTTCCAAATTCTAAAATGAGTCTGTAAAACTTAATAAGGATCTGTAACTAGTTATTTATGTAAGGCGTCTGAAATTTTACAAAATAAATATTTACATTGGTTGCTCTGACATACACATACGAATCATAAAATTACATCCCAGAATACTAAATGCTATGGACAGAAATTAAATAGGAATAATCATTTTTTGTTCCATGAATCAATATAATTATGTAATATGGTAAATTTAAATATCTTTCCAAAGTTTTCTTACTGTCAAATATTAATGGAAAAAGTAAACTAGTATTGTCCCAAAATCCTTATTTTAGAATCTTGTATTTAAAGTAATTCCGCCAGTTGCATGTATAATAAACTTGATATTGATAGCCCGATACAGTTTGTTTAAGTTCTAAATATGTTTGCGATTTGTGTGAATATGTTGTAATTAAAGAAAAAGCATTCGTTACTAGGATATCTTTGAAAAATATTGCTCTTAGCATCAAAGTTCTTAAACTTTTGCACTGGCACTTAGCTAAACAGTTTAAATCGTTGGCTTGTAATTTTGTTATTGAAATTAAGTTGTAATAAAGAAACTTGTTCAACATTTAAAGATATTTTTAAGGAAATGTGTGCAAACAACGGGATAACAAATGCGTAACCAAATGTTAAAATAAGCCAATTTTTGTTTAGTTTGTCACGAAAAACTATCAATTTGATAAAGACGCAAGTAAGTTTATTTATTTGTTATCAGAATGTTGATTTGATATTTGAGAAAGAGCGCTTGATAATGTTTATATATAAAATGCTCGAATAAGCTGTTTGTATCATTGAAAAAAAACAAAAACGAATTGAAAATTAAATTTGTACGTTGATTCGTTAACTTTTATTATTCTATAAATATTTTTCGGTTGAATTTACATAATATATAGCTTTTATTTAACATGTTTGTTGACAATATAGAGATGGGAAGCAACACAACTTAAACTTAAGCATTTTGTTTCCATCCAAATATTGCTCAACTTTATTCACCTCATTCGTCAAATAGCATCAATGGATTTGTCCCCTTCTACAATATTTATTTCGTCAGTTCTATATTCATTTCCGGCTGCACTTTCTTGCAGAAATATTCGTATCCTTTCTTCGTTGGAACCAATTTAACGTACATCCACATGTTAAATTGAATTAGTTTTAACAAATCTTTTGTTCTATCTATATGAATATAAATAAAATAAATATTTCATTGTTAAGCTGTGAGAGCTCAGAACTGTTTATCTCTATGAAATTGTACTAGCGACGACTAGTTCAATGTAATAAAACGATGTTAGCATGTAAGACAAGAATGTGCTAGAAACTGTAAGTCAAACTAGAGCATAACTATATGTAATACTATCAGCTATGTAAATATATGTTGAATTGGTCAATTTATCGAAACATGTTTAAATCATTCCACAACAAGAAGGAGAAAGCAGACGTTGTTCGATTTAGTTTCTTCAATGTGGGTATCCAAAATGCGCCATAGCCTGTTTCGCACACACGTACAATTAGAATCAGAAGAACAAGAAAAAAATATCACATACAGTCGCTATTAGTAAAGCCAAAGTTAGAGAAATATAAATTGTAACCGTAGCACGCAAATTCACCTCTACAAATGACCAAAGTGGATATCAATATTGAAATTACGTTTAAATTTATGTGGAAAAAATTGATAGAAAAAGCTTTCATTTTCGTCACCCATCAACAATAATCACGAATATTAGCATCAGGCCTTGTCTCAGTTATTGATAAGAATCGTGCCTACGACTAAAAGTGTGGCTAAAATTGAAATCTGAATGTCTCACAGCCAGACCACTTTCACCCAGTGTAGTTAGTTTGCCTTATTCAAGCCTGTTAAAACATTCTTACTCGTATAGTCTATTTTTAAGCTTTTTTACAACATTAGGCCTTTTTTATTATACTCACATGATCTTATAGATCATTGATTTTCACGGTTTATAACAGCAGTACAAGATCCAACTTTTGTTGTATACCATGGAAATCAATGATCTATACAGATGATGTGAGCATAATAAAAAAGGCCTATTGTTCACTTGCCCTAACTCAGATTTTTAAATATTTAGTTTGACTTCGATACGCATTCCAAGATAAAATCTGATAATGTGCAAATAATTTTTGGCGGAGTGCAATACCCGGTGGCACTGCGGGACCGCGAGTCATACTTGTAGCCGCAGGTTCACAATGTATATCGACCAGTGCACACATGTGTTATTTGGTTCAAGAGCGGCGGGAATGCGTAAGCTCTACTCGACGTTTCTGTTCTTACTTCAAACACAGTGCCATCAAACGCAGAGATAACGAAACAAATTAAATCGTTTCATGGTTTCGGCAACAAATATAACCGTTACTGCACGTGATGTTGGAATTATAATGTATTTTAGCCGTAGGTCGAATATTGTTCATGCTTCCGAAGTAGGAGTTTATTGTTTTTATTTTTAGATTTAGCGGACAGGTTATCATTTATGAAAAACGGGCAAAAAAGTTGAAGACAGATTTGTTGGTATCACATTTCAATGAGAATACCATTTCAGTCGTCAGCGGGATAAGACCTTTACTTTAGGCGAGCGAAACATTTTAAAGCTTACGGTTTTTAAAGTAAAAGAAAAAGGATGAACGTAAGTGGTAGGGATAAGTGATAGGTGGGAGGCAAACAAGAAAGCGAGCTTCTCATTTATTTGATATCCACTCTTTTCAGCTTAAATCGTAGGTATCTGGTATTTTTTTCTTTGATAGCATACTCGTTATCCCGTTAGGAACAGTATAACTTACCTAAAAGGTAAGTCCATTTTACTGGAGGGTGAACATAATTATAGAACGACCAGAAAGGCTCGCCGCTCTTTTATCGGAGTGCTGTTCTTGTTATTAGTAAATGTGATTTCTAGGTTCCGAGCAGTGATTATTTGAATAAGTAGGGACACATCAGGAGCACAGAGAACCTTCTTTTAGTTGCTATTCGACTGTGACTGTCCTTATTTCCCGTCAGTTAATATAATTTTGTTTTCTTTACAAATTTTCTATTTCTGCTAGGTTTGGCAGGTATAAGCCGCCATGACTGCATTTAATGTAGCGTGTGGAGTCATGCTATATGCAAAGTTGTTTTGACTTACGTTTGATGCAGTCAGATGAACCCACTTTATCGCCTTTGTCCTTACAGTTGTGAAGCGTAAATATATATTTTGCCAGAATTGTTACATGCTTATACATGTTAATATACCGCCAGTATGCTTGCGCAGTTCTGTTCGCACAGCTTTATATGAGAACATATAAATTATTTCAAGGTAAGACTCGCTCAACAACTTATTACTTCAACCGTTGTGCCTACAACATAGTCAGCAATTTTGGAGGTTGCTCATTCTGGTTTAATAGGGTTCTATCGCCAAGTATATAAGGATATTAAGCTAAGACATCTATTTTTACTGATATGCGCCTTATTTTGTTCCATTATACTTTACCTGCGTTGGGTAATTGCGTTGCATAGGTTTATGAATTAGGAAACATGCAACGCTTCTTTTGTTATCTATAAAAAGAACATCGTTCGCGCTTTGACTTTGCAGAGGTGAATGTGTACGGTTACAATATGTCTCGACCGTGCGTGCATCCAAATCAACAGGCTCAAAATCGTTGCTGTTTCTTAAAGTTGTTTCAATTTTTTTTTCTATTTTTTAGCTCTCTTAAAACACATGCTATAATTTGGTAATAACATAAATATATATTTTAGGGCACCAACCAGCAGCAGGACACGCGCTTCAGCGACAAAGAAAAAAAACTTATGAAGCAAATGAAGTTCGGCGATTGCCTCAGCAAACGTGTAGACATGTCCAAAGTGAAATTGGACGCCCTCCGCCCATGGATTAGTAAGAAGATAACGGATATACTTCACATCGAAGATGATGTGGTTGTTGAGTTTGTCTATAATCAACTGGAGGAGGAGAAGTTCCCATGTCCGAAAAAAATGCAAATCAACATGACGGGATTTCTAAATGGCCGAAATGCAAGGCAATTTATGGATGAGCTTTGGGCTTTGCTCTTATCAGCACAAGACAGTGAAAGCGGAATACCAGCCGAATTTATCAACCAGAAAAAGGAGGAAATACTCAAACGGGAAGAAGAGCAGCATTTAAACTCCTCATCAAAACGTGATCGTTCGGTCGATAGGGATCGCGAAAGTCGACGACGAGAGCGATCTAATGAACTGTCATCAACGAGTCAGTTGCCGCATAATCATAGTGCTATTGAACAGGTTAGAGCACACTTGAAAGATAAAACTAGATCAAAATCGCCTGAAGCAAATAATTTAGGTAGTAATTCTAAAGATGCTACTGTAGATACTGGTGGGGCTGTTGGTGGTGGCGTTGTTAAGACGTCGTCATCCTCCACGTCAGCTGCATTAGTTAGAGAACGATCCAAATCTCCCACAAGGGATCGTGCACGCTCTCCACGCAAGTCAAGGGATAGGTCGCCGCCAAAGAAATCATCGAGGGAACGTTCTCCAAGGCGTTGGGACTCGACGAGGGATAGGCGACGTTCAAGATCACGTCACCGATCCCCAGATAGAAGACGGCGCACTCGATCAAGAGATCGCAAACCAACGCAACAGGGGCAGTCATCGAGCCGTCGACGTTCGCGTTCACCATCACGACCCAAAAGGGATGGCTCTCGAACAGACTTTCGTGCAACCGAGAGGAAGTCGAAATCCAAATCACCAGCTAAGAGGAAGGAGTCGTCAGGTTCCCCAAAACCAGCAGATGTTTCCCTCAATGGACATGACGGCGATGGATCTAAGAAATTAACTAAAGTACAAGCTAAGCTTTTGGACCTAGCAAGTGCGCCCAAGCGCAACAATAAAAGCCGTTCAAGGAGCTCAGATTCGCACTCGTCAAACAACTCCAGGAATCGCAAGCCTGTACCAAACAAACGGCGCTCCAGATCAAGGTATTTAAATCTACATGCTGATTGTTCCTAAAGGATGTTGTAATATTATTTATTTATTTTTTTTAACATTTTACAGATCTGTGGTTAAGAAGGGCAAATCTCGTTCGTCAAGTTCCTCGTCATCTTCGTCGGCATCATCTGTAGACAGAAAGAAATCCCGGCGATCACGTTCGGAAACAAGTTTATCTCTTTCACCAGCCAATGGAAAGGATAACTTTGAGATTCGTAAAAATCAAAACAGCGTACAGAAAAAGCGACAGTATAGAAACAATCGCGAGTCATCTTCAGGCAGTTCAATAGATAAAGGTCCACCAAGGCGACCGGACATAAGACGTTTCGATCAGGGACGCAGGTCTCCACGCGGTCGTAGTCCACTACGTGGCGGCGGCGTTCCAGGTGGCCGTAATCGTTCCCGTTCACCAATGCGACAGCGCTCTCGATCGCGCAGACGATCTCGTTCTCCCCGCATTAGGTCCAGATCCAGAAACCGTTCAAGATCGCCAATGAGGCGTTCCAGATCTCCGAGAAGGTAACATTTTTTTTTTTTTTTTATCAATAAGTATTAACATCATTTTAAAGGTATTACAGTGATGACCTTTAATTTTATTCAACAGTAGTGTGATAGTTTGTTTTATTAAAAGATGTGCACAAAACTAGTTTGGACATCATCACCGTCGGTATTCCTACATCGGACAACGGAAAATAACATCGTTATGTTTTTTTTTCGATTATTTTTACTTACCAAACCTCTGGATGTTAAAAGCCTTTGATTTTCATTTTACAGCTGTTAATATGCAACCGAAGCTGTTCTATGCGACGTACAGTCCGATTCTCGGTCTTCGATGTAATTTCTTGCTGACAGCACTTGGTCTTGTAACATAACCTATCGTGAGCGAATGCAAGTAATTGAACAGCCTTTTGAAAGACCGTGTGCGTCGAACAATTTTTTCAAGAACGCTGGTAAAAGAAGTCGCATGTGCATTGCTTTTCTAAAAAAATTCCTGGTATTGTTAACTTTCAATATATTGCCTAAAGTAACTAAGCTGCGCTCATTTAATGACAATTTTCTACTAATTGCATTGTATATGCCACTCCCCCGGAATAAGGAGCTACTCTCATAAATTATATAACTGAGATCGGTGCCAATAACTCGCTTTAGTCGTGTGAGAACTGCTGTTGTCCCTAGTATACATCGAAAAGCAAATTTAACCTCACAAACCTCAATAAGAACCATAATATATTGCGGAAAATAAAACTTTGTTTATAAATATTATCTGTTAGGCAGAATATACTAAAGACGCACAGATTTGTTTTTGAACTCTTGTTAACTTACTTTATTGTTCTCATTTATTTTAGATTCAACCGTCGTCGTACACCTAATAACCGTGGCCGTGGTGGTCGTGGTCGCGGCGGAATGAACCGTCGCCGTAGCATGAGTCGTGACCGTATGCGTCGCAATATGTCTCCAAGGGATCGCCGTTCTCCGTTCGATCGTCGATCTCCACCAAGGCGACAATCACGTGACCGCAAGTTTTCACCAATCCGAGATCGAAGATCGTCGCCATATCGGAAAGTATCACCACCACCGCGTCGTCCCTCACCTTCACCAATGCAGAGACGATCGCGCGATCGACGTTCCCCCATTATGCGGGATCGTCGAATGTCACCTATAAATCCAGCAAGAGAACGGCGACGAACATCACCTCTGCGAATATCGCCACCACCACGGCGTCCTTCTCCACCACCACGTCGTATTTCTCGCGATCGACGTCCGTCTCCGCCACGATCGTTGCGTGATGGACGTCCGTCTTCGCGTGAGCGTCGTCCATCTCCTTTACAGCGTATGCCATCGCGGGAAAGCCGACCGATCTCACCAGGAAGACGCGGCAGTTTCCGTGGTTCTATACCACGACAGATGCCCGTAAAAATGCCTGTAAAAATAATTCGGGAGGATAGATGGGAACCGCCAGCACATCAAACTAAACAGCGGTCTAACAGTCCAAATTGGGACGTCGAGTCTGCTCGTGCAGCACCTATACGAACTAGAAGTATCGATAAACGCGAAAGTCCCAAAAAATCCGCTAGACGGGACATTAGCCAAGTGAGAAAACTTAGCAGCAGTTCAGATCGGTCGCTTCGTAAAGACAGTCCCGAAAAGAAAATCAAATTAGGTTTTGATCGAAAGCCCAGTCCTGTCCGCAAAGAACGCAGTGTAGAACGTTCTTTTGAATTCTCCAAGCACTTGGAGCAGATAAAAGATAGAAAGGAAGATATTTTGCGTTCTAAAGCTAAGGCAGAGGAAGAGCGTCCAATTGTCCCTGTTGTGGTTGAACAAGTCAAATTAGTACCAATTCCAGCTCGTAAACCTGTTCCACGGGAAAAATACAGTACCAGTCTTTCGAGGACACCGTCCCCATTCCTGAAACCTCATGAAAGAGAAAAGGCAAAGGAAAAGCCAACCATAACTACTCAAAAATTATCTATAGCAGCAGCTGGTGTCCTCCCTACCAAGAGTGTAGGAAAAAAATCCAAACCCGAATCGAGCTCATCATCTGATAGCTCTGACAGCGATGATAGCGAACAAGAACAGCCACCAGAACGTAAAGAGCAGAAATCTCGGCGAGGGCAATCTTCTTCAAGTGATGAAAAAAGTGAAACTGAAAAGCACTCCAAAGTTACGCCCGCAGCTAAATCTCGTAAGGACGTAGATGTTGAACGAAAACAAGAAAAACCTGTAGAACCTCAAAAGCGTAAAATCTCAACAGAGACCCGAGAGCAAATTGAAGTTAACAAACGTTCTCGTTTGCCCGATAAAAAGGAGAAGTCAAAAAAATCCGATTCCAATACTGAGGATGAAGCCCGGGTTGCTAATAGAAGTTCTGATCGGCAAATATCGCGCAAAAGAACCTTGTCTGCGTCTAAAAAACAAATTAAACCGGTAACGACTGGTAACGATGACTCGTCTGACTCTGATCAACCCAAGAAAAAGCGGAAGAAGGGTAAAAAGTCTCGGCATGATTCAGAAGACGACAGCTCATCAGATTCTGAGGCTGAGGCGAGGAAAAAAAAAACTAAGAAACATAAAAAACATAGCAAAAAAAGCAAGAAGCATAAAAAACGAAAGAAGAAGAGCAAAAAGGCTGATAACAGTTCCAGCAGCGATGACGACGAACCTGTTGTGAATGAAGATCTTGAGAAACAGCTCCGAGAGAGGGCACTTAAATCAATGAAAAAGTTGGACTAGAGCTCCGGCTATCGACTCGACCCTTATTTTCCATCTAACAAGCATTCTGCCGTTAAGATATTTTGAGTTTTCTGTATACTTGGATGCGTGCTTCATTCTCTAAGTCGTTTATGTATGGGTTTTCTTTTTTTTATCGTCATATTTCTTGCTTTCTTTACTATATACAACCCTCTCCTTCCAGGACTCCCAATTAATGAAGGAAATGATAGAGCGATTCTAAGTTTACTATAATTTGTAATGTACACCATTTGTATGTTGATGTTTTTCCACCTTTTTGTTTCGAGATATAGTAGCACTTTACAATTTTATAAATTATAATAAATTATCTATTGAATAACGAAGAGGACAAGTAAGACACTAAGGACTATTCATTACAAATAAAAGAAGAAAAAAAACAAAAAAAACAGAATAATAATACAGATAAGTACACAATAAGAAATAAACATTTCAGTAAGATTGTGTAAAAATTATTATAGCAAAGAGTTTTAATTTGAATGAAATAAAATATAAATAAAAAAGTAAAAGTACTACGTCACTGCTGAGTTTCTTTTTGTTTGCATTTACATTTTGTGTGTTCTTTCAGGGGTCGCTGTCAATTTATGTCAGCAAATTGAAACCACGTGAGGCCACAGGACAGATAGGTGGCTGCTTTATACCTACTAGCCTTCAGTTGAGTCTTCAAAAAAGAAGGGCATATACGGAAAGGCTAATTTTGGTCGGAGAATGATGAATGGAACCTCATGTCGTTTTCCATTGGTTTCACTCGGGGAGCCACTCATTCTGTGATCCAATGGAACAATAAAACTGCTTCTGATTGAATCCATAAAAGTATTGGTGAAATGCCAAAAAATAATCTACGGCGGCTGTCAGCTGACTTGTATAAATTACACTTGTGTGAGTGCTTCTTGAGTGGATTCTGACTTCAAATCGAGAAGCGAATTTTTCTTCTCAGAATCATTAGAAGAGTATTTTTTGTGCCAATGGAACGGTTTCAGGAGCGATTTGTTCGATTCCGGACTCCCGGACGCTTCTTTTTGCCCAATGGAAAACGACATCAGTATCTAGAAAACGATTCACAGAAAAAAAATCCTCTAAGCTGCACCTTTAGTCATTAGTCTCAATAATTTGCACACAAGATACTGCGTAGACATTTGAAATAATTTTAACAAACTGATTGGCCATAACCAATCAATCAACGCAAAGGTGTGTGTGACTACTTAAATGGGCGCGCATTGTAGTTTGTGGCATTTACAGTTGGTCCCGAAATAACGTTTGTCCATCCTTTAAAATTACATGGATAGATAAAGGCGGAATAAGATCGAGGCCATTTTGCTCTCGTCTCGTTATAATTATCAAAGACTATCCAAATGATCATAATAAACTGTTAGATAGAAAGCCATAGCCAACAATACGTTCTAAATGACTAGATACGGATTGACTCACGTTATATACCTATGTATATACCAATACAAAAATCATAAAACTGCATTTACTCCATCACGCAGGAGCATTTTTGTACGAAACGGGACAGCGAGGTCCGTTTGTCCGCATTCAATGCTAATAAATGCCATAAACCATAAACGGTTTAATTCGGAAGAGTGTAGGCTGTTTTTTTTTGTTTAAGTATGAGTGAGCCCCCCTTTGATTAACATAGGCACAAATACATGAATTCACCCTGGGCTAATTCCAAGGTCAAATTCAACTTGTAGGCATTTCTCTTTTTGGCTGAAGCTGTCAGTCTACTTCAAACTTATTTCGTTTTCCATTGGGACAAAAAATAAATCTTTTTTTGATTCGGATCACTTTTTGCAAATCTCGATATTTTTTCAGATTTACGCATACTACCACAAATACAGCACAGATGTTTTACGTCATTTAAAGAAGTTTGTTTTAAAACAAATATACAAAAGTTCCGAGAAAACCAAAATAAAGAAATATATAAACCGCAATGGACATAATTTTCGAGGAATTATTATCTTCATTGTATTCCTTTTCATCTGGAAACTACGAATCACCGAAACTACTCCATTTGTATCTACAACAAAGAAAACATTTTTCAAACCGATTTCCATGGTTGATTATACCAAAAAGAAATGCAATTTAAGCAGCTGATATTGTTGTCATATAACGCACTAATCCATTCACAAAAGCAGATCAATTTCGTTGCATGTTCTGAGATCTGAGATCTGAAAAAGATTTTTGGTGGTATGCCTTATAAGAATGAGATAACAAATGAAACACCCAAAGTGTTATGGGGGTTCTACCCATATTTTTAGATATGTAAAACGGAAATAAACATAAGTTCCAGCGAGCAACATGTCTGCAGTCACTTGAAAACATTTCCATTTCTGATTTAAGATATGTCAAATGATTGTGGTAATAAGTGTCAGTAAATTAAACCAACAATTCATCAATCAATTATACGAAATAAATAAATAATTGACCGTTCATCACATCCGAAGCTACTTTGTTTTATAGGAAAGTGAAATTTAGTTATCCATCGATATAAAAAAATGCATAGCTTTCCCATAATTAACTACGTAAACAAGATGGCTGACTAAAATACGTGTCACGTATTTTTGCGTATTAAGTAATGCTGTACCATTCGTTCAGACGGCTATATTATATTGGGTATCCCTTCAATCTTTCAATCTTCCGTATTAGGAATATGTAATGTTATATTGATCAACATTTAAACATTTACGTTAGTAACTGTAGTAAAAACTACTCCTAATATGTTACAACCTTCAAATAAGTTGGTGTTGTGAGTGCCCCAATGAAGAGGGCGCTTGTTGCAATTGAAAGCGTTCAGAATTCTTTCCACTGAACTGTTGTTTTAGAGCTGTCACAAATCAGTCAATAGTACAACATTCGGACATCTTCCTTTCCTTTTTTCATAGTCTTGCAAGATGGTGAGTGGTTTTTAATATTGCTGTTCAAATTCGTTTTCATCGTGTATAAATAGTGATTTTTTCAAATCTGATTATGTACAAGTTATTTTATAATGATCTGAGCAGTATTCATTATTTCATTACTATTCCCGTGAACTTGTATCGCAAAACGTCTTCGAAATCGTTGTTATTATTTGCGGAAAATGAAGATTAAAAGAAGTTAACATATTTTTAAACGAATTTATGCAGCTTAATAGTTTATTGTGTGTTGAAAATGTCGGGTGTGTTTTAATATCGCCGTATTTATATTTTAGGCGCGAGGACCTAAAAAACATTTGAAGCGTTTGGCAGCACCCAAAGCATGGATGTTGGACAAATTGGGGGGAGTCTTCGCCCCTCGTCCATCAACCGGCCCACACAAACTGCGGGAATCCCTTCCCTTGATGATTTTCCTGAGAAATCGCCTAAAGTACGCCCTGACTGGCTCTGAGGTAACTAAGATTGTTATGCAGCGTCTCATCAAAGTTGACGGCAAGGTGCGCACCGACCCAACATTCCCTGCTGGATTCATGGGTAAGTTTCCGTTTGTTGTTCGCGGTGCGTATTGGTTTCTAACGTTTTCTGTTTCCCTTAAAGATGTGATCACCATTGAGAAGACTGGTGAATACTTCCGTTTGGTCTATGATGTCAAGGGACGTTTCACCATCCATCGCATCTCTGGCGAGGAAGCCAAGGTAAGTTGTAGACTCTTACGTTTCGCTGGGCTTGATCGAAGACCATTCTAATGATAACAAGTAATTTTGTGGTTCAAAAGAAAGCCAATAATAAACTTTGTTTCGACGGTCACTGGCTGCCTTGAATTTGTGGCGGTACCAGTAACACTTACGTTCAATAACAATCCCAACCATGCAAAATGTATGTTCAATATGCGTGTAGTAATATTCTTTTGTTTTGTTTTGTAGTACAAGCTGTGCAAGGTTCGCAAGACCCAGTTGGGATCCAAGGGAGTCCCATTCCTCGTTACACATGATGGCAGGACCATCCGCTACCCTGATCCATTAGTCAAAGCCAACGATACTGTCCAAGTTGACATTGCTACCGGCAAAGTTACCGATTACATCAAATTCGATTCCGGTGAGTAAAATGCCGACTTATTGACTTTTTATATATATGTGGCTTGTCGAAGACCATGTTTAATGCAATATCCTCATTTTGTGGTTCAAAAGGAAGCCAAGAGCAAATTTTGTTTCGACGGTCACTGAATGCCTTGAATATTGTGGTAGAATCAGTAACATTTTACGTTCATTACAGTTGCATTAGCTAATTTAGAAATACGTGTCTCAATGTTTGGTGCTAATTTAATGAATACAATTTCTTTTTTCCAGGCAACTTGTGCATGATCACAGGAGGTAGAAATTTGGGACGTGTTGGTACCGTCGTCAACCGCGAGAGGCATCCTGGTTCTTTTGATATTGTCCACGTCAAGGATACACAGGGTCATGTGTTCGCAACCAGATTGACAAACGTATTCATCATCGGTAAGGGTAACAAGCCCTACATCTCGCTGCCAAAGGGCAAGGGTGTCAAGTTGAGCATTTCCGAAGAGCGCGACAAGAGGTTGGCCGCCAAAACTACTCATTAAGCTTTTTTTTTAATAAAAGATGAAATATTCGTATTTTACAAAATAAAACAAGAAACAAAAATATTGAACGATTGTTTGTTGTTTATCCGAGGGGAAACACTGGAGAACTGAAACACTAAAGAAGACGAAAATGCATAGATACGGATTGACTCACGTTATATACCTATGTATATACCAATACAAAAATCATAAAACTGCATTTACTCCATCACGCAGGAGCATTTTTGTACGAAACGGGACAGCGAGGTCCGTTTGTCCGCATTCAATGCTAATAAATGCCATAAACCATAAACGGTTTAATTCGGAAGAGTGTAGGCTGTTTTTTTTTGTTTAAGTATGAGTGAGCCCCCCTTTGATTAACATAGGCACAAATACATGAATTCACCCTGGGCTAATTCCAAGGTCAAATTCAACTTGTAGGCATTTCTCTTTTTGGCTGAAGCTGTCAGTCTACTTCAAACTTATGTCGTTTTCCATTGGGACAAAAAATAAATCTTTTTTTGATTCGGATCACTTTTTGCAAATCTCGATATTTTTTCAGATTTACGCATACTACCACAAATACAGCACAGATGTTTTACGTCATTTAAAGAAGTTTGTTTTAAAACAAATATACAAAAGTTCCGAGAAAACCAAAATAAAGAAATATATAAACCGCAATGGACATAATTTTCGAGGAATTATTATCTTCATTGTATTCCTTTTCATCTGGAAACTACGAATCACCGAAACTACTCCATTTGTATCTACAACAAAGAAAACATTTTTCAAACCGATTTCCATGGTTGATTATACCAAAAAGAAATGCAATTTAAGCAGCTGATATTGTTGTCATATAACGCACTAATCCATTCACAAAAGCAGATCAATTTCGTTGCATGTTCTGAGATCTGAGATCTGAAAAAGATTTTTGGTGGTATGCCTTATAAGAATGAGATAACAAATGAAACACCCAAAGTGTTATGGGGGTTCTACCCATATTTTTAGATATGTAAAACGGAAATAAACATAAGTTCCAGCGAGCAACATGTCTGCAGTCACTTGAAAACATTTCCATTTCTGATTTAAGATATGTCAAATGATTGTGGTAATAAGTGTCAGTAAATTAAACCAACAATTCATCAATCAATTATACGAAATAAATAAATAATTGACCGTTCATCACATCCGAAGCTACTTTGTTTTATAGGAAAGTGAAATTTAGTTATCCATCGATATAAAAAAATGCATAGCTTTCCCATAATTAACTACGTAAACAAGATGGCTGACTAAAATACGTGTCACGTATTTTTGCGTATTAAGTAATGCTGTACCATTCGTTCAGACGGCTATATTATATTGGGTATCCCTTCAATCTTTCAATCTTCCGTATTAGGAATATGTAATGTTATATTGATCAACATTTAAACATTTACGTTAGTAACTGTAGTAAAAACTACTCCTAATATGTTACAACCTTCAAATAAGTTGGTGTTGTGAGTGCCCCAATGAAGAGGGCGCTTGTTGCAATTGAAAGCGTTCAGAATTCTTTCCACTGAACTGTTGTTTTAGAGCTGTCACAAATCAGTCAATAGTACAACATTCGGACATCTTCCTTTCCTTTTTTCATAGTCTTGCAAGATGGTGAGTGGTTTTTAATATTGCTGTTCAAATTCGTTTTCATCGTGTATAAATAGTGATTTTTTCAAATCTGATTATGTACAAGTTATTTTATAATGATCTGAGCAGTATTCATTATTTCATTACTATTCCCGTGAACTTGTATCGCAAAACGTCTTCGAAATCGTTGTTATTATTTGCGGAAAATGAAGATTAAAAGAAGTTAACATATTTTTAAACGAATTTATGCAGCTTAATAGTTTATTGTGTGTTGAAAATGTCGGGTGTGTTTTAATATCGCCGTATTTATATTTTAGGCGCGAGGACCTAAAAAACATTTGAAGCGTTTGGCAGCACCCAAAGCATGGATGTTGGACAAATTGGGGGGAGTCTTCGCCCCTCGTCCATCAACCGGCCCACACAAACTGCGGGAATCCCTTCCCTTGATGATTTTCCTGAGAAATCGCCTAAAGTACGCCCTGACTGGCTCTGAGGTAACTAAGATTGTTATGCAGCGTCTCATCAAAGTTGACGGCAAGGTGCGCACCGACCCAACATTCCCTGCTGGATTCATGGGTAAGTTTCCGTTTGTTGTTCGCGGTGCGTATTGGTTTCTAACGTTTTCTGTTTCCCTTAAAGATGTGATCACCATTGAGAAGACTGGTGAATACTTCCGTTTGGTCTATGATGTCAAGGGACGTTTCACCATCCATCGCATCTCTGGCGAGGAAGCCAAGGTAAGTTGTAGACTCTTACGTTTCGCTGGGCTTGATCGAAGACCATTCTAATGATAACAAGTAATTTTGTGGTTCAAAAGAAAGCCAATAATAAACTTTGTTTCGACGGTCACTGGCTGCCTTGAATTTGTGGCGGTACCAGTAACACTTACGTTCAATAACAATCCCAACCATGCAAAATGTATGTTCAATATGCGTGTAGTAATATTCTTTTGTTTTGTTTTGTAGTACAAGCTGTGCAAGGTTCGCAAGACCCAGTTGGGATCCAAGGGAGTCCCATTCCTCGTTACACATGATGGCAGGACCATCCGCTACCCTGATCCATTAGTCAAAGCCAACGATACTGTCCAAGTTGACATTGCTACCGGCAAAGTTACCGATTACATCAAATTCGATTCCGGTGAGTAAAATGCCGACTTATTGACTTTTTATATATATGTGGCTTGTCGAAGACCATGTTTAATGCAATATCCTCATTTTGTGGTTCAAAAGGAAGCCAAGAGCAAATTTTGTTTCGACGGTCACTGAATGCCTTGAATATTGTGGTAGAATCAGTAACATTTTACGTTCATTACAGTTGCATTAGCTAATTTAGAAATACGTGTCTCAATGTTTGGTGCTAATTTAATGAATACAATTTCTTTTTTCCAGGCAACTTGTGCATGATCACAGGAGGTAGAAATTTGGGACGTGTTGGTACCGTCGTCAACCGCGAGAGGCATCCTGGTTCTTTTGATATTGTCCACGTCAAGGATACACAGGGTCATGTGTTCGCAACCAGATTGACAAACGTATTCATCATCGGTAAGGGTAACAAGCCCTACATCTCGCTGCCAAAGGGCAAGGGTGTCAAGTTGAGCATTTCCGAAGAGCGCGACAAGAGGTTGGCCGCCAAAACTACTCATTAAGCTTTTTTTTTAATAAAAGATGAAATATTCGTATTTTACAAAATAAAACAAGAAACAAAAATATTGAACGATTGTTTGTTGTTTATCCGAGGGGAAACACTGGAGAACTGAAACACTAAAGAAGACGAAAATGCATAGATACGGATTGACTCACGTTATATACCTATGTATATACCAATACAAAAATCATAAAACTGCATTTACTCCATCACGCAGGAGCATTTTTGTACGAAACGGGACAGCGAGGTCCGTTTGTCCGCATTCAATGCTAATAAATGCCATAAACCATAAACGGTTTAATTCGGAAGAGTGTAGGCTGTTTTTTTTTGTTTAAGTATGAGTGAGCCCCCCTTTGATTAACATAGGCACAAATACATGAATTCACCCTGGGCTAATTCCAAGGTCAAATTCAACTTGTAGGCATTTCTCTTTTTGGCTGAAGCTGTCAGTCTACTTCAAACTTATGTCGTTTTCCATTGGGACAAAAAATAAATCTTTTTTTGATTCGGATCACTTTTTGCAAATCTCGATATTTTTTCAGATTTACGCATACTACCACAAATACAGCACAGATGTTTTACGTCATTTAAAGAAGTTTGTTTTAAAACAAATATACAAAAGTTCCGAGAAAACCAAAATAAAGAAATATATAAACCACAATGGACATAATTTTCGAGGAATTATTATCTTCATTGTATTCCTTTTCATCTGGAAACTACGAATCACCGAAACTACTCCATTTGTATCTACAACAAAGAAAACATTTTTCAAACCGATTTCCATGGTTGATTTTACCAAAAAGAAATGCAATTTAAGCAGCTGATATTGTTGTCATATAACGCACTAATCCATTCACAAAAGCAGATCAATTTCGTTGCATGTTCTGAGATCTGAGATCTGAAAAAGATTTTTGGTGGTATGCCTTATAAGAATGAGATAACAAATGAAACACCCAAAGTGTTATGGGGGTTCTACCCATATTTTTAGATATGTAAAACGGAAATAAACATAAGTTCCAGCGAGCAACATGTCTGCAGTCACTTGAAAACATTTCCATTTCTGATTTAAGATATGTCAAATGGTAATAAGTGTCAGTAAATTAAACCAACAATTCATCAATCAATTATACGAAATAAATAAATAATTGACCGTTCATCACATCCGAAGCTACTTTGTTTTATAGGAAAACGAAATTTAGTTATCCATCGATATAAAAAATGCATAGCTTTCCCATAATTAACTACGTAAACAAGATGGCTGACTAAAATACGTGTCACGTATTTTTGCGTATTAAGTAATGCTGTACCATTCGTTCAGACGGCTATATTATATTGGGTATCCCTTCAATCTTTCAATCTTCCGTATTAGGAATATGTAATGTTATATTGATCAACATTTAAACATTTACGTTAGTAACTGTAGTAAAAACTACTCCTATTATGTTACAACCTTCAAATAAGTTGGCGTTGTGAGTGCCCCAATGAAGAGGGCGCTTGTTGCAATTGAAAGCGTTCAGAATTCTTTCCACTGAACTGTTGTTTTAGAGCTGTCACAAATCATTAAATAGTACAACATCCGGACATCTTCCTTTCCTTTTTTCATAGTCTTGCAAGATGGTGAGTGGTTTTTAATATTGCTGTTCAAATTCGTTTTCATCGTGTATAAATAGTGATTTTTTCAAATCTGATTATGTACAAGTTAATTTATAATGATCTGAGCAGTATTCAGTTACCATTATTTCATTACTATTCCCGTGAACTTGTATCGCAAAACGTCTCCGAAATCGTTGTTATTATTTGCGAAAATGAAGATTAAAAGAAGTTAACATATTTTTAAACGAATTTATGCAGCTTAATAGTTTATTGTGTGTTGAAAATGTCGGGTGTGTTTTAATATCGCCGTATTTATATTTTAGGCGCGAGGACCTAAAAAACATTTGAAGCGTTTGGCAGCACCCAAAGCATGGATGTTGGACAAATTGGGGGGAGTCTTCGCCCCTCGTCCATCAACCGGCCCACACAAACTGCGGGAATCCCTTCCCTTGATGATTTTCCTGAGAAATCGCCTAAAGTACGCCCTGACTGGCTCTGAGGTAACTAAGATTGTTATGCAGCGTCTCATCAAAGTTGACGGCAAGGTGCGCACCGACCCAACATTCCCTGCTGGATTCATGGGTAAGTTTCCGTTTGTTGTTCGCGGTGCGTATTGGTTTCTAACGTTTTCTGTTTCCCTTAAAGATGTGATCACCATTGAGAAGACTGGTGAATACTTCCGTTTGGTCTATGATGTCAAGGGACGTTTCACCATCCATCGCATCTCTGGCGAGGAAGCCAAGGTAAGTTGTAGACTCTTACGTTTCGCTGGGCTTGATCGAAGACCATTCTAATGATAACAAGTAATTTTGTGGTTCAAAAGAAAGCCAATAATAAACTTTGTTTCGACGGTCACTGGCTGCCTTGAATTTGTGGCGGTACCAGTAACACTTACGTTCAATAACAATCCCAACCATGCAAAATGTATGTTCAATATGCGTGTAGTAATATTCTTTTGTTTTGTTTTGTAGTACAAGCTGTGCAAGGTTCGCAAGACCCAGTTGGGATCCAAGGGAGTCCCATTCCTCGTTACACATGATGGCAGGACCATCCGCTACCCTGATCCATTAGTCAAAGCCAACGATACTGTCCAAGTTGACATTGCTACCGGCAAAGTTACCGATTACATCAAATTCGATTCCGGTGAGTAAAATGCCGACTTATTGACTTTTTATATATATATGGCTTGTCGAAGACCATGTTTAATGCAATATCCTCATTTTGTGGTTCAAAAGGGAGCCAAGAGCAAATTTTGTTTCGACGGTCACTGAATGCCTTGAATATTGTGGTAGAATCAGTAACATTTTACGTTCATTACAGTTGCATTAGCTAATTTAGAAATACGTGTCTCAATGTTTGGTGCTAATTTAATGAATACAATTTCTTTTTTCCAGGCAACTTGTGCATGATCACAGGAGGTAGAAATTTGGGACGTGTTGGTACCGTCGTCAACCGCGAGAGGCATCCTGGTTCTTTTGATATTGTCCACGTCAAGGATACACAGGGTCATGTGTTCGCAACCAGATTGACCAACGTATTCATCATCGGTAAGGGTAACAAGCCCTACATCTCGCTGCCAAAGGGCAAGGGTGTCAAGTTGAGCATTTCCGAAGAGCGCGACAAGAGGTTGGCCGCCAAAACTGCTCATTAAGCTTTTTTTTTTTAATAAAAGATGAAATATTCGTATTTTACAAAATAAAACAAGAAACAAAAATATTGAACGATTGTTTGTTGTTTGTCCGAGGGGAAACACTGGAGAACTGAAACACTAAAGAAGACGTCATCATGAAGATGAGTTTTTCAATAATAGAATTGCTTTCGAATAGCCAATTGCTTATTTGGTAAATCTGAACAGCATAAACATATACGACAGATATTGGAACAAAAAGTTTCGCACAATGGCGCAAGTCTTATCCTATCTACTATCTTGTGTTTTATGTCACCCGAGTACTACTTGCTTGTTTCAGTAGGAAAATATTGAACTCGTTTTATCAACCAGTGGCCCTTTGCACGTGGGCGTCTACGTACTGACTGACGATTCGAGTCGTTTGTCAGTTAATAAGCTTCTAAATGGCTCAAATATGACAATCGATCGATGATTTCTCAGATCGACATACCTACCTAAACTTTCTTCAGAATTTGTAACATGTTCCAAATATCATCAACTTTTCTCAAAAAACTTCGACTGCATTCGAATTACTTAGCTTACGTAAAAAAAAAGCGCTGGCATCCTACGTAAGTCATTTTCAATTACATATTTCATTGAAGAAAAATGGGAACTAAACACGACAGAAGGTCCGAGGTATTTTTGAAAATATTGCCCTGAACTCACCAACACACATGCCAAATGCCTACCAAATTCGTTGTTTAGTTAAGAAAACAAACTATCGGCCCCAGCGAGGTATCCGTCGGAACGGAAAATTCTCCGATTTTATACGATTTGGAGGATTTTTGCCTAATTTACAATACAAAATTGCATATTTTGACCTACAAAATAAAGGGTTTTCCAATGAGAGGTGTTATTGTGAGTGACCCGCTATTTCGGTAGCTGTAACTTTTGAAGCTTTTATTCTTTGACATTTGACAAGTAGAAACTACGCCATTACTAAAAATGGAACGATACAGGCTTCAACAACGCATTGAAATTATTAAAATTCACTACAAAAATGGTGAAAATCTTGCAGTCACAGTTCGCAAAACTAAAGCATTTTTTGGTCGTCGCGAAGCACCTTGTCGGACCGCAATACAGAAATTGGTGGAAAAATTTGAGCTGTTGGGACAAGTTAGTGATGTGAAGAATAAAACCAGAATAAAAACTTGCTGCTGTAGCCCAAAGTGTTGAAGAAAACCCAGGTTTGTCCATTCCTCGTCGTGCTTTGGAATTGGGCATTCCACAAACGTCATTACACCGTATTTTACATAAAGACTTGGGTCTTAAGGCTTATAAAGTTCAGTTTTATACAAGAACTCAAGCCGGCCGATCATCAACAGCCCAGCGTCGATTCAAGACCTCAAAGATAAAATTCGTGAGGCTATCGAGGTTATGGAAAATTTCATGAAAAGGATATGGTCCTCTATGCGTGCTCGTGGTTGCCATTTGGCTGATGTTGTTTTTCATTATTAACGGCATACCTTCCACTTTATTATGAAATAAACATCCGATCATTTATCTCAAAAAATTACATTTTTCTTTGAATACCAAAATAACACCGCTTATTGGAAAACTTTTTATATAGTGTGAAAGTTAAAAATGATTCTTTTTCTGGGTAGGCCCATCATATTCGAATGCTCAGTTCTATGTATAATTAGAAGACTTTAGGGAAGTACACTAAGTCTAGACGATTTCAGTAAGTCCTTGCTGAACATATAATCAGCCACATAAGGAAAATAGAAACTGTATGTCGACGTACCTCTACATCGCTCTGGCAAGTAAAAAAAAAACGAAAAAAAGTAAAACTGTTATCATCTGTCTGGCCGATGGAGGGAGCTACCAGAACTACTTGACCGACATAGTCCAAATTTAATATAAACCTGACGACAATAAAAGTAAGTCCTCTCACAAAATTTCACTTGCCTAGGTCGATTTGTTTTGACGATATCCTGTTTTCAACAGACAGAGAGACACATAGGCCTAGTATTGATTTTGTATGGGAGCTACCAGAACTGCTTGACCGACATAGCCCATTTTTGGTAACAACTTGACGACAATAAAAGGAAGTCCACTTACATAATTTCAATTGCCTCCGTGGGTTTTTTTGGACTCTATCGTTTTTTCAACAGACAGAGAGACACAAGGGTTTAATATTGATTTTGTATGGGAGCTACCAGAACTGCTTGACCGACATAGCCCATTTTCAATACCAACCTGACGACGATAAAAATAAGTTCTTTCACCAAATTTCATTTGCCTATGTTAATTCCCTTGAATATACCTTCCTGTGGAGGGTATAAAAAGGAATTAAGACGGTATGTCGTATTCGATTGGGCGCTCTCAGAGCACATTTTATGTTCGTTTGGTACAAAAAGACCAACATTTTTTTAGATTTCAGAGCACTTTTGCGAATCTGGATTTTTTCTCAGATTTGCTTCAGATTTTCCAATACAAGTGCGTTTGAGTTTGAAAACTTGTGGAGTTTGTTTACGTTTTCGTGAAATTTTAGAATGTTTTAATACAAAACTTAAGTAGTGAATACAAAATGCTTAGAAAAGGCTACACATATTCGAATCGCACTAATTTCAACACAAAAAAGAGCAAGTGACGTTTTTATGTTCGATTAGACACACGAAATCTGAAATCTGAGGGCGAACCTGAAGAAGCCCAATCGAAAACCAAATAAGTTGTATAAAAATTAAACAAAAAAAAAATGTTTGGGCCAACAAATCGGCCCTCCTTCAGAAAATTTCAATGTCCTTTTCCATTGGGCAAAAGGAAGCGTCCGGGAGAGTCCGGAATCGAAAAAAAATCACTTCTGAAACCGTTCCATTGGCACAAAAAATACTCTTCTGGTGATTCTGAGGAGAGAATTTCGCTTCTCGATTTGAAGTCAGAATCCACTCAAGAAGCACTCACAAAAGTGTAATTTATGTATTTTATACAAGTCAGCTGACAGCCGCCGTAGATTATTTTTTAACATTTCACCAATACTTTTGTGGCTTCAACCAGAACCAGATTTGTTGTTCCATTGGATCACAGAATGAGTGGATCCCCGAGTAAAACCAATGGAAAAATTGTGTATTCTTTGAACGAGTCAAATAATAAAAAGATCATTCTGCAAGGCGGCCAAATTTGAAATGGTGGGTGTTAGGACAACATACACAATTGATGTAAGATTCATACATCTTACTATAGTTATAATATTTTTCGTCAAAAATTGGGTTACAATTTTTCTACTCCAAATAAAAACACAATCATATTTTACTTATAAATGCAATTAAAAAAGATTTCCAATCCAAGGGCACAATTGAAAAAAACAAAATACACTTCTTATGAATGGTACAGATATTTTCTATCCGAAAAAAGTACTCTGATGGTGATCAATACAATTTAATGTGCCTGCTGTTATTTATGTTGCACTTATCATGCCCTTGTCACATAATGACAAACCATAGTGCGTACCTTTTCAGTGCCATCGGAAGTATGGCGAACATTCAACCGGTTGTTCACATATGGATGCAGACAAGCGTCCTATTTATGGCCTCGAAGAGTGGCTTTGTGGTAAGCATCTCCCAAAGTGAGAGGGAAATTTATGATTGCATGCAGACAAAAGCGACCAGACCAAGGATGTCCAACTTGAATTCATTGAGGGGACCGGTTCACCTTCAACTTTTGTTACATAATAATTGCTTGATGAACATGTGATTATGGTGTGTTTGTATATAGTAAGCAAACTAAAACAATTGTAAAAGAAAGAAAACCCCTTTTATTCGTATACGTACCTACCTCGCACTTAAAGTTGATGACTGGTGTACAGTACATGTATCCAAAAAGTCACTTCTGTAAACCTGGGTATAGACGTAGATTTTGGTTTAGTAGCTCTTGGGGGAGAGCAGGATTTTCAATTCAACGCTGTTATATTACATATGAAAAATGTGGGAAAGAATTCGTGGGTATTCGAGAAGTGAGTAAGCAACTTTTGAAAATCTACTTTAAAGCTTAATTCGCTAGTTAGTCTTATATGTTCTCTATTGAGTAAACCACTGCATCTGTTGGAACGTTGCAGGTGTCCTGGCTTTGCTGTGGACTGCATTGAGAAAAAAATAGTTTTGCGCAGATTTGATGATTTCTTTCGAGCATAAACGTGTTCTTAGCTATAGGGCTGCGCAGAGATATGATGAATGAGCCTTACCAATAATAATTTTCAGCTTCAACTTTTAATTTCAGTAGCTTACGGTGGCTATGTCCTCCATAAAAATTTCGCGATTGTGAGCTCCGGTAAATTTAAAATAAAGACTAAAATTTGTTATTGGTGTCGCGCTATGTTAAACAAATCAGAGATGATAAAACACTTTTTTTTTGTGGAGTTAGAGCTTATTCTTCCGACTCCAGTTAGCCAGGTCTTTGCTAACGGGCTCCAGTTGCGTACTCCGAGTGGATTTAGGTCCTACTTATATTCGGCACCTAAGGAGAGGTCTTCCTCTATTGCATTATTGTCCTCTGGGTTAGACTCGAAGACTTTATACTGTACGAGGCATTTGAGTCTATTCGCTCTTCAGCCCCCTTGCCAGCTTAAGATCACTGATGCGCATCTAATTTTTGACTAAGTCGACGACGCTTTGCGGTTCGTAGAGTTCGTCGTTGAATTTCATCCTCCCTAAGACCGTTTTTCCATTTTAATTTGTGTTCACACATATGAGTATGAGAATTTAAAGGAAAGTCCCTTACTACCTCAAAGTTAAAGCTGTGACGTTTTATCCAATTCGACGATGTTGTGCGCCCCTCCTTAATTACAGCGTGTTTTCGCTGTTTCATCGCCAGACTCATTTTGACAGTTTCCTTTTAAATATACAGCACCAGTGACAGCTCGATGTGCTGGTAGTTGCACGGACTTTTGAAAGATTGAGCCTCCGAAGTTAGAGCTGACAATTACACCATTAATGCTTAGCGAAAAACAACCAAGCGAATTTTGTGGCTTGGTTGTGATTAGTGCTAAGTTTGGTGGACTACTAAGTCCCGGTTCAATTCCTAAATTCAATCTTAAGTTTTTTCGCCATTGCTCCACCTCTCGCGAACGTCTGACATATATCCGAGAGTATAACTGTCAGAGTTTCTCAATTAGCCGTTCGGACTCGGCAGACAATAGTAGATCCCTTCCATTCGTCCCAAAAATGAAGGGTCCTCACGGAAAGATCACACTGCTTCATCTAGTAGACCTTTATAAAGTATCAAGCTAAAGGGTCCGCCAAATAACTTTATTTTTTGAAAATGCTATAAAAAAAAACTACTGAATATTTTCTTTTTTTATTTGAAAGTACAATCCTTCCGGTTAATAATGGAAAATAATTTTATCCAAATGGCTGCCTCGGCTGGCCATGCAGTAGCCTACACGATCGGTCCAATTTTTAAGCACATTATCGATTGTGTGCTGCTGTATTTCACGAATGGCTTCACGAATATTGTCCTTTAAAGCGTCCATTGTCTCTGGCATGTCGCCGTGACACTTATCTTTTACGGCACCCCACAAATAATAGTCCAACGGTGTCAAATCGCAGCTCCGCGGTGGCCAAACGACATCAGCTCTGCGGCTGATAGTGCGATCTTCAAAAACAGGGCGCAAAACATCGAGTGTAGCTTCGGCTGTGTGGCACGTAGCGCCGTCCTGTTGAAACCAAATGTTGCCAATATCCTCCTCTTCATTTTTATGAAAAAAAATTCATTCAACATAGCCCGATAACGATCGCCATTGACTGTAACGGCCACTCCTTGCTCATTTTTGATGAAAAATGGCCCAATTATGCCTCTGGACCAAAATTTCAATTTTCTCGGGTGTACGCACTGTTTTTGGCTTTTCACGCTTTGGTTTATCGATGAGGACGCCAGTTTCTATCACTTTTTTCACAAGATAACGAACATACGGAGCTGACGGTGCTTCTCTTCTTCCAAAATCCATACGCAATTTTCGCACACATTCTGCAACATTACCATGATTTTCAAAGTAATGTCGCAATATTTCCCAGCATTGTTCAAGCGTATACACAACCATATTCGTTCAGCGGAAGGATAAAACTAATTATCTGTGAAATCAGACATGAGCTAAGTGTTACCATTCGCGAAATAAGCATTAGTTGAAAAAAAAGTTAGATGGCGGACCCTTTATAAATGAGTGGTCTTTAACCATAAATTGTAAACGTCTTAAAAACGATACCAGCGGATCGGTGAGAATACCCCTTTCTCACCAGTCTCCTGGAAGGAAGTTGTCAAGAATACAACTCAGCATTTTGGTTTAGTACAAAAAGTAACTAATATTGTTTTTTAAACGAATTTATAGAATTTTGCTGATTTTTAAATGATCCTATACTTAAATTTGAAGTTACATGATCGACTATTGCAACGCACCCTTAATTTTTCAAAAATCGTTTTGCTTTAATTGTTGACTTAAAATGACCATGGCAATTTATAATTTTAGGTTATATTTATTGGGAAAAATACCACTTTTTTGTTTTTCGTCATAAACTATGTAGGAAATATGGAGTTACATGTTTATGTGATTTACTTCATAAAGCAGTTGTATATGATATTAAAGTTGACAATATTTTTCGTCAATCCTTTGTATGATGAACTAATGGCCAACTGTTTAGAGTTCAACGCCTAGAGGACAAAGAAATGTAAATACTTAGTTGGTGCATCAGGTTTATATAGGACCCTAGGCTTTGGTGAGTTTTTGGGACGAAACAAATAAGTAGTGACTTGCACACTTACAGCTGAGGAGATTGGATATGTAGACTGATATCCTTTGTGTTTTTAACGACAATTCTTCTCACACTGAATCTGAGATATAGCTCAAACTTTAAAAGTATACACATATTGGGCCTTACTAATAACCATCTTTAACCCTCACACTAAACATATGCTAGGTCACAAAATGCAATTTTTTATGGAAAATTATGCCATTGAGTTCGAAAACTTAAGCCTGGACACGAAAAATGATTATTAGTATCGCATATTGCGCCTTAATAATAACAAATTTTAAACTCGACTTCAAATTAACGGAAGCTCACAATTGAGAAATTTGCAGGAAATATACCTAGCCACTGTGAACTGCTAAAATTTAGTGTCAAAACTAAAAATGTTAATTGGTAAGGCCCATTGATAGATATGTAGGTAGGTACTCATGCAGACATTTTCGCACACAAAACGTGCCACTTAGTTTTCAGAAGTTACGTAACATTGATTAGCCAATAAAGTCTGTGACAAAACCAGATCGAGTACTGAGCGCTCTGTGTATTGCGCCCCATAAATATTCAATTTCGATTGTAGCTTACGCCCATTAAGACCGTGCATGCAAGCATTTGCATTTTGCGCTCCACCATGAACCAGAATCTAAGCCTATATCACGCATAAATTTATTACAAAAAAAAAAAAACATCTGCAGGCGAAAAATATTTGCACTCATTCCCATATGGATAAAACTTGTCGCGCTTCGTGTTAGTCAGCCACCACGCAGCCTTTTTTTTCCTGCGAATGATTTTTCTTCCAGTTGCGTCTTGCGTCTATGGAAATCAGTTTGCCTTCGGAAAAATCAAATTTATTTTCTGAACTCAATGACGCTTTCAATTACGTAATTGAATTAAATAAAAGTGATGCAGAGCAGAGACTATATTATTTCTGATCCAGCTTAGCATCACAAAGTCTAAGTTTTACTATAGTATGTTTGTAGTCCGTCGTAAATTCAACATTAAAATAAATAGATTTGCATTGCGATAGCGATGACCTCTATAATTAAATAGGAGGCGTAGAATATTTACATTTTAACGACATTATTAACTGATAAATCTAAAGTTGTGACTCTTTCTGTTCTTTAACTAGTTCGGGCAATTTTGTTACATCTCATAACTCATTTTTATTTTCGTATTAGGTATATCATAACTATTTTATTTCTTTATTTTACTTCGGTCTTCAAACTTGCGCGGGTCACAAGGAATGACTCTTGTTTTTACTTTTTGATTAATATGTATTTTTATTATTCATTAACTGACATATTAAACAAAAACGGTAATTTAATTTATGATAAACATTTAACTTTCTAGCTAAAATGGCTCTTAACGAGCACTTTAAACTCACCTATATCCTTAGAATTATAACCATTCGGCTCTAAATCATTCTATTTCTATGATTCGCTTAGTTTTTTTTTAATTTTCAAAATCTTGAGCTCTTTATTATTTACAATTACATATATCGTATTTAACTACATCTAGACTGAATGACTTTTGAAAGCCAGAAATCTGGTCTTTGATATATCATAAAATGAAAAAAAAAAAAATATACTCAAACTTGAAATTTAAGGAAAAAAAAATAGAATTTGTTTAAAACAATAAAATCCGTTAGGTATCATTTGTTGGCACCTAGGAAATTCTTGACTTATTTCGTAGAAAAAATCGAGTAATCGAGTGTTCATTATTAATGCAATATTTTAATTGTGGTCTGGTCGCAAATCTAGTTTTGAAGTTCTCCAAACATATTTTTCTACTTTCATGATTTTTGATTTTCTTTTTGCAAAACTGGTTTTTACGATTACGCAATTGGTCCTTATTCTAAAATTAGTGTCTCACACAGCAAGAGTAACGCAATTACTCATTTATTCGAACACATACTAATTGCTGTTGAAGTGTGTACTAAAAATGAAAAGTGATGCCACTTTTGAGTTCAATTTCGTTCAAAAGTAATTTTTTTTTATTTCTAATTTGCGGTTGTGGCCACGATTTTGTCAATTTTAACTTCTACATGGGTATAGTAGTTTAAATAAGTCTGCTTTCCATTTATGATACATACGTACCTATCCACTTATGTACACCAGATGCTATTCTTAAACTTTTCCATTCATCAAAAACTATTCGATCAATTTTGCTGAAATGTTGTTTCCTATATATTCCGACAGTTTTCTTTGATATTTAATATATAAAATACCTACATATACTACCCTAAAATTGTCTTTCTGTATTATTTAAGGTCGATTAACAAAAAAAAAACAGTGTGTCACGATGTCAAAAGTTAAATTTGGACGGAACAATTTAAAAAATCAAAATGGACAAATTTAAGAGTTTTTGGCCCCTTATTCGATTATTTAAGAAGTATGATAGGTTATCTGCCGATCTGAGCCAATTCTAGATTGATCGATAGATGTCGTTAGAAATATCGGACAAGGATTTGGTAAAAATTTTCATGTCTTGAACTATACTCGTATTAAGTACATTTGTAATCAGAATGTTTTCCTTCGTAAGGTTCATTCGCATACGCGGTTTAAATCGCAATGTATATAAATTGATCACAATCGAACATAGTCTATACACGTTCCAATCAAAAATGACAGAAAAAGAGAAAATTATGAAAATACCGAGTAGCGAGCAGTTCCTTTCTTTGCTCGAAACAGCTCAGAGAATTTCAACCGGCAAGTACTGCAAAATATGCCAAATGCACAAACTTAACTAGAAACAAATTCAAAATCGTTTTAAAAATCAATTACGCTAGAAAATAAGATCCGTCAAGAAAACAAAATTCGGTGGTGGTCGAATGTTAATCCAGAAAGTTTTATATGTTACATAAAGATATTTATTTCTGATATGGATTTGATGTCAAAAATGAAAGTAGCTCAAATTAGCTCGAATTCTATCCACGTCACGTACATACTTCGGACTACATTTTCAGCTCTCTGAGAGAGTTTCGCACATTTTGTTGAGTTTGACAGATTTTTGGTGCTTGGGTCTAGGTTAAGAAGACACTGGACTGGGATTATCATCAATTTCAAATTGGCATTTTGTAAATAGTTTGATTTCACCTGACAAGGCCCGAGAGACATGTTAAACATTTTTGGATCTTCGTTTTTGAATGCAGGTTATCCTGTTTTAGGAAATTTTTGCGGTTATGTAAATGTAAATTATTGCGAATTGGAAATTTTTGCCATATATGATGGTCATTTCTATCGAAAATGATGTCCAAAATGGAATTCACTTAGAAAAATGATGCACATTTATAAAGATCCATTTTCGACTCAAAACCTCTTTTATTTGAATCACATACCTACGTTCGTTATTTGAATTCCAATATATCGAATGTAAATTCACTTGAAGTCGTATTCATGCTTAAGTTTAGCAGTAGCAAAGTATTTCAGGGTCCACTATACCTACATATGAATACTCACTACATTAGTATGTACTAAACACAAATTCTTATACTCTTTTTTGTTTAATTTATTGTGTCGCGATTTCTCCTTTACAAAATTATGACATATGACACTTTTATCACAAGTAAAAATATTAATATTAACAATAACATATTTTTCTTTTACTTTTATTCGAAATGCTTTTGCAGAAATTACATGCACCTATTACAATATGTATATTTGCCATGAGTATGCACACATATGCATTCAAAGCTTATGTATTTTAATACGAGATTGGCGTTTTGTCTTTTTTCAGTTTTTTTTTTTTTTTTTTTTTTTTAAATAAATATTATTTACATTTTATTACAAATATTTTAATGAGCATACGCGATGATGTAATAAAAGTTGGTGACAAAAGCAAATATGAGATGCGAAAACTATTCTATAGACCTTTTGATTGGATTTTTTTACGTGTCCATTGTAAATGTAATAGAACACAAGAAATGCTCCATTAACGTAAGTGCATCTGAAATGAGGGCTTCGCAAATTTAAGATCTTTTCGCGGCACGTTTCGCAATAACCTTTGCATCTCTGCTATTTGTCACTTCAGCATGGAATCCAGTTTCCCAATCGGCGTAGTATTTGACGGTGCGAACATTGCCATCTGGCTCCACAAGCGAGTATTCACCTTTCACAACGTCGCCGTCGCGTTCTTCCTTTTGATGTTTAATATCACCGGTACTGGGGTCATTTACACCATATTCGAAAGCGTATCGTGGATGATCATTCTGTAGATGAAAAAGTGCAATTATTTTGGTGAGTAATATAACAAACTTCAAAATGTGTTAAATAAACAGCTATCAGTCTGAATTATTTAAATGAGTAGTAAAATCCACCCTGGAAATTTTCAACTTTATTTTATGGATGTTACAATTCCTGAAAATATTATTGCAACAACAAAATAGGTCGTAGTTAAAAATTTTAGTTTTCAGTTTTAGATAAATTTTAAAAAAATTCAATAAAGTTTTAATAAATTTAATTTAATAAATTCTTTCAATGGATGCATTCAGTTTTGAAAGCTTGAATAGCACTTCGTACAACAAAGTAAAAAGATTAAAGTATTAATCTGTATAACAGAACAAAATTCAAAGAAAATCGGAACCTCCAAAACTAGCAACTAGTTAAGAGCTAAATCCAATTAATTTTTCCAAATGCAATGCAAAGCTGACGATTCTAGTACAAAAAAAAATTGTTATTCGGAATTTGGACGAAGATTAAGTCATGATTGTTGAAAATCTGGACTTACAGTTTTTAACCAAAAGCAATGTATTTTTATAACCTTTCATTTTCCGACAAAGCTAAAAATAATTAAATTACTAACTATCTTTGAGATATCAAAAATGAAAATGAATACAAAAAAATATATTCCTCAGGTAAAGGGATATTCTAAAATATCTTATCATTAACCTTCTACAGGAAAAGACAATTGATGACATGTTCTTAACAAGTTAAAGTCCAAAGGCATCACATAAAAAAAGATGCATTAAGCTCTAAGGTCGAATTTTACGCTTATGGCTGTCAGGTTTCATAGAGCCGATAGACTCCAGCTCCAGCCTGAAGTGTATCTATGAATGCAATCAAGAGGTGACCTCAACGAGCCCGTATATCTACAATGCCTATCCAATTACAAGGAAGCAGCAAGCAAATCGAGCTGTTACTGAAGATGTATTGGATGAGACCACTGTTAGCCACTGCTGAGGGTCTTTATGGGACCGTTTTGGAAAGCGAAATGAAGCCGAGTTTTTTGCAGCCATTTGGCCATTTTCAAAACAGGGCGGAGTAGTATATGAAGTACGGTCCTATAGCTCTGCACAATTTTACATCATTTTTATTAATTTTTCTTATCGTTTCACACTAAAAATGTTTATAAATATTCTGGTGATCTATCGACCAACATCAATAATTAGTTTACGGTACAAGATGTATTTGGTCTTCCAAATAAAAAGGAATTTACGATATGGCCAACATTTTTTATTTGAGTTAACGTATAATGTTATATAATATATAATGTCATAAAAATTTAATACGATGAATTAAGAATAAAATATTTATTATTATATACTTCGTTCGCCTCGTGTGTGCATGCGAATAGTAGGAAAAAAGTGAAACGAAAAAAACAACAACTACGTAATATAGAAACATGTAATAGAAAAAGGGAATGCCAATCTCGTTGTTGATTTGGTTGCAAAAAAACATTTACTAATGTCTTAATTACTTGCGTTAAACCTTGGCTCAGTGGTAAGTGCGCTGAACTACTCAAATAAAAATAAAAATCACATTATTATTTTTTTTTCCACTGCGCCACTATTTTTGTGAACGTTGGACCGGCGATAGAATAACTTTCCCGGTACAGCATCCTATTTCATCTATTCAGTCTCGACATAAAGAATAAAATCTCGAATGGTTGTGAGAAGTTCGGCCTTTCGCGTTACCTATTCACTATTAATTTTACTTAGGTATTTCAATGATGATAATGCATAATACCGTCTCAAGGATATAACATTTATACTTTTATAGGTAGGTTCATAACTAACCTTTAAGTCAGGTAAAAGCGGCTGAATGTCGAAATTTCATTTCCATTTTTTGTAAATTTGTTGAAATCTATCTAAACTGTGTAAGCAAATTTAAATTGATTAAAATATATCGTGTACCAAACTATTGATTTTCTTCCATTAAATTTGCTTTCTCGATTATAATTCACTTCATGAAACGATTGCCATAGACTTACAACGAAGTCACAATTAAACTGAAATTGGGCAACTTAATCAATTTTTCATCACAATTTAACCGATCGGTATTTTAGAAATCGCAGTGAACTTTATTGATTCAATTTAATTATTTTATGAAATGAACCTTATTCCACAATTTAAAACTACCTATAAATCAGTTAAAATTCAAAACTGTTAGAAACTGCTGAATGTATTTAGGAGATATCGTGCAAATAGATCACAAAAAATAAAACAAAAATACGCAATTCCATCGTTCGAATCGTGGATGGAGCAAGTTCAATAAAAAATCCCACGATAAAAAAAACATCTTGGCAATTTTCCAGGCAACTTTTCTTATTTTACTTTCCATATATGAACATTGTTTTGACTTAGCGAAGTCGGTCCAATTCTGAAGTTAACCAAGGTTGAAGGTAAATTATTTGTTTTTGTATAGCAACAATCCGACGGCTAAAAGGTAATCTGAAAGCTAAAACCGTCTGAGAGAGAAAAATGAAAATACTGCAGTAAATGCTCAACCGTAGCCATGAACGTGAGCATATCTACCATGAATATGGTCCGCAGGATATTTAGTTTCAATTAAATGATATTTTTTTTCCTTTTCTCCTTTTGATATGTTTTTTTTTTTTTTGTATGAGAGGACCTTTTTTTAAACACAAAAATAAAAACAAATTCAGTCTTGTAGTACTCGATTGCGTTTGCGACAATTCAACACCATGTCGAATCCCAGAGCTTTTTAGGATGACATTTTTATTTGTAGTTTTAATATGTGTCTATCACCATGCAGGTGAGAAACACATACACACTTTTAAAATGTAACCCTCAAATGAGAAGAATTTCTCATCCTTATACCATGTTCCCACCAAACATCTCATAAATTACGTGATTTATCATACATTTTCCTGTTTTATAATTACGTGATTTATACGTGTTTAAATTTTAATTACGTATCTGTAATCGCAAATCCACACAAAATAAAATCGAACATACACAAATAAAATTGAACATACCTATTATTAACGTAATTTTTTTATGCTTTTTTTCGGAGAACATTTCTTCTGTTTTAAAATACTTAGATATATCATTTTTGGCTTTTTTGTGAAAGACGGAAATGATTTCAAAAGCATTTGAACTCATTTTAACTTTTAATTTGATGTAGGTAATTTTCTTTTTGCACTTTAATAGTTACGATATGTACTGAAAGTTGGTCACCTAATGTCAAATTTGACGTGAATGTCACACTAAAACACTTAAAGTTCGGTGGAGACGCCTTTCGTGATTTATAAATCACTTTGCTAAATCACGTTGGTGGGAACATGGTATTAACCAACGTGCAAAGTTTCAAATTAAAACTAAATAACGGTTTGTGAATTGTGAGTTATTGCGAGCTACTAATGGAAGAGACGTCAAATTTGTTTGCAAATTCGAACGACTGAATTGAGAAGCTTATAGCTTAGGGCTCTTGGTGTTGCATGTTCAATGCAAAAATAATATATATATATGTAAGAGGGTTTTATATTGAAACTTGCCCATGTCATTATTACGGAATTTGACACGTGGTTGAGAATTGCCATAGCAGAGCCCGAGCTGTTGAACAAGATTTACGTCGTTTTCGATTTGGCAAAAAGATCAATATTTTGACAAAAAATACATTTTTTTTGATTGAGATTGCTTTTCATGTTCAATTTGCCAAAAAATTAATCTTTTTCTGATCTGGGGAACTTTTGAGAAATCTCGATTTTTTCTTAGATTTACACACACTTTCACTAATACCAATTTGTATGACACACAGCTAGCGATAACGAATTGTTTATTGCTGGTATGATTGCTTTTTTAACTGAATTATAAATTTTTCGCGTATGGAAACGATTTTTTAAACTAAATTAGTGTAAATTAGTATTGAAATGGATTTCGAGTACAAGTGAAAAAAAAATATATTTTTTAAGTTCGATTTGGCAGCAGAAGTCTGAAATCTCAGATCAAAATCTGAAAAGACAAATCAAAAACGACTTTTATTAAATTTAGGCACATCAAACTTTAAATTCGTGTTTCTTTTTTCGTTCAAACTTGGAGCATGTTCAGCAAGTGCGCCGAGAGCTTAAAATAAATTGACTGGATATTTTGACAGCTTTAACGATATGATTGCTGATCAGGAATGCGAATGCTGGTACAGAATAAGAAAGTAGAATGTAAAAATTGTAACATAGCAAAAAATACAAGAAATACTGCTGAGATTTTTTATATCGTACTCGTATGACAGGGACAGCTAGTGTTTTCACGTGTTTCATTGATACATCATATCGTTCTGAATACGCTCTGTTCAGAGCAAGCTCAACAGACTCGAACTCCGTTCAGTGCTCCACTCTGCACTAGAAAAGAACCGCGCAAGAGTCAATGAGCCCTACTAATAATCATTTTTAAGTTTCAACATTTTGTAGGTCACAATTCATAAAATCTAGCCTGCCTATTTTTAGTATCGCGCAATATCTATTCTTCGGAAGCAGCGTCGCGGACCAACAGCTAGTTGAAAAGACAGGAAATAATGAGTACAGAATGTTTTGTCTGCCCATTTATATCAAGCGACACGACTGAATGCCAAGAATCAAGGAAAAATACAAGATCGCGACATTTGCAAGTAAAATTTGACAGCTTGTCGACAGCTTCGCTACTGCGCAGTTTGCTTTTGACTAAATGGGAACGTTCAAATAGCTAGTTTAGTAAGTCTGACAGTTGTCTGACTTGATGTGTCTCCGTATAGATTGGCTTAGATCGGTCACATGAACAGATTTTTCAGTTGCCGTTTATTGAGGGGTAGCCGAACAATCTAGATAAGAAATTCATGACTAAGTACTAAGTTGACAGTTGAAATATGTGGCTGACATAGAAAAAATTGACGTTACCAATCAGTATTCGCGTTCAGGTTACATCTAGTCCAGACCACTCTAGTCAACTTAAGTCAAGTAGATGTTTGAATGCTTGCTTGTCATTTGAAGACAGAAAATCGTGTAAAAAGCTATTAAATATATCTTTTATTTAGGTTCTTCAAAAGCAAAAGAACCTTTTGACAGTCAAAGATGTGAAAATGTGTGTGTTTGAAAAATGTAGACTTTTCTTTGAAAAAACTTTGGCTCCTAAATCTTAAATTGGGTCGGCATAATTAATAATTTGTCTTTCCCGCTTCCTTCATGGTGTACGTACTTTCTGAGCGGTCTTTTTTACTATGGTATTTGGTGTAACAAAATTTTTTTTGTTAAATATCTTATTTACTAAATAAAACATACTTACATAATATTCTAAATGCTTTGAATGAACTGGCTTGACAACAGTGGTGGGAACTGCTTTTACAAGGGATGCTGGCGCTGCTGCATAAGTCTCTATTGCGGGCGCTACTGGGGCGTATCTGTTAAATGGAGTTCCATAAGCACCTGCACCGAGGGCTTGACTAAGCGCTATACCACCTCGTCCAGCAGCTTGAGCTAGGGCACCATGGTATGTTACAGAAGGAGAGACCGACGAGTGGCCTAAGGAGATAGCACCGTAGCTTCCAATCGAGCCCCCTGAGATCCCGATACCACCAGATGGATGACCAGCAATTAAAGCCGCACCAGAGTGTGATGATCCAAAAGCTGGTGCTGTAGCATATGCAAGTCCTGGTGATGCAACCTTGCCAATCACCTGCCGGCCATGATATGAAACTGACCCAGGAGCGGTGTAGCCTGCAGCCTTTCCTAAAGACAAGCCAGACTGGTATGCAATAGCGGGACCAGCTACTATGCCTATCCCCCCATGGCCAATTCCGATACCGTGTCCAGTCGAAACCGAATATCCACCAGCCCTTGAGATTGTTGCTCCAGATTGATGCGAAACAATACCTATGCCATGGTATGGAGCCACCGCTGGTCTGGTAGAGTAAGTAGCTACTACTGGCGTGGCAATCTTAGCAACTACAGGTGCTGCTGAGTAGCTTGCTATACTTGGTGCCGAATATGAGGACACCTTTGACACTACAGGTCCAGTCGAGTAGGTGGCTATGCTTGGTGAAAGCTTAGATACAATAGATCCTGTGGAGTAAGCAGCAACCTTAGAGACTGCAGGTCCGGTGGAATAGGTCGCTATACCTGGAGATGAATACGTGGCTAGTTTAGACAGTGAGGATCCTGTGGAGTAAGAAGCAATCCCCGGCGAGGAATATGTCGAAAGCTTAGAAACTGCAGGCCCCGTTGAGTAGGTCGCAATGCCTGGTGATGAATATGTCGACAGGCTAGACACTGCGGGTCCTGTCGTGTAGGTGGCTACAGCCGGCGAAGCATATGATCCTACCTTCGTGATAGAGGAACCAGTTTGGTATCCACTAATGGCTGAGGAGGAGTACGAAGCTACCTTTCCTGGTGCGGAAATATACTGTGTGGAGACAGCAGGCGCCGAAGAATAAGACGCAACTTTTCCCAAAACTGCTCCCGAATATGTGGCTGTCTTGACTGGAGCGGACACGTAGTGGGAAGAAACAAGAGGGGCTCCGACAACCGTATGGTGTCCACTAATGGCCGAGGAGGAGTACGAAGCTACCTTTCCTGGTGCGGAAATATACTGTGTGGAGACAGCAGGCGCCGAAGAATAAGACGCAACTTTTCCCAAAACTGCTCCCGAATATGTGGCTGTCTTGACTGGAGCGGACACGTAGTGGGAAGAAACAAGAGGGGCTCCGACAACCGTATGGTGTCCACTAATGGCCGAGGAGGAGTACGAAGCTACCTTTCCTGGTGCGGAAATATACTGTGTGGAGACAGCAGGCGCCGAAGAATAAGACGCAGCTTTTCCTAAAACTGCTCCCGAATATGTGGCTGTCTTGACTGGAGCGGACACGTAGTGGGAAGAAACAAGAGGGGCTCCGACAACCGTATGGTGTCCACTAATGGCCGAGGAGGAGTACGACGCTACCTTTCCTGGTGCGGAAATATACTGTGTGGAGACAGCAGGCGCCGAAGAATAAGACGCAACTTTTCCCAAAACTGCTCCCGAATATGTGGCTGTCTTGACTGGAGCGGAAACGTAGTGGGAAGAAACAAGTGGGGCTCCAGTAACTGTTGCGATTTTGCTGACTGCTTGGACACCGTACGCCACTTTCGATGGAGCAGAGATGTACTGCGATGAGACTGCTGGTGCTGACGAGTACGAGACAGCTGGGGCTTCATAGGATGCTACTTTAGTAATTGCTGGAGCAGAGTAGGTTGCTATTTTAGCAACGCTGGGAGCAACGTAAGCTACTTTAGCTGGTGCGGAAATGTACTGAGTGGATACAACAGGTGCCGGCGCAGTGTAACCGACCTGAGCTCCTGCTCCAACATATTGCTTAGTTGGAGCAGAATATGATACAACCTTGGCTAAAGCTGGAGAGGCATATGCGACTTTGGATGGAGATGAAATGAACTGCGTTGAGACCGCAGGTGCTGATGAATAAGTCGCTATTTTTGGGACTACCGGAGCAGCGTATGCCACTGACGGAGCCGCATACGATGCTACCTTGGAAATGGTCGGTACTGGCGCCGAAACGTATTGAGTGGCTACAGCAGGAGCAGCATACGAGTATGATGCAGCCTTCCCAACTACTGGTGTAGAGTAAGCAACCTTAGCTGGTGCAGAGATGTACTGCGTTGAGACCGCAGGTGCTGATGAATAGGTCGATATTTTTGAGACTACCGGAGCAGCATATCCGACCTTAGCGCCCGTTGAAACGTATTGACTGGCTACAGCTGGGGCGGCGTAACTGGCCGTAGCGGGAATGTAGTGACTGGAGATTGCTGGCGCAGAGTATGTCGCTATAGATGGACCAGCGTATGCTCCTCCTGTGGGATAGGCAGCGATTTTGGCAACAGCTGGAGCAGCATAAGCAACCTTTGCCGGTGCGGAAACGTATTGAGTCGAAACTGCAGGCGCCGATGAATAGGTTGCTACTTTCGAGACCGCGGGACCGGCGTAACCTATTTTCGCTACCGCAGGAGCAGCGTATGCAACTGATGGCGCGGCGTAAGTTGCAATCTTGGCCGGAGACGATATATACTGTGTCGACACTGCTGGTGCCGATGAATATGTCGCAGATGGAGCAGCATATGATGCCACTTTAGTGATAGACGGTGCTGCATATGCAATGCTAGCTGGTGCCGGAACATAGTGGCTGGCGACTGCTGGGGCAGAGTACGACAACACTTTCGCAACAGACGGCGCGGAATATGCGACCTTAGCTGGTGCTGATATAAACTGACTGGAGACAGCTGGAGCTGACGAGTATTTCACTGCTTGCGTTGCATATGTGGCCACTTTTGCTACCACCGGAGTGGAATAAGTTGAGATAGGTGCTGCGTACGCTGCAATCTTAGCGGGACTTGATACATATTGGTGGGATACTGCTCCACCTGAGGAGTAAGACAGTCCGGAGGAACCATATCCAATTTTAGCCACTGCTGGCCCTGAAGCGGCGTAACCAAGCTTAGTAGCTCCCGATATGTATGAAGAAGACACCGTCGGAGCATACGAATACGCGTGCAGTGGGGAAGCAGCTTGGGCATACTTCGTGATTATTGGCTGAGCGGCGTAAGAGTAAGCAGCAGGAGCAGCATATGACGAGACCTTAGCCACACTTGGAGCTGAGTATGTGATTGCTGGGGCATATGACGAAACAGCGAGCTTTGCTCCTCCCGAGAGGTACTGATGTGACACATCGGCAGCCGAAGAATATGCTATCTTGCCAATTGCCGGTGATGAGTATGTGGCAACCTTTGATACCGCAGGTCCGGTAAGACCGAATGAGTAGCCTGGCGATGAGAAGGTAGCCTCCTTCGATATAGCTGGTCCGGTATGGGAATATGAGTAGCCAGGTGAGGAATACGTGGCCACTTTGGAGACACCAGGCGATACGCTTCCAAATGAATATCCGGGAGAGGTATAGGTTGCCACCTTTGCTAGACCTGGCCCATAGGAAACCGCTGGTGAAGAGTATGTCGCAACTTTCGAAACCGCAGGAGTCGACTGGGAGTATGAATATCCTGGAGACGAATATGTCGCAACTTTTGCAACTTGTGGACTCGAAATGTAAGAAGTCGATACGTCACCTGCAGATGAGTATTTCGTTAGTGCCGGAGCTGCGTATGCTACATTCGCATGCTGCGAATATGTGACACTGGGAGCTGGAGGAAGATAAGCGCCCGAAACTTTTGCAACCGCTGGAGCCACATACGCTGGGCCAGTGGCGATCTTTGAGCCATATTTCGTCACCGTTGATGTTACATAAGCTGGTCCTGTTGCGATTTTCGGAATTGATGGCGGCAAGTACGCAGATCCTGTTGCGATTTTCGTAAGCGCGGGAGCGACATATGCTGGGCCGGATGCAATCCTCGTTACTGCTGGAGCGGAATAAATTGTTTTACTGACAGCTGGTGCAACATAATTCGAGACAGTTATGCCGGACGGGACAACGGCAGCATACTTCGATGCGGGTGATTGATCAGCATACGTGATGCCTGCAGCTTTGGCGTACGTCACAGCTGGGGTATACGACGACGTCTTAACTCCCGGAACATAGCCTTCAATTTGGATGTCACCCCCCGACGAATATCCTGAATATTCGGCTGATGACTCATAATTGCTTCCGGACTCACCAACGGCTGCATACTTTAGGCTTCCACCTTCTGAGTAGGTTGAAACCGCTGGCGTTATACTGACCGACTTCTGGGCTGGGCCAACTGAAAACTTCACTTCTGGTGCGGGATATGAGTAGCCCGCGTGGCCATGTATGCAATCCGGTATCTGTGCGGGGTCGGCTTGGGTAAGGCTGAGGACGCATAGAAGTGTGATGAATTTCTATGGAAGAAAAGATAAAGTTTTTATTTTTCTGTTCAAATTAAGTGGGTGTTTTTTTTTTCGAAATGCTGGTATCTTTGGCGCAAAATTTAAGAGCACTCGTCTGCGGATTACATAAACTAAACAACAATTGCGCTTAATATGAATAAATGTTTCCAATCGCTCACCTACGGTCAAAAGAACTGTTATCTTGGTACAAGAAATTTGTTCGTGTACTTTCAGCATAGAAAAATGAAAAAACATCAAATATCAAAAATCGAGAGAGAAATCTCTCAATTTCAAGAAAAGTACCTGACCGGTTTTATTACAAAAAGTTTAAGAAATGTCATTTTGACATTATTGTAAAATGCAGCATCTACAAAATAAGTTGGAATTGAACTTTTTATAAGCTAAATACCTATTGAACTTAACATTTTCAATGCGCTGATACATCCTAGGAAAACATTCAACTACAAAATCTTCCTCCGACATGGTTGAAGACGAAAATAAATAGAGTTTCACTTGTCAAACTTTTGAGCTGTCACATAGTTGTCAGTTTGTCATTTTTCAGTAAGTCCCGAGTTTCGAGTAAAAAATTACGAAAAAATGAAAAGAGGGGAAATGGATTTCTCTCTTATATTTTTAATTTTCTCAAAAATTTTTAATAATTTTACGTTTGCAAAAAAAGTACCCGAACGAACCTAATGTGTTCGATTCAGAATGGAAGGAAACAGCGATTGCGAATGTGAATTTTGGCAAATGCAAAAAAAAAACTAACCTACAAAACCTCAGCATTCGAATTGGCACACTTGATCATTTTTGTTCCGTCTATTTCGAATAAAGATAAAGGGGTTCAAGGTTGTAATGCGGTTGTCATAACGATAACCAGTTCCGCAAAGTTATTTAATGGAATCGACTCTTACCAAACTAGCTAAATTGGGCTTGATTTTACAACAAGATATAGCGCTTCAAGCTCCACCTATATACTTTTAAAATAAATTACATCCGGAGCAACAATTTCGGGTATCAGAACAATCGACGGAAAGACGATATTGCTAGCTAACATCAATATCTGCAGAAATTGCTTTAGTTTCGAGATGGGAACTACCAAACAGCCAAATTAAATACTCCAGTTGTACTCGGAGCTATTCTCTACGGAATAAGAAGTGTAACATGAGTTCGATTGAGCATTTTTATAGAATTTCAGAACTGGTCGAATCGGCCATTTAAACATTTGCTCAACACATTTAAACAAAGTAGCAGCCATTTAACTGATATCAGTGAGTAAACAACCAATTTCATCCTTCCTCCATAACAGGGTCAGTTTAAATGAAAATTAACGCAACCGAAACAGGATGACTTTCTACTACAATCGCTTTATTCTATAAAACTGATTTACTAAAATGTCAACTGACGGACTGCCACAGCCATCTTGTTATAGATACCCAGAGATCCGAAGAGTAAGTGACCTCATCCTTTCGTTTATGAAGATGGGCTCAGTAAAGAAACACAGTATTTGAATTTTGGAATTAACATGACTTATTTGTGCGAAATAAGGTTTAAAGAATGCATTTTGCCCGAGCCTAAGAAGTTTGAAAAATGAACGGAAATTTTCAACGAACCATCCTCATATCGTTCAAAGAAATTGATAAAACTCTCGAGCGGATGTTACAACTTACAATAGGCACCAGCCAGCCCTTGAAAAGGCATGAGGCATACGGAACACCAATGCGGCTTTCGTAACTCCAGATTTCTCGTAGAAACGTTCAGTGCGGTAATAATGTGAGCATAATCGAAAAGAACAATGTGTCAACAAGAGGCCTTGAAATCGCCTGGTGTCTACGAACTAGTGATGCGCGATAATCCAAAATTATAACGATATATCGATATTTCAGTATCGGGATAAAAATATCGATGAAAATTAATAAATAGTTGACGCAACAGGTCCTACGGAAGCTAGGCCTAGCTTCTCACAACCATTCGTTTGTAGAAGGGATCTACAATTTAATGCCGAGCCCAAACAGCTAATTGAGAACCTTTTTCATGGCAGTTATACTCTCGGATGTATGTGAGACGTTCGCGAGAGGTGGCGCAGTGAAAAAACCAAACTCCAACACCGGTACATGTAGAGAAATATTTTTTTTACTATTATTTTTTTTTATTTTATTTATTATTATTATACTTCGTTTAAACTTTTCAAATCACATGTCTTTAATTCTGCGCTTCATGTTATGAGACTAAGATGTTAATAACGTTAACATAATGATACTAGCTCTTCTAAAATTATAATTTTCGTTAAGGTTGTTTTGCATGCATGCTTTGTTTTCTTGTAAACTTGTGACGCGCGGATGAAATAGTCTCATCCCAATGTAATACCCTCGAAAACAGAAGTTTTCCCATACTTATTTCAGTTTTCAAAACTATATGTTGAAATTAGTTTTCCACAAAAAAAAAACAACGAAAATGACTTGAAACAAACACACCTTTTGCTATATTCAGCAGAACAGCTGTCACATTTCACAGCTTAAAATCATTTTCCACACTTAATTGTTGGGCTAATATTATTTTTAAAAGCTCTGAACTCATTTTATTTGTTAATTAATGCGATCGAAATTTGTGACTAAAGTGGTTTACACAGAAGTTTCACGACTAGTGTCTGACAGCTGACTGAAACGTCAAACGAAAACTAGTTGGTGTTCGGTGCGAATGCATCGACGAGTTTTCAACGAAAATACGGTTTTCGGTGCGGTGTGAATAGGGTATAAGGTCGATTTCTGTTTTAGTAATTCGTGTAATACAACACAACAGCACAGACTAGATCACAGTATTAAGCAGTGTTGCCGAATGTACTCCTATAGGAGAATTATACTACTTTCAACAAAAAATGTCTATAGTACTACTATTTTTTTCAAAGTACTACCTTCCCTTTTTTGGCTGCAGTACTACCTTATAATATTTCTCTCCGACAACACTGGTATTCAGCTACTGCCACTTTTCATGTCAAATTTTGACATGCCGACGTCATTATGTCGTAAACATTTGTCCTAAATTTGTCACTACGTATGGTAGCCTGTCAAGCGTCTGGTCACGCGTTCTGTCGCAGCGCACTCTCACGAAAGACACACGAGTGACCACAGAATGGTCGATTTTTTTTTTACGTCAGCATGTCAAAAATGACACATGTAATCGTAGCTCCAGACTTAAGAACCACCGAAAACGATCACCCTTTTTTTAATTGATTTCGGTCTATCGCCAGATGTATGAAAGTCTGGGGCCTGCTTCACTACTATTTAAGGAATTTTCAGGCTCTCTGTAATTATTCGGGTAGGGTGTAGGTAGGTAGGTAGGTATGGCCTTTTTTGAAACGAGTGAAATGGACCAGTAATTCTATGCAGAAGTCGTCTCAAGACAGTCGGATGTTTGCCCACATATAAAAGAAGCGTGGCAGCAGAATGGCAGAGTTTCTAAAATTCCTAAAAATGAATATGCAACCTCTCGCTCAGCAGTGCTACTGAACGCACTTTCTTAAACCTATACGGACTTAAACAAAATTAATATTCAAGATAATTGAATAAAATTAAACGATTCAAATGGAAAGGCGAAAGGCATTACCTCAGTTGTAATATGTAAGAACGTATTTGTTTTGGTTTTACAAACGTTTCATTATTAGCCAGTTTCATTCTATCGAAGAGGGTGGCTTTTCAATACTCTGTTATGCACGTAATCGTGTCTCTTGGTTTTCTTTCATTGAGCGATTGCCAAATAAGGAAACAGAAAATATTAATCATTGAAAAAATACTGTTTTTGTGATTTTTGCAAAGTTGGGTATGTACACGAACGATGTAATACAAAATTCAGCCGTTGGGCGTCGGGGGGTTTGTTCATGAACATCAAACGATGTCAAGGTCATACATGCTTGTGTAGCGGATATCTCACCTCAAAGCGTACCGAAGCTTGTTTTGGCCATATATATGATGCTTATGATAATCCAATCTGTTTGTCTGTAAAAATCTAGTTACATTTTGAAAACTTGAAGTTTGTGACTGTGGGAATTTTTTTAGTTGGCAGGGGTTTGAAATTTCGAGTGGGGCAAAAGTTATTTTATAATCATATACGTAGTAGACTTTGTTTGACAATTGTTTTTAAGTTCGACTGATGGACGGTTCTGTTTTCGATTCATCAGTAATTCGTGTGTTTGGAGCCAGAGATTCAAGGCTCTGACAGTTAAAAATAATCACCTAACATTTTGCGCATCTCGCAAACATCGTTGAATATTATATTTTAACAGTTGCGGAATTTTTCTTGAAGAATACATACGAATTTGGGAGGCAACAAGAATATACAAATATTTACCTATCAATCTTCAACCAGAAGGATCGAACCTGTTATCAAATAAGTTAAGTTATCGATCTTGAATTTGGTTATTGTTAAAACTCCTGCCTATCGTTTTGGGAGTTAATATGGCGACACAAAATGTTCCCTCTAAAATGTTTTTTGAACAACTAGAGCGCATTGGAGAATGCAAACTACGCAATATCTGGTATTGTTCAGTTAGTGACATACATTAAGCCATCTTAAGTTATACTATAGTAAACTTGCCGCCAATGAATAAAACAGTGTTCTGCTGACACCGAGTTGACTGCCTTGATGCGATCAGTTGAAACTCATGCTCTGATCTCAAAATTAAATACCATAAATCTAGGTAAAATGATCTCCCTAAGCACAATTAGATATATCGTATAAATATCCATATAGCGATTTAAAATGCACTATAACAGCATCTGCTCTATTATTTACAATTCCTACAGTGGCTCTAAGGAATCCGCAATTTCGGCCTTCCATGAACTATGCCTTCACAGAAGCCTGATTGCTGATTCCCAGTTTAAAGAAAATTGTTCGTTCATCACATCATCGACACGAGTCGCGGTTCTGTTGCCTGAAAATGAGGATGAAAGCAGGGTTCCCAGAATTCAGTTAGCTGTATGCGCCCAAACCTTCAAAAATTGTTAACCAAAATCGTTGCCCAGAAAGAAGCCCAAGAATCGTTGAACGTTTTAGTAAGGCAATTGGCCTTTGTGGCTTGTGTACTTGTGTCAAATCAAAATAAATTGATGTGCCTGCAGGCTGACCGATTGTTCAAAATATTTCTTTCAAAACAAACAAAATTTGTTAAACGATTTATATCTCAAAATTGTGTTGGGCACTCATGGAAGAAATTTCTACCGATTTTTAATCAAAAATGTAGCCCAAAAATACGACAAAGCGTCCAATCTGGCAACACTGATTGAAAGTAAAAACAATTGGGTTGTATGCAAAAGGATAATCATGCAATCTCTGAGCCAGAGCTGATAATAGTTTGATTTGTAAAAAAGGCTAATAGGCTCTACACAATCGATTTGAGTTCGAGTTATAAGCTCTCTGTCTTATTTTGTTGGAATTAGAATTTCCCTGTGGCAAGAAGAATAGAAGGCGTTAAACGAGACTATGGCTTTAAACAATAAAAATCACTACATTTAAAAAAAAGTAATAATAAATAATAGCTTGAAGGATCACAAAAACTTATGTTGCAAATTTTGCCAAAATTAGGTCATTTTGACGTCCGCATTTTAATGACCATGTTGGTCTATCTTTGATGCCGTTCCTCATCTTTTTGCGTATGGAAATAAGCTTTTAATTTGACATTAAATATACAACATTAGGTCAAACTCGGTCAGTGTATATTTAACTTTATCTTGTATGTAGTAAGAGAAAGATATTGTATTCGTAAGCAATTCGGAACTCGAGATTTTAATTAATTCTGACATTACGATGATAGAAGAACTCAAAAAAATGGGTCTCGACATTCGGTTCATCTGTCTAGGTGCTCTTGCAGCCTAACCGACTGGACGGATTTGTTTCTAACTTCGTACTTTGTAGTTAGTTTTTAGCATAAGTGTTTAAGACCATTACCTACTTTCCAAACAAACGACTGCAATATTTGTTACAATTTTTGCATACAAACTTGTATATATGTCTTAAGATTTCGGTGTATAACAAACCCTACTTCCAGCCATAGTCAGTTCAAAACAGCATCAAAATTGTTTCTTACTGAAAGCCTACGGCCATATTCACTCCCTTTAAAGGTTACACCCGGATTTAAGTGAGTTTAAACCAAAAACTTAACGCAATTCCATAATATTCATTCGTTAAACCCGAACATCAGTCCAGTTTTTTAAACTTGACAGCGTTTAGTGCGATTGGATTTAAACTGGACTCCGGAGACCAGTTTAAGTATTTTAACTCGGGTTAAATCTCAATTTCATAATATTGAAATTTCTTCGCTAGCAAGAAATAAGAAAAGTAGAAAAGGGGAATAGAAAAAAAATGACAAGAAACTAAAAAAGGACTTCATTCGTGAAATGGACGAAATTAATGTTGATGCCTTCGTCGTCAAAAGACGAATTTGTCTAAGAGCTGATGAAACAGCAGTTAATGGTAAATCAACGTCGTCTTTGTCGTCGAATATATCGAATGCAAAAGCGGGCTTGCGTCGACGATTGCGATGTGGTATATTTTTGGAAATATTTCCGGCTGAAAGAAGAGGCATTTTGGAGGCTGCATTCTATGATTCGACAGAATTAATGGTCCTTAAAATATAACTGGGCCCAAACAAATTAAATAAATTTCCGAGTGACAAAAAATACAAAACAAATGTCTTTTTTTTTTTTTTAAATCTGACATTACCCAGGTTTAAAACGGGTTACAATTGGTTTAAACTGTTTCAAATCCGCTTTTAAATCCATCTGTATTCCAACGGATTTAATGCATGTTTTTGAGTGAATATTATGGATATGGATTTAAATTGCCGGGTTTAAAAAAAAAACGGATTAATAAACTGGTATAAAATTAACCTAAATCTGATTATAACCCCAAGTGAATAATATGGCCGTTAAACTTAAAACAAAACTTTTTTTTTAATTGATTTGTACTACCAAATAAGATGATAATGCCAATAAACAGTTTTAGTTTCGACTCTAAATTTTATTAGATCACAGTGGAAATTATTTGCATACAAATTTCGCAATTGTGAACTTCCGTAAATTTAAAATCCAGGCTAAAATGTTTTATTAGTAAGGCGGAATGTATGCGCCGAATATTAATATAGTTCGTAATGTTAAAAGTCAGAGTTACTGCGATGAAGCGATCACCTCTGCGTTCTCTAAAAACAACGTTTGTCGTTATCCTTCCTGATCAAAGTCTAAGAAACTTTACAACTTGTGTATCATCTATACATCGACACGTTCTTTTGTTTAAGAGAACTGCCCTTGGATAGAATCCTTTGGTGTACTATTTGCAGTTACTACCCTAATTTATCAAAGACTTTCCATACCCGTATACAAATTTAAACAATTGGCGCAATTGATTGCACTTGATCAGTCAACATCGAAATGCAAGGTTCAAGCGAGAGCAGAAATGTCTTCCCAATTCATTTAGAATTGACTGTACAAATTCATACATTCGGTCTTGTATTACCAACTTGTCTGTCCCATGAGATTTGGATAAGACATAAGGAATAAGACCGCGGGTGCGGCACAAGCTCTTAAATTCAGATTTTTACTCATCTCCGAGACTGGCTTTTCATCTCTGCGAAAATAAAATACTCAGTTTCAAATCCTTATCGTAATCTCCTTGTGCTACTTAATATCTATCTCGCAGCTAAATCCATATCCGGGGAGCTGTTAAACGAACGACCTGGGCAATTAGAATGTGTCTAAGTGAGACTGAAATAAATGGCCTACTAGATTTCAAATAACGAGGGTGCTAACCATCTAACTTTTAAGATGAAATAACCAACTGAGTTCAAAAATTACGAGTCTAAGAGCTTCACCTCTCAAAAATGTATTAAAAATCTACGATAATCCAAAAAAACAAGTTAGTGTGGTCATTTACCCTAGGTTCGACTGAAAATATACGGATTTTTGAAATTGACAAAAAAAAAAAAAAAAATTAAAAACTCCTAAACTTCCAGGTAAAAAGTTCTATCATATTCTTAAACAAGCTTTTGCCAGCGGGTCTAGCTAATCTCCACACTAAATATTTTTTAGGTCACAATTTTCAATTTTGTATGGAAAATTTCCCCATTGTGGGTTTTAAAATAAACCTGGACACCTAAAATGAATATTAGTATCGCGGAGCAAATTTAATTATGCCTACTGCCGATGGGAAATAAATGGGCAGCAAATTAATAAAAATACAAACACACAAACGCAACCAACTGGAGGCAGTTAGCCAAAGATCGTTCTGACTAAAGAGGCGCATTAGTTGCGGCCCAGCGCCACCTAAGTAAGTAGTAAATAAAATCTCTGGAAACAGGGTCCGGGAAGCAGTTCTGAGTTTGACCAACATTTGTATTAAATTATCCACCTTTTATGCATACAAAACTAAACAAATTAGTAATAGAAAACACATTGTGCCGTATTAATAATACATTTATGTCTAAACTTTAAATTTTATGGAAGCTCACAGTTGCGGAATTCGTGTTGATGAAATATAGCCACTGTGAACTACTAAAATTTAGAGTCGAAACTAAAACGATTTATGGGTTGGGCCCATTCTAAGAATCTATAAAATTGGGGGTTCAATGCCTGCCGTTGGTCAGGCTTATGCTAGTTTTGTAATGGGTTCCGTAACGTTCTGTGTTCTGTCTTCGAATCGAAGACGCGTTACAATTAAGATATGCGGTTCACTTTGTTTTTTTGGCACTGAAACGTTTGTAGTTTCGGTGTTAATCCAACAAACAATGCGTCAGATCTAATATGGTGGTCATGGGACCAAACATTTTACAGGACCAAACGCAATTTTTAGAGTTGATATAATGCCAATGCATACAGAATTAAATAAAGGTCCGCATATCCTACCATTGCTACCGTGTATTTACGTAAATGATGACAAACTACGAAATTATTGTTTGAGAACTCCGCAGACTTTAAGTTTAGTCAGATGCGTCAGATGGATTTATTGTGGCATATTAACTAAAATCAACGCGTATCCTTTTTAACTATGCAAATCGAAGATGTTGGCAAGGATAATTTTGTTGATTTATCTTAATAGGCAATATCCTTCAGCCATCTTCGCTTATATATACGTTTAATGTCGTCGGTATTCCATTGAATCAGATTAATTGTGTGGCTCACTCACTCAAAATACCAGTTAAAACGTCCTTAAAAATGAAATCCTTTTGTTTTTTAATAACATACATTTTTGCACACTCATTCGAATTGAAATATAATCAGTTTTGACGTTTTTCATGATGTCCTGCGAACTCACCTTCATTTTCACACTTTATTTATTCACACACGCACACAACAACTGTGCCCTATATCCTCTTTTTTTTAACTTTTTCTTATTCCACTTTCAGCCAGCCACACAGATTATGTAACAATTTCCAGAGCGAAACCGTGAATAATCCTTTAAAGTCCGTACACTTTATTGCCGTTGACGTCTTTTTATATATCTGACGGCACGCACTAGAACGCACTAACCAGGTAAATCAATTTTAAATCGAGCTCCACCAAAAGTAGAGCACCACGAGATACTGATGGCCGGCCTAGCCCTATAGTCGTTTATATACGGTCAATCGAAATCGATATAGAGTATGAAATGAAATGTTGCCCCGTTTTCGGTGCAACAACTCTGCTCTGGCAAATCATAAAACGACCAAAAGAAAGAAATGATCTACCACCGCACCAGCAGTTGCATACTATCGATGCAACGAAGAACCACTGAGAGATCGTACACCGCAAGTATACAGATACATTTTTATTTTAATACTTGTCGTTTTGTTTTTATTTTCCCAGATTGCAGCTTTAATGCATCAAATCTGCCGTGGCTGCTGTGCACCCAGCAGCCCCACCTTCATCATGCCAAACATCTGAAGCACAAAAATGAGCACATGGAGTCGCATTGCTCGCAGATACTCAACAACGAAAATGATTTTCGCCCAGGTGATCCATGGACTGCATCGGGTGTACTGCATGCGTTAAACGCTTCTACTTACCATAACAAAGTCTTGCCAGCCATTGGCACTTTGTACGTATCTGCAGCCGAAAATTTGGCCAAAGTTATAAAGAGGGTGTTTGAAAATCCGTGCGGTTTGTGATTTTTTGTATTCGCTGTTCTGTTGTTGGTGCTCAGCGATAGACCGAAATAAAATTATTACCATATTGAAATTTGTTATACTATCGTATCGTATCGTATAGTGCGTGCATTGGGTATCGTGTACTGGGCACTGTGTCGCTGTTGGGGCTTAAGGCGGGCCGTTGTCGCGAGATTGGCGCACACGTAAGTGGAGCAGAACTGCGGCTGTAAAATATTTTCACATGGTACCACAGGATATACCTAACCTAATGTGCTGTTTGGAGGAGGTTGCTCACTTGTCTTAGCTCGCGGCTATCTGTCGTGGAATTTAAGACGCATTGCGTGTATTTATGATATATCCAAAGCAATTAAATAAAATTTGTTAGAAGACTGGAAAATTCAAATTGGATTTTATTATTATCTTGTTGGTAGTTGGTTGTTGTATTTTTTTTTGTTGTTGTTGTAACAGTAACGACAGCATTATATGCGTAGAAAATACGCAAAACTACGTTTCGTGTGAACGACTTGCATTTGATAAATTGTCGTGATAATTCAAGTAAATAAAACGCGCTAGGCTTACACAATAAATTGGAAAGAAAACTGAGCGCACTTCTGTTGGATTTGTCAACTCTTGTACGTTGTACGCGTTTTAGGTTAGATTGAGAAAAAGGAGCGAAAAATTGATCTGTCAATGTATTGACTTGTAACAAAATAAATTTTCATAATCAATCAAAAGTGGAGTTCATCTATGAAATACGAAATCAATTATATTACAGATTGAAATGAAATTGTTCCTTTGGCACAAGAAACGTTATTTACAACATTTTTTTTAATTTTGTTTTGCTGGCGCTAGAGATTTAGCGGTCGTTCCCACTACATGTGATTATGTAATAGAGGCCGCGCCGACATTGGAACGACGTCTAGTATATAATAAAAAAAATGCATATCGCACCGGCTTTGTTATAATAATCATACGGGAGTAAAATAAAAGTTTGTAAATTTATATTAAATTATATTTATATAGTTTCATGTAACGCTCCCATCTATCCTGTATATTTCAGGATTATCCTGATTTCTCATGCCATATGCAGGCATCATTTAGGGCCGTTTGCTCATACGACTCTTAACGATTTAAGTTCTATTTAAATACTTATAGGCTACTTTTTCACTTAATTCGCTATGAGATATATCAGCAAACGGCCCTTAAACTCGCATGTCCCTATTCAAACTATTCTTACTAAAAAAATAAATTTAAAAATGAGTTGCTTGGAATTTTTTAACCGGTTTAAGACACAACCTGAAATGCTTAAAAAAATCCAATAAATTTTAAAGTATTCCGAAGAGGTTGAAGATTAATTAATTATTTATAACATTAAAAATAATATATAAATGGAAATATGTATAATTAAATGGCATATGTTGTCCAATTTATGCTATATTTTAGCGAAAAAAGTATGGGAAGTTTAGGTGTCTGTATAATAATATAAATATTATTTTATATTTGTAGGGGGCTCTTTTATAAGTTGCTGATTCTCTCTAACTTTTTCTACCTACCTTTGCAATATTGCGTAATGTACAAATTCAGGTTTTTCCTTATGAATTTATATACTGTAATAATTCTAATTAATTGGCAGGTGTACATATTGTTGTAACAAAGAAATTAATAATAAAGTAGATTTTAAGAACAAAAGCTTCCTTTTATTCTTTCAGGTACATATTCATGAACTTCTAAGACGTAACTTCAGGGTACGGATTTGTTGGCAGTTCGGTAAGCGGCAGATGTTTGTTGTCACAAAGAAATAACCACTTATTTCGTTCTTAACAGCAATTGAAATCAATTCAAATAAAACTTGAGTAGATGTCAAGATGTTTTTTTTTCTGGACAGACATGTTTATTTGTGGTTGAAGTTAGTGGCTCAGTTGTTAGTTGGACTGGACTACTAAGCGAGTCTTAGGTTAAATCGCTGGGAAGAAACAAATTATTCATCTCAAAGTTTCTTCCATCTCTTCGCCACATCTCGCAATAGAGATGGGCGGTCGAGAGAAAACTCGGGCCCGTAATGGAAAACTGCAGGGTCCATACCATGTATGTATAGTGAAGAAATTGAAATGCGTCATAATACGAGTATAGTAATGATGAATGGATATCATTGAATAATTTGAAAGTAAATTTTTATTTTTCCTTTGAAGGGAGGGTAAAAGAATTTTAACCCATAAAATTTTAATAGATTCATAATTTTTATTCAGAGTTTGGTTTTGAGGACCTGTATGAAATGCGAATTTTTTGTCATAAATAAGTGTCAATTTATCTTTATTTTATAAGTTATTTTCAGGCAGTAAGCATTTTATTTCTTAAAATGAATACAAAACGGTTATTAGCGTTGTTTTGAACTTAACTAAATTTTCTCTTTACGAACTTTTCTAATTTTCTGGGCAGCAAAAATAATTACAATTACATGGAAATCTAACTTCCTCGTTAAATGTGCATCGATACTTAGACTAGCAAGCCCTGAAATACGATTTTGTGAAGAGCACGAGTGATGAAAATCGTGTATCCTTCCATGGACGCTAAAGGAACGTTCACCATTAACTATAGTGACATTTATAGTGCAAACTACACACAGAGCTATTCAAAAATTTGGGAAAATCGTATCTCAGTTCTGAAAAAAACTGCATCCAGGAAACTTAAAACTTAAAAAAAAATCGAGCGAATATGTTGTTTTTAAGGCAGTGAAAGCGGTTCTTTATTTTTTTTTCCTATTTATATATAAGATAAAAAATAAGGTACAATATATGCTTTTAGTGTCGAATTTCCCGGGACGAATCCTCATTCGGTAGCCTATTTTAAAAATGTTCGTAGCCCAAAATCGGAGTCAAGAAAAATATTGCTCTTACAACTTCAATAAGAATTTGTTTTTATTTTAAAATTAACAGAAAATAAACACAAAAACACAGTGGTTGATTTGAAATTTTAAAATAAATGAGTAAAATCGGTGAATGAAAAGTAGGGGCAAATTATAGAATTCGTTAAGGGAATGTTTAAATATTTAGTGGAACAAATTTACCAAGATTAAAATTGTTCAGATTTATTTATAGTCCAATTGGGATGAGCCTATCATACAAAATTTGGGTCAGAAATTTACGGAAAAAGATATCCCAATTTCAGATATCAGGGTCAATCTGGCAAGCCGGACCGAAAGTACAACTGTCCAGAAATTTCCCACAAATGTACAATAAGTAAAGTTAGTCTGAGTATAAGTAAAAGGAAAACAAATGTAGTTTTTCATTCGCTTTGGATCCTTTCTTCTCGCTGATTTTAAATCAATTTAAATGATCATGTTTATTCTATGGCCTTAGAAGCCAATTGATTAGTAAAAAATCAGTTTAAAATTGGTAAGAAGACAGGACCCAGTCCTGTTCCATGGCACTGGAGCATCGACGTTACGAAAGGCGGATGAAGATTTCCTTGGACGCAAAATTCTTTAGCGATTTTCGGTACAGTTTGGAATCACGGGCTTTAGATGAGAAGATTTAACAGCGAACCTTACAAGCTGTATAGCGACATTGAATCTGATTAGAAGAGTACGCACTAGTCGACTAAGATGGATAGGACATGTAGAACTAATGGTCACCAGTGCTCCAAGGAGTCATGTCATTTATGCAAATTTGTCTTTAGATAAACATATGCGTTGGTGTACAGAGGACTATATTTCCATAAATCCGAGTAAGACTGTTGGGTTCCCTCAAAAAAGGAAAAAAAAGTAGTTAATCTATAAAAGAGACTAACGACCGTGTGTGCACTCACGGATCGTTCGATTCACAGACCTACAAGACAGACCGAAAGAGCTAAAAATAGCAAGCGGAACACTTAAAAGTACATAAGGCTTGGATAGCTACTCAATAATAAGATCTCGAAAAAAGACGATCAACCTTTTAATATTATCAGGGAAGTAGAAGACCTAGGCGCAGTGGCTTAGTGGTTAGTGTGTTGGACTAATAAGCGAGAGGTCCCAGGTTCGAATCCCGAAAAAAAAAAAAAAAATTCCAACTTATGTTTTTTTTCCACTGCACCACCTCTCGCGAACGTCTGACAAACATCCGGGGGTGTAACTGTCATGAAAGGGCTGCTCAATTGGCCGTTTGGACTCTGCATACAATTGTAGATGCCTTCTACACGTCCCAAATATGAAAAACTCACATAAAACAAATGGCTGTTGCGACAACTATATTTATTTCTTATTTATTTAGAAGCCCTGACCCTTACGGCAGAAAACAAAATAGTTGGAAGCTAACAAAAATACCATTACATCGTTTGTCCAAATAATAAAATTATTTCTGACTCTGGAAATGCTTAAACTGCTTAATAAATAAATTTCTTCAAAATCCGTAATCCATAAGTGACAATGTATGACATGTATCATATTACTTCCATTCCTGTCACGCCTATTTGGCGTACATTTCTTGTTCAATAATAAATTCAGGGATAGATTAACGACATACAACCATCTTAGCCTTGTTGCAATTAATCAGCTTACTCAAATTGGTTTCAGTTTCCCAAACTGCGAAGGCAAAACAACAGAAAAAAAATTAAAAAAAAACTCAGAACGCCGTTGGAAAAAATTCCAAACTTCGAGTCCGTTGCGTTGCGTCCCGATGCCGGCGAATGGCATTCAAGGGCACTATCATATCCATACGTATGAAAGCATTGCCCCGAATTGTAGGGAGCTACTGTGAAGATATTTAATAAATTATCAAGATATTTAGCCCAAATGACCTTCATGCAAATGCGTACATATAACTCTCGAATATTTACGAATTGACATATTGGCCGCTTTGTGGCGCTGTTGATGTTCACATTCGTGTCCAAGCGAAACTTCACGCATATCCCTGATTAAACTGAAGGTCTACCATTGACTCATGCGAGAATGGAAATATCGTGATGTGTTCCTTTTGTGGAGATACAACTTTATTTTATTATCTGAATTATCTGCGGTGGCACTCCTGTGGCACTTTGCTTTGACAAGACCAAGACAAAATAAATAAAAAAAATCTCGTTAACGTGCATTTTAATTGTGATAGAATTGATTTTATTGAATGTACTTCAGCTTGATCTAATCGCATTGATGTAATCCAAATTCGTGATATTTTCCATTTTTGGAGCTATGGGAGATAAGTAAGAGCATGTCAGCCTAAATAAACCTTTGCGATTTGCCGCCCGTTTCAATGGTGTCATGCATTGAACCGCAATTATAACATTCTGAGAGACGAACTCTCCTAATACCCATGCAAGCATTGAATTATTATATATCTAGTATGCCTATGTATGCAAGTATACTCTATACGTATGCCTATTGAGATCTTAAAGTTTATCATACTCACATTGTCGTGTTGTATATTTTGTTATGTGGTTTCTATTTTGGCTTACAAATTTGTAAGCACCGCCTATTTGTACCACAATTTGGTTACAATTATTTTTTACAACTATCCATAATCTGCATATCCTCGTTTTAAAATCATTCTGAAGCACAAATCATCGGTGCATATTTCACTGTAGACATTTCTTCTACATACCTTAGAGTATGTCTATTTAAGCACACGTTGGGCGTATGGAAGGGATTTGCAGAGGTGATTTGTGGACAACATTGGATGAATGTGAAAACGATCAATATGTTCAGAAAGACATATCATTCATTCATTATTACACTTCAATCTCAGAACCTCTGAAATATGTTCACTTTTCTAGGTCGACAATATTGCTGTCTTTCAGAATTCCAAATATTCAAAAAGACAAAAATTTCGACTCAGTTTTTAATTATTCATTTTTTTTTAACTTTAATAAATAGGTCTAAAACCTCAAAAACCAATTTTTTAGCACTAGATTAATTGTTTGGAATCTCACATCAAGTTATGACACTTTAGCATTATCATTTTGTTCTATGAATTTTGGTTTTCGTAATGTTTACGTTATTGTTTTTCAAATTTTTAATTAAATAGAGAACAAAATGAACAACTTTTAAAATACAGAAATTGTATATGCTCTCGTATACAAAACAATTTATACTGAACATCGTCTTCAAATATAGAACTGTTTATTATAATAATGAACGGATGGTCACCATAAGTATATGCGCCGTTCAGCGTTGCCGCTGAATATTATTAGGTAGTAGGTACTGCAGCCAGAAAAGGGAAGTATTTTGAAGAAAAGAGTACAAACATTTTTATTTTTATTTAAACAAAAATATTAAAAAAATACAGTCAAAGAAAAAAACACAAAACATAAATAAATAAATTATTAATTTTTAGTAAGTAAATATCTCAAAATCTGTCTTATGGCAGATAGCTTTAATGCATATTAATATTATTTTTAATATAAAAATTAGGAACTTATTGAATCACAAGATATGTATTAGGTGGCCTTGCAAAAAGTTTTGAATCACAAGATATGGCAAAAAAATTGCATTAAATTTGAAGTGAATTTAATTTATTAATGTTGAAATTACACTTTGCTGCAAGTGTAAGAAATTTTAGGACTCTAAAAAAAATATTATTTAAAAAAAAAAAAAATGGGACATAAGACTTTTTTTTTGTCATAATTGCAGATGTCTTGTTGAAGTGTATTTTATATCTAAACAAAGTGGAATTGACACTTGCGACTATTTTCACAAAAATATAGATAGAGTGATGACATTTGCGCCGTGGATGAGTAAAACGTACCAAAAAGGAGTCCATAGACCTACTATTTAGACTCACAGACAGTTAGTGAATGGAATTACAGGACTGCAAGATCAAGATACTCCGATCAGGGATCCCAGATTAAAGGAAACAAAATCCCCCTTTTTTAACACCAACACGATATTTTTTCCCCTTTTTTCAAAAATTAAGAACCATTTTGTCCCCCAAAAACAAAAACGCTTGTTTAAGTCATATTTTAACATTTTAGGTTTTATTTAAATATCTTAGAATTAAGCAAACAAAAAAATATTAGGAACGCATTAACTTCAGTCAGTATTACGAAAAACTAATAGGTAACAAACAAAAAAAAAACTTTTTCCTTGATATGACATATGAAACGCCAAATGATGAATGCTTCCAACATGGAACAAAGTTGTAAGTGAGACGTTACATGGGCCCATTTAAGATAATGGTTATTGAATGAGTTTTAAAAATAGTGTAGTCTTTCAAAGAGTTTATTAAAATTAAATGTTTTTTCCCCCTTTTCGGATTGTTTTCCCCAAAAAAAAACTCCTTCCCCCTTTTGTCCCCTGTTAGAAAAAATCAACAAAATTGCCGACTTTCTTCCCAATCTGAGATCACTGACTCCGATTTTAATTAACTATTAGGAGCAAAATGGTACTTTAGTTTGCAAAAAAATGTTCCAACCTCAACCAACAAGCCATGCTCAAATGAAAGGGTAATTGAGTGAAGTGCTGGACTGTAAGCAAGCTAACGTCGTGATCCCGATTCCCAGCACTAATGAATGATAATAATGCATCAAGATCAATGGTAATGTTTCACTCGAAAATAGATAGGCCATCATTTTTGAAGTCGGAGTATGCTTAAAGCGCGTAGGCCCCATTTCGCTCTACCTTAGCTATCCTGATGTGGTTTATTGGGTGCAGCTAGCTATGGACCGTGCTTACAGTTTGAACGCCGTCTTGAGAAGTCATTGCAATCATAACCAGCTAAATAATATTCAATACCTTTACTTCCGGTATCTACAGTCGGGACGAATGCCTCCCGACACAAACTTGCTTTGCGTTATTTTGTGTATACACTTTCGCACGAATTAGAGAAAAAATAGGTTGCTCACTGCAGGCCGCTACACATAAAGTCACGTTATTTAAAATTACATAAACTCTACATCCATGGATTATACTAAAACGTTTGTACGTACTCCTATGCCTACGCACGTTAGTAGGTTACTTTATGCGACTTGCTGACCGGTATCAATAAAATCAAGCAGGCATACTTCTCGTTCAATTAACGTTCAGTGTAATTAAACCCAATACAAATAATTCAAGTATTCATGGCAAGTCCGACGTCCGAGTACATTTAACTTCATTTAATTCCTTTTTTTTATAGGTATCTCCTTCGGTGTGTCCATTAAGCCGTGAATACGAACGAATGTCGGTCGATTTGGCCGACATCGTCAACCAACGCAGCTACTAGGTAAAGGTAGGTACGTGTAGCTGAAAGGAATAACAAAAAACTCAATGCCTTTGGGGTGGATATTCCTTCTCTCACCTTTCACTTTCATTGCAAAATCACATACTCGTACCCGCACTCGCGCGTCGTACCAGAGCTGCTCATAAACTCGAATTGTGGGGACAACTTATTTGCACAGCCTGGCGAGGTGTCCTCAAAAATTAAAAATAAAAATATAGACTGCCAACCGAATTCCTTTCAGCTGCATCGGCTGAACTGAACCGTACTTCTTGTGGTTAGATTAATCGCAGAGTACTGTACCAGTCCAGCTCTAGTACAGTAAAAAGACATATTTGCAGTAGAGCTGTCAAAATGCAACGCGCCGTTGCTTACATATGTGATATGCGTAGCCGAATATAATATGTACATGTATACGTATGGGCTTTGCTTAAATCATGCGTATGGTATCGAAACGATAACTGACCATCACATTTCTGAGTATATTGACGCGGTCGTAAGGCTTCTGTTACCATTCCTAGTCGCATTGCTTCAGTCTGGCTTTGCTGTTTGGTCATTTCCATTTCCATTTAAGTTTGTGGCTTTAATTTAATTCGCAGAATTTACAACCACACTATTTTAATTGATTTTCCTTTAGGAATAAATAATTTGGCAGAGACTAATTGAGTGCGAATTTACCTGTTTCTGTACCTACCTGTGTATCCGGAATACAATTTTTGTTTTTCGGAAAGACGAAGCTTGCGAGCTTGTTCTCTTCGTATTATGCACAAACCATTTTCTTCTACTGTTTGCAACTGCTTGTGGTAGGTTCCAAAGCAAGCTAGAAAGAGAATAAAAGTTAGTTTGCTGTCAACTTTCTCGTAAAAGTACATTGCCCGAAAATTCTAAGCGCCGCCGTACTACTAATAATTTTAAGTCTTGACTTAAAATTTACGGAAGCTCACAACTGAGCAATTTGTATGGAAAACATAGCCACTGTGAACTAGTAAAATTCTTACGACCGTTTAAAAGTCATTGGGCTTCCGAATAAACATTTTTAGTTTTTTTAAACTTTAAATTTTAGTAGTTCACAATGGCTAGATTTTTCATACAAATTTCGCAATTGTGAGCTTCCGTAAATTTAGAGTCGAGACTAACATTTGTTATTAGTATGGGTATGCCGCATTTTCGATACAATTGCTGCTAAAAATAAACCAACAAAATAAATGACAAAATAAAAAATACAAATAAGTTTTTTTTTTATGAAACTAAGAACCACAAATTGGAGTATATGTCTTAAGATACGAAAGCGTACGAAATATTGATTGAACTATTTTGTCAAAAATAAAAAGAAAATAGATTATAGGAAATTTCTGGTTTTATATAGCAGAACTGCCCAGTTTTATTTAGTTTGTTTATTTTGTATACGAATTATCTTTCTCTATTTAATTCCGACCTGAATCTAAAAAATGGAATAAAACTAACCTATAAATTGTGATTACTCAAATCCAATTATACAGCTAGGACTTCTTATGACTAATGTTAAAATTCATTCAAGCTTTGTATGAGCCGTCAGGCAGTTGACGGACTTCACCATTTGAATTAAAGATGTCAGTAAACATTTTAGCAGAATCTGCTAAAATCGTCCTAAGGGCCGGTCTGTTCACAGCTGGTTAAGTCCGTCGTTGGTTTTAAAATTTGTGATAATCGATGAGTGTTTGTTGAATGATTTTTCTCTTTGTTAAGGTATTTATTTTCAGTAAACTAACTTAACGCAAAATTTGTTTAGCACAAGAATGTCATATCATCAAATGATACAGGCGTTTTTTTTTAAACTAAAGAATAAAATCTTGTTATTGGGAGACAATAAGCTATTTTTTAAAAACAAAATTGAAAAAAGCTACAATCAATAAAATTGTACAAATGGATCATCTCAATTTATTCAATGACCGTTGCAATTTTCTCATTCTTTCAATATTTGCTCCAATTAGTGCGCTTTTCTTTTCTTTCAATTTATGATAGCTGTCATAGGCTAAAAATGTTGAAAACAATCTTACTTCATCCGTCGCATACATTATTGTATTGGGGACCGTTACTCTTACTTTCAATAGACTGGCGTGTACCCGTACCGTATTCCATACATCTGTCTGTTTAACACGACTACGAAACTGCCGAGACAGATTTTATTGCTACAGTTCACTACATCTTGAGCTGTATATACCTTAATTCTATTATTTAAATTTGTTCCCCACAATATTGTACAAAAAGTTGTTGGGTATAGCAGCAACGTAAAATAAATACGAAACGTCCTTAAAAAAATTCGAACAAACGAAATTACAGAAAATCATTGGTTAAATCTCACGTAGAAAAAAGCAAAATCGCCTGGGCACTGATTCTGTAACTTTTCAGACGATAATCGTCGAAACAATGGACCTCCAAAATTAGCAACCAAGTGCTAAAATTACAAGATTGAGAGTTTAATCCAGTTCATTTTACAATAGTATAACGAAAGCTGACGTTTGCCAAAAACATTTGAGCAGAACATGACTTATTTTGTTGATCAAAGTTTTAAAAACCATATCGTTTAGACAATCGTTGATATACGGAATCAGCCCCCTGGTTATCGATTTCTCTGGTTCACTAACCGAACCTATTTTGCTGAACAAACACATTCAATGATTAGCAGCTGGAATAACAGACGATTAAACCAGCCAAGATTCAACTAAGCGGCTCAAAATTCATTTTTTTTGACATACAATGATTCTGAACCTATAGATGGCAAAGTCAGTTTATTTATTAACGTTTTTAACATTATTACAAAACTTATTTTAGTTACGCATGCATTTAAAAAAAAATGTTGTCTTGAAAATGGTCTTTAAAGATTTAACCAAATGGAATAGTTAGTAAAATATATTTTTATAAAATCATTCCGTTCCTATTTTTTCACGGGAACTACCGATATTGTTTCCATAGCCGTATATTTGCCAATATAGAAACAGCAATACTTAAAATCCATTTAGATGGTGTTACTTTAACAGGCGTTTTCAGGCGGACAGAATACCGATTAGTCGGGATAGCCCGGAGTATCTTTTAAATGTCAACAGCGCATATGCCCGAACTCTCGCATTGAAGCTAAGAGCTAGTCTATACATTTCGGCATTTAATTTCTGTCGCAGTTCCAAGGATGAGGGGGAGGAATCGACATCTCCACTTACTATGTGACCTTCTGACATACTCTAGATAAGAAAAAAAATTCTAGTGGCGCTCTTTTTTGAGGCACTTGTATACAGATATTGCCGATTTCAGCAGCATAAGTGAAATGTTTCCAAAATTCAAAATGGGTCCATTAGTAGCTCTGTTAGAAAATTGATTCAATTTGGTGTAATTGATAGTTACGCCAAATGCATCGGACCTAATCTAACCCACTCTAGGAGTAATGAAACTGCTGTTGTGCCATAAAATATTCAGTTCCATGACAAGTTCTAAAAAATCTTGCAAAAAAAAAAACAAAAACTAACGTAAGGTATCTCTCGAACTGTCGTAGTGAATTCATTTCTTTTTCATTGCATTAAAAAAATATTTGTACCATTTATTAGCAATTTATGTATTATTGTGTCGGGGGAAAACGAACTAAATTAAACAAAAAGACCAGTGATATTCACTTTACGATGGTTTATTAAAAACTAAACTCAACAGCAATCGAGAGCTGTATTTTAATATCACGTACAAACGGAATTTTATATACTAGCGGGAGGATCATGCGATAATGAGGCCACTATTTCAAACAAGTAGATTACGGGTTCTATTTACATGGTAGAGTTACAGTGTGTTACAAGAATTATGCGACGGTTCTTTAAAAATTACCTATAATTGAAACGTTTCTTAAAATACAGCCCCGTGAGAGAATGCTCGTTGATTAAAACAATTTCTTCGATGTGAATGTTTATATACTTAAACATAAAAGTCGATTTATCTGCTCACAGTGAACAAACTTATCTTCATGTGTTCACTTTCAATTGAAGAGCATATCTGGATATAAATAACAAAATATTTAGAACCCACCATTAATCCCACCGGACATTTGAAGGAACTTTCATAACCCCGCAACATACCTACAACTCGCTTACAGTCCAAAAGTGTGTTTAAATTTCCTTCATAATATGATTATTATTAAAATATAAAATATAAATTATTAAAAAATTATATTATAATTTTTTCAAGTCAATGTAAGATGACAATACAAATCTACGAGCAACAATCTTATGTTGATCCTACAAGACTGTCGAACTTACTTAACTAAAACTATAAAATGCGAGCAAATTTTCGGTCTTGCGCGAACAATATGAAAGTTAGGTCACGACTCGCTGGGTGAACGTCGAACAGCAATCTTTTACATATCTAACCCAACCTCACCAGTGTAGTACGTTTGGTACATTTTTTTTTTCTCGATTAGAAACGAGTTAACTGGTAGTCGACTTCAGACCGTTGATTAATAAGTTACGCACTAATTGCCATTTAAAAATGCCAATTTATAGAATTTGTGCTTTCAGAACATGCGTGGATGTCGAAATAAAAATAAAAAAAAAAAAACAAACGAAAAGCTATACCATCCATATACCGAATATCGTGATTGTGCGATACCCAAGCCCAACCTTGTCACCTTTCCAAAGCACAATAGGCAATATTATTTTATGACTCCCATAGTCGCAGTTATTAAACGGAGGGAATAAAACGCTCCTAAAAGAGGGCGTGGTCGGTTATGCAAGCATTGTGAAAACTAACGCGAGGCAGCTTTAGCTTTGTTTAAATATAGTCTACATTCTAAAGAGAGACCCGACCTTGTTGTTTAACAACCCATGTGCGTTGCAATCCTCGCGTTCGCCGATTGAAACCAGCTATATGTTGTGATGTTGAATCAAAACGCGGCAGGTTGCAGATCAAACTGAACACACCCTATAGTAATGAGGTATATGGAAAGCCGACGCCGACGTTTCGCAATGTATAGATTAGCACTTTAGTCTTTTGATGGTCTATTTTGAACATTTTTGCAAAATAATTTGATCGCTGGATTGCGTTCGCTCACAACAGTTATAAATACGTAGGTATATATGTATACGTATAGTCGCACCAGATTTATGGGCTTGATTACGGGGTGGAGGACGTGTCGTATTTAAGTAGGCAATACGTTGACAAGTTGGAACCAATGTTTCGTGAATGCCACTCCGATTGGCATTTTAAGGCAGATATTCATATTAACAACTTAATTTAGATAAATGACGTTAGTTTTATTTTCCAATAATCCACTGGTTACGGCTTACGGAAATTAGTCGCTAGCTGCTTTATTTATCTACCGGAACTTATTCAAAAGAGAGTCATAAGATAAAGGATTTGCCTTATTTTTTTTTTTTTAGATTTTTGTAGCATTTACCAACTCGATTCTTGGAAGTATGTCACTGTGCAATCTGTTATCTCGAATACGTACCCACCTACAATTATGAGAGCGATATTATGTGTGTGCAACTCAGATATAACGATCTGGACCCCGCTGCCGCTCCTAAGGTCTACAGCCTGAACGGCCGGACTGACTTGTGAAATTTAATTTTTCGTCTATTGAGGGAGAAATCTTCATTTTACAGAAGGACAGTTCTTATGTTACAAAAGTCACTTTTGCAATTGCTTACTTTTAAGGATAATTGCAAATTCGTATTGCAAACAGAGGCGCTTCATAGCGAGGTGTCGAATAACAACTTTCTTATCTTCGAGGTGGTCGCTCTATGTGTATTTAGAGTCCAGGTTAGATTTTAGAAATCGGAGACTAAATTTTCCTTATAAAATTGCCCATTGTGACCTACAAAAAATTTTGTGTGAATGTTAAAAATAATAAAATGTCTGATATAAAAGGTTCGTACAGTTTTACTGAGGGTGAGTTTTTTTTCGTGAGATGTGTCGTCCTACATGTGTATGGACTGCATTTTTGCTCTACCTTTGCTGTAATGAAAAGATCCGTACTAAATTTTATTTTATTTAAATGTCAGATATCAATATTTCACAAGTTACAGAAAAATCCAATTACAAGTTAGCACAAAAGGTTTCCGTAAAAAAAAAACTCTAAAATCATCAAAATCAGGCAGAAGTTTTAGCAAATACGATCTCACTGTGTATTACGATCAAAATTTAAAAAAAAAATTTATATACGAATTTTCCAATTTCCCTTTTAAATTTTCCAATTTTTCGCCGTATATAGTTTCCTAGGGTTGTCTAAGCCTGCAACAAAAAAAAATTATAGCTCAAATTGGACGATTTGTTCTCGAGTTATAATCTCCCTATAGATCCTATTATTTTATTGGTATAAAATCACACCAAAGAAGTAGAATAACTTATATCGCACGTAACAATGAGATCTAAATACAAGGTGGCGCAAAAATAACCTTCCGATGTTTTTTGGCTGTAATTTAAAAAAAAATGAAAAACTTTGATTCTTCTTGTGGATTATTTTTATTTGGTCTTTTAATTTTTTTTACATCAAGTCGAGAATATGATGTCATGTAAATGGCCGCCGCCACAGTTGATTGTCAATTGAGCCCTTTTTATGGCATTTTCCATCACTTTGGCCAAAACTTCCGGCGATAGGTCCTCACATTCTTGACGGATATTGTCTTTAAGAGCTGCAAGAGTCTGAGGCTTGTTGACATAAACCCGCGACTTCAAAAAGCCCCACAAAAAGAAGTCTGGAGCTGTCAAATCAGGCGATCTTGCGGGCTAGTGCAAATCGCCAAAAACGACCCGGGAACACCGCTTTCAGAATATCGGTTATGGCTCGCGCAGTGTGTGCCGTAGCTCCGTCCTCCAGTCCTAAATCATCCAATTGCGGTAGAAAAAAATCGGTAAACATGGCCCTATAGCGCGCACCGTTCACTGTTGTCGTTTGACCAGCGGCGTTCTCGAAAAAAAAAATGGCCGCGTCAACAGAGGCGATATTCTCGGCACAACGGGCGCTTCGGGGCCCGCCACACTTGGCAACGTCTCGTGTTGTGCCAGTCTCTTCGAGGCGAGCGGCTAAACGTCGCAGTGTTTCACCAGTAGGCGTTGGACGGCTAGAAAATCTGCGACGAAATTCACGTTGTGCCAAAGTCACCGACCGATTATTGCTCAAATAAATAGTCACCAATATTCCGCGTTCTGAAGCAGTGTAGCGTAACATTGTTTATTAACGTGTATTTCGCATGTGTTTACAAAATGCATTATGTTCACAGAACCATGTCAGATTGTGTTGGGTACCTGGGCATTCTGATATTGAAGGTAACGAGAAAGCCGACTTTCTGGCTAGGGAAGGAGCGGAGCTCCCACTAAATACAATGGTTAAGGGTATTAGACCACCTATGGCCATTGCTAGAAGGGTTGTCCTTGAGAAACCCTTGAATAAAGCAGCCACCAGGTCTTAAATAGTCGGCGCAGTGGCTTAGTGGTTAGTTTGTTGGACTACTAAGCGAGGGGTCCCAGGTTCGAATCCCGAGAAAAACCCAAATTCCAACTTAAGGTTTTTTCACTGCGCCACCTCTCGCGAACGTCTGACAAACATCCGAGAGTATAACTGTCATGAAAGAGCTTCTCAATTGGCCGTTTGGACTCGGCATAAAATTGTAGATCCATTCCATTCGTCCCAAAAAATAAAAACTCACACAAGACGAATGGTTGTGAGAAGCTAGGCTTGGGTCCATACGGGCCTGTTGCGCCAATTATTTATTTATTTATTTATAGGTCTTAAATAGGAAAAAATGTGAAGAATTACTAAGGAAGCATGCCATGAGACTAGGCTTAGTTACAACGGATAATGCAGGTACGGTGAGGAACTACAAGTCCCGGAATATATGTCCCACCTTCTCTCCGAGTGTCAAGCAATTGCTCGGAGTAGAAGGAGGCACTTAGGCAGGTACTTATTTAACAACTTAGAGGAGGCTCGTTCCAGTGTTTTAACAATAATTAAATTCTCCGGGGAAATTTACTGTTTGGGCGATTTGGTTTAGGTTTTTAACCGTAATGGTTCCCTGGGGATGGCGATGGGCCCGTCTTGGTGCCTGGTCTTTTGTGACAATCTTACAACCCTACTCAACCTAACCTAACCTAACCTAACCTATATCGGACGTACATGTATTTTCAAGTTTCGTAATTTCACCTTGTCGGCATATAGGTGCCATTTTTTTATTTTTTTTTAACAGATTTAGTTTCTAAACAACTGTTTAAAATAGCTTTAATTTTAACGATTTCAAACCAATTTAATATTTAGATTGGACAATATTTGTATATATACTCAGTTTTCCAATAAAAATAAATCTAGAATATATATTTGTAAAATTTGGATTTCTCTACAAAAACAAATAAATAAATATTGTAATATAATTTAAAATAGACAAAACGATTTTGAAATGCCTATTTATAGTGAAATTGTTGTTCCCGTAATGCTGCGCCATCGGTATTTCATTGACGGTACCTTACAAAACTTGTAGTAGCTCGAAAACCCAATTTTTTATATTTGCATTCGCAATAATGTGCAATAGTTTTATCTAAATTGCTGATGGATATTTGTCTTCCGATCCAAACTTGTAACTTTTTGTTCGCATAATATTTTAAAGAGCCCGTCCAACGATTTTGTTTTTAAATGTTTTTTTTTTGATATGACGTAAGAATTTTAAGTAAAATATCGTACACAGTTTTTTTCTGTACATATTACTCCAAATGTATTTATCAAATACCACTCTTTGTTTACACAAATTCTATCTTCTGATATATTCATATTTTAGTATTGTAGACGATGTTCCAATTTGTGTTTTGACTAAAATTAAATTATAGGCTGTCGTTCAATCTGTGTGAATTTAATCTTAAAACCGATTATGGTGCTTAGATGACACATTTCCTTGTAAAACTCAACAAAACCCCCTCTGTCGATTTACCCCACCCTCCCCTTTTAAACTTACATAAATTGAGGTGCAATGCCTGGATGATCAACCGCGTAATTTTGATATCAAATTTGCAATTTCAGTGACTTGGTAGTTTCAACTATACGCACCAACGACATAAAATATTGCACATGTAACTGAAAGTGACTGCTCATTAATAACCATAGAACGTTGTCGCACAATCAACATAGATAGATAGGTAATCCCAAAGTGTCTCCTGCGCACACATATTACGTGGGCACACACCTGCAATTAGCTTGATCTATGGCACGCTAATTAAAGGCATACAACTGTTTCATCAAATTTGCCGTCACACTGTCATAACATTTCCACTCGCGGAAATGCGAAGTTGCAGTCGTAATCCTCAATGATGTTGATGTTCGCCTGTAGTGAAGTAACCACTTCATTTGCCCCGATTCGAGATGAATTATAAAGACTTGTTCGCATTCTGTAAATAGCGATTGCAACTATATCTAAGTGAAAGTACGAGTGTACTTTAGTTGCCACCACCAGTTTGTAGAGCCGTAGTCGTCGCAGTGGTCTATCTAATCTCCGATTATGGACTTATTTTCCAAATCGTAATTAAAATCGATAGATCACGGAAGCCCAAAGGCCTCGAGTGGCCGCTGGAAAAGGAAAATTGATCTTGTGCCCCAGTGCCGCAGTCACCCGTTGAGGATCAGCTTTCGGGGCCAATAATTGGCAAATATATTACAGCTTTTGAGGTGATCTGTAAGGCAATATAGTTGTCCTCACGTTTTGCCTTAAAGCGAATAAATATGATTGTAAATAATTTAAGTTACATCACGGAATATTCTCTTAAGTTGTCTGAGCTGACGGTCTATTTAATACTTACTCGTTGTTTGAGTCAGCCTAAGCCCGTTACCAGGTGAGGTATGCTGTAAGTTGTATTTACCAGTTGCCATGTTAAAGATTCAATTCTTCACTTCTGGTGTCAAACTTGGTAAAGAAAGGGATCACGTAAACGATTCCAATTGAAAGCAACATAAAACGCCTTAAAAACGAACCAAAAACTGCAATAGAAATCCAAAAAAGAATAAAATATTGGGAAAACTATAACTTTTCCTAATGTTTTATTAGCATTAGCTTTTTGGACAGACTTGTTTTGTAAATAAAAATTGTTGCGTTCAAAAACGCGCCAAAAAAAAAATATGTGGTCGTCTGCCACCTTTCCACCTTCCGACCCATTCCTTTTTTTTACCATCCCGTCCGTATACTAAATACCGTATCCAACGATCTTGCTCGCCATGACCCTCGGGAAGATAGCAAAATCAGGTACCCCAACAGCCCAATTGGACGGGCAGGGACGGGCGGTCCTAAGAGAGAGAGAGAGAGCGAGGAGAGTTTTCTCAAAACACAGTACAGAAAGCATGACGGGTGGACAAAACAACCAAAACATAAGATACCAAAATGGCCAAAGGGAAACTTAACTACTAAAACACACTATTACACCTGTCTCGACGAAAACATAACATTGAGGACAAATCACGAGCGAGTCTCATACAAACACAACTGAGGCACATCATACAAAATACAAACACAAAGGCAAGAGAATCTAAATTGCCTACCACTGAAAATATGAGATGTCTACCCCAACGTCAGTGAAAACGGCTCAGCATCCAGTGGCTAAGGGCCCCAACATAAAGAAGTTATGTGTAAGAAATGGCACACTATAGGCTCATCCCCAACCCCTCAATCTGCGCAACCTCTGTCTCCAAGACTCTGCTTTCCATACATAGGAACAAGATCTTATGATCCCAGAGCATTGTAAGTTCCAATAGCTCGCCTGCTAAAGAAAAATCCTTTCCCTTTTGGACATAGGGTTAAAAGATAGAACCGCTAGGGGGAATAATGTCGCGAACGATTTTTACTCGAGCTGTAAATTGGCTAAGGTCTTTAACATTTTGGATATGAAAAGTTAAAGCAAAACATTTCATACACTGAATGCCATTGGGTTGAGAAGTATGTGTGAGTGCGTTCAGTGAAAAGCTTGAGATTGGGAAATATTCATAACACTCGGGCGAATTCGCCAAAGAACGTTAACAGTATGAATGAGAGCAAGAACGGGAGTCCGCAAGGTGAAAGGAAGGAGAAAAGCAGGCGAGGAAGGACGGCAATACAAGCGCCAGGACAGACAGTGAGTTACCTACCAGTACAGGTTTTGGGGACAAAGGAAGCCAGATAAGTACAGTGTTTTATGTGCATTATTTAGATATATCATTTATAGAATCGTGTTAGTTGGGATACATACATATCATAGAAATATCATTACGTTGACTTTCGTTTCGGTAAAATCCCAGAAAAGCGGGACACGCGACCCGTTCACACGACCGTCAGAAATTCGGGAAGTAGCGATAGTGTGCCATTTCATCGGCGGCCATCATTTTGTCTCACCACCCAACCAATTCGCTAAATAAAACGCCGTTTCTCCTCACGGAATTTTATAACGAAGTGAAAACCCATTCTTCTCATTTATTTTCTGAATTCTGCAAGTTCGTTTCGCAAATCCATCATCGGGAGGTTTTTCGGTAAGGTTTCACAATTCCTTCTAAGAAGATTGTGTGGCGCCCACTGTAATCGATTCAACGATTATATTCATCATCTCAAATAAGGTTAAGTACCCATTTCGTTTCAGCACACATAATTTTAATTTCATCGTCAAGTCTGAACCCATCCAGCTGAGCGGCCGAGGCGGTAGCGTTCAACCGGCTACCTGTTGCACTTTTCCCGCACCATATACCACCGGCGAATTGCATCGACGATTTGACATTTCTCTACTTATAGCCATTAGTGACTTTCAACCCATTGGCGCAGCGGCGGCTGAAACTTCTCCCGTGTTTTTTTCTTTTCTACGCGAAATTTAAAATCGGTTGTCTTAATCCCCGGAAAAGTGTAATAAAATTGTCCAAAGATGTAAGAACAAATAATTTTCATTGGCAAATATATCATTTTGAAATAACACACAGTAGGTTACCAAAAAGGATATTATAACGAAATAGAAATATAATTTAAAAAAAAAACCCAGATTTCCATCTTAACCCTAGAAGGCTAATGTTCGTCGATTCGACGACGTCGCATTCTTAATTTTCCTGTCTCTTTTCAACACGGGCACATAGTAACTTATGCTCAACAACAAACTCAGTCGCCGATGCCGGTTATGTCCGGCAGGTAAAAAGAGTATTTATATTTTTATTTATGTTTTTAAATGTAATATTGGAATTTGTGGTCAACGTCGAATTGACTTTTGCGGATTTTGCGCAAAGAAATATTAGTTCCATAATTTTTTTTTCTTATCACCTGTTATTATTAATTTTATATTGCCAAAGAAGGAATGTTTTTTTCCAGTTTTTTTAAATATTGTGAAGACATGTTCATTTTAGACTGAAAAATGCTGCGTTTTTTAAAAGACTGCTTAATAATAAAAAATGAAGAATATACTTAGTAAAATCAATTTTTTTATTTGGGAATACAATCTTAATGTTTGAGAAAAAAAAATAGAACCATATGTATTAAACAAAGCTTAAAAAAACATAGTACAGATCGTCGAATCGACGAAGGCGTAGTCAGCAACATTAGCCTACTAGGGTTAACAATATCTACCTTCCTTTTGGAGCTACCTCTATTTTTTCAATCACATAAAGAGTATTTTTTTAACTAAAAATACAGTCGCAACTGGTTAAAAAAATATTTTTTTGAAAGTTGGTTGTTGTAAAGCATTGTCCATTTCCATATTTCAATTTGTTATCATTTGCATATTTTTTGACACAAGCTTCTTCGTCGCATGATTCCTTATCATTTCTACATACTCCTACAACGGAAAAACTTTTTTTTCAATAGATTGCCAAGATACGCAATAAAAAAGTTCCTTAACTGCTGCATCCCATTGACTTAAGCAAATCAATGCAGGTTTGATAACTTGGTCTTTGAAAATCTAAACATCAAGATTCCCAGGTAACTCCAGGTCATAGTAATATTTTTAACAGGGAATGGTAAAAAAACGTAATCTTAGTTTGCAACAAGAGAAGCTTCAAGAAAGAATGCATTTTTAAAATATAAATCATTGACTTTGGATAAAAGAAACCACAATTACGGTTTCCTTAAATCAATAAAACGCCAAAAAAACTTCTCAACAACACTCGACAAAGACAGCTTTAAGATCATGATAGCAATAACCAGATGAGAGCATTTTAGTCACAGTACTTATTACCAATGCTGCCTACATAAATACCTGCTCTTAAATTTTGATCGTAAAAAGATGGTCTTTGGCGAAAAAGAAAACATTTGAATGTAAGTTTAGTAAAAAGGGGACAATGTTTTGTTTTATTTTACTAAAAGAATCAGAGAGCGATAAAAAGGAATGCCCTCTCAAAAAAAGGACGAATGGTCACAGTACCTATACCGGAATAAATTGATACAAATGCAGCTTTTAACTTTTACGTAGGTTTCATAAAAAAAGAAAATATATATTTTCTTGCACTGGCAGGAAAAATGTTTTTACAACCGGCGAAACTGAAATTTATTTATTCTTAATTTTATAACTTTGGGCTGCTTTATCTTTTGAAGTAAAACAGAATTCGAAAAAATAAACAATTCATACCTGAAATGGAGGGCTCACAGCTGAACCAAACCAAGCCATGAAATATAAAAAGTTGTGCGAAATTCTCCGCAAAGTTTAACTCTATTCAGTTCTGTTACAGGCCAAGTCAAAAAGTGTTTCGTTCCTAAGGTAACGGCAAGAAACCCAAGTCAATGGCACTCATTTTAATGGCAGTTCATTTACTCACCCTCAAAATATCTTGGAATCGTCTTTTTCTGACTTGGTTCGCTTCAGCTGTGAGCCCTCCAAATAAAAGGGTGCTGTTGATGTAGCCACGCACTCGTTTTTATTAAAACAGTTTACAAAAATTGTAAAAGTTCGATAAAACCTTTTCACAATAAATGTTCGTAGTTAGCTTGACACTACATTTTTTTTTAACGGATCATGAGTAATATGACAATCTCTAGAGTTTTCGAAATTTTCTGATAATAAATAAAATAAATAAATAAAAATAAAATCACTCCTAGGTAAAAGAGGAAGAAAGAAGTTCCTTGAATATGTTATAGAAGTTCCTAGGTAAAAGAGGAAGAAAGAAGTTCCTTGAATATGTTATAGAAGTTGGCATGTCAAGTCGATTTTTTTTCGATTATCGGTTGATTAGTGGACTAACAAATTATTTTTCACAATTAGATTTTAGATTTTCCAGGTTGGATCAACGACTACTTATCTGTGCGTAAACATATTTCCGAACACGATTTTAAGCAAAATGCCTTCACTTAATGTAATAAATTTATGCAGTTCGTAAACGTATAAATTAATTACCTACTCTAATTGAAATTGAAAAATTTAAAAAAAAAAAAAAAAAAAAAAAACCCCCTACCGCTTTCTCAAATTCTAATTTAAAAAGAAATTGCTCGAAGAATTTGCCAGTTAATGAGTTATTTATATTGAAACAAAAAGAGACGTATTCCACTAGGCAAACCCGCCCCAAAATAAGTATTCAAAGTTTGAAATTTGTCAGTTTAAGTGACTTTCTCGTGGTTGATTTCGCGAAAAATTGTGAGGCCTTGTGCTATTCTATCAGTGATACCAGAAGGTTGTGATGGAATACCCCAGATTGACGGTTAAAAAATTCCTTTTCGATGGACTTTATCACTTTTTGTTAGAATACCCTCTGTCTTTGATGTTCAGCGTATCGCCGAGTGTCATATATACCAGTATCAGTTCAGTATCTGGAGTGATTGAGTGTCCTTTTAATTCTTAACACGAAGCAACTCTGTAGATAACTTGCGGCCTGCAGCGTGACTTAATATTTGCTTTCAGTTGGCAGTCTAATTATTCGATTATTTTTAAAAAGTACCTACCATAAAGTATTTATGATCAAGACTATTAGTTCAATTATTTCCATTATTAAAAGCAATTATGCATGTAGACATGAAGTGGCATTTCATATTCCAGGAGATACTTTTAGCTGGAATATCGTAAAGAGGCATTGAGGTTAGTCTTGACTTTCCAAAATCTGCCTGAAGGTTGACTTTTCGGCCAGATTCAATGAACTCCTACACAAATCTCCACTGACAATTGAATTGACAGTCCAAAGACTGTTTTTTTATCGTTTGACGTCCGAAGAAGTGTAATTCGCTTAGTTTCGGAAAACAAATTCATTACTCACTTGCATCGATTGTGGGGTATTTATTTTAACACCCAACGGCGTGCCTTTCAACAGCTTTGGAACATTATGTATTTCTTCGACCTTAAACATGCCGATAAAATCATTCAACCGGATCTGGTAGTATACGAACAAAGTGAATCATCGTGTGCAAATTAAATTCCCACATCTTCGAGCTATATCGTTTGCTATGCCCATAACAGCAGTCTAATGTAGACATAAATAAAAACCCAACCCGAAAGAGCTGTTCTAGTCCAGCAGTGTCTTTTGCTTTTCAAAGCCTTGCATCTGCTGCATACGTGCGTTTCAGTGTTTGGGTTTATAGTTGTAACTTTTTTACTCTAAAATAGCCTGAGCTAGTTCTGCCAGAACCGTGGGAGAAATATGAAATTATTATCATAAATTATTATGCGATTGGTTTTATTTTTTTAACTGGCTATGCGTACAGATATAATGCAGTTTAAGTTTAACAATTTGTCAATAGAGACATTTGATCGGAATATGCAATTAAAAACAGAAGAAGTGAGTCAATGTCAGTGTGTACATTTTTTTACAAAACGTCCCATTGAAGCAAAAACGGCAATTATAGATTACGAGCACGATTGCTGTACGATCTTGAATGCAAATATTTCTTCGTCGATAAGAAATGTGTAATTAGTAATTACCATGTAATTTTCACCTCAATAAGAGGTTAATTGCGGTGGTCTGACGTACATATACCAAGGTATCAAAAGTACCTGCTCACAGAATGAATACCGCAGCGTTTAAGAGGGATACTGTTTAGCAATGTTCTTTGCTTTTTCCAATAAATCCTATTTTATACATCTGACAGCTTTTCTTTTCTAACGAACCCAGCCTCAGTTCTCAGATCCTGCTTATAGCTGATTTTTATGAACCCTAAACGCCAGTGCCTCCCTCGCAATCAAAGTTGCATCAGAAGGGGGATAAAAACCTAGCTTTTTTAACTAAATTGGTAAAAAATGGCCTCAAAGTCGGCAAATAAATACAACCGATGAAAATGCAAACACATACTGCTCTTTGAAACCATCTTGGGCGAGTTCATAATTGCAACATCGATGCACATGCCATGCAAAAAATATTGATTTAATGCAATTATGAACTGAAATACTGCTGCAAGTTTGCTGTACTTCTGCGTTTCCAAAAAAATAGTTCATATTTGTAGTAGCCAGTAAAAAAATAAAACATAAATAATATATTTTAACTTTTTAATAAAATAAAACCTTCATTTATTTTGGATGAATCTATTAAATTTTCATTTATTAAAATTATATAGTTTTCCCCCAACCTCCTGCAGCTCGGCAACAAAACCAAATTCAATGCAGAGTTGATCGCAATTTGACTGTCATTTTGTTTATAGGAACGCAGATGACAACTGCCGTCATGGAAAGATAATGCATTTTTTTTTACATTAATGAACGCAAGAATTGAAGTTCTACCGCATTTTTACTTTTATGAACTCAGTTTTTACACAGTCCTTAAATAAATTTAGATGAAATGAAAGTTTTTAAATTTAACAGAAGCAAGGTTTTGATGTATACAGTAGAAGCTCGATATAGTGAACTAATAAAAATCACGTCTGTTTACCAAAGCTGTGAAGTAAACATAAACAACATATATCGAGATGTTCATAGTTCACAATTTAGAGCAGTCTGTGTAATAGATTGGTGGTTCACTATACCGAGTGTCTACTGTATATAAAACTGAAAAGCACATTTTTATATCCGCAAATGCCTTAGGAACTATTGCGCCGATTTACAAATTTCTCTTTTTAAAATGAATACAATAAATTTGTGTAGGTTTCAGGTTATTTTTTATTTATTATTTACAGCATTTTTGTTTTTTGCTTATTTAAATGCCTAGCAAAGCGGGCGGGGGTCCGCAAGTAACATATATAGTCGCTTGAATTATGATCTGTAAATTGCTTGACCCGTAAATGGAAGTGTCTATCCAATCAACTCCAATCTATTTATATCTATTCCCCTACACTGTCAAGTTTCTCCACCCGACAATGTACTCGATGTTTAACAATTCTCTCGTCTCGAATACTTCACTGGCATCATCGTTATATCCGGCACACCATCTTGATTGCCAAATCGTTTCGACCGCAAATGGTAGGTGGCACTGAATTAAAATATATCTGCACAAACTGAGATCACAGTTAAATATCTGCATTAGCCACTCTGTTCCATAAAAGGCAATTAAAAGCGCGCACGTTCAATGTGCAACGGTTTGTCTCTCACGTCACCATGACCTTAAAAATGCTTTTATTAGCTCATTCCGCCAGCCCATTAGTATCTATGCAAAGCAAATGATTGAACTTGTCATCAAAACCGATACACTGGGTGCATATCTCTCTGGCTAAAAGTTTTTTGATGAAATACTTAATCAAAGCACAATGAGCTAGCCATTACTCTGAGTAATTTATTGACAAATAAAGTGCATATACCAATCAAGAAGGTCGGACAATCCATTCTGTGGTACCCAACATTTATCGGCGCTGGATTATAATGCATGTCGGCCCACAACGCCCATTTCATCAGATTGAATTGGGCATGCACAGCTTAATGTTTGTATCTGCTATCTGCATTCTGGCAATCGATGGGAAAAATCAGTCGAGCAGAAAACTTATATGTTGGATAATTTTCTTGTGTTCGACCAGGCATAGAAATCACTTGAGGCGGCGGCGTTCAGTCTAATAAATGACAGAAAACTCCTTTGCACCTAATTAATATCAATTAGATCAAAAATGGCGTTATCTTATTTTGTATCAGTCAATGATTGACAGCATTTGCGTTTGTTGGTAGATGCCTATATTAATTTTACAAATTAAAATTGACAACTCGAATATAACTAAATTACTAGGTCACTAAACAATGTTCTATTGATAAAAATCAATTGGAAGATATATACCGCTTTTAAAGGACTAACGAGTAACATACACATAAAGCCGAAACACTGTAGAAAGGGAAACGCCAACAGGCTAGTTATGATTGAGATTTACGGTTTTTAGACAAACATGAAACATAACTTTGGTTGCAAGGTGCTCAGTGGTGGCTGGTGGGTATATTAATAAATTTTTAAGCTATATTTGTATTTGTTTGATTAGTTAAGTTATGAACAAGACAAGAGAAAATGAAAGCAATTGGAAGAGATTGTTTTACAAAACTGCATAATTTTTCCTTATACCCTATTCACACCGAGCCGAAAACTATGGATTTTATCGAAAATACTCGAAAACTTAATCGAAAACAGAAGTTTTTCCATATATATCTCCGTTTTCGAAACTAGTTGTTTAAAGTAGTTTTCCACAAAATAGCAACGAAAAGGATATGAAACAAACACACCTTTTGCAATATTCAGCAAATTCAGCAGAACAGCTGCCCGAACAGATGTCACAACTCACAACTTAAAATCTTTTTACACACTTGATCGGCAAATATTATTTTTAAATGCTCTGAATTCATTTTATTTGTTGATTAAGGCGATCGAAAATAAATGAAAATAGTTTACACAGAAGTCGGTTATATTAGTTGGTGTTCGGTGTGAGTGCATTGGCGGGTGTTGGACGAAAACCCATTTTTCGGCTTGGTCTAAATTTCGTTTTTATAAGGGGGTGATGAAAACCTATCAGCATTTTAATAAGAAAATCCAATATTTTCTGATACCAGCCGATTTGATTTCAGTGGCTCAAACAGCGAATTGCACACAATTTTGCCGACATTAATGCAATGCACAATGCAAATAGAAAAGAAGTTTGTTTCCCTGAGAGAAAAGTTGAAGAGAAGAAAAAGATTAAGGACGCCCGCTAAGCAGCGTTAACTTAGAATTTTTTCGGAAGTGTCCAAAAAGGGTCCCGTATGAAATTAAAGAATAACAGCAGTATCGAAACAGTATCCAAATGTTTTTTCATTTAAAAAAAAATCATAACACAAACTATACGTACATTATCTACATACATTACGTCATACAGAATATTAATCCAAACAAAAAAAAAAAAAAAAAAATAATTGGCGCAACAGGTCCGTATGGACCCAAGCCTAGCTTCTCACAACCATTCGTCTTGTGTGAGTTTTTTATTTTTGGGACGAATGGAAGGGATCTACAATTTTATGCCGAGTCCAAACGGCCAATTGAGAAGCTCTTTCATGACAGTTATACTCTCGGATGTTTGTCAGACGTTCGCGAGAGGTGGCGCAGCGAAAAAAACCTTAAGTTGGAATTTGGGTTTTTCTCGGGATTCGAACCTGGGACCCCTCGCTTAGTAGTCCAACACACTAACCACTAAGCCACTGCGCCACATTACAAACAAAACAAAAGTAAAAAAGAAACTTCAATTTTAAAATGAGACCTAAACTTCCGGACTAAATCGGAGACACAGGGAGCTAACTTTCTGTTCTGTCTATATGAATGTGAAAGCAAGATTTATGTCGATAGTCGATGGCTGTGTAAGGAGACCATACAATGTTTTGCGCCTTGTAAATAACCAAATTCTTAAAAAGGGCCCATAGGCGTTAAAAGTGTCCTAAAATTTTCGTAAAGGGGTCAGATTTGGACTATTTTGGAAAGACGGGTCCTGGGGTCCCAAAGGTTACCCTGACTCCGCTAAGTATCTGGAGCTGGAGCAAGTGTGATAGGTAGTTACTAGCGAAAAAGAAACAAAAGGAGTTATTTATTTTTATTTTCATTATTTAAAAAAAAAATTACTAGTTTAAAAAAACGAGAAAAAGGAGACATTTTATAACGGACAACAACTTTAACAAGCATTAAAATACTATTATTTTCAGCTGCTGATTTAAAAAAATAAAACTACTTAATAAATATTTTTAAAAATTTGACGCAACAAAATCCTTGAATGTATGTATTCAACAGCTGTAAAAATTTGTTCACAATCACTTCAAATGAATGTGTTCAAAATGTTCAGTTCAAAGAGAACGTATATTGTGAATTTTGTGAAACAACATTTTGAGACGTGCAAAACTAGTTCCAGCACCACAAATAATATCGCACAATTTTGTGGTGGTTGCTTTATCAGCAAAGTTTAGGATGAATTTTGAGCTATTATATTCAACCAGAATGCGCCGATAAACTAAACTTTCTTTTATGAAATTTTTCATTTGGATTCTCTTTTGAATTAAAATTGGCCTTTTTTGAAAGCATAACTAGAAAACATAGGTACATTATTATTATTTTATACCTACAACACTAGCAGCGGACTCCATATATATAAAATTGAAAAGAAATAAAAAACTAAGTAAGACAACAACTTATTAAAAACAACCTCCACATTAGAAGAATCAACTGATGAAAGAGTTCTTACATATTAATATGGTAATACGATCATGTATATAATATTGTAAGCAACCTGTGTGAGACGGATATAATTGTAAGTCCGTTTTTATTTAAGTTCCTCTAATTTAGTTCGGAATTGACTTTTTTTGAATAACCTACTTATAATAATAACCAATTTCAGTTTCGATTTCGACTTTAAATGTACGGAAGATCACGATTACGAAACTTGTATGGAAATTGTGATTCAATTCAAAATCGAAATTTATTTAAATAAATTGGTAATTGTTACGGCGCAATATATTTTTCTTGTTAAATACGAAAAAAAAAATAAAAAAAAACTTAACAATCGTATTTCAAACATCTGAATGGTTGCGTACAAAAATGTATGACTTGCACGAAATATACAGGGTGGCGCATAATTAACTTTATGGTTTATTTAAAGAAAAACTCTTTTCTTTCTAAATTTATTTAACTTATTGGTGTTTATTAAAACTTAGATTATTGTTTGGAAATATGTTCACATTATGTTCTGAAGATAATATATCTCTCAAATGGCGCCCATTGTCTGCTTCGACCTGACGGGCTCTTTTCAGAGCATTATTCATCACTTTTCTTGGAATTTCAGGCTCTAGCGCCGTCGCTTCTTCTCGGATATTGGTCTTGATCTGTTAAATGGCTGTAATGCCAACAAGCCAAGAACCAGGCAACATATTTTTAGGTAGACCCCAAGAAAAAAGTTGATTTAAAATCGCAAAACACGATATTTTTCGAACTGAACTTGTTGAATGCGTATTTGTGGATCATTTTCTGTTCTTTGAACTCGCGATCGAATTGAATCTTATATTGAAACAGGTGTAATCGCTGTAAAATTCTTGGCAAAGACCACCTAAAGATCATCATCAACCGAGATCGTAAGCTGGTTGAAGTTTGGGGTTTTTATCTTAGTACTTGCTCCACCCGTGCAATGGTTCACATTACTTCGAACTGCATTATGTCTTGCAGCACGCTGAACATCAAAGACAGAGGGCAGCACTCTATTGCTGAAATCGCTGTTGGAGAATTATGGGCGCATTTCGAACATGAACGATATTTTGATATATGATCTTTCCGCGATACTAATAATCATTTTTAGTGTCCAGGCAAACTTTTTCGAACCCACAATGGTGAAATTTTCCATACAAAATTACATCTTCTGACCTACAAAATATGTAATGCGGAGTTTAAAAATGATTATTAGTAATGCCCTTTGTGTGTCTACATATTGAATGTCGACTTTTAAAATAACAAACATCTTTGGGTTCTTTATTCTGCATTCAGTCTTTTCATAATAAATTTTCCAAGTTTTTCAAAGTGAATTTTAAAAAAAATTATGGAACAATTAAATCCTAACGCTTCTTATGCGCCACCCTGTGTAACCCAAAAACCGTTTGAACTTTATATGTTACGATACATTCGGCTGACAATAACTTTCCAAATCCAAACCGCAAAAAAATACATAAATCGGTCAGTTATTTTTTTTTTCATTTTAAGTTTTATTGGTAACACATCATTTTCATTAAAAAAAAAATAAATAAAGGGTCCTAGCACATCCATGCGATTTTGTCAACAGGAAGCAGGACTTAAATAATAGACAAATCTTTTGTACAAGCATTTGTGACAGGCGCGTTTCTGTGTTCATATCGTGAATAAAACAGTGCCAATCGTTTTCGTCCTAGCAAGTAAGGAGTAACATACAATAAATAATTATATAAATAATAAGGCTGACTCAAGTAGGCACCTCGAACGGTCTGAATGTTGGGCGGTGGTTTTATGCAGTTTGAAATCATATAGAACAAATGACTCAACTTATTGGAATACTTTTCGATTCTCTCTAAGAACAGTGGTGGTGTATACTGTGCACAGTTGTGGCTCAAACTTTTTCCGTTGCCAACTCCTGGGTCTTAGCTATCTGGAATAGCCAACCTCATTTCGAAAGGGCCATCCGTACCGGCATTGTTGTAATTTTAATTTCCTTAGGCTCTGCACTTCAACGCTATCTCGGATTACAAGCTTGCTACAATATTTTATGTCTATGCATATATTCTTAGAAATAAACAAAATGATGAAGAAATAAATAGCAAAATTGAAACATCATTCAAAAGAAACTCTCTTAACTAACATTAGAAGAAGAATATAACAAAACTTAGTTTTTTCGTTTGTATTCGTTTGGAATGTGTCTCGCGTACATGGGTGCCATGTGCTGATGATTGTCCTTCTTGATCATAAATTGCACAATCCTAGCAGCGGCAGCATTCTGCTCATCGTCAGCCTTTGGAAAGACTACTGGACCCTCTGAATCGGGTTTCTTGACCGCTTTTGGCTTTCGTTGAAAATAGTTGGCATAGTCGTTGTTTGGACGATATCCTTTGTTATTATATTGCTTGGGAAAAGTCGAGTAATGTTTTAGGCCTGGCGTTGTGAGAACTCCCTTCTTGATGCCATTGTGGCCATTTTTGTGGCCATTTCCATATGGACTCCGCACAGCCACCGGTTTTGAAGATATGTAATCCGTATGTAGACCCGGCGACTTGAGATGTGGGTCAGGATAATTATTTTGGTTCATCGGCAAATGCTCCTCAAGCGCGAGATTTTCACTTGCATATGATTGTTGGTTGGTTTGAAAACGCTGTTTGGGCATTGCCTCTTCAGCTAGTACAGTCATCGCCTTCCAGTCGTTCTCGTCAGTGTCATACGGTACTGGCTTTGGTTGGAATCCGTATTCGTTTTCCATCCTCGGAAGGTATTCCTCCCGAGCTGCTTTTAATCTTTCGTTCATATTTGGTACCGCCATTTCCATTGAGACCTGCTTTATCCTAGCATGAGGACGTAGTTCGATTAGGCTTGGAATTTTCGGATGTGAGTGCGTTAAGTCTTCGACCTGTTTTTTGACTGGTTTCAAATCTGAGCTGAGTACTATGTGCTCCTGGTCCTTGCTGTAATGATTGATTTTCGACTGAGAGGAGTCGTCATTCTGTCCCACCTCAGAGTGCGGCGAATCAGTTATCGGATGGGAATTGGCTCCGACTGTCTTCACAACGGCATTGAATCCATTCTTACTGTCGGCTGTGTAGTGTACGGTTCGTATTGATCCATCGGGCTCCAAAACGCTGTACTGACCTTTTATTGTATCACCTTCCCGGGACTCCCATTGTGATTTGACATCACCTGTGTGAAGGTCCTTTACTCCGTAGCTAAATGCGTACCCGGGATGTTCCTAAAAATAAAAGAAAGACATATTTTAGTTTTGTGCTAAGCTGGAGTATATTTTCTGAAATAGAGGACTCTGAAGGGACTAATTTTGCCGCCGATTAAATGCACCTCGACATCAGTGCTGCCAGGCGCTTTAAGTGAAATTCCCCATCACACCCTTGCAAATTCACCCTTTTCCCCATTCTTCATGGTGGCATTCTCTTTCTTCAAATTTTGTACTGGCATTCCCTACAAAAAGGGAAATTCCCCACGAACTGATAACACTGCATAGAGAGAACATTCAAGAAGAAATTCGATTACCACTTCCTTATCCTTATGCGTGATTAACTCATTCGAACCCATCTACTGTATTGTGAAGCACATACTCAGAATCAGAGTAATCAATGCCTCATTTGGATATAGCTCTATTTAAATGCAAGGACAATGGGAAATCCTTTGGGACGTGTTCTCTCTCCTCTGTTCTGAAATCATGATTAGGGTTCGCTATATTTGATTTTAGGGTCTCGCTTTTACATGCAACTTTCATTTCAACTTTGCGCCGAGACTCTAGAGCCATTCATAAATATTTGGGATCATTTGCAGACGGCAAGTTATTTATGGTTGTTTTTATTTAAAATCGAGGTGGACCGATTTAAGGGTTTTGGCCATTCATTGATCCTTTCTTATAATATTACAAAAATATAGTAGTGGCTTTACAAGACGCTTCTCATTATTTCAGACTTCGCGGAAGCATGAACAGGGATCCCAGATTAACAAAAAAAATCCCCCTTTTTTAACACCAGAACGATATTTTTTCCCCTTTTTCAAAAATAAAAATCCCTTTTTTCTACCCTATTTGCATTACGAGTTTTGTTGAAGGAGTTCTGTGAGCTACACGGGACACGGCAATATTGACCGGGTTCTGAGAATGTGAATCATTCGTCTGATATTTCTAGATCGAATGGATCGATCCAAATGGGCATGGCACTCCCCTTGGGAAAGACACTTTAAATAACGTGTCGTCTACAATTGGATGCAGTTAGCTAAAAAACAGTGATAACTGAAGAGGCTAATCGGTTGCGGATCAGTTCGCAGCTCTACCCTGGACTGTAGAGAGACCTCACCTAAGTCAAGTTTAAGTAAGCTTACGAGTATTTCGTGTTATGTGTACATAGCACGTTCAACATCCAACAAAGCAATTGAAACACCTCCTATTTGAGATATATAGTACAGGAATGTTATTGAGGGAAAAACAAAAGCAATTCGTAAATAAATAATATACTTTGGTTGGAACCCTGGGTAATTCATCAGACTTCTAAAGCAATATAATATATTATTTTTTTTAATAAAACCTTCATTTTCGTTTAACTATCCATATAGCTTTAAAATATTTCTACAGGGTGGTGCAAAATAAATCATCCAATTTTGTTTTTGAATTACCTTTTTACTAAATAAGATTTCGAATGATGGAAGTCTTTATTTGGACATTTACAATTTTTTTCTGTTAAGTGGAAAAGAAGATATCCGTCAAGTGGTTGCCGCCAGTGTTGATACATATTTTCCGCTGATAAATTAATGTTCGCATTCCTGTCGAATATTCTTCTTAAGGGCTGCGATTTTCTGAGGTTTTTTGGCATAGACCCGTGACTTCAAGTATATAGCCCCAAAGACAGAAATCTGGTTTAATCGGCCGATCTTGCTGATCATGCTAAAACGGAATATTACGAGACCAGGAAACGCTTTCTTCACAATATCCAGTGTGGCTCGTGCTGTGTGTGTGGATGCACCGTTTTGTTGAACCACATGTTCACCAACCCCGCTCATCAAATGACGGCCGTTAGAAGTCGTTTATCATGGCCCTGTAGCGTTCCCCAGTAACAGTGACCGTATTACCGATGGCGTCCTCAAAAAAATACGGCCCAATCACTCCTTCCGCGTGAACGCCGCACCACACAGTGGCTTTGAGTGGATGTAATGGCTCTTCGTGCATCACACGCGGATTTTCAGTGCCCCAAAAACGAAGATTTTGCTTGTTGATGTGACCGCTTATGTTCAAGTGCGCATCGTCGCTCAAATGAATTTTTGTGCAAAAATATATCCGAAAAATTCCTTACATTTAAGGTTATTTTTAACAAAGTTTTAGAAGTTTGCGCACCCATTGTTCGCAAAAAAGTAAATTCTCACCCTGCTTGGTATAATATTAGATTATTAAAATTAAAAAATGCTAAGAATACCGCTCATAAAAACTTTAAGCAATCTAATTCTTTGAATGACTATGCTACTTTTTCCCGCCTAAGAAAAGAGTTTATTTTTTTGTCGAAATTCCTTTATAGACATTACATTAACTCGGTGGAAAGTAACCTTATATATTGTCCTACAACTTTTTTGAAATTTGTTAACACCAAACGAAAAAGTACTGGATTCCCAGCAGTGATGAATTTTAATAGCAAACAAACCAGTGACCCCAAAAATATTGCTGATATGTTTGCTGAATATTTTCAAAGTATTAACAATTCCACATCTTCAACTTCTATTGATTTTAACTATATTCGTTCGCTCCCATCTGTTTTTGATTGCTCGTTATACACGTTAAACGTCAGTGATGTTCAGGCTGTCTTAAATAGCTTAAAACCACGAAGAAAGCCAGATATTTTGGTATTTTACCCCATTGTTTTACTTTTTTGTTCTAGCTCACTCTGTTTTCCGTTGTTAGAATTTTTTAACGAATCCCTTGCTAAGGGAAGGGAAATGGAAATTATCTACCATCTTTCCTATATATAAGTCAGGTACTAGGCATCTTGTTTCTAACTACAGACCAATTTCTAAACTCTCGGTTATTCCGAATATGTTGGATAACCTTGTAAAAGATAGACTTGCTTTTACAATCAGTAAATATCAACATGGTTTTTGGAAAGTCAGATCTGCTGTTTCAAACTTAGTGGAATTCACAAATTTTTGTATAGCGTCTTTAGAAAGCCATAAACAAGTTCATGTGATTTACACTGACTTTGTGAAAGCTTTCAGTAGAGTTACTCTAATGATTCTCTTAGAAAAATTAGGAGCATATGGTTTTATGGTCCTTTACTTCAATGGTTTAATTCCTATTTGCATGGCAGGACACAATATGTCGTAATTGGGGACTATTTTTCTAAGGAAATACTAGTTACTTCCGGTGTCCCTGAAGGAAGCCGTATAGGTCCGCTGTTATTTTTACTTTTTATTAATGATCTACCGGACTTAATAAAAAACTGCCCTGCTTATGTATGCAGATGAAATAAAGTTCTTTAAGAGAATAGTAACAATAAACGACTGTTTACTTCTACAAAAAGACTTGGACGCTTTCTCTGAGTGGTGCTATTCAAACGATTTAATGCTAAATATCGACAAATTTGCTTGTATTAGCTTTAATAGAACTTTTCATTCTATTTTTCCACAATACTCTTTAAATGGTGATAGAATAAAAGCGGTTGATGACTTTAAGGATCTTGGTGTAATTTTTGATGTCAAGTTAAGTGTTCACTTACACTTTTACTATGTAGTTTCCAGGGCGAATTTCCTATTAGGGTTCATTAAAAGGAATGCTGCAGATTTCAAAGATCCTTATCTTCTTAAGGTATTACTTTGCAGTATCGTGCGCCCTGTTTTGGATATGGTTCTTAACGTTCAAAATGCCTTTTACTTGGATTCCAAACTCTTGAATCGAGGCGAAAAATGTATAATGTTTTGTTTATTCGTGATATCTTATCTGGAAGTTGTAGTCTTCGTGCGACTAATAAATACACAAAAACACTACCGAATTTAGTTTAATCTTTATTCATTATAAAAACCATCCAATTGCGGGACAATGAGCGTTTTTATTAAACAATCCAATCGCGGGACAATTACGACCATCTTGGTCTCTGGTTCGCTTAATTCTACTTCCTTCCAGAAGGAAAAATTACAATGTGCCTTTTGGCACACTAGCGCTCGTGGCGCACTAGATAACTATTTGGCCAGGGGTGTTACATGGCCGATAATGTAGTGCTACAGAAGTATTGATTGTGAGAATCTATTTATGTGTTTGAATTTGTATGCGCCTTCTAGATCTCTGAGTTCAATACCACTTTTATTTGAAAGTAGTCACACTACATTGTATGTTCAACGTGAGCCTATGGCAATTTGTATTAAATTGTTTAATCTGTTCTATTACGAGTTGGATATATTTTTGCCTAGAAATTTCTTTAAGGATAGATTAATTTTGCTTATCACCAATGATATTCATATTTAACTTATTTTTATATAACTTATTGTATTGTTTTTCGAAATCTGTGGACTATAAATCGAAGATTGAATAAATGAAATGAAATGAAATGAAATGAAATGAAATGAAATGAAATGAAAAGAGATAAAATGAAATGAAATGAAATGAAATGAAATGAAATGTAATGAAATGAAATGTAATGAAATGATAATTCGAAATTCCCGCTGATTATTGGGCAAAAACAAATTGACACAGTTATTTTCGCTCTTGCGGAGTATAGCGCTCCATAGCTTGTCTGTTTTATACTGCACTTTACAAATGTCAAATGTGATTGACGTATGACGCCATTTGCTAAAATTTTCACATCTTCACCGCTACTTTGCAAAATAAAAATTGCAATAACGTTTAGTTGGGTAAAAGTATTTTCACGATTTCCCCATTTTGTTTGCTCGAATGCCCTGTCTCTTTTTTGTTAGTCCTGATAAGAAGCCTTTTCCAAGTTGTGTGTTCTTCGACTGACAGCGATCCTATCTAGTTGAAGAGTGAATATTTCTCATTCTTCAAACCAGGCTATGTAAGATGTTGTAAAATTTTGTTTAAACTGCTTTGGTCTGTGACTCAAGTTTATATTTTCGTTGGAAGGGGCATGGCTTTAACTCATAAAAACGGATCATATTCGCCCCATATTCAAAGGAAGGAGTTATCGCCAGAGAGTGAAAGGAACTTTTTTGTGCGTACACGCATGTGCACCGTACTGTAGTTTTACATCTATTACTATCCATATGCAACCCCAAATGGTAGGTTATTGTACGACAACGACAACCTGACTTCGGTACCTACCCGAAACGACACAACTACGCACAGTAATGCGACGACCCATTAGCTATGTATCATTGAATGGCTCTGGAACTAGTTTCATGGAAATTTTTCCATCACCATTCGTTAATAACATGCGTTGCGTATGGCCCCTGTATGACCGCACCGCTCCGCAATGTACGTAGGTGTGGGCTCAGGCTCACGCTCAAAGCTGGGCTTGCCAAATTGGGAACTGTACACAGCGATCTACCTCAGAATGCTATCAGATTTATTGACGCGGCGGTTCCACTAAGAAACGTTCGCATAAAAGTACTGCATTTGGTGTCAAGCTTTCAATTGCCGATTCCAGCCACTTTAGCATGTGTTTTATTATCGAGACTTCCAGCTTTATTTATGGTCCAGAGACATTCGATAGTCGCTTTATCTTTCCTTTTTTTTTGGCTTATCGCAGGGTACGATCTATCAGAATGCCCGCTGCGAATCGATCTGAATGATATCGATTCACTCACTTGGGCCGACAATGTTTGTGGCAATATTGCTCTGCAGGATATTACATAAGCTGCCCAAAGCGTTGCTGTGCGAGCTTGGACATATTTTCTCGACACATATATTTCGGCGCATGAAAATGCATGTTTACAGGTAGTGCTATATCTGGGAGCGTGTCAGCGCCACTCAGCATGCCCTCAATATCCCTGTTTGGCATTTCATGTATGTAATGCGATGTTTTGCCTCAAAATTGAAAAAAAAAAACACAAAAAAAACAAATGCAGGGTTATAATAATTCGAACATTTACATATTTGGTGTAGGTGATATGAAATCTGGGTCCAAACCGACAAGCTATAGTTTCGATCTCGATATCTTGCCCAAGTTGTACACACTCGGCAGACAACCAACTTGGTAGTGGCTACTATTCACTTGTGCGTGTCAGATAAGGTGAGTTGCCTGTGAGTGTGTAACTTGATGGGATTGTAAGTCATTCATTAGCTCATGATGTATTTCCTGAACAAATAAATAATTGTCTTCCGGATCTCTAAAAAGAAGTCGAAGTAGTAAAGAAGCGGGTTTCTTACTATTTTTTATTATGAGCCAATAACTCGGCAAGTGAACAAAATATTCGCTTACGATATTCTCTCTGAAGCTGACCTTATATTAGATTTTTCTTATTTTTCTTGTAAAATCTAGTTTTTGACGTATAAACCAGAATTTTTAAAGTGTTTTCGGATTTGAATACTCGCTGTTCGGGAAGTAGTGAACCTTGTAGATTTGTCCCCCTTGCTGGTATATGTAAGGTTAGGTCGCACAAACACAAATGTCAGATGACCTTTATAGCCAAATATTAAAATGTTATTCGCTTCAATGAAGAAAGCACAAATCATCACAGTCGGGTTATTTAAAGGGGAAAACTCGAGTCATATATTCAAATTATGTCTGTCCTTCAGATTCTAGTAGCAATTTATAGTTGGAGCTGTGAGATTAATAATGAACGTATTTTTGTTTGGCAAATACGTTTTTCCTTTTTCAGTTCTTTTCCCTGGATCGCTCTCCGGAAAAAGAAGTCCTCCGGTTAATCAGGACTCAGTGAAAACGAAACGCTTCGTAAAAGAGAACAACGAGTTACGAGCTAAACTCAATGAAATGGAGCGACTCTTCTATGAGCTTAAGAAGGAAGTAGATTCTCTGCGAAAAGAAAACGAGGATCTCAAAAACCTTCATGTACCGAAAGATCTCGAGACAACGTCGTCGTCGAACTGTCCAGCAACGGAATATTTCACGGACGAAGAAGAACTTGCCCGCGAAACCAATCCAGCCGTTAAGAAACGACCTAGCAAAAAGCGTAAGGCTGTAACCTCACCCGAAGTCTTACAGGAAAAATATAAGGCCACTGAACCAACAAACAAGACAAAAACTGAAGCGAAACCTCGCCCTCCACCCGCAATAAATGTCGTCGGGATAGAGGACTACGGAAAACTTCGTAACCTTCTCAAAAATACGCTGAAGACGAAGTACAATATAATCTCACGCCGAAACAACGTGTGGAAAATCAACGTAGAGGATTCTGATTCTTACCGAGTACTGGCTCTTAAATTAAACACAGAGAATATCCAATGGTTTACTTATGAAAATAAGTACGAAAAACCGATGCGAGTCATAGCTAGGGGACTCAACCCGACCTGCATAAAAGAAGATGTTATGGAAGACGTGCAAACACAAGGCCTAAAAATTATTGACGCCGTGAATATTATCAAGAAGGAAAAGCAATGCACGGAAGGAGACAAAGATCTCGTAATCAAACGCGGCCTTCCACTGTTTATGCTGACCTTTGATAGGAGCGAGAATGTGGAGGATATCTTCAAAATCAAAACAATCCTAAATATAAAGGTTAAAATTGAGCCAATGCGTAAGGGAAGGAGAATGGTACCTCAGTGCAAACGTTGCCAAGGTTTTAACCACACAAAGGCATATTGCCAGAAAGAACCAAGCAGTTGCCAGCGGTCTGCGCAAATTGTACGAAAAACCACCCAGCGAATTATAGAGGTTGCGAAATTGCGAAAGAACTACAAAAAAGACGCGGCTCTCAAGAAACCGGTACACCCAGACCCTAGATTAAAATATCATAAAACCGATAATCCGAAAACCGCTACGGCAGTCAAAAGGACGAAACCGATACAGGAAAATAAAAAAATTGTACAACAGAACGTCGCTGGACCAAGTACAAAGGAAAATCCGGTGTGGCCGATGCGAGTACATATGCGCAAGTCGCGATACATGGAGACCAGTTAAGATCAGATACAATGGATCCGATCCGCCAATTATTAACTGTTATATTAGAAAAACTTGAGCAGCAAAGCAAGATTAATCAAGTTATATTTGACAAATTGAGCAAACCCGAATTCAAACCTCGCAAGCCTAATAACAAAACATGAATATGATAGAGTTTCTTAAAATACTGACATGGAACGCAAACGGCCTCCCGAACAAAATTAACGAACTAGAAATATTTCTACGGAAAAACAATATTGATATATGCTTGATATCGGAAACCCACTTAAAAAAGGGACATGGACCCAAAATAAAAGGTTACAGAGATTATCACGCGCATCATCCCTCGGAAAATGCCAAAGGCGGATCCTCTCTTTACATCAAAGATTGTATTAAGCACTCAACAGACATAAAAATAGAACTTGATTCTATGCAAATAAGTTCAGTCTCCGTTGAAGTAAACCATTTAGAGTATCTTATCAGATCCTGTTATTTCCCCCCTGGATATAGACTGACAGACGACGACCTTGACCACCTCTTTGACTCATCCGGGTCTAATTTTATTATCGGTGGGGACTTTAATGCGAAACACACTTTTTGGGGTTCAAGATGCAACTCAACGAAAGGCAGACTACTGTACAAAGCCAGTATGAAGCGTAGTGTGGATTTGCCAACTGACAAAAATAAAATACCTGACCTCGTAGACTTCTTTATTGCAAAAGGACTAAACAAAACTCTGACGGAAGTCGAAGAATGCTGCGATCTATGCTCAGACCACTCAGCAGTCACCCTGAAAATGGGTGGAAGTATAGCAACAAATGTAGGACCGCCCAGGTTAAGTAATAACAAAACTAACTGAGAGGTTTTCCGAAAAGACTGCAAAGAAAATGTTGCTTGTTGCTGTTTTTTTGCTTTATTTATGTTTTTCTTTAAGATAAAAATATATTATTTTATTTTAGTGAAAACTTAATAAAATTAAATTCAATTGTGTCAAAAGCTATTATAAACAAATTGTTATGGAATAGGAAGGTAAATGATAAATTGAAAGGTCAACAAATCATGAAAGAAAAAATGCGCATGAGCCATATAAACATAGTTACATAAACGTAAAAAAAAACTTTTATCAAAATAAATTGGGAAACTTCATAAAAAGGGACTTGAGTTCTGTTCGAAACTGCCGAGGTCCGTATGTGCAAAGGTTAGCACATGGTTTAGTAAGGAATTCCATAAACAGACGGATTTAACGAAAAACTGTCGTTAAAATGTAATACATGCAATTAGCTTGAACACATTTTATTAAGAAAGCAACATGGCTGCATGTGTCCGAACCACGTTTAATAACAAAATAAGTTTTTTCATTCAGGAAGTTCCTGGTCATGTGTTATATTATAAAGTGAAAATTATATTAAACAATTTCAAAACTCTTTTAATTTAAGCCATAACGCGCTGTTTTATTAAATGCGACGTTAAGCTTCCTCCACAGGAAGTGTGTTTTATAAGATGCGACACATGATTTTTAAGGAGCAAGACATAGCACACGTTATACTCTGCGAAAGGCTACATGGGTTCGGACTTTATTGCAATTGCAAAAGATCTACTGCTTTTTTGTTCCAAAAAATGATTTACTGCCCTACTGATGTGAGGAGGCACCAATCAATCTACTGCACTCTTTGAAAAAGAGTAATTTAATTTTGTTTGTATGTAAAAAGGTTTAGTTGATGAAATAGTCTCACCCAGAGAAGATCCTTGTCTTTCTGACTGCTTTCGCAGTGAAAAGACGGTATATTCATAAAAACCTTGTTATTGACGTCAACTTTTAAAATTTACAGAAGAAAAAAATCGGTTCACACATTTCAGAGAACATCAATTTCAAACGCAATGGACCTTACTAATAGTCACATTTAACCTGTGGCGACACAACAACATCTACAAACACGACTGGACACAATCATCAGCAATTAACAAGGATTGCAGACTGAACTCAACCATCGCCATCGAGTATCGAAAAAGAAGAATAGATAAAAAAAACCGGGTATATAAACAAAAAAAAGACTCTCGTTTTTTTTTGGCGGCGGCGGCGTTGGTGTGCTGTCCTTCCGACACTTAAGTTAATTTCTGCTTTATTTAAAGTAAAATAAAAATAAATTACATTGTAAAACTTTGGCAAAAATAAAAGCCCGTCATTAAGTACTTTTTTCGTTCTTTCGGCGATCCACTAAATCAGTGGGAATAGCTGACCCACAAACCTCCACACTAAATATTTTGTTGGTCACAATATGTAATTTCGTATGGAAAATGTCGCCATTGTGAGTTCGGAAAATTTTGCCTCGAGACTTAATGACTTAGGGCCGTTTGCTCATACGAATCTTAACGATTTAAGTTCTACTAAAATGCTTATGGGCTACGTTTTTCACTTCAATTCGCTATGAGTCGTATCAGCAAACGGCCCTTAGTAACCAAAATTGAATCCTCAATCAATCCTGTCTTGTCGCTTTCCTTGACATTGAAGGATCTTTCAACTACACATCTTTTGAGTCTACCAACAGGGCTCTTAACAATATGAATCTATCATTGGAACCAGACAAATTTTCCCCAAATTCTGCTCCAGAAAATCACTCTTCCTGGACAAAAATCACCTGAAAATCCTATCAGGAATAATCAGCGGACATGGTCTCGTGAGAAAACATCTCCACCGCATGGGTGTGTCACCGGATCCCATTTGCAGACTCTGTCTTGAGAGTGACGAATCCTCTCTTCACATACTAATAGAATGTCCGGCTCTTTGTCGTCTCAGAAAGAACATCCTTGGCGATGAAATTGTCAATCCAGCATCCCTTGCTGACATACACCCAGAGAGGATTCTAGTCTTCCTGACTAACTCTGGAGTTAAAAAATGGCTCTAGGAATTGACCAGGGAAGGCACAATAGGCTCCTCTAAGAAGCCGCAGTGCCTGAACCCCTTGAAGGCTCTCCCGCTTCATAATCTAATCCAATCTAGTCGCGGAATGTAACATATTTTTATATAACCTTTGGCTTCAAAAATAATCAGAATATGTAATAGCGGTGGTACAACAAGTCTCAAGGATACAGACATCCATTTTTTTATTCAAAAGATTCCATTTCTGTGAAAGGAATTTTTGTCCACTTTATAAAATTTCGAAAATGACCGTTTATTAAATTCAAATAAATTCAAATTTGAAATGCGCTAAGCATAGTGGCCAACTTATGTCGGCTATCGTTTGCTATTGTCACCTAAATACTTTTTCTTAAGTCACTAATAACTGCATAGAAAGTCGCAACTGACGAAGCGTACAATTTGAAGCGGCAAAGAGATACAGTGCAAACACATCTACTTAAGTGTCATAACGACGCATGGGAGTTGCTATTCTTAGGCTGTACTCGCACCAGCTCATTCATTGAAAGAGTTATGAATATTGACGCAATAACTCCTTTCGCTTTTTTATGACAGATGTCCGTTCGCCTAATTCGCTGGTGGACTACACGCACCGAGCAAAACGTACTCGCATGTACGTAAATCTTTGCTTCTAATTAACCGTCCGATTTGGCATCGACGACAAAAATTTGCCGATCACAATAAATCTCTACCTACCTATTTACTTACTGAAAATAAGAAATGCATGACCGCAAAGAGAAAAAAAAATTCATCACGATTCTGTCGACCTGTCCGTCTGTCGGCTTTACGCCGCATACTCGTATGTGCATTGCGGCACGACGCAGTGCGACGATGTAAAAAGGCGTTCACGATTAGCTATTAGAGTGTGCGCTGGCTGTTAGGCCTGAATAATTGTCGCCTGTCAAATGTACGTTTCGCCACTAAACTCGAGCGATCCGTATGAATGGCGAAAATTGATTTATCCAAAGTTGATAAGCCGATTAATTAAAATAGATTTCGAGGGATTGGGTCTGTTCTGGTCATTCGCTTGTTATTTTGTCTGCAGTTAGCACCGATAAATGATTCCTTGAGCTGTTAATTAGCAATTGGTTAGCTATGAAGTATATGTGCCTTGTAGCACATTGTGACTCACTCTTTGTGTAACAAAATTAACAATAGTAATCGAAATGTTGATCTCTCAAGGTTGTCGTTGTATATCATGGGGCTCGATCGGCGCAGGTCTTAACTATTCCCACTGGTGGTTGCCGCCAGTGCAACCAGTGCAGATCAAAGATTTATTGATTGCGAAAATTTAGAAAATGCGTTTTTTTGGGTAGGACAGTGCGCCGCAGGCAGAGTGCTATCTGGGTTGCAGCGATTGAATTTGCTCCAGAATTGTTGCGGCAAGAACAAATTCGTAATTTGTGCACTTGGCGGACTCAACTGCAGGAATGATAAGTTGGGGCTGTGAAAACTTGTTCGAGTTGCTAATATATCAATGTGAACTCTCTCGCTAGAGTTAAGTTTGAATATAAATCATATTGCACATGCACTCGTGCAGTCACTCGCTGAAGTTGTACATAATTGCAGGCGCCAACTTATTAAAACGCTCGCACACACTCGTACCTCAACGACGCGACAGTTTTTGTGTTTCAACTTAAAATTATAAATGGTGTATCCTTCGAAATTGGGTTACTGTATGGCAGTTTGCAATTTAGTTTTATGTGTTGCATGTGAATGTGCGTTGAAAGGCGATGTATATGCGTTGGTATTTTACACTTATTATAAAGAAACGGAGCCAGTGTCGTTGCCGAGGCAGTGTTTACAGTCCAGAAAACCTGCCAAGTTGAACATGGAAACATTAGGCGTTTTTCTTTTTTAGTTCAGAGCACAACCTGAACTGTTATACAAAAAGTTCGTGTTTCTTTTTTAGCTCAGATACATCAGAGCTCAGATTTGTGTTTCTTTTTTCGATCTGAGCATAATCAGAGCGCGCTCGTTGAGCTCAGAATAAATTGACTGAGCATGCTGAGTAAAAAGCTGAATACACACTTACAGGCACATTTGACGAAAAAAAAAACAGGATAAACAAACTAATTGAAATGGCGGACGAACCTTGTTGCTCTGGAACTGAAGGTTAACCAATTTAATAAAAAACAATTAATAAATATTCAATTTTTACTTACATTTATTAAAAATGTCAGCTACGTGCTCAAGTGTGTCACATAAATACATCAGAACGATCTGAGCACGCTCGGCTCAGAGCGCACTCATAATGCTCGAGCTCGGTTCAGAGCTCAGCTCTGAACTAAAAAAGAAAAACGCCTATAATGCTCGAGCTCGGTTCAGAGCTCAGCTCTGAACTAAAAAAGAAAAAAACGCCTATTGTCGCTGCTGAGGACCATTTCTGTAGAATTTTCGATGTCGACCAAGATTCACCAGATTTATTAAAACTGGTCCGCATTCTGTAAAGACGAAAACGTTTTCGTGTGCACTAATGATTTGGTCGGTCATGCACACGAAAACGTCTGAACGTTTTCGGTTTATGGTTTATCGAACCTGTAAACTATTTGTGCTCGAGGATTCAAGCAATCGTGTCAAAAAAAAAAAAAACAAATGGGACAAAAATACAATATAATTTGTTTGTACCCAAAGATATGTAGACACAATTTGTTTGGATAACAAAAAATAACGTGAGTGACGACCTTGTAAAAAACACATTTGAAGGCAGTAAAAATGTATTAAAAGAGCTACAATTTTTATTTATTATTATTTTTTTTATTTAGTTCTTCTTCAGCATGCAAAAATAAATACTGCTGTTTATTTGTAAAGCTAGAGCGTTATTTTTGTTTTTATGATATTTCTTTTAAACTTACATAGTCTGCGGCGTACTCTTGTAGTTCTTCTTCAGCTCGTGCCAAATTGTAGGGCAGAATGCAAACCAGTAGCGCTAGGAGTCGGCATTTAAAATACTGTTGCCGAATCTGTCAATCAAAAGAAAATCAAATTAATATTAAAAAAGTTCAAACAATGTATGAAGAGCAGAGTGTGCAATTTTGGAGTAACCACAAGCCAAAAGTCCAAAATGGACTCAAGCAAGTTATTAGTATGCCAATCAATTGTGAACCCAGGTTAGCATAAAGTCACAACATTTCGGGCCATAGTCTCAAAATCTTAGGAATGAGGTATGCTAAAAGTCCGTAATTATTTGTATGACATATATTATCCAGTAAAACCAAGTGAAAAGTATTGGGAATGTTTGGCAATTTAATTGAGTATAAGTATCAACATATAAATATGATACACAAGAGGTTTAAAATATAGTTCTACAATCATTATATACCTGCACAAAAACATAAGGCTATTATATTATTGCCACAATGTGCTCACAAAATGGACACAAAATCCCAATTCTCTTTCGCTTGGCCTTACTTAAGGTGGCGATACAGTCCGGGGTGGACCTGGGCCTCAACCAACAAGCGTCTCCAGCCAGCACGATCTTTAGCCAGCTGTCTCCAGTTTCCCACGCTAAGTTGGTTAAGTTCCCCTTCCACTTGCGTGCGCCACCTGCGTCGCGGTCTTCCTCTACTGCGCCGTCGCTCGGGGTGTGGATTCGAAGATTTTCCGGGCCGGAACATTCCTGTCCATTCGTTCAACATGACCCGGCCACGTTTATATTTCTAACTAGGTCGAGTTGCTGTACAGCACGAACAATTCGTCGTTGTATCTCCTCCTCCATTCACCGTCTATGCAGACGGGACCAAAAATCACTCGAACAATTTTCCTCTCGAAACAAACAAAAGTAGGTTTAACCTGATCCGCTTTTGAAAGGGTCCATGCCTCTGCGTCATAGAGCAGGATTGGAACCGGGATTATTAGGGTCATTTCGCTTGGCCTACTAAACTACTTATTTGAAACAGACTGCGAATTTTAAAGATATTTATAAAGTTATACCTTTAAAACAAAAAATCTTTATACTAAATAGATTGATTCGTTGTCTTCATGTTTAGACTCATATTTAGAATTTTTCAAAAAACCCATCAAAATATTTGGATTTAGTTTTCAAAATATTTATTAAGTTATTTTGAAAAATCCGCGAGTTTTTTTTTTAATACTTTTGTTTGAATTTATACAACTCCGAAATGGACTTTTGGCTTGTATGGGTACTGCCAGTTCACAAAATGATTAAATTCCATTTGAAACAACTGCTTCAGCCAAGAACATGAATAGTGCTAGTTTTTAATAAAAAAAAGGAATTTTTTAGTGTTATAGGCACGGAGCAAATCATTTTCATGTTTGGAATTAAGTTAAGAATTTTCTGTTGACATACAAGCCACAAGTTTATCTGATTTATTCATATATTTCTGCTGAAGTCAACGTGACCGTTGTGCGACTCAATTTGCAATTTTTACCTTTTTTGAAAGTCTGTCACAATGTTTTGCTATTTCGGGCCTTTTTTTAGTTGAAGAAGGCGCTTCGAAAATTGTTCAAATGTTGTTATTTCCAAATAAAAACCTTTCAAGTGTAACGCAATTGCATATCGCAACACTATTATAGTGTTTAGCGAACCCATACTTGTTAAATATCGTTCAAAAATTCTAAATAAGCTATTCTGTTTAAGAAATGCCACTTTTTTTCTTATTAGCCTTTTTTCTTGCGACTTTTTAGAACTCTACAATGGTCACACTGGCTGCAGTAGATGGCCATATGACGCATCTAGCAGTCGTATTCAAAAAGAATGTTACGGCTAATAACCCAATAATGACCTCTAGTGCGGTTTTTGGGCAGCTGTGTATTGCACCTGTGATACAGAGACAGGAAATATGTTGTAGCTTCTAAAGCTTATTTGGATTAAAAAATTGGAGTTAATGCTACAAGTTACCAAACTTGTTCTTTCAATATTGTAATTTTTTTGTAATTCTTTTACTGAACTTGTGCAGCAGACAAACTACCAGCAGTTGTAAAGCATTTGTTTGATATTCAATTCAAATTTTGCGACATCGTAAAGCGGATCTAATGCCCTTATTATTTCGGAATTGACACTACGAATTATTTCCTTACAGATTTTCTATTTCCACTTCTTTACGTTAGAGTTAGAGGTAATTCAATTCTCAAATTTATTTATTTGTTTATTTGTTTCACATCAAATGAGAACATTCACTGCTCTCGCTAGATTACTTAAATTTGAATACTTTAATACTTCCACCAAAGCCTAACGTTAAAATTAGTTTAGTCTTAAATGAGTCTCTACTGAGATCAATATCGAAGAAACTACTATAATTATTAGGCATCTGGTAATTGGTTCATTACAACCATAGTTAACTCTATAATAAGGAACATAATATAAAAAGCGATTTCTAAGCATTGTAGATGGAGCACAAAAACCAATTAATGGTAAAAGGAAAGGGGCAGTCGACATGGTTGTTTATCAAGTCCCGAATGAACATAAGTTAAAAATATTGCCTTCGCTTAAAAAGAGGTAAGATACCCAATAATTTGCATCTTTTCTCATACGATGGCGATACGAACAGCAACTCTAGTAAAACGTTTTTGGATCTTCTCAATTCCACTGCAATGTACTTCATAAAATGGATTCCATACTATACTACAGTATTCAAGATTAGACCTGACACAAGCGAAGAATAGACATTTAAGAGTATGTGGAACATGAAAGTCTTTAGAGTTACGCAATATAACACCCAACATAGAGTTACTCCAGGAAGTCAATATGCTTACAGAAATCGAGTTTTTTTGTCAAATATGACCCCCAGGTCTTTTTTTTGAGGAGATAATATACTTTGACATGTAGAGACGTTAAGGCAAGGGTCATTATTATGACACCACAAAAAAAGTCTTTTAAGATCTTCCTGTAAAAGTATGCAGCTGTGTTCAGACTGAATATGTCAGAACTTTTTTAAATCATCAGCAAACATCAGACACTGTGAATTCAAAAACAGATCAGGTATGTCATTAATAAATAAAAGTAAAAGTAAAGGGCCTAAGTGACAACCCTGAGGCACTCCGGAGGTGACATAAACTGGTGATGAAAGTACATCCTTTATACGAACATATTGAATACGATCTGTGAGATAGGAGCGAATCCACTCAAGAAAGTTGGAATGAAATTCAAGTCTTTTAAGTTTGGTAATTAAAGCATGGTGATTAACGCTGTCAAAAGCTTTGGAAAAGTCAGTATAAACCACATAACATTGTAATCCGTTCTAAAGGTTATTCAGCACCTAGTTACAAAAGATTGCAAGATTCGTAGAGGTAGGGCTACCAGCTGCAAATCCATGTTGCAAATGGGAGATTACTCCCCTTACGAGAGGTGTAAGTTTCTTATATATAACTTTTCCAAATAGCTTGGATACAGCTGAAATTTTGCAAATTGGACGATAATTGGTAAAATCGTGTTTCGACCCAGATTTGAAAACGAGTTCTTCCAAACTTTCCATAAATTACCTGTCCGCAGAGACAAGTTAAACATTAAACAAAGAGGCACTGAAAACGCATAAGAACACTTTTGAAGTAAAATTGGCAGGATGCCATTAAAACCAGGATTTCCATCTAATTTTAACAAGGAAAAAGCATTTTGAACTTTTGGAATTGAACACTCTTGGTTACCAAGATTTAAAGAATTACAAAATATTGAGGTCTCGTTCGAGACACTAGCCGGGGTAGTAATACTTGAATAAACGGATTGAAAGTTGTTTGCGAACATATTACAAATAGTCACAAGGTCAGACGAGCATACATTATTATGGCGCATACAGTGAGGAATACCATTAAATTGTTTTATACTGTTGATGAAGCTCAATTATCGAATTGTTGGGTCGTAAGGAAACTTGGATATAAATCACTGTTTTGAGAATTTCAGTTTGTGAGAATTTGAGAAAAAAAAAATAACTAAATAAATTCTCGGCGCAGTGGCTTAGTGGTTAGTGTGGGATCCCAGGTTCGAATCCCGAAAAAAACCGAAATTCCAACTTAAGGTTTTTTTCACTGCGCCACCTCTCGCGAACGTCTGACAAACATCCGAGAGTATAACTGTCATGAAAGAGCTTCTCAATTGGCCGTTTGGACTCGGCAAAAAATTGTCGATCCCCTCCATTCGTCCCAAAAATAAAAACTCACTCAAGACAAATAGTTGCGAGAAGCTAGGCCTGGGGTCCATACGAACCTGTTGCGCCAATTATTTATTTATTTTATTAAATTCTCGAACCATCAATAGGTACTTGCCTATATGTACATTCACACGATGCAAGAATCGGTTATCGGGAGGCTTACAGAGTTTTCGAAAATTGCTAGTAACTAATTTTAATTTAGTTGTTAGTTTAGTTGTTTAGTTATTGTAAGAAATGCATGAAACTAAACCAAGATAAAGGAGCAATGAAAAAATCCCCTGGATGCAGATTCCGTATATCAACGATCGTCTAAACGATATCGTTTTTGAGACTTTGATCACCAAAATAGGTTATATTCTGCTCGATTTTTTTTTGACAAACGCCAGCATTCATTATATTTTTGGAAAATGAACTGGATTAAGATCTCAAACTTGTAATTTTCGCACTTGGTTGCTAGTTTTGGAGATCTATCGTTTCGACGATAATCGTCTGAAAAGTTACGGAATGAGTGCCCTGGTTGACTTCTCTAAACTTATTCAAAAAAAAATATGTAAAGTCGAACATAAGATCCAAACCTTTTTGTTTGGAATTATTATCCGATGGGGTCGGACGTAAATCCTTAATTTGATTTGCGTCAAATGTCTCACTTAAGTCGGACATAAGTCGCTTTTTATTGCCTGTCCCTGCGCCTTATTAGATATCTGACAGTTTGCCAACATTTATGGTGCCAGTGGGCAAAAGTACCAACGCATTCATAAACAGGCAGCCTTAGTTCTATTCCATTGGTTATGAGTAGATAGACCCAATCCAATTTCTGTTTTCTGGGGTTGAACGTGCGAAAACCCCTCTCATTGTAGTTAACTGTACCACTGGGATTGTCCTTAAAATTGCTGACTTTTATGAGTGAAAAAAATTACAGAAATGTCAGACGGACAAACAGACAGACAGACAGATAGACGGACATGGCTAAATCGGTTCAGAATGTGCTCATGATTCAGAATATATATGTATACTTGACTCTTTCCGGGCGTTACAAATGTAATGACAAAGTGAGTATACCTTGCTGTGGAGGGTATACAAACTTCAATCGGCTATAGAAAACTAATGATCAACTAGGATCACTCAGCACTTCAACTCGTCCCAGTGTTGATAATAATTTATCAGTTATCTAATAACCACGCAGACACGCTGTAGATGCCAATTTGAGTGCACCGACTAAATGATTAATTTCGCACTCAAATTGAATTCGCCACTAATCAATCTGATGAAAAATGAGTGCGTCTTGCATACTCTAGGATGAGTGCCCATGTCAAACATATGTTATCCATTCATCCGCTAGTTTTGCGTTGCTTAATAAATTATCGCAATAAAAAGTGGACTGCATTCGCTTCCTGCAGTCTCGGTCTCACTCTCAGTTACTGCGTGTCTTTGGCAGCAGTTACGCTTTACCGAGAAAAAAAAATTGCAAACTAGTTACTGACTGTCTTAACATCGTCGCTCGCTGCAAACATATATAGGTATCTTTGGACATGCCCAGTGCGTACATTTTCAATGTGGACTCTCAAAATTTAGAAGACAATTTATTTCATAACCACTCGCTGTCAATATATCGACCGACTTGCAACAACTATCCGAGAGATATATCAATATTATTTAATAAAACGAAAATCGCAAAGGAATTGTGTCTCTAAAAGTTGACTTAAGAGCTAAAAGAGTAAGACCAGAAGCTGGGTTGGTCTCCGAAGTGATACTCGTAAATGATCAAAGATCCGACGTGTAATTTGTTTCCAGTTTGGTCTTTGCCATATGGCGGACACATTATGCACCAGTCCTGGACCTGTGTGCGTGCGCACTGTTGCTGAGTGCGTTTACGCAGCGGCCCCTTTCTATATATAAATACTTGTAGTACAGCATGTTTATATTAATTAAATTGTACAACGCTAGAATGTGCGATTTGTGGGGCTTTTATGTTTGTTTCTCTTTTGCAATCGTATAAATTTGAATACGTTACCTGCGCCAATCGTAAATCTTTCTCGGCGATGTGTCAATGACTTATTCTTAGTCAATACCTTTCACATATTTCAGTTTGGCACTAGGAACAGGGTTGCATGTCTGTGCATGGGAACGTATACATGTATGCCGATGTCGACAAGGACCCAACCCACAAAGTGCACCATTTGGATAAAGCGGTTTTGTGCTCCTACCTCCTAGTGATTTGGGATCAATTGCGTTATGGACCGAGTTCAGAGTTCTTGTACATGTTATTGGCAGAAATTTAAATTAAAACGAAACGGTAAGAAACGTTGGACTCAGTGGTCCCAGATTGAGGGCAAAAGCGCAAATTTTGGCCAATTTGGGCGCTTTTGCAATGAAAAAGGGAAAAACGAGGGGAAAACTTAAAAAAGGGGGAAAAATCAAAAATTTCTTTGAAATTTAAATTGCTCCAAAGTAAAATTTAAACGCATTTCCATTATAAATAAATTTCAAAGTTTACTCAAAATGGAATGGTCACACTAAATATGAAAGCCCATCGCACGTCTACGTAAGAATTTTTGTGATTTAATGTATGAATTTATTTTTATTTCCTAATGAAGTTTTTTATTTTATTTAAGGTTTTTTTACAGAATTAGCTAACTGATTTCAAAATATATATATTTCTACGTTAAATCTTGTTGCAAGTTATAAAACGATTACATTTTTTTTTTAAATTTTCTCCTTATTTTTATTAATAAAGGCAAATTTCACTTAAGGGAAAAAAGGGTAACTTTTTTGAACTTAAGCTTAGTATCGTGCTCGCGCTTAATTTTATCTCCCATACAAAAATGTCTACAAAGATAAAATTTAGGAAAACAGTATTACATTCGCTCGCTAAATTCTTAACTTCATATAGATGGGCCGCTGCCAAGTCTCCACTCATTTAGCTCGCGAAATAAATGTCCGGTACATTAAATCGAAGATAAATGTTGACAGAAGAAAATGTAGGGAAAAGTTTGTATTGTGATTATTATGGTTTTTTTTTCGGAGGACACCGCAGAGAACGTTAGCGTTACCAATGGGTGGACTTCATATAAGTCGAGGCCGGTTCCTGGCATCTTTTGCGAAATAACAGCCTTATCCGCAGATGAAGCTGGTTGGCCGCTTTTTCTTATTCCCACATTACTGATGGGCCCAGTTTTTTTTTCGAGATCATTGCCTATGTTCAGATACCGCAAAACGAACGGAGAAGAGTAAGGTGGATGGACCCTTCTTCAAATAAGAGCACAGTGCCGCGGAAAACATCGCTCTTTATGCCTCCACGCGCCACAGTGCACTTGAAACCTTCGAGTGCCCACTCTGAAATGGTTCTGCGTGTATAATGTCTTGAGTAAGTGCGGTCCGAAAAAGAACAGATTTTGCGGCTTACGACTCTAAGCTTAAGCGCAGCGTGACTACCTTGTTGGATATAGATCTTATCTGTAGTAGTTGCCAGCTTCTGCTTGGAAAGAAATGCATCTGTACGGATTCCTCAGGACCATCTGTTGGTTCAACTCGCTGGAGTATATGCCTGGCACCGTACCCTCATTAGTTTTGGATCCATCAATATAAAATGAAATCCCACTTTTCCTCGAAACTACGCTCCTGTGCCAATCCCCTCTGTCAGGGTACATATCACATTGTAACGTGTGTCGAAGTCAAGACTTTCATCCGCTTTGTCAGTGATGTCGGAGAAAAATTCCTTTAAAACGGTGCCATGCCCAATAGCTATATCTGATTTTGAAGAGTCCTAAATTAATGAGCCGTATTGTACTGTTCTCTGATTGTAATCGTTCTTGTATGTCAGGTGGTAAAAAACACATAAACTCCTGCAATAGAGCCTTGGTATGTGGAGCACCATAGTAATGGCAATACAGCTTTCGGTTAGCGTGTTTTGAATTTTTTTGTGAAATAAAAGCAGTGGACACCTGGCTGGCTTGTAAAAACTACTCGATCTTCAAGAAAGTACTGATTTAAATTTAGATAATTGACAATAAAAACCGATCGACCTAATAAACAAGTATTATAATTCTTTGTTGCAAAATGTACGACTATTAACCCTTAAACCCTACCCGATAATGGAGAGACTATAACCTGGGGTCAAGAAAACCCCGAAATATATTTGTCATTATTTCAAATATAAAAAGCCTTTTAATATAAATTATGTTTTAATGAGATCACACACGTAGTTACGTATTAAAATAACTTAAAGTTGAGAATCGAGTATTCTTGGCTTTGTTCGCCGCAAAGGGGGTTACGACACCTGCCGCTTCTAAGTTCCCTCTTTCGGTCCTTCTCCCTTGCACTTACAGATGAATTGGCCTTAACTAAATTTCGTTTCTTTTTTTAACATATCTCCGAGGAGTTTTTCAGGTAAAGTTGGTCAGTCAATTGCAAGAAATGCCGCCTTTTTGGCGTGGATTTTTCCATTTTCAGGAAAATATTATGAGTCAAAATTCACTTTATTCAAAATTAAGTAAACAAAGCTGGCGGTCATAGCTTAGTGCGTCTAAAATTCTGGATACAGTGTCCACGAAAGTTTAGTTTGTGCATCGCACTGGACCTCAGGGTACGGTTCAGGGGTAAAGCCGTCAGCAAAATGGACTTATGGAACTCAACTGCCAGGATCGCATTTGAAAAACATAATCTTCTGCAAAGACACGTTCGAGGAAATGTAGTTGGGTCGCATCATCTGAGTGCAGCGTTGCCAGACGGTCAAAATATTTCACTCAGATAAATCTGAATACCCCTAGATTTGGGTTTTTGTTTCAAATTGGTTTCCCGCGTAAAGTGTGTGGCAAATAAATACAACGCAAAATGTCAACATATGTTGTATTTTGTTTTCCTGGTAAAACTGGTATTAGCTTTTTTTTGAAAGACTTGTTTTGTAAGCGAAAATAGTCGAAAGATATTAGAATAAATAACATTTTCACTGGAAAATATAGCTTAGGAGGGCCGATCCACTTTTTAGCAGCATTTTACAATGGCAGATTGTCATGCTCAATTTAGAATCATTTGGTGGTGACAAAACGACAAATCTCTACGCTACCTCATTCTTATAAGTTTAAGTGACCCAGAGTTTATTATATACGCAAAACGCTCATGTCCATAAATTAACTTTTTCTCATTTTAATGTTACCAAAAAGGATATTATAACGAAATACAAATAAAATAGAGTTTAAGAAAACACCCAAAGAATTTCTCCCTCCAGATTCCCACCGATGAACAAAAAAACCCCAAATATGGTGCGAAAACCTTTAAACACGTAACCCTGGCATACACCATTCTGTAGGAGACAAGATAGTAGCAGGGGAGAAATTTTACAATGCTTGTGATACGATGAAGATGAAGTCAGAATAATCCGGGAACCATTCCAATTCCAGGTCCATTGTAAAGATGGCATAGCGACATGAGGGCACAGTGGTTCAGTGTCCGTGGTTCGTATGTCCAGGACTTACTAACTATAAGGTTCGATCTGCGGAAAAAACAAAAATGAAAAGCTAAGCTTTGGGCGCCTATTCCGCCAACTATGCGGAATAGTTCCTATAGAGAAATTCTTAACATTCATGTGTGGAACCGGTCGAATATCCTCCGTTTTCCAGATTTACATACTTCTCGGGTTTTCGGATTTGGTCAAAAGAGGAATATTTACCAGAACCATAGACTTTTGCAGATCATAACAGATGAATTTATTGCGCGATGCTAATAATCATATTTAGATTTTACCAGATTTTACCAACTCACAATGACAACATTTTCCATTTTAATAACCCATTCTAACCTAAAAAATATTGAGTTTGAATGTTACAAATGATTATTAGTGAGGCCGCCGTTGACAACACGAACAATGAACCAACAAAATTATTGAATTTTAGTAAAAAAACAAAATTGCATTCATCCGATTGTCATTGCTTTATATTCTAACCGTAACCGTTTAAAAAACCAGCATTAGACGTCAGACATGTTTACCAGTGTAATCGAGACGAATGTATTCCTCTTAGATATAGTTTAGCTTAAACTTATCAAAGTTGAATTTTAAATTGATTCAAGTTGCATTCACTTAGTCTCACAATTTTATGCAGCTCGTAAATTCATAAATGTCTGCGGTGCTTTAAGTGAACACCCTTCGGAAACGTCACTGCGTATTTCGCTGCAAATAACAATAAAGCAATAGAATTACTTTCAATTGAATTAAGTTCTACCCGTCATTGCTGCAAGTATTAAGACACGTAAAGCAATTCACACGACCGCTTGTCACAGTTTGACATTTGTAAATTTTTGTAACTTTCCGCAGTCGATTTCCAAGCCCAATTGATCGCGGAAAATTATGAGGCCTGCGCAAACTACTCTCTATACAAAATTTGACAGTTCATGCAGTTCATGAGGGTTTCACACGTTTAACTGAAAGAGCAACGAGTCGGAATTGTGACACTATTGGCAACGCTGTTTTAAAAGTTGTGTCGAATTCAGGTAGTTTCTGTTAATATTTAGCAATGGCGAATCGCTCCCTAAATGGTTCTATCAATCAAAAAGAAAAAAAGAAAAAAAAAAAATAGAAAAATCTGTTGTGACAGTTGTGTTTATGCCAATTTTGAGGTTAACATTGAAACGAAGCTAGAGATTAATGGCAAAATTGCTATTTAGATAATCCACTAAAGCAGTAATTCGAAGTTGTAGCATACTCCCGACCAATGTGAGTGAATTCGTGAGATGTTTGTCTACACCGTTGATTTCTTGCGTAGGAATTTAATTGCGAAGAGAAATTTTATAGTTATCGTTGGTAAGTCGAATTTTGTTGCTACCGAATTGCCGTGAAGCAACAGTCAGTTTTGCTTAAGTTCGATAAAAAAAAGGAAATTTAATTTACACCTAAGATCCGGTTAATATTTTTTGGGCACCCTGTTTTTACTCCGATAAAATAAAGCACTCGCAAGCAAAACTTGTGAGTAGGCACTGACTACCGTTTACTGTGATCGATGAGGTTGATTTTACTGAAATAAGTGAACGTTCATAATAGTCCTCGTGACTCCGGCAGCAAAATTTGAGTTTGAACGGACAGCCTGTTCCTGTACGTGGAACCCGAAACGAGATCAGAAACAAAGTGCGCACTCTGTCGCTGAAGATGCAAAAAACTCCAACTTCTCCATTCGTTGATTTTATTTTTCCACTAAACATTGACAAATCTGGTCCTTTAGTGAACACAACCCATATTCAGGTTCTACCATTTTTACTTTAAGTTTGAAACACAAGTTTTGCTACATAAAAAAAAAATAACAATTTTCTTATTCACTACACAAACACTATAATTAAGACAACTTGTAAACAAATTAGTTTAAATAGTAATAACGAACGAGTGCGCTCAGAGTGAGAGTAGGTATCCTTGGGAAAGTGCTGGGGAAAGTAACTGTCGATAGCTTTCTCTTGCAAGAGAAAACAGCGGAACACAAGTAACACTTACAAAAAAGAGCATCCTAACAGCTTTGCACAAGTGAGTCCCGATGACGCTTTTGATCAAAAGCGATACGAATCCCTTTATTCCACAAATTCGTAAAATTTCGTCAAGTTTATTGCAACTGAAACAAAATACACTCTCGTCGTAAGATATCACTTGTTTTCAATTCACAGACACTGGACTTCACATTTCAAGGACAAGTTAGTAATTAGACTGGCCATAGACCAAAGCGCCTCTATTTATAGTGACTAGTACGTTTCTTCTGCGAAGCATCTGATGCGAACACATCTGAAGACGAGTTTCCTGTGCCGTTGCTTCGCATTCGAGATGATAGGCTTAAATCAAATGCCGGTTTCTATTTTCTATTCATTCGGAAAGGTCTATCCGGTTAAGCTGGCACTTGGTGGACTTTTTAGTCGAAGGTGGAAACTCAATCACCGCCGCGCAACTAGTCATTGCTTTGCACATAGCCTTATGCGAGTTTTTTTTTTTCAAACAGGAACGACGTGCGATGATAGGAGAGCGTGAAATGAAAAGTTAAAAGACAAGTTTTTCCACAGAGCCGCATTCGAATGGGGAAAACATTGTCCGACCGGGCGCTGTGCTGTGTAAGTCGTTGTTTGGCGTGTGTCTTAACAATTAAGCATGGAAATAGCGCGCGCACTTCTAGCATAAATATATAAAAGAGCGTCTTGAGCCTGGTGAGAAAACATTAAATAACTTTGACATTGAAAGTGAGCATGTTTTTAAAATTGAAAGTAAATGGTAGTGTCGTCGGGATAAAACATGGGCGACGCGCAGAAAACTGCTTTCCTTGGCGTTCCATGCTGCAGGGAGAAAACGTTTTTTTCCTGCCAATTTATTCGATGAAGCATTAGTGCTATTAGTTTGATGGTGTGATTTGAACACGCTAAAAGGTGTAGTTAGCTTTAGTCGGCAATTATGAAACTTGTTGTAACCGTAATTAGAGCTTATTGTTACTTGGTTTGTTTTAAATCAATGAACTTACTTATTGGTATGTTGAGACTGTATGGCATGAACGTATTATGGAGTGGGAGTGAGTGGACGAGATTACTCGAATGATTGTTTCAGAGTCCGCACTAACCTTGGTTTAGTTTTTATTTAGGTCAACGAGTGCAGGTCTTGTAGGCTGTGGCGAATAAAATTAATACTGGATATGGGATGGCGTGTTGGTGTCAGTTATGCAGGAACGAAAGTGATCGACATGCCTGTGGTTGTAATTTTTTTTTGGCACGATTTCGCCAGCGAATGACACGGAATTGCAGTTAGTTGGCAATAGAGCAGTGAGTTATATGATCGACAATTTGTTAGCAAGAAAGTTGTTTTATTACTCGACTGTACATTTGGCAGATGAAGGTGTTTCCAGTAGTTGCAGTTATTTGTTGCACTCACATATGCATCTAAATCAACAAATAAATAAACGGTCTTTCATTAAGGACTTGACAACTTCTTTTTTAAATAAAATTTGGAGATATCTCCAATGTTATTGGCATGAATTACTATCAAAACATTTACGAATGGAACTGGACTTCGTTCATATGTCCACCACGGGAACGTATGCAGCGGTCGATACGTTCAACTCAAGTTTCAATGGCTCGGCCGCGCATTTGGACCTATTCGGCCGCTATTTCTCGTTCAATGTTGGCTCTGAGCTCATCTAACCTTGCCGGCTTGTTGGTATATACCAATGGTTTAATTAAAAAGAATTTAGAGGCTTTAAATCACACGATATCGGCGGCCAACAGACGGGTCCATTTCTCGAGATAGCACGTTCACCGAACTGCGACTTCAATAACTCGATTGTTGCACCCGCTGTGTGGCTTGTGGCACCGTCTTGTTGGAACCACATTTCACTGATGTCCAATTTATGGAATTGCTCAAAGAAATAATGTTCCAAAATGTCTCTGTAGCGAATACCATTTACCGTAACGTGACGGTAATTTTCATAGACGAAAAAAGACGGCCCAATGACGCCACTGGCATGAACCAAACACCAAACAGTGACGTTTTGCGGAGAAAGTGCTTCATGAAGCACACGAGGGCTCTCATCTGTCTAGCATTTTTTTTTTCACTAGAATCTGAATTGCTTATCTACTGGGACGAGAATTACGGTCGAAAATTCGCGTTAACGCTCTTAATATTGCGACCACCGATTTGGAATTTTCAAATTTTAGTTATTTGTAAACGTTGTTCCTTCGTGTACTTTACCATGATGAAAATGTTGGTTTTACTGAATATTTTGACATTGAAAGTTCGCTAATCGGTTTAAAGTGCGTTCACACTGAAAGCTGGAAGTCGTCAAGTCGCTAATGAAATACCCTTTAGTATGCAGAGCAGTTCCGTGTAGGTACACTTGGCCTAGCTTCTTGCAACCATTTGTCTAAGAGAGTTTTAACTACTTGGGACGAATAGTTGATACCTAAAATTGTATGCCGAATTTTTTTTAGAAACAAATAGACAATGCATCCATTTTTAAACGCATATTTGTAATTAGGTCCTGAAAGCTCTCAAAAAATACAATTTAGTGTAATCCTATGTGTACAATAAAGTTGAAGTTTTAGTTTTACCTCATTATTTGTAAAGATAGAACATTTTATTTAATATTTAAGAAAACACAAACAAAATAAAAACAAAGTAAAAGTGTAATCATCGGACTGGCCGATGCTTTGATACTCTCCACTGCATACGAGTCATGCAAAACTGGTTTTGTATGGGAGGTACCAGAATTAGACATAGTCCAAATTTAATATAAACTTGACGACGATAAAAGTAACTCCTCTCACAAAATTTCACTCGCCTAGGTCGATTTGTTTTGACGATATCCTGTTTTTAACAGACAGAGAGGCACATAGGCCTAATATTGATTTTGTATGGGAGCTACCAGAACTGCTTGACCGACATAGCCCATTTTTGGTAACAACTTGACGACAATAAAAGGAAGTCTATTTACAAAATTTCACTTGCCTACGGGGATTTTTTTGGACTCTATCGTTTTTTCAACAGAAAGAGAGATACATGGGTCTTATATTGATTTTGTATGGGAGGTACCAGAACTGCTTGACCGACATAGCCCATTTTTGGTAACAACTTGAAGACAATAAAAGGAAGTTCAAGTACAAAATTTCACTTGCCTACGTGGACTCTATCGTTTTTTCAACAGACAGAGAGACATATAGGCCTAATATTGATTTTGTATGGGAGGTACCAGAACTGCTTGACCGACATAGCCCATTTTTGGTAACAACTTGAAGACAATAAAAGGAAGTTCAAGTACAAAATTTCACTTGCCTACGTGGACTCTATCGTTTTTTCAACAGACAGAGAGACATATAGGCCTAATATTGATTTTGTATGGGAGCTACCAGAACTGCTTGACCGACATAGCCCATTTTTGGTAACAACTTGACGACAATAAAAGGAAGTCTACTTACAAAATTTCACTTGCCTACGGGGATTTTTTTGGACTCTATCGTTTTTTCAACAGAAAGAGAGACACATGGGTCTTATATTGATTTTGTATGGGAGGTACCAGAACTGCTTGACCGACATAGCCCATTTTTGGTAACAACTTGACGACAATAAAAGGAAGTCTACTTACAAAATTTCACTTGCCTACGGGGATTTTTTGGACTCTATCGTTTTTTCAACAGACAGAGAGACACATTTGTCTAATATTGATTTTGTATGGGAGCTACCAGAACTGCTTGACCGAAATAGCCCATTTTTAGTAACAACTTGACGACAATAAAAGGAAGTCCACTTACAAAATTTCACTTGCCTACGTGGACTCTATCGTTTTTTCAACAGACAGAGAGACATATAGGCCTAATATTGATTTTGTATGGGAGCTACCAGAACTGCTTGACCGACATAGCCCATTTTTGGTAACAACTTGACGACAATAAAAGGAAGTCTACTTACAAAATTTCACTTGCCTACGGGGATTTTTTTGGACTCTATCGTTTTTTCAACAGACAGAGAGACACAAGGGTTTAATATTGATTTTGTATGGGAGCTAAAAGAACTACTTGACCGACATAGCCTATTTTTAGTAACAACTTGACGACAATAAAAGGAAGTCCATTTACAAAATTTCACTTGCCTACGGGGATTTTTTTGGACTCTATCGTTTTTTCAACAGAAAGAAAAACACATGGGTCTTATATTGATTTTGTATGGGAGGTACCAGAACTGCTTGACCGACATAGCCCATTTTTAGTAACAACTTGACGACAATAAAAGGAAGTCCACTTACAAAATTTCACTTGCCTACGTGGATTCTTTTGGACTTGATCGTGTTTTCAACAGAGAGAGAGAGACACTTGAGTCTAATATTGATTTTGTATGGGAGGTACCAGAACTGCTTGACCGACATAGCCCATTTTTGGTAACAACTTGACGACAATAAAAGGAAGTCCACTTACAATATTTCACTTGCCTACGGGGATTTTTTTGGACTCTATCGTTTTTTCAACAGACAGAGGGACACAAGGGTTTAATATTGATTTTGTATGGGAGCTACCAGAACTGATTGACCGAAATAGCCCATTTTTAGTAACAACTTGACGACAATAAAAGGAAGTCCACTTACAAAATTTCACTTGCCTACGTGGATTCTTTTTGACTCCATCGTGTTTTCAACAGAGAGAGAGAGAGACACATGAGTCTAATATTGATTTTGTATGGGAGGTACCAGAACTGCTTGACCGACATAACCCATTTTTGGTAACAACTTGACGACAATAAAAGGAAGTCCACTTACAATATTTCACTTGCCTACGGGGATTCTTTTTGACTCTATCGTGTTTTCAACAGACAGAGAGACACATTTGTCTAATATTGATTTTGTATGGGAGCTACCAGAACTGCTTGACCGAAATAGCCCATTTTTAGTAACAACTTGACGACAATAAAAGGAAGTCCACTTACAAAATTTCACTTGCCTACGTGGACTCTATCGATTTTTCAACAGACAGAGAGACATATAGGCCTAATATTGATTTTGTATGGGAGCTACCAGAACTGCTTGACCGACATAGCCCATTTTTGGTAACAACTTGACGACAATAAAAGGAAGTCTACTTACAAAATTTCACTTGCCTACGGGGATTTTTTTGGACTCTATCGTTTTTTCAACAGACAGAGAGACACAAGGGTTTAATATTGATTTTGTATGGGAGCTAAAAGAACTACTTGACCGACATAGCCTATTTTTAGTAACAACTTGACGACAATAAAAGGAAGTCCATTTACAAAATTTCACTTGCCTACGGGGATTTTTTTGGACTCTATCGTTTTTTCAACAGAAAGAGAAACACATGGGTCTTATATTGATTTTGTATGGGAGGTACCCGAACTACTTGACCGACATAACCCGTTTTCAATACCAACCTCACGACGATAAAAATAAGTCCTTTCACCAAATTTCATTCGCCTATGTCAATTCCTTTGGGACAGACGGACAGACAGACTGACATAGCTAAACCGCTTCAGAATGTGATCCTGATTCAAAATATATACACTTTATGAGGTCTCCGGTGACTCCTTCTTGGTGTTACAAATGTAATGACAAAGTGAATATACCTTCCTGTGGAGGGTATACAAATGAGAACAACATTGATATAGGTAGTTTGGAAAAAAAAACCTGTCAAAATTACTGCATCCATAGTTTTCCCCTTTGCCAAAAACGGTACTTAAAAAGGCAGCTCATCTTAAAATTCGTCGGCTTAATAAGAAAACCTCGTGACTCCATTTTTGGCAAAAATTACTTTTTGATGCTTTCTTATTGAAACTCAGTAGGCGCATTGCTATGGAAAACCTCGTAGCTCCTTTATAAGTTAAAATCACTTAAAAATCATCAAAATCAGAATAACATCGTTAACTACAAAGTTGAGCTTGGTAACAAACTTTCGTTCCTCCTGTAAAATTCAAAATTTTGGAGTTACGAGGTTTTCTTATTAAGCCGACGAATTATATTTATACATATGTGAACATCCAAAGTTTCCGTACACTTTTTGAGTATTTGTTACAAAAGTTAGGAAATGAATTTAATAAATAAACAATTACTTATTAAATAATAAAATATTACATATTTATAAATGTAGGTTCGAATTTTGACCGCAAGAGACACTAGCACTATATAAATAGGCGAAGGCAAATAGTTCAGAATTACATTCATTGCTTTAAACACAAAATACCTTGTTGAAGAGAAAAAAAAAAAAAAGAAAACGACTATTCACCTCAAAGATTCTTGCTTTATTAAAAATTAACCCTTTTCTTCAAAAAAAAAGAAACCACATAAGAAAGAAGACAGGGTGATCTCAAGCATGCCTATTCGTTTGATTTTTTTGTTCGAAAGTTTTTAAACAGATGGAATGCTGCTCCACAAGAAAGGAAATGCTCTGAACTGCGCCAACCGCAGAGGAATAAGTCTCCTGAATGGCGCATATAAGATCTTGTTGGCTGTATCGGCCCATATCAGTGTTGTTTTAGACAGGAAATGACCAAGTTTTTATCTTATGAAGATTAATAAAATGTAAAATATTTGCAATTGTATAATTTTTTTCGGGACTTGCGCCCCATTTTCGACGATTAAAACTCGAGACTAATGTCCAACTTTAGCGGGAATGAATGCGAGACAAGTAAATGGCTCCATTACCAAAGCGAAGGGTCAGCTGCTCGAAAATGTCTCCATTTAATAAGGGGGTCTATTCATCAACGACCTTTAGGAAGTAACCAGAGAGAACCTATTTCAGGAACTGGGACTCAGCCCCCATCGAGCATCCCGCTATGGAATCACAGAGTCTTAAGTCTGATGAGGTGGATCATACTTCCGTCATCAACGCAATCAACCACCTACCTACCTAAAGTTTATCTACACTATTTCTTCAAACTGGCCTTATCCGAAACCAGCAATAGCCTTTAACTTGTTTTAAAGGAACACATCAGGAATAAAATTGAAAACAAGTGACCAAACTAATTTTCCCAACTTGTTGTTGTAATTTTCTGATGAGTAAGCTTTATTTAGAATTATATACGAGTAAAATTAGTCGTCTGGTAGATCTTTGATTGGTATGCTACACTTCCTTGCCTCAGAGATACTGCTTAACACTAGCGTAGCTGCTGGCCAGTTCGTGCCCATGATGGTACGCTCCGTCCGAATAGCCGCCCAAACTTCCTCCGTAGCCACCAATGCTATGCAAATCGCCACCATAATTATCGACTTTCTTATACACCTGTGGATGATGAGCATGTCCGATATTTTTCACGACAGCATTGAAGCCCGAGTGATCATCAGCTGTGTACTCGACTATTCTTGTGGTGCCATCGGCTTCCTTGAGAGTATACCCGCCTAGGCCAAGCAAATGTTAGCGAAAAATGAAACTTAAACTTTGATCCATTTTACCTTTAACTCGATCCCCATCGCGATGCTCCCACTGACTCTTCTGATCTCCAGTATGTGCGTCTTTCACGCCGTAGTCAAAGCTGTACTTAGGATAGCGCACTGGTTCGTAGTGCTTGGGCTCATTATAGTGTCCCAACAACCCATAACCTAGACCCTGTTGACCGTGGCTTAGGTGATTACTATAGTGAGGGGCTTCGTGCTTTGTCAATACCGAATAGCTTGATCCTCCATGAAGGTATCCCGCTGCTGCCACTCCTACCAGTCCAAGAACAGCGATGGTTTTCAACAAAATCATTTCAGCTAATCAACGTTAAACTACCAGAAGAACTGATGTCCAATTCATGGTTTCTTCGAACTTTTATAGTGAATAAATGAAGCATTGGTGTTGCAACTTTTATGCTAAATTCACTGGCTATTCAAGCATGCTTTGGGTTTTTCGCAGAAGAGTTTTGTTGGTAAAGAATAGGTAAGCAAATGGGCTGTTCCAATAATGAGTCTAAATCTGATTGCAGTATAAGTGTTCGTTTTTTATTAGAATCGATTATTCAATTTTGGCGGAACCAAGTGAAGGTTGGCAGTTCTTTAATGACGAAAATGGATTTCCGTGAGAACGGATGTATGGAGGCACCAACCGCTTGAATATTTTGGATGTGCTCTACTGACTCCGTAATTTAATCAATTTGTTCACTGCACAAATGCAGCACTTCTTCAAATGCCAATGCGTTTGAGACTAATGACTTGATGCACGTCAATGAGGCACAAGCTTTTTGCAAACTGAATACTTGTATAGTATCAATGTTTTGATTTAGATTTTTCTCAGTAAACTGAACTACAGTAGAATCTTCAGAACGCATTTACCATAAATAATCATTGCCCACAGAATCATTGCTTCCGTCGCGTCGACGCATCCGTAAATATAGACGTATTCGACTTAACGAGCAGTCTCATACAATCCGTCGCATACGCTGACAGTTTCTCTCATTGTCTAAAAATGTTCACCAATGAAAGTGCTTCCTCTCACGATGTGCCAACTGTCAAAGTGTCAACGGTTGCAATGGACAGAAAAGTAGAAAGTAAACCTACTTTATCCGTCGCATTCGGCACGTGCGCTGCTTGTGGTTCAACTTTCAGAAGCTGCTGTGTTTTCTATCAATTTGTCCGTCGAATACGGACGCGACGGATTCTATGGACTCAGTCACGAAATTCTTAACAAGATTCGTCGGCTACTTCTTCATAAACGTAAACTGAATAAAACTGTTTACTTGAAAAATTGAGGACAATAAAAACTAAAACATCAAGTCAGCCTGCTGTCAGATTTACTTAACTGGATTCTTGAACATCCCCAATATCCTGTTCATTAAATTTTCAAATTCCCCCAATCAACGACCTCTACCGATAAGTCTTTTGTTTATTGTTTAAAACATCAAATAAAACCAATTTTATGCAATGAAAGAAAAAATAAAATCTGCTTGAGGAAGACAAACCCAATGACAACGTAATCAGATTTTTATCTTAAATTCAATATATTTTTGTTTCCTTTGTTTAGACCAGAGACAAATGATACTGACACACCCAACTCACAATCCTCTTGCCGCTGGGCCCCTCAGTTTTTTTTTTAAATCGTCATTTTGTTTTCCTATCGGTGTTGTGTCAATTACGAATCCGTGTGACATGCAAAAACATACAAAAAATACAAAAATAAATGCTGCCAACCTCGGCAACCGTGGGGAAATGTGCTAGTGTTCGGGAATACCACATTTTTAAATTACTGAATGCCATTGGTTAGTAATTATATATTGTTAAAAGGCGAATAATTTGATTTCTTTGGTTAATAAAACTAGCTAAATGAGATGTTCTATATTCAAGAAACTTATTATGACAAATATGGTTACGTATTTTCTGCTTTTGAATATCATTAACTTCGATTTCATGTGTAAATTTTTCTTAGATAACTTAAGAAAATTTGCTCAAAATGTTTGCATTTTCCTTCAACCAATCTACATTGTTCATTTTTCATTAATATTTTAAGCAAACGTACACTTACCCATGAAAGAAAATGTTATCCAAACGTAACGAATAATTTCAAATTTAACGGATAAAATTGTATGAACGCTGGCAGCAACTTTGCCCACAGCGGAAGTGGCATATGCAAGGTGCGAGCGTGTTGGTGAGTCGGAATTTTTGAAATTACGTGACATTTGTCAATACAAATTTCTATGCAACAATACAAGCGCACTTAGCATTTGCCACCCCATAAAAATATAGCTTGTAGGCTAAGTAACGGGAAATCGGTCGGAGTTGGTGGTCTCAGTATTGTCTCTGGTTTAGACTGCGGATGAAATTTGACAGTTACAAACCATTGCAAAGAATAACTACTCACCTCTTATGTTAGATTTCAAATAAAGTCCGTTTACCATAATTTAGAAACAGAAAATATACCTACTAGCATTCGGTACCTGCCCTAGATGAGTGAATGTCTGCGTCAATTGGATGCGAAACTTGACATTCCCTGCCATAATTACACAATTCGCAATTGTTATTGGCTGCGAAATTATTACCCTAGATGGCGGGTAAGTCATTATTTTATCATTGCCATAAACCAACACCCATAGTTTAACTACCAATTGCATTCCCCTGTAGGAATCTACATAAAGCACAAAACATTTTATTGTAGTTACTACTAAAGTTTTCTTAGCTTGTACTTAAACCATTTGAGGACTTGACATCGAGTTCATAATCAAAAATTAATGTCAGAAAGCTGTTTAAGAAACTGATGCGAAGTCAATGGGCACATTTAAGAATTTAGTTATTTTATGGCGAATAGATTGGTCTGGATGAGATGTAACCTGACGCAAAAACTAGATTGGTCGGCAACGTCACTTTTCCTACGTCAGGCACATAAGCGAACTGTCAACTTAGCACTCAGTCACGAATTTCTTGACTAGATTCGTCGGCGACCCCTCCATAAACGTCAACTGAAACATCAACTCATATGACCGATTTCAGTCAATCAAAACCGAGATACATCTAGTCAGACAACTGTCAGAATTACTAAACTAGATACTTAACGTTCCCGCAAGAAGGTATATTCACTTTGTCATTACATTCGTAACGCCAAGAAGGAGTCACCGGAGACCTCATAAAGTATATATATTCTGAATCAGGATCACATTCTGAATCGATTTAGCCATGTCCGTCTGTCTGTCTGTTGAAAGAACGAAATGGCGAATGAAATTTGGTAAAATGACTTCGTTTTATGGTCGTTAGGTTGGTATAAAAAATGGGCTACCTCAGTCAAGTAGTTCTGGTACAACTCATGCAAAATTGGTTTTGTATGAGGTGTACCAACAGACAGACTGACTTGACTTGTATGCAGTGAAGGGAAAATTAAAGTAAAGCTTACACCACGCAATTACAAAAACTGTTGTGAGTCCTCGAACTGTCAAGTAGAGCGTAGTTGTTGTATTTGCGTTCTGAAAAATCATACTTTACTTTGCTTCGCGGAGATCGAAGCTAAAAATGACAGGCCTAATATTGAATCGAATTTTAATGCGGTCCTACGAATAACTAGGTACTTTACACCGATTTACATACGATTATTATTTAGTGTCCAGGTTAAAATTCTACCAACTATTAAGACCTTAATCATCGCGTTCCTGCTGTACGATTCAGAAGAATGGATGAGAACCTCTTAAGAGGCTTTGAGAAAAATAGTGTGGAAATGTAGTGTTGACAACGCTATTACTTGCGAATATCGGCTCTATCTTCTCGCGAAAGGGAGTTAAAGAAAGGAAGTACACCATCCGGGGGAGGAGTGTGTTTTTGGAGAGAGTATCGTTGTCTTCTGCTTGGCTTCTTTTCTTAGATTTAAGATTATTAAATAAATGATTGATTGCTAAAAGAACTGAGTCTGATTCTCACACGGAATACAATAAGAAGATTCAACGGCGAACTTTACAGCGATGATGATTTGGTCAAAAAGTTTCACACAAAATGCTTAGAGGGACAACAGTCCGACGTGCCTTTGAGAACGCCCCACCATAGGTGAACGCCGACAATTGAAGTGCGACCTCAACGATTTCAACTGGACCTAGCTAGTTATGTACCCATAGCTGGATAGGCTTGTTGGTTGAGGCCTAAGTCCACCTAAGTCCACCACCACCACCACGGATGGTATAAGCGCCGTCTAAAGCAAAGGAAAAACATCATACGGAGGAAGCTGGTCATTACTATGTAAAGGGGGATATAGCTTCACTTAATTGATTACAAACAGTTTAAACATATAATGTGCATGTAACGCTTTGTTACATTATACGAACCAACTATATAATTACATTTTTGGCTTTGACTTCCCCTATTAAAGAGAACATGCAACAAAAATGAGGAAAGAAATCTTATTTCCTTCGGAATGTGGATGATGAGAAATGTCGTTAATTGTTTCGTAATTGCTTCTCTCCTAGATATCAATCATCGACGTCAACCAACTACTCTGCGAACATCAATACCAGACTATGGCACTCGTTTTTATAAACGCTCTATCACATAGGGTGTGTTATTTTTATAAAGAGTTTGCAGCTCTGAGAAAAAATAACATAATTGCAGTGAAAATGTGCGAAATATATACATACATAATTTAGCGTGGAACCTAAAATTTGAATAACTCACCAAACAAGTTCCATTTCCAATTGGAGACTCGAATCTGTCAAGTAAGTGGAGAGTTAAGTTTGGCGGGGCGAACGGGAATTCCCGACAGATGGCGGAGCGGATATAAAAAGGCAGATTTAAGAACAAGGGTAGGTACAAGGAAAATTTGACTTTTAAACAGTGATTGGTCAAGTTGAAAATAGTAATCGGTTGTGAAGATAAAGAAGTGTAAAGTATGCCTATGCAGTGAATTTGGTGTTTGGTTTATGTCGGATAAGAATTGTTTAAAGAAATATTGTGTTAAAGTGAATTACTAGAGTAATGTAATAAAAATGATTTTATTAGAAAAGTTCATCAGAATACCGTTTTATCTTTTCGCATCCCAGCTCGAATGTAACAAAAAAAGTCGACATTGTAAAAGTACTAAAAGGCCCCTAATTCAATGTCGAGCTATCTAGTATTTGAATAGCAACTTAAAGAACAGAATTTCATAGTATTTTAAGTTTATTTTAAATAAAAACTTTTAGAATCATGTTAGGCTTTTAATGACCCATCTGTAATATAAATCGCCTTACAAAGTTATGAAGAAAAGTAGGGTACCACACGACGAATCATTTTTTTTTGCAGACAGAGTTATATAGTTTTTACAAGTTCACTTTCGCACTTATTTTTTCGTGATTTACACCGCAAGTTCCCGTCAATCACCATGTAATCGATAATCGCTTTGCGGTACTTGGGTAATAGCTACATAATGTCCATGCAAATCTTATTAAACCGAAATCGTATAACAGGGACCGATGTCAGATGTACACATTAGCAAAAGGCATTTCACATACAAACTTGTTTATTACAACGACCAAAGCGATTTACTTCATTTTCGTATTAGGAGAATCCTTTTTAATTGTATTTTTCGTTAAGATTGATTGGCAATTAGTGCCAAAGACCGTATACTATATAAAGAAAATAAATAAATGTGGGCTACCAAAGGTAAAGCGTTCGCTGGTTAGGTTAGATTCCAAACCAATACTTTGAAACATTTGCTATGAGTAAAATAAATAAAAGCGTTATTTATGAAGTTCACTTTGTGAAAAAATGTGGGAATCAGAAGCGAATACTCAAATCATTCAAAATTTGAGAGGCGAGAACAATGATAAAATTTTCCATATAAAACTATCCATTGTGACCCAAAAAATATTTATTTTGAAGGTTAACTATTATTCACTGGCCAACGAAATTTTGTAACAAAAAAGTGCTTATTAATTTTGAAATACCTATTATCATTTTATCACCACACTTATTTTGATTCTATCAGGTCTCGTTTTTGCTACTAGCCACAAAATTGAAAATCAAACGTTCTTGTTTCACTTTCGCATTCAGAGTAATTATTTACTTGAACAGCGTAGTGTTTTTTTCTGTTTTCTGAGTTAAGCGATTGTTAAAAAATGTTTAGAAAGTGTAAAAATGATCCTAATAAGTTACATTTGTGGCGACATTACTTTTGAAACTCAGCGAATGAATTTGACACCATTAGTAACTACATTATATGAACAGTATTTTGGCTTTGGCTTTGGACAACAACGCAAAGCGTGCGTCCCACATATCTGTTGTGTTGCATGTGTTGGTATTTTTTTCTGGATGGGCGAAAAGATGTCGATCTTTCCCTTTTGCAATCCCTATGATTGCAAATCACACATCTGATTGTTATTTTTGTCTTTTTGATATAAAAGGTACATTAAAATTAAGACAAAAAGTAAATTAAGTCTTCTGACCTGCCATCGGCCAAAAAACCGATCCCGATCCCTCATAGTGAAGAACTTCCTGTACCCGACCCATCTCAAAGTTCCGATCTGGTCGTTGGACAGAAACAATCGAAACTGCCCATTACATCCTAACTTTCAAGAAGCTTCCGCATCTAATGAGCACCACCTATTATCTGAAGGAGATCTCAATGATTTGGTACGCGACTTAAATTTGTCTGAACAACAGGCAGAACTTTTGGGCCCTCAATTAAAGGGATGGAATTTATTACAACCAAAAATAAAAGTATATTACTTTCGCAATTGAGATGAAGAGCGAAAAGGTTTCTTGTCAGAGGATGATCAACTGGTATTTTGTAATAATGTCTATGGCGTAATGACTTGGGTATACAATATAAAGTAGAAGAGTGGCGTTTGTTTTATCGATGGTTCTGAAGCAAGTCTAAAGGCTGTTCTTTTACATATTGGTAATGAACTTCCCTCTTTACCATTAGGTGAGGCTTCTAACATGACAGAGTCTTATGAAACTATGAAATTTATCTTGGAACAAAATCAATTTAACGAACACAACTGGAAGAATGTGGAGATTTAAAGGTGATTGCCCTAAATTAAGGATTATAACTAGGGTATACAAAATACTGTTGTTCTATTTGTGAGTGGGATAGCAGAGACCGGAAAAATCACTATGTTAAGATAGATTGGCCCAAAGAACAATGCGCGATACCAATAACGAATTTTAGTCTCGACTTCAAATTGACGGAAGCTCACAATCGCGAAATCTGTATGGACGATATAGCCACTGAAAACTACTACTACTAAAATTTAAAGTCGAAGCTAAAAATGATTATTGGTAGGGCCCAATCTCTGCAGGACAAACAAATTAAAAAAAATCCTCCATTGGTGCACCCTGATAATATATTTTTACCACATTTAAACACTTAAATGTGTTGGGCGCTGGAGCGACACCACCATCTGTCCTGCTTGCGGAGAGGAGGATGACACAGCGGAACACTTCCTCTAAAGCTGTCCCGCCTTTGCTCGCATCAGGTGGCGGATCTTTGGGGCTGATGTGGTGAGTGCCGGACATCTAAGCTCTTCATCAATGAAGCTCCTTCTCATCTTTCTTCGAAAGACGGGAAAACTAAGTACATTAATGTAAGGTGTCTCTTTGGCAGAAAATGGACCTGTAGTTGTGTCTGAGTGCTCCATCGGATAGTAACAACCTCCGACAAAAAAAAACATAAAACTTGGGCTCATTAAAAACTCCGTAAAAGCTATTTGTAAGAGTGGTGACGGCTTCTTATATTTGAAAGAAAAATTTCATAAACTGAGTGAGGCAAAAATTAAAGAGGGCATATTTGTTGGCCCTCAAATCAGGCAATTGATGAAAGATGATATATTTAAAGAAAAGCTTAGTGATTTGGAAAAATCAGCTTGGGAATCTTTCATGAAAGTTACTTTAAATTTTCTCGGAAATCTTCGATCAAGTGACTATAAAAGTATTGTCGCGGAGCTGTTATCTACTTATAAGGCTTTGGGCTGTAATATGTCGTTCAAAATACATTTTCTTCATTCACATTTAGAGTACTTTCCTCAAAATGTGGGCGCCGTCAGTGATGAACACTGTGAAAGATTCCATTTGTGCCATAGAAAAACTAGGTATATCAGGGCTACATTTATTTTAATGTTGCAATGTAACGGAATAATTTCTTTCTTTTGATAAAAACTGAAAATTTCGAAAATTTAATGAAATCTATTTACAAAGAAGCTATTCGTATTTGAAGCATTATAATTTTATATCTATATCCATATCCTTGTCCCAAACATAATTGGCAAAGGTTTTTATGTTAGGTACATGCAAAAGGTTTTTTTTCGTTGACCAGTGTTACTGGGGAACACACGTTTTGTTGACTAAGATCTGACACTTGTTTTTGAGTAATTGTTGACGTCTAAATCCGAAAATGATTTTGTCTATCACGTCAGCTTTTTAAGCTACAGGACATCAGGATATATAGAATATAAAGGAAATAATTTCATTCAGAAAAGTAGTAAACTTCTTCAACTAAACGTCAAACATACATTTTAAGGTAAAAATCTTCGTTTGTAGCTTTTCCTGGAGTGTTCATTCTCTGGACAATCTCGTTTGATGCTCTAACAATAGTCAGCCATCATATGTACATTCCATCTACCTTGATACCGTGCCTCCATGGTCTTTAGATCTTGATGGAATCGTTCACCCTGCTCATCACTGACTGCACCCAGATTTTTTCGGGAAGTCAGCAAGGTGGCTGTGCAGAAAATGAACCTTGATGCTCATGTTGCAACCAAGCATATTGAAGCTCTCTAAAAGTTGCTGGGCAATTTTAGATAGTCCCAAATCCCGAGCCAAATCATTTAACTCATTCTGATCAAATCCCTTACGAATGAAGTCTTCTCCCATTTCAAAATCTTCATCGTTGGTGTCATTTCGATCTGCATTATTGGTTGGTTGGTTGGTTTAGGTGGCTGTATTTCCCGTACGAGGGAAAGACACAAATAACGCAATTGAGCGCCGTTTTTAGACCACAACTCACGGAAACCTGAGAAATAGAGGGGGAAAAGGACGATGAGGGAATTAAGAAATTTGATGATCTCACAAAGAAGATGAAACACTGTTTCACTCTTATTTGTGTCCGCGCAACTACGGCAGTGGGTGTTATGGGGGATGCCAAGCTTGGCTGCGTGAGTTCTTAATGACCCGTACTAATTGCCGTTAGTTTGGCGACATCTACACGCTTTCTGGATAAGAGGTTGTTTGTTCTGGCACCATCATAGGTTGGCCAAATTTTTCTCGAAATGGCCCAGCTCGTCAGGTTCAACCATCTGGTCTCAGCCCTTGAGGTGTAGTACAGGACTATTTCTCCCTTAACGTATCCCAGCGGAGGGAAGACTTCCTCCGCTAGAGACACGCACAGAGTAGAGCCACATGTGGCAAGTTCATCAGCTTTCTCATTCTCCTCTATGTTCCTATGGCCAGGAACCCAGACGAGAGTGATTTCAAACAGATGACAAGCCCTGGCAAGCGTCTCCCTGCAGTCCACAACAAGTTTGGACGACGATTTAGTTGCCCCGACAGCCTTAATCGCGGCCTGACTGTCGACGAGGATGCCTATTTTTCTTCTGGGTGTCGTTACGTTAAGAAGCAGTCTACACGCCTCCTTGATTGCAAGTACTTCTGCTTGAAAGACGCTGGCAGCGTTAGTGAGGCGGAATGATTTGGAGATGTCTAATTCTGCTGAGAAAATGCCCGCTTCCACTCCCACTCACAGATCTGCACCATACTCGTACTCTTTTATTTCGAAAGAAGGTAATTCTCTGAAAACTGGTACTGGGATTTCAGCTGAATGAGGCACGGGCGTATGGCTGATGGTAAGCTAGGATATTCTATTTTACACTTGTTTTTTTTTTTTTGTTATATCCGGACGTTTTCACTCTACAAAAGTAAAAGTCACTTGAATGATATTTGGGCTCTCGCCAAATCATAGGTATACCAAATGGCAATTTGTGTCGTGTTCCCTTTGTCCACATCCGTAGACTCTCAACACACTGTTTGCACACCTTGTGAGGTGCCCAACGTTTATCTTGATCACCAATTTTCACTTTAAAATATTCAAAATACGCTTGCCTGACAAATGCAGTGATAGTTGTCCTTTGACTGCGAATGGTAAAACTGCCACACCTATAACAAAATGAATCAGGGCTGTTTGAGCACTTGCGACGCGAGAAAGTAGGGGCAGACATGATCTGAAGGAAAGGGAATAAATATAATAATAAATAAATAAAAACTTAAATCTGCTAACTTCCTGTATGCCAACGAAAACTTGGACTCTTGGACTCCACTTCACTATTTTCAGTATATATTTATAGATCGACTAACAAGTCAAAAAACTTGACGTCATAGAAGAAAACTAAGTTCAGTTTTGAAATCAGCGTACCTACCTTTTTCACATTAAAACAGCTGCAAAATCCAACTCAACAGAAATTGTGATTAAAATTGGTCCCCAGTGAGTGAGATGTGAGACCTATTGTGAGTATCAATTGGGAATTCTCTGGTTTCTTTTGTTGTAGATCCGTGGATGTGGATTTATTAATTAATTTGGACAAAATGTGTTTTTCCCGAATATCTTCATTTACTATTTGTTTTGCTTTGTTCATTTTTGTATTGTCTTCTAAAGATTTATGTCGCCGGTGAAATTATAAATTCGATTTTAGGATTTTTATTTTAAATATTACAACCAAAATATTTTTAAGGTTAAGGACGTTACATAGCTAATATTTTTACAATTTTCTTATTAATAACATTGAGTTAAACCATATTCTTCATAAAATATCGATATAAGAACAATTTCGCTTATTAGAAGATTCGAACTCTCCAAAATTGATTGAGCTAGTCAGCCGATGTCATTTAAACCTTATTTTCACTTAAATTGGAGTTATACAGATTTCCTGTTTCACAGATGTCAGAACTGCTGTGCCAAATCATGAAAAGCTAACGAAAATTATCCATATTTGTTTTAAGTTTCGTCTCAATTTTTTCGCCGAAATTATATTTTGAAAAATTTTAAGAACACATTCAGAAAGTGAATGTCTTGCGGCCGAGATTCATTAAGATGCATATAGACTAGAAGCAATATTCGCACGCTGGTTTTTAATGTGCAGTATAGAGAAGGAGGGTTTCTTCGGTCTAAAGTTGCTGATAATGCATTCTTTAGGGACGCTAATTTTGCGATAATGGATATGTTTTCCAGGCCTTTTTATTTTCGAGTTCACTGACTTAAAGACGTTTCAGAAAGTAGATTTGAATGGAATTTTTTTTTTAGGAATTATGGTGAGCTGTATCCTCACGATAAAAAGTCGAGTATCTTAACATTTACGGCTATGAAACCATTCTGGAGAACTCTTTACATTACAACAGAGTATAGAGCTATTAAGAAATAGTGATATGGCTTATACACAACCCGCGATACTTATAATCATTTTTAGTGTCCAGGCTAAATTTTTCGAACCCATAATGGCGAACTTTTTCATTCAAAATTGCACATTGTGACCTACAAAATATATTTAGTGTTAATGTTAAAAATATTTAATAGCCCAACCTATTGGAATTTTCCCAAAAAAAAAAGGAAAATCAAGCCATTGTGCCGTGTTTAAGGCAATGAAAGTGGTTCTTAATAATTTGCCTTCGCCTATTTATATATAAGATTATGCGATACAGAAATATTAAAAGAAGAACTTGCTATTTTATTTTTCTGTATCCACCCTTCAGAATTCTTCAACAGTAGAACTGGCATCGGCCGTCCTTGTTTCTTTACAGCAGTGACGGATTAGCTACTACGTTCGTGAGGCTGGAGCCTAGGGCGGGAAATTTTGCATGTTAATTTATACTTAAAGAAAATTAACAAACAAACAAATATTTTTATTCTAAAAAAAATACTGTGAAACTATTGAGAATTGCATCACGACTTTATAAATGATTTTTTTCCCAATTAAAAGCTCAAAAAGAATTGCATTAAATCATACTTCTTATTAAATTTTTAGATTGTAACTTTTTTATGTAAAACAATATCTGAATTAAAGTGTAAATTATTCAACCTTAATACCTTTGAACCATTTTTCACTCCCGGGGCGGCTATACCCGATTACCCATCACTCTTCGATGTTGGCTCATTCAAATTACGATCCTTGGATAGTATAAAAAAGGGGGAGCAGTAAATACTGAGGGTGCCTCAGGGCGTCGAGAAGGTTAATCAGCCACTGCTTCAGAGCAACTTTTCAAGTAAGTACAAACATGGTTGGGATTTTAATTTGAATCGATGTTGATGAAGTCGTCATTTTATTCCATGCCAATTTCCTCGAAGTTGTTCTTAGAATAACAGATTTAGTTCGTTGTCAACTCTTTGCTTTAAAATTCAATAAATCAAAAATTTTCCAAATAATTTGATGTGTTGTTGCGTCATGATACCAACCACCAGACTCCATTATATTAATCTCTTCGACTTTTATATAGATCCTGGCAGTATTGTCAGAAGGTTATATGATGGAGCATCCCAGACTGACCGTTAAAAATAAAAAATCATTTATCGATGGACCTTATCCCTTTTTATTAGAATATCCTAACAAAAAAAAAAGAAACAAAATTTCCTCTTATTCGATCGCTGTGGTGATTCTCCCATTGCGCCATTCAAAAAACAAGGAATGAGGAATGACCCCTCAAATAAAAAAAATATGTAGTTTCATTAAATTTACCTATCGACAAAAGCAACAAAAAATCAGTTTCAAAAACATGAACGACAACGAATTTTTGTTTTGCTGTGAAGTGAGTACCATTTCATTTCACTAGTGTTTGAAAATCGTTAAAATTAGCAGAAAATCCTTCAAAAAGGGGCATTTTTTAAATTATGAAATTATGTTTGGGTTTCAATAAGGAATAAATAACAATACTTTGATTGAACAACACATTCCAAGCTTACTTGTAGGTACTCCACACCTACCAAGCTACATCATGATATCATAAAAATTTGCTCTCGGTTGAAGTACAGTTGGGTGTGAATCGAAATGCATATAGATGCATAATTGCTTATACACCTAATATGGAATGTTAATAATTTTCTCAATTAATGTGATTGAAGGGGCTTAATGAACTTTTTGTACGAGTGATCTCATGCAAGTACCAACTAAATTAAAATATGTAGGTAATGCGATTCTTTGTGTAGACGGGGATGGACATTTATTACTCGGGCTCGACTCATGTACTGTTAAGTAGGTCGCCATAACGTATTGCATAATGAAATTCCTGATTAAATTGCTCGTGCAGTGTATATAAAGCCGGGGCATATTTTCGCGGACAATTACGTTTCGCAATTATAAAGTGAAAACATTTAGTGGCCTCAAATTTAAAACGTGCACATCAGGCAGGGCCCACTGATAAAAGGACACGGAGCGCTTTATTTGTGCGCGATTTTGGTGGCCAACTTCATTAAAATGTGAGCCCAGGCCGTCTCGTGTACACCAACTGCACAGCAGCACAGGACGGATGAATTTCAACTTTGTTGAATTAAACTTCGCTGGCTTCAATGATTTTGGACTGTATCCAGCAAATATTATGATGCATGCTGCGGTTTTGAGAATTCCAACATTTTGTAATTTCAATTCCACTTCTGAACTTATTTACCGTGAATAGATTATCTTCTGCACAAATAATGGATATGTTTTGAATTCAAAACAGAATAGCAATAGCGTCGACAGGGGGAATGGGCGAAGATAGAAAGCCTACATAAAATTTAATTAACTTAGATGTTTAATTGAAAACTAGTGACTCTTTGACATTTTCAACTGAACTCAACACAACCTTTTCATAATAAAAATTGAATAGTGCATTTGTGAAAATGAATTTCTGAATATCTCGAATTTGTATAACTCCGAAGACAGTCTGACAAATCGCCTTTTTTTTAATTGTCCCAATGAGTTGTGCTGCTTAAGCCCGTATGAACTACATTTTTTCTGCTTTTAAAATGAAACTAGAGCAGTACGAAAAATTAGAACGCAAATTCCCGATACGAGTGAGTGCGTACAAACCAACCTTATTAATGTAGATACGTCAAAAAAAATGCGTTAAAAATGTATTCAAAATACATTTTTCAGCTGCTGGCAGCTTTTTTTTTGACAGTTCAACATTTTTTGAAAATACATTCGTTTGAAAATTTGAGGTTGCTTTGCAAACAATTGCTACCCCTTTCGTAATACACTTTCAGTCTCTTTTACACACCGCTGAATTTTCAACATGAAAATTATAAGGAATAAATGAGAGAAAAATGTAGTGTCATGCGGGCTTTAATAGCAACAGACACATTACGTTTTGTTTTAAGAATTGGATTTTGAAACGCTGCACCGACTCACAGATCAAAAAGCTTGTCAGAAAACGCGGCCGAAACAAGTCGAACGATTAAAACCTTAAAACCCCGAATAAAACACTCGTTAAAAACGTATCAAAATTATCGCCTAAAAATTAATCAAAATACTAGTTAAAAAAATGCGTCAAGCAATTTGTCAAAAAACGGGAAGCTGGGCGCAATTATGCTTTCAAATTGTGGTATATGTGGTATATGGTGGTGTGGGCAATACCCTATAGGCTTATTTAAAATGTCCAAGCCGTAACAATGACTTGAAGTTACAAGCTCAAATCGAAGGTTAAAAATATACCTAGATCTTATAAATAGGGCTTGGAGCTAATGATGCGTAAGAAGATCGAATTTTACAAAAACAATACTGCGGTTGAACTCAACAGCATGGAGGTTCGAGTTAACCTTTGGCGTGTGGTGGATTCGGAGGTAGAAGTGACAAGGCAAACAAAGACGAGGGGTAGTGTTAAAGCAAATAGGCGGAACCTGAGAGGAGTGGGTTGATGAAAAGTTTGTCTGCGGCGTCTTTGTGTTCCACAAAGGTATTTAGGTTACTAATATTGATATAGTCGCGATAAGAAGGTAAGATTAGAGAACCGATTCAATAAAGTACAGAAGAAGACGATGTTGGGTTTTCTCGATTCTAGATATACAAGATACCTACATGAACTTGTTGGAAGGAACACCACGCTTGGATAGCGTACTTAAGGATGGGATGAATAAAAGTGATGCAAAAAGGTCTGGTAACGTTCGGGTCGCGAAATTCTTTGGACCATCAGCTTTGGTCAGCTTGCTTTAGTAATTATCTTATCAATATGCGCACGGAAATGAGACTTTTTTGGGGAATAATATGCAAAATTCGCGAAAAGATTGAATGTCATATATAGTTCAAGTGGAGAAGGTAAAGGAGATTTGTTGCTCCAACGTGAGAAGGTAGACGACTGACATTTGGAGACTTTTCTATGCAGTTTTTAATACAGCAGGTGAAAAACTAACCACATCCATTGAAAGCAGGCTATAGTCAAGTTGTGAGGAAACTGGTTTGAAAAATTTGGTAGCGGAAATATGGGAAGAGTATGCACACACATATAGTATAAGTGTTGGATGAACCTTTCAAGATCGGAAATTGTTAGGACGAAGAGAAGGGCGCGAGATGATAACCTTTGGGAACTTTTTTTTTTTTTTTTTTTTTTTCAAAAGGTTTGTTTACACAAATTTTCGTTTACATTGTTTTACCTGCAAAGCAAAGTGCTTATCTGCAGGTGGTTGGACATAACATTGAGTTTAGTTTTGAAGTGATTTGAAATTAAGAACGTTAAGTTTAAATACAATTAATTAATTTCTGAAGTTGAAAGTACATATTTTAGTGAGTTTAAGATTTACTAATGTTTTCTTAAATTACATGATGAAATTCAATAAAATGTTTTTTAATCTCTTTTTTTCTTGTTTTGAAATTTGGAATCATTTTCACAAACGGTGGGAGCGAATTTAACAATTTAGGAACAGTGCATCGTAATTCTCTGTCTCCGTACGAGTTGTAAGCTGTCGGAACTTCTAGCATCCCTTGGGCTCGTCTTCGGGTGTTTAGCGTGTGACTGATGGGTTGAAGAAACCGCCGGTCGTCCATATACCTTAGGAGTGTTGTCATCTTGAAGATTGCCTTTACATCTAAAACTTTAAAACTTGAATTAGTTTGTCTAATTATCTTAACAAGACGATGTTGTAGGTTAGATATCTTCTCCAGGTGGGTTTTTGCTGCATTTCCCCAGGCCAGAATCCCGTATCTAATGCGTGATTCTGCCAACGAGTAGTATACTTGCTTTTGTACCTCCATATGTGAGTAACGCTTAAGATACACCATTGCGAATATAGTGCTCTTAAGTTGAAGACGCAGGACGTTGATGTGCTCACGCCACAGGAAATTCTCGTCGATGGTAACTCCGAGGTACTTAATGGTTTTAACTACCTCAATTGTGCTGCTGCTTCTCAGTAATGGACAACGATCATTTCGATGGAAGATTTCAATAACGTCCGTTGGCTTCGATGGAGTCCGAATATGCATCAACTTGGTTTTATTTGCGTTGATCACCAGGCCGTTGTCATGACACCATTCAGATACCTTGTTGAACTCATCTTGAAGTATCCTTATGGCTAAGTGCAAGTCCTTGTGTTTCACGACGATTGCGATGTCATCAGCGTAGGCATACGCAGTAGCTTTTTTAAACGTTCTTAAGAGTTCATTTGTGAAAAGTATAAATAAGATAGGACCCAGTTTGGAACCTTGTGGCACACCATATTTACTTGTCCTTTTTTTGCTTAATGTATCAGACACCTTTACTTGAATTACTCTATCACTCAAATAGCTTTTAAGCCAGTCTGCCAATACTCCTCTCAGTCCTAATCTGTTGACACTCTCCACAAGTTTTTCGGGTGTCAGGGTATCAAACGCTTTACTGAAATCTATAAAAAGCACAAGTACACCAGAACTGGCCAGAAAATGGGATGAAAAAAACGGACCTGGAATCAAACGCTGTAAAAACTGTGCAAAGATATCCATTTTATCAAAATAAGTTCGTAGCGGAAGGCAGACATATTGAAAAGTATTAATTTATGAGAAATGTTATCAAAAGCCTTCTAGAAATCACTTGCAATAACGTCGACTTTTTTACCCTTTTCGAAGGCAGACAGTGAATTCGACGAGGAGTTTCAAAAACTCATCGAAAAATATCTCTTAAAATAGAGTCGAAACTTCGTCCAAAATCGCGTCAAAAAATGCGTCAAAAACGTTTAAAATCATTAACAAATATTGACCACAATACCCAAAAACGCGTCGAAAAAAAAGTCATAGAAAATGTCTGAAAAAGAGAAACAGTGCCAGGATACTTAGAGCCGATGGACACAACCAGGTTTAAGCAAAGATACATACTTCCTGCACATGGCATTTAAGCTACAAATATTTCACCTGCAGATCTGGTTATCCTTACGCTTTTTTTCATTTGCAGGGTTGTCACGGTAAACGGGTAAAGCCATCATAATTCAAAATAAAATAAATAAATAGTTGGCGCAACAGCTCCCTAGGCCTAGCTCCTGACAACCATTCGTCTTGTGTGAGTTTTTGTTTTTGGGACGAATAGAAGGGATCTACAATTTTATGCCGAATCCAAATGGCCAATTGAGAAGCTCTTTCATGACAGTTATACTCTCGAATGTTTGTTAGACTTTCGCGAGAGTTGGAATTTGTGGTTTTTCGGCATTCGAACCTGGGACCCCGCTTAGTAGTCCAACACACTAACCACTAAGCCACTGCGCCACTATCATAATTCAAAAGCTCATTATTTTTTTCCGACCTCCGAAGTAAGCTCATTTTACCCGTGGAAAAAACTGTCATTGTCCCATACAGCGCTCATACGCCACCAACTCTTTTTAGGACCCTGGCTAGTCTAACTAATATTACTGATAAAACCTCACTGACATAAGCTGTAAATTTACCTTCACTTTGGTGTGAACTAACCATGTTAGCTCGTTCTCCCTTTGGATAGTTTTGTGAGGACGATACCAGCTAAATCGATATTTCGGCTAAGTGAATAAATGCAGTGGAGGATTTTTGATATTGGGCAAGCCAAAATTCTAAACTTTAACCAAATCGAAGCAGACGTTATGGACTTCGTATATAACGCCCTAGACTGTATTAGTTATATTAGCACTCTGTCTGTAAGCCGGCAGCAATGAAGAGAGAATGCTGTCGCTGACGGAAACAGGCTAAAAATATGTACGTGCGGATCTAAGACAAGTTAGAGCAACGAACGTGAGACCAGCGCATAAAAGGACTCGAATCACCAATATTTTAGGAGCCAAACTGATCAATCGGTGTCGTAAATCGTAAATAAGGAGATATCCAACAGCGCTATGTTCATGGCCATACGGATGTGCCAGGCAATTGTAAAGCACACGAACTAGCTGAAGGAGGCACACAAGTTGAACTTTCGTCTGCGGAAGGTAAGTCAATTCGCAAATAGAAATGGAAAGGTACAAAATGCCCGCAACAGACTAATGGAAGATGGTATGCTTTTGACTATTGTCAGACAGGTATTGACCATAGATAAGTTGCCGCAAACCAAAGTACCTTCTAAATGCCAGTAGAGTACATAACAGAGCTAATCTTGAGGTAAAAACAGGAATACATTGCCGCGATGCTTGTGATCTCCACAAAAGACTTTAGTCGCAGTTGTAAAAATGATGAGAATGAAAAAAACACTTATTATGTACCTGCCTAACAATTTTCTCAACGAGTAATTGAATTCTAGGAGAATACTTCTTCGAGGAACAAGCAGATAGGCGTTGCTGAAATTGGCAGAATTTATAAGTTTTCTCAAATGTTCATAGGTTGTTAAAGTGCAAAATAATTACAGCCCCGCTAAAATGGTATATTTGGCATTTTCAGTACTCTGTTGGTGACAAGTACAAATATTTCGTTTTTGGTGTCAAAAATGTTGAGATCATCTGTCTTGCCAAATTGAAGTACAAAGTTGTGGTTTCTGGTTAGGTAACTCGTCTTTTAGCCTTTAGTTTTGTCCCTTGTGGAGATCACCTCCGAAATAAATGAACTTCCTATAACCAACTCAAAATTGCTGCCATTTTGTGGGCAGATTGAATTTTGACAATATTAAACCTGCTTTTATATTCTACATACTATCCGATGCCATGTTACGAAATTACTTATACATATATAAATAAGCTACCTCTATGAGACTGAGCAAACCTCGACCGCAACGAAAAATGGTCAGAATCCATTTATTTATTTTCATTAAGACCCTCGTTCTCTGCCAGGCTATTAATTAGAGCAAAACCTCAAAAGGCAAACACATCAATGGAGTCATTGAGTATAACCGATAAATGTTTCTATCTAACGTTCGATGACACTTTAGTTTGCTATATATGGCACAGTTCATATAGCCTCTTCGGTTTCTGTGGGTGCTGTTGGTATTTTTTTTGTTTGTCTATCCCCACTGTATCGAAATGAACGTAAAACGACACCTCAAGACAATTTATCGTTTTCATCCCTCAGTGAACAAACAAATTTAAGGGTTACTACAACGAGAAGCAACATTACGAGTTGGTTAGCTTGAACTTATATCCTTCCATAACCGATTTTCGTTTCCTGAAAAATTACCCAACCGTATTGAAGGATCAGGATATGTTGAAGTTAAACGATTATTGAAGCAAAATACGGTTTGTGTTGCTTGGCTCTACCACAGTGGGTGTTACATATATTCCAGTAGCAACTGCATCATGGTCTCCTTAGCAGACACAGCACCGACCGACAATGATGTTCCTGTATTGGAAAAGAACAAAATGTTTCCTCCAAAAGTGTATGTATATAAATATATTTCGATTCCATCGACGGGTAAGATGCGCTATCAGTTGAGACGAAACGAACTCGCTTCGTGTTAATCACCGAACGGAAAAGTCTTGTTAATGAGTTATTGTAGAGGGATGTCCTTTTCGAGATGCAAAGGCACTTAGTATACTTTTCATTTTACAGTCGGATCGCAAAGTTCCATCTACCGCCTAATTGAAGGCCAGAAGTTTTACTTGACGGACAAAACGGCACAAAGACTAAGCCAAACAAGCGGCCCCAGTAGATTTAGTCCGATTTCACCCACCTACAAACTTTTTATTAAAACGAACTTCAAAAATTAACACAAAATTGAAGAAGTTGAGGGCATTAAAAGTTCGATTCCTTTAATTCTTCAAGATTGTGCTCGAAGTTTGCTTTTTTCTCATTACCTTCTTTTGCATTTTCTATTCGCTTCCCAAGTTGGCGAAACTTTTCTGTGTCCATCTTTGTCCTCTGTTGCCGGCAGGACGAGGACCTATATAGAGTATTTCCAGAGCGGATAAATGTCGAAGAGGACAATTTTCGTCCAAAAAGAAAATAAAGGCAAACTAAGTGAAGAGTAATCTTTAGATGCTGCTTGACTGTAGATTTTTCAAAGCTAATTTTACAGCTTTTAGATCGCACAGTTAGGGATTGAAAAGCTTTGAGGTCATGTCTGCCTAGAGGAAAATGAAAATGAAAATGAATATGGCACAATGCGACTGCTATACCTACTGTGGGCAGATGGAAAACAAGATCTAAGGGATGGAAATGGAATTAAATTATCGCATTTTAGTGAACCCTATGCCAAAGGATTTGGTTTTACCGGAAAAATACCAGCAAAGTTGGCTGCATAGGCCAAAGGCGAATGCCCATGTGACGATGACGACAAGGAGAACGGCGAGATGGGGCACCAGCAGAACTGTATGGCATTTCTTTCCCGTCGGTGGTCACGGTGAATACTAGAAGTGTGCATTTAAATCCTGGAAGAAAATAATTTTCACAAGTGGACAAGTTTTAAATATTTATGAATAAAAGTTGACCCCTTTTGAATAAATTGTCAGGAGCTGAAAACTTCCGAGTTCCTTCCACTTGGTTGTCTCTCTTTTCATGCTGCACGAGTACGAGTATATGCATGGGTATCGCTTTCTTGTATTTTACTAAAGCCGGAGGTACTTTGTACTTACTTTTAGCATACTTAATGAAAAATTGGGTGAAGTTTGTCGTCGGTTATGAGTGGTTTTGTCTTTATTTATGCATTTGAAAGTGAATGGGCTAACAGAAATAGCTTCGAAGTGATTTCGTTGTATATGAAGATTTTGTGAACCATGCTGAAGCTGAATTGTTTCACGACTCACGAAGGTGTAAAATGTAATAAGACTTGTTTCCGAGCAGTTGAAGTGCATTCGAGGGGACAAATTGCAGAGCTTGTGCATAACCGCCATGGTAACTTTTAAAGTTTTCATATAAATGCATTCGTCTTCGAACACACATATTTGTACTAAAATAGTGCACCATATCATCGGGGCGAGATCATTACATTAATAGGTGAACATCCGTACATTTCCGTACACTTTTTGGGTATTTAATATGAAATGAGGAGAATGAAACTTATATCACTCGAAAGGTACTGTGCCACAGCTATGCACAAACAGAAAATTGTTGGTATTTGTCGCCATTAGGCGTTTTTCTTTTTTAGTTCAGAGCACAACCTGAACTGTTATACAAAAAGTTCGTGTTTCTTTTTTAGCTCAGATACATCAGAGCTCAGATTTGTGTTTCTTTTTTCGATCTGAGCATTATCAGAGCGCGCTCGATGAGCTCAGGATAAATTGACTGAGCACGCTGAGTAAAAAGCTGAATACACACTCACAGTCACATTTGACAGAAAAAAAATCCAGGAAAACAAAATAAATGAAATGGTGTACGAACTTTGTTGTTCTGGAACTAAATGATAACCAATTTAATAAATAAAAATTAATAATTATTCAATTTTTACATATATTTATTAAAAATGTCAACTACGTGCTCAAGTGTGTTTCATAAATACATCAGAACAATCTGAGCGTGCTCTGAACTAAAAAAGAAAAACGCCTATTAAGGCTGGTAAAATTAAGCTAACAATGCCCCGTACAAAAGGCTTATTACTTAAATGGAAGCATTTTGGTGACATTCAATTTTTCACTGCCATAATAACGTATTCGAATTAAAATCATCTTAGATTAGAAGGAGTGCAATTTTCATACGCCTAAAAGCAAGCAACTGCATAAAAAATTACTCCAATTTCTTGATTTAATTTATATGAAACTTGAAAATAATTATTCAGTTCGCTATTAATCTTTGGCCACAGGCGGTCAAAATATTTCCCCCCAGATTTTGCTATATTTAAAGAAAAAACCCCAACTTATTTTTTTTTTAAACATGTACGACTTAAAAGTAGGAATTTCGGATTTGAAACGCGAATATGTAAGTTTGGTCTTCCGAATGCAAATAAATACACCCGATAAAAATGTCAAAGCATAATGAAATAATTTCAATTCTTGTTGTTTAGAAAATGATGTTTCCGAAAAATATTACAAAAAATTATGAATTTTTCCTAGTAAAACTGGCAATAGCTTCTTTTTTTTTTAAAAAAAACTTGTTTTGTAAACGAAAATAATCCAAAAATATTGGAACAAATGATTTCCACTGGCAAATACAGCATTTAAAAAAAAGCAGACACATTTATTTTATCCTTGATTGTAATGTTTAATAATGAATCAATTGGTAGTGGACAGAACAGTACGACGATTCTCTAAGCTACCTCATTCTTAAATTTAAGTGACCCAGCAAAAGCACGGTTACCAAAAATAATATTATAACGAAATAAATATAAAATACAATTAACAAAAAAACTCTAGATTACACCTAAAGAATTTCCCTATATTCCCCCCGTCGAACAAAAAACTCCCAAATCTGTTGGGAAAACCTCTAAAATTGGCAACCCTTTTTATGGTTCACAGTGCGAACTTCACACCAAATCGATATGAAAAGAAATAGTTCCCGATGATATATTTAGAGGAGTCATTTCACTGAATGAGCAGTTTACTATTTTTCTGCAGATTGGTATAGAAGCACTCCTGCTGTTTACAATGGCTATAGACTGAATTGAATACCTTTTGAATGTTCGAAAAAACTCAAATCAAAAAATTCAAAGGAAAGGTATAAAAATTAAAAAAAAAGAATATAATAGATATTGGATTTTCTATATAAATGTAAAAAACTAAGTTGCATACGTAGGGCCGCCCAAAGCTCGAGAACTCTTCGTTTGATTTGAGCTATCTTTTTTGTATTTGCTTCCGCCCAAAGGAACTAAATACGCCGAGAAAATTGGATAATTTTATGGGAAATAGGAAATTTTTAATTTCATAAAAATTTATTTTAAACAAATTTTGTACAGGGAATTTTAATTTTTTTTGTTATTTTTTGTTTGATCGTATGAACTGAGATTGTATTTGTCAAAAGTTCTGCCAGATTTTACGGAAAAAGTTTGTGCTATTTTTGTGAAATACTGATTATTTGTTCATAGTTGATTATTTTTATAAATTTGTAAATTGAACTGCAGTGTTCTTCCATACCAACCTTTTAAGCTACGGATTAATCACTATTTGTCGTAATTATTCTGTGTAAATCGTGGCTTTGGCTCCGATTTCAAAACAAACACCTTAATAATGACTGCCAAATGAACAGCCACTGAAAGCGGATGGAGTTTCTGTCACTTGCGAGTGAGCATGAGTTTTTTTTTTCTATTTAAAACTACAAATGAAGTCCGAACCACCACCACGTCGGCTAAAAAGAGTAAGTAAAATGTATAAGAGTATTGTGTAATAATTCTAACTTGTAAATGAATTAAGATAATAAACAAACAACAAAAAACGGACAGGTTTGTTAGTATTCAACGCAGTCGGAACTCATTTGCAACACTACTAGTGTCGCTTGTGGTCGAAAATCGACAATACCTTTTATAAAGTAAAAAAAAAGTACCACAATTTTTTATATAAATAATGTTGTATTTTTTATAAACGAAAAAGCGATATCTATATTTCGAAAGAATGCGCCTCTTTGAAAAAGAGTTTTAGGTACTCGTGATTTAGATATAATCACCGTAAAACAATTTAAAGCAAAACAATAATTGTCGAAAAAATATTTTCAATAGTAATATCAAAAACCTCGCAGATTTAATTTTGCCCCTGAACTAAAATTATACATAATGTTGCTTACTTTGAGGGGACGGCAAATTATCATTCTTTCAAAAATAGGTTCTAAGCTAAGGTGATATATATGTATTTGAATACGTTACTATGGCAATATGGCGGCGGCAAATTCAATATCACCAAAATGTTTTCATTTAACTGATAAGCATTTTGTATCAACAATTTTTTGTTTGTGCATATCTATGGCACAGTACCTTTCGAATCACATAAGTTTCAATCTCGTCATTTCATGATAATAATACTAAAAAAGTGTACGGAATCTTTGGGTGTTCACGTATTGTTGTTCTTACATAAAATTGTATTAATATAGTTTTGCTTTAAGTTTTGAAGAAATTAATAAAAAAAAATACATATATTTATGTTTCTCCTTTCAGTGTGGTATCTTGATAGTGTTTAGTCGCCCGCTTATTTTTTTTTTGGTTTTGTTGGTAAATGGAGTGTAAATTTAAGTATGGAGAAACCAGAAACATTCAAAGTGGAGCACTGTTTCAGTCTTATTTGTGCTAGGAACAGTGGATGTTATGGTATGGGGGATTCCAACTCGGCTGCTTGAATTCCTGTTGCCGTTAATCTTGCGACGTGTGCACGGGTTCTGGCTATAAGGGTACTTGGCAGTGTCAGGTTAGCCAAATTAGCATTGTTTTTATTTATTTATTTATTTATTTAACTACTAAACATTTATTAATATTGTTTAAAAAATGTAGTTATTTTAACATATGTTACATTTCTTTTAATATTTGTTTTAAATTAAATTTTGTTAGGTTGAAATCAATCACTAACTTATTAAAATCCTTCGTCAAGTTATTGATGGGGCCATTGCTTCCATAGTTACATCGAGACGTCCTTTGATATAAAAATATTGGATTTCTTTGTCTAGTATTGATGTCTATTGAACTAATAATATAGGTGGAGTTGATGTTGCCAGTCAGGACGCTAAATAATAATTGAAATGACACAGTTCGTCAGGTTCTTCCGCCTGGTCTCTACCTTTAAAGTAAGGTGCAGGAGGATTCCTTTACGCATCCCAGGGAAGGGGGATGATTCGCAAAGAGAGGAGCCACGTCTGGCCAATTTTTAGGCTCTATTTCCCAATGGTCGGGTCCCAGGCTACACTGATTCCAAACCGAGGACACGTCCCCCTGCCCCTGCAGTGCACCGTAAGCTTGAACGTAAACTTGGTGGACTCGAGAGCCTAATGGCGGTCTGGCTGTCGAAGAAGATAATTATTTTTTTTCTGGATGCTCTGCCTCATGAGCAGTTAACGAGGGAAATATTACAAGCAGTAGATAACTGTCGGCGCAGTGGCTTAGTGGTTAGTGTGTTGGACTACTAAGCGAGGGGTCCCAGGTTCAAATCCCGAGAAAAACCCAAATTCCAACTTAAGGTTTTTTTCACTGCGCCACCTCTCGCGAACGTCTGACAAACATCAGAGAGTATAACTGTCATGAAAGAGCCGTTTGGACTCGGCATAAAATTGTAGATCCCTTCCATTCGTCCCAAAAATAAAAACTCACACAAGACGAATGGTTGTGAGAAGCTAGGCTTGGGTCCATACGGACCTGTTGCGCCAATTATTTATTATTATTTATTTATTTTTTAGATAACTGAATCGTTTCATAAACTGTATGATGTCTTGTTGAATGTGGCTTCACATCAATCTCATTCAATTTAGGCAGTAATAGCTCCGCCATATCGAGCACCAGTTACAGTCACTACTTTAGTATAATTTTCCAAAAAGTGTACATAATTTGCGAGCTGTGACAGCCAAACTTTCACTATTTTTAAAATAATGTTCACCAATGAAAGCAGGTTGTTCTTTCGCATATATAGTGCTTCATTTCAAATAACTCTCAACTGTCGAACTGTTTTCTTTTTTCGGTTAGAAACACTCACCACTTGCGTGAGTTTTGGGCTTCCCTTTATTCATTGAGCGTTGAGTATTGAGCTACTACGATTTATCTTTCACTGAGTTTAGGGATGATTGTGTGCTGGTTAGCGTTCTAACAACAAAATGCAACGTTAGGTGAGGCTTTAACGGTACCTAGCTCTCGCATCCCCATAGCTAAGAAAACTCTCCAGATAATCCGGGTGTTTCATACGATGTTATATCGCTGCTGCTGCATTACTCTTCTCGTCTAGGCTCTTATTTAAGGGTTTTTTTTTTGTACGAGTATGCCCATTCGGTTCTTCGTCTTCATAAAATTAACATCATTGTAACCGACAGAAAAGACTGATTTCCGTTTGTATTCAGAGCTTTATTTTTGGGCCGGGTACCTATATAATTGTGACATTAGAGCAAATTAGAGCAAATACCCGTCCAGTGGCAATAGTTAATTTAAACAATTTGAAGTGATTTTGAAATCACTGACACATTCTAATCCATGCCTCTGCCGATTTAATTCCCAGTGATTTATCGTTTAGTCAAACAAGTCAATTCGAGAGCGCTGTAAACAAAATCAAAGGCTATTTGCCTTTGTATCTCTCCCACTGGGAATGCCATTCGATGCCTCCCCTTTCTGTCTTACGATGGAAAGGCATCTCCCCTTTTCAGCATGACGCGTGTGTTTGTGTATTTGCATTATTATACACCATAGCCCCAGTATTCGTATTTATGATTGTACATAATTTAGCAAACAGAAATCAATCGATTCCACTCGTTAAATCCGTTTACCTCCGAATACCTGGTAGGTAAACATTTATGCGCCTCGTCGCTTACGATTCAAGCCGTTGTCGTCGTCACCGCTCTACAATTTGGTCCCCAATGCTGTGGATGTACAGTCGTTGTTGTTGTTGTTGTTTTTGTAGCCATGTCGCCACTGTTGCTAGCTGGTGAATATGAATAAACATCAATCAGGTCAACAGGAAACTGAACAGATTTCGCAAATTGCACTTTGCTGAAAATCAATCAATTAGTCAACAAAGCGTTGAGTCCGTCACCCGGAACTCAATATACAGTTTCACTATGAGCAAGGGTGTCTGCGGAGCGTTTTAAATATTCTCAAACGGGTGGTAAGGCTGCCCTTTTGTCACACTAGGGGTGACTGCTCAAACGATTTACATTCACAGCAATAAACCGAACACAATGAAGGACTTCGATAAGGTAAATTTATGCCCAGCAATTGGGTACAATTTTCCAACCGATGGTCTTTCCTAAAGGGATCACAGTCCATGGTCCGATTCGACACTGACCCACGTTCCTTTGAATTGGCGGCACTTAAACGTTGTATTATACTTTTGCCATAATTTTAGGGGATTTACTGCCATATTCATAGTCGATAAAGATCCTTTATCGTCCGAGTGCGGGTGGTTGTCGAAAATTGCTGGGCGAATAAAACGAACTCAAACGACTAGTGCGAAATGACAGCAGGGTGTAGGTAGGTGAACACGTGTCATACTCGGCCACATTGTATGAAATGTTTGCCACTGTAGTTGGATGCTATTCGAAATGTGCTACTTTTTGGGCAATTTCTTACCTACTAAAGGTTTGTATCGTTTTCTAATTTGTACTTGCGTTGTAAATAGAGATTTACTTGGTAAAACAGGTTTTCAATGTTTAATGAAATTTCGTATAATTTTCAATTTATATTAAAAACATGTAACGGACCCGTGTTATGGTTTTTTTGAAAAATCACAAAATAATAGATACTCAGTATATCTCCCACCATTTGTTTGTGATTTTCTTCATCTGGCCTGGTGGCTTTAATAAATGATTGAAAAAGACCGGTAAAGAAAAATCCGCCAAAAATTGATCAAATATAGCTGGCTGCTGAAGACAAAATATTGACACAGCATTAATTTCAGAAAGCCACCTTACGCCACAGTCTCGCGTTCAATTTAAAGTCACGCTTGTGGCTTGTCGCCCGGTGGGTAGCGCACGTGGCAGGTCTTCTTTACACTACTAGGGGTTGTATTGAAAACTCTTCGGAAGTGAATATAGAGCTTGGAAAGTGACAACTCAATATTTCTCTCATCTACACCCAAGCGCAGTGGGATGGAAAAAAGCAAGCGGATGTCGAGAAAAAAGTCTGATCTTACGTACTTTTTTTGTCGCGAAAGGAATCAATGCCAATGACATGAAGAAAGCTTTGATCTTTACACTGATCATTCTTAGATAGGAAGATCGATGAGTGAAATAATTATTAAAAAGAAAAAAAAAACAATTTGGTTGTCTAGCGAAATAGCTTACTCGGACAGCAGATAAAGGAAAACAGGATCGGTACGTTGAAGCGCAGTTCACATGGAATAACTCATACATGGCAGCATGGAATAACTCCTCATACCAAATAGGAAAGGCGGCTTAATTTTCCATAAGCTATCCGTAGGAAATCATAGAAATGATAAAAGAAAAACGAAAAGTCTGGAAGGTATGGCAACAAACTCGTTATTTAGAACATAAAACAAGCTTAAACAAACTGTGTTACCGATTGAATAAGGTTATCAATGATTTCAAAAATTAAGGCTTCAGAACTTACTTTGATAACTTGGCAGCGAAAAAATTGTCTAATAACTTGCTGTTGAAAGCTCTTAAACCTGTTAGAATTTTTGCCGACTACCTTTCAGAATCTCTTATTACATTTGGCAGCGAAACGCTATTAGAAAATTTAAAGTTACCCTTGTTGAAAACTCTAGTGGAAGACTAAGTACCCAACTGTTTTCGAAATACATATTTTACACCAAGTATTAATTTTGGGGAAAATCCCTGTTCACGTTTTCGGGTGAAAAGTTTTTCAAAAATTTGAAAATCCTTCTTATGATAATGTAAAAAAATACTGGGATTGTTATGGAGTTAATAATAACTATAATAAATAAAAATTTGTATTAAGATCGTTAAAGTGTAGCCATCAACTGTTTTTGGGAAAAATTCAGTAATTTCGACCATTTTTCTTTCGGTAGAATTGAATTGAATTGAATAGTTGACTTTTATTTTCAATAACTATTTTACAATGTAAAGATTAGCCTAAGTCGTTATTGGTTTGGCCTATGGCCGTCTACCAGGTTGACAAATTAAGTTTAGTCTTACATAAAAAATCTCCTTCTTTGATACGGTTTCTATAACGAAGTGCTGCTACTGAATATTCATATAAGATCTCCCATCCTTTTTCTCCGTTTAACATGCTCATTGCTTCATCATCGTCTAACACATCTTTTCGGAACATTGATAGTCGAAATTCTTTTAAAATCGGACAAACGCCAAGAAAATGAATGATATCTTCTCTTTTCTTCATGTTGCAGATGTCACAAATTATTGGTAAATCTGGTCGATGGGTTATAAAGTTTAACTGGACGAGTCCACCTCTCAGTTTGAAAATGGAACTTATTTTGTCGACTCCGTAGCTGTCAAGGAAGTACGTTTTTTTCATTTAAGAAATGGTTTAGTTTGCTGTAGTAGTTCCTAAACAGTGACGATTCGGCTTCTTCAACTTTTTCTAAAAGTGAGTTAAATTGTTCTCTTAAAAGATAAGGTTGCTCGTTCGCCTGAATAGACAGGTTTATTCCGCAATCAGATGCTGTTTTCTTCCATTCCTCGCAAATGCATCCGTTTGTTCTAATTAGACTTTTTAAAACTATGTTTGGTATCCTGCTTTCATTCATCTCTAGTACTTTTATCATATAGTTGAAATGCGTTTTGAGCGTGTACAAGTGCAAAGGAGGAGTTCCTGTCTCAAGGTGTAACATATAGTTCGGGGTATTTTTTGGTAACCGGAATATCTTCTTCAAAAAGCAGCGAAGAAATTTTTCCACAGTATCGTAGCTTTTGTAACCCCATACCTGAGATCCGTAGAGCATTATTGACGCTGCAGTTGAGTGGATAAAACTCTGTTGTGCACTTTGCATAGATATATATGGAAAATATCGTCATTATTGAAGTGATCACACAAATAAAAAATGTCCTTGAAGTAAAAGGCCCACAAACTTCAAATAATACGAAGTTGGAAATAAATCCAACTTATCGCGTCTTTAAGGCTGCAGACGGCAGGAGCAGACTTATCATCGTAAGACGTATTTTTGAAATTGTTTAAAGTCTCTACTCGAGTTTCAAATTTTAGTTGAAAACAATTCCCTTCCCTTACTATGCGTATGCGTATTTAAAAAAATTAATGAATGGACAATAAATCTGAAAAAAGTTTAACGAGTAGCCGCGATGTTACCAGCTATTATTTCAAGAGCTTAACACCGTCTTACGCAAAACAAAATGGATAAATGCATCTGCCTTAATACATCACAAATGACAAGACGCTAAATTCAGCGGGCAACTGGTGGCTGCTACAGGTATAACATATGAAACGTGAATAAAGTTGGCTGGCAATTAATTTATGGTCCAGTACAAAAGTAGCAGCTTAAAACACTAGCTGAACTTCAAAAATATCTCACATTACTGATTTTGTAGTATTCAGCCGTTTTTGGCATTAAGCTTATTATTTAGTTAGTTTTCGCGCAATTATCGACGGTTTAAATCCTGCCGGTGGAGTTATGGAAAAGTTTTTCAACCGAAGTGACTGTTAACTAAGAGTTGTTTCTGTCACTCTTATAACCAGTGTTGCCATCATTTTAAAACGCAAAGTAAATACTAAATGGCAAATAATAAAAATGCTGAAATGTCTGAAGCTTGATAAATAAAAAACTAAAAGAAAATATTTTCATAACCCTTTAAAAAAAAATCGTTAGATACCCGAAAATAGTTTAAAAAAAATTAAATTATGACATCATGTTAAAAAAAAAACCTAAAACAGTCATGAATTTTGCATGCAATGTCGGTCCAATCTTGCTGTTCGTTACTTGAACAAAGGAAAAGAAAATTGTCCGCAAATAAAGAAGAAAAACCGCTTCCAACATTATAAAAGTAATGTTTTTTAATGCTCAGTTTCTGTACTTATATACGTAAATTAATTATTTTGTTTAAATTGGATGACAGATATAAAACAATTTGACCGAATATCCCTTTTAGGGAAATTTCGATTAAAGTGGGTGTGTTTCGTCACTGATTGATGTCTTCATCGTCAACACTTGCCTTCGATATAAGGAAACATGGCTCTGATAAGGTAAACCATGTCAGTTCTGTTTCAATTCCTTGAGAGCGGGATCTGGGAACTCTGTTGGTTAGTCCTCGTTCCAGCTTTGCAGTGATATGTAATTTTAGAAATTATTGTTACATACACTTTAAAATAAGTAAGGCTAAGGATAGGTACATGCAGAAAAATCACTCACATATATTTTTTTAAAAGCAACCAACTTTCGGTTAAAAAATACCGAGTAATACTGTCAACGTTGCTTCTACAGAGTTAGTGGATTAAATATAACCGAGTCACCCTGTGGAAACTGAGTTAAAAATAATTGATTTATCAAATTTCCTCCAAATTTTCTCCGTCGTAAATAACAAACTAACCCTGTAGAATTTAAGCAACTTAATTTGTTTGGTTGATAATAATCTAGAAACCTGCTAGAGAAACTTAGTTAATTTTAACCCCTTTTATTTAACCGAGCAAAAACTGCACTGGTTAGAGGTAATTTTTGAGCACCGTACTGTAGGTGTAACTGATACAATGCAACAATGTGTCAACTGACAGTTTGGTGGATTCAAAATATTTATTTTAATAACAACCTAAAGATAAAATGTAAATACCATAAAATCTGACAAGTGTAACATATTTAATTAAAATAAAATTGCTCTAGCTTCACACAGCAGACAGGCAAGGCACAGGCGGTCTGCTGCACAGAGTTCCGTATTCCATTTTAATGCGTTTGCATTGCTCCTACTTGAAGTCATCTTATGCTTAATTTCGAAGCCGCATCCATGTTATGCTCGTATACGTTAGAGGATTTATAATGCGTTATGATTACGAATAGTTTTCCAGCCAGCATCCAGTTTTAATTTGAAATTTTTCATCAGACTTTTTCCAAATCAAGTGGCCGAAAGGAGAGCAACGCAAAGGATGAATTAGCTGAGGGCATCGTGTTTGATGGAAAGAAATCTCTGTATAGCAACAAACACACGCTGCGCTACGAGTATTAAATATAAATGCCAAAGACAAAAACAACTTGTGTCCTTCCTTTTGCCGTTCTCAAGGGTTTGCTTCATTTTTTCTTTTTTTTTCGCCCTGTTCTCTATATTTTCTGCTCATAGTGTTATAATAGGGGTATACAAGATGCTGCGGGTGTGACCTATATTCAGTGAGCGCTACTCAAATTAGCAAATTTTACATATGCATTGAAACCCAAGGGCGCATGCTAGGGTGGAAGCACATTGTACATTGCTTGGAGCGTATGCACAAAAAGGCATGCGAATTGCGGACTTCTTATTTTTTTTCTTGGTGCGTTTTCGCCTAGGTACTTTTTTTGTCGGCTTGCTAGTACGACTAAACAAAAATAAGGCGGAATTAATGAAAGTTTTCTTGGATATGCTTATTAAAAATAAAGTTTCAAAGCGCAATTAAAACATGAGGTTATGAGTTTGAAAACTAGTTTTCATTTCGAAACGATGGAGCTTGCGGTCCAAATGACGTCTTACGAAACTAAATTCAAAGAGCGTGCATACTTTTTCAGGATAAGCTGTTATACAAGATAGATTTTAATGCGAGAATGGGGTTCGCATAACAACTTAAGCTGACCAAAGAACGTCAGCAGTAGATTTCGTGTGAAACGGAAAATGCGTGGACAAAAATTCTACATCAGTCGATTACATCTGCAGCATTACGCGTAGGTTAGGTTAGGCACAAGATTGGGAGGAGAACAGTTACAAGACACTAAGCCCTTGTTTGTTCAATCTTGGTTATATTTAATAATCGGTTATTCCAGCTGCTAACCATCGAAAGTGTTTGTTCAGCAGAATATTAACCAGAGAATCTACGGTTTGGTTAGTCAACCCAAGAAAACGATAACCAGATTTATCCAATGATTTTCTAAAATTTCGTTTATTCAAGGTTTTGTAAGGCCGTCGTAGGTATTAGTTTTGACGTATCTGCAACTTTTTGCAGAATATTGCGAGCGATCTTGTGCGAACAAAAAAAAAATACAAATAATAAAATAAATAAACTTATATATGACGAAAGAAGAAGCGCAGACCTTGAACAATAAAATCTGTTCGTTGAAGTTAACCTTTTTAACTGAAAAAATTATACAATACACTGCACGCCATTCTGTGGAAGGTGAGGGTTTAGACAGGTTTCCAACTTCAGCCGGATGAATTAAGATAATTTTCAACATTTTTGTCCTTTGACAGTTCTCATATATTGTAGGAAAAAGCAATCTCACCAAAAAACGATCACACATTTCACCATATTTATTAAAACAACTCTCTGACCCATGCTCGGCTTGCTTCGCCAGCGCATTTTAATTTAAATCAAAATTGAGTGTGACTGCCTCTCAATCTCATGCGCCACATTCGCTCTACTCGACTGCTCATATGTCAAATCATACACTCATATATTCTCTAGTTCAATAAAAAGGAGAGCAAAAAAAAAAAAAAAACAAGAAAAAGCACAAAAGATACATAAAAGAAATAAAGAAAAAGAACACAGCGACAGCACAAAAGGTACAGAGAGAGAAACTGATTTTGTCGCACACACACACAAAATTTCCTCCACTGAACGCTGGGAAAACGCGATCTAGCTTCAATCGAACATTTTACTTTTTTGAATTGTATAAAATTTATAGTTTATTGCTTATTGTTCAACTTTCATTTGGATGAGTCATTCCAAAGCTAGGAGCCAGAAGGCATTCGAGAATTACAAATTTTCTTAGATATCAGTTTAGATATCCGCTTCCGGGCAGCGGACAATCATAAATTATATCCTATCTTTTAATCCCGACAATTTTCAATGCAACTGTGAAAACCGGAATCAATTTCCTGCAGTACTTTGTTAATCTATTCCGGGCAAACACCTTACGGCCGGAAAAAAAAGTTACAGTTTTATTATAATATAATAAAAAATAGTGTCCATAAAAACGATCTCATAATGTAAATAGCCTTTAAGCAAAATTTTCTAGTAACAAAAATATTCAAAGTAACGTTAACAAAATCAGATTTTTTGCTGTGATTTTCTTTTCGTATAAAACAAATTTTGAATGTTAAAGTTAGTGGGAAAATGACCACGCTTGTGGGCAAAATGAAAGAGAGTCCTAAAAGCTCTGATCCCAAACACTTATTTTCATTCGTGTGCAGATCTTAAGCTACGATTACATATTCCGCTATTCAATTCATGGCATTAGGACGTAAACATTTGTCCTAGTTTTGCCACTACGTGTGATCGCCTGTCAAGCGTCTGGTCACCCGGGCTGTGGCAGGGAACTCTCCGAAAGACACACAAGTGACCACCGACTGGCCGAATTTTTAGGACGTCAGCATGTAGCCCCCAAAAAGGTGTGCTTACTCTGTTGGAGTTTGTACTAAAAAACTCTTATATCTTACCCCCGAAAAACACAAACTACATCTTGATATAGTCTAGACTGAGGCTCATTTATGGGCATGTTGGGCCCACTGTTTTTTGTTTTTTATAACACCTTTGGCTTTCGCCTTGGATAGTTGTTTTAGGGAAAAACCTTTCCGAAAGAGATCATTCAAAGAGTTAAGCCAGCTCTAATGTGCTTTTTACTTAGTTACTGAGTTGATAGAAAGTCCACTGATACTGAGACAGTGCAGATAAGTACGTAGAAGCAACAGCAGTGCAGTATATATTTCTGAAAATGAGTAATTAGACAAAGTTACGGGGTTCAATAGCAGAAACCTTTGTCCGTACCTACTCAACCTCCTTGCATTGTTTCTGCGCACAATATACTACTGCATGTCTGGGTGAAAATCGTTATCGTAGATACAGCAGCACAATGGAAGCAACGGCAACGTTCCACTTCATTGAGCAGAGATAATGACGCAAGAAAGTATTAGTACCTACCTCGGATTCTTCCGCACCATTTCAAAGAAAAGGAACTCAATTGAAATTACAAGAGTTTCAATCCATAGTTGCAAAATAAATAAAATCTAATAAATAATATGAAGAGGGCATCCACTCCTATCTAAGTTTGAGCAACATCCACATATACAGATGGATGGCACAATGTAATTTCTTTGTAGCGGAGGATGCACCAGCAGATAAAAGGAGTTTATATGTCCCAAAAGCATAACAACTACGAGATGAGCTAAGGGAAACGACCAAAAAGGCACTCTATCGAAAATTTCTTCTTCATTATAGACATCTCACAAATTTCGTTTAACTCCATTATATTTAAATACACACGGGCCTAAGAGCAGGAGCAATAGCAGAAATGCAGCAGATGTGTTGCTGTGGCTGTAGTGCCCTGGGGTCACACAAATTTAAATTGCTCGGAATAAATTGTTGACCATTTGGTTGCAAATTGAAAACTGAAAACTTCAACCGTAATCCCTTTTCCGTTTATCTGTATGCGCACACGATATCCCCTTGATCTTTTTCGATATGTACCAGCAGCACACATCCACGCACATGGGTGATAAAAGGTGAAAGGCTTATGTGGAATGTGTGCGTGTGCGGGCTTTGGGTATACGTTTATTTGCGTAATGCCGGGCGTAGCTGTCACCTACCCAAATAATAAATTGAATCGGGCGGGCGGGCAGCCATCCCGAATGTAGGTCGGTCGACTGTCAAGTATCCAAATCGAATGTAAATTAAGATATATTTTATTCATAGCAGCACCCATTTCGGATGTTGGTGGTGTGCCCGCGGTCGTAAAGTATATCAATTTGTTTCTGGATGAGATTTTTGGATTTACACAATCGAATTGGAGATATATTGGTTGAGCCATATCCGCACAGACAAAATGAAACATCAGGAAGATCCCGTTCAACAAAATGGAAACACTTAAATGGTCGTAATATGTAGGTATACAAACTTACTTTCATTTAATTTGCATGCAATAAGTTAAACGTTCGAACGTTAATCGATTAAATTGCTAATACCCCTTCATGGCAAAAAATTCGACAGACAAGGCAATTAAATGATGGGAAAATTTAACAAACATTTTAAATGAGATCAATTTGTGTAAATTTCGAGAGCACAATTATTACGTGTCTATTGTGTCATTCTTCCAATCGAAAAGATCTGGGATCATGGCTTAGTACTTGACGTAAAAATCCTCAAAAGATATAATGTCAGCCGTTTTATTGGGAATTGTGCGTAGTCTGGTTCGAGAATTAAGTCTATTGAGTTATTATTTTGTGCACACTCAAAAATTGGAACTGCGTTACATCTCGCGAATTCCTGGCAAGCAATGCCTTTCTTTCCAGAGAAAGAAGAAGAATACATTTTTAGCTCCCTTCAATTCTTACAAAAACAAACACACAATCGGAAATCGATAAATTGGGAAAAATACCTTGCCAGCTTATTTCTATAAACGTTGGCATAGTTTAATTTATATTTCCCCTCCACTACGAATGCGATCTGTGGACCGCCTTATCTGAAAGAGAACTTATTCCGGTACAAAAGTCAATGTGATCTCCAACTCTACAATTGAATCCATCAACAATTTCAAATTCGATGATCAAACTAAAACATCGATATGATGTTCGAAATTTTTAAAATATCGACGATTTTTATTGTTGTTTTTTTTTACATACAGGATGCGGCAAATTCAACCGATGTAGGCGCAGTGGCTAGGTGGTTAGTGTATTGGAGGGATTCCAGGTTTGATTCCCAAAAAATCCCAAAATCAAACTTTTCCATTGCGCCACCTCTCGCGAACGTCTGACAAAAATCTGAGTGTATGACTTTAAGAAAAGAGCGCCTCAATTATCTATTTGGACTCGGCATAAAAAAACACAAAACGAATGGTTGCTAGGCCTATGGTCCCTACGGACCTGTTGCGTCAACTATTTCATTTATTTTATATGCATGGATGCGGCAAGATAACTTCCTTCAAAATCGCTACGAAGAGAACCCTCAGAATTCCCTCTAACTTTTTTCTATAATGCGCATCTAAAGTTTTGCTTTACGCAGTTTTGAAAATACTTGACTACCGCCACTGTCCATAAACTAAATAGATGATTTCTGGCGCCTCATTGTGTGTCCGGTCACTTAGCCACGTCGCTGATCAGTCTTCTCTGTCCATCATCCTCTGCTTTAAGAGCACCAGCGCTTTAGTGACTTCTGTTTCGTGACCTGTGAGCTCTTAAGCCTCTTTCAGGATCCGTCTTTTTGTAATTGATTATTAGGTCTATTGGTTCACTCCTGCTACAGCACCCAGAGAAAAAACAACGTAAAATCAAAGAGAACCACTTTGATTTAAATATTTTTTGGAATGGTTTAGCATCGACTACGAAAATTTTTAAATCAAAGTGGCATAACATTAATTCAAAGGGTTTCCCTACTCTAAATGCATATATTTTTAATTTGATCTAACCACGTATGCACCTTGATTTGACGTGGAATCATGCTTAAATGTAAAAGTGAATACGTTTCACTTTCAATCTACGTTGACTAAATTTAAAATTAGATTGCGTATTTAAATCAAATATGTCTTAACGTGAAAAGGAATATTCTTTATTAAAGTCTATTCAACATAAAATCAAATAGAACATATTACATTTTTGTTTGCATTTTTTCCCTGAGTGAACAAGGACGGCTGCTTCCGACACCGTTATCTATAGGAGTTTGCCGCGCGTAATGCTCCGCGTCTTTTCAAAGCTGTCATCTGATTTCTGTACTTTTTGAGTCAAAGTGCGCCTGCCAAGATCCCACCTCTGTACAGAAGGATCAGGCATCAGAATCATAGGAAGACCTACGTTCGCTAACACTCAGCGACGCCGTCACTTTTGACGCCCTTCCGCTGCTTTCAATATCTGATGCCAGAGAGTAAGTTGGGTATTTCTGGTCACACCCCAACACGTCACGGCGTCTTAAGTTCTTATAACAGCCTGGCCGATTTAAAAGTCGATTAGTGTTGGGATCATTTTCTTCGTCAGAAGGACTTTTATTGTTATTTTTCAAAAAATTATAATATCAAACAAATTGTCTACGAAAAGTCTGCAGAAAGCTACGATTTACACTATTGAAAGCCTGCCAAGTGAGAAGCAAAATAGCCAACCCAGACGTCATAATCGTACAAGCACAACTACATGTATGCAAAAGATTAAACACTCTTATCTTCAAAAGGAAAACTACAGTTTTGGTAAAATGTAAATCCTCGTCAGATATTCCACTCCTTTCGCTCGAATAATTTACAACTTCAGATATTGTTTGTAATCCTCTGCGTTAATCGCAAATAGCAAATCTATGTCTGCTATGCTGCTATACATGAAACAATCGATGACAGGCAAATCGCAGACAAAAAAGTTTAAATTGCTTTTAGCAAATTATCCACAACTTTTGATTCTCCCTTCACGCATTAGCAACTCAGCAAATATGCTCTCGGCGCTTAGTAACTCGGATACGGAATTAATCCATAGGGTCCCTTACATGAGGGGGGTGTGAGTGCATAAGTTTACCGGAAAACTTTAATTAGAATTACGAAATTTAGATTTGCGTGGATGCACGTCCGTATGTGTGCAGCTACTCTTATGTATGAAGAATTGTATATGCGGCAAATGGGTACAGGAAATTTGACAAGAAATCAAGACATTTAATTTCCTATTTTATAATTATGGTAAGTAGGTGAGAACGCGACGACTCTGTCGTCTGTTAGTAATAAGCGCGCAGTCATCCGTTGAATTCAATAATGCTGTTAACATTGGTGGAGTTTTGACATTTCCTATATTCTCCTCAAAATTATATGCCGGTGGGTAAGTGCGTGCAATAAGTTACGCAAAAGGTTCTTGTTCATTAAAAAAATCCTTCTTCATGAATCTAAAACTAATACTAATAGGCTGTACATCTTTTTATTGTCGTCCGGCTTTATTTTCGTATTGAATTTTGGACGAAATGATGAAAGGTGAATTTCCGTGGATTCATATAATAGACATCAAAATTTCATGTTGTGAGCACTCTCCCTTTATTTTTCCCCACGAAACGTAGTAATTATTCCCTTTTCAACATATTCAAAATGCCTTTTAAAATTCCTCGACACTTTCTTGTGAAAAAAATCTAATTTTTTGAAAAGTAAAGTTGTATCTGCTAGACAGTCAGTGTATTGATAATGAAGAAATGAAATTTAGGTGTCTTAATGAAATTTCAGCAAAAAATTATAGTTTCAATGTTTTTCTTGTCAGTTTCTTGAAATTCCCACGTTTTTCAACAAAAATATATTCCACAATATAAAATACTGTCCGGGAGTATGGCGTTAAAAAGTGTCCTGAATTTTCGTAAAGGCGTCCGATTTGGCCCATTTTGGAAAAGCCTGCTCCTGGGTTCCCAGTTTGGTAAAAAGGTTCAATTGGACCCATAGGGGTCCCAGAGGTAAACCTTGGCAGGCCTTTTGCTCCAAATATTTATTTATTTTGTTTACAAGTTTCGACGCTGTTTATCAGGAACCTGCCGCGGAGAATTGAAGGACATAACATTTTTTTCCTCTGTGCCCGCTTTGTGTCATTTATTGGATGAGACTGTTTAAAATATGTCGGCTAGGTAATTTTTTTGTAACTCATTTTTTGTCCAATTTTTTTCAAAATTTTAATCAGTTTTCAAAACAAATCCATTATATACAAAAAAAAAATACCTAAGGCTGTTTTACTCATAAAATCTGTAATTTAGAAATAATACGCACGCAATAAACTTTTCAACATTGTAACAATGGTCCGGCTCGAAGGACCAAATGTAAAAATATTTATTTTTAATGATAAAATAAAACAAAGATAAAGTGCACGACAGGTTCAAACGAAACTTTCTCATTCATCAAAAGTTTGGTTGGTTGTTTTTTATTTTATTAAGTAGGTAGGTAAAAATCTGAGAACCGATGCTAGATAAAGGAAACGGTGCATTAAATATAGGCAGTAAAAGGAATTTATGTAATGTTAAATGAAATTCGGAGGTGCAAATTAAGTGGGAGTTTCTGATTGTGTAAGGAAGTGGTTGCAATTATTTAAAGGTGCATATTCAGCAAGGCTGAAAAAAGGTTAATATTTGCTAAAATGAGGGTTTGCGTCGCTGTTCTTGCATTTTTATCGTAAGTGGGGAGATAAAACAAAAATATAGCATATATACTCGACAATAAATAGGGAAATATAAATTAGGAAATAATTTAAAAAAAAACTGATTTTTTCGAATTTTTGAGAAAAACTAAGTACGTGGTCTTATTACGAATATTTATTTTATCTTTAATATGTATTTTTAGCAAAATCGTTAGAGCGGTTTTTGTAAAATTTGGCAGACAAAACAGTACTAAATATAATTAAAAAATACTATTACCTAACTATTTAGATAAGAACCGAGTGCAAGGTATTGTTCGGGATGTTTTGTTTTTAAAGTTTTATCGAAATCGAAAATGCGGGTTTCGAGATATAAGCACTTTTTAAAATTAGTGTTTTCGGTGATTCGAATTGAAAATTGAGGACGCAATAAATTTGACTCTAAGTTTGCATTTTGGTCAAAATCTTAATTGCTGTTTTCAGGTAAACTAAAGAAAACAAAATTTTTCAAAAACTACTTTTTTCAGTAATCCATTGTACGATGAATATAGAGAAACATTGAGTTTCGTATGGACTAAATTTCAAAAGTACCGTTATTCGATTTTTTAGCAGAAAACTGAGTATTCAGTTATGTTAACCTTATTTACTTAAGCTTAAATATCCATTTTGGTTGAAATTGTCGGAGCCGTTTTCGAGCAAATCAAACTGGTATGGACATTTTATATGGGAAGTACCATTAATATTGAGGTTACCATGCAAAAAAAAAACAGACCTGAACTGTAAGCCCCACAAATCCGATGTTTGAACGAAGTTTGGCTACTGGGTAGCCATTTCGGCTGCAGGCAACAAGACCTACAGACAGACGGACCTACGGACAGACGGACAGCATTTTGCGACCCACTTTTTTGAGTTCATCTACCTATAATCGTAATGTCAGAATTGAAATTTGGTACGAATACAATATCTTTCTCTTACTTCGAAACGGAGTAAGTTAAAAACAATTATATATAAGTTAAAAACGTTATAACGATTTCATTCGCATGTAAAGATTAAAATTAAATGTACACTATTTCTAGTACCTTAGAGTTAATTATTTATAATTCTAGTTTTGTTCTACATGCATGCTTTTTATTCGTACATGTTTATTGTTTAAAATTTAAATTTTCAACTTTGATTGTAACATATTTGTTTGTCCATTTATGTATAGGTATTTACCTGTCATCGAAACAGTAGCCTTTATGGATGGGTGTGTATTTTGGTTCTTAGAAATGTGCATTAAATAACTTCGCACTGAACAAAGCAAGCAAGCAAGCTCTCGAGCTAAGTCAATTCAGCTTTTGTTGAAAAAATCGGCCTTTAATGTTTCCCGTAAGTCTATACAGTGCGTGTTTTAATTTTACTATACGTAGTATACTTTACTCACATGCAATGTATTTTTTTGCAAAAAAAAAAACGAAAATCATTTCGACTTACCTGTTACAAATACCATTGTGCAAAATAGCCATAGCATCTTTTCAATTACGTAAGTGCAATCAATAGCCCCACTGCTATTCACCAGCATGTAAAAATATTTGCCTTAAATAAACGAGGAAAAAAACTCCAACCTGTCGCAAATTTTTAAATTGTAAAGGACTTCTCGTAGACATTGCTTTTGACACATTCATTGGCAGGCATGACCTAACTCGACAGTGTTTCTCCATAGAGCTAATACTCAAACGAGAAGCACACTTTTTTTTTTCGTTGACCGAAAGTTTGGCTTTGGTCAGTTTGTGTGAAGGTGCCAGCAAAGTAAAACCCTGGTATAAAGGTATCAATGTCTCTATTAGAGTACATACACCATGAACATGATGCGGTGGCCAAAGCTAAAGACACTCTTTCCCACGTTGTCAACAGAAACACGAGTGCAAAATCTCACACTTGTATGTGGCATTGAGGAAGTGTCGTTGGGGTAAATTGCAAAAAAAAGTCTTCTTTGGAAAAACCTTTCTTTCCCTTCGCCATTTAAAAATAATAAACCGTATCCTTTGATTTACAATTTTTTTTTCTTGTTTTTGTTGCCCATATTTTATTTAACTCTTCGAACATATAAGAAAACATGCTGGAAGCACTCCCGAAATCGCACACTGTAGACGAGTGTATAGGAGAAAATGTTATCCTCTTGTGTCAGGCTCACCATAAGAACGGATGGGCATGGGAAAGGGGGGATGAGACAACTATAGAGAGGGTCAAATGAAGAATAAAAATTCTCCTGGACATCCTTGCGAAACTTTTGAAGAACTCTGTTCTTCCTGTTTGAATTTCCGGTCAAGTTTGCTCAGCATAAGGTTTGTTTTTCCAAAAGAGTTCCTATTCCGGTCTGTCCGATAGGATGTCGGTCTGCTGTCTTCAATGGCGACCACTGCTACCAGTGTATGACTTGACCACCCATTTTGTCCTTGTTTCAAAGCAAACGAATTGCATAAAAAAGAGGAACGACGAAAAAGAAATAATAAAACATCGCACCAGACAAGAGGGCCCGGCATGGTTCGTTGTAAAGTAAAATTGGTCAGTTCTTGCGGATGGACATGGAGAGGTTCTTTCTGCAGCTGGAAATTTAATTTTAAATATTGAAGAGCAGTTAAGGGTTGGCTAGAAAGCACTAATTACTATTCCGGGCTAGGTATGTGTTTCACTACCGCTCGTTCACCAGAGCAACCAGAACGCTTTTAGCCGGTGCTTCAGCGTTGTTCTTTTATTTTATATTCATCTAGTTGTTAATAAGGAAATAAAAGCCATCGGTTAGAAATGTTCGCAATATGCACTCGCATATGAATAAGCACTTCGAAGTATGCTAAGCGCCAAGTCAGTGTGAGGGCAGATCTATAAATTGTGTTTATATGTTGCTATGTATAATATATGAATTAAATATTAAGCGAGCAATTCATATCAATTAAATTACTTATGCGACCGCCTCATACCCGGTTTAACTGGTACGTTCTAGCAGGATGGAGGAGTACTGGAGGTAATTCCGCAAAGAGGCTAAATATACGATCTTTTCTTTATCAATTTCCACTACCACTTACATCGCATCGAACAGTTTACTTAAGAATGGTATTACTTTATCGAAAGTGAGCACTATCATTCAAACAGTTGTATTTTGAATGTAGAGACAGAGACAGGTTATTTTTTAAATTAATTTCAAATATTTGACACTATTGGTACTGAAGTATGCACCTTGTCGACACGCGCGAGGGCGGGGCCCTTGCGCACACAAGAATTTGGGGCACTAATGGAAAGTACAAAAAACGGAGTGTTTGTGACTGTTTAGTTGCAATTTTTTAAATTTTTTTCAATCACTACCTAATTTTATTTCGTCTAGTGGCTAGAGAGTGAAACATAAATTTATTTTTACTTCTGTGTGCCCTTATAGTAAAGACGGACCTGTAAACGCAACTTCGATATCTTTAAATGGAATGGAAAGTTTTAGAAGTTTTTGGTAATTCGATTGCAATATTTTTTAGCCAACGGTGTATATCCTTTTGATTAGGCGAAACCACTCTTTTTTATTTTGTATTCAATTTCTCTGTTTTTGTTAATCTTCACATAATTAAGGATTAAGAGCGACTGTTAGAACCCCAAGGCATTGTATCCGACAACCATTCGCTTATATGAGTTTTTGGGATGAATGAAAGCCATCCGCAATTTATACTAATTAATAAGGGCTGAAGAAGCTTTCTTTGCAAATGGTGGCAAATGTCAATTCTACTTTGACATTTGTGAAGTAATCAGATTTCAAATACACGTCAATAAGTCATGAAACGGTATGTCAGGTACGCGCAGATTTCCCGGTCGCCCAACACCAACTGGGCAAACACAGGTATTTGGCCAGCTCCGGGGCAGCCGTTCAGCTGAGAACATCGCAGCTGTGGGTGAAGAAAGATCTCGCAGAGGAGCCCGAAGTATCGACCAGACGACACGCCGCGCAATCGGGAATTAATCGGTAGTCTTTATAGAGAACTTTTGTGAACGATTTGAAGACGTTCCCTTAAAAAGTGCAGACAATGTATCACCTTTTAGCTATTGACCGCCAAACCCGTCTAACCTACTCTCAAGCCATACTGAATCTGGATCACAAGTGAGACAACCTTTCATCGAAAATTATCTTAAGCGACGAGTCCCATTTTCATCTCTGTGGCATGCGGATATGTGACTAAGGAAAATATCATTTTTGGGGTACCGAAAATCTATGCATAACCCAAGAAGATCAATTACCAATTACACCGGCTCAAAGTTACTGCATGGTGTGCTGTTTACGCTGGAGTTGGCATCGGGCCTTATTTTTTCGAAAACGCCGCGGGCCAAACAACTAATTTGAACGGCGTGCGTGCACACGTCAGCCTCTTTTATATAATATACAAGAAGATATAGATTTCAATAAGCCTCAGAGTCTTGAAGCCCCCAAAGAGAATGTCCGCCAGAAATGTGAATCCATATCTTTGGAAGTTCTGGCAAGAGTGATGAAAAATGACATAAATCTGGCTCGCATGGTCATCAATTTTGGTAGCGGCCACTTAGCCGATATCATTTTCTCGACTTAATGGAAAAAAAAGTTAAGACCAAAGGTTTTCAGTCATAAAAAAAATACCAAAGAATATCATTGGGTGACAACTTTTGTGCTACCGTGTTGTAAAAATTGTGGAACAGTTTTTTAAGAACCCTGGTTGCTGGGTACTAGAAATTGAGTGAACGTCTTTCAAAGACACTATTAACAAGGTTAATTTTAGAAAATATTGAAATTAAACATATGTCAGTTTCTTCGATTTTTTTTTTCACTAGGTCTCAGGTTGATTTTTTGTTCTCCACCACGATCAGATTGCAACAGCTGTTGTTCCATCTCAGTCTCTGTAATATTTAGTATTGCTATATTCACTGTAGGTCGTATATGTTCTCCACTCCAGTACAAGTCTAAACAACCGCCCTTCCTAATTGGCCGTCAGCTGCCTTGACAATTTGGGCAAATACCCTCACACCCATCTTTTCCAAAACACGTCCAAAAGCCAATTACATTTTTTCTAACTAATTTGAAGTAACAAGTCTTATTCGTCGAATTTTCCAGGTAATTTGCTTCCATTCAAAGTTCCCAAAAATAAAATGATTTGTCGTGAGGGTTATAGATCTCATACGACTCAGGCATTTATTATATTTAGCGGACCCCCCCCCCCCCCCCCGTCTTCTTAATTTAATTATTTACAGCTACACATTTGCTTCGGTGAGTCGAGGAGCTTCGAAAAATGTTTATGGTAATTAAATTAAGTTTAAGGAATATAAAAAGAACAATGTTTATATCTCGACAACAGCATCGCCTATCAGGTTCACACGTCAATCTAAGTTCTTTATTCAAAAGCTGTATTAAATACAATAGTAAAAACTGAAGTATAACATTGTCTATACGTGTCAATCAAACTGCAATGATTCACGTGTCGGTCAACCTTCCGCTTTTTACTGAAGTGCTTTATGGCATACAACATTTTTCATTCTATATTCTGCCGCGTAGATGTACAAAGCGGGAGCTTTGCCGACACGTGGCACGCCACGCCACATACAATTGACCATGTGGGAAACATGGAAATTCAAGATTTGAAAAACATCCAGCGATTGTCCTTGCGATTTATTTATTGTCATAGCGAAAGTAAGACTCACGGGAAATTAAAACGAATGGCAAATCGTTCTTGGCGGAATCCGCCTTTAAATTTTTCTCACAAAAACGTGGCTTTAATGACCTTTGATTTCAGATTCTTCACAATCAAACGCGATCGGTCTTAAAGTTTTGGTGCATTAAGGTTGCGCCCGCAACATCTAAAGAATTCAGAAAATGATTTTGAATGACAAAATTAGACCCTTGTTTTTCTCAGCCAAAATTGTTCGTGCACTTACCCAATTATTGTCAACATAATGAGGAGGGATATTTGGGAAAACATTCGTGATGAACGTGGCATTTCGGAATAAAGAAGTTTTCGGCAAGTCGAAGAAATTTTTTAAATGTTGCAGTAGCTGCCGAGAAATAAGTACGTTGACCATTTTCCAAGTGAACCGCTAAACGGACGATAGTTGGGTGACGCTAGTGGATCGGAAACGAAAAGATCCGAGACACAGCCTCGTTGCAGTTCACGTATACCTGCCCAATTAATAGCGAGCCATCTTGTCATACTAATCTACTGCCTTTAGTCACTTTTTTGTATGCATATTATACATCGACATTGATATGAGTCTTCAAGACTTTCGACCAAAATGGGCAGTACGGCAAAATCCAACTATTGTCACCGACAAAATTTGTGTTCATCAGATTAAAAAACAACATATTCCACTTCTATTAGTTTTGAGATATTCAAAGAAAACGTTTCTCAAGCCGTGGAATGCGCATATTTTTAATTTTAACAGTAGCAAATATTTGAATTTAGTACGGGGAATAGAGTTATTCTGATGTTATCAAGGAAGTGAAATAAGGAATCCATTTGTTTTGATTCTGACCCAACTTAAAATATCTCTGGAATTAGTTGGCTTTAGAAACTAGCGAAAACAGTAATAGAAAGAGCTCAAGAAAGAGAATTAAAATGCATCGGCTCAACTTTTTCAAAAAGTTGAATACATTGCTTTTGATTCTCATAAACACATTTGCTCTTCTCACCTTCATCGTGAATATTTTTCCATTTTTGATGGACGCCGATTAAACGGAATGAATATATAAAAGTATATTTGGAATGTATACACATGTTCTCATAGCATCAGCAAAACATGGATTTCATAGCAAAGCAATTCACTGTAGACAGTAAATAAATAATGAATGCAAGACACCACTTAACATCGTATGTTTTGTTAACAGAATTTCTGGCATTAGTCTTGAATTAAATGTGTGCGTATTTCATTTTGTTGATAATAGGGCCTATGTCCTTCTCATTGTTTTTCTGAATAGTTTAAAAGAAAAATTAAGTAAATTGGTTGAAAAGTACGTGAGTTATACGTAAACGCACAAAATCAACTCAGTTATATATAAAGGGTAATTAATTTTTCCGTTTCGAAAGTAAAGCTAAATAAAATACACACATCGATACATTTTTGATGAAAATTTTATTTTATTATAAAGTTTGGACTTTGCCATTACGTGTGAAATACAATAACATTCAATTGGCCGCGTCGCGAAAATTCGCAGCATGCGATTCTTTTGAGGTAGTTTTTAACCACTTTTTCGCACATTTCGGGCGGTATCTCGGCCATAACTTGAGTAATGTTGGTTTTTAATGCGTCTAGAGTTCGGGGATTATTCGCATAAGCACAGTCTTTTGGGTAGCTCCACAGAAAAAAAATCTAAATCTAATTGACATCGCCAAAACGGGAAATCACGCGACCAGGAAACTTCTTACGCAGTAAAGCCATAATTGGTCGTGTTGTGTGACTTCCCGTATTGGAGTAAGTTTGTAGTGGGTTTTAATAATTTAAAGCGATCCATTATCGTAATGGCAAACATTAAAATAATATTATGACACTTCAAATGACAGCTGAGTTTGACAGGTTTCAAATGCCAGGTCTACAAACTTGAAACCACGAAATGAATGACCCTTTGTATAGATAGTGTTATATAGGGTGTTTTGACGTGCATCATTGGAGTCACTACACTTTACTTCACCACAGCACAGAAAAATGAAACCACATATTTTAAAGTGGAAAAATGTAATAAAAAACCACTGTCTCTCGTTTATTAGAAAGTGCATGCTTATGCTCCGACACTCCATACAGAACTGACTCGAAAGAATTTATGTTCTTCGAGTCAAAGCCTCTTTCCATCTTTAAATATTTATACGTGATATTCTTTCCTATTCGAACACATCTTATTTATACAATTCAATATTTTGAATGTGTTCGAAACATAGGGAGTTCCTAAAAAGGTCGGGACCAACCACTGAAACCACAGTTTTTCATAAACGCTTTGGTCTGTGGCTGGACCTAAAATCTTACTACGCTGCATGCAGCATACTGGTTCATTGGAAGCTGCAAGAATTAGTTGTGAAACAGAGCAATCTGAGCAATCAGAGAATTGAGTCCTGAGTGACTGTCAATTATTGTTTGAAAGATATGTAAGTTACGTACAAAAATTGCGAAGGTAGCCGGACTGCAGCAGTTTACGATTTAGGACAACAATCATTGATTGTCCGACTTTCTGTATCTAAGCAAATTTGTTGAGTAGCTCTTCTCAGATGCTCACATGTTACACGCAAATTGTTTGGAGAGGAAATGGCGAATGGCAACTTTGTTCAACAATATCAACTGTCCTGAGATGGTTAATTTATTGTGCACTGCCTATCGCACCACTAACCACTAATTAAGAGAAAATTCATTCAAATCCTCATCTTTGATCATACACAACTAGCACCCTCTGACACTAAACCTGAAACATGACGTCTGATGGCAGAGCATGAGCACACTCCTTAGAAAAGTCACTTATGCTGAGTAAGTTATTGTGCGTCCGACAAACTGATGAAATAAATTCCACCCTGATTTGGGGAGTGCTCAAATAACATGCTTATTCGGAATGACAATGTTTACAAGAATTCCAACACTAAAAGTTTTCTTGTACCAACTGCCGTCGGGTTATAAGAACAGAGCAAAACAAACAAATTTCACTAAGTGCGACATTCCATAAAATTCTGAGCACATAACTGTCGAGTTTCATCACTGGTGGTGAATTACACCGAGAAAAGCAGTAGTACCTACTGTACATGTACGCTGCTCCATCGTAAACTACCCTCGTACTGGAGCCAGGGTAAGATGAATCGAGGGAGGGTAAACGCTTAAATATTTCACTCTGCAAATGTGCGTTGAAATTTGTCGAGCAGTGGCAGCTTCACCGCACAGCTGAGCTGGGTGGCGTATACGTAACTTCTCAAAAAATTTCATATACAAAAGTAAGATTTTCACTTTAACTGACAGATTGCTGCAAGTGCACAATTCTTTGGTGTAAACACGTTAGGACTCGGGCGATTCAAATCATTGAAATTCTTTTCGAATTTTTATTGCATTACAAGTGAAACCACTATTATTTTTTGCTGCTAAAAGAACTGCAATCAACATCACAAATAAAATATGTTTATCCCGTATGCATGTTCCCAGTAATCACCATGTGCAAATAAATATGATTCGGCAGAATCGCAACGTCATAAAGCAGATAAATGTATTTGGATTTTCTGAATCTTTTATGCGACTTTTATGTTCGTCCATTTGGAACGAGTGAGTGCATTTGGTTTTGTTTTAGTGCTGCCGTTCACTAAAGTAAATTTCAATCCGCATAATGTTAATCTGCACTGTATGTACGGTACATGAGTAGTTATGTTCAAGTCCAATGGTCCAGGAACCAGCAATCGTTTGGTTTTTATTTGCTTATCCTTTTTGCGATTCAGTTCGAAATGTGTACGGACTGATAGGTTTACAAAGGCACAGCAATGAAAATCGTAAGCGGAATCCTTTCAGTTATATCAGTCATGGATGGAATTTAAATGAAGTGCTTTGCATGCTTTATTGCATTGGGGATTTATTTATATTCAATTAGATAATTCCTGCAGTTGAGCTTTTGAACGTCAGCGTGTTTGAGTTTCAATAAGCAGAGCACGGTAGTAGGTGGTCACATTTAATGTTATGCCAATACGTAACCGGTTTATGTTTGGGAAGAGACTAAGTTTAAGTTTGCAGATGTTTCCTTCGTGAGGCATTTTTAACACAATGATTGATGTTGTTAACTTTAAGGGACCAAAACATGGTCTATATTTTGACAAGACCAAAAGTTATATATTCTAGTAAAAAAAAATCGGGAAAGTAAATACACAGTTTGGTTAAACCCATATGACACTACAGTTTTCTCTCATTTTGGTCATATTAAATCAAATCGAAAACTCAGCTGCGTGTAAAACACACAACAAGTGTATTACGAAAGAGGTAGCAAATTTTTGTAAACCAACCACAAATTTTTAAACGAGTTTATTTTCAAATAATGTCGAAATGTCAAAAAGCTGAAAAAATTTCAATTTTTAATGCATTTTTTATATAGGTATGTACATTAAAAGGGTTGGTGTGTAAGCACTCACCCCTAGTGGGAATTTTCGTTTTATTTTTTCATTCTGCTGTAGGTTCATTTTAAAAAAATACAAATAAAAAATGTAGGGCTTTAACTTTATGAAACGTACTTATTTTTAAATTTAAGTGCTCCTATTTATTTAAATTCATTTCAATTAGAAAAATTAACTTTTTAATTTGGAATATTTGTTTTAAAATAAAGATACATAATTTAAAATTTTAAAGAAACAAAAAAAAACTTGTTTAGTCAAAAATGTAACCGCCAGCACTTCAATTACTTTCTGTAAATGTTTTGGAACCGATTCGACGAGTATTTGCAGCATTTCTGGAGGAACTTCATCCCAGAGTTTAGTTTGTCAAAATATGATCTCTTTGCTCAGAGCCAGAGAGACAGCTATTTGTCTATTTGTCCTTTAATGTAACCTCATACATTTTCCAAAATATTTAATCTGGTCTTTGGAGCATTCAGTTGTGTGTTTCTAGTTCGATTTCCCGCAAAAGTTGCATCACCACTCGGTTTTTGTAACAAGCAGCGTTATTCTGTTGGAAAATAAATGATTGTCCGATTATTCTTTCAGCAAATAGAAATACGTGTAGGCACAGTGGCTTAGGGATTAGTGTGTTGGACTTCTAAGCGAGATGGGTCCCATGTTGCAAGCCCAAATTTTAGCTTAAGGTTGGTTTTCACTGCGCCACCTCTCGCGAACATCTGACAAAAAATCGAGCGTATAACTTTCATGAAAGAAGTTTTCAATTGTAGATCCTTTCTATTCGTCCCAAAACTGAAGAATTCACACTAGGGTCCCTACGGACCTGTTGCGACAATTTTTTTTTTTTTATTACCGACGAGAAATCTTTTGTTAAGCTCAAGGCTAACACCATGAGAAAGAAGATAATAATGAGCCTCAGTACAATCTTATACAGGATGGCGCTAAATTAATCATCGAATTTTGTTGTTGAATTACTCTTTACTAAATAAAACAAATGATTTTGGGTGATGGAAATCGTTATTTGGACCTTTAAAATTTTTTTCTGTTAAGTGGAAAAAATTATATCATAGTCAAGTGGCTGCCGTCAGTATTGATACACATTTGTGCCTGTTTCATCGCATTCTCCATGACTTTCCGCAAGATTTCCAGTAATAACTGTTCGCATTCCTGTCGAATATTCTCATTATGGGCCTGAAGCTTGTTGGTGGCCCCAAAGAAAGAAGTCTGGAATGGTTACATCGGGCGATATTGCTCGTCATGCCAAGCCGCCAAAACGGGAGATTACGCTTCCTTCGCAATATCCGCTCCATTGCTTTTCTGTTTTATACTGCAGCTGTCTAGTTCACAAATGTCAAATATGATTGACGTACGACGCCATTTGCAAAAGTTATAATATCTTCCGATAGGATGATTAATTTTACGCCACCTTTTATGATCTGATGTCCAGTTAGCATTGCTCAACAACAGCTTGACGAAGTAGGTCACTGAGAAGTATGGATTCCGACCGAAGGCGGACCTGATCAAAATACATAAACAGTTAGCCGCAACAACGAAACAAAAAGGTAAGTTTGGAATTCTGTCTAAGTTTCGACGAATTAGTGCAGTTAAAATATTCACCAACGTTCTAATCACTTCCAATTTACGGGTTAAGCACTTATATAACCATTCTTACTTAATAAGCATTTTTTTGGGTTGTAGGCCTTTCTTCAGAACAAATGCCAGCACCCCCTTTAAGTCAATACAACCTGAATATATGTACCATAGGATCTCGGAGTTCAATCTTAATGCGCACATGTGTATAAACACCCGAATTATCTCCCAAGTGGCCAATAAACGTCCCTAGTTCGATTTAAGCCGTCAAGTGTTTTAATCGACACTATAAACAGAGAACCATCAAAGAGAAAAGAAAAACCAATCATCCGAACAAATGTGTCATGAAAAACTTCCCAGACCTCGTTCTCCAGCCCGCACATTTGCAGGAATCAAAAAGTTTATATTTTACCAAAAACACAACTCGAATGAGAAAATTACAAAATTCCCTCCGAAGATTGCCATTTACTGCAAGTGATTTATCTCCCCCGAAAATTTACCGAAATTCAAGAAGCCAAACAACAGAAAGTTAAAAGTTTCAGCAGCAGCTGCCGGAAGCAAAGGGCTTAATAGAAATACCAATTCCGGTCTGACCTCTCAGGAAAAGTAGCAAAGCCCCCTCCCATCGATACCACTCCCGCAACATTGCAAAACTTTTCCAATTTGGCAATAATAATAGAACAGATATTTTCACACCAGACAAAATGGCAATTGTCAAACAAAACGTAATGTATCGAAGTCCAATGCTACTGTTCAGTAACGTACCTCCCACTTGCATTCGCAGTATGCTCTCCTTGCCCGTTGCATGCCTCGAACCGAAATCAATTATGTTTCATCATAAAACACAGCACACAACAAAATCATCATAAAGTTCCCGATTCCGGTTGTCACCGCGGACCATGGTGTGCCAACTCCCCCGCGCCCGATGACAGAGGCAAAGCTCAATGCAAATACAGAGTCCGGTGAGTTCAACGCTTAGATGCAACTTTAGAGTTCCTTCTGCATCAGTGGCACAGCGAAACCAACCACAACGAAAATTTCATTTTTACTTGTTCACGCCAACCTCATAAATAAGTCCTTTTCGCAGAATGGAATTTAAAATGCTCACCATCCCTTGTGTCCTTTTCTACAAGTCAAACCTTGGCAGAGGGGGATACATCGTTGCGCCTGATGAAACTCTGCCGGTAGTTGGGGGAAACGGAGAAAGCGCCTCAACGGACCAACAACTCGATGAAGTTTACACAGGGAATGTGGCACGCGCAGCACTGCAGCGCGCACACATTATCCTTCCCTTGTTGCGACATTAAAAACTGGAGCGATAGTGTTGCAATTGTGTTTAACCGACTTCAAGTCCTGGCAATAAATTAAACAAAATTTTGCGAAACAAAGCGATGGAATAGGGTTCACGTTTTGTTTGTTGGGCAAACGATACGGCAAAAAAACAAAAACACAAAACGAAACGTCGCGGTTCGTGGACGTTATGGTGCATGTAATTGGGCATCTGTAAAAGTTGCAAGCAGAGATAACACGGCACAAAATGAATTATGACGAATAAAGTTGCGTGCCACAAATTTAAATGAAAGAGATTGATGACCAAACTACTTCATTTGCGAAAGCGAGCTTGCTTTCGATCAGCATTCCAAAAGATCAGCTGGTAAAAACAAAAATTTCCGGTGTTTTTCGATATGATCGAAAACTGTCTTGAAACTGGCTATAGAATTTGTATTACCTATTTGTGTCTGCTTCTATTATTCTGGGCAGCACATAGTGTCACAAATACTTATATGTTGTGCAGAAAATACAATTGATTGCAAATTGGCACCTTTGTTTTTAAAACGATGTGAACGAAGGTTCTCATAAGAGATAAATACAGTAAAACAATGTATGCGGTAGGCGCTGATTGTTTTTCTTCTTTCTTACTCTCCGAAGTCATTTAGATCTTCCCTCTAAGCAATGCTCCGTTTAATTCGTGTTGCACCTTTGTAGAGCGAAACTAATGTTAAAATCAATTCGACACGCAACTCACGTTCATATCTAGTATCGGTGCCTGTATGCAGCTTGCTAACTTGTAGTAAATTAGACTAAAATGGTTTACTAGAGAAAAAGCTCTGAGAGAGCGTGCAAAGTAGTTATAGTTTTTTTCATGTCATGGCTAACTCCCACTTATTACTTGCGGTGGAAAAGCTATTATAGTGTTCACTTGCGTAATGGAGACATATAAACGTACCCCAGTTGACATTGAAATATTGAGGTACCTAAAAAATGTTCATTACCAATGTTGTTATAATTTTTTTTATGAGGTTTGACCTAAACCACCAGGCAAGGAAAGTGTTTTTGTTTCTGAAATTCATGGTGAATGGATGTTTTTATTTTTTCGATTACCCCCTTTTCAGTTCACCTTCAGCGGAAGCGGAATAATAAGGGGATCATCACCACGTGTGGATGTTATGGTGCATAGGGAATGACGTGCACATAAATCTACATTATGGCATTTTAATTTATGTTTATTTTGCTTTATTTCTTGTTTTTTTTTTTGCGGGGTTTTGCAAATCTCAACAGATCCATAAATCAACCAATTAACATTTTCCAGCTTACTAACGAGCTGCACAGATTCAAATGTAAGAGAAAATTCCATCATCTCCATGAATCTTTGTCATTTGGATGAAAGGATTTTCATGTAAAATTTTGTTCTTATTCTACTGACTACTACACACGGTTTTTTTGTATGGGTGCCATAAATTTGCAATCGTTTTATGTTTTGTTTTCGCGCCAGTCCTTTGGACAACATATACGTACTTTTCGTACGTGCTTGGGGAAAACCGCTTGAGTGGAAAACAAAATTATGGGTGTCCATTTGAATGTAGAGATACTTTTGCTTTCAAACTGGAATTACTAGTAAATTTAGAGCTGGAAGCTTAAAAAATACAATTTACTGAACCGGAGTAGAGGCTCAGTGGTTAGGGAATGGTGCGGTAGACTACTGAACGAGGAACGCAAGGTTAAATCTTCGAAAAAGAAAGCAAAAATTATATTTTTTTGACTCACCTTTCGATAAAATATTGGTTGTGGACGTATAAACGGCCGGCATCATCATGTAAAAAATAAAAATAAATAAATAATTGGCGCAACAGGTCCGTATGGACCCAAGCCTAGCTTCTCACAACCATTCGTCTTGTGTGAGTTTTTATTTTTGGGACGAATGGAAGGGATCTACAATTTTATGCCGAGTCCAAACGGCCAATTGAGAAGCTCTTTCATGACAGTTATACTCTCGGATGTTTGTCAGACGTTCGCGAGAGGTGGCGCAGTGAAAAAAACCTTAAGTTGGAATTTGGGTTTTTCTCGGGATTCGAACCTGGGACCCCTCGCTTAGTAGTCCAACACACTAACCACTAAGCCACTGCGCATCATCATGTATGTTAGGAAAATAATTATGGTCTGGGCTGTACCGTGAACAACTTCCTTTAAGAAGGCCTACGGTCAGAATGTCCTGTGGACTTCTGGCATAAGGCGACACGGACATTCAGGGGGAACGCCTTCCCCCAGAAGTCCAGACAAACTAGCGAACTAGCAAATTTGTCAGATTGCACATTTAAATATTACATGATACTCACAAATATCTACTGGATGGCACAGTGCGATCTTTTATTATTATAGAATTTATCTATCGTGATCTCTCTTAGCCGAAGGCCCAGGTAGCTAGCGCTGGAAATCGTATTAAATTGTAATTTATTTACCATTTAATAAAATAATAATAATAATAATAAATATCGTGATCTGCCCAAACATTGACTATTCCCGAAGAATCCCCACTGACCTAAGTTTTAAATATTTCAGAACAGCTCACCTGCCATCTTAACTATTGTCCACAGTGAATTAATCAGCCGTGGCCCTATTTATGATGGGGCCATGTTACAATGCAGAATCTCACTTAACCGGTCGGTGGGTAGTGCTGCTCTATACTGCATTTACAACATCAAGCACGATCATTTTTTGCTCGCAGTCAATGCTAATAAATGTGTAAGAATGTGATCACAAATCAGACATCTAAAATGTAATGGATGTTCTACCCATATTTATAGCTACGTAAAACAGAAATAAACACAAGTTGCTGCGACCAAAATTTCCGCTATCGCTTGAAAACATTTCTATTTCGGATTTAAAATATGTGAAATGAAATGCGTGGCAATTGTTAGTAAATTAAACCAATAATTTATCAATCAGTTATACGAAATAAATAAATAATTGTCGGTTCATCATTTGCGGAAGCAAAATCTTTTTATAGAAAAGCTAAATTTCGTAAGCCATAGCTATAAAAATAGCAACATGCTGAACTTTCCCATAATTCATACTACGTAAACAAGATGGCCGACCAAAATGAGGGTCACGTATTTTTGCTTGTTAGTTAGCCTGCCCCTTTCAGTCAGACGGGTGTTTAGTATTGGACAACTCTTTAATCTTCCGTGTCAGGAACGCGTGCTGTTGTAAATGCAGCTTCAGCAAGTCGAACCCGAAAGGATAAAACCTGTACCCGGTGGCTACAACCGGGATTCAAAATAAACAGAATAATATGAGATAGGTGCGCCAACTTGACACCAACAAGTTGATGCCAATCAGAGTCCATTCATATGCATATAACACCCAACCTTACATACTCCTTACATAAAATGTATCCCGATTGACGAGGCTTTCGTCTGTACAGAGGTTTCGCCGTAGGTTCAAAATGTTGTAACTTGTTTAAAGCTAGCCCACCCGCTCAGCTTTTGAAGGGTATTGTTTATAACGTCTGTCTTCGTTTATCCCCAGGCATATAAAATATGTAATTCCACTAAAAATTGAAATATTCGAATGGGGTAAGACATAAGCAACACATCACTTCTCCTATCCATCCATTAAGTTTAACGTTAAATTCGCATAGGATATAGGAACGGGGGAGTAACTAAAAAACGAGTGTCGCCCACAGATGAAGCAGGGTCTCTGTAGGCGATGCGCATGTAGCATAAAGAGGACGCTCGTTTAATGACTGCTTTTACTCTAATATTCCATTATATCCTTTCGTCTCACTGCCGCACAGGAGTCATCTTCAAGCCCGGCCGACGTCATGTGGGAGTAATAGCCATCCTAAATTTTAAGCTTAACATCATATGAAACAAGTATTATGACATTAGGTGTGCACGTGGAATGTGTGTCCATGTGTATAGCGTCGCTCGGCATGCGAGAGATAGTAATTAACCTAATTTAGTATAATACATAATTTTATTTTCTTAATTAGGACGTACTTGTCGCTGCTGTTGTTGTTGTCATGTTTTCTTGTTTGCACAACAACCCGCTATGGCGAAGGATGTTTGGAATGTGTTTAGATACTTTGTAGCGACGGTATGGTAGCACACTTTACACGAGCCTTTGAAAGAGTTCACATTGTTTGGACAAAATGATGAAGCGTGCAAGAGTGGTACAGGGATATGCCTTGTTTTATCTGGTGATATGCGAGCACATTTGTGCCATAAAGGGAATGCAGCCGAGTAACATGGAACATCACTTTTGAAAATATTTTTCCAACACGAGTGGATGTTTTATCATGAGAGTGATTTTATGATCAACGTCGGTGGTATGCCGACGATAATGAGGATTATAAACGTATTTTTTTTTCAAATGCCTAGATAAAAAAATAAAACAGCTCCTAAAACATATTCTGAGTTTGAAGAAGGAAATTGGATGAATTTTCGTTTGGCTTCCAAAATTTAGATGTGCTGAAAATACAGTTCAAACCCCGATACTAATGCGTACTGTAAGTGTCCAGGCAACATTTTTCAAACTCAAAATAGCGAAATTTTCCATACAAAAAGGCCACATTTTGGCGTACAAAATATATAAGGTTAAATATGATTATTGGTAAGGCCCAAAGTGTTTAAATAATTGTACATATTTGCGAACGAGAATCAAAAATATCTGTTTTTCAGTTTTTTATTAAAAGCGCGCTTTTAAATTAAAAATAAAATAAAACAAAAGACAAACAATCTCTATAAAGCACACAAAGCGCTTAACACTCTATAATCAAAACAGGTGGGAGCGCGATAATTGGCTTCTAGCGAGTATCGTTCTTGATCTATTTCCGTCGTCACAGAGCGACGAAAAAGTTATGTGAGTCTAAATGGCCACATCAAATTTTGGGTGCGAAACATAACTGAAAAAAATATGTTGATGCGTTGAAGAATGATGTAAGGCTGATGCTATAAGCCGACGTTTTGCATTTAATGGTCGCAGCTTCAGTGAGTAATACTATGTTGAAAACACAGGTTCTTCTAAAACCGAGATAATTGATATAGCCAGTCAATGCAAGTTTTCGCAAATATGTACGCCCAAGACCTTTAAGCATGGCAAGACTTGTGCCAGACTTTTAAAGAATCGTAAAAATGGTTTTCGTTTTATAACATAACCAAATTGCTTTAAAAGATAGATAATCCATGCGTGTTAAGAACTATTAAGGTCTGTACGATTTTTCTATGGTTTTTTTATCCAAAATTTCTCATTGAAATCTTGGTGGATATTATTTTTACATATTTCTAACAAGAAATCTTATTCAATATTAATATGACGGCATCATGAAACAAAATGAAAACTATTTGAAAAGTATGCGAAAATCTAATAGAGTAAACTTAACGAAAATAGATTTCGGGCCAAATACAAGTTTCTTTTTAAAATTGCAATAATATGAAAAACATTAAAATTGTTCAATGTATTATGGCTTTATTAGTAAGAGCAAACATTCCCATTAATTATGGAACACAATCTCGGTCAAGTGGCTGCCACGGCTGCGCGTGGCGCATTCGGACACTTCAATTTTCCAGGACTTTGTTGATTGTTTCGTGCTGCAGCTCAGGGATTGTCAAAATAAAATATGATTTAAAAAGAAACTACTAGGCGGCCCACCCTTTATATGAAAAACACTTGGAAAAAATATGGTAAACATATTAAAAAGTTATTTGCGAAACTTATGCATCTAAAATTATCTTATAAAAATGTTTTTTTTTTTTAATTCCACAATTCTCGACTGGAGAACGTCAGCCTTTTTTGTTATTTGTATCATTTCTGCAAGCGAATAGGTTGAAGCAAGGAATGCAGCAGGAGAGACGTGATGCAGTCTTCAGATTCTAAGAAAAACTTAAACTTTGTAATGATTACATTTTTTGATTTACCATTTTTATACAAAAGGTTAACATTTACGTTTCCGCCTTTCATCAAACCTTTTAGCATTTCTTTGGTCGATTTTTGTTTAATTTCCTCCTTGAAATACAGCAGCTTTTTGGTAAAAAATTGTCGTATTTAGTGAAAAGTTGTGTTTTCGAAATCGATGTCAATTTATGATTCATACATTTTTATGAATAAACATTTTTATACATTATTATTATTTGTGTTTTTATTTAATAAGATTTTGCACGTAAAAATGACTTTTAAAAGGTTAAACAAGCTTTTCTTCATTATCTATAGAATTATTACATTATTTACTCGTTTTAACTGGATTTATAGTCACAGACCAGTAAGGTAATCCTATTGATTTTTTATAGTCATTTTCGCTCTGTGTATCTACAAACCGAACCAAACTTGTCATAAACGAGAAAGTCGTGCACTTTATTTCTTTTTCTCTATGTCCGCACTACAATCGTCAATAAATAGTTGATGAGTTAAAACACGGGCTCCCGACCCGCGGAGAATCTCTGCCTGAGACAGTGCAGCCTTTCATTCTCTGCGATCTAGGCTATGCTGTTCATTTATCGTGACCAAGCACTCTGGCTTCCCCGATGTCTTTCTCTTTGAAACGGAAGTTCGGTCTTCCATGTCACCTGGAAACTGTGGGCAGGGATTTGAAGATCGACTTAGCTTAAGCGTTTTAAATTTTTGGACTACACCCATATCTTGATGGAGTTTATAGAGTTCGCAGTAGAGTCTTTGACGGATTTTTACTGTCCTCATTTACTCTAAGGCGAACAGATTTCGCCTGCTCTATATCCCTGCTGAAAGGTTTGGATGATGTCGAACAGATAATATTTTAAATAGTCCACCGATGCTGCCAAAAGCTTAAGGTTCTTTGCTTGGAGCACACCACGAATCGCTGCTGGGTCCCTGGTCACAAAGACAAAACCGACAATGAGAGGGCAGATAAATTGCCGAGAAATAGGTCGATTATGTATCGTGATCAAGAACTTCCGTTGATCAAGCCACCACCTTACAATCTTAGCAATCTTAGGCAGAGAGTGTGGAACACGACCTGTAAAATCGCACGGACACTTTGGATCGAATATAACAGAGGCCGGACCAACAAACTTGTATAGTTTGATAGTTCATCGCTATCTAAGTTAGTAATGGCTCTAACTTCCTATGAAACCACACAGTCCGCGATACAAAAAAACTTTTTTAGTGTTCAGGCTAAATTTTTCATACAAAGTTGCATATTGTGACCCACAAAATATTTAGTGTGAATGTTGAAAATGAAACTAAATCTAAAATATGACTACTGAGAGACGAATAAATCCGCGAGGACACACCTCAATTTTTTTGTCATTGCCCGATTCTCTGGTCGCATGAGGAAAAGAACACTTGGACCTACAAAAATTGTCTGATGTCTCACTGCATGATCTTTACACGTTTCTGAGAACATCGGGATGGCTAGACAGCGTCTGGTAACCACAAGAGGGAAGGAGATGAAGACCACCAGCATCACAATGGGTCCACGAGACCCTTAGTGTTATATTGTAGGGTTGCGTGAGCGAAGTGGTAAGTACCAATAATATGAAGCGGGCCCTAAGAGTGGAAAAAAAATATCTTACGTTTCAATCAGTTTCGGTTGAGCTTTTTTCCAACTGATGCAGTAATCCATAGACCGTTTTATTTGAGTTTCGTCGGAATATCAGGTATCACGTAAGCCTTTAGGGCATACCCTCAAAAGTGGTTACTGTTAAGCATATCATGTTTGGAAATCACATGCAATTTCGCAGCTGTATTGAGAATTATCCCGATCACAAGCGGCTGAGGTTACTGCTGCAAGTATTAACGCCACTCAGGATATTTTGATGGACATAAAAATTAAAATGACAATCGGAAAGTGAATTTTTAATAAGCAGAGGCCATTGTTTTTTTTTCCACTTTTCAATTTAACTTTTATATAAGGAAAGGGAGAATAAAAATAACCGTTAAAATAAAGTTCATCCAATTAAGATATTTTAATCTTTTATCTGATCCGAAATATCCCATTATGTCCTGCGAACTTAACAATAATTGTCGCCCGAATGTGTGACTTTAACCGAAGTGGATGTATGCTTTTCGCTGCCGGATGTTCTGTATGAACAACAACTTTGCAACTACATATGTCCGCGCTCTGCATGCATGTTAAGCGAGTGCCCTTATGTGCGCAGTGCATGTAACATCTGTATTCGGGTTCGGGTGTCGTCGGTGCGGCATAGCGAATTTTGAAATATATACCTCGGTTTACGTACTGCGAACTGTGAAGTAATTATACTGTCGACGCGCGGACTTATTGTGTTTTTATTAGGTGTTTACATGCCGAAGTGTTGACCATTTCGAATTCATGTTTTTCGCCCAAATACTTCCACCAGTAATTGAATTTTCACAGTGTCCTGCCTGCTGACCGTCTCCATCCAAGTGACACCGCATTGCACTGACGGGAGGCGATATAATTGCCATGTTCAGGTATTTTCGTATTTACACAATTTCGGTAGCTGGAAAATACATCTCCGCATGCAATTAGGCGGACGCTTAGGGAGCGATGCGACAGGAGGCGTCGGAAATAGCAGCATGCATATAATTTTCACTGACACCGACGCAATTTGATCAAACATTTTAATCGGCGGGGGAATGGATTCTGATTGCTTGATTGGGTTCGTATGATTAATCAGACCAGTTAAATAATAACAATAATTTATTCGACAGCTAAGCATAATAATTAGTTTTGAGGGCGGTAGGTATATGGAGAACACCATAGCGTCCTACGAATTAATGTTTTCAATTATAAATGATGGCGGGTGTAATCGCGGCAGCGGTGATTATTTTGAAGAGTTTAATTAAATTGGCCAGTGAGGTTTCGACCGAGGCACGCCACACTGAGCAGCAATTTCAAATTTCAATCGAATCCAGGAATGGACAATTATTACTGAAATCCACTGCATTCTACGTTCTTGTCGTCGCTCTTGTCGTTCCGTCTGTATTGCTGTGTCCACAGTGCCTCTGCTATGGTGTCCTGTGTAACGGGCAGCCTTTCAATATTTTATTTCGAGCGTTTTCCTCACCGTTTTTCATCCGTCCGCTAGTATGCAGTAAATATGAAATGAGACTGCATTTATTACACGTTAATTAAAGAAAATTCTCCCCGCTATTAAAATTGAACTGAACTTTCATTGGGTAGCGCCGTCTTCAGAAGCTGCTGCAGGACGGGCGGGCATTACTATGCGGGGATGTCAATTGAGGGAAAATGCGCGCTTTCATTAGTTGGTTGGCAATTTATGAAGGTTCATGGGCGGAGGTGATTCTTCCTTGAATTCAAAACAAAAGAGATTGGAGAAAGGTTAACTACATGTATGTAGAGATGAAGGTAGACACACCGGTGCGAGTAAAAGAAAAACCAATGGCAACTGCAGTAAGATTAATTTGTGCCGTCTGGGGGAAGGCAATTATTTACAATGCGAAGCTAATTAATCTACGTCTATTGGTGTTAAACAAAATAATAACAAACGAAGTCGTGAGTGCAATTAATGAGACTGGAGCACATTTGTGAGAAATAACTCGTCCAAATCGTTTATATTTGCCAATTAGTGACTGCAAGGCGAACGCCTTCCTGCGACACTCAATCGTCGATAGATACAGGGTGGCGCAAGTTTTATTACCAATCGGAAGATGTTATAATTTTTGAAAATTGGCATCGTACGTCAATCTATGCGACAATGGGCTCAAATCTGTATCAACACTGGCAGCAACCACTTGACTGATATCATCTTTCCCACTTAACAGAAAAAAATTGTAAAGGTCCAAATAAAGATTTCCATAACCCAAAATCATTTTTTTTTATTTAGTAAAAGAGTAATTCAACAACAAAATTCGATGATTAATTTTGCGCCACCCTGTATATGTTGTGTACTTATATAATTCAAGCAAGTGCATATCTCCTTGTCCTCATTTTCAGTCCGTTAGATCTATTCACGTCTATCTAATTTGAACTCGATTGTATTTTTTGGGAGATGCCATGGTGTTAAACGAAAATCCTTTGCACACAGGACAGTTTTAGGTTATCAATTTTTTGTAATATTAATAACTGAACGTACGAAAAGTAGACTTCCTATGTGATACAATTTTTTTTTAACAGTATACGCGAACATGAGGGCAGGTATTTATTCAGAATAACTGGTCACGAAAATGTGAACTCCCTTGCAAGACAAGAGGCAACTGAAATGCTGCCGGATTCTGAACTATTATACTTTCTTTGCTTGGTAGTGGAATAGTAGAACCACTAATCGACAAATGGATCACCGAGTTGCCTGAGAAAGTGTAGTTAGCCGTTAGAAGACAAGCTAAGATGACAATAGAGTGATCGAACTGTTGTTGAACTGACACCTGGCTGACCGCGGTACATATACTGTATCATTGCATAAGGCTGATACAAGGCTCAGACCCAGAGAAGATAAAACAGATCTCGTACAAATAGATGCTATCATTGACACTAGGAATCGAAACAGGGAAGAACTTTGGAAAATCAACAGAGTCTCTCTCCAAGATCTTTTGAGTTGACGCCCCTTGACTATTTTTTTTTTTGTATACTGAAAGCCACAACAGTACGCCCTATTTTTGACAGATGAAATAATCAATGAAACTACGTACTCTCTTAGGTTGATAAAAAACAAGTACCGTGCTTCTTAAAACTCGGATATTCCAAGAAAGTTGGCTGAAAAGCTTTGGTGCTACACCAGTACATGAGCTTGAAATGTGGGTTCTGTTTGAGTCGGAAATGTTTATCAGTGATAATGAATTCACTCGCAATCAATATACTTCTGAACCCCTGAGTGTAGAGCAAAACCCACTTCTCCATAAAACTATCTTTAAGACCTTGTATATAGACGTTTGAATGGCTAAACCATCACTGAAAATAAAATACCAGGTAATATTGGCAAAATTCGATTGTAAAATTAAAAAAAAAAAATTGTTTTGTTGAACTGAAAAAAAATTCTTCTAATAATAAACAATATTTATCAAATGTTCAGTTTAATAAATCGATATTGTATCAATTCTACAATTTTATTGTTAAATTACCAAATTTTTTGTTAACTCAATTAAAAAAGAACCAAAAATCACTTTTGTGAATTTGACAAAACTTATGCATAATGTTTGTTAGCCAAACAAAATACAGATTATAAATACTTAACACATTCTGTTGAAATAAACATTTTTGTTTGCAGATTTGACATACATTTTTTTTAATTATTAGCCCAAGTAGTGTTGAATTAAAAAAAAAAAAACAATTTTAACAGAATAATCATTTCAATGCAATGCTTTTGATGGCCTCATTTTTTATTTGACACGCGAAGTAAAGTAGTTTGTTAATGTACATGAAAATTCCCTGAAAGAGTGAGTTCAACAATTTTAATGTAAATAAATCCTTTTATGAATGAGGACCGGAAATATGTAAAACATGTAAACATTGCAATTTGGTAATATAGGATTGTTTAATATGTATTTTATTATCTTAAATTATATAAATCAAATTCGCCTTCAACGCTATGTTCTTGGTTGCTTTAACTGAAACTAAAAGACGCAACCTTCAATAGTTAATATTATGACTTCATCTACATTTAAGCTATAGCGGATCTTTTTATTATATAAGTTAGATAAAGGCATTCGGTATCGTTATGATGTCTTTTTATTTTTATTTTATATTTGAATGCATATTTTGATATTTTTTATGTTGTCCAGTAAAAGTAATGAATGTAATATCTATAGTTTCTTTTTTAATAAATCTTATTGATTAACTTATCATTTATTAATACCTAATGCTATCCTTATAACAATTTAAAAAATTATTGAATTTATGAATCAACGAATTAAAATTATGGAACTGAGATAATAATTCTGTATAACAAGCAATATTCTTATATATTTAAGAAAAGACAACTACTGACAGATTATTTCTGTAGTATCAACAATAGTTTTTTTTAACAAAAAGATGAAGGTCAAAGTGATAAATTTCTTCGCAAAATCAACAGTATTTTAGTAAATTTAACAAAAAAATTCATCCGCACAAATAAACAATTTTTGTTACCATAACATTTTTTTTTTTGTTATCATAACAAAAGTTTTAAGACAAAATGAAACCTTTTAAAATATTGTCAACCTGATAGAAACAATTTGTTGGACGTACCTATTGACAAAAAAAAAATTGTAGATTTAAGCCTCATTTTTTTCATTATTTGCAGGACCAACTGATGGCTCGAAAAAAACACATTTCCGCCATTATGTAGGTTCGTCTGTATTCCCGCCTTCCAGTTCAACCATTTGTCAATAATTACCTCGAAATATTTATTGGCGACGGCAATGACAACCGCCATTACTTAGAAACACGTTCTTAAGGAATCTCTTGAGACGTTGGCTTACGCTACATATTGGCAATGATTGAAGTATTGGACGACAACAACAGCAAAATATGTCCACATATCCTTGAGCGAGCACACAATCAATTTTTATCTGAGTGGGTTATACTGCTCTTCCTGATATCTACCCAACCAAGCTAATTTCCATGCAAATTTCCAAATTACATATAGACGCCGATGGGTCTGCAACTCATCATAATCTCAGTCTGCTTGTCGTACATGTTGTGCCCATGCTCCATTACAACAATCAACCTGTAATGTGTCTATAGTTTTTAAAATGCACAGGCCATAGAATTGACATGGCCGCAAAAACCCAAAAGCTTTCAATTCATTACAATACCGCACATCAGCAATAAGTCAAGCCGCAATATATACGAGTATATGGCCACCGCAAAATGACCTCCCACCTTCTCGTATCAACCACTTCTGCTCCGCTGTCAACGACCATCTCTCATTCAAGTATATCATTGCATTTTGATTTATGTATATTTTATTTCGTTCAAATATTCATTGCTTCTCATTTCGGCTGACACCTTTGAGGCTGTCGCAAAAATATATGTGTACATACAATGTACACGAAAAGGACACAACAAGTAACCTCACTTAAAAATTCAAAAACATAAATCTTTCCTTTTGGTATACAGCTCGCCGTCGTCGTCATTGGCCGTTCAGACTTCAGTGCACTGCATGCTCCCCTCCGCCACTTTTCAAAAATGAGTGCCTATTAGATATGTCTATCTACCTCATGATAGTCATAATAAGAGGGAATAAATGCGCCAACCCTTAGATCCCGTCCCGGCGTGCCTTGAACAACATTTTATGGAAATGAAAGAAACCGGAAGTGAGGAGCAGATGCGGGGGAAGGGAAAACTTTTTGAAACAGCTTGGGGTATAGCGTGCAGCTTTGTTTCGGAGAGTTCTCAGATTTTCATAATGTTAATAATACCATCAGGATCTATTTGCGACATCCAGTTGGGTTCTAGGTGGCCCGTCTTATGTTCCGGTTGGGTCACTGTACTGTGATCGATATTGTGTGTGAATTTTTGCGACTTTTTGATTTAGCGATTTACCAGAGAGGAAAATGACTTGCGTCCATTACCACTGCTGTCCCAGTTTCCGTGTTCGTCCTATTTTGCATATCCCCGCAGTGGTTGGATGTGAAATTGCAAAAATTCGATTTGCATTACGGTTAACAGTAGAAAAAAAGCGCTGTCAGTCCTTGTTCACGCGGAAAAAATGTCGGAACGCATTGTTCTACTAATAAATTATCGATTTGAGTGGATTTTGCGGTATAGAAGCCAGACTTAGTTTTCGACATGAAATATCGCCTTCCATCGACTTGTGTTTGAACATTTTTGTCACGCATTCAATAGCCGCGTGTAGTACCCTACCAGAGTGCATTAAATGGGTTTTTTGTCTGCGATTTCCTGCAGCTTGTTACACAAATGAGCCCTTTTTAATGCAATTTCGATGGGCATCATGCAATTCCCGACATTCTTGCCTGAAGCAGAGAGCTGAGATGGTGTGATATATCCCCATGGACTTGGGCCACATGATGATTGTTTTCAAATCGTCATATACCATGGGGCCTGCTCTGAAAATAAGTACAGTCTTCTTTAGTGTGGCCTTGTGATATTAATAGACGTTCAGCAAAAGTGCGAATGTTGTTTTTCAAGTGAATGCTCCTGGACCTACTGTACTGCTTAAGTAATATACAGCTGTTATCTAATGGCGGTGTCGAACATACAGGTACCTGAAGCAATTTCTGTTTCTAATAGGTAAGGTTATGTAGGGTAAGGCTGTGAGATCGTCACATTATTATAGTTGAAACCTAAGCTAATTTGCCCAAACACTAAATTTGTATACAGAATCTGAGTATGGTTTGGATTCAGAGGACAACCTCCTCCAAATTGCCAAAGTATTACTTTCCTTGACATTCACATAGAAGGGCATGCCTATAAGTTTAACCCAATCGTATCGCATTTTTTCAGCTGGCAATTCCCATAGTATCCATATCGATAATCTTAATTTTTTTGCGCTGAGTTTGATTAGGTCTCCAGATTTTTTTACCCTTGAATATCTGTTTTTCAAGTCTATTCCCCGTGCCTGCTGTTATTCTTATGAATATTATTTTATTTATCCGTACCCTCCATTCTTCTTGTAAGAATTTGTTGCATTTTTAGTTAAACTAGTCTCTTTTGTGGTCGAAAGTCGACCTAACCTTTATAATTTTTGTAATGGTTTGGGGTCATAATTCTAAAATTTTGGCGCGCTTTTGAACTATTTTTCATTGTTTGAAGAATTTTGTAAAACAAAGATAGAGAGAACACTTTTTTTTTTCAATTTGTTTTTGTTTTTTAACTATACTCTGTTCTTAATATTTATTTTTTTTTTAATTTTTTATTTGTTTCAATAGATATTGCTTTTATTTATTTCAATATTTAATCTAATTTTAATGCTTATTTTTAATTTAAGGTTTTTGTCGATTTTTTTAACTTTTAAATATAATGTTTTTGTAGATTTAAAATTGTTTTTTAATGTCTATTTTGTGTTTTTTTAGTTTATATTTGTTAGTTGTAACAATTTTATTGCTTTTTGAAAATGTGAAAAGCACAACTAAAAATAATCAGGATTTCGTCAAACAGAATTTTTGTATGAGAAGACAAAAGTTTGCAGAGCAGAATTTCGACCCGCTCCCGTATGTAATAGGTACTAAAAGCCTTCCACAATATTCAATAGTTTTTTTTCTTATAAACGAAAAAACGGCATAATCTAGATGTAGAAAAAAGATTTCCTCATGAAAATAAGTCAAACTCATGACATTTTAATACGTCACTATTAAAAATTTATGTCGAAAAATGTTCGTTGGTTGGCCAATACCGCGCAGATAGTGATTCTATCTCTATGCCTATATGTGATGCCCTTGAATTGAAATTATACAATTGCTTACTTTCAGTGGTAGGTACTTGTAAATTGCATTCCTTTAACTGAGGCGCTTCCATCGAAAATAATATGTTCTAATTCTAATCTAAGATGATTGCCTGAATTTTTGCAACGACATTGGAAGTGTTATTTCTTAAGACCTGCGCATTTGCATAGACCCTATAACCAGTCACATACGAAGTTTTTTTTTTGTGATGAAATGCTTGTAATGGAATGCGTTAAACTAATTTTTAAGGCTCTCTGAGCTGTTAGGTTTGACGCCCCTGAGCCCCCTCTGCGTACGCCACTGCCCATTACATGCAGTCGTCGCTTTATAGTTTTTTTTTAGCCTTTTGTAAAGCGTTCAATAATCACTCCAAATGGATTACATGTTACATACAAAAAAGTGAGTTTTCTGGAACTTCAAGTCATTAGTTTACACACAATTCGACCACATCTAGATTCTTAATATAATAATAACTTATTTACGGTTGCAACCTGAAGGTATTTCGGGAGTCCTCTAACAAAAACACTCATCAGGAAATGTACTCATATACTGTCGCATAAAAACGTTACAAATTTTTATGTTCGCGTAATAGCTATATTTCATAAAAGCCGTCAGCTTTTTATACTCATTTCGGGAACTTTCCAAGAGCAGATAATGTACAATCTGAAATTAGCAATAAATTTCGAAATAGGAATAAAACCAAAAAACCTGCAGAAACGACGAACAGTGATGTGCACCTATATTATGGATGTTTTACTGGCTTGTTGTTACGTTCCCATTGAAATGCATCCCCTGAGTGTAATCCAATTATTACTGTCCGATTTGTGTGCTGTGAACCGAAGACCGAAAACGTATTCTATTTTTTTTTATGCACAAAATAAACTACATCAGTCTGCTGGAGCAGGTACATGGTGAGTCTGCCTCGGTCTCTCCAGGTAACCCCATTGTGTTTGGTACTTCAACCGAAGTGGAATGTAAAGGAACTTCGTTTATTGATAGAAACAAGATATCGACAAAAAAGGACTTTACTTCCGCCCAATAGAAGTTATCGGATTGAGGTTGTTGGAGCGTTGTGTAGTTCGTATTTTGTTCACAAAATCGGTACTTATTCTGCAGAAATTAATGCTGTAATGAATTTGCTTGAGTACGTTGTGAGGTAAAAGGGAGATTTATCCTCTATTGTTCATGTCAGATAGAAGCCATATCAACATGAACCGTGTATTTCATAGAGATCTGTTTTTTTTGCGGCTTGTTTTCCATGTGCAACCTTTTGAAATTGCATCATTCCATTTCTTACTAGAAATTTAACTTACGAAAGTTGCGAGTGATGTAGTTTACCTTCTTTGAAGGATTTAAAATATACACTACGGCTTATAAAATTTTCGAACTGTTTCTTTTGAATATGTCTTATAAACTGAAGAGAGATAAAAAATAAGCTCTTATATAGGTAAGTAAGTAAGTGAGGTTTGTTACCACAAACTCATTTGACACCTGGTTCTTGAAGTTTGTTGAAGAGGAAAATCTTTGAAACTTGAGATGGTTATTAGTTCTTCGATATTATTCCTCAAGAATTTGTCAAGGGGGTCTTCAAAGGATTTTCTTAGATCTCACTATCTGACAGGGTACTATATATAACTATATACTGAATGAGTCTTTCTTTCTGAATCTGGCGGGCCAGCTGTTCTGATCGCTGATATTCTGCCGATATCATTTCGGAATTTGTTTAGAAAATGGGTTTAAACAAACAAAATTCTAACACCATTACTCTGGTTTCTATGAGTAAAAAATTATAATTGTACATTAACATACCTACTGCATAAACATAAACTGAACAAGTGGTACTTTGGTACCTAACCTACACTTGCTGTAAGTCCCAACTAAGGTTTATAATTGATAAGTTTAAATTGGTATTTTACCGAACTCGAAGAACTTATCAAAGTTGGCAGTGGAGCTTTCAAATCTTCCAAACTTTCATAACTCCTTCATTATGCAACCGCCAGCGTGACCGTCAAATTGCGGCGGTTGCGGTTTTTTTATAATGAAAAAAGTGTAGAAAATAAAGCCATAAAGGGTCAATTAAATCCTGCTCCAAAGAAAAAACAACACTAGTACTATTTTGCCAAGAAGGAATCACCGACATAGGCGAATGAAGGTCGGTGAAAGGACTTCTTTTTATCGTCGTCAGGTTGGTATTGAAAATGGGCAATGTCGGTCAAGTAGTTCTGGTACCTCCCACACAAAATCAATATTAGGCGCATGTTACTCTATGTCTGTCGAAAACAGAATAGCGTCGAAACAAATCGACCTAGGCAAGTGAAATGTTGTAAGAGAACTTATTTTTATTGTCGTCAGGTCGATTTAAAATTGGGCTATGTCGGTCAAGTATTTCTGGTACTCCCATACAAAACCAATTTTGCATGCAGCGGAGGGTATCGGCCAGGTCGATGATAACACTTTTACTTGTTTTATTCTTTAGTTGTTATTATTAATACTTTATTGCTGAGTAATTGAATTAATACAATTGCAACACTAGCAATGCTGATTTCCAAAATTAAATAGACATTTTAATATGAATTATTTCTATTTAGTTCACACACAGAATAGCATGGTTTAAATATATATCAAACAGTTTAGAATCGGAGCACTTTTGGCACGCAGCCTGGCTTTATTCGCCACATTGGAGCTTTCGACACCAGAAATGCTGGATTTTTGACTTGCGATCCTTGTTCCCCATCTTTTTATCGTTTATTCATTCATTCATTCATTTTTAACTTGGTTAGGCTTGTTTTCTGTTTTTTAAAGCACAGGCTTTTAAGGCAGACTATTTTTTGGAGTTATGAAGTCAAGTCCTTTTCCGATAAGCCAGGTAGGGTCCAGGATTTGAAAGCGCACGGCTATGTACGGATTAGTCGCAGGCAACATTTACACGAAATTATATTAAAAAAATAAATGTCAGACAAAAAAAAAAAACATTGAAATTAAATTTTCCACAATCCAAATTTATTTTATATGTTCTATTTAAAATTAATAAGAAATTGGTGTATAGGTCACCCTTTATAAAACCGAATTGGACTCAACTAATTGGCGTTTAATTTTCAAATACTGTCAAAGAGAACCTGATATTATTTTCCATTGGGAAAGAAAAAGCCTTTTTTTTGCAAATTCCGAGCAGTTTTTCTGCTCTCGAAATCAGCTGGACGTCAGATTTCATGTATCATTGGCCACAAACAAAGTGATTTTTGAGAATCCCAATTTCTGAGCGAAGTTTACCCTAACAGCAAAACATTTATCATTATTTGTCAAACTTTGTTTGTTATTACTTAAGTTTTGAGACAACAAGTCTGTGAAAAATATGGAAAAATGTACATTTGGTCGCGGCAATGGATCTAAACATAAATTTTATACATTTTTGTAAACACAAGATATATGATTTAAGAACAGCTGACTTTTAAAACACGCACCACCGCAAATGCAAAGAAAGAAAAATCTCGTTTCATGTTTGATTCGGCACGCAAAATCTGAAATCTGAGAGCAAAATCTGAAAATCCAAATGGAAAACGATATGAATTGCATATAACAACTTGGTCTAGTAAACTTTTTTCCATTTGAGGCGTGTTGAGGTTTGAAGACAAAGGAACAAAATCCTGTGAATCGGTGTCATCACTGTTATCTGCAGCTGATTGTAACAAATGTTGTCGATGGTTAGGTCCCGTTTGTTTTAAAGACGTAAGTTCTTAAATATTTCTTGTTCGTTCTATTGTCCAAATAATCAAATTACCCAAAATTGCTTTACGCAGATTAAAACTATAGCTCCTCGTCATCCGAAAAGCAAGAAACACAGCTACCTACTGAAAGTAATGAACTTCATGCTATGGAGATTTTTTTGTTAAGAACTCTAAGGAGGCCTATTCTCCTAAAAAAAAGCCTCGAAATTTAAAACATATCTATTGGAAGAATATTCAAATCAGAGAACAGTGAAAGATTGGGTTTTCGACAAACTGAACCCCAAAAAAACGTTATTTGAGTAAGCAATTTCAAACGAGTGATGGGTGCTTTAAAACACTCATTGATTTATATAGATTGAATAAAGTGAGAAATAATTATATTAGTAGTACTAATCGAGAAGAGAAGAAAACACTGCAGAGACCGACAAAACTTAGTCTGTAACTGAAAAAAAATATTTTTGCATTCAATATTAAATAAGTGTCTTTATGTGTCTACCATAAACTGTGTTTTGAATTTTTTGAAAAATTGTTTACAGGCCTTATCACTTTCAGCGACATTTTTAATGATCCCACATCAACCCAATCAATCGTTGTTAATTTTATTTTTTTATTACAAACACATGTAGGTGACAAGTTGAGCAATTAAAATTTATTATATTATTAACTCGTTCAGCATCGTATACTCTTTTTTGTTGCATCGATAAATTAATAAATTTCTCCAAAAATATTTTTCATTTCAAGTATTTAACAAGTACTAGTCTGGATTGTGGTCGAAAATTGAACCATCCGTTTATAAGTAGGTATGTAGTACTAAAAAATGTACCACAATATTCAATATAATGTTATTTTTTTTTATAAACGAAAAAGCGACATTTGAATATCGAAACAATACACCCCTTTGAAAATAAGTTGTATGATATACATTTTAAAACGTCACTATGAAAATTTAGTGCAAACAATGTCGAAAATAACTTAAATTAAAAAAAAGTATACAGTCCTTCGAAAATCGGTCCAAATCTAAAATGGGTTTTAATTCGAATACGTTATTATGGTAATGGACATTTTAAATAGGGAATCTTTAACTTAATTTTCACAGCCTTAATGGCCACATATACCATCAATTTTTCGTTTGTGCACATCTATTGCGTAGAACCTTTCGAATGATACAAGTTTCATTCTCCTCATCTCATAATAAATACTCTACGGAAACTTTGGATGTTTACGTATTAATATAATAATTATATTCTTAGCTGTGTTTGACAATCGACTTGACATTAAACACAAAAAAAAAAAAAACCATTTACCAGCTGCATAAATGTGTCAGATGAACGGAATACATTAAATGTCTTTCATGAGGAGTTTTATAGAGACATGACTATAAAAATGCATCTATCCCAACAATCACTCAAATGATGTTTAGTGCGGTAACTCGAGAAAGCTATTACTTCAACTCACCGACCGACCGACACGTGTTGGAAAATTAAAAAATTCTTGTAGGTACTGTCAAGCGGTACATACATAAAAAAATAAATATATTGTATGTATTGTTGCATGGAGTCATTTCAACCAACCGGTTATTCTAGAAGAGGTATCTTAACAATTCAACTGATTATAATAAGAATTCATTGATAGTTATTATTATATGGCTTGCGTGATTAAATTTATTCGATATGTCTTTTGAAGTGGAATAACCGAGGTCTAATGTAAGAAAATTGATTTTTTGTTAGAGAAATAACGAGTGCAGTAAACGCGGTCGGACAATCGGATCTCTGATTTTTCACTGATGTCATAATATGCTTTCAATTATCATCTTAAGTGGACTTAACAGTTTTCTCTAGTTTGTGAACAAAAGAAAACCACTGTAGTGGAATTATGTTAAAATGTACAAAGAATTTTTGAATAAAACCCAAGCACTTCCGTTGTGCAAATTAAGTAATGCTCTCAGTAAAAACTCACGAAGATGAGAAAAAAAAAACAAACAAACAGAACAAATTTAGTAACAATTTTAGTAACAATTAACTAAAGTATTTTGCAACCGTGTGAAATAAATCCATTTTGCGGCCCTAATACTTTAACCTGGCTCTATTAAAAATTCGAAAATTTTGACTACCAACACTAAAGTGATTCCTTTTTTAGTTTGAAAAGGAGGAATATTCCTCAATGTCAGAGTTTATTTTATTTTGATTTTTCGAGTCCTATTTATTTTGCGCCACTGCAAGTACTGCGGCATCATATGCAAGGGTCTCTCTAGTGATCCCATAGCTTTTTAAAAATCATTTGCAAATAATAGGTAGGTACCTATACATTGCCTGAGATACCTACACCAGTTTCAATTTCTCTTAAAATTAAGTATTGGTGTTTATTTGTTTTGTAAAAATTGTTGTTGTTATAGGACTCAAGCGATTTCAAAGACTTAAAATGTTCGCAGTATTTTTTTTCGGAGGTTAAATAAGGGTTTCCCTGATATTGAGATAAAACCCTGAAAGTTTTTTGCTGTCTAGGTCCATCGTCTACTCATGTTCTACCAATTTGTTCAGTAATTGTTAACTTTGTAGCTAATGTCTGGAATGAGAAGATAAATATATGAAAAATATTTGTTTGCCCCTATTTTGAGCAACTGCAAAGGAATGTGTTCAAAAACCATGAGACAGCGATTGCCCACTACCAGATGGGCAATAAATTTGCAGATAATGTAAGCACTTTCCATCACCATAACTGCAATCGGTCAAAATTGAATCGCAATTCACTTCAAAAGCACTTGAAACCTTCTTTATTGCAAGTCCAGCTCCGTTACAAAGCTCATTTGAGTTTCAATAGAAGATGATCGGAAGTGTGCTTGGAGAGCCCTTCAACCTTCTGATATTTATTAAATATATAAATATACGTGCTCTTTGTCTATTACGGTGCCAACCGTTTAAAATGTTGCTGCTTCAGATTTTGAATCGCAATATTGGTGGAACTGTAAATTGTACTGATATTTCTTTTAAAATGTTGATTCTTCTCGAAAACCTTAGGGACATAGGATTTTAATACAAATTCATTTGGTGATTCCTATCGAAGTCAGATTTATCTCTAAATTATCGTTTAGCAGGTTTTAATTAAACAAAATACAAATGTTATTGTAAAATTTTTAATTGTGTACTAATTTTCTTAAAAGTTTTGTTTTCTATAGTATTATCCGTACACTTTTGCGAACTCGACCGAGCGCCCATAACCGTCGATATGGAATGAATATATCTACTCATCCACCAACTTCACCCAGTCGAGCTGCATATGCAGGACCTATTCTTAATAATACGTATCTCAATCATGAGTGGCTGGGATTTCACCACTCATACAGTAGAGACGTGAAGTTGACACTACTGTTGGTAAACAATAGTTAACATACGATTTCGACCAAAATTAACATTTTACTCCAAAAATTGATGTTTTTAAAATTACTGCGTGCATATATTTGCACATCGAAAACTGAACTTTCAGAAACTGCGCATATCTCGAGAAACTCACTTTCGATTTGAATATAAAATATAAGCCTTAGGTATGTTCACATCTTCAGCAATACTTTGTATTCAGTTTTCAGCTAAACTACAATACATAACTACTATTCAAGTAAAATATTGCAATACTTGCTGAAATATCGTGTTCCCTGTGCCCAGCGGTGCCAACCAATTTTGACGAAAAAATGCCGAACTTGGAAAAAAGATGCCTTTTTATATATTTTTTTTAGGTAAGCTGGAACAATGAATCAAAAATTAAACACAAATATAAAAAAAATAACAAAACTATTTTGGAAACAAAACTAAAATTATAAATTAGAAGAAATTCTTAATAAAAACAGAATACATGACTTTTAAGTTTCATAAGTAGGTAAAAAGTATTGAACAAAACAAACATAGTTTTAGTACTGCTCCTTGATAACACACATTCACTTTTGAAACAAGCAAACGTGTGTTTGTTTGAATTGTAGATCATAGCAGTTTTTAAAATAATAAAAAGATGCCTTTTTGAAAAAAAAACAAGCCTTAGCTAATGAAATACCTAATGCCTAAAAGGCATGACAAGCCAGAGTTGGCATCACTGCTGTGCCCAAGTTTAGAGCTATCTCTTAAACTTTTTTTTTTTAATTTTTGTCAAAAAAGATTTAGCACTCTTTTTATCAAAAAAATGTATATAAAGTCGCATTATAAGTTTTCCTTAAAAATGACCATACCAAAATCCCGATTAGGGTTTACACACTTTATATTTTTGTGAAGCTAAATAACAAACTGACAATAAAACAGATTCAAACTTTTATTTGATATGAACTGTCATATCAGGTGGATATGTTAAAGTATACTTTAAACACCTTATTTAAGACTGTTCAGAATAGCACCCAAATCTTCTCAAAGTACTAGTGCCACATACCATTTTTGAACCTGGCAACCGCAGTTTAACTTAATAAATAAAGTTATAAAAATACTGTTCTATATACTAAAACGTAGTTTTCTTTTTTTTTGTAAAAACTTAACTTGCTGTTCATTCGTTTTGAATTACGCTATCGATCAGTAGTTTTTTTTTTTATATATACATAAAACATAAACCGAAGAAAGTCGGTTTCTTTCCTTTTGGTTTTACACTCAACACGTTTGGCATAAAATAGGTAATGCCAGAGTGGTCAAAGACTATTGTTATATTTTTTGTACGGTTTATATCCACCTTTCTTTATAAAAAAAAAACCAACCAAACCCTGATAAAGGAGAAGCTTTCGTGCGGCGCACTTCAAAGTTAATTTTTTGCCAAATCCAAATTTGTTAACGTCCAATTACACTCGGATTGCTGCTATTCGAATCTTCAGGGCTCACCTTAAACAGTAAATGTTAGAGTAGTCACTATTCACTATTCATTCATACACTCATCTTGTAGTGTTAAGTCTTTAAATTCAAAAGAGAGGAGCACATTTCAAAGAAACACACAAAATATGCTCCATTACTTTGACGTACATCAAAGTCAAAGTTAACTTTGATATCCGACAGCTATAAACCTATATTATGCTAACATTCCCAGATATAAACAAAACCACAATCTTTACAGATAAACAATAGATAACTCAGTTTGCGTTATTTTTGTAGCGCATATAACCCTTCGTAAATAGTAATTTGTCTTGTCTATTTATATAAACCATTATTATTTTATGTATATTTAGCACAAGGTTTGACACGGCATTACCATCATTAGGGACAATTATGCAAATTTATTCAAGCAGCCACCGGGTATATCAGAATTCTGTCGAGTAAAACGCCACAATGTGCAATATGGATAATCCCTCAATCTCGAACAGTAGATATCAAACAGATATTCACCAATAGCGTGAAAGCACAATGTACTCGTACGATAAGTCAAATTTATAACGTGTAGTGAACTCGAGTGTCTGGCAAGTTGTAGGCGAAAACAAAAATCAAGTTAACACTTCCCAGGTCATATTCTTTTAATTGCTCTTTTATCTCTTAGTTTCCCGTATCGTCTGCGACAGGGTAGAACAAAAATACAATTAACTAATTTCAAACATAAATTTTTCGTAATAACCGGTGTTAGATGATAATTTTTTTATTTCGCCTGTTTTGAAAAAAGAAAACACAGTAAAACAAAAACAGAAGAGAAAAATAAAGCAGAATAAAAAAAAAATCATAGCCTCATCAAAGCTTATAAATATAAACATTGAATTTGACATGCCACGATCGCACAATACGAAAAAGCATCGACTAGCCATGACGGGCGGTGTACTCGCAATTAGTCTCTTTATCCTTTGTCTATTCGGGACCACTGTCTATTCGAGCACAATACGCGGGGAGAGACGCCCGCCGAGCAATAGCAAAAATTCCTCTTCGGATACAACGTTAGAGCTGCTACATGTGGTAAGCCAACTTCACAAAACGCATTTATCAATTGGTCAATTAAGCAACACAATAGTACAGCACATCCGAAAGAACTCTCTAAGTAATCGAGGTTGAAATGAATACAAAAATCGTTACTCGCATTTAATTGGTAATAACCGGGGGTAGCAAAAGTAAAAAAAAATTAAATTAATATCAACAGTGTGATAAGAGTACGCGATCGTGTATGGTGTGGTGGTACTCCATTGCGTTTAGTTTACTTGCGGCATTGAAAGCTTTGAGTTTGAGCTGGCAGCGACAGCTGTAGCCCGGTAGTTGTGCCAGTGTACTAACTAATTAAATCGGTACGCATAATTTTGTGTTCTTTATTAATTTGTTTCGTATCGTGTATCAGTGCGCCAAACATGTGGTATTCTGTAAACTGCAGGTGAATTTTTTTTTATTGATCTACTTGCATATAACCGATTATGGGGAATTTTGTTTCATAGTAACCGGATTAAAATTTGCCCACGTTTCGATGTAATTATACACCTCATTAAGTAGGTACCTACAAACATGTCTACGAGTACTTGAGGTTGTGCTTGTGTTTTTTTATTGGGATTTTTATGACGCCGTACTTGAACTTGTCTGGTTGTGGCAAGATTAATCTAGAGCAAATGAATCGCGTTAACTGCTAATAATAATCAATTCTCGTTGCAACCTAATGAAACAAAACGACAGACATGCACAATAAGACTGACACAGGCAATGATAACGGCCAGCAAATTGAATCTCAAACTCCAAAGATCAGATTGTCAGCGCGATAGGTAGCAAAAGTTGATGCCAAATGCCTGTAATTTTGAACTTAGGCGTGTTTCGTATTTGAGATTGTATAATTAAATCGCCAGGGAAGTAGATAGGAATTTCATTTAACTTGCAGTGGACGAGCAAAACAAAGCGCACTGACGTTCTTACTGCAGTGGTTTGTTTGCTTTAAGTTGAATGTACCAGATATGCATCACCAACAGATTGCCATACGCTCATATAAATAGTCAGGCCACAATAATGATGAGCTTTGGTGTAAATTAGGTGGTTGCTGTCTTTTACTACAATAACTAACAACTTTATCTTAGTGTGATATCAGCGCACAATGAGATCACCCTTACCTTGAAGAATCAAGGGACGCTATTGATGTTCATTTTAACTTCATTTTGATTTTTTTTCGTCTGATATCACTAAAGATCAACTGCAACCAAGCGGCACCTACAAAGTTGCATATTGCTCTTGTTTCATTTGGCCTTACCAATAAACATTTTTAGTTTCGACTCAAAATTTTCACAGTTCACAGTGGCTATATTTTCCATACAAGTACAAGCTTCGCAATTGTAAGCTTCCGTAAATGTAAAGTCGTGACTAAAATTTGTTATTAGTACAGCACATTGTGTGTTTAGGTTCTATTCCTTCCGACACGTTTCTCTAGTGCGTCATTTCGAAAACAGTAGAACTCAGCAAGTCTCAAGGTCATATTTGGTTATAATCTTTTTTTTAGCTTATATAATTAGGTCACTTAATTCCTGTATATTTAGATCAGCACTAGCCTAATTGGGCTCAAAAAGAAGGTCGTGAGAGATTCGATGAGTCAGTGAAAAACAATGTTTACTTTTGAATAAAAATTGTTTTTATTTTCCACACAATGTTAAAAATGTGTTGTTTCAAGTACGATCGATAAAGCTGCATTTCCGATAAAGTCAACAAAATTAGATAAGGCGGTGGTACACCTAAATTCGAATAAAAATAGATCCACCCAACGGATACTCGAAATGACACATTTTCTAAAAAAAACACATCGTGCATTCTGATAAGAAGCTAGCAGGTAAATCAAAAAAAAAAAGCGCTTTGTTTTTGTTTATAATCGGTTATACAGATACATTCTGAATAAATATTTGAGGAGAGATGTTTAAGAATTTAAAATTATAGAAAAAAACTTGAAACGATTACCTACATATGTACGTACGAATTGCAAAGTCTTTGTATAATTTAAAACATATTTGAGTGCATTGCGATATATTGTTTTGCAAATGTGTTTCATGGTAAATAACGATTTAAAATCGGAGGTTAATGGTAGACGACCTTGAAGCTCATTTTTCGAGTGGGGAAATCACATTTTTACCGAAAATTTCTACCTCAAGGTTATAACCGTACAAAAACAGGCGCGGATTTTTTTTCAACAAATTCGGTAATAATTAAAAACGATTTTTCTATTTTTCTTTGGCAGCTCATTTGCAAAGAGCTAGAATATATTTTTACAAGTTTCTTTGCCTTATACGGTTACAACCGTACGACCTGTATGCTCCTATTAATCTCGTACTCACTCCGTTCGGTTTAATACTTTTGTGGACAGCTATGCTCTTGGATGTTCGTTAGACTTTTGCGATGTTTGTTAGATCAAGCGAATATACCTGTATATTGTGTTTAAGGCAGTGAAAGTAGTTCTTAACTATTTTCCCTCGTCTATTTATGAAGGTATTCGGTCGGAGCTATGTAGGGTAGGGTGGGGCAGATTCAACGCATTTTTCGCAAATAAATATTTGAAATCTGTTTTTTTTTTTGTATTTCAAGCTATGATTATTTTACTAAGAGAATGCATAATTTCTTAAAAGTTAACTTCACCCTTATAATTTCAAAAAAAAGTAAAATTGAAAACTGCCCTAAAAAGGCGAATCTGCCCCATCGTGGGGCACAATCGTCATCCGGGTGGGGCACTTTCGACGTCAGTATAGATGACGCAATAAATCAATAAGTCGGAACGTACTGCTTTTATTTAAATTGTTAAACAAATCTTAAATCTATAAACATACAAATGAAATGAAATAAGAGAATAATTTTATTAAAAGATTAAATTAAAGAAATATATTTAAAATCACATTCGTTTTAAGAGAAAAAAAAATTGTTAAGTAAATAATAAAGGTAAAATAAAAGGATAAGGTGCTCGAAGTATCTATTCCAGCCTTCCCAATTTTGGCAATGCTACATTATAGCACAAAATGGGCTACGAAACCAGAGGTTTAACTTAAACTGGACCCAAAACTCTCTGTGTTTCCCCAATACACAAAAGCCAACTCTGTTCAACCCTACCTGTAGCTATATATAAAGTTAAAATATGAAAATACTGAGCAAATTGTTACTAAAATAAACGACTAGCGCGGAATTACTTCCATTGAAAGAACCGTTCCCGTACTTTCCTGAGCCAAGCACTAAAAATCTGTGAAACTCAAAAAAATCAGTTAAACACTCTCAAATAGCGGAAAACATATTCCAAAGTACATAGCTATACGTGTATGGACTTCGAACCACTTACTTCTTTGACTTGTACTAGTGCCGCAAATAAGACAACATTATTATTAGGTGTGCTGTCAAAAATAAATGCAAGCAAACAAATTTGACCTCCGCCGAATTTTCTTTGATTTCACACCTTTTTTTTTGTGTGTAATTGAGCGGATGGATTTTGAATTTCTTCCTTGTCAACTTTGTCCATTTTATATATTTATCAGTGAAAATTATTTGAGCTTCTTCGAGAGCGGAACTGCTCGTTACATGTTATTTTTGTAATTTTCTCCTTTTCTGTCATTTTTGATGAGAACTTTTATATAGTCTTTATGCAATAGCAATCGATTTGAACTGTGAACAATGAACCTAATGAATCGATTGACATCAAAAGTTATTCATTTGCAAAAAATTGAATGCTCTAAAAATTGCTTTACATCTCAATAAAACAACGGCTATGATTTATTCAAATCCAGGGATCTTATCGAGTAATTAAGGAGGTAATTGAACAAAACGACGTCAATTTTAGTATATTTTATATAACGTCATAATCAATCGAATCGTTCATTGTCTTGATTTTGAACACCGCAGCCACAGTAAAACAAACTAAATCAACTAAAAAAAAGAAAAAATTGTATGGATATTTATTGTTGCTGTTGTCATTGATGTGGAACTAAGTAGGAATAAAGCATCACATGATACATTTTATTAACAAGGACCAGGTTGTAAGCAGAATTTATAGAATGAAATTTTATGATATTAAAAAAAAATTCCATTTACCATTTCGTTCTTTCTACTACTCAAAAAAAAGAGAGCGAGTCCCGACCATAATGGGAACATCAGAACTTATATGAATAGATATACTAAATGGACTGCTAGTGAAATGTCATTTTCATATACTTCTGAAAATTAGAGTGATTTACAATTAATTCTGTGATCTTTATTATTTTGAAAAAGAAGATAAATTGAGTTTTGTAAAATTATTTCTTAGTAATGTTTTATGATCTCTTACATTTTTTTCCAATGTGGTGAAGCAGAACTTTTAAATACATTTGAATAGCAAGTTTTTTTAATTGATTTATGGTTTTCTAAAGTGCCACATTTAAGTACATGTTCATTAAGTTCGATGTGTAAATTGCTTATGTCTAGATTTGTGAGAGAATTTAAAAGGTACTACACGGCTATAAATATTGCACTTTAATTTATTTTGTACTTCCCAATTCGAACGGATACCTCGAAAGGGGTGAATACCTACTGCTTGTGAATTGAAACTATTTCTTTTGATGTGCCTAGTTGCCTGTAATGCGAATCACATCCCACAAAACAACACTTCATTTTAAAATGTTTTCCTAATCCAGTTGGGTAAACACGTTTGGGTTCTTGGCAGCACTTACAATTCTAAAAAAAACCCCATTTCGGTTAGCCGTTGGTTCGTTTCCTTCGGGAAAATTGTTTAAATGAGTTAAAGTTGCGAACAGTGAAAGGATATGTGAATAAGTGTTTGCCTTGTCCTGACGGTATATCCAGCAGCCTCAAAACAAACATAAACGTTTCCGTGTTAGTCGACAATTTGTCAGGATTTTCAAATAAACACTTTATGTGTTGACAATAAAGAAGAATAGGTATCTATAAAAAATCTCAGACATTCCAGAATATTTGATTTATTTCTTAAGTGAATTCTGGGCAATAGGACTTAATTTAAAATTATTTTCTTCATTTTTCGCTGCGGCACAGAATAATTGCATTGAAGGAACCATTGCGCTTACATTTTTTTTTATATTTTCATAACTTTGAACACACATTTTTTAGAAAACTTTTATTTTTTGGTGGGGTTGAGGCCGAGCCAACCTTTATTTCCCACGAAAACGACACAAAATGTATGAAAAACGACACATAAATGGCTGCCCCAAGAAAGCGGTGGCAAAAATGCGATAGTCAATATGATAATCACCTTATGTGCAGCCACAGCATGAATTTTGATTGTCAACTATCACAATAACCCATTCCATCCCTGGTTTCTATCAAGTTGCTGTTTAAATTTCCAAGTTACAGACTACCAAATAGTGCGGAGACACTTGCGTAACAAAATGTTGAACGACTCTAGAACCAAAAATTGTGCAACTGGTAGCGAAAACCCGCCTACAAACGTGTTTCTTATTCACTTAAATAATAGAGAAGCTTACCTACCCCTGATTTACAGGTTTCGATTGTACAATCAATGCACCCCGCCGCATTGTTGACAGACTTGTTGACATTTCCCCCCAATAATGATCACCTTAGTCGTATCCATTTAACTTAACAGAAAGAGTGCTGTCGCTTCTTGAATCTGAACTTGACCTTGGTGTTCGATTCATCAGTAATCAAGTAAATCAGTACGCTTCAACAAACTACCAAATAGTGTTTATTTTTAGATTTAGCCGTATCTTGTACGAGCTGTTTACATTGACTTTTGCCATGTGCACTGATAAGGATGTTAAATGCTTTGTTAAGTGCTCATTATGTCTATCGCGTAAATTCCGAATGAGCGTTTGATAACCTAATTGACGTGTATTTATTTGTTACAGGTTTTCAGACATGGCCCGAGAACACCCGCAGATACTTACCCAAAAGACCCTTATATTGATGAAAAATTCTTTCCCTATGGTTGGGGGCACATTACGAATGTAAGTTGACCCGGTTATCATGTGACAGCAATGTGAATTATAGCTTTGTATTTTTGTTTATGCAGAATGGGAAACGCGAGCTTTTCAACATCGGCACGTGGTTGAGGAAGCGATACAGCAGCTACCTGGGATCGCTTTATGTGCCAGACGTAAGAGTATCATATGTGTTTACACTTGACCTTCGTAACCGACTTCTAAATTGCAGTATGTCCATGCCCAAACCACAGGTGTAACTAGGACCTATATGTCAATGGCAACGGTGCTGGCAAGCCTTTGGCCACCAAAGAATACCCCCATGGAATGGAACTCGAGGTACAACTGGCAGCCAATTCCCATCATGTCGCAACCTCTCGAAGAGGATAACGTAAGTTGATTTTAAAAATATATAAAAAAATGTGCTTATCTTTAAAATACAATAGCTGCTTCTGGTGCGAACTCCTTGTCCGCGGTACTACGAAGCTCTGAAGGAAGTATTCCAGCTGCCTGAAGTCAAAGCCGAACTTGAGGAGCACGAGAGTCTTTTTAATGAACTCACAGAAATCACGGGTCTAAATATTACAACCCCCGAAGACGTACAGTCTTTGTACACAACGCTATTAGCTGAGGTAAAGTTTGTCCCATCTTACAAAAAGCACAAATAATAATTGGGCTGCCATTGCAGAAAGAGTTCGGCTTAAGCCTTCCCGAATGGACAAAGAAGTACTTCCCCGAAAAAATGCAATTTTTGACGGAACAGAGCTACATCTACAATGTCTACACCCCAGAAATGCAAAAAATCAAAGCAGGTAAATACAGTCGAGAAAGAGTTTTCCAATCAAGTCACTATAGTTGAAATAAAATTGCAGGTCCTTTCCTAAAGAAGCTGTTCGATGAAATGAAGGCCAAACGTGACAATGAATTAAAGCCGAAAGATAGAAAGCTTTATATTTACACAGGTCATGACTCTACAGTTGTTAACATTTTGTCAGCTCTACAAGTCTGGGAAAGGCAACTCCCAAGGTACTCGATTATGATACTTTTTGAGCTGCACAAGAACACAACAAACGGTGAATACCATATAGAGGTAAAGTCTAGTCTAGTCTAGTGAAATACTTAGTTGCGGCAAGTTGTTGACCTTTTTGCTTTTTTAGATATATTTGCGTAGCAATCCCAAGGCAGAGGCTAAACTTTTAACAATTCCTGGCTGTGATGCTAAGTGTCCCCTGGACAAAGTTCTGGAATTGGCGAAGGATGTTATACCTAGCGCAGAATCTCTCAACTCATGTAGTGCAAAGGATCCAACCTTCACGGAACCACCTCCCAGTGGTCCTTAGTTAATTTTAAATCAATTTCTTGTAGTGACATTCATGGATATAAGTTTAATAATAAATGTAGATTTAGTTAGTATATTTTATAGGATATCTGTCTATATGTTTTTTTTATATCGGTAACAACAGTTTTGTTGTTACCGGAAACCGCGACTTGTGCGGAACTTTTTGGTTTAAACTGAGATCATTTGGTTTTCCAAGCTCAGCTGAAAATGAATATATACGAAATGCACATAACGCAACAAGTTTATACCTAAAAGTAAATAAGGGGTACACAACTTAAAAATTAAGTCAAACAAATTTTATAAAAAAAAAACCTCTTATGAAATTACTGCTGGGAATTCAAAAATGTGAATAATTTTTCGAGCGGAGGCGAGTAATGTCGCTTCCCCTTGAGCAAAAAAGGGGCTGGGAGCGGCCGGAGTTGATAAAATCACTGCCGAAAATAGTCTTCTAGTTGTTATGAGAAGACGATTTCGGTATTCGATTAGAGGCAAAATAATTTTTGCATTTTACCATGGAGTTGATCAGAAGGAATTTTCGTACTTTAAGATTAAATGTATTCCCGAGTGTAACGGTATAAGTCTACTCATAGCAAAATGAACACAAATCAGGGGTGGAATTTAAAAAAAAACACGAATCGGAAAGCACTCTCTCATTTCAAAAAAACTAATGAAATCTTTCAAATGCGAAAGTTTTCCTTTCGTTTTCATTTTCCTTTTCACAAACGTTTTTAGTAGGCGCAGTGGCTTGGACTATTAACCCAGGGCCGACATTCTGTATGACGTAACGTTCAAACGTTTTCCCGGTGCACGAAGAAATTTGCCTGTGTTACATCATTCCCATTCGTGCGCACGAAAACGTTTCAACGTTTCGCCTTACAGAATCTGACCCCAGGTTCGATCCCCGACAAAAACCCAAATGCCAACTTAAGCTTTTTTTTCGACTGCGTCACCTCTCGCGAGCGTCTGACAAGCATTCAAGAGTATAACTATCAGGAAAGAGATTCTCAATTAGCCGTTTGAACTCGGCATAAAATTGTAGATCCCTTCTATTCGGCCTAAAAATTAAAAACTCATACAAAACGAATGGTTGCGAAAAGCGCCTATAGGGTCCCAACGGACCTGTTGCGCTAACTATTTATTTTTTTATTCTCTAACGTTAAATCAGCGGTGTTTTTTTTTTTTTGTTAAAATGTTTAAGAATCATTTGGAGTAGCTTTGGTTTTTGACAGCATCACTTAAACCTTTTCCTTTTCGAGTTCTTCGCTACTTTATTATTTCATTCTAAATTTATTTTATTGTACCTATGTACAATACAGATTTTCTTCTCGTACTTAGTTAGCCTCTTTTAATAATTTTTAGTGTCCACGCTACATTTTTGGAACTCAAAATGACATAATTTTCCATACAAAATTGTATATTGTGACCTAGAAAATGATTAGTGTCGAGGATACAAATTATTATCAGTAAAGTCCAAAGTAGAGCACAAGCAGCGTTGTCTTATTGAAGACACGCAGCTTTAATGCAGTGGAAAAACTCAAGTCTTTTTTTGACATCTTATTTGTTAAGAATGGATGGGTGTGGAAGTGGTGAAAGGTATTTATACTGTAGAAATAATCAAAGAAAATAAATAACGTCAATAAAAACGAAACGAAAATATCTTTCGTTTTTTCATGTTTCAGAAAGCTAAAAAAAAAAAACCTTCGATGAATAATTTTTATCGGCTTGTTTTCGTGCACACGAAAAATCCTTTCGTTTTTGAAGTGACAATAAGCGTTTGAAGATTTTCATCTTATAAAATTTCTCCTCTGTTGTCACTATTCAATTGGTTGTCTCTGAAAACAGTGTTCGAAATTTAAAAAAAAAAAATTAAAAATACATTTTTTGTTTGGATTATGTACGTCGGATTAGATGAGTCTTAATTTTTGAAATGCTGTCACTTTTTATACTCCGCATATAACCATGTTATTATTTGAAAAGCGACAATAAAAGATGAAGACACTAAATGGCAATAGGACACCTATTAGAAGACTGTCGGACTTTCATTGGAATAAAAATGATAAAAGGTAAGCCGCACGAATTCCTAATAAGAAATGTTCCTTTTTACAAACTGTATCGTATTAAAAATTAAGCAAACATTTAGCGAGATTTGTCTCTCCTAAAAACTGTGTCTTTTGGTGTGTGAAATTTGACTTCTGCATCATCCTGTTATCCTCACTCATTCAAAGCTAAAATTAGAACAGCGAGTTTTGCTTATGTTTCCTATAAATTGTGTCAATCTATCGTTCGAATCAAAATTTAAATCGGCCATGTGAGTTTCTATTATGTTTATCGATTATATTCCATATAACTTTAGCGCACACGACTACCCTTACCCTCTAACCCGCCTAATTTAGTATTGGCTCTTATGGATTATTTTATAAACAACACGTCGCCTTATCTATTATTTTGTTCTGTAGCTAAGTTTTGAGTTTCCAAGAGGCGCCATCATTATTATTCTTAGATGATAAGAAAAGTAGGAATAAGTTTCATTTTTAGAACAATGGCTTGCAATTAATGACTATAAATCCTGACTGAATCACACATATTATAAACCGATAGTCCCATTTGAAAGCAAATGTACCGCATACCTACCAAGCCTTATCTGTTTGGGTTCAGTTTCGCTATCACTAAGCTCATTTCTCAAAGTCTCGTGATTTCTGCGTGGATGGGATCTCTGAACTTGAAGGCAGTTCCTTTCAAGCAGAATGTTACGCTATTTCTGTTACATATATAAATTTAGCTTCAATATAAGCTTTGAGATAAAACTAGAAAACCATACTTTTCCCGCAAATGGATGTGCATGACATAATATATGTTTTTAAACCATTAAAATCTTTGACAATCTTTGCATAAGAAATGGAAAACTTTGATGATTGTGTAAAAAAAAGCATGAGGTGAAACTGTGCACTTGCAGGACAACGTTTAAAGATGGAGACTTAATTCTACATTGTCTGAAAAGACCGGTATTCAGCAGTGACCTGTCTTCAGGTATATCTTTTACTAAACCCGATTTTAGACTTAGAGAGTCTTACAATATAGTCACCAGAAACCCTACAGGCACGTCTCCATTGAATCGCAATGGGAAGCCTTGAAGATGTGAAACTCTTACAGACTAACTATAAGATCTACCGTCGACTCTAAAAGGAGATTCATTACAAGAATTATTCCCGACATTGGAGGAACGGTCAAAAGTGCTATTATAGAGCAAGAATTTTGTGCATACATTTGTACGATTTTGTTTTAAAAAGAAGTTAAAAATAAATTGCCCGTAGGGACCCTAGGCCTAACTTCGTTTTGTGTCAATGGAACGAATGGAAGGGATCTACATTCTACAATTTTATTCCGTGTCCAAACGGCTAATTGAGAAGCTCTTTTGGCAGTTGTCCTCTCGGAATTTTGTCAGACGTTCGCGAGAGGTGGCGCAGTTGAAAAAAACTGATGGAATTTGTTTTTCTTTCGAACAAGGGACCCCTCGCTTTGTGTCTTTGCCAAACGTAGAAACCACTTGAATTTTTGTATTCCAAAGAATAATATCAGAAAATATATCCAATTTACTAAAATTAATTTATAATTTTAAACGCTCAGGCTGAAAAACAAGGTATTTCAATTTGCTCCCAATACGAAATTTAAAACCGTCATTCTGGCTGGTTGGGCAACACTTCTCTAAAAATTTCATTAAGGGAGGATTTATTTAGTTAAGCCCGAGATAAACATGGCTTTCTCAACACTTACATTTGAACCTGCAGTTTGCGATATTCTGTCGACTGTTTTTGTTTATTAGTAATGGGATTTTGGAAAGTGTTGAGTCTTTGCGTAAGTTGCCAGACTAGTTTAGTTTTAGTGGGGGCAATACCCCCATATATTTGGCTTAATACAAGCTAAAATTAACATTTAGGCTTAAGGTAACAGCTTAAATCTAAGACACTTTAAAATAAGACATGAAAAGACTTAAAGATAAGGAGAGTGGTGAAGGAGATCGAGTTTCAGGTGGGCAGCGCTGCGGTTAAAATCGAAATTTGATTACTATGGTAAGGCCGACTGTCAACAACAACATCACGATGAAGCTTTAACTTTAGGGTAGTTAGGGACCTCGGTCATTCACAATGGGTTAGTAAGGGCTTGTCGAGAAAAACTAAGGAGATTATTTTTAAGACCCCCAATATTCAAGTCCTGCCTTATGCTACAGAAGCATGGACGTTAGCAAAGGCGGATGAAGTTCTTCTTTGAACACCAGTGAATTTCGGTCCCGTTTACGTTGACTGGCCTTAGAGAGAAATTTATTTTATTGTACAGCGACGATTCAAAAAAGTTCGCAACAGTTGTCTCAAATGGGTAGGACATGTAGAGTGAATTATAACCAACGCTCTGGCTTGAAGATTCTTCGATTCCAGACCGGACAGACAATGCAATAAAGGAACCCCTAAGGCGGGGTCAGTCGGCGCGCACAAGTCGAAGGGGATCTCGACCAACTTGAAGGCCCATGTCCACCCTGGACTGTTACACCACCCAGCGTTGCCGTTTGTCCCTTTTTGAGCCTCAAGAAAAAGTGGGTCCCACTTTTTTAAAAATTATCAAAATGGCCTCTTTTTCAGTTTAAGTAAGATTTTATTGTTTATTGAATGAAAAAGAATGTATAACTATGAAAAAATGTTGAATAGGTACATTTGCTTTTTTTTCGTTATAAATAAATGCTTTCCTTCTTTTTGCTATACATATTAGTATTCTATGATTGTGGAGGCACTCGGGTCCAATATAATTTTCTTTTTGTAATTTTTCAGACGCAACACTGGTATCACCTAATTAAGCACCTAAGTTTTGTCGAAATTATACCTCAGCATTTTCGTCTTTCGGTAAATTTCCGTACTTTCAATTTCAAGGCGTTGCTCAAGAGTAGCTAGTTGTAGGGCTATTCGTCTCTGTAGGTCTTTCAAATCTCAAATCGCGACCAGAACAAGTTCCAAAAATCGGAACAACTCCATAGACCTATAAGAAGGTTCCGTTTCCCCTATTTCCGATTAAATGTTGCCAACCGCCGCAGAGATAAAAAAATATATAGAATTCAAATATACATATTTCTATTTTCGCTATTTTATTACCGTCGCATCTTCTATTCAGGACACGGGACGAGTGATAATAATATACGACTGATGTGCTCGCCCATTAACAGCTTCATAGGGAACAAACGTTCAGCTAACGTGCAGTAACGCTCATTTGACACAATGGACACCGTCATTTGGCGGCAGCATCGTTGTAAAAACAAGAGAGACAGTGCAATTCATTGCAACGTCCTGCGATATCGAAACGCCATTTAATGCCAATATCCACTTTCATGTATGTACTCAAATCTAACATACACCCGTCTCAGTTTTTGTTTTTTTTTGGCAAGCCCTTGGTACCGGGAACGCATCGTATCATTTTTTTTCGCTTCGAAAAAAACACTACCATAGCTGGGAAAGGAAATCAAAGCCCAGGACATAATAGTTTATAGTAAACCGCAATGCGAAATCTGTCACAAAGCAGGCGGCAGGACACATTAGAAGGAAGCGATTTAGAGACAGAATGCATTGGCCCGCTGTACGAGGATTTTACAAAATAACTCTCCCGTACTGCTAAGGGCGGATGTCGTAGACACTGAGTGCGAAATGTCCTCCATTCGACGTTTTGGAAGACAAAATCGCCGCCGACGACGACAGCAGTTGAGAAATATGAGCTCGTTTAATAAATACTTACGTTCGCTTTATTTAAGTGGGAGCAATAATTTATATCTAAGCTCGACCCAGCTTGACTCGCTACTCGTATGGGTTTGTTCGGGTGGCTAAGTCCTTCACGCCCATGTGAGTTGTAGTCCCCCAAAAATCCGGATATTGGTACATTGTGTGTGTAAGAAAAACACAGGAATTAAAACAAAAAAAAAAAAAAAAGCGGTGTACAGAAGAAAAATTATATTTTTGGCGAACATTTAAATTTTCTTGTATGAACTGGTGCTAATCGTCAACGTCTCTACTTTTTGCAGGCTTCAGGCAAAAATTTCCTTGTGCCCAGTGTACGTATCACACTGGTGGGCCTTTGGGAAGCAACGGTGCGCGCGGTGATGGGTATGTTGATGATGTCGTCGGTAGTCGTCTTCTATAGTCAAGTAAATATATTGTCCTCAAAGAGTCACATGCGGAGTGAAAATTTATAGCTTCCACTCTCTGCTTTCTATCGTTTTTTTCTCTTGTTTTTTTTTTTCTGTATATATCCATGAGTATGGGTATGTAGGTAGGTCTTTAGCAGATGGTGGCCTGTGTCTACATTAAGCTGTCCTTTCATAGTGTATTCTCAAGGGATTTCTTTCCCATATGAAGTGAACGAATATAATCTTTGGATATCCATCTAAATTATTGTGTATGCCTATGATTTATTTAAGCTGCTGTTTTGCTTTTTTTTACGAAGGCCTGTTTTTGGAAGCAGCTTAAAGAAAGCTACTATTTAATGTATCAGTATTTAATTTCTGATGCTTAACTGATGTACTGAATTGGGGGTGGGTAGAGTTACTTTTTGTAAAGAGGCACATATCTGAAAAACGCTCACAAATTTGAATTGTCCCATTGAAATTGAATGTAGAGGAGGACTCAGAGTTGCTTTAAATATTAGACACTGCCCCTATACGGGAGTTGTGCCGACTGGCGGTGAGAAAAGGCCACATTTTAAAGCAGGACCTAAAGCGGGTTTTCAGTTTGTGAGCTCGGTGTTTAGAGAACAAGGGGTGATAAAAAAATATTAAATTGCTTGTAAAAGCAGTCAAATTGCGGTTAAACCGTAGTCACAGATCTGATAACAAGGTATTCTGTAGTGTGGCCGATAATTCGCAGTCTTAGATGAAGGAAATGACAAATAATTCTAATGAACGAAATCGTATACACAAATGGAGTAAGAACTTGCGAGGGAACAAAAAACATTGAATTTTTGAATGATATTAAAATCTCCGTTGCAGCTAGGTGGGGAAAAACCATTAACCTAGTAGGTACTCCGGCAAAAAATAAATTTGTGTTATTTATTTTCAAAAAATGTGGGCAACAATCTCGGCCACTATAGACAAATGAAAAAAAAACATCCACAAGTGTGGGAGATACAGCGCAACCTACAAAAAAAGGACAACAACGATGAATATGACTTCAAAAGAAATATTTACATTCATGATACATGCTTGGTGAAGTCCGTTTTGAACACAAAATTCTTTGAGTTACCTTCGCTCGACTTATAGAAGAAAGGGCCTCTATGAGCTGTGTGGGCGAAACTTTCTTCGTCAGAAAAGATCGAATCAGTCTTCTGAGACGGCTATGACAAATGGACACTAACGTTCCGGCCCTGCAAGTGATGAAGACCTTGACCAACCCAACTTGGAGAGTGCTGTTATGTATATTATGTAGTTATTAAGAGTTATTATCACGAGGACGTCCTGAACTGAAGATCGCGCTAGTTCAAGTCCACTCTGGTTGACCCTTAAGTTCACCCTTAACGATTATAGCATAAGTAATAGCTAACTAGTATAGTTCAAATTAAAATAGGTATATTTGCTGCACTTTATGGACAGTACAGCCAATTCTACCTTAATGATAGTCGGATTACCTACCTACCTTACATATAATACACATTTATGTTTTGAAAGATGAAACAAATTATATCTTAATTATTAACAATAACATACCTACCCGACTCGTTACTCGCATATGGCGTAGTCGTAGGTAGGTACCTATTGTGGGATATAATAACGATAAACAGACACCATGGCAAATGTCAACGAACGCAAATTTACTTAACGTACCTGCCTGCATATGGGAACACATACAGAGATATCTACGTTAGAGGACAGCACATCCGGCCGACTACATATTCGCCACACACTCGCGCACACAGATGCAAATCAATAAAACCAAAAACCATCTCAACAATCAGGGCTCCAACAAGAGGGATGAATAATGATGTTCTGTATTTTTCCAACAACATAGGATGATGTTAGCTACAGGGGATGGTATCACATGTGGTCTTTCTGCCCACACAAATGAGCAATGGAATCTACTGCCGCCGACTAACCTCTAATAATTGAACGTGTACAATATCAACATGCACAAATTTGTCCGAGTGCTTGCTGGGGGTATCATTTTGTGGAATCGTTAAATTTAGAGTTCAGCTTTAACCGGACGCACCGCATACACAAACAAATCATTAAAGTGCAACAAAGTTCACTCTCATCTGTGGGTGCATCCTTATGAGGTGGCTCTGGTTGGCGGTACATCTACTACTCCCTTGGAGCTTGAATATGATATCACCGATGCAAAGTGGAAGCGCGTCATGCTGAATGGAATTACCCCAAAACCTTCCAGGCGCAAGAGTTGCGGAGTGCAACTTCTGAAACTTTGCTGAATCTAGCGTCGAGCTTTCAGAGCCTCTACATTCTGTTGAACGTTTTTGGAAGCGTGCATGCGCCAGAACTTAATCCCGGGGCCTGGAACTGGAATGCGGAGTGGGATAGATAGGAAGAGCAGCGCCACAATCAAATCTTGGAACAAGGTCGTGTATTGACGATGAATAAAACCCTCTAATGGCGGCGGCGAACAGCTGTTCGGCAGGTACCTACTGTCGTAGTAATAGCACACAATACAAACATATCGGCAACGGTGTGAGTGGAGGGGTAAGCTAAGTGTAAGTAGCCTAAATATTCGATGCGATAAAAAGCTTCGGTACCTATGTAAGCAATGCGAACAACTGAGTTTCTCTTTTTGTCTACACACAGGTGGCTTACAGTTACAGTCTATGATTGAGGATAATTGAACGCTGTTTGTGTCATTGGGATATTGGACTTCAAAAAGCTTAGACTGCTAATTGGAAGTTTTTGAACAACCGATATGTTTATTATATCGCCGAAGAGTCACTTTAAAGTGTTTCCTTTTGCACTCACGCTTTGCAATTATTTATTCAACTTGAAGAGGGATGAATCTATACATTTATTTGGAGTTGTTGTTTGGAATTTTCAGTTTTTTTTTAATTATGTATTTTTAATTGGTTTTATAGCTAGGTACCTACGTACTTTGTTTATATTTTGTTTTGTTTTTCGATAAGCAGATCTACTTGGTAAACTATAGACTTCATTTTGATTGGAGGGGGTTGGATGAACTTAGAAGTTTGGTCGCAATCATTACATGATGAAAAATTGTCATTTAATGAAGCAAAGTAAAAACACGACTTTTTTAAAATATTGCCGGATCTAAGCGGAGTGAATAAATTTTCTAAAATGAAAAGTTACGATTTTTATAAGCTCACTTCTTGTAATACCGTGAGAGCACCTTTTATGTTTGTAACTTTTTATAAATTCTTTTATGGTGTCTATTTTTCCCAAGTTTAATTTATTTGTCGTTTGTACGTATGTGACTAATATCCTGTTTGCGATTCTGAGTCCTATTCCGATAGATTGTGTCAGCTTTTCTAAGACGTATGGAGTCAAATTTTAAAAATCTTGGAGCCAAAAATAGCCCAACGAAGTATGATCATCATATATTTTTTTAATTCCTTCTTTATGACAAAATTAAAAATTAAACAAAATTAAAAAAATTTCTTCATACAAAGCTGAAGCTAATTTTCGGTTTCCCAAATTCCATATTCTTGGACAAAAGGTGAGTTTTTGTATTGATGAATGTTTTGTGAGATGATTTTACTGAAGTGAGAATGTGTGTTTAAAAACAATATGGGCCCATTCATAAATGCACGCTGTGCAAAGCAAACGCACTGCAAAGCAGGAAACACTGCGCAAATTGAAATTGATAGTTTCCTGCAAAGCATGTGCTTGCAAAGCATATATCAGATTTTTATGAAGAAGGAACTGTGTAGAAATGGAATTTACGTCGATCGCTGTCATTTTAATAAATAAATAATTTGAATAATGAATTCGCATCTTTAAATTACTTATCTGTACTATTTTCATCCGTTTTCAACAAAACGAAATAAAAAATTAAATTATCAACGAGGCAGTAAGATTCTTACATCTGCACGATTGCGTACAAAATTGCGCAATAAATAAAAACTTACTAGATTTATGAATACTTTGCTTAGCATTAAAATAAAATCATGCATCTGTAAACTCTCTGCTTAGCACATTTTGCGCAATATTGCTTTTATGAATGGGCTCAATGGCAATGAAATTGGGGTTGCCTTATTCACAATGTACTCTTTAAAAAGTTTTAGAGAATCTACCCGAATATGTTCTTCTATGAATATTTTTATAAATTTATAAGTATATCCAAACAATCGGTAACTTTTTAAACCAACAAATTGGGATATCCCAAATAATACATTTTAAGAAGCTAGTGAAATGTTCGAGTAGCCAAACAACCGATAAATAGCCGGTGGTGGCAACCCTGAGTGTCACACATACTCTTCTCTAATGTCGTTTTCGATTTGGCTTTTCAGATTTTGATCTGAGATTTCAGATTTCTGCTGCCAAATCGAACATAAAATCCGAATTTTATTGGTTCTTGTGTGTTTTGAGTTGGCCGCAAAAAATATGTTTTTCCACTTACACTCAAAATCCATTTCAATTGCCTTTTACGCATTTATAATAATAACTCATTTCGAAATAATTTAATATAAAAAAACCGTTTCCATATTCGAAAAATTAATAATTCAGTTTAAAAAGCAATCCTTCCAACGATAAACAATTCGTAACCGCGAGCTGTGTGTCATACACACTAGTATTAGTGAAAGTTTGCGTGAAATCTGAGAAAAAATCGAGATTTCTCAAAAGAGAGTCAGATAAAAAAAAAGATAAATTTTTTTGGGAAATCGGTACATGAAAAGCAATCTCGATTACAAAAAAAAAATGATTTTTTTCTCAAAAAAATTGATCTTTTTGCCAAATGGAAAACGACATAAGCTTCTAGTTTTCGTTTAGTGCTAAAAATAATAATAATTTTACAAAGAATTAATAAAAATGTTGTTTTGTCTTTTATTTACAAATATTTTTAAAATGTTTTCACATTTCTGTTATGGCAACCCTATTTGGTTGACGACGTTTGTTTTAAAATGATGAAGCTTAATGTATAAAAATTATAAGCTAGGTGATAAAAAATATAAAATCGAAAATAGAAAATAGAAGGCCAAATAAGAAAATGCAAGAAGGAAGAAGGAAAAATAGAAGGTCGAAGATGGACAATTAGAATGTAGAAGGTTGGAAACAGAAGAAGGAATAAAGATAAAGAAAATGGAAAATTTAAGATACAAGAAAGACAGCTATAAGCTTTCTTTGAAAAGCACCCCTTAAAATGTTTGACAGAAATTTTCCCGTTTTATATATCCGAATAGTTTTTATGATTGTCAATTAGCCTTTTGCATAGGTACTGCACAAAGTTATGGACCATTTACCCATTCATCTTACAAATAAAATTCACAGCTCAAATAACCTATGGACCTATAGTGCTATCTACCTCTCAGAGCAATAATTCGTTCTGCCGACATTGTTCAAAAACTGGTATAGAAAATCAATTTTCTTAACGATTAAAAAGAAGGAGAATGGGTATAAGTCCACAGAATGTGAAATATCTTTAGTTTTTATTAATTAATACGTTTAAGTTTTTACTCATTCAGTTTACATTTAGGTTTTGCTATTTTAAATAAAACAAGAAAACATTATTTTCGAAAAATGTTAAAATTTTTTATTTACAGAACTTACTACAATAGAAATACAAAATTTACAGTATTGTGAAAAGAGAATTATGGAAAATTATATAATTTATATAATTTAAGAATTATATTGATACAGGATTTTTTTATATATTTACAGAATTTGGAAGTTTTAAGTTTTTCGAAACTTTTTTTATACATATTTCGTTTTAGATTTACATTGATCACGTTATGCATTCGTACATCTTTCTTCTTACAAATGTTCTTATAAAATATAGGCACAGCCTTGAGGCCCAGGTTCACTTCGGCTCCAACTATAAGTAAATCACAGCTTTTTGAATGCTTATCCTTTATGAGCTTTAATAAAAGTTGAATCTTGTTCTGTGCGTAAGTTGGCCACTTGGACATGGACAACGCCAAAAGACCGACCATGGCCAACTTTTGCAGGTTATTTAGTACGAAAGAGGAGCCGAAATATAGAAATGTGTGGACAAGTTCTAAGTTACGGTTGTACATACGGAGGTATTTGGTCGAACATTTGTATGCAATTTTCTTGGTGCTACTATCTACTGGCCAACTTCGGCAGGTGGCCACTTACAAGGGCGGCCAACTTGACAGGTTTCACTGTATTTGCAAATCGTTCAACTACTGTACAGTAATGGAACAATGGGAGTCTATAATCCGAATATAAATCACAGGGTTAAACTCAATTTAACTTCTATGACTCAAATGGGGATCTAATTTTCCAAATTCGTTTACAGATATCCAGGTTCCTAAATTTAAATCATAGTTTCCCTTCTTACCCATAATAAAATTTCAAAAACAATGAAGGCAGCCTCCAAATCCGCGTTCACGTTAGACTACCAAAATGTATTCCTTGCACAATCTTTCGAGTTGAAGTGCATCTCAGTTAACATAGCAAGGAGATTATATTTACTTACTACCGCTCACGTACAGTTGCAACGATACGTCCAATTAACTGTACTGCATCAAGAAAATCACCTGGTTATGTGAGTTCAAAAGTTTTGCAGACAGTTTCTTGGAGGTTCCTTCCACCATATCGTCTTTTGTTTGAACTCACGCTTTTGACACGCTTAATTGACCAAAAGTTTGTCTTTTTTATTTTATATATGAAATTTCTAGAACAAATAAACGGATGAAATTGTCTTTTCGTTGAGAGAACGATGCTACGCCAAGTTCCATTGCTTGCAGGTGATCAAGTACCGGCAGAAGTTGTCCACCAACATATCCAAGAGCCGGAGCAACTGAAAAAGTCTGACGTTGGTAATAATTACAAAAGTTTTGGAAAATCCCCCAGGACTTTTAGTTTGAAATTTCATGAAGTTAGTTAGGTGTGGTGGCACGAAAAATAAAAAATGTAGGAGCACAACCGGGTATTACTGCCGGTATACCTAGACATGGATATTGTTATACTGTCCCTCATGATGAGGTTAGCACAACAGAGGTCCTGATATTTGGGTAGGTACACTTATAATGGTGGGTAGCACATTTCTTCTGTGCTGTTATAATTTGCGTCTCCGGAAAGTATTGGCTTCGCTTACTTCTACCCCACAATTATATTGAACTGTTAAAAAATGTTCTTTTTGTTGCGTGTTTAACTTTGTCGTTTCCTATGGAGATGCACAACAAAATATGTCATTGCATTTATTGGTCGTTGAAATAACAAGAGTGGACTATACCTAAAATTAAAATCTTAGGCATGTGATTTTTGACTGTATAATAAAATCTTCATCATCAGAGACTGATAGGGGAAAGTGAAATATATCGTTTTGCATCAGGTGTGGTGTGTTATTTTTTCACCTTCCATTACTTGTTAGACGATCTCAAAAGTACTAGTATAATCACAAATTTGTCGTTTGGCCATGAGATATTTGGGGATTAATGTGGATTTTTAAAATAATGTTTTTTCTTTTATGAATCTGTTTAAATGCGCTTTGTTGTCGAGATTGATTTATTTCATGCCGCAGAAGCTTTGTCACTTCTAACTAAACCTCTATCATTATATAATTTGGAAAGGAGATAGTCTGGAACATAAAGAAGGACATTGGAATAATTCAGTCAACTTCCTATACAGAAAAAAATATTGATAGTGTGTGCTATTGACCACACACCAAAAAAAAAAAAAAATAAATAATTGGCGCAACAGGTCCGTATGGACCCAAGCCTAGCTTCTCACAACCATTCGTCTTGTGTGAGTTTTTATTTTTGGGACGAATGGAAGGGATCTACAATTTTATGCCGAGTCCAAACGGCCAATTGAGAAGCTCTTTCATGACAGTTATACTCTCGGATGTTTGTCAGACGTTCGCGAGAGGTGGCGCAGCGAAAAAAAACCTTAAGTTGGAATTTGGGTTTTTCTCGGGATTCGAACCTGGGACCCCTCGCTTAGGAGTCCAACACACTAACCACTAAGCCACTGCGCCGACTAAAACCACACACCAGAAGTGAATAAAATTAAATTAAAATATTTTGTTTATATACCTACTTCACGGCAACCAAATGATTCACAAGTCTAGCTCATGAATTTCAATTGCTGGGTGGAGCTAAAGTTATTTAATTTTAAGAATGAAAATACGAGACAATTCACTTCTGTTGTTCTGCCAGATCACAATGTTTGTAAAGCATTAGGGGGGTGAATCCCCAGCTCCAGAGTCCAGAGTGCGTACATCTCGAAAACTACAAAACCGATTGAGCTCCATTTTTACAGACAGTCTTTGGTAGTGTCACGAGACAGCTTTTGTGAAGTCTGCGATTTTAATTTATGATACGGTAAGACGAGAAATATTTTACAAAAATTAACAGTTTTTGCGTATTGGAGACGTCATCTAATGACATGTTAGTGTGGTAAGCCGCGTAGTGCTAAGTGGCGGTGAATACTGCCAAATTATTGCAACAGTTGTATAATTAAGTTTACAACATACAGTTCACATTAAACCATAAACTTGAATATTGAAATATTTCAACAAAAATTGGAAAAAGGACGACTAATTTTAATTACTAATTAAAAGATTTCCATTTCCTTTGTTTTGCTAAATTTTAAAGTTGCCGCGCCACAAATGTTAAAAGTTTATGCTTTATAAAGGTTTACGCTACAGGTATTTGTCCCCAGTAAAAGTGAATTGGTTCACTCCGGACTGTAGCGCCACCTAAGTAAGTAAATCAGTATAATTGAGCAGTTCATGTTGACACATTTCTGATAATGTACTAACGATTTCAAGTTTAAAAAAAAAAGTTTCTTGAAAATTAAAAAACAAAACAAAATATACATTGATAGATTTAAGGCCGAAAGGCAATAGTTTTAAGCATATTGTTAAGTTTAGAGCGCTCGCTAAGGGCCAGTAAGCTAGAATAAGATAAATGTTAGTTTTAAATTAGATTTAATCGTTTTTGTCTAGTACATAAGTATAAATAATGAATTAATAAAAATGAATTTAAAAGTTAAAGTTAAAAGTACTCATGACATGTTGTGTAGTACTCGTAAACTGAGAAGCAACTAGGAGAACTTTGAATAAAAATGAAAATGAACACTTCTACATCTATAACGAGTTGGATAATGTTTGCCTAGAAATATTTTTAAGGATAGATTAATTTCGCTTATCACCAATGAAATTCGTATTTTATAAACAGAGTGTCCAGTCCACATAGTCAGATATACAGATTATCAGTATCAGAATATTATCTTAAAATCGAAAAACAAAGCTTGATTATATTTATATGCAAATAAAACATAGCTCACCATATATTTGTTCTATACATACAAACAGAAAGTATCCCAATCAAATTAGATGATGTGGATCTACCCATTCATGAAAAGTAATCCATATACCCACCACCTGAAGGGATAATATGGATGTAGGGGTCAATTCTCGTTTATAATGAAAAAAATACATCAATCTTTCTTATAAATGATAACCATGTTGTTCGTTACGTACAGCAAATTATATTGGGAAGATACACTACGCGTCATCAGGTTGGCACACCTCATCAAGTAAGTGGTTCCGCCTCAATTCCAGCCAAACTAAAAGAGCAAACGTTTTTATTTTTTTTTTGTTTATGGCGGATTAAATAACAAGTTAAATAAAACAAAAAGTATTGTTCATGAATTTTTAAAATTTTTTTTTAATTTTTTTTTCGAAAAATAACACAAAAAAATGTAATTCAATTTTGGTCATCAGGTTAGCACATACCATTTTTTTTTTTTTCATTTATATTAAACATATAACCCAAGGACTTATATCTAAAATTATACAATTAATAATTTAAATATTTTATAATAAATTTAATAATTTGTTTATATTGCCCACTCGGCGCAGTGGCTTAGTGGTTAGTGTGTTGGACTACTAAGCGAGGGGTCCCAGGTTCGAGTCCCGAGAAAACCCAAATTCCAACTTAAGGTTTTTTTTCCACTGCGCCACCTCTCGCGAACGTCTGACAAACATCCGAGAGTATAACTGTCATGAAAGAGCTTCCCAATTGGCCGTTTGGACTCGGCATAAAACTGTAGATCCCTTCCATTCGTCCCAAAAATAAAAACTCACACAAGACGAATGGTTGTGGGAAGCTAGGCCTAGGGTCCCTACGGACCTGTTGCGCCAATTATTATTATTATTATTATTATATTGCCCACTTTGAAGGGAACGATTTAATGAAAAAATGTTACATAATTTGTCCTCCAACAAAATTAATGACAAAAGAAATTAACTTGTCGTCTAAATAATTATGAACATAATAAAATTGTAGGTAATAACAACTTTTCCACTAAATAAAGTCAAAAAAGGGTCACAAGTGACAAGAATTTAGTATTTTTTAGTACACAACTTCATGATGAATTCGAGAATCGCATAAAGTGGTGAAATAAAAATCGGGTGTGAAAACTGAAATGATAAATTTGATCAATTCACAGATTGGGAACGGCTTAAATTTTCTTCAAAATATTGCAAACGCACGGTCGGTTTAAGAGATACTGTGTTGCATAGAAAAAAATTCAAAACTTTGCACGCATTTGCAATTATTTATTTTATTTTAAAAGGATACAATATAAATGAATTTATACCGTTCGGATTTTAAGCCGGGGAACTATGCCCATATGGCTGCATTTGCAAATAATTCAAGGAAATATTATATTTTTGGAGACTCTGTTTATCAGCCACATCCATCTCATTACTGTATACTTAGTCATCTTTTTATTAATGAATAAGCGATGATTTCTCATATCCAATGATTGGATCATCCAATGTCTGACCTTTGGGGCATTACCCAGGTAATACACGTCCAAAGCCCATGTGGCTATATTTGCCATCTTAGAAGAGCCTTATTAGTTACTTTCTTCTTAAACACATCAAACGCCATGAAGCCAGTAAAAAAAAAATAACAACAATTATTTAGCTAGACACATTTTAATTATTACATTCCGACTTGATTCTGCTAGTTATAAGTAGAAAGAAGAATCAATCGATTCAAATTCACTTTCTATACATCAAGAAGTATTGTTATATTTAAAAACATCTGCCATAGGGCAGGGAGACACTTTGTTGGACCACATCCATAGGCTATGTCCATTGTACAAGGCAATGCTTTCTATCCCGGTCGAGATTTACGTTAAAATGCTTTTAGTGCATTTGGCAGACGATAGGTAAAGTTTGGGAGTAATTTGGATCGAGGCCAGCTCTTTAAAAGCACCTATGCGTAATTTTCGACCTGAAAAACAAGTACAAATAAAAATGGATTAAAATTACTCATTCGCCAATAAAAGCCCAATTGAGTTGTCCTCCAAAAATAACTGAACCTAGTCCATGAGGTGTGCAAACAGAATTTGAAATCCATTTATACAATCTCCTTCTGGCAGCATGTTTGTGCACCATCTGAAAAGAAAGAAAAATCAATCGCAATGACCCTAAGTGGTTTTAGGTTATCTCGGTCGGTCGGCCTAAAACTCCATTGTGATGATAAAACCGACAACAGACACCAAACAAACAACATCTGAAAAACGCTGTAACATGGTTTTTGCCACTGTACTCTTACCTTCTGTGATGTCAAAGCCCACGATAATAGAACCATCCAAACTCGTCTAAACAATGTACCCGGCGCGATGGCTATTGACGGAATGTCCTCCGGCATATTGGCGTCACGGATGTTCTCAATTTTCTATTTCCATAAGGATTGTAGCTTTCTAGGTGTTTGCTCAAAGCGTAGGAAGAATGCTTCTTCTGTCCTGTGTTTGTTTGCCGTAACAGGGGCATATAGGGGAATGTGTATATGGTAATGTTCCTTCCGTATCTGCTATTGCCAGTATTCAGCGAACGGAACCAGAAAAGAATAGAGCAAGGACCCAAATATTCACTTAAAATTCTGTCAAATATCATAAAAGAAAATTATATTATCGCAGCGTCGAATGTTTGCCTTGGACGAAGATCAAATGGATTCAACATTTTTTTTGCTAGCCAGTGGCGGCGATAGACAACGGCAGCGCACAGAAAGGCGGTATTGGGATGAAATACGTTCCAAAGTACTAAATCGCCACACAAGCCAATGAACGTACGTATCTACTACATACACGTATACGGTATATACCTAAGATGTAAGAAATGGAGGATTTTTAACTTTCCCCATAAGGAAATACACCAGCGGAGTATGCATGTATGCACAGAAGAAAACAAAACAAACAGGGAATTAAGGGCAACCGTGAAAGGGAGTGTAGAAGGAGAAACATAAAAGTTCAATAAGAAAAATGAAACTTTGAAAAGAATTGAGGGCAAATTTACAATTTTATTGTTCGAGTATCTTTGGGATGGGAGTGTATGCCAAAGGTCCGATTCGCAAATATTTACCAATCTGTTTCTTTCAGAGGAACAGGGTTCCAGTGGACGCTGTTATTTAATTTGAGCAGCTAGAATTTGTTCGCAACCAACAAAAACAACATAAAGGACGAAATGGGATACTTTTCAGATGCTCATAGTAGATATTTTAGTGCTTCGCTAACGCTAATACAAGTTATTTTTTTCACTGTCTTTTAAGTCGCCAACAATGGTTGATAATATAGGTCTTGTTTAGGGAATGTTTGAGCGAAAAGTACCTTTCATACCGAGTTTAAACTAAGCACCCCAGTCGAAAGTTTCAGATTTTTAAGATTAAGCTATCAATATTTTGGTAAATCATTTACAAATAAATAAATACAAAATTGATCCCCATTAAAATTAATAATAAAGGGGAGAATACAATATGGGGTTTTGAAATTGAGGAGCAAAGGCAAAAATCGCAACAATTGCCGTACAAAAATTCCTTTTTAACTTCCCTCGATACTTTTTTTATGTAAAAATCCAACTTTTAAAAGTAAAACTAAATGTTATTAACATAAGGTACTATGATTATTTTTTGGTAATAGCAAATTTTGCTAAGAAGCGATTTACGAGGACTTTTCTTTATGGACTTTTTTTATGGTTTTGAAAAAGTTTCAGCAAAAACTTATAGTTTGAATGTTTTTATTTTTTGTCAGATACCTTAAATTCCCACGATTTTACAGCTTTTTCCTTTTCCCACGAAAGTCTTTTCGAACAAATTTCCACAAAAAAGTGACAAATCCCTCGATATGATACCACCAGTTTAAAGCATTTGCATCCATGATTTTATTTAATGTTAGTATAATTTATAAGATGTATTTATAATTCCCCAAAAATATTTTTTAAATGACACAATGTCATTCCTGCTGTTTTTTAAAACTCGTAGCTATTCTTATTCCCATCATCGTCGTGAATTCAGAACTCGTAATAGCTCGTAATTAAGTTTTATTTTATGAATTTCTTTTTGTTTTTGTTTTGTGACCAAAAATCAAAATACAAGCATTATGAAATTTCAAAATCTACCTTTTTCTAAATTCACAGCAGTTAATTTTATTGTCAATGTTTGAATCGATTAGCAACTCTCGACTGGTTGATAATTCTGCAATAAATATTTTCAAACTTGTAATATTAGCTCATATCTTGAGCTAAGAGATAGAACATGTAATCCGTGGGACCTAGGCAATCCAAGAATCAACCAACATTCAAAGCAGTTTAAGAAGGCCCCAGATTTTAGATATAAAGTCTTATCAACATATTGTAAGTAGCACATAGATAGGCACCATTTACTTTCACATTTTGTGTTGTGTTACTTGACCAATATTTGTTCCTATCGGTAAATTATCGCAGAAAACCGATCACGGTTACACGAACTTAAGCCAGGATAATTCGAAGTCATGCTACATTCTGAGATATTGCTAAAGTATTTATTCACAAAATTGATTATGGGGTATGGTCAATACCAAAATGTATGCTAAATAATATGTCAATGGGATTTTGTCAGTTTTAATTTATTTTTCTTAGGCATAGGTATTCATATAGGTAATATATTCTTAAAATACTTAAAATTCGTTCACGCGATACCTTACTAAATTACTTTATGTTAATTGATCTAAGTTTCAGTACAATTTTTTTTTGTTTGCAATAACTAACGATAGGTACCTACATCTAAACATCGTATACACTATTGTGACCCGTCAAGGTTCCACCTTCATAAAGAAATCAGTATGGTTTACCAACTCCGGCCGATTTACCGTTACTTGCCTACAAGCTATATTTTTACGGAGTGGTCACGATTTGGTGTGCTAGTATTGTTACATAGAAATTCATATTGACAATTGTCACGTAACCTCAAAAATGATGGCTCACTAACACACTAGCAAAAAAAAATATAAGCCAAATCCGCTGTGAGCAAAAAAGTTATTCATTAAGTGGACAGTATTTTTTTTAAGGAATAAGTGTACATTTGTTCAAAATATTTATGAAAAATGAACAACGTAGATTGGTTGAGGAATGAGGGGAAATAAAAACATTCTGAACAAATTTTCTTCGGTTATTTAAGAAAAAATTGCACATGAAATCGATGTTAATGATATTCAAAATGTGGTATTCCCGCACTGTATCACATTTCCCCACGGTTGGCCGTGGTTGACATCATTACTTTTTTTTTGTATGTCTTTGAATTTCACATGGATTTTAATTGATATTACACCGATAGGAAACAAAATGCCAGAATTTGAAAAAAAATTAAGGGCAGCGGCAAGTGGATTGCGAGTTGGTGTCAGTATGATTTGTTTATGGTTTAAAGCAAACAGATAAGATTGGTTTCGAATCTTTTGTAACCTTTAGAATGCAATAGATTTAGAAAACGCAAAACGACCGCCCAAATAATAATTCTAATAATTCTGCAATCTGCATAGTTATATATTTTAATTTAAATTAAATCGAAAGTCAAAAGTTAGTTTATTCCTAAGTCACTCGTCAAACACATTTTGAAAAGCGAGTGAAAAATTCACCCAAAAACACTTCAAAAAACGAGCCGGAAAACGGGTCAACAACAAAAAAACGAGCGAAAACAGTGTCGAAGGACGCATCAAAAAATCCGTAGAAACCGTGCGGAAAAGCTTATCGCTCTTGAAAAACTTCCAAAAGAAACCTGTCGAAAAACGAAAAATGCGTCCGTAAACGATCAAAAAAGTGTCGAGAAATATGTTCAATAACGTAGCAAAAACTTGTCCAAAATGTAATCAGTCCGCGATACTAGTAATCATTTTTAGTGTCCAAGCTAAATTTTTCGAGCTCACAATGGCGAAATTTTCGATACAAAATTGCATATTCTGACCTACAAAATGTTTAGTGTGAAGGTTAAAAATGGTTTTTAGTAAGGGCCAGTATAAATAACCCTGCGCCGTACTAATAACAAATTTTTGTCTCAATATATTAATATTGCTTATATAAAACTAAAATGTTTGTTCAAAACTTAAACACCGTATCTGTTCGGAATTGCAAGCTTTAATTTATGGACTCGTTAATACAGAGTTTTTCAGCTGAAGCAAACTTATTTTAAATTTAAATTGCTCTCCTAATTATTTAGGATAACAATAATCTCTAGGATGCCATATTTGTTTTGCGCTTCCATACGAAATCCCTAACGAATGTTATACGATGCTTACCTACCGAAACTATCTCCTATGAGTCAGAGTATGTCTTCTCAACTGAGTTATTAATTCTTTTGAATTTTACATGGTTCTAAGCTGCTTTAATTAATGGAACTTTTACTTTGCAGCTTTATCCCATATTCATGTTGCATGTTTGCTCAATGTCGGGCGGAACTTAATTTATTTAGCACATGCTAAGCAACCCTATTAAGTTGAATCAAAGTGTCAGCTTGAAATCCCTTACATTAAATTTCATGCATAGAAATTTGTGGTTAGTGTTTTCACTGCCTGCGGTTCTACAGATATTCCACAAAATGCAATTAATTACTGCAGATCCAACCGAAAGACTTCTGTTGTACAAATATCATTTCGAACGAATGTTTTTTCTTTCCCAATACGATTTTGAGAAATGGCAAATACTGAAAAGTACTTTCCGATGGAAGACTCATATAAATCGGAGTTGTATGCATTTGCAGAATTTGAAATGAAGCAAAGTCTTTGACAGAAACTGAATTTCACGCAAAGAAAATCCCTAAATTATGCCAGCTTCTGAAACGTGGCGCCGAAATGAAATAGACGCAGAAAAAGAAGCCTCTTGAAGAGTTTGGAAATGCAATAAAATGCTAATGAAACTCTTCCATCGCAAAAATAGGAGACAGTGATAGAAATGGCAAAGGCGCTCGTGTAGTGGATGCAGGTCGCGTTACTAACATCACCATTGAATCTCTGCAAGGAAACATTTCGGCAAACGAATTAATGAAAAGTGTATTTCGATTAGGATTTAGTAGGAGTGCGAGGATGATTGTCTTGAGTTATTGTGAAATTATTCAATCAAGTGTGTAAAGTAGATCAATGACAAAAACAAAAAAAAAATAATAGCGAAAATTTAATTTAGCTTGAATGGAAATGTAATTTTCTTTTGTTTGGAAAAAAACCCCAGGACATAGTAAGTTCCTTTTAACGATATTATGAATATAGAAACACATTTTATATTTAATCACAGATGGATTGTTTTTAATTTAAGAGAATGGTATATTTTTTTGGTTCGAATGAGTTAAATAAAATGATAATACATAAAATAAGCTTAAAAACACATAACAACGACGGACCATATCTTCGGACATAGAAACTTCAAATTGGGCTTAAAGATTCGTTGTGTGATGAAAGCGCACGATTTAAAGGGATTTTTTGAAATTCGACCGATAATTGTTAAAAAATGTGTTAAAACCTTTCCCCTATAGGTACTTACCTTCAATCAACTCCATTGGATTCATAAACTTAAATTTATTTAAAAAAGCTGAATCGAGTAGTTTTTATCATTCTGTTTTGTCCAAAAGCTTCACAACATTGCAGATCTTATTTGTTCAAGTGTGAAAAAATGTAAAACCAAAATGTGTCCCATTAGTGATCTGTTGGTGGGCGCTCATCAAGTGAATTATGTCATAGATATACGCAGGCATTATAGATTTCTTTTTACTGTGTTCGTGTGGCCAGTGCCGTACACGTATACATACACTACACTTAGTTAAATGTTGCTTCCATACCGAAGGTCTCAGGCAGAATGTAGAGTTGGATTTCGATGATGTTTTATAATACGTCATTATTTCCTGGAATGAAATCAATTGCCAGTTTTCATTACCTGTGTGAATATTTCAATTTTGATTGCAAGAAGTATTTAAAAAAAAAAAAAAGTACAACTCAAATATTTCTATGTTGGACTAAATAATTTGGTTGCTTTTGCGTTCTCTCTATCTTTCAGTTATTTAAACTGGGTAACATAGTTAGTCAGATTGTACTTTTAACGGGTTTTACCAGACCTCTTTTGTATACCAACCAAACTAAAGTAAAATAAGTTAGTAAAGGACATAAATCTTCGCTGCGACATGAAATACAGCATTCTTCCCTCCTTTATGATTATTCAGGAATTTGAGTGAACAAATTTAACCAGTATTTTGTGATTGCTGCTGTGTATATCTTGCGACAAGAGGAAAAATATTAATAGATTTTTCAAATTCAAGTATGTCACCAGGAAGCAAGTCCCAAAGCTTCCTCACCCTGTAGCCAAAGAGTCAAAGAGGTTTTTTTTAAAAGATATCTATATTGCAACTAAGCCAACTTAAATTGCAGGTAAATGTGTCAGCATATAAATTTAGGCTACTAAAAATAAGTAACAGAAATCATCTGACTGATAGCCTTTGCTTTAGCAAATGTTACTTTATATAATCAATACAAGTAAGGCATAGCTAGATTATATTAGATTATATGGAGACTGGTTTTTCTATGGTTAACTGTAAGTGGATACACACACAATTTATACAACATAATTACAATTTAGCACATAGAATACATGACTCCAATTTCTTGAGAGCGATATTTTTGTTCTAGTCTTAATTATAGAATAAAACCTTCCAAAAGGAATTGTGTATATATTATAAGAGATTGAACTGAAAAACGAAATGTGCGCCTACAGCGCGACCTGTACCGAATTTTCCGACTTGACCATTCTGTTAAAAAACGTACCACAATAAGTTTTGTTATTTATGTTTTTTTTTTACTAACGAAAAGAGCAACATCTAGATATCGAAAAATACGTAAATGAGCTGCTCCATTGGAACAGGTTCTAATCTAAGATGATTAAAATTTGAATACGTTACTATGGTTATAATATAACAAATATGACAAATTGAATGTCGCCAAAATCCTTTTAATTACCTGTTTTGTATGGGGAATTCATAACTTAATTTTACCAGCCTTAATGGCGATATATACCCACGATTTTCAGTTTGTGCACATCTATGGCACAGTACCTTTCGAATGATATAAGTTTTATTCTCCTCATTTCATAATAAATACTTAAAAAGTGTACCGAAACTTTTGATGTTCACGTATTAATAAAATGATGTGATGCACTGATTTAGATCACCTGAATTTAATACTCCTTTCAAGGAAATAAACCGGCTAGCTTGACTTAGATACCCTGTCGACACACTTTTAAAATAGTCAGCGTAGCATCGAAATTAAGCCAGTGGTATCAGGAATGAAATGAAAAAATTTACTTCAGAAACGGCTTTTCCACATTTCGAACGTATAGCGCACATCGATTCATTTTGAAATTATAATACGTACCAAATCTTTTTCCGTAAATTTACTTTCCGGCAGCACCGACACAGATAGGAATCTTAGTCCTTCTATCAAAATTATCCACCCTCTTTACGAGCTTCATGCTAGCAGATAAAATCTCCCTGAACACCTGCTTGTACTTTCTCTTCCGAAAATCACTCTCGTCATAATGAAGGATATGAGTAAATGAAATATTGCGATAAAATCAAATACATTTAATTCTAAATTAATTCTTGGAATCCCCTTTAACAATTTAACTCGTCACACCCATCACTTGATAAGTTAGTCTATTTTCGATGGCCCCACTGAAATGGTAAAGAGATTCTTTTGTAAGCAAATGGAATGTGCAAAGCCTCGTCCTAAGTAACATTTACACACATGTTCCTCTATTGTGCATTGAAATATCCTGTCATATTTATTCGGACTTATTTTATACAAATTTTAAAATATGTTCGGACTGAATGTTCTTCAATATTGAAAATACCCCGTGTACTCCAATTATGCAAGCTGCCAACACAGGTAGTCAACTATTTTTGTTTACTCGGTCGCAGCCAACTTCCGCCTGCAAGATGTAAACCAGAAATGTTAATTTTAACCAGCTTACATAGGTACCTACCCGCAGATAAATGCGATCGGTAAAGTACACGCGCCTTATATCTCGTGTCTAACAAAACATGTTACAAATTGCTTACGGTTTCACAAGTAAGCTATTATGTAGGAACACTGAATAAGCTCAATGCACAACCCACAATACATCGGAAAGGGAAATCACCGCGCACCATCATTTCCTTGTTTATATTTAATTTTTTTTTTTTTACTTGAGAATGTAAAATCCTCAATTTGCCGCCTGAACACTTTCGTTCAAGTAATTTAATCAAGAATACATACCTAGAAGAAGTTTCCATTACGACGCGCGCGGAAAGGGGAACCGAGAAAATAAAGGATCATCCTTCTTTTCCAGTATACATCAGCATCGTGAAGCAGAGCCCTAGCGACAAAAAAAAAATATAAAAAGCAAAATTTCACTTTGGAGCAGATTACCCACCACCAACAGCATTTTGTCAGGAAAAAAGCCACCCGCAATTATGGGATACGGTGAGTTTTTGCTTTTCCGCCTAAATAACGTACGAGCGGTTTTGTCATTTACCACCGAATAACGAGTGGGTTCGTAGACATAATCTCTTAGTGACTTCCCATATTCTGTAAAACGCAAAAATTAATAAGGATACCAAGAAAAAAACTATAACTTGTGACCTGTCCTAACTCCCCATTTTATTTCTTCAATTTTATGCAGTGCATACCTTTACATATGGCATGCAGCATAGCTTACAGTTTCCACTTTTATTCAAGCCTAAGCAATTTAAATGTCACTCACATGCCATCATCCCCAGTAGACCAAAACCAAACCAACCGATATTACCGCACCACTTTTTCATTTTCACACAGTTTGATGGGTTCTCGTACTGGGACGTGAAACTGACTGACGTGACACCTGCAAATCCCGTATCCACTTTCAAATCAAGAACTCTATTCTCTACTATATACATACATACAATGTCTTGTTGCGTCACATAAGTTTTACAACGTGAACGGGGATTTTAAGACGAAACAGGACAAGAACTCTATCCTAGTAGTTCGCCCCAAATTTGTTTGCTTAATCTGTGAAATGTAACTTTTGTTTTTGAAGAGCTTCAAATTAAATATGCAGTAGGATTTGAAGTAAGGTCCTTTCGAATAAGGGCAGTGAAAAACAAAGACAAAGGCACTAGAATGAAAATGGAGTGCACAAATACCTAGTTCGAGTTCAAGTTTTTAAGGACAATTGCTCCTTTCTTTCGACTCTCTACTGGTGCACCTTTATATATTGTACAGTTTGTCGGCTTTGTATTAAAAATGTATTACATTTTGCTTGTAACGGGGCTAGCAGCATTTAGAGGACTGTGTTTTGTGATATACATTTTTTAGTAATGCTGCTTTTTTCATATTTAACTTAAGAGTCATTCTGCTATTTTTCATCTCTTGTCGAGACCATTTTTATTTTAGTTTACGAGAGCGATTAAAATGAAATGGCTCCTTAAGTGCGTATCACGTATCTGAGAAGGTATTAACAGAAACAATACGTTTCCTGCTTGTGAGTTCTTGCCTGGTGTTATTGGTTAGTTGAATAATTATATATAGCTACTAGAGATCGCCCAGTAATAGAAATGCTTTTAACTCCTAACTCTAAATTGAAGCGGACAACTGATACGTTTCTATGTCTACTTATTCACGAAGGAAATGAATTTGTTTTCGTTTAATATGTGAATTTAGTTTTAAGACGACGAAAGTTTTTTTTATGCCGCTAGAATTCGGTGCTTGTTCTAGATCTAACAAACGCTTAAAAATGTGAATGCTGCTGATGGTTATTATTTTGAATAAAAGATGTGTAGAGATGTCAAAAATCCAATTGGCACTAGTAAGAAAACTTAGACTAAAACTAAAACTAAAAAAAAATATTTTAAACAATGGCAACACTTACTATAAAGGATAGCATTTTTGAAAGTCTGGAACCCGATCTTTCATATTACATATTTTTGAATCAATTTTTTTTAAGTTAATAGTTTTTGAAAAACAAACTTTCATGCTTGAAATTTAAGGAAAACAAATTTTAAAAAAATGGTGTGTTCTGATTTTTTCAATATCGTGAGCCTGCAACCCCTGCTAGGGGTAATTATTGGATTAAGGGTGGGCGCGAAATGGAGTACATGCACATTTTCCTTAAATTAGTTTGTATAAAAGACGCTAAAAGTCGATTTAGTATTTAATTACATAACTTAATATAAAAAATTAAAAAAATATTTTTTGTAATTCTTCACTTTCTTAAAAACTAGAAGACATAAATAATTCGGATTTTCAGTGTTCGATTAAGAATAAATAGGGGCAGAAAATACCAGGAACAAATTAAGCGTCTACGTTTACAGTTTTATTATTATCATTATATTAATACGTGAACATCAAAAGTTTCGGTACACTTTTTAAGTATTTATTATGAAATGAGGAGAATAAAACTTATATCATTCGAAAGGTACTGTGCCATAGATGTGCACAAACCGAAAATCGTGGGTATATATCGCCATTAAGGCTGGTAAAATTAAGTTATGAATTCCCCATACAAAACAGGTAATTAAAAGGATTTTGGCGACGTTCAATTTGTCATATTTGTTATTTTATAACCAGACTATCGTATTCAAATATTTATCATCTTAGATTAGAACCTGTTTCCAATGGCGCAGCTCATTTACGTATTTTTCGATATCTAGATGTCGCTCTTTTCGTTAATAAAAAAAAAACATAAATAACGAAAATATATGTGGTACGTTTTTAGTATTATATTTTACATATTTATAAAAGGAATGGTCGATTTTCGACCACAAGCGATACTAGTTATTATTATTATTTATTAGCAGGTAATCAAAACTACATATTAATACTAATTTTAACGCGCCTAGCTGCAGAGACAATTGGCTCTTACAATATTGAAAAAATTTAATTTTCTTAAATTTTTAGAACAGAAACAACTTAACTTAAAAATAATATGAAACAACAGATTCCCGGGCTTTTAAAAAATGCTGTATTGTAAGTGTTACCAATAAAAAAAAAGTTTCTTCATTTCTTTTATAAAACCTCTCAATAAAAAAAAAAAATAACTTTATTTGAATTGGTTATTCAGCCTTAACACCAATCAACGGAGGGTGTCATTTTCAAGCTCTACAATAGTGTAAATATTTTTGTACAATTACGGGCATAAAAACGACGAATTTATTATTTATTTACATTTGTTGGTAAAAAGCTTTTTCATCAACTTTGTTAGATCTTGGTTTATGCGTAAGAACAATAATTATTATTGATATAATTATTATGGGACATTTGTTTTTAATATATCTTTATCTGTAGGTATAGCAGATAATGGTGTTTCGCTCCCAACTCATTATGTTCAAAACCAACGCAACAGACAAAAAGAATAAGAAATTATATAAAATCGCAATACAATATAATTTTATTTGTAGTACCAGCTTAGCCGACGAATACGTTTTCCTAAATATCTTTTTATTATTATTAGTTTTATTGATAGTTTTATTTCATTTTGAACTTAAAAGGAATAAAAAATATTGAAAATAAAATTAATGAAAGAAGAATTAATATAATGAAAGAACCATGAAATATATTCAAAGGGTTTTAAAAAACAATAATAATAATAATCCCAGTAGCCTCTGATTTTCCTATTTAAAAATCGAATATATCGGTTTCAGTTCTTGGCATCGGTAGTAGAATATTCAGAGTAATATTGCTCTTGTTTTCAATGGAAAAAAATGTCTCTGCATACTGTCAACCCTGCGTAGGGATTCCCTGAGTTAGGCCATATGCAAGGCTTAGGCCCAACATTGCACCGACTTTAAAAAAAAATATTATACAATGTTACTTGCTGCATGAAAATATTCCGCGGCGATTTTAATCTTAAAAATATACCAACAAATTAACAGAACAAAACCAAGGGACAATATTCCATTCGTTCCATGAATACGGAGTTGGAATACCAACATTTGCCAAATTCAATTAAAATGAACTAAGAACAGCTCTTATTTACTGCAGCAACAAAGTTTTAAAACTTTTGAGCTGCACACTCTTTATTTTTGTTTCCGATAAATCTGCGTTTTTTTTTGCAGAAAACCCTCATTCATCAATCGGATTTCCTTTCCATCCGATACTTTACGTAGAATTGCAATTAAGTTCTCAGGTCACACTTCGGGAAAGTGCATTTTTAAATTAAGTCCATTAAAAATTTTCCTTCTGGCTGACTCGCTGTGGCAGTGGTTGCGCGTTGAGGAGACTGCATCTGCGAGGAGAACTTGCCATTGGTGCCTTTTGATGATTTGCTTTCATTTGCCAACACTTAATTTAATGTGTGTATTATGGACGAGGGATTCCATTTTCGTATAAGCCGATATACAGTCAGTGGGCTTCGTGTATGTAGGTACCTACCTATAGATATATTTACAAGCATTTTATAGCACTTTGGCAAAGCATTTAATTAAAAACTCAGTATAAACTGATTTTTATTTAGTTGTGTTTGGAACTTTGTAAATTTAGAAATTGCTGTGATAACAATTGGGAAAAAATAGTTTTGTTTGTTTTGAAATAAATTGAGTACACTGAGGGAGGATAAAAAAGAAATAACAAAAAAAAAAACGCGGTTTGGTTTGGATTTCGTTAATCGAGGCGAACTTTTATTGCGAACGCTATATCGAACAAAGGGGCTGTTAAACTATTTTGTTTAACTATGTGGAGTTAGATTGGATCAAGAAAAATCCAATAAGCAATAAATGGTAGGTATATTGCAAAGTTAACAAAAGAAAAAAAACAGAAAACACATTTCGTTCTCTGTTGCGTTGGTGCATATAAAGTGTGGGCCACCTAGTGGTTTCTTTTTAAACGATAGGTAATTTTGACACTGACAGCTGTTTCCCGCTCGAAGTCTTGACAGAAAGTCAGTATTATACATAATAATAAAATGAGTCGCTTTACAACGTTGGGAAATATTGATAACTTATTTCCAAAGTGAGTTAAAAAGAAGTTTTGGCCGAAATGAAGCACCCACCGCCTGATGTACGCAAGTTTGTGCAAAAAGTTCGTGAGACTGGTATGCTCATGGTCATGGTCTCCGTCGTCGTACGGTGCGCATAGACGAGAATGTGACTGCTGTAACCCAGAGTGTGAGTGTCAATTCACGAACATTTTTCTTCAAAAATGAGGCCGGGAACGAAGTTTCGGTCAACGGTGGGCAGTACAGAGCCATGTTAACCGACTTTGTTTTTTACTGAAATTGAAGTCATGGATTTAGATGACCTCTGGTTCAGGCAGGATGGCGTGCCATGCCAGATAGCTTATGCGACTATCGATCTTTTGCGCACCAAATTCCCAAATCGTGTTATTAGCAGTCTTGGTGATGTTAATTGGCCGCCTCGGAGCTACGATTAGACTCAGTTGGACTTTTTTTGTGGGGAACCGTGAAGGACCGAAATTATGCCAACAATCCGGAAACGATTCAAGCACTCAAGGCCAATATCATGCAAGCAATCCGCGAGCTGCAGCCCATCAACAAGGTCTTGGAAAATTGGAGTGACAGAAGCAGCCACTTGAACAACGTTTTGTTCCATAATTAATGGGAATGTTTGCTCTTACTAATAAAGCCATAATATATGGAAACAATTTAATTTTGTTAATTTTATTGCATTTTTAAAAATGAACTTGTATTTGGCCCACCCTGTACACTCCGACACCAGAGAATAAACTAAGTATGAACTAGACTGTCAGCTCCCGCGCACCTACCCGATTCTCCCCGAAAATTTTGAAAATAAAGTTCTCCCTTTAATTACCTATCGGTGACACGTGCGAGGCAGCAAACAAAAAAAAAATCCATTAATTTCGTTAATTTTTGAAAAATTAAAGTGAGTAATACAGTCGACTTCGCTTATCTAAACTTCGCTTTACTGAAAAAATCGGTTAATTGAATAACCGAATTTAGCACGCAGCATTTTTTTCAAAAATTCATACGAATAGCTCCGCTTAACTGAAACCCGCTTAACTGAAAAACCCGGTTAACTGAAGAAACTAATACGTCAGAAATTAATAAATTATACTAATTCAGCTCCGCATTACTGAAACAAAGACGCGCCCATTAATAAAATTTTTTATTTCATCAACTGAACTTGTCCATTGAACATATGATACTAACTTCATTGTGTGTCAATTTCGACAGCACGATTTCAGTTGTTTTTAATTCTCCTTCCTTCGGCTTTACTACATACCCTTATTCTTCGTTGAATTGCTAACAAAACTTCGAACTTCGGTTAAGTACAACAATTTTTCAGTTATCCGAAGTCCGTATAAGTGAAAATACCGCATAAGTGAAATAAAATTTGTGGCAAATTGCCGTTTCAGATAAGCGGAGTAGACTGTAATGTGGGACATTTTATGTAGTTTGGCCGTTTGGAGAAAGCCATGTTTGTGTGGATTAATATGGCGGTCGTTTCGTGAACTCTGTGCTTAACAACTTTCCCTTCGCCAAGAAGACTTTTCAAGACTTCCATAAAACTCCTCTTTGGCTGGACTGGATCAGTTAAAGCTTAAAAATAAATACTTGACATCAGTAACTTTTCTGTAAGTTCGTTTGTACGATAATTTATGCCAGCGAAAATAAATGTCGCAACATTTTAAATTCTTTACACATGATTCTAACCATCGTATCGCCTTGACAGCAGTAATATCATCTGGTTGTAAGGATAAGCTCAACTTTTTTATTAGAATTTTCATATTTTTATGTCATGCTGTTTGAGTCGACTTGGGTGAACCCATCTATCTTGCATAACGAAGTAGGTACATAAGCTAAAGTTAGGGTAGCTCAGGTAATAGTGTATTACCTATTTTAGGTTGAGAGAAGCTAGGCCTAGGGTCAGACCTGGTACACCAACTATTTGTTTTTCTTTTCTGATTCGATGGTTACTGAAAAATTGCTTAACCCGAGCAGAGTTCAACACATTTGGAGTAACGTACTTTGCTCGGGGTAAACTTGGTCCTCAACAAAGACACAACTCTACTTAACACATCCAGTTGAACACTCCTCCACCTAAAGTGAGGTCTTGCTTTACTGCGTCTTTCTTTCCGGGTTGGAATCGAAGACTCTACGTAAGCTTTATACGGACTATACCCATCTATACGAGTGATGCGTACTTTTCTGACCAGATTGATATCCCTGTACAGCTTGTAGAGTTCCCCGTTAAATCTCCACCGGCAACGCAAACGGAACCGAAAGTCACTCGAACAATTTTGCATTCGAAGCGACCATGGAGGTCTTCCTCCGCCGCTATTAACGTCCATCTTTCTGCGCCATAAGGCAGGACTGGGATCCTTAGTTTTTCTCGACAAGCCCCTTATCCGTTGTTTCCATAGAAACAGCGAGAAACAGCGATTGAGCTATAGAGGGTTGAATCACGTCTTTGACGAATAGTTTCCGGCGTTCAATCTGACCAGCAGATAGAATCGCGGAAGTTTTTTCTTGTGGATCGTTAAAACGATGCTAGGTCTCCGTCCATTGAAACGCTTTCCGCCGACCAAGTTAAGCCCTCTTTCGAAAAGATAGAAAGAGAGAGAGGCTTTTTAAATGACAAACACATTTGCCATTACGGAAAGACTGTACACAAGTCTAGTCGTTGTTTTGTGTTAATATTTTCTCCTGCTTAGTGATTTATCCAAAACTATCTAAGAAACGAATGTTATGAGAGCATTTGAGTTGTCATATCGATTAAAAATAAATGCAATAACAAAGTGGATTCGTCAGTCGACTTTAGCGACCAGCGATTTGACTATCAATTTTTGTATTGTTGTAAATTAGCCAAAAAGTTAAAGGAACAATCGGAAAGGAAGGGTAGGTAACAGTTCAATTTCAACTATTCTCTGTCTATCTATCCACATTTCTATATTTGTACCTGTCTACCAGTTGCGACCGTTAAAGGGGAATCGAAAGTTTGCGGTTTCCTGAAGTTGCGCTGGTTTTGTGGGCTGTCAACAACTCTCGTGAGCATTTGAGAGATTTTAATTCGATTGCAGAAAAGATAATGGAAACGAAAGGAAAATGCTGTAGGTTGAAACAATGACTGGTTGATTATACTACGGGATGGCCATTAGATAAGTCATAGTTGAATATGGAAAGGAGATAGCGGTTTAACCCCACTAATAGGGGAACCATTTTAAGGGGTTGAAATTCGTTCTTCTATAACAAATTTCAAAATGAGTTGTATTTCAAACAATACCCAGAGCTGTCTGTCTGGCTGTCCCCATTTTCTATAGACATTTTAGAAGTGCTGTGGATATCTGCGGAGTAATAGAGACGAATTGTTTCTAATGGCTGCCGAATATATTGTTAAGAAGACATGAGGGGGTTGGATAATATTCGTCTGTGACAGTCAGGTCACGCTTAAGGCCTTGCTCCACCCTGTTAACAGTTGGAAAACGCGCGGTAGCTCTTTGAATTCGATCAAAAGGCTAATTGATTGACACTTGAATGGGTCTCAGGTTACATTGGGTTTGCGGAAAACAACATCTCCGATGAGATTGCTAAGCAATGCTCAGAGGATATTTCCACAAGATCTGAACCGGCATCCTTGGCCATGTCCTCCGTATCTTAAGAAAAAGACCGGGCATTTCCTATTAACCAGCCAGTGGGACTACATGGTAAAAGGCTCCCCATCGAGGTTTGCACAAAGAGAACTGCATCCACCGAGGTTTCGTAAATTAGGTACATAGGCGGAAGGCCGCAAAGAAACATGTCTCGCGAATTGCGTGCACACAACCTCGTACGCGTTACTGCGGTATTTTTGAACATCTAGTACACCCTTTCAAAGCTTTCATAAGAAACAGTTTCCCTAACAGTTTTTTTTATTTTACGAGTATAAGCAAACTAAAAGCACAACTTACAACTCCTGACATGCAACAATATTGCAAAAAGCAATTATTGAGAGCTAAAATATAAGTAAATAATTAAATCTCGTACTTCCTCTATAACCTAAGAACTTTTCTTTTCATTCTACAGAGGGACTTACATCAATCCAACAAATGTCTAAAGTCGCCACACAGTCATAAAACTTCCAAACGCAAATTGCATTTTCTCTGATTTCATGTTGGATGCATATATTCATATGCATGTGTTCCAGATTTTTTTCGTTTGCCTTTTTTTTCTTTCTTTCATTAAACTAGAAATTGCAATTTGAAAACTTATTTCCATTTGCATGGCCCAACCAGGAAGTCGGTGGGTACCTGCACTCATCCACACGCCAGCAGCACAAATATACTCGTAGCAGGGAGCAGTCTCAAAAACTTGTGGCATTTTCATGTATGCAGGGTTAGGGACGTTAAAAGTATGAATCTGCTTGTCCTCCTACATGTTTTTTACACGGTCGCTGTAAACGAAAAGTGACAAAAAAAAAAAAGAATTCAATTTGTATTGTGCTCCGCTAACAAAATGCAAATTTGCGCAAAGCATCGGCAATCAGAACAGGAGTACAGGTGCGAATGCAAATGCAATTTAAATAATATTTAACAAAAATTCGTCAGAGCTACTATTTTATATGCAAGTGGAGAGTGGAGAGAAACCATGTCCTGGACTCCAGTATGCTATACGAATAAGTAGAAAATTAGATGTGCTTTTTATAATTTTTTTTTAACCTACATATTAACAAAGTTGGTTACATTTCTGTACAACTTGAGGCGTCAATAACTACTGAGTGATCGTGTAAGTTTCTATGGAAGCTTCATTTGTAACTCCGGGAACGGTTTTTAGGTCTAGCTATATACAATTGCTGTAGGCGTCCTAAATCGTTCGTTTGGGTGATTTGATTATGCATTTCATTTGTGGTGTGGGGAGGTTTTGGATAACAGATCCGGGCACTATAACTTTGGTAGTTTGTCTTCTTTGGCTCCGTAATAAATTTTGATTAAATCTGAGCAGGGGACTCTTGCTAAAAGCTGTTGTTGTTGTTGAGCTGAAAAAAAAATACAATTTAACAGTAGAGTTCTATCCCGAACAACTAAGAAGATTCTACATAGGTTTCTGATCATCCCAGTCGCGCTTTGTGGCGCTGTAGCTGAGGCTAAAACTCAAGCATAAGAAGATGTCCTATAGATCGGTACAAGTACAATTTCGGTTCGCCTTTGTGCTAACGAGCTTTGTCAAAGGAGATTAAACCACTATTTGCGAATTACAGCGACATCGGTCTGTTGAAAAGTCTTCGCTTCAGTTAACTAATATGATTCAAGTATAAATTTTCTGATCCGTATAATACACAAATACAAATGCACAAAACCACACATTTAAAGACGTTGTTCTTTGCCTAAAAATTTAACTTTTCGCTAATATAAAATAGTTCCGTCAAAACACTGTCTTCCTGCATTTAATGGAATTACACTGAAAATAAATTCGATTGCAAAATTTCAACAAAAATAGTTTCCTTAAAAAATTGTTGCAATGATAATTTAAATTTATCAATACATCGTACATAAGTTTTATCAATTTTAACGATATTTTGTCAGACCGATAAAACATTTACTACAAAACAACTTTGTCACATTAAGAAAAACACAATGTTCAGTATATCGATTTAATATTGTATCAATTGAACAAATTTATCGTTGAATTAACAACGTTTTTGTTATATCCATTGAAACAGAACCAAAAATCATTTTTCTGAATTTCACAAAACTTATGCAAAATGTTTGTTAGCCACACAAAATACAGATTGTAAATAGGTACTACAAAGATTCTGTCGAAATGAAAATTTTTGTTTGCAGATTTGACATAAATTTTGTTGAATTAATAACACAAGTAGTGTTTAATTCAAAAAAAAATACAATTTTAACTGAGTAGGTAATCATTTCAATGCAATGTTTTCGATGGCGTCATTTATGATTTGACACGCGAGGAGTGAGTTCAACAATATAAAAGTAAATAAATCCTTTTATGGATTAGTACAGAAAAAATGGAATAAAAGTAAACAACCCCTTAGATATAAATTGGAAAGAATTGCAATCCAGTAATATAGGATTGTTTAATATGCATTTTATTATCCTAAATTAAAGAGATCAAATTTGACTTTAACGGTAATGTTGCTCGATATTTTAACCGAAACTAAAAGATGCAAATTTAAATAGTGAAGGATATGACTACATCGTTGTCGATATAAAGGCGAATCTTTTCGAAGTAATACTTCTTTAGGCACTCTTGACTTGGGGGTAAGCTGGTGAATGCGTAACGAAAGCGTTACGGAAATTGCGAGCGGAAGTTGAGAGGGAGATAAAAGTTAGTGAAGATAGAAAGAGAGAGAGAGTTGCGTTTCGTATATTACTGTAGAGGCAAGAGAGAGAGAGAGAGAGAAAGAGATGCGAGCACAAATTTTCGTTCTCTCTTTCTCTCAGCCAGTTACGTTTCGTTATCTAAGACACAGCATACAGTGCAGATGTGGTACCAGATCGGGGGATTTATCCCTTTTTGCGGGATTTTCTCACTTATAATAAGCTAAAAGGGACAAAGGGATTTTTCAGACCTCATAGTACAAAAAGAAAGGGATTTTACTTTTTGGTCAAATTTTGTTCCTAATTGCTCATTTCATTAAGAATAAAAAAATGATTCAACCTACGATCAAATTAAATATTTTTATATTTACAAAAAAGTCATTCAAAATATCTAAAATGCCTTCATTTTCTTTTTTTTTCCTTAAACTGTTTCATAAAATTACATATCTGTGAATGAATCGCGAGTATTTTTTTACATAATACATTTATTTATTTTGAAAATATTGGAATGTATGCAAAAAAAGCCTTACCTCCTTCTCAAATCAAATTTCTGTCTCATTTTTATTTGAAAAATCAAGAATAATGAGACTTGAAACCGAGATAAAGTTTAAAATAACTCATAAAATATTTATTTTATGTTGAATATTTTTTTCATTTTGCAATTATGCAATTTCTGTTCCTTTTTGTAATGAATTAAAAATGTCCAAGATGTACCTACATTTCTATTTTTGTTTTATACACAAACGTATCTTAACATGTATTTATTTTTATTAGCTTGCATAGTTAATGTATAATGTAACTTGTATTTGTTAATAATAAAAAAGACAGAATTTATTAAAAGAAATGTTTTCTTAACTTAATATTTCGTGGGATAAATGTGTGATTTTTATATTTTGGCGAGGGATAAAAGGGATTTTTTGGGTATAACCGTGGGTTAACCTCCCTTTAAAGTCTGGTATCACTGCAGTATAGGCCTATTGTCTGTATCACACTGTGGGAGCAACAGAGAGAGGTGCGAGCATACAGTTTCTTTTCTTTCTCTCTTTCTCTCAGAGCCAGTTATAAGACACAGTGCAGGCCTATTGCAAGGTTGCCACTTTGGCTATCCACATAACAATTTATTTTTTTGAATCAGCAAATTAAAATTATGGAATTGAGGTAATAATTCCTTATGAACAGCTATATTCTTATATATTTAACAAAATACAATTCTAGTACTGACAGATTATTTCTGCAATATGAACAATATTTCCTGTTGATTTAACAATATGACAAGCAATTTCGATGGTTATAACAAGTTTTTTTTGTTAATTTCACAATAGATAGAAGTCAAGTTGATAAATTTCTTCACAAAATCAACAGTAGGGAGAGGGGAGCACCTTTGAACACTTTTTGCTTCTAAGTCTCATAAAAACCTATGTTTTTGAAGTATTGATTTTTTCTTTAGAAATAGAACTCAGCTTTATTTTAAATGCATAATTCTCTCCGTTTTAAGAAGATTTAGATTTATTACTATTTTTTTAATGAAGCAGGTCCTTATGTTCAAAGTTCAAGTTAAATTCTATTCAGTTCTGTAACAGATCAATTCAAAAAGTGTTTCGTTCCTAAGATAACGGCAAGAAACCCCAAGTCAATGGCTCTCATTTTAATGGCAGTTCATTTACTCGACCTCAAAATATCATGGAATCGTCTTTTTCTTACTTGGTTCGCTTCAGCTGGTGAGCCCTCCATATAACATAAACAAAAAAAAAAAACTTAAAATAGGTACCCACTACATATAACGAAACAAACAAGTTTTTACATAAACGAGGAGTAGCCTCATTAACCGAACTCAAATTTAGAGAAGTCAAAAGCAAAAGTCATAATTTTGAACATGTTCAACCTGCCCCGAACATTTTGTACAAACCTGCCCCAACGTGCGTTGTCACGAACAATTTAGCTTTAATTATTTGTTTGTACTTAGGTATATATTAAAAAAAAAACTTAATATGGTTCTAAATGAACCTTCGCCTTCGAAAAATAGTTTTCACAAATAAAAAAAATCACCAACAAATCAGTGGCCACAAACCATAACCGCCTAAGTCGACTTAAGACGAAATTGAGATTTTAATGCCATTAGATTCAGCTTACCCATATCTATTTTGCAATTTTTTTTAAGCTCTATATCTTTAAAAAAGTGGCCACAATTTCAAAAAAAAAACGGCTCAAGTCACTAGAGTCAATGGAGTAAAAAACTTTAAACTGCTCTCCTGAACAATGAGTAAAACAGACTTAAGCGGTTATGCCTTGTGGCCACAGAAATTTGTATACTCTTACAAAGAAAAAAAAAAAACAAGTTGTAAATGCAACATAAAAAAACATCCAACACGAGCTAGTTTCAAGCGGCTCCTGAAAAGATGACCGAAAGGCGTTGACGTTTAAAGAAAACAATATTGCCAGGATAAAACGTTGGTTTACGCTCTCAAATATTTGCTTAATAAGATTTTATTAGTGCTGTTAAAAGGTGCCCCCCTCTTCCATATTTTGGTAAATTTAACAAAAAAAAAAACAATTTTTGTTAGCATAACAATTTTTTTTTGTTATCACAACAAAAGTTTTAAGTCAAGATGAAAGTTAAGTTTTCTGCCCCGCGGATAACGAAAAAAATAATTCAACGGGCGACCACTGCCCGAATCAAACAATAATTTTTACTTTTTATGAACGTGCAAATTTATTCCGTATAACTTCGTACAATGCCAACTTAGAACTAAACTTATCCTATGCAAGACTTCCACACGTTGGCTCCCTTGCGACGGCATTTTTCCATGGTCAGCGGAATGCAGCGGAAACTCACCTGAGCAATCTGAAGCGCGTGTGTCGAGTCAGCTAAAGCAAGCCGGCCGGTTGGCGATCTGTGGGAAAATCGGGTTCAAGGTAATGATGCGGATCGTGTGGCCTGCGCATGGTCCGCATGTATGTATATCGCATGTGCGGATTGGGTGGTGTCGCATGGTCCGCATGTATGTATATCGCATGTGCGGATTGGGTGGTGTTAACTTGAAACTTATTAAAACTTTGTCAATTTGATAAAATCATTTGCTTGGACGTATATTGACAAGAAAATTATTGAACCCAAGCCTCATTTTTATCAAATATACCAGAGTCATATTATCAGTGATATATAACAGCGTTCCTCATGCGTCTCTGACCAACCGTCCAGTATTGACCATTGAGCTGTACCGCGGTATGTAGGGCCATCTAAGTGCCCAGTCGAAATAGGCACACGTTGCCCAGCGAATTGTCTAGCCTCTACACTACACCAATTTTGGAACAACGTAAATAGTATACTCCACAAGCAAACGCACACTCTGACCTTGCAACGCAGGGAATAAATTCATCAGTGCTCACAGTTACCGACGACCTCATGTGGGGGTCGGAGGACAATATTTTAAAACAAACTCTATTGTTTGATTCGGTCGACGATTTATCTTCGGTTCAGACTAAAGTAGGTGACATTATATCATGTAGGGAAGAAGGTCATCCGTTCGGTCTATCTCCATTGTCTATGCTTGGTGATGTTTCTGCTTCCATCCAGGAGAGGAGAGTGCTTAAACGCTTCTCCATTGATAATCCATTGAAGTAGTATAGTACTCCTGGGACAATGACAAATCTTCGCATTTATCTTCCAAGGAATCGGTGATATATTTCAAGATTCAAGATGTTAAAAGCGGAAGCTCACTTCATGACATAATATATTGATTTCTTTTAAAGCAGATAAAAGATTACAATTGAAATCTGAGCTGCTGCAAGGACATTAATACCCTTCGCCGTGACAACGATGCGAGCTGTTTTGTGTGTTCGTGCTGTGTTCTCGTACACAGAAACACACAAGCGAGAACAATTTAAGACCAAGCACATCTGTACCTTGCCCAAGCATCGATAGTATTTCTCTCACACAGTTCACAGATCCGCATCTGCCAGACGGTGACGCTTCCAGCCAGCGACAGCAACGTGTTTGAACTTCGGCCCCATGCAAATGTAAATACCCTTTGACAAACTTTACCACCAGGACCAGCTACATGTGCAGCTGCTCCTAATCGGTTGCTAATCCCGACTGGAATCTTGTTTCAATTATCAACGTACATTAGTTAATTATTTCTTCATTGATTCGGAAGCAATGCGCAGCAAGCATGCACCCAGCCCATCATCAATCAAGGTGATTTGTTTTATCTCAACCTGTCAATAGTATCACTTCAGTTAGGATGTGTGGCGTAATCAATCACACGCTCGTTGGATTTTGTCAAGTGTGGCAAAAGGATTCATTCCCAACAGTGCTCGTTCACGTGTATGTGTTTGCTGTGCGACACATGAAGTCATGGGGATGCTGTGCAAAAAAAATAACCAAATGCCGAGACCCAAGTCAAATTCAGCTGATCCTTGTCGATTGGAAGAATTAAAAATGTTCAACATAGGGCCTTTCAATCAAAATTACTTCGATATGAGAAAATATGAAAACATAGATTCTCCTTTGATTGGCATTAGCTTCCGATTCATTGAAACGTTATCGGCGTGCAATATAAAATTTACTATCGCAAAAATGGTGTCAAAATATGTGACAAGTACGTGTGGAATGTGAGCCTGTGCACTAACAAGCGCACATCCCCGGGATGGAAAGAAGGATTTTATTTTTGATTCAAGTCGGCACAAATTTGAGAAGCGTGCAAGCACGTACTTGCAAGCTCGTGCTAGTAAATGGAAAGGAAAGTGGAACTCGAACCAGCAATGCAGAAGTGGAAGCGCGAAAACGTCAGGGGTGGCAGATGATGTTTCATGCAATACAATCTAATCTGCTTATCGCGTTTAATAGTTGCGATTGTCTTAGCGTGTTAAAATTTCATTCGCCATTTAAGAAATACCACAAAAGCAATAAATTTGAAAAATAGTTTGAAATTGATTTCGGAGAATAGATAAGAAATAAAAAACTCCTATCCTTGGATTCGGATGTCTTGATGTTAAGCAACATTTAAAGCCCATCGACATGAAAGGCAAATTTCGGCGACATTTGTCTGCATATGATACTAAAAATGTATGCAGCTTGTCTACAACATGTGTATGACATGTGGCCGCGACACTGCTTGCGTGATAAGCAACGACAAATGTTTCATTTATATTGCTAGCATGTTTGTAGCATTCCAAAATCTTAAGTCGAAAAACGCACAGTGGTAACCCTATAAGAATGGTAGTTAAAAAGAATGAAATGTTTTTTACTTCAAAAAATAAAAATAAATTGAATTTATTTATTTATTTAAATGTTAGTTTATCCTACAGTGACCAACGGTGTACGAAGTTGGCAATTGTACAATGTCAAATGTCATCGTAAAATGTTCTACAGTGTTCGATGTGGGCATGCATATTTTAGCGTTGATTGCAGCTTTTCTTGATATGCTTTTATGTTCCTATCATATCCGCACTGTTTCAACCATTTTGAGTGTAAAAGTTTTTTGGATAACGTTATACAGGGTGGCGCACCAATTGTGCTACAATAAGAAATTCAAATAACTTTTTTTTTAATCGATGTATTTCATTTATTTTTTTTTATTGGTTAGAAAATTAAATTTTATTTTAAAAAGTTAGTTGTTTTTAAAGATTATAGATCGCAAATGACCTCCACGCTCTCCTACGCATATGCGGCACCTGATCAAAAAACAATTCATTGCGGCCTGAAGAGTTGAAGTTGGGATCGCCTCAATTATTGTCGTTATGGACTGCTTTAATTCAGTTAAATTCCTGGGCTTCGTTTTATACACCTCTTGCTTGACATAACCCCATAAAAAGAAGTCTGGTGCAGTCAGGTCAGGTGACCTTGGGGGCCAGCGAAGAGTGGAGTTCCTAGAAATTAATTTGTTTGCGAATTTTTTGTTTAGCTCCGCCATAACTGGTCTGGCTATATGTGCAGTTGCTCCATCTTGCTGAAACCAAACGCTGTTGAATGGTATACGTCTTCGGCGCAGTTCTGGGTAAAAAAACTCCTTCAACATCTTTAAATAACGGTCCCCATTGACAGTAACGGTTACACCGTTTTCATCAAAGAAGTACGGCCCGACAATACACCTTGATGAAACTGCGCACCACACAGTGACTCGTTCTGGGTGCAGTTCCGTCTCATGGAGCATTTCTGGATTAGACTCTTTCCATATACGGCAATTTTGCTTGTTTACATTGCCGTTAAGATCAAAATGGGCCTCATCAGACATGAACAAACAATTGATCAATGTGTTGTCTTCTTCTGCCATTGATATCATTTTTTGGCAAAATTCCAGGCGAACAGGCAAATCCTGAGGGTTTAACTTGCTAGTAATTTGGACTTTGTACGGAAACAAGCTTAAATCGTCATGAAGTATCCGTTGTAATGACCGTCTACTAACTCCAATTTGCCCCGATAAGTTTCGGGTCGAAACGCTCGGATTGGCCTGTATTGCAGATGCTACTGCTGCGATTGTATCCTGAACCCGAACATTGGCATCTCGATGGTACGGCCTTCGTGCGATGCTTCCAGATTCGGCAAACATGTTTACAAACCTCATAATGGTCCATCTACTCGGGGGATTACCGCCAAACTCCCGCCTAAATTCCCTTTGGACGGAAATGACGGACTGCAAAGCATGGTACCGTTGCACTATCCAAATTCTTTTCTCCGTATCCCAAGCATCCATTTTTATAAATCTAAATAGTAACCTACAAAATAAAAAAAAAAATAAGCCGATTACTCACACAGAAAAAAAGTTATTACGTTTTATTTTTGTAGCACGATTCGTGCGCCACCCTGTATATGTACGTGTATTGACGTCTTCACATTACCCTTAAGTTCAGAGCTGTAAACCTATAACTGCTTAGTAACGTCGTTTTCCATTGGGACAAAAAATCTAAATCACTTTTGGCGTTCCATTGGGAAAAAAAATCAGTCTTTGTTTTGATTCGGATCACTTTTTGCAAATCTCGATATGTTTTAAGTCATTTAAAGAAGTTTGTTTTAAAACAAATGTTCAAAGTTCATTGAAAAGCAAAATAAAGAAATATATAAACAGCAATGGACATAGTTTTGGAGGAATTATTATCTTCATTGTTTTCATCATCATCTGGAAACTACGAATCACCGAAACTACTCCATTTGTATCTACAACAGAGGAAACATTTTTCAAGCCGATTTCCATGGTTGATTTTACCAAAAACAAATGCAATTTTAGCAGCTGATATTGTTGTCAAACAACGCACTAATCCATTCACAAAAGCAGATCAATTTCGTTGCATTAGCAGCATAAAATCTGAGATCTGAAAAAGATTTTTGGTTGTTCCAATGGAAAACGACATAAGTCTCATTTTCCAACATTTCCTTGGTAGTTGAAGTTCAGAACTTTGTCAATTCACTTCATTATAACCGTTTACGGTTCTTTGGAGTTCGAATAATCTCTTCGTTTTACTCTGGCGTAAAGATCCGATCTAGCCTTCGAACAGCTCGCCTTATATCTGAAAGCTCCTGTCACAGGGCTTTAAATCATTGTGTACCTATCACGGTCTCAAGTTTTCGAATAAAAGCGTGTTAAACCACAACCTCATTTTGTTGTCCTCTTGCTGTTAAAATGTCATACGATTTTATTTGAAAACTTAAAACTGTGATAAGTAGGTATACACCAAGATTAAATATATTGCTTACATTATCTTTGAAGGTTTGAAATATATATATATATAATATATATATATTAGGGGATGATTATGACATCGGCGAACGTTAAAAGGTTTTTAAGTGTAAAACGGCTTTTTGTCCAATCGAAATAAGACGATTTTTAACTTTTTAATTCTTTTTTATTAACAGCTAATAACAGCTGATTTTAGTAAAATTTATATACAGTCAAACGTCTTTATAACGAACTTTCTTACAAAGTGATTTTCTTTATATCGTATTTAATTTTGTTCCCCTTCCCCTTCAAAAATATCCCATATGAATTAGGTTCTTTATAACGAAAAATTCTCTTAATAAGAAACAATTTTTGTTGGCCCAAAAACAAAAAAGTTTCTGTCAACTTTGAGAACAAAGCATACTATAATAATTTTTTATTCCTAGTTTTAAAAGAGAACTGCGCGTTTTGGCAAGAATTTTCTGATTGTGAATGTATGTATGTATGGATGTATGAAGAAGTGTATATGTGTAGTAGAAATATTACGCAGTCACCTTCGTGAAACGTCGAACCGGAAGGCTATTTCAATTATCGATTATTGCAAAACTTAAAAGTAGAGAAAACAAAAAAGATGTTGTACAAAAATTTTGTGTTTCATTAAGTACATTGTCGACAATTTTAAAGAATAAGGTAAAAATGGTAAGAGTTTGCCAAAGCAAGTTCAAACAGAAACCGAAAAATAACTAGCAAATAACAAAACTTTTCATATACAATCGAAAGTTGATAAAGAAATAAAAATAAAAATATATAAATTTCTTTACAATGAGTAAAGATATATATATACCAAAGATATATATGTATACCAATTTTCTTTGAACATATAAAGGAACACTTACAGTGTTAAAATATAAATAAAACTTTCTATACAACGAATTTTGTATCAAACTTCTCTATAACGATACACTTTGTTGTTCCCATGAAGGTTCGTTACGATGCAGTTTGACTGTATATGCATGCGTACATATTATTTCTTTTTTTCTTTTTGGTTTGATATAATAATAGTCGATCAACTTACTTAGAGTACTTGTCAGGACGAATACAATGTTGAGGTTGCGCCGTTTTATTACAAAGTTACCTTAACCGCCTTCCCGCGTGCCTTCTAGCTGCATCATTAGACCCTTTTTAACCTTAACACAAAATATTCTGAGTTCGAAAAATGTAGCCTATTATCGTCAAAACGATAGACCTCCAAAAGAAGCAACTAAATGCCAAAATTAAAACTTTGAGACCTTAATCCAGTTCATTTTCCACAAATGTAATGAAAGCTGATGATAGCGAAACAAATTCGGGCAGAATATAACTTCTTACGGTCATCAAAATATCCGAAACGATATTTGTTATACGGAATCTGCCCCCAGGACACTAAAAATGATTATTATATCGCGGATTGTCAAGCAGAATCAAAATGAATAAATATGCAAAATGTAGTGTCGGTGCTGTTAACCGTTGAGGAGTTCAAAGGGGTTGCAAAGAAAATGTGATCCTCCAACTTGTAGGCGCATATTAACAGGGTTGGCAAAATATATACCATCCGACATCTTGTGACGACCATTTTGATAATATTAAAATATTGTATATTAGAAAACGGTGAATACTAAATTCAAACAAAATTGGTTTGGAGAAAATGGTTCAAAATTCAGTTGCAATAAATGAGTTCAGACAGGGGAACAGGTGAAACTAAGTAAATGCTTGTAAAAATCTCTTTGTGTCTGCAAAAATTGTTTTGAGAAATACTCCAACTAGTCATATCATATAACAGTAATAAAACAGGCAAATGTTACTTATCTTTCAAGACAATAAAGGTTTTTATCTTGGATCGTAACCGCTTTCATTACTAACATATACACTTACCATCTTGAAAAATATAAAAAAAATGTGCTGACGAACTTGCTGTACCTGTCCCATTTAAAAATTTATTTAATGGAGTAACCAATTCCAATAGCGCTCAGCTTTGAATTCCGGTCCATTGTAGGTAACATAGACTTTTATTAGTCGTTGGCAATTAGCACAATTTGAGAAAAGGGAGTGCCTATCTAAAACTCATAAGGAATGCTATTACTTGTTTAACGAAATTCAGATTCACGCCGTCGGAAAACTTTCGTTGCCATTGGTGCCAATCTCATTTCACCCATAATAAAGATAGAAATAATTATAATAATTTAAAATATACAACCTACAAACTACGTACCACGCATAGCTAGAAAAGCCAATTTAAAATTTATTCTTATCCAATTTTCTATAACTGAGTACTTTCGCACATATTCCTAATTTTGAGCGTTCATTTGGTCTAGACAGACCATTTAACAGTCCTCGCTAAAAGTTGTTTGCTTATTTCAAAAAATGCTTCTCGGCTTGCTTGTATACACACACATTCATATATATAATGTATACTAGAAACATGGTAGCTGCTCCGGTAATTGCATCGAAATCAACTTTTCCGTGAAAGCCGCGTGCATCCGTCAGCAGTAATTTATTTATTCTGTCTGAGGCAGATCTCAGATGGAAATGTAAGACATTTGCATTTATTTTCTGTTGCGAAGACTGCTAGAGAGTAATAGCAAAACTTAAATTGTAGTGAGCACTCTCCGAAAAGTTTAAATCTATTTGCAAATTGTTGTTTGTGCGGATAAAACTTAAATGCGGATGCTTCATCACAGTGGAGGAGGGCAATCATCCTTATTAAAATATTAATAAGAAAAAAAAAAACGGATTCAGCATTTTTACTGTATTCATTCTCAGAAATTCTCAGAATGTTCTATTCTAAAAGCATGATTTTAAATATGTATATTTTTAAAATGGCTGATATTCAATAGTTGGGGAAAAGGCTTGAGCAGAAAGACAATCGTGTCATTAAAACTTGTCCAACGATGCTGTGGGAAGAAAATCACAATTCAGGACCTTACCATGGTCGATGAGTTGGACAGGTGAGGTGAGAGTTAGTCCTCACTGTTAAGCAGCAGTTGGCACCCTTGCTTTGCAATATATCTTGCTGTTTTTTTCATTATTATGCCAAAATATAAATCAGATAATCAGAGATTATCAATGACAAAAATGCGAAAAGTAAAATGTACGCAAAAACCAATAAAAAGGGGGTAGCTATATAAACTTTCTCGAAAATTGATCACAACATGCCAATGGCCTATAGAAACCATGTATAGTCAGCATCGGCATATCACAAAATACAAACTGCCGCAGTTGTAGTGAAGCAAACGAAAAAGAAGCTCCCATTCACTACCAATCATCCTGTATAGGAAAGCTCTTCTTAACGCCCTTAAAGAAGTCTCATAAAACATTATTTTCCTTCTTAAATTCAACAGGTTTGATCGAGACCGTCCCCACCCCGTTAACAAACTACATACAAGTCAAATGTATGTAGTTTGTTGTGCCAACAACTCAGCACTTAATACTTTTTTACCTACAAATAAAAAAAGTAAAGAGTTGACGCAACAGGTCCGTAGGGACTCTACGACTAGCTTGAGCTTCTCACAACAATTCGTTTGGTGTAAGTTTTTAATTTTTTGGGACGAATGGAAGGGATCGGGAAGGGACAGCTATACTCTCGGAAGTTTCTCAGACGTTCGCGAAAGCTGGCGCAGTGGAAAAAACCTTAAGATGGAATTTGTTTTTTTTTTCGTGAGTAGTCCAACACACTTACCACTAAGCCTACCTTTTTTTACCTTGCCTATATATTTTTGGGTTTCTCGTTCCTTTCACGACCTCTTACAACTTGATTCTTCCTTCAGCTCTTCTTTCTTCTTCATTCTCCACACGAAACAAATTTCGTCCGGAATCTAAAAGCATTTCCATCAAATGAAAGCAAATGAAAGAAACTTCTCAATTTAGTTCCGCTTATTACAGGTAAGTAGGACGTGGGACCCTAGCTCCACTCTTATCAAGAAGTAATTATATTCAACATTTTCTTAGTTTTTTTCTTAAGCCTCGCTTGGGAACTTAAACCATTTACGGTACTTTTAAACGATACTTTTAAACGATACTTTTCGTATCAAGAAAAGAAAAAAGTTTGAAACTATTGGGACTCTGCCATCAAATAAAAGTACACACTTATGCCTCTGGAACACGTGCTACCTTGAACTTTATGATACTTTCAGATTTGCAAATACCTATTCAATAAGAAAATTATTTATTTGAGCAAAACATAAAAAGCCCCCTACAATTGAAATGATGCAATTACCTTATGGATTTTCAGCTAGCTACTTAACGCGCCGCTGAAATATCGTTCATGTGTATGTGTATGCACCAGAACCACATTCATATTTCCTCTGAGAACGGGCCCGTTCACCCCCAACGATTTCCGTCGGAAGTTAAACGTTCAACGAACAAATTTTCGATACGCTGAGATTCTATCGAATTTCAGATTTCGATTACGTGCACTAGAGCGGAATAAATGATTGCCTTCGGTTCGGTTCAAGGAATAAATTTTCAATCAAGACAAACCCCGAGAAGCTATATATTTTTCTGACTTTTTTTTTCGACAAATCGCGCTCAGCGCGCGTACAAGTTAGTTTGTGTGTTTGATATGGTTTTATCTTGGATATCACATTACTACACTTCGGTATATGCGTTCATCACTAATGGTTAAACGCTTGCGAACCGATAAGGAAGGCGGAACATCAAAATGAGGCGGGAGTTCACAAAAATAAGTTTTCTAATTGGGTGCCATAAAGATGTTCACTTTTTGAAATATCAGCAAATTTAGAGAGGTATCCTGAGCTTGCTCCGTAAAGGGTAAATGTCGGCTCCATGAACGATTATAATCGTTGATGTTCCATCAATATGGGTTGTGTTGGGTATTTATTATTAAATTTCTCGGCAACACAATATAGATATAAAATGCATGTACGCAAGCATGTGTAATTTGGTTTGCATAGAATATGCAGCCGCAAATATGAATAAGTCGTTCGGCTGTAAGTGGCCCATTGACTATATCCTCGTTTGTAAACCATGTGGCTTCGAATCATGTTGGTGTTAGTTTTAATGAATAAACAGCATCGGACGACAACTGAAATATTGACTCTTTGAAGGAGAGCTTTTCGGTTGACTATTAAGTTTCAATGGAATTAGTATTAGGTAGAACTTTGCACTAACAATAATTATAACTTGGTTTTTGCTTAATAATGAGGAAGTTAATACGTTTTGCTCTTTATGTTGACCGGATGACGATTTATGATTTAGCACATTTGTCAATTAAGAGGATATTAATAATGACCCGATGATTATAGCAAGCTCTTTAAAGAATATAAAGCAGGACTAATGAAACGCACTATGGTTAAACTTTTTCGTAGGAGGTCCTCAACTAAAATTTGTAATAGGGATGTAACAGGACTCTTACGATGTTGATAATTGGAATCGACAGAAAACTGGATGAGTATATATCATATTTGGATACGATGAGAAAAAGACGGCGGGAGTGTCGGGTGCGAAGGACGGAACACGCTTGTTAGGTCGATTCTGCTCGCTGGGAGGGTTCTTATCGTCACGCACCATAACGTAACTTATTTACAAAACACAAATCGTGCCTACACAAACGTTTAATAATCTTCTTTTAGATGCAGGCGCAGAAACTGAGTGGGTATCCTTCCTGGAATCCTGAACCTTATGATGCTTCGAACCAACCTATTTTCAAGTTAATTTTCATTTCCAAATATTGTCTATCAACATTTCATTTTCGAGTCTTTAATTTTTGAAAAAGGGCTTTTTATAATCTATATAACACTTTAAAACATTTTTTAGTACCAACGCGGACAAGAGTAGCAGGAGTTTATGATCTGTAATGGCATGTTTTTATTTTTTACTGGAATAGACTTATGACTCTGGTTTAAGGTGTCTATTATTGGAAATAGGGTTCCTGATAGACCGATAACTTTACAGAAGAAGTAAGAATTCAGAGATTTGTTTTTATATTTGCATTGGCAGCTATAAACTAAATATACAGATAGACGTGTTTATGGTGTGAAAAGGAATTGGGAGTTTCTGATTTTGTGCGCCGCAAGTGGTTTGCATTATCTTAATTTATTTTAATTTGCATATTCAATTTAATTGAAAAAAAAGAAGAAGTGACTAATATTTGCTGAAAATATTTTTTGCATGTCTGTTATTGCATTTTTATTGGAAGTGGGCATTGATATTATTACAAAAATATACCGTGGATATGTGAAAATAGATCGGGATTTGTGTAGTAATTTTTAAGAAATAATTAAAAAAAAATCTTTTCGAATTTTGTTAGTAATTTTTGAGAAATAATTAAAAAAATATTTTATTCGAATTTTTTGAGAAAAAAAATAAAAACTAACTTGGGATCATATTTAGAATATTTACATATGAGCAAAATTTTCCAGACAAAACTGTAATAAATTTCGCAACATTTAGTTTGAAAAATACTATTTTTTAACTATTTGTCTGAAAACTGAGTATACGATTTCGTTCAGGATGTAAGCATCACTTGGTTTTTGCAGTTTTAACCTAATCGAAAATGGGGTTTTCGAGATATGAGAAGTTTCTAAAAATAACGTTTTTGTGAAAATTGAGAACGCTACAATTTTTAAAACATCATTTTTACTCTAAGTATGCATTTTGGTCAAAATCGTTTAGTATACCTGTAAACTAAAAAAAAAAAATGCCTTATTTTCAAAAATCCATTGAACGATAATACAGCGAAGAACTGAGTTTGATATTAAGTTGGATATGACCATATTACCATAGAAATTAATTTTTGTTACAATAGTATGGACCGTTTTCGAGTTTATGTCTAAATTTCAAAAGTTCCGTTATTCGATTTTTAAGCGGAAAACTGAGTACGCAGTCGTGGTAATATCACCTACTTAAGCTTAAATATCAATTTTGGTTGAAATCGTTAGAGCCGTTTTCGAACAAATCAAACTGGTATGAAAATTTTGTATGGGAAGTACCATTAATATTAGGGTTGCAAAAATAAACGGCCCCGAACAGTAAGCCCCCAAACACCAAATCCGAAGTTTGAACGAAATCGGGGTAGACAGACGGACAGAATTTTGCCACCCACTTTTTTAAGTTGGTCTATCATCGTAATGTCAGAATTGATTAACATTTCGAGTTCGAAATTTTGTACAAATGCAATAACATTCTCTTACTAGCTATACGTTTTCGAGAAAGTTAAGAGAAATACTTATCAGGGCAACTAGGCATCGACTGTTTTAAAATTGTACTAAAAAACTGCACTGTATGCTTTCAAAACATGAACAGCGCTGACAACGATGACCTGGGACAGCGCAAGATCTTCCTGACGACGTCATTGGTTCTATGTTCGCATTGGATCAGGGTTCTAAATACCCACTGCTTGAAGGGGACTGGGAATAGATATCCAATCGTTCGCCAATGAAGTCTATGGATTCGAAATAAACAATTTGCTGATGAATTGACGCACAATAAGGAGTCTCGACATCGAACTGGTAAAATCCGACACGATACGACTGGTGATGTTCTCGTTGTTGAGTTTTGATTTGTGTGGACCCGTCTAAAAGGAATTACCCTATAATATTATCAGCAAATCTTACAGAGCATTTGAACTTAGAAACAAATTTAGAAATGATTACTTTACTGATACCTACTTTTTAGTATAGTAGTATTTTATAGAAAACTAGCTGCACCGTGCCGGCTTTGCCAGTGCTAAGAATATATAATCGCTGTTTTAGGAATTACCGAAATATCCAATCCAAAGAACAAATTGTTTCCGTAAAGTAAATCTCCCAGAATTAAATTTAAACAGCACTTTTGACAATTACGATCTCACTGTATATTGCGATCAAAATTAAAAAAAAAAATCCCTGTACGTATTTTTACGAATTTTCCAATTTCCCTATTTTCCCCAATTTTCTCGTATTCCTTGGGCGTAGACAAACACTACAGAGAAAGGATAGCTCAAACCGAACGATCCGTTCTTGAGTCATGAACGGTCTTACTTATGCAACTTTGTTTTACATAAATAAACTAAGGGTAATGAATGATTTTGACAGGGAGTGGCGTAACTCTAAGGCGACTGACTCCAAAAAAAAAGAAGAGAAAGCGAGCAGCGCAAATAATTATAATATAATCATAATAATAATAATTATAATAAGTAAATAGCAATAGCGTTAAATGAGACGATTTTAAGGAGAAATTTATGATTGTTAGTAATCAGCTACAAACCGTACGGGTTTTCTTTAATTCAAAAGAGGAAACAGTAGTGATTACAGTTTTGTGCAATTTCAATAAATTTTGGTATATGAAACAAAGTGTATAAATTTCAGTTCAGAGAATAAATAATTATATTATTTAGCAATGTTAATTTCAAGATTTAATAAAGAACATAAACTAAAGAGCCGAAATATGATTTATAAACATCATTTCCAATGTTTGCAAATGATATTAAGTATGAGAAAAAGCAAAATACTTTGATTATTACTTGCGAAGCCAAGCAAAGTACATACACCGAACTGACCTTTTTAAAATCATCCTTATCATCATCATCCTAAGACTACAAAGAGTTATAGAATGACATCCAACATATTTAAACTTTGGCACTGCCTTCCGAGAATTATTTGCCTAACGTCGCCGTTCTGTCGTGCCACGGAGATAACTACTCCTTTACCTCATGTTCTCTATCGCTCACAACTTCAGCGTTCGTGTTTAACATTTTAAATCGCCCGTGCTCGCAGGCATCCGTTTATCATAGATCAAAGTGGCAGACAACTTATTTTTCTCAGAAAACGTTGATGTATTCATTACAGTATTTTCACTGAGGACCTCTTTTCAGTCGTTGCTTGGTACGGCAATTGGGATGAATGAAAGGGATGTTTAATGACGACCTTAACTCAAACTACTACAGTATCCGTAGTGATATGTTATGTCTGAATAAAACTTGTAAACAATGAGCCCTAGTTTATTTCATAGGCGACTTTAAGTGCTGCAGTGGTGTAACATTAGGCTCGAGAGCTGGTAAGCAAATGTATACTTAAAGGAAAACATCAATTTTCCTTCGGTGGCATTCAACTTTCTTGGCTGAGGACTTTTACCATGCCAATCTTACGCACTGTTGACACATAAAAGGTTTCGCCAGGCAGGAGGGCTCCATCCAGTGTGTACCTACAAAACGAGCTAAAGTTGCAGCTACATTCTTTGTGTGTGGTTCGTGCCCTTTTGTGTACTTCCGTGGACTTGTCGTTAAAATGCAATCCAAAGATCATTTACCTCAGTGTGTGTCAATTGAATACGTCTTTTACAGAAACGTTTTAAACTTGTCATTGTTTTCTGCTTGAAGTGATAAAAGTGTGGCTTTTGTCCTATTGTAAGGGAGGCCCGTCCGGTTTATCGCATCGAATTTAGTAATTTATTTTATGTTACCATAGTTAGATAGAATGTATATGTTACTAAACAGATATATACAAAATTTCCGCAAATTGCTGGACGAATTCACACTACGAGGAACGATCTACACAGAATATTACTGGCCGATCATGCATACAACCATAAAGAATATTGTGGAAGAAATACGACCCAAACGCAAAATAGTTGGCCCGTTTACTTTCCGTCTTATGAAATTTGAAAAAAAAAAGATTGGCACTCCAAAGTAAACAAACTCAAAATTTATTTCGATATTGTGAAAGTGTTAGACATATACATTTAAAAATAAATCTTCATAACTCATATAACGCAAAATAGTTGACCCACTCTTTTATCGACGCAAAAAAGTTGGCCTAATACAAAAATAACTGTCTTTTACCACTGAGTGACGTCACCTTTGTTTTTATTAACGGCTGTAATTCGACGGCTGTTTCCACTAAATTAAAGCGGTATTCAGGAGTTATGCCATTCCAAACTTCTTTGATCAATTCATTCATTCAAGTTTTTAGCCGGATTTGTTCTTAATTCTTTTTTCATTTTTCCCCACAAAGTCTCAATTGGAGACTGGTCCGGGCTATTTGCAGGCCACGTTAGAACTGGAATGGTGTGTTCTCGAAGCCAGCTCATATTTTGCTTGGCTGTATGACATGATGCGCCATCTTGCTGAAATGTAAAACTGCTATTTTCTGTTTGCAGCCTCGGAATCGAAGGTAAAAGTTGGTGTTTTAGGATGTGTTGATACCTACTGGCATTCACAGTACCATCGATGAAGCGAAGGTCACCTACTCCTTGAGCTGACATACATCCCCATACCATTACTGAAGCGGTAAATTTAGTTTTTCGTCTAAAGCAGTCTGGGTGAAATGCTTCAGCTGGCGTTCTTAAAACTCTTGATCGTGAGTCTCCAACACAAAGTTCGAATCGAGACTCATCGCTCCATATTACACTCCTCCATTGCCTTAGTGTCCAGTTTTGATGATCACGAGTCCACCTTAAGCGCTTCTTTTTTTGCAAAGGAGTTAAAAGTGTTTTTTTCTTTTGCCGTGACGGTTTTTTAGAAGAAACAATTTTCTAAGTTAATAAATTTGGTTAAAAATTACTGTATAAAATTTGTATCCCATTTTCTTCAATTCTCGATATGTGATAAAAACTAAAATACTAGGCCAACTATTTTGCGTTTGGGCTCGTACGAAACGAAACATAACTCTCTCTCTTCTATCTCCCTCTCAACGTCCGTAACGATTTCGTGACGCATTCACCAGCTTACCCCACAAGTCAAGCGTGCGTAAAGAAGAATTACTTCAAAAGTGCAGGAACTTGCATTCAGATACACAAAAATTTTACGCAGACGGATTTGCTGTTTTCTTGCACATTTGGTATCAAAATTTCATTCTTTTAAATTTGTTCGAACTTAATGAAAATAGGATTAATTTTACTTTTCGTAATTTACGTTTCACAGAGATTTTTGATTTTTCCCCTTTTTTCAGCTTGTCCCTCAATCTCCCTTCCCTTTCATAAGAAAAAGGGCCAAAATTGGTGCTTTTTCCCATCATTCTGGAATCACTGGTTTCGTATCGATTGTCCTATTTTTATTTTACTAAAATTGACTCCTGGTATTGCCAATCAACGGTAGCACTGTGACCTGTTCTTTGTACTCCGTGTTCCTATGGAATATGCTTATAGTGATCGACCAGGTCAGGCATATACATCAAGGTCACGAAGGTACCTTACCTCACCCGTCGCTGATGCGCTGTCTTGAGACTTAAAGTGTCGCCATAGTGTGTTAGTCTTTATTTTGCCCTTACAGGACAATCAGTGAAATTCATCTAGCCAGGGGTACCCGTCGCCCACAAATATGGGTCCGGGATTGATATTTTGTAACTTCGATCTAGGTTGGCTTTTGAGGGCATCAAGCCAGTTACTTGATCTATTTATTGTTTTTAGATTCTTCCTTTAGATCAGAGGTTCTTTTCGGCCAATGAACCCTAAATGACGAAGCTTTTTTTGGCGGACCCCCATATTGATATTAAACAGAAAACATCGTTCCTTGAAGTGCGGTTTGGATATTTTTATGTTTCACGAGTAAAGAAAGAATGATATAAAAATAATTATTTTAAGTTTTAAAACTCATTTATTGTTCAACACAAAATACGTTGTAAATTTTTAATGCGAGGAATGAAATTTTTGCGCCGCAACGGCAAGATTAAGTTTTTCCTATTGAACCCCTTTGACCCCTCCAATGCGATAGTAGATAGTGGATACAAATTACATGAATACGATAGATGCTAAACTTACTATTAGCTGTTGTTGGTTGTTGCCAGCCTCGAGCATATACCGACTTCGGTGTAAATTAGAGAGGAGTCGAGGGAATTTCGTGTTAAAACAAACTATTTAACCTGGTCGCTCATAAATATGAAAAGAAAGTAAATTTTAAACTCAGACGAAGAACTATTTTACTGGCACCTCTCGGTCCTGAAAATTATGAATAAGAAGTCGGCAAGGACAGTTTACTTTTGTGTAATGAAGTCCTCAGCCGACACAAAATTCATCGGCAACAGACAGCCTTTATGATGAGTTTCGCCACCACCTTGCTACGCACACCTGTACCTGGAACAACCTTTTTGTGTGGCCTATTTAAAGTGAAGCCAATGCAGCTAAATTAACAAAGGCATCCATGGGGACAACCTTTATCTCCAGAAAATATGCGATCCCAGCATTCACCTTACAAAAAGTTTTACTCATTGACACAGGAAAGTCCCAGCTTACACTTTTATCTACAGCAAGTGTACTATTCCCTTGTTGCTTATCGTGCTCCAGTTAACTACACAGACGTCTAATCAAGTCTAGTGCCACCTCCACAATGACAGAGTCTTTTCAACTTGTGCCGACTGCCGACTATCGTGTCTATGAAAATCATAACTTGAAAAATCCACAATATTTTTTTTTATTCGTTTTGATTGCACCAAAAAAGTATGCCAATCCTCGCAGCACTCGACTGGAGTAGATAACCGTTTTATTCCTACGAGAGGGCTTTTACGAGTCGTCATCTGTACTGTATACAAATATACGAATACCTACTCATCCATTGGGCGGTGGGTGTTTTTTGTTGTTGTTGTAAGAACGTATTTGTTTAACCGTCGGAATTTCCACGTGACATTTAGGGAGCTTTTAAACCATATATAGGTATACAAGAAGGAATATAGTAAAAAGAAAACATGGAGCATGGAGGCTGTCAGGATGAGCTGAATGGAAGAACAAAGCTTTCCACTTTCCATTCCACATGTCGTGTGGCTGAGTTCATCGTTTAATGAAATTGCGCGCAGCAGCAAGAAACATTTGAAGCTTTCTGTTGATAAGCTCATTCCCAGGACCTCGATTCTGGAAGAGTATTCTCTTTTAGTTCAAACAAGGCCGTGAACTGTGAAGTAGTTCGGACAGAATTTTCGCTTGAAAATAATTTGGTTTACACTTTCCAAATTGCTTAGACAACAACAAAACAATTTTGGATCCAACCATACCTGTCAAAGTTAAGGGAGTCCTTCTGCTAAAAGGTTGACAGAAAACAATCACTCACGTCAATATCCGTTGTGTGTTCTATTCGGAAAGCAAAATCTCGATGGTTCGGGACTAACGCGCGGATAATAGTCATCGCATCGCGTTCGCCGGATAAATCTTTCGAAAATAAATCGACGTTACATAAATAAGTTCATCTACTCAAATTTAAAACACATATTCGATAAAAATAGAAGAAATGATTTCGCTTCCCAGATAATATCCAAAAATGATTGGGGGGTGCTAAGAAAAGAAATTAAGTTTAACGTTCTATACCAAAATCGATGCGCGTTCGTTCGTGGTTGTGTCATGTGAATTTAGTGGGTAAAAGTCATCCCCGCCAGTAGTGTGTAAAGTGAAAAATAATTTTCTCGATAAATTCAGCTCGGAAAGTTGATTGCGATTTTGCCAAAGGATACTCTAGCAAGGATTTGATTCACCTGCAGCGACATTTTCATCTTTGGATACCTACAATCGAATACATATGTTGTAAACGTCAAACTCGCAATCGGAATGACGTAAGGAATAATGAGAGATGTCTTTTTGTTGTTGTTGAAAATGAATTATTTACACTGCAAGTCAGGATACCAAGCACCAAGGTCCTTTTAAGCTACCCTCTTTTTTATTAAAACCAAATTAATGTTTGTCCTTTTGGCGAATTGGTGTTCTATTTCGATTGTTCTTGGTTTCTGTTCTGGCTGCCTGCTTGAAGAAAAGGAAAAATGCGGGGGTGTAAACACGAATAAATTACCAGACTGGAAGGACGAAGCTTTCGCATCGTTTATTCTGTGTTTTTATTGTGTTTTGTTTTCGTTCATCAAATAATTGGTTTTTATTACGCTTGAATTGAAACTGTATGTGTGTGTTTGCTGAATTTGTAGGTCGTTCGAGGGGGATAATGTTCTCCTCGTGAAAATGGGGTGGAGAGGGATGTAAAATAAGTTATAAGTATGCAATAAGCCGACACATTTGAATTTTAGGCCAGACAAATAGAGATTTCAAATATGCAAGTCAAAAGTTTATGCATGATGTGATCAGATGTGTGGGTAACATCAACATTTTGTTACGATTGCACATACGTATTCGGATTACGGAGCATCCCCTATAATTGAAAGGGATTAAAAGCGTATTACACGGCGCATTGAATAATAAATGATGTAGGTCGGCAATGGGTGACTGGCTATATGTAACTTCTGAAATACATATTAGGCTTACACGAAGTATCCATCTACTGTCAACCTACTGAAGATAGTTGGAGGGTACTTATTACATCCAAGTTCTATATGGAATGCTCATTTTGAAAACTGTCTTCAGGCCGATGACCTGTCTGCAGCATAAACATACCCAGTCTTCGCATGATCGTCACTGCTATTCTTATTTATGTATTTTTAGGAGGACTGTGTCTTTTGTTTTATAGAGGAAAGTGTTTTTTTTTTTTAAGTGATCACCTCGGATACCGGATTATAGAGTTCTATAGGGATCGTTATAAAAGTTTTTATCAAAAGACGATATCAAATATTCAGTTCAGTCAATAGGAAGCTTTGCTATGCAAGTAGTCGCGCAGTAATTTTTCGGTATGTTGTAAACGTCTGGGATCTGTCACACAAACCTACAAGTCTTGTACGGTAGGCGAATTTCAACCATTAGCAATGGTCACAAGTTAATTTAACAATAAACTATTGCACAAGCCAATCTTAATAATAGGGAAGTTCTAAATCGCGCACTTTCTTTACCGCTACAAGTTTACACAAAATTGAACCAAACGATTGTTTTGGAGTTGTTAAAATTTATCGTGCAAATTGAATATTGTTACGTCTTTACAAGGCAGATTTTATGCGATTTTAAAAAGGAATTTGAATGCTAATCATTTTAATCTTTTCTCATACGAGATAAAGTTTATAGAGCAAACCTTAGTTTACGTGTGTAACATGAAGCCAGATGGAGAGGACATGTATTGTTTGTTATAGCTTCGATAATTGCATATTTATGTGCGCCCGAGTGCAGACTATTTAAAAATTTGTAATGAGAAGTAATGACAATAAATAACAAAGTCCTGTACCTGTTTGTTAAAGTCTTAATTTCAAAAGTTACGAAAATACAGGGTCATTCGTTTCGTGGTTGCAAGTTGGTAGCGCCGGCATTTGACACCTGTCAAATTCAGCTGTCATTTAAAATGTCATAATATTTGCTGAATTTTTGTCATTTACAATAATGGATTGCTTAACAATTGAACAACGCGTTAAAATTATTAAAACTTACTACAAGACGGGGCAACAAACCACACAACACAACCAATTATGGTTTTATTGCGTTAGAAGTTTCCTGGTGGAGTAATTTCACATTTTGGCAACATCAATTGGCCACTAAGATCATGGGACTTGACACCGTTAGATTTTTTTCGGTGGGGCTACTCAAAAAAACGTGTTTAAGCGAATAACCCCCGAACTATAGACGCATTAAAAACCAACATTACGGCCAAGATACCGCCCGAAATGTGCGAAAAAGTGGGTACAAATTACCTCAAAAGAATCGCATGCTGCAAATCTTCCCGAGGCGCCCATTTGAATGATATTGCATTTCACACTTAATGGTAAAGTCCAAACTTTATAACGAAATAAAAAATTCTTGCCAGCTAAATTGATTTGCTTGTGCAGCGCATTGTCTACCCGCCACGTAAGCACCTAAGCAAATGGCTATTCGAATAAGAGAATTTCGGTATTTAAGAAGTTTTGGCAAGCCAAAAGTCGGTAAGTAAAAGTAAGTTGCAAGGTCCTGACTCTTGTACAACTCATAGCTTTTGGAATAACTGTTATCTGCGAAACAACAAGGTATTTTCTTAAGTTAATCATCAAAAAACAACGTACAGTAGAGGTCCATTACAACGAATATCCGATAGAGTGAATTTGCCAACACTTTTCAGATTTACCTGATTATCTCTATTCTTTATAGTAAATGGTGCCCACGATTTGCTATCGTGAATAACGAACATATATGTAAATTGGAGTAAAAGCCTTGAAAGCATTTACATGGCAGGACCTTGTCAGTTTATTTAAAAATCAAAATACCCGACTGACTGTAAAAATAATATAAATAATAACTAAAAAGATGTGAACAAGACACTTTCAAGTATACCTAACTATTTGACAGTCGGTGGCTATGCATATTTTTGTAAGTTTGTGTATTATCCGAAAGTATCTTGTTCACATATTTTTGGTTCTTTTTTACAGTCAGCCGAGTTCTAGTTTTTTAAATTAACTTTCTTATTCATTTGGTGGTTTGCCTTATTTACTTGCATTGACTAAGAATATATTGTAGTTTAATCGTGTCGTTTAAAATGAAGAAATGCTAAAAAATGCTTACGGAGTTAATATTTTAAGGAGTACCATAATCAAGTGGGTGGTTGCCACAATTTAAAAAAAATTTAGGCCTAATTTTCTGGATTTCTTACCTGAGCGTATAGGCCCAACTATTATTTTAAATGTTACCGTTGTTAAGCGGTGAAACGCTTTATTCAGATGGGTTTGGATAAATGTCCGCTTTCTCTCTGTCACTTTTTGCCCAGACGGTTTGGGTACTGCAGTTTTCATTAGTAGATACCTCAATCATTGTAAAAATTACCGACGAATGGTTAGAGGAAAGATCGAAACATAAACCCGATTGGCGGATATTCCTTTTTTTATACAGAAATCAATCGAATCCGGTATTTTAGAGACAACGGTCGGCCAGTGTCTGGGTTTGTCTCTCGAATGCATATCGCAACTGTTCTGCATACACACATTGTACGGTATTTTACCTTTCCGTGTTATCCATTCCCAGAAATGATGTTTGGCGCTAAAATCACTTCATATAATGATAGGACTGCTCTCTAACGATAATGCATTCAACCACATAAATCAAATTAAGTTCAACTTCGGTCCTTTCTACCGTAAGGGATCGATGTTTGACTAATGTATTTGAATGCATATTATCGTTAACAGCCCAATATTGTTGGACAAGAAAATTGAGCTCATTTTTTAAATCATTAAATTCGGAATTCTTATTTTTCAACAGAACCAATTAAATCAACACCTGAAGGACGTCCCTCAAGGTATAGCCAGCTCGGACCAATCATATTTATTCTTATCAAAAGCTAATAAATCGGTTCATCTTAGTAACGCTTTAAGACAATCTTGAGTTTTATTTCAACAACTAACACGCGCTGTATTGATGGGATTATTAGAACTGCAGTTCTTAGTACTTTTTCATGAGCATATTTTTAGTTTGTCATGCCCAACCGATGTCTGTTGCTAAACAGACTTATTTCAAAACCCCTTAAGAGCTTAGTTTCAGTAAATGTCAGGCTTTGAATTATTTTCACGAACACCTCTTCCTTCGAGTCAACCTAGGACTTCTCGCCTTAAATATTCGATCACGCTCCATGTCTTTATTCTTTTTTCTTCTTGGTGATTCTCCAATTTTTTTTCCATCACGACTCACGAGTGTACATTTTTACAACTTTCGGTTTTGTCTGCAGCACCATTCGAAGGCCTCCCACATACATATGTCTGTGATCATACTTTTCCCGAATGCACTCTGATTTGAAGAAAATACCCCGTTGGTCCATGAGGGGCCCATCATCAACTACCCAATTTCAAACTTGTCTGGATTTCGGCGGGGGTAATATCGATTGGCTAAACTCAATCCCCAAACATCTCTTCAATTTTGTAATTGCGACACCAGCTTTAATAATAACACTTTGAAGACTATACGACGTGACAAGATGTCATTTGCGAGTTTCAGGAACTTTTCCAATTCCGTTCTCACCTGTCTTAAGGCCATATAATTACGACATCTTTTCCTTACAGTCTCTGAGGTTGGTTCAACGAGAGAATAGTTCACAATAACGTAGGACGTACTTTGAGTGCCGACGCACGTCGAGTACCATGTTATAGCGGTATGTACACACGTGTAGGCAGTGAGTGCATTGTGTGTCGTCAATCTGTATACGTCCCTACTAAATCGTCGCTCCAAGCCGGAGCCAAAGGATACATTTTGATTACTGAAAATACAAAGCCAGACGGGGGAAATAAAAACGCTTTTGAGAAAAAAAGAAGAGGGATAATGGTTGCAATTTTCTCGCGCCATGCAAGGATTGCCAACTTTTGGAAGAAATGAAACATTTTAAGTTTTCACACGGAAGCCTGACGTATACGTGTATCTACCATAGCGCACTCATATGGTACACGTATTTCGTATACCCTTCTAGCGTACTGTTCGTTATGTTGTGGAGAGCAAAAACTAAGATAAAGCCATTTCATCCTTCTCGGCAGTGCCCAGAGAATGGAGTGTTTTTAAAATTTGCATAAAAACCCATTTTCGTGGGAAAATAAAACGAAAAAGGGCGACTGTTGAAGTGAAATATCTAGCAACGACCGGCGCGGGTTGAACGCTATCACGCAGATAAATTTTAATTGGGTAGTGAGAACGATTACAAGGAACGCTTCGTAAATTTTAATTTTGATTTGATTTGCCAGACCGCCACAATCACGACTAATTAGTGTTCTCGCTGCGATCAAAGAGCGCTGCGCCTTGTACTGTTTAATTTAATCCGAAATCCAATCTAAGGGCAGGGAGTTGTTCGCAAGTAATTAATGCGTTGTCATAAAGTTTCCCAAATCCGTAAACTGAATGCTGCTCTCAATTACAGTTCCTGTTAGACTTGACTGTATTTTTTTATTGTACTGTAATTCTGAAATATAGGCACACAGACTGTGTGACTTTTCTATGGGAATTAATACGAAAGTTGAGTGGGTCCAAACCCTAGAAGACTGACTGCCCCGAATAAGCTAATCATTCTAATTTTTTCCTGAAACATTAGAACGGTGTTGCCACATGAAAAGAGCGATTTTTACTAAATAAAAACTTCATTTTTCATTATTAAACTGTATTAAACATTATTAAACTGCGCAACATTTTTAGGTCTAAAATTAATATGTTTTCAAAAAAAAAACATTTCCTCTTAGGTAATATTAAATTAATAGTTACATGACATAAATTATAAAAACTAAATTATGCAAGTAATTTTTCTTTGCGCAGGATGCGCAAAAGTCCGAAATGACGAAGTTGTTCAAATAGATATAAATACGGGTTTCACCTGCCGGACACAACCATCATTCGCAAGAGTGCCATCGGTGACTGGGTTAATTAGTGAACACACGATAGTACAAACTATGTCCCCGGGTTGAGGGAGACAGTAAATTTACGAATGCGACGTCGTCGAATCGACGAACATTATAGCCTCTTAGGGTTAAGGAAGTTTCGTACAGAGGTCAACGAAATCAAATAAAAAGTCATTGCAATCCTTAAAAAAAAAAACTGATGTTGATGACATTTTAGAAAGATATAAAATGTCATCAAAAAAAAATTTTTTTTAATTTAATTTTTACCGAAAGTCCTTAAAATCGTCACTAAAGGGCATTTTGGAAAGATGACCTAGAAACAAAATGTATAGATTTTCATTTTCATACATACTTTATCCTTATACGCCAAAAAAGGGAATTGCTTCGAAAATGTTAATTTCGCAAAAGAGCCTCATTTTAAGCAAGCCGCCTTAGCGGTTAAATCGTTTAACTTCCGCCTGTCTTGAAGGTGGAATAAAGACAGATGTGAACAAATCTGGGGTGATGGTTGTCTCCAGAATGGCAGTCTGATTGCAGTCAGCATGAGAAAATACATTTTTAAAGTACGGGTAGGAAACCCGAAAATTTGTTTGCTATACAGACAACATAGCAAGTTAACCCATATCACTTGTTTTTTGCACAAACCAAGTAGGCATTTGTAGGCCATGCGGACCTACTAAAGCTTCTCAAAGTCTATGATAGCCACCAAGGTAGGCTATTTCTATATTTATTTTTATTATACTATGACAGCTCATCGTCCCATTTGGGTTTACAAACTCTCTGATGAGGTTCCAGTTCCAATTTCAACAGCTCTTTTGATAGCCTCTGATAGCTTTCGATGTGTTCTCTTTGGAGAAATGAGATTCCTTCGTTCATGTGTACAGGGAACACTTGAGTACAGGACGTACTCAATGTCGATCAGCTTCTACTTCTACTTCTACGGACGGAGTGATCCATACTTCGTTTGGTCATATTCAATGCCCGGATCTTAAGCCATGCCGTAATCACCCTCCATTACGGCCTGCGGCTCTACATCCACCTCACATTAAGATACATGGATTTTTTAGAGGCAGTGCTTTAGAGGCATCACGAAATAACCTGAGAGGGCAACTTTTTACCGAAATTTGGGATATTTTTGGAATATCTTGTGCAAAGGTTAAGTACTAAAATTTGTTTTTTTTTGTCGATCTGCCAAAATTAAAATTATATTCACATCTATATACCGAACAGTTACAGGTTTCCAATCTGTTCATTAAAAATGAAATATCATAAATTATCACGAAAACCCGGTGACCTTATCGCTGAACTACTACTGGACCACTTCTATCCAAATTAATGCTGGATCTGCTCTCGCTAGTAATCCCCGTATGATGCATGTCGTAAAACCTTTTCACCCGGTTCTTCCCATTTTTATTAATTTTCCTCAAGTGGAGGTAGGATTTTTAGCTTTAATGTCTGCGAAATTTATGTTGGATTCGTAGGAATGTCTAAAAGAACAAACAAAACATCATTTGCCCAAAACCCTTACATTTCCAACTTAATGGAGTGGATATATTCAAATGCCCGCTTTTGTTCATCCGCTCGATGTACTTTAACCAAAATGATGTCTTATATTCCGTGTAAATACCAAAAGAGCTCGATGTATCTATGATTTATTCCTTTCCGCATACGCTTCGATCGAATTCCTTCAAACTAGTTTACAACCCCTGACATAAATATCATATTCATAAATATTAACAGCGTAACGAATATTAAAGACTATTTATATATAGCATATAGCTACACATTATTTTTTCTTTTTGCAATAAATTCTGAAGTTATTGACATGCTACTTGTATATTTATTTAAGAGTGACATTTGCCTACCCCACCACTCGACACAGTTCTATGCATTGATCGCATACGAGATGACCCTCACACGGTTTATGTTCCCAATATAGATTTTGTGTCTGTGAATAAATGCTTGACATGAAAAAGAAGACATGCACTGAGGTTTATTTGATGATAGTTGAAGGAAACTTATAAAGACAAGCCATTGAACTGTTGGGTCGGAAGTCGACACTGATTAGTTATTAGTTGTATTGAACGACGTTTCAACTTGTATGTAAGTAGAAAATCTTGTCTGTACTTATATTTTATATTTTATGTAAAAAATGTCCTCCTTTCATGTACTTATTCTTGTAAGTTTGTCTTCATCCACTCCAGCCGGATGTATATCGAGACATAACACTCTTTAAATTATAAGCTGGTTTCGTTTTATATCGTAATATGCAATGTGGCTTTAAGTTTTTAAATTTACTGCGTAAAAAATTGAAGTACAGTGAATAACTTAGAAGACATATATGGAAGTTAGCAATTCGAATATATTAGTCCTTTTCGCAGAGGGTGAAAGAACCCCTAATAAGGACAACTTGTATTTAAAGCTCGTCCACAGTAAAGAGATGCGAAACGAAAATTCGGAACTAGCTTTTAGATGGTATGTTTCTTATTCCTTAATACAATACCGCCACCTCCCGTGAACGTCTGACAAATAGACATCAAAGACTAAAAATTGCTTTGCGAAAGCTTAATTCTGTAGTTCGGTATTAAAATTAAGGTCGATTTTATGCGTCTTAGAAATGAAAAAACTCTGAATCGAGTGGTTGTGAAAGTTCATACGCTTTTATTGAAATTTCCCATGACCGTTTTGCATAAATGTGGCTGAATTTCCTGAATACCCCTCCCAATTTCATCTTTCAAGGCGTTGGTGGTTGTGGGCTTGTTTGCGTAGACCTTTGACTTTAAAAAAACCCAAAGAAAAAAAGTCCATTGGCGTTATGGCAATGGCAAGATGTGGATGGCTAATTCTGATTGCAAAACCGGCCGATAACACCATTAGGAAATGACTCATTCAATAATTGTTTCTCTGGCTGTATGACATGTGGCACCGTCTTGTTGAATCCACATGTTGGTTACATCCATATCTTGTAATTTAGGCACTAAAAACGAACACCGTTAACTGTTACTACCTGAACAACCTCATTTTCAAAGAAGAATAAGGTCCGATAATGCCTATAGCCCAAAATCGGCATCAAACGCGTTGTTGATGCATTTGCTTCTCAACCATTACTCGTGCGTCTTCTGAACCCGAAATGCGAAAATTTTGACGATTAACGAAACCATCAAGATTAAAACGAGCTCATCACTGAATACGATTTTATTCGAAAAATCTTCAGTATTTTTTAAATACAGTCGAACCTCGATAAGTCGAACTTCGATAACTCGAATAAAATAGGTTGGCAATAGCGCCAAGACTAAAATTTACATGTAATTTGTATTTGATAACTCGAACTTCTATTACTCGAATGTCTTGATAATACGAAGAGATTATTTGGCGTCACCTTCGATAAGTCGAATTCTGAGGAGGAATTCCCAAATTCTGCGTGTTTTTACAAGTTTGTTTTATAATGCATCGCTTTCAGGGGCACTGTGTTTGTATTCTCCTATGACCTAGTATACATACCGCGCAGAAAATAGTGATTTTCGTATGAGTGAACAAGAATTGTCAAATTTCTTGTTAGTAGGGGTTAGAACACATAACTAACTAGGTTGGTATATTGGTTTGAATTTTTGAAAAATGAGAAGAAGACAAAATAAAATACATAGTTGAATGTACATATTTATATCAATTTTTTATTTTACTTGATAACTCGAAATCTTGATAACTCGAATTTTGTTTGTGGCAAGTGATGGTTCGAGTTATCGAAGTTCGACTGTATAACTAAAATGCTTTGTTCTTCTATATAGCGCCCATTTTTACTAACCCCAAACTGTCAGCTGTCACATTGTTATCTTTTTTTTGTTTTGCATCACTGTACTATTAAGGGGCGCAAAATTAAATTTGTAACTTCGAGCGCAAATATTTAGCGACTTCTTAAAAAAAAGGTTGTCGTAAAAAGGAAACGAGAACTGATGGGATTCAGCGATAATAGTCAAGAGTTGTGCACCAGAACTTTACTGTGTATATTGCTTACCAAATCTTTTTTAGAATCGATCGATATCATACAGGGCTTTACCTGTAGAGCTATGCTGTCTGCAGGTAAATGAATACCTAATGTTTTGAAATCAGAGCCAGTCTCAAGCCCTTTCACCAGGTGACGTCTCATTCCGTATAAGTGTTAGCAAATTTGGGAGCGGACTCTACATAAGCAGAAATTTTAAATATATTGAAACAGAATTATTCAAATTCAAACAATTAAATCATATTTGAAAATAACTGTAATTTAATAAATCGAATGTTAATTATAATATTTCTGTTTGAAGGTATTTAAAAAAATGTTTGTTTTTATTAAAGAGCTGGTTAAAAAAATCTATATACGAATATGTCCTTGAGTTGTTCAATTGTATGATTTGTTCACTCGAAGAAAAATAATACACCAAATTGGAAAAATATTTGTGAGATTGACAAAAAAAAAAACTAAGCGACAAACCGAAGACAAGTTCGCCAATTTAAAGAAGACGATGCAACATATTCAAGAAACAGATCTGTCAAAAACAATCAGCCTTATTGTAAGTTTCGCCCGGAAAACAGTTTACCTGGCGAATTGCTATCCGCCCGAAATTTTAAAAGCTATTGTGAGTTTCGCCCGAACGAATGCAAACTTCGAATCGACAGTGACACTTCGAACACAGACGAACATAGCTAATATGTGTTTTGACAGCATGGTAAAAAAAAATAAAGAAAAGTCTAAAATTTATTGTCATTTTAAAGGATAGTATAGTATAGTATAACATTTTTAAAGTATAAAAATGCATAGCACTGCGGCTGTTAATAAGAGGAAGAGGAAAATAATTGCAGAGTATTATTTATTTACTCGAAGGCACTGCATCCAATCCTTTGGAGTTGCGCGAACCATTGTAAGAATCAATCGTTTATTGTATTTTTGTTAATAAATATTGTGCTTATTTTTAAGATTTCATCAGTATTATTTTGTTTTGTTTTGTTCGGTCCACCTCCTGTACCTCTTTCGTGCATCTTGTTTGTAGCTGCCTTTTTGCGTACGTAACGATTTCGATCGGTCCAAACCTACGTACATAGATAATTAATTGTATTTCTCAGAAGTACGATCATGTTTTTATTCTTACCTTTTAATACTCAAACTAAATCTTGTTTGGTGGTCCTGCGCTGTTGAGTTCGAAAGTTAGCTGCTTCCAAAATTCGGCTACCTTTCTTTATTTTCCTTGATGAATCCCCTTGCGATGTCTGGTTTTTCCATCATTTTGTTGAGCAGTAAATCGCCTTGCCTTTTATAGGTTGTTTTGCTCCTGTAATAAAAGAAGAAATTAACTTAACTTTCCTATTTTTTATCCTTGATGCTGCTTCATGTTCTTCTCTTGTTCGCCTCTAAAAAAAAATGAAGAATATTTTCTTAATTTGAAGATAAACAGAAGGTAAATAAAGATTGTTTTTACAATTTAAGAAAAATTACGTAATATTGAAAAAGAATTTGTTTTTTTTTAAATTAAAGAGTAGAGTAAGTTCGGGTATTGTGGATTGTGGTGTATGCGGGTAATGTGGTACAGGCAGTTTTCTTGAAAACTGAGCATGCTTTGGGAATTCTTTTTAAAGTAACCATAAGCGATTGCAGAGAGAACTGCGATTCGTGTTTGATGATGATGAAGTTTAAAATCGACCATGTTTTCGCTTAGTTGTTCCAAATGTGTATGTGAGTGAGCTATAGTTTTTTTTCAGGGGAAAAGTTTAACAGCCTTATTTATAAACGTTTTATAAAGAGTGTATAAAGTTATGCACCCTTTATAATGCCTCTATACGCAAAAACCTTATGTATAAAAATTATTCAACGTTGTATAAGCTAAACGCGCTTGGAGGTTGTTTAGTGCCTGTATATAGGTGGAAAAGTATCGAAATGTCATTTTGACTGAAAAAATTTGTCACATTTTATTTTAAATTACAAAAAGAAATTGGATAGATGTATCGAGGTTTTTTTTTCAATTTTAAAGATTCTGCAAGTGTCCTCGATAAGAAATATGGGCAGATATGAGATGTTTTGAATTGTTTTTAAATTTGGTTTAATGTGACAAGACTACCATATCATAGGCGAACCAAATTTCCCAACTTTTTCTTTTTACTTTTCCATTTTTAAATTCCTATTTGTATTTGAATTTGCATTTCTCACAAGCTGCTATGTTTTAGTTCACTTTTCGGACAGATATATGTAATAGATTTCTCCTTTACAGTACCTTTTTTGACGAAAGCCTTGTATAACTAGCATGCATGGGAAAATATTTTATAAATAAGAATTTTTGAGAGGGTTTATAAAGCCTGTATAAATACTTATACACTGCATAACTATACAGGTGTTTAGGCGCGTTTAGCAAATTCTAATAAATAAGGCTGTAAGTGTTTGTGTGAAGTGAAAAAATATTTCTCGAGACGAATAATAATTCCATTGAAAGAATCAATTTACCATTTACTGGGACTAACTCTAAGTTTTGTTTAAAAAAAAATTATTTCATATTTTTTAGTTTTTTTTTTGGAAAATATATAAAGTTTCGGCTCATGTGGTACAGGAGCCTTGGGCTAAAGTGGTATAGTATACCACATTCGACCACAAAGTGTACCACATTACCCACAGCTTTCCGAAAACGCAATTTTTGAAGTTAGATTTTTTTATCTCAGTAAAAGTTTTTTTTGTAATGATTGGAATCTTGCTAAATGTTGCTGAATGATAGTTGTCCTTGCATGGAACACGCTAAAGAGTTTGGGTGTTTTCGGTCTTATACTTTATCCGTTAAGTCCAAAATAGAAACGTGTATACCTCAAATAAAAATGAGTCTTAATCAAGGTGACAAATTTTTGTGGATTGAACATCAGAATAAAAAATGTTTATGCATTTCCTCAAATTTCCATAAAACAGGAGTTGACGACCTGATAATGGTCACCGTTTGTCCAAATCTAACTGCTCTTCTAAATATTATCCCCCGGAGATCATTGATAAGTATATCTAGAGGTACACCAAGATTAAATGGACGTAAGCTGTACTAAGCAGCAACATTCCTAGCTACTGTTTCAATGTTTAAATGTTAATGTCACGGAACAAAATCATAAACTAAAAATGTCTGCTCTTCTTTCTATCCAGTGCAAAACCATCCTGAAGTGGATACTTACGTTTGGAAATTTCCAAACTTTTTCCGATAATAATTTTCTAAAACAGAAGATTGGATGTCACATCCACAGCGTATATAGCTTAAAGTTAAACTTAACCGTGAATTCCTCAGTGAAAATTTCCAATTTCTAAATCACATTCAATTGAATACATTAACCATCACATTCATTTTGGCTCCGCGGGAATATCTACGATGGCGTACATTTTTTTGACATGTTTTACACTTCTTTTTATTTTTCAAATTGTTGACATAGCCTAAATGAAAGCTATAATTAAACTGAGCAAAAAAATTAACAAATAAAAAACTCAAGCTATACATTGCTGTTTGACGAAGATTTTTCTTTATTAATCCCACGGTATTATCCTGTTTTCTTTTTATTAGGCACAATATTGGATGAACCTTGCGCAGATAACGACACAATTTCATCAAGGGGAATACCTACTCCCGTTGGGCTGTTGCCTGTTTCCTCACTCCACTGTTTTTTTTTTTTTTTTGAAAGTTTAATAAATGTTTCAGCTTGGCAACCGGAAGACTTCAGGTAGATGGCGGTTTTGTAGATAGAAGCCCGGGTATCCCCTTCTTCGTGTTCTAGTAACATGCTGTTTCCTACAAAAAAAAAAAATCTTAATTAAAGGAAATGCTTTGAATTTTGTCTCCTTTTCATTCTGTGTTTTCCTGCAACCAAAATGAAAAGTGGAAGAGCAGCAAAAAGGGAGATGCCACAATAAATAAATAAGAATTGGCATCCGAGCAGTGGAGGTGGGAAAAGCTTTAAATATTTGTTGCGCCACCCCATGCAAAATTCCTGTTTTGTTGCGTTGAGTCTACCGCCGTCGACATCGAGCTATCTTTGCACAACCGTGCACCTAGGCTACGCTGCAAGGGTTAACAAAAGCAGGATCCTTTGTCAAATTCATTGTCGGGGCAAGTAGTTATTTACTCAGCCAACTAACCCGACACAGAACGAAAACTCTGAACCTCTCCACCTTATGTGAACCGTGAGACTTACGATAACTGTCCACATTTTGGATGTGGTGCAAGCTATGTATGGCATCGCACAAACTTTCACAGGGCGACCGGGTTCCAACACACACTGATGCACTTGAACAAATGAAAAAAAAAAGAAAAACTTCCCATTTCGAATGTAGGTACCCTGGATATTAACAATTTTAGTGTCCTCAACTTGCAAAGGACTCTCTATTAATTCTGCGTATTTTCTGTGCCTCTTTTCTTGCAGTTCTATACTCGTGCTCCTAGCTTAGTCCCACTTGTCATTGGAACGAAAAAAAAATAAGAATTAAAAAAAAAAAAATCGGAAAGGAAAAGCGAAAGATAGGATTGCCGTCGGGATAATAATACGATTCACAGTATGCACATATGGCTTAGTGCGCGCTGTGTACATATTCAGCGAACAGCATTCTGGAGTGGTCGTGTAACTTTTTAATGACAAAAATGCGGTTACCTAGTGTTGGGGCAGACGACTACAGGAAAAAGTAAACGGGTGGCGAGCGTTGAGGACGCGTTGCGCTGTGCAATTGGGCTGGTGTACATAGCGCAATCAAACCGGCACTGGGGCACGAAGGGCTTAATTACTGGAGCGTTAAGGATTCATCTGGAAAAGAGGTAAGCACACTCGTATATTCGGTGTCAAAAGGTCGAGTGGATCTAACCATGAAGACTAATTTTCTCGGTTGCAAAATGACGATCTCCTTATGGGTGTGGATACATATTGCGGGTGTTTACACTTTTCCTTTAGTCGATGTCCAATCTAATTATAAATAAATACCTAATGAACCTTTTGCACAGGCCTTTTTCAGGTTTGAGCACAGTTGAGGACCTACCTTCTAAGCGGTTTAGAATGTTCGCATCTAAGCACTTGCTATATAGCATTTTTACATCGTGTCAACATCACATCGGGACAATTCACTGACTTTGAACGTAACTGCTGTTGACTTTAAATGCGGATCCTTATTTGAAATGCATAGCCTTACCTATATAAAAGAGACATATTTTTAATTTTTCCGCCATTGAAATTTCATAGCCTGTCAGCTTTCAAAGGCGTGGTCTGCTTAACAGATTCTTTCATTTCGTCCCATCACTTTTTAATTGGCTTGCCATTTGGCCATTTCGTAAGCAGATGGAAGAGGAGTTATGCTCTGTAGCTGAATTCAAACTCAAGATGTTAATATACTTGGACGTTATGATGTAAATATTATGTTTATGAATTTGAACAAAATGGTCCTGCAGTTCTACCCGTTTGTTTTTCTACTGGCGATTATTCCTTCAACTTCAAAACCAGGGTATGGAAGACTAAATATTGCCTTTAGTACCGCCATAATTCTTGTTCGACTTTCAAACTTTATTTCTGAGACAATCGCAAAATATATTTATACCGCATTAATGGAACTGGCCGGTGTCATAAATAAAATCATAGCTCACTGCGTCTGGATATCTTATTACTGAATTTGCTTCCATTCCCTTTGATTATTTTAAGAACGCACTCAGCGTTCAATATTTCAAGAATTTTAAACGAAACCCTAGCCATCGGCGTGTAGAGTACTTTATGGGATTGAAATTTGTTCATCAAATCTAATTAAAAATGGCACGTTTTTTTTTTTTTAATTTCTGGTTCGCTTGTTGCGCAGTGGCTCGATTAGATTGCTGGGGTACTGAGTGAGTTTAACCTTGACCTTGATGAATAAAGACAAATTTTATTTGAACGCAAAGTTACTTTAACTTAGTTAACCAAGTACCACATTAATGCATTTATCGAAAAAAGAGTGTCTGATCGTTTTGTTGATGTTGGTTACACGTTTTGTCTTGCGGCGTTTTTTAGAATATTGTTTTTTCAATATGATAGGTGGACTGCCTTAAGCATCTCGCATGTATTGCTTTGTAACAAACCATGAAATTGAGCAATGCATCAGAGTTCTTAATTAGTAACACAATTAATAACGACAAAAATGAAACAGAAGTGTATTCATCACTGTATACGAATATGCTACACGATTTGTTCCACCGATTGCGTATGATGCAATAAAATAAAACAAAAGGATGAATGCGTAGCCTTTGTAAGATATTTCTCATTTCAGTGAGAGTGGTTTGTAATATTCTATTCGATTAAATTTCAATTTAACAAAACGGAAGTTAGAGCGCTTCGTACTTACTTAAACTGAAAGAAAGGGCTATTTTGATTATTTTTAAATTTTTTTTTGTGGGTCCCGGGTCTTGAGGCTCGAAAGGGGGCCAAACGGCAACGCTGCTTCGTACGACTATTAGTAAGAAATTAGTGAAAATTTTGGAACTAATTTTGCACCATTCAGAAAATTCCAAATCAACAAAAAAAGGGAAAAATAAAGTGCACTTCTGGGTCGAACGAAACTTTCTCGTTCATAAAATTTTTGGTTGGTTGTTTTCTTATTTTATGAGGTAGGTAGGTAAAAATCAGAGAGCCGATGCTAGATACAAGAAACGGAGCATTGAATGTAGGAAAAGGAATTGTTTTGAATAAAATGCACTTTTGGGTTATTCATCTGATACTGTACAGCCATCATTTCCAATAACAAAGTTGTAGCTCTCAGTAATAGGCATTTTTCTGGTTACAGAATTACATGCATCTAATGTACTCTTCATAAGCTCTAACACTTTACAACATTTTTGAGTACAAGGCCCAACGTAGCACGAGTTTTTGTTTTCTGATCTGCTGGTTTAAGGTGTCTATGTCTATGATTAGAATTGGAAGAAGGGTTCGCGATATTTCAATTCAGATTAAATCCTAATTTTTGAAAAATAATTATAAAAACAAACTTTTCGAAGTTTTTGAGAAAAACTAAGAATGAGATCTCATTTAGAATACTTTTATTATCATCAAGACACATTTTGATCAAATTCGTAAGAGCGGTTTTTGTAAAATTATGCAGACAAAACCGTAACAAATTTTCCAACATTTGGTTTGAGAAATACTGTTTTTTTCAATTATTTGTCTGAAAAACTGAGTACACGATATTGTTCAGGATGTAAGCATTACCTGGTTTTTTTATATTTTAACCAAATAGAAAATGGAGTTTTCGGGGCATGAAACGTTTCTAAAATTAGCGTTTCGGTGTTTTGAATTGAAAATTAAGGACATAATCTGAATTCTAAATATGGTCATGGCATTTTGGTCAGAACAGCTAGAGCCGTTTTTAGGTAAACTAAAAAATTTTCAAAAATGTTGTTCAGGTTGTAGATTTCTCAGGAGCATATGGGCAGACGAATTTCTCGGCACGCTTTTTTGAGTTCCTCTATCATCGTTATGTCTTATGTCAGAATCGATTAACATCTCGAGTTCGAGTTGTTTTATAACAATACAATGGGTTTCTTTCTCTTACTACGTAAAAGATAAAAATTGTTTGCGTCCTTTTGTAAGTACAGTCGACTCCGCTTATCTAAACTTCGCTTTACTGAAAAAATCGGTTAATTGAATAACCGAATTTAGCACGCAGCATTTTTTTCAAAAATTCATACGAATAGCTCCGCTTAACTGAAACCCGCTTAACTGAACAAACTAATATGTCAGAAATTAATAAATTTTACTAATTCAACTCCGCATTACTAAAACAAAGTTATTGAACGCGCCCATTAGTAAAATTTTTTATTTCGTCAACTGAACTTTTCCATTGAACTTATGACACTAACCTCATTGTGTGCCAATTTTGGCAGCACGATTTCAGTTGTGTTTTTAATTCTCCTTCCTTCGGCTTTACTACATACCCTAATTCTTCGTTGAATTGCTAACAAAACTTCAAACTTCGGTAAAGTACAACAATTTTTCAGTTATCCGAAGTCCGTATAAGTGAAAATACCGCATAAGTGAAATAAAATTTGTGGCAAATTGCCGTTTCAGATAAGCGGAGTAGACTGTATTGTATCTAAATATATTTTAACAAAATCTATTTTGCTCTTAATTTTCCCGAAAAACATAGTCTTGTTTCCAACTTAAGATAATTTCATTTATTTGCAAATGGTTCAATAGTGTTTTTTTCTTTCCAGTTAAAAGTTGTTTTTTCGAACAGGGTTCATGATATTGCATGAAGCTTTTCGTTAGCTAAATTTATTATAGCAGTACAGAATATGAGGGGAAATAGAAAGTGTCAATTAAAAAAGAGGATACCTTTAGAGTTAGTCAAAGTCTTGGTATAATAATAATGTGCTTTAAGACAACAAAAGATCTGTCTGGCTATTAAAATTTTAAGACACGGTTTTTACTGATCCAATTAATTGCTCGTTAATCGTAGGCTTAACCAGTAAATGTACCTAATTTCACTGGATATCTAACGTAGAAGGTATGAAGATGGTAAAAGACTATTTTATTTTTTGTTTGCTCCTCGAGCGCTTAAATAAATTTCTTTATAAGATACTTATAAATTAAAAAAAAAAAGATAACAAAATATCTGCTCATCTTAATCAACAAACGAATCAATTTGCAATATTTCACCAGAGCCGACATCAAAAGAAGTCCGAGATAATAAATGTACCAAAGGCCGACACGTAAAAAGAAGCAAGTGCCTAAATTCCTTCACACTCTTTCACACTGCTTCGTGCAACTAATGGCAGCAGTACAAGTGTGAAAGGACAGACATAAATCATCCGATTGAGCTGAGAGGGAAATTTGCCAACTTCATAGTAGGTCATTGCTTGTTAGATTCTCCTTTCGTGTTGAAGGCTGTTATCAATCATCTTGTGTGAAAATAGTTGTATTGCCAGAGTATTTGCTAAACGAAACGAGGACAGATTTCGTAGCTTGTATCTGGGGTCTTTGCAAGCCAATACATGTAGGTCGAACACAAAGCAGAAGGTAATCTAGTACCGATTCCATCCGGGCTGAAATCTTCGCATTCAATGCAGCTTTCGACGTGCTCTGTTCATGTTTGTAAGCACTCACATAGGAATTAGAGAAAAATCCGCCCTTTCAAATCCGGTACGTGCAAGAGAATACTCAATTGTTATCTTCGTCCATATACTCTGTCCCCCATCGGGTACGGGACTCACCTCCTTTCAATGATTTTATTTTTATTTCTCTTCATCCTATTTGGAGCGAGCGGCCGCCGCCTCCTTCGTAAACAAATCTAAATTTACATCCGGATAGGCGCGAATGGGCCATTCTGTGCGATTGTGCGTTTGACCCTTGCCAAAGTAGAGGTATAGCACATTTTCGCCCCACTTTATATTTGAAACTTTAGGAATTCGAATTTATAGGGATTTCCAAGGATGGCGCGGTCGAATTGGATTCTTAATCCAAAAAGGTTTCCCAAGCAACTTTGGCAAACTTAAATGTAATACCGTTGGAGATGACAGCGACAGCTTTACGGAGGGAGCGAAGGCGTGTTGTTGTACTTTCTACTTTTTTTTTTTTGTGGATGTTTTTTTCGAGGCCATCCGAAAAGTTTTCTATGTTTGATTTTCGTTCTTGTAATCAAAAATGCAAATGGAGCCATGAATTCCGAATTAGAGTGGGTTTCCGTTTTGTTGGATTGGTTCCTGAAACCTGACCAAACTGAAAATGAAAACGCCACTATACAGTATACATTGGTCATGTATTTTATTTATTCTGAGTTGTTTTGTGTGTCGTAGTGATGTACGAGTATTTTCCACAACGTGCTTGGAGTATTGAAATAATTTCCTTTCATTAGAAGTACTCGCGCATAATATACAGAATACAAATACAAAATGATATCAGTGGACGAAAACCCTTCGCTTAAAGACTTTTCATTCTTTTTGGAATATCCTTATAAAAATGTTGATGGTTTCTGTGACATCCTGCTGGGAAACTGAAAATATTCACACCTTTTTTCTGCAACACTCTGCGGCGATTTATTGGAAAGAAAAACTGGTAACACTTACTGGGAGCTTAAGGGGTTTAGACTCACGAGTGTGTGGTTAACATCCACTCCCAGGGATACCTACACCGTGATGTTAAAGGGCTTTAAAGGTATGAATAGAATTTGATCATCACTTTCGGTTAAAGCTGAAAAATAGAAATCGTGGAGTTATAATTAACTGGGAAACTTACTCATTAATGAGCACAGTTTGTTGTTGCGCTCGTAATTGAGTTTGAGCTTTGAAGGGAAGACTAACAATCTGTTTCGCTCTTATGGTATCACCAGGAGGGCGACAAATTTAATTGTCTGCCACCTGAAGGTGGCACTTTAATTCCCAAAAGAAAATAACTACAGCATCTCCGAAATACAAAAGAGTGTTGGTTTAGGAAAAATGGCAATGACTTCGTCCAGCACACCAAGTGACCATGCTATGGCAGCGTGTATGGGACGCACGCCCGCATTGGCCAAGCAATCAGGAAAAAATATTGCTACAAGGAGGGATGAAATGACTGTGACACCGCTGCTATACTATAACTGCGTGCTTTTCATTTGGCACTGCAGGACATAGTCGCGCCGTCCCAATTGACCTTTGTTGTCCGCTAAAACAGGAGCATTACGTAGGTAAGCGAATGGGCCAATGCAAACAACGCATTGTACGATCCGGTTGAAATTGGGAAATATGCCAAAAAATTATAAGCAGAGCTTAGTTTTCTTGCTTAAATTGTCGTGATAGGTCCCCGGGTAGCTATTCGGATTTTCCACAGACTGAGTTAGCGTCTGTGGAAAATATTCTGGTCACTGCCATCAAATAAAGTGAAGTGGTCGAGTTGTATCTTTTTTTCAGCTTTCTCTAAATGAAATGTTTCCAGCTTGAGAATCATCCATTCCAAGCACAACTTTTGATTTCCCGCTCAACTCAGCGCGGAACAAATACAGCTTTAAGAACAGTAAAAAATATAATTTTCTGATAACTCGTTTGGTTTACAAGCTCGTTAAACCAATTTTAAATTTAATTTAATTTAATTTGTTAAATTTAAATGCTATCATTAAATAAACTATATATTTGCTTAGTTTCTAATGAAAATGTAATGTGAAATAAGAAAACAACTTCCTATCTAATATTTTCAATAAAAAAACCCTTTGTTGTCCTAATTTTTGTGTGTGAAAGTTCCGGAAAGTTCTGGGCTAGAAACTACTGGGACTTTCGACATAATTATGCCTATGTCCAAAATTATAGCTGTTCACGTTTGCATCATTCGTATAGATATCTATTGTAACTATAGTATCGATTGTGGTCAAAAAATCGACGCTACCTTTGATGAGTATGCAATTCAAAAGTTATCACAATTTTCGATATTTATGTCTTTTTTTTTGTAAACGAAAAAGCGACATCTATATATGAATAAATGCCCCTTTTAAATGAAAGTAGCTGGTCAACAGAATACATCCACCTGATTAAAAATTATAAAATTGCATACGTTTAGGGGTATATAAATTACATTCCTTTGAGCCGCTCCATCGAAATTAGCCTCTCATCCCATGTGATTTATGTTTGAATACTATGGTGGTCACGATTTGGTGCCCTAGTATTGTTACATAGAAATTCGTATTGAGAAATGTCAAATAACTTCAAAAATTCCAGCTCACCAACACACTCGCACCTTTCATATGGCACTTCCGCAGTCGGCAAAGCTCGGCAAATTTTGTCGGTTAAATCTAAAATTATCTATTTATATATTATGTGTGGAAAGTATTTTTTTTAGGAATAAAAAATGTATGCATTAAAGCAGAAATTACGTAAACATGATTGTCCTAATAAGTTTCTAGTATATAAAACATCTCCTGTAGATAGTTTTATTAACCAACAAAATCGAATTATTCACCTCTTAACAATATATAATTACTAACCAATGGCATTCAGTAATGTAAAAAAGTGATATTCCCGAACTCTAGTACATTTCTCCACGATTGGCGAGGTTGGCAGCATTCATTTTTGTGTTTTTGTATGTTTTTGACACCCTTGTTTTTGGATACAGTAGTTGGCACCTCTGTGTCTCTGTGTATCGATTTCCTCCCTTCCAGATTCTTCTTTCAACAAAGATTATATTATTTAAATATAATAAATTCATCATATTTTCCTGCCGTTCTTATATTGAAGTTTCTCTTCAATCTATATTTCTAAATCAAAACCTAAACAGCTACCAGTGATTATTTTTTGAAGTGTAAACTTTTGTGTATTTTAATAAGGACTTCCGATTTTGTTAGTATAGACTTTTTCTGAAATTCTCAAAATATGTATAAACACTTTAACTTAAACGGCAATATATAAAATATAATATTATTAATTAAAGTCTAAATATTAAAATTACCCGCTAATATATTAAATAAAAGGGGTGCCAGTAACTGTATTTAAGATTATAGTTTTCATTCATTGACAGTGGTACCAAAAACTCATATGGAACCATAGTTCTTATAACTGCCAATAACTGTACTTTTAAGGGTGCCAACAACTATAATATTATTATGACGATTATTTGTTTCAGATTTTTGAAAACGCCTAAACAGTAAAAAAATGTACGAAATGTTATTAATTTATTACTTTTTTCCAATTAATGGATTTATATACACTTTTTTATTTTATTTAAGTAAGTACTTATCTAACTGTTGCATTTTTGTTCAGTAAAGACTGTTAGCTATTATTTAATCAATATTTTTGGGTGCCAGCAACTGTAGTTCCGTAGAGTGACAACTACTGTACAGGGCTGCCAACTATACTGTAGTTTATGGGAGACATTTTCTTAAAATGCATTTATTTCTAAATTGAAACACTTTAAGGCAAAAAATTAAATTTGTATTTATTACAAATTTGTATTATAAATTTGTATTTATATATTTAAGGTATATTTAAATGTATAAGATACTAAAATCGCATTTAAAATAATAAAGCTACTCTTGTTTAGAGTCAAAACTTCCTTATGGGTGTCAACTACCTTACGTCCCTTACGCATTTCATTATTATCTTGATTGTTGGAAAAATTGGCTCACATCTCCCTTTTTGTGTCAATTCCTCTGACTCTTATACCAAAAGAGTTTCGTAAACACGATTTGGTGACTTTACGACAAATAACTGGGATTAATCGAGGAGATAAGAACGTCGAGAAAAGAATTTGAATTTCAGAAAGATTTTTCAAAAATCCATGAGTAACGTCAGGTATACCTTAAACGAGCAGACAAATAACCTATCATTAAACTGCAATTTATATTAAATGCAATGGGCCTCAGTGATGCCAAACTTTTCTTTCAAACATATACGCTAAATAATTTGTAGGTTGTGACCTTATATGCAGTTTTGCTTAAAAACTTCGCCATTGCGAAAAACTCAGCCTGAACTAAAAAAAAATATATTTAAATCGCGGAGTATACCTAAGGAATCTACTATTAATGTTTATAGATTTTACAGTAATCGTATACCTTCGGGCTGTCTTTTTGAATTCCCGGACTTTTAATAGACTTGTGGATTTCTACGACAAACGAAAGTAGGACTGTCATTTTCCAGGGCGTGAGATGTGCTTGCTGTTCTCCAAGACTTACACAATGTGGACTTGGTATTCTCCAGAACTACCTCAAGGCGGAAGTCAACATGAGCTGATATAAAATTGTTGGCGAATTTCTCAGCTTCTAGCTACAAAAAAGAATAATTTCTAGCTTATGTTAACTTCTAATGAATGGGGATGGCGATTGGCCCGCTAAGGTGCATCGTCTTTTGTGACGATCTCACAACCCCACACAACCTTGGCTAATCTATCTACTAATGAGCTTACTCCAACGATTATTTTTTATTTTATCAAGCCATTGTGTAATAAACCCTTCAATTACCTTAAAATGAGGAAATATCTGATGGTACCCCTTTCTAAGCTGTAGAGCTTAGATTTTATTCGTACTAGAACTAAGACTGAGCTCAGTGGCTTAATGTTTAGTGAGTTGGACACCAGGTTCGATCTCCGGACAACATGAATTACATCTTAAAGTCTTTTTCCACTGTGCCACCTCGCGGACAAACATCCGATAGTATGCCATTTCATGATAGAGCTTTACCGTTTGAACTCGGCATAAAATTGTAGATCCTTTCCATTGGTCCCAAAAAAAACTCATATAAAACAAATGGCTGTGAGAAGCTGGGCTTAGGGTCCTTACGAGTCTCTTGCGCTAAATATATGTACATATATATATTATTTTTTAGTAGGTACATAGATAATTCCAGGTATTTTTTATAAAAGTACCTGAGAAAAGGGAAATTTTGTCTCACAACGTATGGGAATTTTCAAACCTGATGCAATGTCAACCCAAAAGTTCTGGTTGCTTTTATTTATTTCAGTTTAAATGGATTGTTTTCTTTATTTTACTTGGCCAACAATTCGAAGGGTCTATAAAATCAGACAGATTACCATGTATCAGTTTTGTCCACTTAACTGATGTGACTTTTGCGTATGTATTTGTAAGGGTTCCGGCAACCATATTCATGTATAGGTATCCTGCAGCATAGTCTCATCCGCCGCATTTAAATGGGCTTCTTCAAAATCGCAAGCCCGACCATTATATTTTTAGACGTGTTTTATTTCCTCACCGACTGTAGCAGTACAAATTAATTTGATCAGAAATAAATAAACTTTACGACATTTGAAGAAAACAACTCAAACGGCCGCCAGCGATGGAGGGTAGATCCGTTTCAAATCCATCCACACAACCCCCAATTATCCCGGTTAAATAAATACGCTTTTAAGAGTGCGGACCAACGGAAGCCCATGTTATTTATAGCAACCTAAAATACCCATTCGCGCTCAGCACCGCTGTGCGAATGGTATCAAATAAGCGATTCCAAAAGAATCATTTCTCCTTTGTGAACGATCGTACATTTGGTGTGTGTTTTCCGTCCCAAGCGGGGTGGATGAATTGGGAAGCTTTGAGGAGGAAAGCGATATACTTAGAAGGATACTGCAAACCCATTAACAGAGCCATAGAACTAAAGTGCTAAAAAGTGTTCAAAGATTCATAAGGCTGGAAAATTGCCGATAAAAAGGACGACGACGGCAGAAGGCAAACTTAAAAGTGTTGTGGAGGCATTGTAATTTGCGTTTATGGGTCTCTCGTCAGCAAGTACAGGCTTTCGAAATCCGCTTTTGTTTAGCCTACATGTGCACGTGTATCACTTGCATCATGTCGTTGACGAGTCGTATGAGAGTTTTTTTTTTTCAATCAAAGAAGAATGCTGTGCCAGGTACACTTTGTCGCGCTGACTCACGTACGTGTACCACGGCACGACAGTTTTGAAAGAGGCACAGTAAAACTATTATCATTTCTTTCCGTCGGTAACTATCCCTTGGAGGCATAGACGTGATAGGCTTTTTTCTCATTACTTATAGATATGGCCAGGTGGACTCTGTATTCGTATGCTGTGCACGTGTCTAATGAGCTACCTGTCCTTGCTTTGTTCAGTATACTTTTCAGTGCGCTCTTAAACTTTCAAAATGGTGAACTTCTAACAGTGTGCCTAACCATGTCATCAACACCTCCGCCAAAGGATGCGACTCAAACCTGAGAATGGGAAATAATTTACCCACCCTACCGCCAATAACAATTTCGCACGTAGAAACAAGAAACAAAGGATCTGAGTATGGACGTTTCAAAAGCACTCTAAGCCGCCATTGAAAAGAATTCACCTAACTTCACCCGCCGCGCAAGCAAGGTGGTGTACACTGTACATACCAATGGCATGTTCTTGAGACACTCTACACTCCAAGTGATATCCCTGGTCGATTGCTATTCAATTTCAAAAAGTAAGATTCCAATGATGTGAAAAGACACGTTCTGTAGCCAAATTCTTTGCACCCGAGCCTGGCGCAAATGGCGGACTGTTTACATTTGGAGTCTTGTAACAGGAAGCTGTCGAAGGATGGGATATTTTATTTACAGAAATAAAATAAAACCCACCCCCACCCACAGGAATTTGTGAACTTTTTCGGAATCGAAACTTGCGAAAGTGTGATCTCAGAATACAAGTGCTTTATTTGTTTCAATAATCTTAAACGTGCTGGAGCATAACGCGCCGTTGTTGTGTTGACGCGCCAAGGCTCGGGCTTGCTTGCGGTGGCGGTGACGACGCGACGCTGGTGTTGATATTTACATCCGTTAGTCAGAAATGTTGAAATAGTACGATGGAATCAAAGAGCTTATATTGTGCCGCGGGCCATCAATGCAAGGAATAAGGTAGAGGTATTGAGTTTTTTTTTTTTTGTTGTTCTTACCCTTTGTAATGGGCATGAGGGTACAGTTAGGTAAAACATTCACTTCCACCAGGGAATAGTATTCCTTTCGCCCTTCTTCTCATGCACATTATCTTTTGATGGGCGTTGCGGTGGCGGAGAAGTTTGATTGTGCTGGCAAATCTTTGTTTTCTGATGGATTTACGCTCTGCGAATGGTTGGTTTTATGCGATGCTGTTGTTGCCAGTAAAGGAGATGAATTGGTGTCAATAAATCAGTAAGGGATTTGCATTCCAAGCAATTGATTTGCAATTGCCGGCAGGGAAAGCTACTCGGGATGTGTGTTTCTTTTCTCAGTTGTAAAACCTGATTAAATCCTTAAACACCGCCGATGGAGGTAACGCATTTAGTGTACGAATAATATGGGAGTGCGACACGTACGCACGTTCAGCTGGATTTATTAAATTTAAGGATCGAAATTGATGGATATTTCCATTTGAATTGAATGTTTCTTGATCATAGTGGCTTAGTGGTGACGGTGAGGACTGAATCGAGTGCAATCTCCAAAAATTGTCACTATTCGACACGCATACGAGAGCCATCCGCCATTAGAAAGGACCAACAAATAGTGTTGATATAGGCAGTTATAGGTACCTACCAATGCCTTTACTAATTCTTTTTTTGTCGCGGGTCTGCCAACATTTTGTTAGCAACTTTACTTGCCAAATATGCTTAAAATATTTTTGTTGTATAAGATGTGCCACGCGCCCGTTGTCCGATTACACCCCCATTTGTCAAACGTAAATTTATGACCATTTACCAAATGTTAAAGCTCCCAAAAATTAAAATATCCAGATATGGTATGTTAAAAATGTTCTTTTGTTTTATATGGGAGGTTTCAAGCTTCATTTTCCTATCTCGACAAGACCTTTCTTCAGACAATGGTAACGTTTAAAATTTTCCAAAATCCATGAACTGGATATAGTTTGGTGAAACAAAGTCACTCAAAATGACGCCTTTGCAAAGGTATGCGGTCAACGTCATTCCTGTACTGCTTCAACGCCATCCAGGCACTCGGTTCCAAAAACAAAACCCAAAATATGTTTCCGGGAATGAAGTAGAAGGAATGAATTAAGGATAACTAAAGAGCTAACGAACTGGCCAGAACAGAAGACCACTTATTGTAGTTACTAAATCAGCTGAAAATTCGAATAACAACGTGTATCACATAATATTGCGAGAAAATCGCGGACTTAAGACAGGAGAAAAGTTCACATAAAAACGTAGGCGAAAAAAGCTTTTTCAGTAGTTGTACTCTTTTGGGAGGATCCCAACTCGAAGCTATTTCTTTCTACTTCTTAAAACGAATTGTGGGTTTTACCAAACAGCGCTGGGAACCAAGTGTGCCAACACTGTTCGCAGACACCTTTAAGCTACATTTTCAATGGGTCAATATTTTGTCAGAAATGGAGATGAAAGAAGAGAGGCTGTCTATACGTTTGCTCTTAAGGAACTAAATGAAATCTTTTCTAAAATTTAAGTTATGGTGATTGAAGATCGGTCAAAATTAAGACGAGCATATATCTTGTAATGTAAGCCCTATAAAGACCCAAGTAACGTTCTTAACTCATTTGTTTCAAATGTAGCTTACTACTCTTTTTACTAAGAATGTTAAGTGGAAACACTTTACAACAATATATAAATTATTTTTTCAATAAAGAAGAGTCGATGTTGAAATGTCATAAAACAAGCTGTGTGTGGAGTATTAACGAAATTCTTCTTTTATTTGAAAGAAGAATTTCAATGAAAGACTCGACTCTCCAAAAACGTTGGAGAGTCAACAATGAAGGGCCTCCGTATCTGCCGTAAAATTGGCGAAACGCGCGCAACGTTTACACTGACATATACTCATTATGATTATAAAGTTTTATCATTTGAACGTGCTGCTCAAATGTGCAATTTGACATGGTGATGAGGCATCAGTGATCTATACCAAACAGACAGATGCCTCCAAAACAAAATGGCCGCCAAACTAAGAACAACCCTTTATATTATACAGCGGACTCAATGTCAACAATGAAAAGCCTACGCTCTTCGACAATGGCTTTCCGTTCAACGTAATAAAGGTCAAGTGTATAATATTTAGAGTAAGAGGCAGTGTTCCCAGACTGTTTTCCTCATTTTTTATCAGCAAAAGCATTAGTTTTCCCCTTAATTCGAAAAAATTGCCCTTGGAATTTTTTGCACGTGTTTTCATTTTAAAAAATTAAAAAATTTAACCGTTTTTATTAACAAGCTTACTATAAGCAAATATCATAAAAATATATACCAAAACGAGTGAATGCATTCAGATGCACAAAAATTCTTACGCAGACATTCGATGGGCTGTTTTCTTTCTTGTTTAATATGAACAATTCATTCGTTGAATTTTTTTTCTAATGAAAATACGTTTTAACTTTATTTTGAAACAATTTACTTTAACCGAGGCTTTTGATTTTTTTTCCTTTTTTTTTCAAGCTTGTCACTTTTTTTCCCCTTTTTCATTCAGGATCAGGATCACTGGTTAGAGGTGTCGAAAGTTACATCTCACATCGACCCAATCAGCCAATTTTTAATCTCGTCGTCGTCAGATGAAATAATGACATTCGCGCAAACTTTGTCCGTCTCCAAATGAGAAAGTAATTTAATTAGGTACAACTCTCAGCCGGGTAATAGTAATAAATTGAAAATTGCAAATCAGTGTACAAAATTTCCATAAACCAAAAATTAATCTAAAACTTTTGACATCTAAAGTTCATAATTGTAAAATCAACCCCGTAAGTAATTAAATTAGCGATAACCTTCTTCATTACCCGAAGTAATGAACGCAACACACACTCCCACACTGCCGGCAGCCGAACAAACCTTTTCTTTTTCCGCATCGCATTCGGCTATACCTACAACTATGCGTGACACCTAAGAACTTCACAGCATTGAGGATGCAAAAAATTCGTTCATGCCAAGCGGAATTGAAATTTCTGTTAGTAATAAATTTGCATACGAAATCGTCTGGCATTTTGTTTATTAAAAAAAAAACTAACTGCTAAGCTTACAACATCTGCAGTGCTATGAATACCGACAGTCTTCGTCCTTACACACAGAACCACACCAATTTCGATGGCTACTAGCCCCCCACCCCATAGCATAGCAATTTTGACCTCCGTAATTCCGTAATCTACCCCAAAAGAGACAGAATAAAGTTTATCTGCGTCCATCTCGCCATTTGTTTTCTATTATTTAAAATAATTCCTCCTCTTATCGCACCTAGTTCCTGTTATTACTGTGCGAGTTTTGTCACAAGCCGAAGAACGAAAAATATCCAGATCCACCCCTCGGGTAGGTTGTGAAGCCGAAGCCTGTAAAGCTGAACGAGGAATCCAGTCATGATAACAACACTGCTCAGAGTATTGAGTGAGGGCAGTTTCAAGGGAACAAAAACGCAGAGACATCCATAGGTATACTATATACCTTTTAATGGTTTGCTGCGAAGAAAGACGCAGCAGAGAATCCGGGAAAATTTGCATAAGGAAAACGTTCGAGAGGAAAATCTGTGGAAATTAGTGCTTTTATTTTGGGATAAATTAAAGAATAGAACGACATGCGGTGAGATGAGCACTCTACCCTCAGGGACATCCTTAGGCGGGGACGACAGAAATAATGAGACGTTCTGGCGTGGATTTCAGTCCAAATCCGCAATGGGACTATCACGGACCCAAGCTCAGATTGATGAACAGAGGGAATTCCACGAGTGACCCTTGCCAATGCTCGGCGGGGTATTTACAAATGCAAAATGGTCTGAGTTTTTCACGCGAGAAGGGCAGATGGATGGGAAGACATTAATTTGTTTAATAAAAAAAAATTAATTTAAGGTAGCCATTCAAAGTAACACTAATTGGTTTACTCCTACTTCGACGCGGTAAAAATGTGGTTTATTAAACATTTTAAGTGCCAATAAAGTTCATCTGCTTCGATATATAAAGACTTTTATTTACAATGAATGATGGTGATAAAATATTCCCAATTTCGGTATTGGTATTCGTAGCACTAACTTCCAAGTCTTTAATGATTACAGCCTCATGTAGGTGCCTATTTGTCGGTTGCAAATTTCGGATCTTTTGCAAAGAAAAAAAAAAACACTGGTCTAGCTAGATTTAGGACTTTATTTTGGTGTGAGATTGAACTGTTTTGACATATTTGAAACCTCAATATGAAAAGTGGATCAGTGTGGTGAAAGGTGAACTCCTGAACGAGGAGTCTCTATTGTAAACTACGGGAAAATTTATTTTTAACATTCAAATTCGATATACAATGTGGCGCAAAATTAATCACCCTATCGAAAGATGCTATAATTTTTACAAATGCCTTCGTACATCAATAACATTTGACATTTGTTAACTAGACAGCTGCAGTATAAAACAGACAAGCAAGACAAGAATAATTAATGGATATTGTGAATGAAGCGTTTCCTGGTCGCATAATCTACCGTTTTGGCGATTTGGCATGGCTAGCAAGATCTCCCGATTTAACCATCCCAGACTTCTTTCTTTGGGGTTATACTTGAAGTCGCGGGCTTATGCCAACAAGTCTTCGACAATCGCAACTCTTAAGGAGAATATTCGACAGGAATGCGAGTAATTATTATTTTTTTTATACCCTCCACAGGAAGGTATATTGACTTTGTCATTACATTTGTAACGCCAAGAAGGTATATTCTGAATCAGGATCACATTCTGAATCCATTTAGCAATATCCGTCTGTCTGTCTGTTGAAAGCACGATAGAGCCCTAAGGAATTGACATAGGCGAATGAAATTTGGTGAAAGGACTTCTTTTTATCGTCGCCAGATTGACATTGAAAATGGGCTTTGTCGGTCAAGTAGTTCGGGTACCACCCATACAAAACCAATTTTGCATGACTTATCTGCAGTGGAGGGCATCAAAGGCATCAAAGCATCGGCCAGGCCGATGATAGCATTTTTTCTTGTTTTTAATTAATTTTGATAAATACAGAAAAACAACCTACTACATTTATGGGTTCCAATAAAACACGACAGATAACATCTCCAAGTTGGACTCATTTTTTTCAGAACGATTTGCTGAATGTAGATTGTTTGACACAAGGGATATAAAAATAAAAAAAAAAACAAAATTTCTCAAGAACAGAAAATAGTTTGTATATATATCTCTAGAAAAGATTATTCGCAAATTTAAAAGATTTTCATTAGACCTGAGCTCTAATCGCGTAAGCACAAAACGATCGAACGATATCGTCTCGACGATGCTTCTACTTCGTGTAATAACCAAAAAACGATAATCGTTGAAACGATTGGGCCATCATCGTTTAATGTTGCGTCACGTTACTAATTGAACTATCAAATACCAAAATTGAACGATGGCTATTTGGCAATCATTTCATCGTTTTGATGCAGTTTTTCACGTCACATCTGAGAGAAGTATGAAAAATGTTCAAAGGAAGACATACACTTGTATTCTCTATGGAGGCGAATCGCTCTCATCCGAGTTGTAAAAGAAAATACATTCTTTGCAAAAAAATGGTTATTGCACATTTTTGGAATATCAAATGAATTTCATTTCTTTTGTTTTATAATTTCATACATTTTTAATGCAATCAGAAAAAAAAATCAATCATAAAATTGCAATCATTAATTTCTTTTTACAATTCGCCCCTTAAGCCTAGTATGCTGCTGGCGCTTAAATTAAGCTCCCACACAAAAATGTCTCCAAAGATAAAATTAAGCAAAGCAGTTAAGCCAAGCAGTACGCAGTTCAAGCTAACATTACATTTTTCACAGCTAAATAGATCAGGGCACTCATTCCGTATGTCGATTATCACCAGACGATAGCGTTTCGACGATAGCCTTGCTTCACGTAACTTCAATAAAAGTCTATCGTCCAGACGATATCGTTTTGAGGATTGAACATTTGCTTCGCGGAACTCAATAATCGACAGACTACTATCGTCAAGACGATAGCGTTTGCGCGATAGCTAAAGAGGTATCGTCTTGCACTGTTTTGTGTATTTTGCAGGCAATAGAATTTTTTTTTTCATAATTTTGAATGTAATTTTTTTTTAATGACTCCAAATTATATATGTGTTTCCTGCCAATTCATCCCACATTTTATTTATATGGTGTTTTCCTTGGACAGAATTGGGTTTGTAGCCCTTTGCCAAGTCCGGATGTGACTCCATATATTCAATCAAATTTGCCATTTGCTTCGGCGTAGCTGACCTTAATAAAAATATGTTAGACATTTATATTATTAATCAAAAATTAAAAAAGATTAACTAGGTATGTAAATACTTACATTTGCAATTTGAGAATCAAATAATTCGCCGGCACCAAAGACAAAAACCCAAATTCCACCAAAGACAAAAATTAAAATTGTTTAACAAATGCCATTTATGACAATTACGATGACGTGTAGTGCCTATTCCAACTACAGTTTGTGAGCTTCTGAGAGATACCGAAAGTTCTCAAACGTTGTGTGAAATAAACGACGGACGACACGATAGTAATGGAGTTACGTGAAGCAAATTAATGACGAGATCGTTCACTACTATCGCGCAAACGATTATCATTCTCAGAGTTACGGAATGAGTGCCCAGAGAAAATATCGGTATTCGCATGAAATTGCAAACGAAAGCAAATTAAGAGTATAGAGAATAGTTGTTGTTGTTAATTTAATTTCTTTTAGAAATGGAATATTTTAACGAGAAGTAAGAGCTTTTTGAGGAAGGAGCTGTAAAATTACAAATAAAGAAACAGAACCAAGTCAATAAGCTTTACCAAAACAGTTTTTCTTTTTTTTTGACAATGTTAAAATTAAGCGAACATTAAGCGAAATTGTGGAGAGAAACATTGGAGAGGCGCTAATTTTAGCTTTCCTGGAACAGCATACAAGGCTTTAGAAATAAAAATTCTACTACCTAGCTATTTATTTTTGCATTAAATGACCAATTCCACGCCAATCAATGAAAGAAAAATAAACAATTTCCATACATTTTTCATTTTTTTTTCGATGTCAGAGTTTGTTTTACAGTCATGTGCAAACTGTTTGAAATAAATACGATGTACGATTCGATTGAATGATGCGGCGATGATGTTATATAAAGCAAACTAGAAACGACGTCGTTTTGTTCAATTGTTTCGAAGATGATCGTTTCATAAATTACGCCCGGTTCTAAGTCTGATCTCCTTCATCATTATCCTAATCCTTTTGTAGAGTTTCAAGTTTTTGCTTTAAGCCTAAGTGTAAATTTTAAAAATTAAATTAAAAAATAAAAATCAAAAAAATCTTATCACATCCATACGGCCTACAGTGGATTCTTGCTGTCAAAATAAAATTCGCAAGTTTCGAAGTGAACCCAGATGCTGCAACCTGCAAGACTGTTCACGAGATGTATTCGTTTAGTCATATGACAAGCTAGTGCTCAATTGTGTTTCGAAACATTAACATATCAGACCTCTTTCAGACACAGTTCAGTGCTCTACTCTGAATGTAGAAAAAAAAAACGCCTTATGTAAGAAAACAACTTGCTATGCATTGCTGTAGCTGCACTCAGTTGCAACTCTAAATTTTCATCCAACGCATTTCAATAATTTCTACCGATATATGCGGCTCGATTTTAAGGAAATTGCAACGTGCTTAGTTTTATTCATAAATAAGGAACAGGTTCCCTGATGTAAGCCATGCTTTATCAAAAGGAACAGCCTGGATGATAAAAAGTGGACTTTGAATAATGGCTTACCCGTCTGTAGTCGCGGGTGGACTCGTGGTAATTTTATTATGCTCGTTTGATGGCGAGTTGATGTTCGTGAATTGAGTCTCACAGTCTCGGCTACAGCAGTCACATTCTCGTCTGTGCGTACCGTATGGCGACGGGGACCATAAGTGTTGTCAACTATCATATCAGTCTCACGAACTTTTTGCACAAACGTGCGTACAGCAGACGCGGTGGGTGCTTCATTTCGGCCAAAACTTCTTTTAAAAAAACGCACTGTTTGGGCTACACGGCACTCACTTTGGAAATAGCTTTTCAATATTCTCCAACCTTGTTTAAGCCTGAAAACCTACTCATTTCGTTTCGAGTGGAAAACAGCTGTCAGTATCAAAATAACCTATGATTTAAAAAGAAATCACTAGATGGCCCACCCTTTATATTTATTCTGTATGTGCATAATCAAATTACTTTAGCTGTTGCCCCGCTAGTCCACCCGCGACTACAGCTTGCAAACCGGACCACTAAAAGTGCAGCAGAATTTTTCAACAGTCTCCTTCAAAACAATTTTCGATTTGCCAAGATGATTGGGTTTGAATTGTGACACAGTCTCTATATGCTGCAGCTGCTCTTTTACCTGCACATCAAATGGCCAAATAAATTGCTTTCTATATTATCAACTTTCGGATTTAGTAGGTATCTATATTGAACTGCTGCAAGCCAATTGTAAGATGACAATATCTACAATAAATTCGCTCACATACACGTACCGAATTCAATCTAAGTCGCTTCCAAATAAACTCCCCTATGAAAATCCTGATCAAATAATTTACGAGGACCCAGCCACTACAGTTGTGCTTGTTCAGGAAGGTATAAGTACTAACATAATCCGCACACAATCTCTCATATTTTTGTTGGTGCAGCTTTTACTATCCGCCCAACGAGTCGTTCGTCTCTCTAGACTCTAGTCCTCTTGACACAAAAAAAAATTCAGGTGCATTTCATTTTTCATCCCCTTGCAGAAAAAATAAAATAAAATAACAACTCGTCGAGCATCAAAGCAATTTCATCCGCTCATTGTCGTCGTTGAAATATCCCCAAACACATCCCACAGATTCAGGGATTCAGATACGAAAAATTACATGCCATGCAACATTTTCTTTTCATTACCATCGTTTGACATTTCATTCAACTAAACCATCCCCAGCCAACATGAATGAGCCACCCTCTTCTCATGCCAAACCTCTTTTCGCCTTTCCATTTCCAGATGATTTCTTTTGCGAAAATTACTTGCTCAGCCCTGGTTTTGGTATTTCTGGCAATCAAAATCGGAAACGCTTGCAGAGTTTCGGAGTTTCCCTGTCGCGGCAGCAGTGTGTGTGTGCCCTTGGATAAGTACTGCGACGGAAAGGACGACTGTGGAGATGCCAGCGACGAGCCAAAATATTGTACCGGTGAGTATGTGCTTTTTGTTAAAAAAAAAAAAAAAACCAACAACATTCATTCGCCTATATAAAATTATCCTACATTTGAAAAAAATTTAAAAAATATATTTAGCTATTGTGGTGGCACGCCTAGGATGATTACACACCTCGTGCTCCTGCCGTATATGTACACGTACTGTACATATGCATGTGATGGATGAAATTGCAAAATTAAAGGGATGATTGAACAAATTTGAATTTTCAAGCGAGAGACAAAAGGCCGAGTAACGGCATTTCCTATGAATATGTTTATTTACTGCCAACAGGCCCTAACTGTGTGCCATTACAAATTGCTGCTTTACACTTTAATAGCGACGGGTGCGGATGGCTGAAGTATACCTCACCACACCGCACCACCAGCCCCTTCATTATCCCCACTCTTTAGCTGTGAAACTTGACGATTGCGCTAGAGGTAAAGTGGGTTATCCTTATCATGGAAGTAAGGGATCTATTTGAGGACATTGACTGTCTATACGGAAATAAAATGTTTTAGCCTTTTGCTGGGATCTGCGTAATGAGCCTGTAATTTATGCTCGATATTCAAATTAAGCAGATTTTACGCGTGTGATGGTGGGGTGAACTGAGCACGTTTTGTGTCCTAGCAAAAATTTCATTAAATATTTCGTACATGCTTCGTAGTTAAATTGACAGTTGGGATTGAGAATATGGAGATGTTAGGGGGTGATTGGGATTTGTTCGCGCGACAGAGAGAGATAGAAAGCTGAAGAGGCCCTTTCTGGAAGTTTTTTTTTTCTCCTTTCTTCTCTGTAATAAATGCAAATCGAGTAATTCTATAGTGAAGCCTGAAGCCCTATATTACGGGTAACGGGATTACTAAAAGAAATGTTGAGCACCTCGTTTAATTTTCGTTCAATATGAGTTAAGTGTTTAATTAGGACTCACGTGTTCCAGAGAGCGTGTAACGTTAAATGAGAGATTCGATAAGTGCGCTGATAATTTGTAATAATATCGCCGAACCGATTAACATGATTATAGGTTGCAGTTAAAATTGGTGTGGGTACGAAGAATATTGATTGTGCTAAAGTGCAACATAAGGCTATGAATGCGGGCGTTTATACATAAAGTGTGTTCGAGTACTGAACGGGGGTTGGTTCGATATGATTTGAACATATTGTGAGTGAGTGGGATGAGGAGGTAACCGGATGAGACAGAACTACATTATGCAATTGCCTTCGTAGGGTAATCTTAGCGCTCCCAGCGGGTTTAATATGCGCATCATATTCACCAAAAGGCGACCGACAGGAACAAGGACAAAAATCATAGCACGTACAATAACTAACAAATGTCAGCGGCATTCGGGGGACAGAAATGTCTGCAAGGCATCCTGCATCCTAGTTTGAACCAGAGTTACAAATAAATTCATTGACTGGCTTAACAAGGTCTACTACCACCGATTAGAGAACCGGAGGCCTTCGATACGTATATCAAAGGATTTTGTCCGGGAATATAGCATCGAACCCTACTAAGCAAGTTATCCTCTTATGGGTTACCTGTTACCCCGTAAACTTTGCGGATTGATGAAAAATGTTCTCTTTGGCAGATCTATGCTAGGTCTAGTAGATGGTGCATCGTTGGATTCGTCTTACTACCGTTTTTTTTTTAACGAAATAAGGCCAAATTAAAAATTTCTTTTGCGTCGGAAAACGAAATAATGCCAAAGTTTGGGAATTTGGCCTTGTTTCGTTTGGCTTTATTTTACTTCACCTCCACATAGCGAAACCATTTTGAAAAACGCAGGAGATTGAGGAAGTATTCTACCCTACAGCCTCTTCTCGGGCTATAGCAGTTTTCTAAATTTGCTGTCAAGCACGGTATGGATTTCGACCCCTAAAATATTTACTCTACCTACTTGTATGCTCAAGGACGAGTGCAGTAATTAGGCGATCCTACACTTACGCACAATCGCTGGTGCACAAAAGACTAGTCGCTGGCCTAGTCCCCAGGTGCTGATATAGCAGATTTATCGAAATCATTCCGCAAAATCCAACACACGAGCGTTCTACGATGCAAGCCAACATCAATATTATTAAACTTGACGAGCGAGGGCATCTCCTTCCAAAAACTCCTTTTACCACTGGAGCTTTGGTCCAAGTTAACATTGAAAAAAAAAGTATTAAGTTTCATTTAAAGGATATAGCCAAAGAGCATCGGGTGTGCACTTTTGTGGCTCTATGTAAACGGAAACTAAATTCTTGTATTTGAAGACCCTCTCAAGACCCTCCAAGAATATCAAAAGTTCTACTTTATGTCCGAAAATCAGACGAGTACACTGATCTTACAATCCAACAGATCGAGATTATGCAGCTTAACGTGCCTACGGATGGGATTACAAAGATGCTTTTCAAAAGTTTTGTGAGCATTGTGGAAACGGTGACGAGCCACCCATTCGAGCACATTGCGCTGGGTAAGCTGATAAAAGCTACGAAAAAAAGTAAAGGGACAGATATATATGAGTTGCTTGTTTCTTTTGTCGTACCGATTGCGGCGTTATTTCAATACTGATTTTCTAGAAAAATGGAACAAATGGAAGATTAATTTCGGCAGGTGAATTCCCGCATGGATTGGGCACAATTAAAAATCTTGTTGTCTTAAGTCGACTTAGGTTTATCTAGGCTGGATGTTTTTCCTGATCAGTCATGAAATTCTGGACTCAATAAACGTCAACTCAGAAACTGTTCACGTGGCCAATCTAGGCCAATAGCAACTGCAGCACATAGTCAGAGAGGTTATAGACTTACTTAACTAGAGTTTTAAACGAGGCTTCGCTAAGGGATACCCGACTGGCAAAAGTTCTGGCGCTCTCTTGCGAGAGTAGCCTTGTGACGTCAATCAATGTCATATTTCGTTAGTTGATGTGGACGTCCCCTTTGATTTGTCTGAACTTTTCCGCAGAACGCTGTTAAATAATTGCCACTGGATTCATGCAAATGAAAAATTTTTTTTTTCTAGCTATGCAGTTGATCAAAACGACACAAGTACTAAATCTTAGTTTTGAGATAAACATTTTGTAAAGGTCAACAATTTCTTATTAATTCAGTTTTTAAGTGCAATAAAAACGATTTCACTCTTTCACTGTGATATCGATTCTCGTTCTACGAGAATGAGAAACCAAATTTAAAAAATTTTCATATGAATATTTTTTTTTCGCGTTCTTTTCAAGTGAATTTTTTTAGTGAAAGATTAAAAATTGAGAACCTGATATCGTACAACACAGTGTGCGATATTAAGTTCGTTACGATAGTTTACTTCTTATTGAACGAGAATCGCTTTTTAGTACAAAGTGAATCGAAAAAATGAAAGCAGTGTATGAAAGCGAATGTGAAAACGATTTATTCGATTCACTCTTTCACACAACGAGAATTGACCCCCAGGAGTGCCGACAGAAGTGAAAACTTGAACGTGTGTATTTTCTGAATCGAAATATTTTATTGTGTAGGAAATACTTTTAAATGAAGTGTTTTTTTTGTATTCATTACTAAAGCATTAAGGCTTGTTTATTTTCCAAAAAGGCTTTTTTTTTATTCTAAATATGGTTTTAATTTGTTTTTATTCAACATACTGACATTTTAATTTTTTAAACATTCTTAAAAAATCTTTTCCAACAAAAAAAAAAATTATATGTAACCTCGGTCTGAATGTGTTTTCACCTGCAAACTCTGTCCGTTTTCCGAACACTTTATCTGTCATTCCTTAAAATTAATTCCAGCTTCCTCTTCCGGTGGGTGAAATGAGGTTAGAAACAAATTTGAACGCTGTTTGTTGTATAAATAAAAATTGTTTTTGTTTATTTTGTTATATTTGTGTTTAGTTTTTGATTTATTGTTTTACTTTACCAAACAAAATATATTTTTGGCAATAATATATTTAAAAAGGCATCTTTTAAGTTAGAATTTTTTCGGGGAAAAGTGGTTGGCAAGGCGAACATTGGTGTCGCGAGTTCAATGGTTGCCCAACGCGCCTAAAGAAGTTTTCACTTCAAAAAATAAGCAATAAGTAATGATAAATTTTCGAGATAAATTAAATATTCATTTTTGCGTACGAAAAACTTTTTCCGATCAACTTCTCAGTCAATTCCACAAAAAAAAATCCAAATCACTCCACTGAAATATTTAATTTCTTTACTGTCCCAACTGTCAGGAATTTTTTTTTCTGATGGAATCCAATCAATGGTGGTTGATTTGTTGTAACCGTTTTTGTAGAGACATTTTTATCTGGTAGATTTTTTGCTATGGCCGCCCGTAAAAAAATAATTTTTACAATGTTTCACCTTTTCGGTTGCATTTTACGTACCGTAAGCTGGGGTTAATTTGTGCCTGCTTAGTTACTTTGTGCCTGCTTGGTTACTTTTTGCCTGCATGATTACTTTGTGCCAGCCATGGTTACTTTACCAACACTTGTGTGCACATTTTTTCACTGTGCAAGGCTGCTGGAAAGTTTTCCAGTGATTCTTTAATTGCTTTGTTTTTAAGTTTTTGAATGATGACATGAGATTCAAAATCAAGTTTTTGGCGGAAACGTTATAATGCGACAGATTTAATCTCCAACCAAAAAATGTAATCGCTACGGATTTTTATGATTTATATCTGAGTAATATTAATATAATATTAATAATATTAAAAATAATATAAGTAAAACTTATTGTTTAAATTTGTACGTGGCCTTTTTTAAAAAGTCGCAAGTACGTAGGGCAATTTTGTTCCACCGTCCTTGTTGTTACACTTGGCACAAAGTTACCCCCTGTGTATCATTTTCTTTTCCACATTCAACGTTCTTGGCCCAGGGTTACCCCTTAGTTTTTAATTTAAAATTTTGAAGGTTCGAGAATTGTGCCGAAATGCCTCGAAAATATATAAAACAAATATTTCACTTATGAAGCATTTAAAAACGCCGTGCAGGAAGTCCAAAGTGGACGAATTTCAATTCGAAAAGCAAGGAAAGGTACGGTGTTCATAGGAATACTCTAAGGAATAAATTAAAAAGATGCTGATTCAAATGTTCCGGGACTTCAAACCGTTTGCAGTGCCGAAGAAGTCAGAATTTACTAAGCACAACTTATTGCTACATTCACTTATGGTTTTCCAGTCACTCCTCTTGATTTAAGACGAAATGTCAAAGACTATTACGACTAATCAGGGAGGCAGATTGACAAAATCATTTATGGACCGACACAAATCTTCATGGTCTTTATAGCGTCCCCGCAATATTTTAATAAAAATTAATTTCTTTTAATGCTTTTAGTTTTTTTTTCGTTAATAAAAATGCTTCAGTTTCTTAAAAAATGTTGTTATAAAAACACATGATAATAATATTTTTTAAGAAACTAAAGCATTTTTATTTAAATGGTATATGGGATAACATTTAACCAAACTTACATTTTGGCAAGATTATCAAAGGATTTATTCAGTGCCAAAAATTTATTTTGAAGGCTTACATCTCTAAAATCGTAAGTCCTTTCGTGATTTTGAAAACGTTTCTTTCATTGTTTAATGCTTGAGATTAAGATTGAGGTATACCTACCTTATTTTGTTTCTTTCATAAAGAAATAAAAGTTTTTTTTTTTTACAAAAACATCAAAACCTGGCAAAAAGTAACCCCAGTTTACGGTATGGCTATAACTGAAGCCTAAGCTAAATAATTTAAGCAAAAACGTGCTACATTTTCGAAAGGAGTCCGAATTCACTGATATTCAAAAAGATGAGTCCGGAGTGCAGACGCTCAAAAATGACTCAAAGTGACTCTAAATCGTCCCGAAAGTAATAACTGCCACCAACTATTTCAGTTCAATTATCAATAATCACATATTTTGTCTCATATTCCCCTCTATTTTGGTTCCAAAAGAAATTTAACAAGACGACAACGCCATTGCGGCGGTGAAAAATAACTAAATTTTTAAAGCGAACATATCCACATCCAAAATTGACAAGGCCTTCGTAAAGAAATGCTGACTCGCTTGATAGGTAAGCCCAGGTTTGTGGGACAGTTTAGTCAACTTCAACTAACAAGGACCGAATCTGTATTCGTTTTTTCCTGAGTCCCTATAAAGGTTATAAAGGTATATGTAATTTGAAATATACAAACACCCGAAGGGATTTGCTAATCTGAGCAAACTTAGATTGGCATTGACAAATTACTCAAAAAAAAGTAATAAAAACAAACCTTCTTAATTGTCAAGAGTGTAAAAAGTTGCAGTCCTTTATGTACATAAATTAACTGTCTATATTTTACTCGATTATAACGTACAACGTTGTTTTTCTCTTTTTCAGTTTGCAATCGAACGTATTACGGAGACGTGGGGAGGACGTATTCCATAAAAGTGCCGACACCACAATGGAATAAGCTGCCTTTTCTGTGCCACTTGACATTCACAGCATCCGGACATGATCAAGGAGACATTGTTCAGGTAATAATCTGCTCATTGTTTTAAGTACGCTTCAGGTCGCAGCATTGTACCACAGTCGTGGTATTATGGGTTCCGCCCTCACACAGCTCACAGGAGTTTCACCCTTTTGATAAATTTTGAGTTTGTTGTCCCAGATAGAACAGGAGCCTTCATTGTCTTCACTCTTTTGCGCACACATTCACCGCTCTTTTGTGAATCATTCAAGTAAACTCCACCATGGTCGAGGCACAAGCGCGTCCAAGGACCTTTGGCCACTGCAGGGCTGCCCTTGCACTTTGGCGAATGGCTGTAATCTCACTGCACATTGCCAAGAATTCGGAATACATATTTGCTGCCTGTCGCAGATTCCCGTAACCGAACGCAAAATTTTCAGCTCTTAAGTGATTTCTGCATCCTGGCTAGGTATACACTGCGGATGACATTAACTTAACTTGTCCCTTTCGTGCTTGTCAGACACAATCGCCGGGATGTGGCTCTGCAGCTGTTTACTGGTAAGACTTCTTCGAGAGGCAGAGGGACTTAAAAGTGTCGTCTCAGTGCAGGTAGATGCAATGCTCGGAGGAAGGCGTTGATATTGCCACTTGTAAGAGCGCTGGCAACCACCTCAAATAAATAAATTCTTTGTGTGCGCAACAAAGATCGGGTGGGTTCACCCCCTCCCTACCCCATGAGCTTTGTTTTGTTTCCGTGTACATAGCTGGAAAAATGGCGTTTAAGTGGGGACGTGTGCAGTCCACACGTAATACATTCGACATTAAAATGTTTCACAATGTTCCGGCCGAAGGGAAGCAAAGCCGTGCCGCAGCACATTACCATGATTCCCAGCGGACGACGGGACGAGTACTAAAATCGCATAGAGCCGCATATTCAAAAGCGGGGAGAGAGGTTTCGTGTCAGTCTTCGCAGCTCTTTCGTCAACATGTCACGTAGATACCCTTGACATGGTGTGCCCACGCCCAAGCCTTGCGGGTGGCTCGTCACAACCCACGCAGGATAAACGGGATCTACATTTAGGGGATAAAGAGTGATGTTTGATGCGGAGCAGCAGATACGAAACTGACGAAGAAAAATGGTGGCCCCAGGAACAGAGATTGAGCTGAAATGCGAAAAGAGCATACTAATACCACCTGGAAAGCAGCTCCTGTTCCTGTTCACAATAGCACACATACGACGAGAACAGACGTACAATACACATGCCGTTGATGAGCACTCATTGGAGTCGGGTCGGGGTGGATACATAAACCATTCTATAGTAAATTCAAGAGGAACTTTATATCGTTCTACGATAAACATTAAACATACTCGGCTGATCCACCTCTCGTGTAAGATTTTTTTTCCTGGTTCGTTCTCCTTTTGCATCACACCCCAAAAAATTTGTTAAAGAAATTTATAAGGGGCGCATGTACTGCGTGTATGTGGGTTCCGAGGAAGGCTTCATATCTCAACGCTCTGTTGTTTGCGTATGCCGATGCCGGAGTGGTGGAAAAAGCAAGGACTGGGAAAAAATGTCAATTTATATTTGAACATAATTGATTTGATAGAAAGCGGCGAGCACTGAGGGCTTTCGGGGTTGCTGAAAGGAACCGAACACCGAAGACATCGATGTCATGCGGAATTTATTATATGTTTGTTATGAATAGATAATGATATGCCTTAAGGTCGTTATTAAGATGACGAAACGTGTATAAGTCAAGGTATTGAAAATTGGTCTTGAAGGATGTTTGTGTTTCGTATTTGAAAGGATGTTAAATGGAATTAAAATTTTATATTTTAAATGCAGTCGAAGTGAGGAATGCTTGGTAGCGTAACGTTTGGGAGTGGAATATTCATGAGTTGAAGGCAATCGTTTGTTATATTATTTTATGAGCAGGGCTGCGTGAAAGATGCCGGGTGAATTTTATTTATGACACTGTGTCAGGGTCATGTGCCATTCTGTGTTTGAATACTTTAATTTTCTATTTTATGTCGACATTCATTTTAGAGACATAGGAAAAGAGATATCGTATATATTATATACTGTCTCTACGACTTTTTGATGATTTTTGGGATATTTAAGTCTGCGGCAGCAAATTTGATCTTTCCTTAGCAAAAGTGTAACATGCTGAAGACTTTTGCTTAGTCTTCTGCTCATTGTAATAAATCTTCAAAATATGTAGTAATCAAGTCACCGAGTATTTTTGGTATTTTTGTATTTTACGTGCTACTTAGGCGGCTTGGTTCCTTTTTTTTTTTTTTTTAATTTTTCGGTGCTGCCAAGTTGCGATTGAGCTATTACATATAAAAAATCAATTAATGCAACCAAGATATTACAGTGTGTACGGCTTTAATCACTAGATCACAGCTCACGGTAGTGATTAAATTATGTTGAAATTCCTGCATTTTAATGCAAATTTCCTCGACTTTTGCCCACTTTAACCGAAGTTGAATATAGGCTGGAGATATTGATTGAAGGAATCATTAAACCAGACAATTCGTTGTCACATATTCGGACCGAAATCATTTTTTCGCTAAATATTTTCCAAGTGCAACCGGTGATAGTTTTCTAGAAGTCAAACCCTGCTGGTTCCTGAATTTATCATTGTCATCCCTCCTTAAATTTATTTTGTAATTTTGAACTTTATATTTTGAATGGTTCCAATTTCTAATAATTTTACTTTAAAAATGCAAATTATTTGTAATGAGCTTCGCAATTTTGACTTAAAATTAGAAATTGATGAACTGTGTTAGGTATCTTGTTTGGCCAAATTTGCCGATTTTGATCAAGCTCAGTACCCGCACGCAAAAGTTGGGCAGAAGATAACCATAAAAAGAGAGAAAAGCACTTCCCCTCTAAGAAGATAAACGTACATTTTAGCTCAAGAAATTTTGTTGTGCTAGTTGGTTATATCTGACGTATGCCAAAGCCTTCAAATGTCAGTTTGTAACTGACTATATCAATTCATTTATATATTGAGCTTATTGACCAAAAGAATGGATGCAAGATGGAATAGTAGTAGACAAAAATTGAAGCAATAATTAAACTCGGACTCTTGAAAATGAATTTGGACCGTATCCTACTGATATTTGAATCTGACGCCGTTAGAAAAATTCACATTTTGAAAATTTGGAGTTCCATGCATTGCTTTGTCATTTGTGGCTATTTTACAGTGTGGTAAGCTCATTGTCTCTGAGGCAGATGGGACATGATTTTGTGGATTAAATACGACGACGCTCCGACTTACATAGTGTTTTGATACTACATTTAAGATTTTGTAAAGGATTTAAAAGGATTTACAGAATATCCTACGATTCCAGGGCAAGTAGTACCTTACCTACCTACCCGTCGGAGATAGGATATAGAATTGAATGACTAACCCCAAGCATGCGGCTCAGCTTTTGCGGAATAAATATTAAGGTTGCAGAGTCTATCGTCGATGATTTTTATGCTGTAGCAATATAAGGACATTAAATGCTTAAATACCACACCAAGAAAATGAGCATCAACATTGAGAAGTACTTTCTTTGCCACTGCCCGGCACTCTGCACCATCGAATACAGAGTTGGAAGACTTAGAAGAGCTCCCTGACAGTTCCCCGAATACATGGAAACAATTTAATTTAGTTCATTTTACTGCATTTTTTTAAAACAAACTTGTAATTGACGCACCCTGTACATGAATAGTTTGAGACCAACCCTCCGCTCCAACAAATTTATTGATTGAAATTGAAATATTTTTGGCCAACGGATTTCAAAACCGAAACTGTTGACTGCAATGTCAACCCCCTTTCATAGCATAAGTGACACAAGTGACATGAATGATTACTGTTCATAAGCTACCTAAGAGGGTCATCAACCGCTGAAGCCTTCATTCCCATATACTACATCCAATCTGAACGTATCAAAAGTGTAATTCACGAGGCTTGACAGTCACTTTTCACAAAAACACTGAAACTAAATTATTAGCGACATAATTTATAGTTGTACGTCGTATTACATGTCCAGAAGAGCCACCAGAAACGTCCGCAAAGTCAATAAAACTTATTTTAGGATGATCTCGGGAAAAGTGCTTGACCAGAAGTAATTTATGACCTTATGTGATATATGGCACTCTCGTTCTCACTTGATCTGCCATATGAATCCTGAATCATCAGTGTACACATGCTTGTCAGCTTCTGTAAGAGCATATACAAGTATCAACGTAATTCCAGATACAAATGATGTTTCGATAAAACTTTACGACAGCTTTCCTCTAGAGATGAAGGGAAAAAATTTGTCGAATCGACAGAAAGCAGGACTGCGTCTGCCCCCTTTCCCTGTGCGTTCTATTCCACATGTCATACACACAATCTGAGTGAGGTAGGCACCTACTATCTTTGGCATTGCTTTCGTCCATGTAGAATTGTGGATCCTCGGACGGACGGAGTGGAAAGATGTAGGTTCTGCTTCTGCACTTATGAAGTGGCTTTCGGAGCTTATCTTTGCAATAAGGACCGAGCCTTTCTCTTTTGTTCATTCCCGAAGGAGTTTAATGGGGAAAAAAAATGAAAATAAATTTCAATATTGCTGTTGGCCAAATTTCATCCTTTGAAATGTTCTGTACTCCGCCACCATTCACTCATCCATCCACCCGTGCGATTTATTCCATCGCTCATGGGAAGATAGACGGGTTTGTGCTTCATTTCAAAGGCGTGCATGCAAGAAGCGCCTAAAGTGAACACCATATAGAAGGGGTGTGAACCCGTACATGCATACCAGCGCCAGCGTGTGAGCTCCGAAGTGTGCTAAAATGCGACTATGAAAGATTTCTGCTTCTGAATTCTGTTTTTGACGATGTGAGCCCATTGATGTCGGTAGCTTGTACATATACGTTTATAGCTATATGTGAAACACACATCAGCTGACATCTGGTAAATCTTGTGCTTCTTTCATTGCCTCTCATGCACATTCGTTCACGCTCTGTTGAGGTGAATTGCAAAAGCAAATTCGCATTTGAGACGACGATAACCTTATGCATGCGGTTACCAGTTGTGGTCCTAATTACATTTCTTGGAGATTTAGGGCAAGTCCACCGCAGGATACAGCACTCTTCGATCGAGCAAACAGAATACGGAAAAAAAATGCTGCTTGAGGTTCGTCTTGGTTTTCTTCTTCGTTTGGAATTTTGTTGTTGTTTCCTTTTCTCTCATACACTAATGGAATTGTATTTGCTAGGCGACGTTTTGAGGATAGGTCAAGACCCTTGACATATCCCTGCACGGTGGGGGGGAGGGTTCAGATCAAATGTAGGGCCATTCATTTCTATTTGCCAAAGGATTCCAACATTTGAATTTCAAATTGGGTTATGCGTCATAGGAGATGATCAAAGTCGGGCGAAAGCGGCGAAGAAGGTTAAACGGAGAAAAAGGACGTTTTCATTAATTTTATTGTTGCCATCAAAACTATAGTGTATTGCTTGTTGTTTGACCGCTGATAGCTTTGTATGTAATTTTTTATAAAATGTGGTCATCATCCTGAATTTATATCCTTACGTTTGATTGGCTTCCTTATTATGCGAGTTTATTACGAGTAAATGTATTAATGTATCAGCCTGTAGAAGGAATTCCCGACAAGGAAATCCTAAACCACAGATCCCTCGTTTCTATATGCGAAGCAGATGCTCTTCGGGACATAAAACAAATTCGGATAAGTAGAGGGCTTCGTATTTAAGTGGAGCGAATTGAGTTGGCTGGTTGACCAAAATGTGTTGTTAAAACTCCTCCGGGTTTTTCTGTTTCTTATGGCACACTGCGCGAAGTGATGCCATTGTTGATTTTTGTTTCCCATAATAATTCGATCATTTTTATTTATTTATTTATTTATTTGTTTGTTTGTCAATAAGGTACTAAACCTTTTTAGACATGAAAATTTGAAATTATAAATAAGTAGCATAGTACAAACGAGAACGAGACTAAAATTTGAGGAAAAGTTGTGAAAAAAAAATAAAAAAGATATAAACTAATTAAAATTTGAGCAATACAATTACAACTGGAAAAAATTTAACAAGATGGATTTTATTAATGGTATTGTCATATTAATGTCAATTAAAGACGCACAATCATTATACAATAGCATTAAACCATTTAAAGAGGAGGATCTACCGTAATTAGTACGAGAACGAGGAATATAAAAGAATCTGTTATTACGCAAATTAAGTGATGGAACATTAAGACCCAAAAGACTTAAGATATCAGGACAGAGAATCTCCCCAATAAGTATTCTGTGAAGAAAAACAACTCTTGACACCTTTCTCCTAACCTCAAGGGACTCGAGTCCAATAAGTTGTAATCGGGCTGAATAAGGGGGTAAGTTATTAATATCAGACCAAGGAAGACGTCTGAGGGCAAACCTAAGAAATCTTTTTTGAATAGCTTCGATTCTTACAACATGAGTATTGTAGTATGGATACCAAACACTGGACGCATATTCCAAGAGCGATCGAACAAACGTCAAATATAAAATTTTTAACGCATAGGGTTCGGTGAAGACCCTTGCATAACGTTTAAGCATTCCCCATGCTCTATTGGCTTTATTTGTGATGTATTCATAGTGGTAAATGTAGGATAGTTTACTATCTAACATAACCCCTAAATCTTTTATCAAAGTTACACGTGGAATAACATTATTGTCGAAGGAATAAGCGTGAATGGAAGGCGAGGTACGACGTGAAAAAGTAATGACCGAACATTTACTAACATTAAGGGACAAGTAGTTTTTAGTGCACCACCAAACGAAGTTTTGGAGATGTGCATTCAATCTATCAAAACTATTCGAATCAGTGCATGAAGAGTATATTTTAAAATCATCAGCAAACATCAGGATATTGCAATGTGGAACAAATTTTACAACATCATTAACGAATAAAATAAATAAGAGTGGGCCTATGTGACTACCTTGAGGGACACCGGATGTTACCAAGATTTCTTTCGATAAGTGTCCTCGAAACTTAACAAATTGGTATCTGTTTCTTAAATAGGATGATAGCCATCTAAGAAACAAAGTAGGGAAACCTAAACGTTCAAGTTTGTAAAGAAGAAGCTTGTGGTCAACTCGGTCAAACGCTTTACTGAAATCAGTGTAAATGGCATCGACCTGATTACCCTTAGATATCTCACTAATAACAAAATTTGTAAAAATGAGAAGATTTGTAACAGTGGATTTGTTTTTTACAAAACCGTGTTGGTTATTGCAAATTAAATTTTTACAAAAAAAATTTAACTTATCAGTCACCAACTCATCAAAGAGTTTAGGGATGGACGATTGTTTACATATCCCTCTATAGTTTTCAATATTATTTTTTCTACCGGATTTAAATATTGGTACAATAAAAGAGTTTTTCCATAGGGAAGGAAAGATACCAGTCTTCAACGATACATTGAATATATGGCAAAGAATGGAATGTAAAGGAAGGGCACACATTTTTAAAAAACCTGCTGGAATACCATCGGGTCCAGGATTGAAATTTAGAGCCAAATTTCCAAGTTTACTCAGTATCATATCTTCGGGAAAATCAATGTGACTGAAAATAGAGGAATGTGGTGCACCTAAGTAAGAAAAAAAGTGTTCATCTATAACTGAACAGGGATTTGAATACACTGATTGAAAAAATGCTCCAAAGTTATTGCAGATAATACGGGGATCATCAATAGACTGGTCATCAAAGGTGAAAGAAGCCGGAAAACCATCACTATTCTTTTGTAAATTAACAAAGTTCCAAAATAAATTAGGCGAAGATTTGATTTTTGATTCGACATCATTGATATAAGCAGAGTAGGCTTGGTGAATAGAGGTCTTAAACTCAGTTCTAAGCTGACGATATAAAGTACAATCATCATTCGACATACTCGAGCGCCACTTCTTATACGCTCTATTTTTAAGAATTTTAAGTCTACGTGTTTCATCATTATCCCAAGGACATATACCATTTATAAAATTTTTAATTTCAACAACTGGGACAAAATCAAAAATTAAGTTCTTTAAGACGCGATAAAATATCGAGCAGAGTTCTTCTAATCCAAGATTTAAAAATGGACTCCAGTTAAAATTATAAAGCTCATTACATATGTTATTATAGTTAGCATTTTTAAAATCAAACTTATAAGAAGAAGAAATATTTAAAATATTAAACTCTATATGACAAAACAAATATAATGATGGATGATAGGTGTCTTCGGGAACCAGCGGAGTTAGACTTCTAGAAACATAGCTATCATCGTTATAATTGGAGAATATTAGGTCCAACGAGCGATTCTGATGGTTTTTAATTGGGTTTAGTTGAAACAGTCCAATGGATTGAAAGCAGTCGATGATCTCGGCCTCAATGGGTGATAAGGTATTGGCATGGGTAAGATACGTGCAATCAATATCTCCGGCAGTCCAATCAATTTTGGGTTGATTAAAGTCACCGAAGACATAAAGTCTGTCATGAGCGGTTGTAAGATTTTCAACATAGCGAATGGCATCCAAGTATCTAATTACTACGGAAAGCAGTGTTCTAGGAGGTATATAGACACACACGATGAAAACTTTTGATGAGGCGAGATCAAATTTACTGCCACAGATTTCGATATCCGAGAAATCGTCAAGTTTTAGTTCCTTAGGATTTAAATCTTTTCTGATTGCTACAAGAACACCACCAAATCGTTCAAATGAACTATTATTAGGTGATCGATCACAACGATTCACAGAAAAATAGTTTGGGAAAATAACAGCATCGGAGAAGCTGTCATCTAATCCAGCTTCTGTGATGACTATGATATCAGATGAGGAGCTGTAGACATTTAACAAGAATTTCGTACATTTTGTCCTTAGCCCTCTCACATTTTGGTAGAAGAATGCAAGCTCGTTAAGTTTTTTGGCTTCCTGTTCGAGTTGTTAGGGCGATACGTAAACTCGTAAAATCATACAAAGATGATTCGCACACCCATTTGATGGGTATTAAAGCCCTTCATAATAATCCACTGACAGTTTGTTTGGACTTCCACAATTATGGGGGACGAAATTTAATTACAAAAAAAATAAATATTTAAATGGACTTTTTTGCGGCTCACTTAAAAAAAAAAATAAAACAGTATCCGTTGATAGTTACATTCAACTTTTGCCGACAGCGTACGCCTTCATCTCTTAAAGAGCACATCACCAGGTTCCAGTGCAGAGGATCAGTGGCAATAGGCAACACTGACAACGAGCAATCAGAGTTGCTGTCACCGATCGAATCTCTGGATGGATGATGACTGGCAAAGGTAGCCAAAAACACGAACAACAAATAAGGGAGGACAATCCATCAAGAAAGAGCAGAAAAGTCAAGTGAAATCTTGAGGGATGATGTGTCAGTGGCAATGTTGAAAATTCTATCAGAGGGCGAATAGATCGTCCTAGAGCTAGAAGGCCCGAACAGATAAACATGATATGGTCACAGTCCATGCTGAGGGGAAAAACGCTTCTAAATATTGTAAAACGGCGAAGACAGTAAACAACCCGATGTCCATTCTCAACCGAAACGATGATAGTCATAATTTGTTATCCCCTAGAGCAGAACGCAGTGAGAAAAGCGATATCCAAACTAAAGACCAAAAAAGCTGCTGAAGCAGACGACCTACCGGGCGATATTTTCAAAGCAGCGGGAAATGACTTTGTATAAGTACTGTGCACCAACTTATCTGTAAAGTTTGGTCGGATAAATAAATCCCAGATGAGTGGAACCCCAATATCGTGTCCACCCACCACAAGAAAGGGAGTACTTTGAACTGCGTCAACTATACAAGAGAAATAAGGCTCTTAAATGTCACACATATCATTAGATAAACCTTGTAAGATAAAGATTAAAACCTTTTGCGCCCATATCGGTGCGGTTTTTGGCCAGGCTAATGGCATACCTTTGAAAGAACACAAAATCTCCTATGAAGGAACGAATTATTCAAAGCCATATCAAGTTTAGGTATTCCTTCTAAACTCGCCCGACAATGCAGGTGACGACAGAGAACTCTCGCTGCTCCATGAACGTAGGAAAAGGACACCACCAACCCTAAAAAAGGTTAAGACAAAAGTGACGTAATTCCTTTAATAACATTTTTTGAAGAAATTGTACAAAACGTTTTTCAAAAGTTCAATTATCGGGGGAAAATTTCCATAGATATCGAAACGGAGACGGCGAAAATGCCTGTGACTGTTAGAGAACAAAACTAAGTATATGCTGTCATCAATAAAGAGCTCTCAAATATTTACATTGCGGAAGCATGGACCCTATCGAAAGTAAACGAGAACTCCTTGAGACTAGCTGAGAGGAGAATTCTTCCGATGGTATTCGGCGCCCAGTCGAGAGAACTTTGCAGCAACGTTGACCTAGCTAGAAGCGCCAACCCGACAAGTTTTTTTAGTCCACCCTAAGCGATAACTATGCAGAGGTCGACCCCCACCTCAGGTAGAGTGTGGAGCGCACGGTTAAAGAGCGACCCCAACGAACTTGGTGTGCGTACCTGAAGGCAGCTAACTAGAACCGGTCTGGATAAATGGGCCTGTTAGATGAGGTTGTGGTACACCCCTGAAGCAGCATCTAAAGTAAAGTAAAGAAACTGGGAACAAATAATCATTTCAACGTTTGTTAGGTTGATTCATTTTATTTATTTTTCAAAATGTATGTATGTGTGTATAAAGTTTATTTTCACTAGTAATAAAGTTACAAATTAATTCGAACTATTCTTCGTTCATTATACAATAAATATTATTAACTAGGGAAAATGAGAGACATTTTATATTTCTTAATCAGAAATAGTATTAAATGCCACTTCAAGAGTTAAATAACAATAATGTAAATAGATGGGTGGGGTGACCCTTTCCGATAAAGCAGATTTTACATTTTCAGAAATTATATAAGAAGTTTATTAAATGTTAAGTACGAAAATATATTATGTCACTGAAGAAAAATGAAACATAGGCAAAATCCAAATTGGATAACAAAATTAAATTTTGGAGAACAAAACTACATTTTATAAAAAGAAAACCAAAACACCAAAACATCAAAAAAATCAGTAATCAGACTACGAATGAGAACTCAAAACGGACTCTAAACGATTAATATCTTGTGATAGAAGCCAATGTCTTACATGATTCATAAATTTATTAATATGACTAAGAGTCCTAATCCATAAAGGAAGCTTATTGAAAAGGCTGCGCGATGAAACCGTGTACAAATTTTTAAATGCTGTGGTTCGAAATTGAGGAACAGCTACTAGATTCAAATGATTACGACGTATATTATAATTTTCAAGAACTCTAATATTCAAGTTACCAGATCTATAGAAAAAAGACTTAAGAACCTTAAAACAGTATAAATGTCGTACAGGAAGAATTTTCAAATCGTAAAATAATGAATAGCTTGGATGTAACCGGTTTTTTCCGCATATTTTTCTTACAATAAATTTCTGTAAAACAAGAAGTGGTTGGACTCTGTTAAAACATGATCCCCCCCAACAAGTAATGCCATATTGTAGTTTTGATTGGAAAATTCCAAAGTAAATTATCTTAAGAAGGTTTCTTGAGCAGACATTCTTCAGATAAAAAAAATTCCTAAGCGTCATACGAAAATATTGCCTTAAGTTATCAATGTGATAATTTAAACTCATTTTAGAGTCAATAATTAGCCCCAAGTATTTAAATTCTGTGACGCTATCAATTTGAAAACAATTTTCACTGCAGTTGAGATTGCTACAAAATGTTTGAGCGGAATGGCTGGTGCCACAGAAGCAACTCGGCAGTTTAAACTTTAGGCACTCTGGTGCATGAAAATAAACATTAGCGTCAAATGAATTTTGAGATGCTAGACTGTAAAACATTATTTTTGTTTTAGAACTAATCATGAGCCTGTGTGAAGCAAACCATGTTCTAAACAGTTCTAAATCTGAATTGATATCCGCAATTAAATTTAAAGGGCTTACTGAACCATAGGTTAAACCAACATCATCGGCAAATGCAGTGATAAGGCCTTTGAAATTTTGCTCAAACAAAGAGTTGATATATATCAGGAATAGAATTGGTCCCAAAACAGAGCCTTGTGGTACGCCTAGATTTAAAAATTTTATTTGACTTCTAGTCCCTTCAATCCTTACTCTTTGAGATCTATTTTCCAGACTTAGTACTAGGTACTTATCTAAAGTTAAACCCACAGTTTTGATTAAAAACACTGAAAAAGCCGTTACCTGAAACCTTTGCCTAGAAGCGGGTATATTGACAATTTCCACCGGATGTTGACGTTCAGAGCCCTAATCTCGTAATTTTTCAGACGACTGTCGTCGAAACAATAGATCTCCAGACTTAGCAACTGAGTGTCAAAATTACGATTTTTTAAGCTTCAATCAGTTTACACGGAATGAAAACTGAAGATAATTACAAAAAATTCGGATAGAAAACAACTTATTATGGTCATCAAAATGTCAAAAATGATATCGTCCAGGCGACCATCGGATAAAGACTGAAAAAGTCCGTATTTGCATAACGTACGTAAAATAATTTAAATGACTTATGTTTAGAAAAAGGAATTTGTATATACAAATAAAAACGAAATGAGTGTCTACAATTTTTGGGTACAAATAATTTCTCACGTCGAAATGTGCAAATTTTAGAGCGACGTACAAAGCCAAGAAGTGATATATAGCTTTAGTGTTGCCACCTACAAATCAGTCTGGGAAGCAGTTATTAATCGCTGGAACTGTGTATCTACTGTGCAGTGAAATTTTCGCGCGCAAAGTTCACTTTGACATTTCAGCTAAAAATTTGTATGAAAATTGAAAATGTAAACATTTTTACATTTTGCCACTGCCATGGGCCATTTTTTTTATATTAAACTAGCTGAACCCCGGCCAGCTTCGCCAGGCAAGAAAAAACCTTTTTCCAATAATTTAAATAAAGAAAAATTAAAACATTCATTGCAATACGTAAACAACATTATTGGTTCTTTTTATCCATCGCTTGTATAAACAAATAGTGCAGATGGTTTTCCGACTCGGGAGCATGCAACGTAGAGTTGGCCATGCGAGAAAACTGGATTTTCCAAATTTATACCACACATTTGAAAAGATTGTCCTTGCTACTTATTAATGGTAACGACAAATCCAAGGCGAATAGAATCATTGGAATGGAATGGAATCATTGGTATGCGAGGAATCGAAACTTCTTGAAAATATTATCACTACAAATTCCATACATCTATGAATTTGTCTTTAATTTGGTTCAATACATTCAGGAATGCTTCTTTGGTTAAATAGATGTTCGAATTGACGTTTTGGTGCTGTCATTTTCGTTTTTATTATTTTGGTAGGCTTTGATTTCTAGGCGAATGACTTAATTCGCATACCATAATCCACAACTCGATTAACGCGAATAATTTGACTCGCAAAAGAAGTTTTGAATTCTCTTAAGAACATCGGAGAAAATGCCGACGATTTTTTCAGAGAGGATTTTCAATGCGCATCCCAACTGCCCGAGGACTTATTTGAAGTTGAATTAAGAGCTCCAAGAACTTCATTGACTTCATTGTTGTTTGCACGTTCCAATCCAGAAACCTCTTCTACTGAAGCCTTTTTTAGAGTGTATATACTGATTCTTTGCATAGATTCCATCCATTTTCTTCCATCTACCATCAGTATTAGTGAAAAGCCATTAAGCAGTTTCATCAGTTCATGCTCTTGCAGTTCTTTGGATTAATTCAAAGAAGCCAATACACAAACATTTTTTGTTGAAGAGCATAAGTTTCCCAAAACCTTAACTTTTAGACAGACCACCGATTATCCAACGAGTAATATTTTTGTACCATCTCTACGTCAGTTTGCAGAGAGGATAGAAGAAGCCGATTATATTATACAACCTCTATACGACCACAGTCACCAAGCTTGTTTGCAGTCTTCAGGACAAAAAAATGTCTTTTCTGTAATTTCTTACCCAAAGTTTCGCTTTGAAAACATTTACTTTTTTTCTTGAAACCTCCTTTATCGGAAACCTTGGTAAATCAAAGCTTTTTCGTGGCCCTATGAAACTGAAATTATCGATAATTTACCTAGTTTCTTCATAGTCATATATACGGAAATCACTTCGGATAAGAAAAAACAAACTTCTTAACAACTATTCCGCGTTTACCATTCAGTAATTCTCCACGAAGTCCATTGGCACAAAATACTCTAAAGGTCGTTTAACTTTGAAAAGCTGTATTTTTTCCCCCAAAGAAAATAATAGGTAGCCAAGTTGAAAAACTCTACCGGATGGCACTACAGTTTTCTCATTTGCAAATTTAATTAAAGGACAAAACAAACATTTTTTTAGCCGATGCTATGCCTGTAGGGGGGGGGGGGGGGAAAACTCAAGTTTGAATAAGAAAATGTTTTAATTGTAGGAAATGACTTTTTATTATTTTAAACGCATAAAGAAACGATACTATAGAAGACTTTGCACAGACTAGCTTGACGACAACCCTTTCGTGTGCCAGTAGCAACCAACGGAACGCTTTGACAACCGCGATTACGGATAAAAAAAAAACCGAAGCATCGAGGCAAAAAACTGCACAACAAAAACGTCCTACTCTAATTAACGTTATACTAGGTTTCACCCTTAAATGTGGCTTATTATCGCCTAGAGGGTATCGCAGGCTCCTTTGATAAAACTTCCGCCGAATCCACGACATCAAGTGAGCACAAGGAATGCGAACAAATACGAGCATAATGATTTATAAATCCGTCCGGGGAAAAAGATAATTCTTCTTTGCAGATCCCACCCCTGGTCTGTATGAGCCATCATGGCCAACGTTTGAAAAAGAGCAAACGGGACGAAGATATTGTTTCGTACATGATTAATGGAAGGCTAAAACTTGCCATGACTTTGGCAAAGATTTCTCAACGCTCCTTAGCCTGCCAACGTACGATTACTCGCTCTGCCATAAATGCATGTACACAACAACCAAGGCGACCTGAACAGAAGTGGTGCTGGAGGACGCCGCCGGTTCCCCTGCCGGATGCTGTTTTGTACGAGTGTATGTGTGTGCTTTTTCCTCTTATCTCATTCTTTTTTTGCTGCTAAAATCAATTTTAAGTCGCTCTTAAGGGCACCCACAGTCTATTTATTTTATTAAAGACAGTAAGAAATTAATGAAAACGGGGTCAGCTTTGCCTTTAAAATAAATTGTTTTCATTCTGGTACTGGCATCGCCAGCAGCAATTTCGGGGGCAGATGGCAATGATGGGGCCTACTGCCGCCGCCGCGTCTCTGCCTCTAATAGACCCGCAAAGATTGTTTTCGGTGGGGGAATTCCATAATTGAATTTTTCATAAACGTGTGATCTCTCATAAGCCGCTGATACCCGGGTGCTTAGATGTTTTTTGACATTTTAATGGAAACGTCGCGTCGGGCTATAGGTTCTGATTCTCAGTTTTTTTTTATGTTCTTGTTGACGATGGGGCTCGCACAAAATATGTTTCTGTTTTTGGATCTGTTTGTGGGGAAAATTTAAAGCAATAACGGATGCAAATTAGACGGAATCTGCATCAATTAATGCGAGACGATGTATGTGAGTGGATTAAAATTCATTACGACTTACTGGGAATTCAGGCTCATTAAGTGTATATGCGTTCTCTTTGGTAGAATGTATGCAAATGTTTAATATCTAAGGCCAACGATGGGGTGGATGTGCATTCGTTAGATGCTAAATAATTTCGTAAGGAGATGTTTATATGATTTTATTAAATTGAATAAGTTTGAGTTGGACTGATTCAATTTAGCTCTTCTAGAACTTGGTCAAACGGAAATGAATGTGACAGTTGTTATACCTTATACTTGTCATCGAGTTTTATTGTTAGGTTGAAAAAATACCGCGTTAGGCTGACATTGCTATTGAGTCAGAGAAATTTGGAAATATCAGTCTCGGTGTTCATCAAGGGTCTGTTCGCGTTCCAATTATTTTTCATGTGTTTTCATCAGTTGCATTTTTATGCAGTCTTTTCGTGAAATTTTAATGAGTTCAGATAATGCCTTGGTTAACCTTATCGGTCTTAACTGGTAAAAGTGGTAGTTGCTTCGCAGAACATTCAGCCTGATAAAATGCGATTTCCAAGGGGAAAACCTCGACTCTGAACCTTCCTTTAAAAAAAAATAAGCGGTTGGCGCAACAGGTGTGTAGGGACCCTAGCTCATTTCAATCAGGCATAGCTTCGTTTTGTGTGTATTTCTCATTTTTGGGGCTAATGAAAGGGATCTACAATTTTATGCCGAGTCCAAACGGCTAATTGAGAAGCTCTTTCATGAAAGTTAAACTCTCGGATGTTAGTCAGACGTTCGTGAGAGGTGGGGCAGCGAAAAAAACCTTAAGAATGAATTTGTTTTTTTTTTCGGGAATCGAACCATGGAACCCTCACTTAGTAGACCACCACACTAATCCCTAAACCACCGCGCCTACCTTTCATCTCGCGGCTCATTTCAGAACTCGACTGTCGAACGAGTATAGAAGCTTCGAACCGCCCAAAGCAAAAGAGATTCTATGTTGGAAGCCTTTGCTCTGGAAGCTGGGAAGACCCTAAAGACAGCGCCTGAGTTCGAAGCTCTCCATTGTAAACTCACCAGCTATAGACGCCACCAATCAATAGCAGTCCTAGTATCGAAACATCAATAAGAGATTAGCCTAAGGCTGAAGCCTTAGGGAAAAAGCGTATACAGGAAAAAGGTGGCATAAAATGCACTATGTACCTACCTTTAGAAATACAGACAAAGCATACTGAGATTCCCTCCTCTCAATACTCTTGCCGCTGGTCGTCTTTATTTTTTTCCAAATACTGTTTTAACACAAGAGAAACAATTTAAAAATATGGACATATTGGAGCGTTGCGCTTTTTATTAAAATCCTCAAAAGGAGGATTTCCAAACAAACGTGTACAATGTAGCAGGAAGTGTTAAATATTACTTTGAGGACTCGGTATTTTAAAAAAACAAATATATAGCTAAACGTGTACAACGTAGCAGATAGTATTGAACATTACGTTGAAAATGGCTTTTTGAACTACTAAAATTTAAAGTCGAAACTAAATGGTAAGGACCATTATGTTTTTAACGTCACCTATTGGCTTCAGTGATTTTTGCTTAATTTGCTTAACAAATTAGAGGCAGCGGTTAGCAGCACTCCAAGGTCCAAGGTCACTCTGTATATACGTTTGTCTTCGAGGCCCAAATGGCTTTTGCGAGTCTCATACGTTGTCGGCATTTAAAAATCAAAACTCTCATTTTGTCAGCTTTAATCCTCAGACCGCATATTTAGCAGCACAATTTCAGTCTGTTTACTTGAAGCTAAAGAGCAAGCGGCTTGTCAGTAAGTAGCACCACGTCTGCCTGCAACCAGTGTGACAGTTGCAGAATTCTGAAAAGTCGCAAGTGCCGATGAGAAAAAAAAGTGTCATCTCTGAAGCAGAATACATTATTTTAGAATGTTTGAACGATATTTCACAAGTGTTGGTTCGCTTAATAATATTGTGAGAGGTAACTACGCTACGTTTATGAGGTTTTATTTAGAAATAACATCATTTAAACAGTTTTTGAAGCGCTTTCTCCAAAAAGGGCCAAAACAGCAAAAAATTATTGTAGGTTCTCGAAAAAAGTGCCAAATTGCAACTTTAGTGGCACAACGATCACGCCGCCTCCATGCCGAATATCACAAATTCCATCAATAAAGAGTGCAGAAAGTATTGGACTAAGAATACAGCCCAGCGGAACACCATATGTCGCTTTATATCGTTCTGCCATCATTGATCCATTAAATACAGTTGCACTAGTGGACGTTAAGAACTGAATGGAGCTAAATTTATTTTGAAGATTCTGATGACAGCTTGTATATCAGGGCGTGTCCTCCGATGACAGCTTGTGTATCAGTACTTGTCCATAGACGGTATAATAGGTAGCTTTGAGATCCGCAAAACTCACGTAGAGCTTCTCTATTTTTTTCAATGTATTATTTTTCCCTCGATACTAGTCCGAGCAAAAATGTGTTGAACTGTTCAGGATTGAAAACCAGCTTTGCAAATATTTAAGCGATTGCCAGACTTTATCCACCTCGTGGGGCTGTCGTAAAGCGTAGAGGCGAACTTTTTTCTGACCCTGTTTGGAGTGGAGATACGTCTGTGGTTTCGGTTTTCTTAAAAATGGCAAACACGAGTGCTTCGTTAAGGCAGTGCAAGTTTGTTGTAAAAATTACAATAAATTTGCATTATATTGATCATAAGCATTTTTGAAAAACTCCACAAGGATGACCTACAGGCGTGTTATATTTTTTATTACGAAAATAACCTTTTCCAATTGAAACATTAAAGTTGGAAAATCTTATTTATCTACTCTTGAATTTGAGACCGCATAGTTAAAGGTTTTGACTGAAAACGAGTCGCAAGACCTTCCACATTCAACGGTATTCGGAACACCCACTGCGGCCAATAAGTTTCCCAACATTTTACCAGACCGTTTTTGAGTTTCTGCAATTTTCTAGCTTTTTCGTTAGATTGTATAAAAAATAAGTTTATGTATTTATAAAAATGATTTATAAATAATTTATACTCTTTCTTTAACCGCAGAGAGGTGTCTCTAAAAACAGGAGAATTTTTTTTTCCGGAACAAGTTAAGGAAAAACAAATGATATATTGTGAATGATTTTTACAGGGTGAGAAGGAGCGTGTACGACCTATTTTATTTGACGCATCTAACATTCATTAAGCTTTCACCGATTTGGTTACAGACTAATCGGGAAACGTTTTACAATGACGATTATGTAGAATTTTTTAGAAATGAGCATTGCTCTAAATCGCTTTGAGCATTTTAAAATCATTTGAACTTCTTTTCGAACCCTTTTTGTTTCTCAAAATATACTTTGACTAAAATTGGTAACTGTGGCGATAAATTTGTCACCAGCGCTTAAAATAATCTTTTCTAAACAACCAGTCTCCACTTATTACGCACAATTACCTTGTGCTAAAAAGGCCTGCTCAGGTATTTATTTAGCGCACGCGAACCAATATTTTCGAGCAGTTCCACTACGCACTTTTATTTTACAAATACCACAAATCAAACCTCGCACCGGCTGTTGGCTGTTCCGAAAATATTTATTCTTCGCGCAGGCATAACCACTAACTTAAAATCTAAAAAAAAGTTGTTTGTAATAGCCTTCTTTCTTACTTTAAGAGGCGTGACTTTTGAACTATAAGGCAATAATCTGCCACCAACTTGTTATATACCGAGCGATTTTTATTAATTTCAAAAGAGTAAACTACATAAACAGTCAAGTTTCCTAAAACCCACAACATGGGGTCCTCGAAAAAAACTTCAAACTTCCTTATATGTACTCTGAACCAAGAAACCATTTGGATCGATGACGTAACATTCTTCCTCTTAAGAGCTCATGTTACCATTGTACCCATATCAACTTATAACGCCATTTAAAAACTGTCTCCGTTTCTTTTTATTTGCACACAAAACGAACGCTAACCTTGAAGGGGAAAGGTCCACACAAACTGCCGTTCTCAGGTGAGGCAAGTCAACACACAGTTTTATTGAAAGCTTTTCCTATGCTAAACATCAAGGATGTTTACCCTCATAATGATGTTTACCTTGTCGAAGGGTTGTGGACCTCCAGCAGACGAAGCCTTTTAAATATGGAAGCCTCTAAGTGGTCGGGCCCGGCTGTAATGATGGTATTTGAGACGGCAAGCATACTCTCGTTATATCTATGGGGATAGATTTATGTGGCGCTTTAAGTGTTCTTAAGAATGTTTCGCTTTAATGATGACATTCGCATTTCACCCGTATAAGTGGACACTGGCTGTATGCCGCACATGCCACTGTCAGACAAGTAATCTCAATCAGTTTCAATTATACTTCAATACCCAATGCAAATCCTGGATGGTTTAAAATTCTCTCAGTATACAATGCAACAATTTAGCTAGATATACAGTTACATTGCAGCGGATTAATTCGTCGAATTGCTTTCATTGTCACACGACACACAGGGCATTGCTGCGGGTCGATACCGTCACAATACCGGCATTGAATAAAATAAAATATCCATTACGATGGAATAAAAGTCAGTGGCTTTTCCCATATCCCCCGGGCATATTTTATAGAAGTAGTTGCTATCCTAATTTGCGACCGGAACTGGAGACCTGGAATTGCGTCGACGGCACGTTTACTACCGCCGTGAAATTGAATCGCCAGCTGTATGAAAATAATACCGTGGACTAACCATCCTCTCATCTGATCCGTACTAAAGTATTATGGAAAAAAAAAAGCACGAAATCCCTCAACATGCAAGTCGTGTCCATGCACCTAGATATCAATTCGCATTTAGCCCATTCCGCCATTAAAAGCAACCAATCAACCACCTAACAACCACCAACTATATGCAAAGCCTTATCCCTTTGGATAAACATTCTAAAATACCTTACATTTATATAGCGGTGTACATTGCACAATGCACATATATATAAAACGTGCATCTACATAGCTATATTCGTAAAAATAAATGTATGTTCTTTGGTATTTTTTTCCAGATTATATTCGACGGGTTTACAGTGGGACGATTCGATGAGGGCCTGGTCGATTCGGATATTGATGGATTCGATTCCAATTTTAGTCCATCGGGTGAGCTGCCTGGATGTCCCGAAGGATTTATGCAGGTATGTACATAAATTTGTTGATCTGTCGTCTACTAGGATGGTTTTATTTGATACACGTTTTTTTTTGTGACATACTTTCATGGACATTTTGACAGAGCATGCTGCTGCGGAAAGGAAATGTATACACAATGAAATGTTACATTTTTTTGGTTGCTTTCATGTTACATTCGTCTTCAATTTGTATGAAATATTTATTTCAATACCAAAACCTTACGAAATGCATTCATGTAGATACGTATTTTACGCAGGTTCAAATAGAGAGATGCGAATCACTTTGTTCCCTGGCATGCCAATGCATAAATGTCAAGTGTGTATAGAAAATGCAAACTGAATCTGCAAACGTAAACCATTGGAATATTTGCTTTCAAATATAAAAAAAATAGGACTTTTAAAAATTAGAAATCTACAGCGCTAATAACGCTTGACAATTCAAGTCAATTGTTGGACTTACTACACTCCTTACTAGGAACTTATTATCCTTCATTAGGGAGATCACACGTCCCTTAGATTGTCATCTCCCCTTTCAGACAATAGATCTTTTGGGTGACAGTGTCAGCCAACTGGTAATGTGAATTTATAAAACAAGAAAATATTAGCTACTCTCCTTAAGATAAATTTTAGCTCACATACAAAAAACTCTCCAATATTTGTTTATGCGAGTTTAATTCACGCGAATCCCTTTTAATCCGAGTAAGACACAGCTCTAGCTGACAACAAAAATAAATCTGGTATCTCAGACTGTACTCCATGCATCTGTCAAAATGGGATGCGCCCATTTTATGGGGCCGGCACCTTTTCTAAAGCTTAAATTTGACAGGTCGTTTTTTTCTGTTGCGTTTTTGTATTGTGGAAATGTGAGCAGGGATTATCTTTTTAATGAGTAACTTGACAAAATTAGAAATAGTTTAAATCAGAGAAGATTGCATTTTTGAAGAAAGTTTTCTTAAAGGTCAGCTCTTTTTCGTCACACTTAACCACAGCGCACTCCATGTCAAAAATTTAGCTCGTATTTGAGCTATTGTTTGAAGAAAAAACTTTGAGAGCAGCTAAAATTTTGTTGAGCTCAAGCAGCGTACTAAGCTTTGATAAAAACTTTTATTCCACCAACTAGATATTTGATATTTCAGTGCAAGAAACAGTACACAAGTGGGAGCACTGCTCAAAAATCAAATAAAAAATAACCACCTCCTTACATTTTGTAGTTATTTGTTATTCACGGGGGGTACATTCAAAAATCTATAATAATCTTAAGTCGACTAGATTAGTCTAAACATGAACGCAAAAACTAGATTGATCGGGAAAGTCACTTTTCCTATGTCAGCCACACCTATATATGTAGGCGAACTGTCAACTTAGTACTCAGTCACATATCTCTTGAATAGATTCATCGGCTACCCCTACATAAACGTCAACTGAAACAGCTGAATCTGGACGCAAAAACTAGATTGATCGGGAACGTCACTTTTCCTATGTCAGCCACACCTATATATGTAGGCGAACTGTCAACTTAGTACTCAGTCACATATCTCTTGAATAGATTCATCGGCTACCCCTACATAAACGTCAACTGAAACAGCTGTTCATATGAACGATCTAAGCCAATTTAAACTAAAAACTGAGATAGGTATATCAAGTCAGATAGCTGTCACTTAACCAGATACTGGAAAGTCCCCACTCTGAACTACCCCTGGAGGCAGTTTAGCTATTTGCTCGCTTCTTAAACGAATAGCTTTCAAAAATTGTTATTAATAAGATTTATGCTTATTTGTTTTAATTAATGGCGCTGCTAGATATTTAATAAAGTAATTTTTGTTATTTTGACGCATATGCGCATGACGCGTATACTAAATTTTAGGTCCCTATAGTCTTCACACCAAAGATAAATGGTCGCTATATTTGATATAGATGGATGTTAAATATTTATGAAAGATTTCAGTCAACGCGTAGTTCGAATTTTCGAATTTCAAACTTCAAAGGCGTCGCAATATATGAATATCTCCAAAATAATGGATATAAGAAAATATTATCATTGCTGCAGCAACTGAAATAATTTCCGTAGTACTCGTAGCAAGCAGAAGTCGCCACGTTCCTCTCTATTTGCTATTCGCTATTGCAATAGAGTATGTATAAATAAATAAATATTTCGATAGGTATCTCGCTAGTGGAACAATTCAATTCAAGCCCAGCAAGTTTAGTTTTCATCGCACAAAAAGTGATATTTGGTGTTATGTTTATGTGCTCTTTTATTTATCCCGCAATTGCGGTTCCCTCCAAAAAAGCCATTGTAAACATAACTCCAACTTTTCCCCCTGTTTTTAAATACGTCAAAATTGATCTTCGATTTAATATGTGTTTAAACTGGACATTTAATTCGCAAGCTAAATCCTTGGAGACTTGCCATCGGCCCATCTGTCTAAGTTAAGAATTTAGCGTGCGAACAGGACACTGCTTTGACAAACTGCCTCGCTAAATTTGATCTTTGTAGTAATTTTTGTATGGGAGATTTGAATTTTGTTACAAGGAAGTAAAAAATAACACTTTACTTGTTGGCTACTTTTGGCTGCAAGATTTTTAATTTTTTTTAAAACTCACGCGGACGTTTGATTCTACCAAAATTGCATAATACTGTTTCTCTAATAAGCACATTATTTAAGAAACATATCCTACGGGCTAAGGCTCAATATATCACGGACCGAGAATTCCCCTTATGGCAGCAGTTGTCTACTTCGCCTCGCCCTTCGAACGCATTGTACAGTGGAACATTTTTTTTTTCTAAAAAACAAAATTATAGAAATCTACTCAGCCGGATTCTAGATATAAGGTTTATATAGAGATACCTACAAAAACAGTTTTCTCATTTCCATAAATCCAGTGGGAAATATTTAAAAGCGTTCTGACGAAAAGTTCGGACAAAACAAGGGGGACGTTTAGTTAAGTAAGTGTGACAGTTACGGTTCTCATTGGCCTAGATTGGCCACGTGAACAGTTTTTGAGTTGACGTTTATGGAGGGATATCCGACAAATCTAGTCCAGAATTTCATGACTGATCAGGTAAGACATCGAGCCCAGATAAATCAAAGTCGACTTAAGACAATAAAATTTTTAAATGTACCCAATCCATGCGGGAATTCAACTGTCGAAATTAATCTTCCATTTGTTCCATTTTTCTCGAAAATCAGTATTTATATAACGCCACAATCGGTACGACAAAAAAAAAATACATGCAACTTCTGTTTCTTTTTTTGTAGCTTTTCCCATGATGTAGGTGACCCCCAGCGTAATGTGGTCGAATCGATGGCTTTTCACCGTATCCGTAATGCTCACAAAACTTTTTCAATTTATGGGTCGAATTGATGTTGTAGAAATTCCCCTCGCTAGTCTTACAAAGCAATTTGTAAATAATATGAGAAATGTGTTTCTCGTTTTACAACTGAAAGAATTGTGTTACCAAATACAAAAGTCTGACATAATTCAAGTCCCATTTAAATGCATTTCTCTATATCGAAGGAAAGCTCAAAATTATTATCCCGTGAGATACACGTAATGTAAAACTGTAAATGCTGTTCTTGTGTTCTTGGCGAGTGATTTTATTTGTCCTGCATGTCCGGAGCATAGCCTCCCATTGACATTTATGTGAGCATTTGTATAAATTATTCATTTTTATATCACCACAATATCTGTCCGCCCGTTCATCGGTCGTAGTATCGAAAATCTCAGCCCCAAATAAATTGTAGAAATCGTGTCAAGTGAAGAAGATGTGAAATCTCATGACTGGGAATGGGGGAATTTTATTTTTTTCTATTTTGCTATTTTGTGTTTGCTGCTGTCCCACCCCCAACAACTAGCTGCCAACGAACTGACTGCTCATGAAGGATTTGCAGACCGACGAAGTTTGTTTCTGCTCCCCATTCAAGGCTACACAAAGTGGATTCTATCGATTTTATAAACAGCAACAAAAAATGTCTCATTTCGGGTCAAAGCGAACTAAAACAAATTTATTTTCAACTTCCAAGATAGTTTCGAAGCGAAAAAAGGATATTTGCTTTCGGCCGCCTTCACTCTATCCACAGATGTTCAAAAGACGACGGCCGTAAAGCCATTATCCTTGTACTTTGGTGAGCATTATTTTTGCGTGTTATCTTGGCGAAAGTATCCCATTACGAAACCCAAAGTAATATTTTAAAATAAGAGTGCATGTAAAGTATTGCAAACATTTCAAAGAATGTACACATACCTATACATGTGAGGTATTGTATAGTATCATTTATGTAGGTGTATATATGCATTTGTGGCGACAAGAGAAACTGTTATGAGTTTTCGTCCTCTGAGTGAAGGCAGGGATGTAAATATTCACGCATCAAACTTTCAACTATTGTAATTCCCAAACGTGTATCCTGTGTAGCGAAAGAACAAAGAGAAAGGACCCCTTCAAACTCCGAAAGTACTCGTATGTGCTTCCTGCTTATCCTAGTTCCTTTGAGATGCGATTATGTTGTACGAGTGCGTGTTGTAGGCGATTATACGCGAAAGATTAGTGAGGATTTTTTTCCATCTCCATGAAAATATCCCACTTATACCTACTCAGTTAATAAAATGAGTCCTAGCGGATTTCGTTGCCGAATATAAAAGTTTGAGGCACAAAGCAGACTTTCGGCTCAGATGTGCGGTGGGATAGATTTCAATTAACTAAAAGTATTACGTCAATTTAACTCATTAGGGATTATGCCTTCACGTAATAATTTTTCGGGATATCCACAATATACCCAGGGTGGGCAAAACTTTCACTGCATGTTTGTTCTGTCTGAATGTTTTCTTTTTGTCGATAGCACTTCTAACGCCCTTAATGAGATATCCCCATCCCTGCATGCGGAGTTTGCTTTTTGGTATTAATGGTAAATACTGTCTGGCATGTGGTGGGCGCGGTACATCAGTGGAGACAGTTGTCTCAGATTCAATCCGCAGAAAAACACAATTAACAGTTTTAGTTTTTGTTTTGCTTACAACGCGACATCGCCCGATAGTCTGACGGACCTCGAGAGTTGGACCGTCCTGGGAACAATTTTAGTGTTCAGATTCGGGATACAAATTCATTCATCCATTGGTATCAAAAAAATAGCGCAGAAACGGATGGTAGTGAGAACCTAGGGTCCCTTGTAGTTATCGCTCCGAGAAGGTATTTATTTATTTTTTACAGTCTGTCAAAAAATGCACAAAATAACGTTTCAACCAAGTTAACTAAAGTTACTTTGAAAATCAGTCGTCTGTTGGCTGATTACGGGATCGGGAGATATTGAATTTGGATTTTATTTCAAAATTACGATCAGCAAAAAGGCTCACGACGGGTTTGTTAAAATAAGGAAGCCGCGTGAATTTTATTATTTTACTCGAGAAGCAGCTGTTCACTGTTGCAACTCCCAAGAAGTGTTGTTAGCACCCACGAATCGTATTCATTTTTCCCATTTTGCCGTACTCAAATTCCCGTTTAAAAACCTCGATACTTTTTTGTGTAAAAATGTAAAATTTAATATTAAAATTTTACAATACAATGGCTTTTCGGACATTGGAATTCCTACAAAAAAGGTATAAATCCCAGGATATTACAACACTGCTCCCAAGTTTTATATCGTATATAAAAAAGAAACGAAATATTTGTTGTTATTTTATCAGCTAAATATATTCTGTCTTAAGCGATGCTCGACTATAAATATTTTTTTTTTTTAATTATTACTTCTTTAGGCACGCTTGAATTGGGGGGTAAGCTGGTGAATGCGTCACGAAAGCGTTACGGAAATTGCGAGCGAAAGAGGGAGATTTATGTATGCTAGTGAAGATAGAAAGAGAGAGTTACTTTTCTTTTCGTATATTACCATAGAGGCAGAGAGAGATGCGAGCACACATTTTCGTTCTCTCTTTCTCTCAGCCAGTTACGTTTCGTAATCTAAGACACAGCATACAGTGCAGCAGTGATATCAGATCGGGGGATTTATCCCTTGTTGCCGTGTTGTCTGTGGGTGTGCTGGAAACCTCGTTCAGGTCGTGGAAGAAGAGTCTTTCAAGGAACTTTTTTCCTAAGTTTGGTTTAAATTTTGGCTTAGTAACCAACCTCCTGCAAATTGTCGAAGAAGTACCTTCTGCGTTGCTTCCCTCTAATCATGACTACACACAGAGTGAATAACTTATAGGTCCCTACAGCGCCTCTGCTTGTATTGAGGCTGCCTTATTAAGGGTTTTATCAAGAATAATTCTGGACACAGCGAATAGTGTTCTTCTACCCTTAATCGCTACATGTAATGAGGGCTCCGTTCCTTTTTTTGTCAGAATGTCGGCTTTTTCATTGGCCTCGTATCATACAGTGGTTTAGTGGTTAGTGTGTTGGACTACTTAGCCAGGTTTGATTCCCTAAAGAACCCAAATTCCATCTTAGGGTTTTTCTTTCCACTGTGCTACCTCTCTCTGACGAACATCCGAGAGTATAACTGTCATAAAAGAGCTTCTCAATTAGCCCAAAAATGAAAAACTCACACAAAACGAGTGGTTGTGAGAAGCTAGGCATAGGCCTTCCCCACCGACCTGTATTTATAGATTTATTCAACAACACACTCTGACACGGTTCGGCGAGTACAATCCCTAAAGCTAGTGCGTGGATTCTTGACTTGTACAGATATTGTGAACTCCGATCAGTTAACTCATAGGGCTCTAAAGCGTAATCCGTACCTACTGCTTAAATTGAAATACTCGTAAAGTAACCACAAAAATCCAAATAGGCAAAGTATTTCACAACCCCTGGCAAAGTGTATTCAAAAAGCCAAATATCAACCATAATCTATCGGCAAACACTCACAGGTGAATTGCAATTGCCATCTTGCAATGAGAGTTCATTGAAGCCATGCAACACAAATAGATTCTCGAAATCCGTAATCTTGCATAACTTTGCATTTGCAAAGTTCATATCTCAGAAATTCAAATGAAATCACCATCCATGCACCGCACGTGTACACCAGCCTAGTAAGAGTGTACGAAATTTGTTGAATTTCAAAAAGGGCCCAAAATTATTCAAAGTATTTAAAACCAAATATCCACACACCCACATGGAGCGATAAGAGCCTCGCACAGGAATCCCTCACACGTACGCAGACTGCATTTGCCAAAACATGCCGTGCTGATATGCAAGCACTGCATATCTTTGCTTTGTTTACAGGTAAATCCCCATCTTGCGACTGCATGATACCCAAACTGACTTATGAAATTTCGGATAAACTTTGCCCACGCTCAAACAAATGCCGAAGTTGTCAGCCCGACCACACCAACCCCATGTGGATACATATAGCAATTATTGGATTGCGAAAACCGTAAGAGTTATTTAAGTCTATTCTTCCGAGAGCCTCACTGAGTATTGTCTAATTTTGCAAAGTCTTATCATTCCTATGGAACATGAAAAGCTGTAGTACCAGTCTTACATCGCATCGACCCAAATCGATGTATATATATCCAAAAATACACCCTCAGCGATGGATGTACGGTCTTTCACCTGGCCGAGTGGGGGATGTGATAGTGAATGAACAGAAAATCCGTTCCTAAAGTGAATGAAACCAAGGGTATATCCAGGCTGTTGGCTGGGCATGGGCAAGCATTTAATATGAATCGATTCGTAATCCTTAGTCCAGGCAAAAGTCTGTCCACATACAGTGACTGAGAGGACTCGGAGCAAACTTTCCATTAACCGGAACTTAGTCAATTGGAACTCGAGTTGTTTGGTTTTATTTGCACAAACGATAACATTTTTGTTTTTATGTGAAAATGGCTGACGCAAACAGGCATACAAGTCCTTCTACGGGCCGCTGAATGCGTTGCCGTGGCAGTGTGCATCCGCATCCAAACATTCGAACCGCACAAGTTATTCGCCGGTCCACGGAAGAGCATTTGCCTCGAAGACGTCGGCTTAATCATCCCCTTTTTAGGTAATCTGCTTCTCTGTACATTGATGGTTGCATAGTTATTTAAGTATAGCATTTCTAGCCTCTTGTATTGGCCATCCATGTGGCTGCTTATATTTATGTAGTTACTCGCCTGGAAAACACAAGCATATAGTCTTGCCATAGGTATGGTTACATATTGAGGCCATTGATGCCAACAAAAAAAAGAAGAGTAGAGCTATTTCCAGATACCGACCGACGACGTTGTCCTTTGTGTATGAACAGACCTAGGTATAACATTAATGGGAGCATTATCCTTCTTATAAACGGCATAACCAATTTAGGGTTTTATCCCGGCTTTATTATTGAAAAATGAATACGTAATTCGAGTGGACACTTGTGATATGATTGGTTCGAAATTTTATTCATCATTGTCGACCGGGTCTATAGCCGGAGGCATTTCCGTGCGGATGGTTGTTCTTAGGATAAAATTCCGTCGATTTGGATTACACTTGGAAAGTAAAGGATGTACCGCAATTCTTTTCTATTGCATGCGAGACCTAGTTTATTTTTCAAGGTAGATTCGATTTCTTTTCACTCTTCCTTTTTGGGGAAAATACGATTTGTGGCGATAATCTTACAATATACTCCACAGCGACTCGGTCAAGCATAGCAAAATAAAACATAATCCTTTGGAAATACATGCATCTTGCATCGTAGTACGGTGTATGGCATGAAGCACTACTGATATTTATTTTAGCGAGTTTGTCGAAGAAGTATTCTGTATTCTCCTATAGCGATTATCTTCTCCGGATAGCAAGCAGTTTCTACAGAAATCTATTCCAGGTCGCCAGGGGAAGCCATTCTGAGTGTTTGCTAGTCAGTGATGCAGTATCCGATAATGACACTTACTAGACCGGTTAAAAAGGATATCTTAAGTTTTATGTGACTGTAGGATTGTGTGAGTCTTGAGAGCTAGAATAAGACTTGCCCCAAATTTGGTGCGTGCTGTTTTTTGTTTGTTTGTTTAAGGATACTGGTAGATATTGTTGAAAATGTATGTATAAAGTGAAAGGCCTTTGTTACTCTCCCTTTACATATTTGGGGTCAGACAAAAAAATCGTAACAGACTAATATATTTAGGATCTTTGAGATTGACATGCTCCGTTCTTCCTACCTTGGGTATAAGAACCACCATTAACTTGCGTCAATGACTTTCGGAAGTGAAACAAATCCCGCCAAATTCTGAAGGTAACATTTAGTTAGCCTAGGAAAGATCAAGCTAACACTTCGTCGACGCATTATGCCATTTGTCCAGAAGACAGACGCAAAAGGTAGCCCCTTATAAAAAAAAGAGGAACATCAATCCTACTTTAGGTTATTATGACAACTCGTAATACGTCGAATTTTTGATCAATTTTACTAACCGGTTGGTCCGAAAACCCTACAGTAAATCAAAGGCCTTAGGAGTTAGGACCCTAAAGAAACTAACTCAAAGATCTTAGGTTATGTTGTCTAAAATCGATCATTTGAATTGATTACGGCAGGTGTTGCGGGTCAAGGCATTATAGGCCATATTGTTGAAAACACAGCTCCACATTAGGTCAGTGTTGCCAGGTTTTGGGGAATTACCCTTTTTGTGGGGGGTTTCAGTAAAAAAATTGATTAAAAGGGGGAAGGGGAATCTTCTTTCTTCTTGATCGAAATGTCGGAAAATTAAAAAAATACTTAAATCTAAATATATATTAATTTTTTTGCGCACACTCACGTAATTGACATTACATGAAGTATGACTGATTGGAAAATGAGTCAACTTGGGTGAAAAATTTTGTAAGAAGCATCCAGTTTACTTAATATTTGGATTGTGGGGAATCCGTAGAGAATATGCCACCACGGAGAATGGGGAAAATAGGGAATTTTTCGGTCTTTGTGGGAAATTTCACTTGAAAGCGGCCGGCAACACTGCATTAGGTACAATTATATCATTCATTTGGTAGTCGAAATAGTCAGTAATGATTGTCGTCGTAAAGGCAGTAGCCGGTAGATTTAAGAATGTTATTTGAAGCCGACAGCCATTTTGCTGCAGTAGATACAAGGTGGCGCAAAAGTAATCCTCCTATCAGAAAATGCTATAAATTTTGCGATTGGCCCCTAATGTCAGTTCTGTTTTGACATTTGTGTAGTAAACACATGCGAAATACACGTTAATAAACAATGTTACGCTACACTGCTCCAGAACGCGGAATATTGGTGATTATTTATTTGAGCAATAATCGGTCGGTGACTTTGGCACAACGTGAATTTCGTCGCAGATTTCCTAGCCGTCCAACGCCTACTGGTGAAACACTGCGACGTTTAGCCGCTCGCCTCGAAGAGACTGGCACAACACGAGACGTTGCCAAGAGTGGCGGGCCCCGGAGCGCCCGTTGTGCCGAGAATATCGCCTCTGTTGACGCGGCCATTTTTTTTTTCGAGAAAGCCGCTGGTCAAACGACAACAGTGAACAGTGCGCGCTATAGGGCCGATTTTTTTCTACCGCAATTGGACGATTTAGGACTGGAGGACATGTGGTTCCAAAAGGACGGAGCTACAGGACACACTGCGCGAGCCACAACCGATATTCTGAAAGCGGCGTTCCCGGGTCGTTTTTGGCGATTTGCACTAGCCCGCACGATCGCCTGATTTGACCGCTCCAGACTTCTTTTTGTGGGGTTTTTTGAAGTCGCGGGTTTATGTCAACAAGCCTCAGACTCTTGCAGCTCTTAAAGACAATATCCGTCAAGAATGTGAGGACCTATCGCCGGAAGTTTTGGCCAAAGTGATGGAAAATGCCATAAAAAGGGCTCAAATGACAATCAACTGTGGCGGCGGCCATTTACATGACATTATATTCTCGACTTGATGTAAAAAAAATTAAAAGACGAAATAAAAATAATCCACAAGAAGAATCAAAGTTTTTCATTTTTTTTTTTAATTACAGCCAAAAAACATCGGAAGGTTATTTTTGCGCCACCTTGTATAAAGCTGTGGTCGCAAGACAAAACCGCTTAAGTCTGTTTTACTCGTTGTTCAGGAGAGTAGTTTAAAGTTTTTTTACTCTATTGACTCTAGCGACTTAAGCTGTTGTTTTTAAAGATAAAAAGCTGAATTTGAAAAAGATTTGGGTACGCTGAATCTAATGACATCAAAATTTGAATTTCGTCTAAAGTCGACTTAAGCGATTATAGTTTGTGGCCAATGAAAGCTTCTAGGCTCTAGGGATGTCTACATTCGAGAATGTTGTCCATAGAAGCTTTTAATTTACATTTGGACCACAAAGCAGACGCCTTTTTTGAAGGCCTTGAAAAATTCTAATACTTGGAGGGCAAACATAAAATTTTGGTTAACGTGTTGAAATATAATATATCTCTTTTTTTGCCGAAAAGAGTTTTCGTTATTTCAATATTAAGGTACTCACTGACCCAACCACTTGTATAATTTTGTAGCAGAATTTCTTTGAAGGAGATAGGGCAATGTCACTTGCCAGTCTCTTCTTGTTTCTCGAGCACAAACAAATTTGACTTAAGAAGTAAAAACAAAGAATATTGATTTTTATATTGCCTACCAGTAGAACATTGTCCATAAGGTCTTTCTTCTTGGCAACAGGCACAGATAAATTAAAAGTGAAGGCGGCGCAGAACACCTTCATTTATTATAGCAAATAAAAAACAATCTTCCATCTCCGCGCCTGAATTTAAACTTATATTCGAGGGAATGATGTCCTCCAGCATTTTCTCTGCTTGTTGTTATGTTGAATGAGAAAATAAAAAATAAATGCGAACGAAAATATCAGTTTTATCAGTATCTAGTACATAAATTTCAGTCTGCATGTCGGCTTTTATTTTTATTAATTTCTCTTATTTGCTTTCAGCTTAGCGAGCTCGGACGACCTTTTACTGGCGGCTCGTGGTGCGGGAAGGCCACGGGACCGCAGCTGTACTTCAGTGAGACATCAACTGTGACGGCATCCGTTAAGGTGAGATATTTATAAGTAGCTATACCTACTGCGAGACAGATACAATAATTGCGGCTGAAAAATATGCACACCCCTCCTTTAATTATTAAGCCGAAAGTGATGTCCTTGCTTTCGTGTTCACGTAATCATGAAGTCTGTATTTTTAATGCCGCACGGGAGGTAAAATTTATTATTAAAAAGCCTCCATAAATTCGCAACTACAATGGACAATTTGCGCATGTGGGTCGATCCATCCCATTTGGTATACGGTCATAAATTCATCCGACAAATAATTTGAGTTTCGCATCAAAAACATCCAGCCCAAGCATTTCCTGGCAAAAACGCATGCTTGACAGTGGTTTGAGAATGGACATGCGGTGCTGTAGCCGTATCGCCCTATCTCATTCAAAATTTACCATTGCCTACACTTGTTTGGCAAATAATAACCCAAAACTATTGCCCCCACCCCCTCATGACTATGCAATGAAGCACCCAAGTGCACAAGAGCATCATCAATATGAAGGCCTTGAGGGAATTCACCACCACTCGTGGACCCTCGTGCAAACTTGTGTCCGCGTCCCATTCAAATATCCTTTTTCTTAATTTAAACTACAATGGTTTCGGAGTTCAGGCTCGTTCGGTGTTGTTCTGGTGCCCACGTTTCATCGGGCATTAACTGCCATTTGCAGTAGGGGTGGCTGTGTGTCTATACGAGTGTTTGTGTTCAGTTTATTATTTCGCCCAACAAATGGGAACGGCAGGTGTAAATGGGTGGTCGTGCTCTATTGTTGTGGGGCTGGGCAACGTGTAATTTTTCCTGGGGTTATGTTTGGTTTTATTCCAATTTCGGAATAGGTTTAGTTCGTTTAGCCATTGGCAGGGCATTCGCCTGACCTGACCGCAGGCTCCCTATCCCCACCGCCGGACACCGCATTGTTTGTCCACAAACATTGACTGGTGATGGTGGAAATTGGCAAAATATTAGAAAACAGTCTACAAAAAGTTGGTCCACTTGTGATTGGATTTTCGGTTCCACAACGAAAAATATTTCTTTGATATTTACAGTATTTGGGTGCGGGGGCATTTAACTGGCGTAACAGTATATAAGTGACATGTGCATTTGCTATGAATGTAACGGATGTCTAGGCATAGTCCTTGGAAATGTGTATTTATGTGCGATGTAAAAGGTGGGCCATCTAGTGGTTTCTTTTTAAATCATACGTTATGTTGACAGCTGTTTCCCGCTCGAAATCTTGACAGAAAGTCAGTATCATACGCGGAACGAAATGGGTCGCTTTACTCTTGAACAACGATTCAAGCACTTAAGACGAATATCATCCAAGAAATTCGTGAGCTACAGCCGAGAACTATCAACAACATCTAGAAAAATTGGAGTGACAGATTGCGAAGCTAGCAGAGGCAACTTTTGACGTTGTATTCCATAATTAATGGGGACGTTTGCTCTTACTAATAAAGCCGTATGGACAAAAAATAATTTCGTTCTTTTTATTGCATTTTTAAAAATAAACTTGTGTTTGGCCCACCCTGTACAATTAGATGTAGATATGGAACGTTCTGGGAGAACCGCCGAATTTTCTTCATTTCCACAGATTTTATTTCTGTGTGCAATTGATTTTTAAGACGGATTTTGAACTTTTTTCTTTGTCAACTTTGTGTATTTGACAAATTTATCGTACTTGCCGGTTGAAATTCTTTGAGCAGTTTCTAAGAGAGGAACTGCTAGTTACTAGTAATTTTGTAAATTTTCTCTTTTTCTGTCAATTTTGATGAGAACGTGTATTTCAATCGACTTATATCAATTGCGTTCGATTTAAACTGCGTACGTGAATGAATGAACAAAATGTTTCAAATTTGTACAGCTGTCAGAAAATCGTTAACCTTAGGGTCAAATCTCACCATAATTTTTCGAAAAAAAAAGACTTAAGCAGCTTCTACATTAAGAACTTCCATATGATTGGTCCTTCACAAAGAAAAAATGCTATCGTAAAAAGGATTTACGAGAAAATAGAAAAAATTAAAATCGATATTTGTCCAATCGAAAAGGGTAGGGTTTTATAACTGTTATATTTTTTAACGCTACCATTAGATAAATTAAAGGAACAAAGAATTGCTTCGCTAAATTGACGAAGCAGCATCACAATGGCAAATGCATGACAGCATAATTGTTAAGTTTGCCATTCCCGCTGCAACAGTTGTACCGATGGTCGAAAGGTTCGGTCGTGCATGGTCACAAATATTTTCGGAGGATACATTTTTTTTATATTTTTAAAGGCTTTGCTATATTATAAGCCTTAAATCTATGAAACCGGACAACTTCTTCGAAGAGCTTGTTAACGAAAAGATTTATTCGGGATAAATTTGAATTTTCATCTCCAAACGTCAAGGGGAGTGAACCAGTGACAATACTGAGACCACCAACCCCGACCGATTTCCCGTTACTTAGCCTACAAGCTATATTTTTATGGGGTGGCAAATGCTAAGTGCGCTTGTATTGTTACATAGAAATTCGTATTGACAAAAATGTTACGTAACTTCAAAAATTCCGACTCACCAGCACGCTCGCACCTTGCATATGCCAACTTCCGCTGTGGGCAAAGTTGCTGCCAGCGTTCATAGAATTTTATCCGTTAAATTTGAAATTATTCGTTACGTGTGGTTAATATTTTTTTTAAGGAATAATTGTAGATTTGCTTAAAATATGTATGAAAAATGAACACTGCAGATTGTTTGAAGTAAAATAGAAATATATAGAGCAAATTTTCGTCAGTTTTCTAAGAAAAATTTACGCATGAAATCGAAGTTCATGATATTCAAAAGCGCAAAATACGCAAACATGTTTGTCATAATAAGTTTTTAGTATATAGAACATCTCATTTAGCTAGTTTTATTAACCAAAGAAATCAAATTATTCGCCTTCTAACAACATATAATTACTAACCAATGGCATTCAGTAATGCAAAAATGTGGTATTCCCGAACTCTAGCACATTTCAACACGGTTGTCGAGGTTGGCAGCATTTATTTTTGTATTTTTTGTATGTTTTTGCATGTCACACGGATTCTTAATTGACGCAACACCGATAGGAAAACAAAATGGCGAATTTGAAAAAAAACTGAGGGGCCCAGCGGCAAGAGGATTGTGAGTTGGGGGTCTCAGTATCATTTGTCTATGGAGTGAACATTTTACGCGGAATCTTCTTCTCAAAGCGACCGACGAAATCTTCATCATAACGCAGAACTGGAAATGTAAGGGGCTTATACAGCATTTCATTTATTGTTCGAGATAGGGCTCTACTACTCAATAGTCTTCTGAACCCGAAGAAACAGCGATTGGTAAAAGATTTATAATTTCTGCAGAGGCGTTATTTTCAGTTGCGCCTACGTTTTTGTTCAACTTTACTCTGTTTTTCTAGTACATTTTGGTTAACTGAAAAATATGTTAACAAGCCACTTTTTTTAATTTGATAAAGTAAAATTAAAAAAAAAAGAATACTAATGACATGGTCACACTATACCAATTCAGACGGTTATTTCAGACAATATTGCAATGAACGCGAAAGATTTATGCCACTTTATTTATTCGCATTGGTGAAACCAGGTGCATTAAGAGCCGGTTTTACTGGACTCTTTCAAGACCTCTTAAGCGACGATTACACGTATCATGTTTTGTGGCAAATTTAGACATGCTCACGTCACAAAAATTCGGCCATTGGTCACTTGTGCGTCTTTCGTGAGAGTGCGCTGCGACAGCTAGTGTGACCAGACGTACTGAGTAATTTAGGACACATATTGAAGTCGTCGTGAAAAATGACAGGTGTAAACGTAGCTTTACAGCCTTTGTTGCGCCCTGGACTACGTCCACCTTAGTCTCCAGCAAAATAAAAATCCAAATTTTTGAGCTGATTTTATTTTCTAAAAGAAAACTTGAATAACGAGAATCCAGAAATTATAGAAACTTACAAAGGTTTTAAATCGACAGGGGACGCACGCAATTAAATTAACCCATAAACTCAAGGAAAAACGAATGATCGAACGTCAGACCGAACGGAAACCTCTTATATACTTTCCGCTACCGTTTACCGGCAACAGTGTGTGTGAAAATTACGAAAAGCAAAAGAAACCGAGAAAGTCTACACAAATTATGACCTTGAATTCAATTTGGTGCTGCCAAATAGGTTGTCCTTACAGCAAAACTGTGAGCCTCTTTAGAGAGGGCAGCTATAAAAATAACTTTTTTATAATTATTAAAACAAAAGAAACAGATAGAAAATTAAGACTAAACCCGCTCGCTGACAGCCTTGCTAATGAAATCGCGTCCCAAGAACCGTAGACAAATTGAGCCCCGCACCAAGTCAATGGGATTTTACTGATAGATGAAAGTTGTTCACCTTCTACCTACAAAATAAAACAAAAAACAAAATCACCTCGAATAAGTTTTGATTTGACACAAAAGGAAAACGTCAAGTTCCATAATCCTCATAGAAGCTGATAAACAATCAGCGAGCGACATCTATCATCAGCAAAAAAAACACTCATGCATTCTGACCGAGGCATCTGATGTGCTGATTGATGACACTGGATTCAATTTTACACACATTCTTTCATATACTTCAGCACTTTATCGCAAATTCTCTACCGGGGCCTTTTCTCCTCAAAGATAAACGCCAGTCGGATGCAGCTATCGTCAAAGTTTGTTAAAACAAAAAAACAAAAACAGTTGTAAACCAGAACTCGCACGTATTCGAAAACACAAAACGCCTCATGTACAATTGTATACACGCATGTAAGCCCACCTGTGCCATGTGTTCTACATAGCACTGAATTCAGAAAAATACAGCAGCATCATTTTGAGTGTCATAATACCAACCGAGAGCGCTCCTGACGTGCATATCCCACCTAATAGAAGATCGAAATAAATACACCAGGATTTGCGTGGCCATAAGGTTACGTGCTATTCGATGTCATATCGTCGCAATGTCCTGGCGATGATTGCACCCTATTCGTGCACACTCTACACGAACAAGAGCTTGTTTTCGATTCGTTTTCATTGTCGGCAAAAACAAAAAGGGGGTCGGCGGCTTTTCCACAGAAGTCCTATGTGTGCCAGGCTCCCAGTGGTTTCGGCACGTTTGTGAGATTTTCAAGGAAAGATTATGAGGTGTATTGTTTGTCGAGGATGAGGGCGATTCGCTTCGCACTGATACAGGGACAGGCACTCAAAAATTCGGTGGGTGGTGTTAGCTGTCGCCGGAGAATGGACTACCTCACGACAAACTGAAGCTTTGTCTGGCTGCGAACAAGAACAGAGATTTCGCTCCATTGCCGTGAAGCTTAAAAAGATTCGATGCCCGGGTCGGCCTCGCCATGCATACCGAGTCGGAAACCGGATATGCGCAAATGATTCTGTGTGTAAGTCATAGTTCTAGCACTAGTTTTATGTATGAATACGTGTGTACGGATTTCCCCCAACAACTTTTGTCGAGGATTTGTGTGGACGCTTTGGACCGCAATATAATTTTCAAATTCAATCCTAGTGCTGGACATCTGAAGGGGGGATGCATGTTTGTTCAGCGGGCTCTTGCGTGTCTTCTGCATGTGCACGACTGTGTGCTGTGTCCTAACGAGTTTGCTATTGTGTTGGGCTGTTTTGGATAAGAAACAATTTTTCCTGTATATCTTTCAGCTATTTCGTGCACTTCCTACGAAATGTTGAACAACCTTTGGAAAGCCTTACAGCTGTTTCAATCTTTGTGCACTCCATTTGCAACGACATATCGTATACACAGTGCTGTCTGTTCATTGGATATTCCTTGGGGATGATGATCCTTTGTTGATGCGACGACAGTCGTTAGCTATGAAGAGGGATGCTAGTTGGGTGGGATGTGAAAGTGGGTGTGCAGCGATGCAGGTGTTATCCCTGACAATTTGCGGTTGCTCTCTTCTCGGAATGGATTCTGCGGTTCGAAAATGTCAAAGATTTCAACAACTACATGTGGATAACCGCTGCCAATGCAGTGTGTTGCATTTTACCCTCTTACCCATGGTCGTTTGTAATTGGTGGCAATCATTTTCGGTTAGCCAAAGTAATTGAAGCTCAATTGCCCGTAAATAATTTGGAACACCTTATGTAGGCACATATTTGGAAGGTATATTGCTATAGTTTTTGGAAAAAAGTTTTCACTGCACTAGTAGAAATCGAATCATTGATAGGGGCCCTGTTTCTGGTGACGATTTGTCTTTGGAAAGGCGAAAGAAGACCGAAAGAGTCTCCTTTCGTCCATAGTCTCAGTTATTCCAACTAAAGAAAGGAGACTTCCGTTGGGCAGAAGCGGGGATTGAAGAAATAAACTCTACAGCTAACACTGAAAGCGTGTTGTTGCACTCTGAAGCCAATTAGGCTTTGTAATCGATTTTTTGATACAGATCACGTTCGTTCGAGACAAGTCGCTCAGGTCTTCGAAGAAGCAAACCTCCTAAGTTGGTCTTACGCAACGTGGCAAATCCAGACAGGTGCAAGGGAGGTGCGACCTGTGGTTTTGTTGTCCTAGTTCTGTTATTGATATTGGGCGCATTTAAAAATCCAGTTAATTTAAGACTAGATGCAGGTGCCTAAATTTCAGCCACATATACGAACTGCCAAGTCCCAACTGAGTACTCAGTCACGAAATTCTTGACTAGTTGACATAAACGTCAACTGAAAAAAAACTCATACCAGTTAGAAGAGAACACAGAACAAAAATTCAGCGGTCTGAAGACTTAGCAAATTCAATCGACTCGGATACAACTTTCGGGGTATCAACTTAAACCACGTAATGCGAAAAGGCGAAACGACTTCTGCATACTTCCAGTTGTTGAGATTCCAGATTCGTCGGTCGAACAACAGAAAGGACTACAGTATTCGAAAATTCGTTATCGACATTCGTTATGGGTCCTGAAATTTGTTTGAAAGACATTTCATAAGTCCCAGTCGACTTCTTTAACAACTGACAATGGAATGCAATAACCAAGTGCAGGTTGAGCTTCCTGTTGAAAATAATTTCAAAGTAACCGAAGTGTTTAATACTTTCCTTAAAATCATCATGAATGAAATAAATCGGCACAGTCTGATATTGACTTCTCGTGAAGAGGATTGCACATCTTAAGAACTAATTCTGGTCATCCACAAACAACAAAATCTTTGAGCACATTGGTATCCAATAAAAAGACATAAATCATTGATAAATACCAGGAATAGGAGTGGGCCAAAGTGGGTGCCTTGGGGGACGCCAGAGTAGATTCAAATTTTTTTTTTTGACAAACAATTATTTAGTTTTATAAACCCAACTGAGGTACAGTTTTTCTAATGTGATTTACTTTGTCAAATGCTTAACTAAAATCAGCATACAAAATATTTTTCCAACCCATTCCAACTTGATTTTTTGGGTCAAAAGCAATGTTAGTTGTCTAGTAAAACCAGCCCTCAACTACGCAAGCTTTTACGCCTGATCAGTTCATGTAAAAAATTTCTGATGGCGATCTGACAATCTAACTACAAAATCAGTCAAAACCACAAGAGAGTCAGACTTTCACTTTTCTCACTTGTTATTTACTTAACAACAAATTCACGAAAATAAAAAGCAACAATGAATACAAACAATTAGAAAATATACGACTTGATCTGGAACTGAATACTTATGACAGCGTTTACTTTTCTGGGTCCCATGTAGCACGATGGGGATGGAGAATTTCTTAAACAGCGTCTGCTCAGCCCGTTGACATTTAAATTTCAAATCGGTTTTCTAACAATCGGGATGAACCGACTGCAACAAACTACATTGAATGAGAATCTTAATAACCTGGCCTAATCCCCCAGAAACAGCGACTGACAAGAGTTATGGTCCGCTTGATCTCTAATCATATCAATCATCGAGCCCACAACAAGTTAAGATATTTATAAATTATGACTCTCTCCTCTTTTTCGCAAAAAAGTATTAAAAATAACCTTTTCTTTCGGGCCTTGTGAAACAGGAGAAAAAACTGGTGTTTTGTAGGTCAGCTATCGATTATTATCGTTGTCCTTTATAACAGACTCTCCACATTCAAAATTGTCGACCTTGCTCATCGAAAGACTGATAGTAGAACGTGTTAAGATAAGTACCTACAACCAGACCCGCTTAAATTTTATCTTTCCTGCTCCTGATCTCAAACAAATTGATCTGCCTGTGCATTTTATTTTCAATTGGCATATACTGACAGAAGGTCTACATCACTAGCCAAAGGGCGCTCTGCCGAGTTATTTGTCTTGAATAGCTAAAACAAAGTTCACGACTGGGTCGAACGTGACTTTCTCGTTCGTCAAAAGTTTTTGTGCAAATGAAATGGGAGATGCTGATGCATGTTCCCCAAGTTATTGGAATTATAGGGTGCATTTTTTTTATGGCTGAAAAAAAGAAGAAGTTAGTAATATTTTTGCTAAAAATAAGTTTTGCATACCTGTTATTAGATTTTTATTAGAAGTGGGTCATTGAGTTTATAACAAAAATATACCGAAGATTTGTGAACGCAGATCGGGATTTGGGAAGTATTTTTATGAAATATTTAAGAAATTTATTGGTTCGATTTTTTTTGAGAAAAACTAAGTACGGGATCTTATTAAGAATACTTTTATTGTCTTTAATACGCATTTTGATCAAAATCGTTAGAGCGGTTTTTGTAAAATTATCCAGACAAAACAGTATATCAAATATTGCCGTGTTTAGTTTGAAAAATAATATGTTAAGTAATATAATAACACTGCAATATATTTATATTTAGCTGAAAACTGAGTTTAAGAAATTGTTCAGGATGTAAGTACTACTTGATTTGAGTTTGTGGTAACAAAACGGCACCTAGTGTTACTTGGGTTTTTTCGTATAAACCGCCAGACCTACCTACCTACTACTTGATTTTTAAGTTTTATCCCAATCGAAAATGGGGTTTTCGAGATTTAAGAAGTTTCTAAAATTAGCGTTTTCGGTGATTCGAATTGAAAATTAAAGACGCAAGAATTTTGTTTTGAAAGCATCATGTTTACATACTCTAACTATACATTTTGGTCAAAATCGTTATTGCCGTTTTCGGGTAAACTAAAGAAAATCAAATTTTCAAAAAAACCCTCTTTCTTCAAAAATCGAATGCACAATAATATAGAGAAAAACTTAATTTGCTATTAAGTTATAAATGACCATATTACCTTAGAAATTAATTTTTATTACAATCGTATGAACCTTTTTCGAGATATGTCCAAATTTCAAAAGTTACTCGTTTTTAGCGAAAAACTGAGTATGCACTCATGTTAAATGTCATGTTAATCTCCCCTTCTTAAGCTCAAACATCAATTTTGTTTGACATCGTTAGAACCGTAAAAATTACCATAATCGACTTTGTTTTGTCATACTGTACAGTGTACACATTTTAAAGAGACAAAAATAATCATGTAGGCCCGGAAATATTTATATAAAAAGCTCCTATTTAATTATTTAGACGCGTTCTTAAATTTATAGTGCCACACGTTGCAAAGGCTTTTGCTTCATACCCACATACTGTGGAAATATCCACCAAATTTGTGTCTATTTAAAATGTATATTTAGCAATTACAACCGCAAATTTTGCCTTTTAAAATGCCGACGGGGGAAAATAAATTTAGAGCACTGCAACAGGAGAACATTCAACCCTCAACCCATTCCAAATGCATTTTGTTAATTGTTTCCATTGTTGTTGATTTTGCTGCTAACAATAATAGTATGATACCCAGCATGTGCATGGGGTAAATAACAAAACGAATCTTAGTGTAGGTGCTTTCTAAAGACATTTGACACATTGTCGTTCCTTACTCATTCATGGCTCAGCTCCTTAGCCTCACGAAAGTGGGACACCTCCACCGTTTTCAAATGCCAGCAAAGGTGTGCGCTCTGCCCCAATACACACTGCATTTCAGATACATGTCTTTCAATGAGAGTCCTTTAAAATGCTGACATCCTTTTTTAATAGACACACATACCCCCCTACCCGGCCGATGTATCTGTGTGTGCCTAACACATTTCCTTCAATTTAAAATAATGCACAATGCAAAGGTGTTCGCCGAGTGGTAAATAAATTTATTTTTTTTTTCTTTCTTCTTTCTACAACAGGTATTCCATCCACCGAGGAACATACAGGAGGAGAAGCCTTTTGAATTTAATATAAGATACAAATTTATAAGTCAGTCCGACGCCGTAGTTCGGTAAGTGGGACATTTCTAGCAGCGCCGTCCTTGTTAAATATTTTCCACTTTAGTTTGCATTTTTCGTTTCGTTCGTTTTATTTCGCCCTCATTTCCTGTTATTGAAAAAAAATGTATTCCGCTGCACTTTAAGGAGAAGCGAGAAAAACCCCATTGCCGAATTGAAATTGCTCAATGTTTGGAGGGTTTCCGTTTTCTTACTTTTGGTGTGTGTTTGTGTGGACTTGTACTTTACCTGTGTGTTCTTGTCGCTTAAATTATAGATATGGACTGCCGGATAAACTACTGGAGCTGGGACGTGTTACTCCGGGCACATATTGCACGAGACAGTTTGACGAGTGCTATCGAAAAAAGTGCCGCCTGCAGAGTCCCAATTATCCTGGAATGTATCCAAGAAATGTCACTTGTTACTGGACGATTCGCCAAAAAGAAGTTCCTACATGCAAACATGCAATGATATCAGTTAGTCAAGAGAATCAACATAAAGCTTTAGTAAAGAGGTCAGTATTTTTTGCATTATCGAAAAAACTCTTAGAATCTTAGATATTATTTTAGTACCTATGTGTGAAGAATATGTTATCATAGGAACTGCGCGACTAAGTAGATCGATATTGATCACTGTTGATGCCGTCACAAGTCAGGACTCTATGATAAATAATTATTGGCATTTTCCCATATATATTCATCCGCGCGGTAGGACGTCTGCCAGCTCATTCATATTTACGGCTATTTTAAGTCTATTATCTATGACAAAGTTTTGATGTCCTTTTTGTCAGAAGCTTAGGTATAAATCGTACTCCGGGGTCTTTTTCACTCAGAAAACTGTAGTATGGCCGGCACCAGCTCTCTTTTAATATAAATATTCAAATTTGTAGCTGCTATACCAAAATAAGACTGTGATTTCATCATTATGCTTCGGCGCTTTCAACAGAGCTACGGTAATTTGCAAGTTTCTTTTGTTTAATGTCTAAAATAAATATTTGCAGGTTACAGGCTACTTTTATTTTATAAGCACAGCATTTTTCATTTAACAAAATTATGTTTTTGCACATTTAAACGCCCTCAGTAAAGCAGATGGGGGTCCGTTAGTATTTTAATACCTCAAAGTATAAAGGCTAATGAGAACACATCAAAAGCTGCACCTAAAAATTTGTAGCAACCTTATACAGATCTTGAGTTTGAATCTCATCGGAGAGCTTGTAAGCTCAAAAGGGAGGCTGACATAGCCTTGTAAAAATGTTGTTATGCCCAGATTGAGGAAGCATACCTTGGTGGATATCATAGCCTCTTACAAGTTTGATTAGAACTTCGTACCTATCTTGTACAATCACTTTAGAGTTCGGGGAAGTTCACAGCTACAATAGTCTCTTGAAATCCGATTAATACATGCATGATATCCCCTTAGCTGTTTTAGCATCTTCAGTTATTTTAGGGAAGGCCACATCGATCTCAAAGAAATAATGTCCACAAATTAAAAATAAATAAAAGACAAATAGTTGCATAGGTTGGTATCTCCGTTTAATTTTTTTTAAAATGCCTATTCAAAATTTGCTGGTAGTCTTAATACAATCGAAAAACTCTAACCTGAGAAAAATGAATAACAAGGTATGGTTTCTTCGATAATAATCGTAATAAAAAGAAAAAAATTGAATTACTTAGACGCTTAGGCCTATCTACCTTAAAATTCAAATGTCAGTACAAAACAATCAGAGCTGTTATAGGGGCACATCACCTCGGCAGAAACGACTCTGTCGTCACAGGTAGGCTTTTGTGGGTTGTAAGTATGGCAAAAGTTACACCTAAACGACGACGCAGTGTTGACATTGTTGATTTTAAGGGAAAAAATGATAACCATTTGTTACATTTCCAGAACAGGAGCTTCCTCGGGGAACGAACGATAATTGTTTTTGTCATTCAATTTTTAATGTCTAAAGTCTGCTTTGTTGTGAACAGTTACGGCGAGACATATCTACAAGTTATGTAGTTATTTTTGTTAGATAACCACTTTTAAGCAAAATCCTTGGACACAAAATATTATTTATCCTCAACTTTTCCTTCTGGTTGTCTGTAGTCTTTACTTGTCTTACTACGACTTCTTGAAAACTGTAGGCATCCATTAACTTTTATTCAGTGGTGCATGCCTGCTGTCAACAGTAAGATTGTTAAGTACAACACTTATAAAAATTCAACTATTAAAATTCGAGGAAGTAAAAGTTCTATAGCTGTGGTGACCATCCGTCCATTTTAATAATGGACAGTTCTGTATTTTAAGACGGTGTTCATTATTAATTATTTTGTATAAACAAACATAACTACTAGGTATTTTCCAAATTGGTCATTATTTGTTTTTGTATTTCATTTGGATTTTTAAAAACAATAAAGTAAACATTAAGAGAACCAAAATTCAACTAACAATATGATAATGCTAAAGAACCTAACTTGCTGAACGAGCAAACAAGTAATCTAGTAGCGTTCAATTTGATTTTTTTTTATTAAATTATACCTATTTATCAAATGAAATGTAATTGAGTGATTGAAAATTGTGTTGGAATTTTTGTCTTTTTCTATTCATTATTTGGAATTCTAAAATATAGTCACCGTAAATATAGCCCAATTTGGGTTACAAATTAAATAATTTCACAAAGTACACATTTTCTTAAAATGAAGTGAGAAAATAATCTCAGAGAGTAACTCTCCGTGTATTTTAAATTAATTGTACACATAGCTTAACAAAAAATATACAGAACGTAATTTTTCAAGTTCTAAGAATTCTCAAACTTGTTTTTTTCCTGTGACTTTTTTAGTCCTTTTTCATCCTATCGTCATTAATTTGGGCTTCATCAATTTTGCACGAAATAACCAAACTAACAAGATTAATCAGCATAATATTTACAGCTCGAGTGAAAACTCGATGAATGAAATGAAAATCGCAACTATTTTGAAGGTCGTTTTATATTGGCCTCAAAGTGACACTTAACTGAAAGATGAGAATTAACCTCATAATTGGTAGATCTACTCCATTAATTTATTTTCATGCATCTGCTACGTAGCAACTTATTTCTACTTCGTTTAACTTATTTTTATCTTAAGCCTAATACGGACCTGTTTCGGAATGAAAAATTACATTTAAAAGTGACAACGAAATCATAAGTGAAAAAATTCGCTGCTGCTGCAAAAAAATGGCGAAAAGTGGATAACTGTAGTAGATTGCTTGGTACAGCTCTCCATTCTCTTTTCGCGCACATTTATTGTCCGTGACATTATTTGCTTGCGAATATTTAAAGTTCGTACTACAGTGTTCCCAGCTTTTACAAGAGTATGGAGCCAAAAATAGCCAAACTCAAAAATAAATATCAAAAGTGCGGGTTTTTTGTAAATTCACATTTTTTTTAGGTACACTTATTCTGATAAAATTGTTTTTTAACACGACATTATTAATTTAAAAAAAAAAACACAATTTTGAATTTTGTAGTTCCCATTTTCTAATGTTAACAAAAAAAAACATTTTGCTGGAAGGGGGCATACCTTGGTTGGCACCACGTAACTTGATACAATCGAGTTCAGTCGATAAAATCGAGTTCTGGCAGTACTTAATTTGTCTCAATCGGGGAAGTGCTATCAGAGCTCGATTGTATCAACTGAACTCGATTGTATCAAGTTCCGTGCTGCCACCCGTGCAAACACACACAGTTTTCATATTCACGCATATCTTGTCTGTTCAAAAACAGTATCAAAATGGAGTTGGCTTATTCGCAATTATCTGTTTAGAAAATTTTGTATAACTAAAAAAGAGTTACGTTCGTAATAGAAGTACGTATGCATATGCATTCTTTATAAATTTTTAAGGAGCCTAAAAATCGCCAAACTAAGCCTAAATTAAGCTAAATCGCAACTCACAATTTTTAGGAGCCAGTGAAAAATGCAAGTGGCCACATCAGAGATAAATATCCAGTGCTGGTAACACTGCTACTTGTGTAACAGGTGATTGAACTGTCCACAATATATTTTCCGCTGCCTTTTCGCAGACGTTCTGCTGTCAATTTGGAGAGCGCCGGAAAATTTGTTCCGTTGCTTTACGTTTAAAACTTCATATAGATTCATTTTTGCATGTACAGACAAAGTCACTTGCTTGATCTGAATGCACTCTTCGCAAAAATCTACTACCTTCATTGTATTGTTTGCCTTCAGTTATTCAACATTCCCCTTTCAGGGGAAAAAAATGATATTATTATTAAAATTAATTAATATTGGCTCCCAGTTTTTATCCCTGACCTAACCCCGTCCTGAATATTCCATCGATAAAATATCCCTCGTTGGCGATGTTCTCTTGCTATATTCCAACCAATTTAGCGAGATTATTCCTCCTTCTTTGGATACTTCAACCCCCGGATGTTTTTCAGACGTTCAAATGCCGTGAAAAAAAAATAAACCCCATAATGGCGTTTTTACTTTGACGAGGTAGTTATGCTGCGCTACATAAATCACAACTTTTTTGTGTTTATGATTCTATTTCTAGTTTTGATCCTCTACAAAGACTTCGCATCACATTGACAAAAATAAATCCATTCAATCGAAATGCCCATTCATTACAACAAATGTCGTTAAGCACATCCCACATAGGTACATTCTTATTGCACTAATTCTACAGAACATTTAACTGGTTGAAAACATTCACTTGAACACACATGCAACGTAGCACAGACAAATCGAGTAAAATCCTCTTATTAACGTGTAATTTAATTTTGAACGCATTTCAGGTCAATAGCGAGTTTCAACAAAACATCTCGGTCCATACGTGCCTGGTCGGATTGCACCGGTGAACGGGACCACTTGATATTCTACGATGGAAGTTCGACTAATGATCCAGTACTGGCAAAATACTGCGGCGGTGATTGGTTACCTAAAGTCGTATCCCGGTACGTATACCCAGTGTTCAAGAACTCTATAATGTTTCAGTGTACCCCTTTTTCCCGTATCCCGTATAACTATACCAAAGAGCCCAACTGATTCTGTTTCCTACTCCTTGTTGATGGGCTCACGTGTTGCCCCAGCAGTTTTCCCTCAAACGTAGTCTTAGGTTTTATCCATAAAAATAATGCGGTGCACTTATATGCACAGACCTTGTATACCTCTGTCTGCATACGTGTACAAAGGATGTTGGCACAGGTGATTCTTCCTATATATTTCCAAGAGAGTATATATGTACCTACTGAACGACCCTTAACCTCGAAATTCAAACTTACCTACTATGTATCAACGAAGTATGGAGGTGGCTGGTGGGTCTCACTTTATATTCCCCAGAGTTTCCTGTTCTATTCCTTGTTGCAAAGTTGCATCCATTCACCGACGTTTGAATGCGGTAAAAGCTTACTTCACCTGAATTTTGGATTAGGTGCTGGGTGTATGGACCCACAATGAGTATTATTCCAGGTGTAGAAGGCAACTTCCTCGCCCTGCTAGCATAAAACAAGTAACTGGGTTGTAGCGATTTACGGCCAATGAAATTTTCAAAGGAAAATCAATTATGTTCGCTGAAAGAATACTAAGTTGCCATTTGTAAAGAGCAGTAACCGACGACGCAGGTGTATTTAATAATGCAAGAGATATTAATTGCGGATGTTCACGAGCTTGGCAGATAGCAATAGCCGCAAAATAGAAAGCGTGCAAGACAAAATTAATTTCGTTCTACTTCTTACTTGATCAGTTTATTTTATTGTGTGAGGATTCGTATTTTTTTGTTTTAATTGGGTGTTTCAACAATGTGAATACAGTTAAGCATGCATGTGTGTATTTTAAATTCATTACAACACACGCGAACGCTTTTGGATTACACGTCATGTCATCTGTGTTGACAAAGCAGTTTACTCGTAAGAAAGTAATAAATTACGAACCCTTTGGAAGTAGCGAGTATCGCATAAAATAAATTAAATAGTCGGCTCAACAATGTTTGCTTTGCTTTTTTGTTTTTTTTTTATTTTTCGAAACGACAATATTTGCCCAATTTTACCGGCTGAATTAGGCTTTCTCAACACACACTTTTATCTGCCCCTAAATCTTTTGGGAAAACTATAGCCGCAGATCTGTTGCATACTTTATCTCGAAAAAAGCTACTCAAATACAGAACCATATATTTTTTGATTTGCCGTAAAGTTAAATTTAAAATTAATTTAAATTAAAAAAATTCCGTCGTCCTAAATGCAAATTTATTTTTTTTAAAACAATTTCGTAGAAGCTTCCGTAAGAATGGCATCAATTAAAAGAGTCGGAGTAAGTCTGTCTTTACTAGGTGGCCGCCCAAAATTATGAATACGCTTCAATTATTAATATTTTAATAAAGTTAATGTACTGCTATTAGTTGCTCCCGGAAATTCTCTTCTTTTTTTTACTTTAATATATTTTCCTTGGTTGACTCTTGAGTGATACTACAGAAATAATATAGAGTGGAATATTAAAAATGAATGCTTGTCCGTCGGTCCTTTATATGCTCTTTTATCACTCGTCTGAATGTCATGAAACTTTGGTGAATCATCATATACACGCAGGGTGATTGCTGCCGAATTCCGAAAAGCTGCAAGAAAAAGGGCCAATGAAAAAAAATTGCTATTTCGGTAGCCTTTTTGCAAATTTAGAATTTTTGAACAATATTTAACAAGCATTGGACATTTTCTAAAGCGCCTTCTCCAACTGAAAAAAGGCCAAAATAGAAAAAAATTGTGGTAGGCTCTCCAAAAAAATTGCCAAATTGCAACTGCAGTCGCACAACAGTCACGCTGTAACGCGCGACCGCGAAGCAGTGCTGTCAGTTTACAACTTTCCGAGCTAGTTCTGGCGCTTTTTTAACAGTTGTAGCGCGCATTAAAAAATTCTAGCTCCTAGCGAAGTTTCTAGCGCTTTTAATTTGATAATTTATTTCAATATTTTTGTATTACAAACCCTGCTCAGGTTGCAAATTTTGTATTGTTTTGCAGAAATCGAAAGAACAATAATTGCAAAAAAGGAAAAATTAGCTTTTCCATCTGATTTAGTTTAAAAGATGACCACCATATTTGATCCAGATGAACTGTTAGCTCGATTTGTCACCGAGGCTATTGTGCCGAACTAATAGCATATTTTTGTCTCGACTTTAAATTTACGGAAGCTCAAAATTGCGAAATTCGTATTGTGAATATAGCCACTGGGCCTTACTAATAATCATTTTTAAACGTTTTGTAGGTCACAATATGCAATTTTGGATGGAACTTTTCGCCATTGTGAGTTCGAAAATTTTAGCATGGACACTAAAAATTATTATTACTATCGCGGACTGTGATTAAGTGTCGAAACTAAAAATGTTTATTGGTTAGGCCCTGTGTGCCTATATATAATATTTATTAAAGTTAAAGGCTTTCAAATTACCTATCTAATACAATAAATACTTTAAAGCTTATCAAAATATGTGAGAATTTTGTTAAATTTACCAATTTAGCGCAATTTAGCATTTTTTGTTAAGTTTTTTCATCACCGTATGTTTAAAATGTCCTGCCAACACTGCCACGAAGATATTTGACTTAATTTGGGCACTGTATTTCCCGATACTCATAGGAGCTAATGTTGTAAACTTTAAAACATTGATGTGTATTGCATATCGAAAATTGTCGTCAGAGTTCAACAACGGAATGTGGCACTTCAATTACTAAAGAGTCTTAAAATATTGCATCTTGACAATTACGGAAGATTATGCCTTAAAATTTTGTAAGTGGACATAAATTGAAGATTTCTAAATTGTTTAACACCCTATTAGCTATCTAACTTGATGTTTGTCACAAATAACTGTGATTAATAACTAGGTACTTTTGATCCATCTTATTATTTTCATCTATTTCCTTCCTAGGAAACACTTTTGATTAAATAAATCTATTAGGAGACTTCGACTTGTGACGAAAATTGTATCAAAAAACGTACCATTTTGAGAATTTTTTTGTCACGAAAAACGTAAAATTTTTAAAAGCGTCACTTTTCTTTTGTGTGCAAACAATAACACATTATCTACTTGTGTAGGTTTTGCGACATTTCATACGTATTTTCTAAAAGAGGGATGAAACACCACCAAGTTGTGTCAGTTTTTTAGACGTTTCGATGAACACTTGCCAGTAAAAGAAAAACGACGCTTGTGCTTTTAAATGGTCTCAATATGAAGTGGACTTATGTAATATTATCCTTCAACTTATGACTTTTCTCTTTCTTCTGAACCATTTCGGTATGAGAAGTGATTAACGCAATTCGCAGCAAGGTAAACTTTACAGAAAATTGAGTGTACCTTAACATGTGCGTATGGGGAATAATACCAAATATACCAAAAGATATTCACTGCCTAAGTCATCAATACTTTTTGACTTATTTAAAAAAGAAGTGCACCACAAAATAATTAGATAAGCGACAGATTTGGTAATTTCTATCACGTAAAGGGTGTCCCATAATTCACGCAAAATTTGAATTTATAGTACAGTGATGTCAACGGTAAAGAAAGAACAATTTCACTGCTGACAGTCCAGGGTTAGTAAAAATGAAGCGCTTAGGAAAGAACAACGCATTTTCATTGTTGAGCAAATAATGAAGTTTGGTCAGCTACAGTTTCGAGCAAAATCATCTTCAGTGATGAAGCTCATTTTCATCATGATGGCTTCGTTAACCGTCAAAATTGTCGCAATTGGGGTTGAGAAAACCCACGAGTAATTGTTGAAAACCAAATGCATCCACAACGGGTAACTGTTTGGGGCAGATTTGGGCTGGGGGCATTCCATTCTTCTTCGAAAATGCGGCTGGTCAGGCACTAACAATTAATGGTGCTCGTTATCGTGACATGATAACCCAGATTTTAGTGCCCAAACTACAAGATATGGATGATACCAATATGTGGTTTCAACAAGACGGTGCCGCATACCATACAGCCAGAGGAACAATTAAATTACTGCATGTGTCATTTCCTAATCGTGAAATCGGTCGATTTTGCGATCAGAATTAGCCATCCAGATCTTGCGATTTAACGCCATTGGACTTATTTCTTTGGGGTTTTTTGAAGTCAAAGGTCTATGCAAACAGGCCCACGACCACCAACGCCTTGAAAGAGGAAATTGGTAGGTGTATTAATGAAATTCAGCCACATTTGTGCGAAACTGTCATGGAAAATTACAATTACGTACTTGCCAGCAAAGCCGTGGAGGTCATTTGTCCGATGTGCTTCTCCATACATAACCCCAGTCTGTATACACTATGGATCAATAACAAATGTATGCTTTCTATTTAAAAATCTGTCTTTTTATCAAAATTACATTTTGCGTGAATTATGGGACACCCTTTTTAATATCATACATTTATGTACTTCTATCCCCCTGCGTAGACACTTTACCCACCTTATCTTTTATAAAGGTAATTTTAATTGTTCCCGAAGTGAGCTTAACTTTTTTAATGTTCATGAGATAGCTAATTTTAAGACATAAAATAAGTAATGTTAAGATTGTTTATTGCCTGCAACCTCTATAGTTTTTCAAGGATAAGACAAAGAATGTATAAGCCTTAGGGATGGAGTTAATGCATAGAAAATTATCTCGCAATAAAACTAACTAAAAGCGAATGAAAAAAAAAATTATAAAACCAAGTTTTTGATGATTTTTATACTCTCTACAATTAACGATGTCAATTGCATTATCCCTTCGCGAAGTAAAAATACACCACTAGTTTCACATTGTGCATGAAAAAGATGTTATTCCATCATAAAACGATTGAAGTGCCTTTCTAAATTGCACAATGATTCCCGCAGAAACCACTTGGTGAATTGCTGTTCCTTATGGCGGCCATCGCGGCGCACTGGTAATTGGGCCTGCCTGTCATTAGGCTGGAAGCGGGTGCGAACCCTAACCAGTACCAGCACAATTATTTATTACTATCGCTGTCTGTTATCTTTTCAGGTAGAGGAAAATCAATTTACTTATAATTTGTTTGTGTGGCAAAAATATAGAAAAAAAAAAATGTTCTTCCCATGTGTAAATGAGATTTATTTTTGCTCTTGATAAAGCATTTTTTATTAGCTCCACAGATGCGCCCCGTTGCCAGAATGTTTCATCAGAATGGGGAAGATTATTTATGAGTTATTGATCGGAAAACTTTGTTTGCTACACGGATTAAACATAATGATCAAAGTTATGAATCTTCCTTTTTATTTTGGCAGCAGATATGAGAAGTGGGATTAATGTAATTAAAAGCGATATATCTTATCGACTTTGGTATTCTACTTTATGGAATACATAAAGAGCTATGTGTGGCTTGATATTTTGTTTGTACAAGTATTGTATAAGCCTACTTCGAATTTTGTTTCGAATTTCAATAGAGCACCTACATACACCTAATCTTTGATCGTACCGTTGTTGAAAGTAGTGCAGGCTCAGCTACTATACGTTTAAGGCTCTGCCGAAGCTATATACAAAAATTTGGTGTATAGATTTCTTTATCACCTTGGCCTCTAGTCTCGATCACTGAAAAACCCAGCTTTACCTACACTTTTTGTCATCAAGATTGGACATAATTTGTACACAACTGTGGTACGTCACCTTCAGCAGGTTTTCATTGAGAAAACCCAACCTGTTTAAGACTAAGGTATTTATTTTCGCATAGCAATTGGACTGTTCTGTTTTTCCAGAGTTTTCGAAAAAAAGTCCCAAACAGTGGGAGGCAAAAAAAATGGCTCTGTTGTTGCACATTTCTATAGCTGAAAGGTAGAAAAATCGCAACGCAGAAAGTGTCTGCTAAGGCATCCACTTAGAACCGTGTCATGTTTTTAATAAGCTAGGCTTGTTGTAACGTCTGCCTAAAATTAATTTAAACTTTTTTAACAAATAGATAGACAAGATCTAAAAAATCTAACTGGAAGAGGTAATAAACTGCTTTAAATGATCATTTCTGATACGCAAGGAAGGTTTATTTGTAGAAGAATATTTTATTAAATCATTTATTTAAATATTTTCCGATCGCTTCTTAGGTTTTGTCTCGGTCCAATTGTTGATGATCCAATATGTACGGCGTTATCCCGGCAATAGCATCTCGAATGTTGGCCTTGAGCTCGTCCAAAATTTTTTTTTTAATAATTTCCATACGATGAAATGGAAAACCTCAATGAATATTTTGACAGCTGGATGTGTTTTTTAACTTCAACAGCTGCTGAAACATAAACAAATGAAACAAGTACCATTGCTCATCCTAAGATTTTTGAGAGGACAGTCCCCGCTACTCTGGTTTTTTACCATTTTTCTACTATATATAAGAAGTATAGAAATATGTGAGATTGCGAGTAGGTACCTTCTCAATTCTTACAAATCTTCATGGATTTTCAAAGATCAAGTCAATTCCTTTTATCAAACCTAAAAATGTTGATAGTTAAAAAGAACTTTAACCGTTTTAAACTGTAAAGGTAGATTTACCTAAAAATGTTTCCCCTTTTATCTGATTAAAAAAATGGTCACCGTATAGATATAGCTTGACAAGAAAAATTAGAGAGTAAATGAGGGCGTTTTTAGAGACTTTATGGCAACAGTGATAAGCCAATGACATTGCCGACGCCGAGTTTAACAGAAAATTTGGAATTGCCAGGTGAGAAATCTATGTAGTTTTGTTTTTCTAAACAGTGAAAATTTATAAGGTCATAAAAATACCTCAAAAGTACATAGAAAGTAGAACTAAAATTAACAAATTATTTTCAAACCTAATATCTGGTTTCTTTAGAAATTTAGTTTTCTTTTTCTCTAAATATTCTTACACCAGTATTTAAAGACCAAAAATTAAGTTTAATATAAAAAAAAAATGCTTCCTTTGAACTTATTTGAAATACAATAATTTTAGAATTTTAAGGTTCAGACTGAATTTTATAAACGGTCTTTCTTTCGCAAATTTGGAAAAACTGCTAGGTATCAATTTTGATATGAATTTACTGAATTTCTATTATCAACCGCTAAACCTCTTGAAAACAATTTGACTTTGCGGCAAATGAAAAATATATTTGAGCACCTGAACCTTCTGACAAAATTTATTTTAGCCGGAGAACATAATGACAGAAATTATCTTAGCCGCTGTACCTTCTGAAAATATTTAGATTTTTATTATTATTGCTATTATGTAGTTTTAATTTAAATAATCTTAATCTTAAACTTAAACTTCATGAATATTAGTTATTATTTATGAGTGGATTATTTTTATTCAGAGTTCTTAGTAAACTAGATATATATAAGAGCATAGTAAAAAAAAAAAGTTTCTGTCATTCTCAATTTTTTCTTTCCGAAATTGGCCCTCAAATTCTTGTGCTCCCAAGGGCCTCCGCATAGCCTAAGACGGCTCTGCTTACCAGGAAGTGGAAAGTCTATATCAGGCGTGTTTTTTTTAGCTTCGATCTCAGCAAAGCAAAGTAAAGTAGGATTTTCAGCACGCATTCACAACAACTACTCGGAGTTCTCGAAATGTCAAGTAGAACGTAGTTGTTGTAATTACGTGCTGAAAATCCTACTTTACTTTGCTTTGCTGAGATCGAAGCTCAAAAAACACGCCTATTGTAAAAAAAAAACTGTTAGAACACCCTGGGGAAAGTAAATTAAACTGATTTGATGTCGCACATTTGTTGTTCTGTTTTATTTTTTCAAACCCACAAACAAAACAAATATGAAAACCGTCACTCGTTATTTAACCATACTGCCCCACTGCATGCGCGCATTTTATTTACTGACATTCCCGAATTGGCTGACTAACATTTAAAACGTTTCTTACACAACCTCTCACCGAGTCATTGTTGGGTGCTTATAACCATCTAAAAAGCAATCTGAATCCTATTTCGGATTTCATTAAAGTGAGTGGAACAGTTTCAAATATATGTCACAGGTTGTATTTTAGTATTCTACAGCCTGCTGATTATCCGTACCGCTATCAAATGGCAATAAAGAAAAGAGTGTTTTATGAAATATGTTATACAAAGAAAAACCACATCTGCCTGATAACGCAATGTCTTACAGGGAAACAAACCATATGCTAGCTATATGTATTGTGTAATACCTGAGCCATATATCCGCATTACCTCTTTCTAGAATGCTATCCTGCGATACAATTCGCCAGAGGGAGCACGGCAAACTCTTCTACCGAGTCGCATCCGCTCCGGCATTACCTATGCAAATCCGAGTTCATTCAAAACTATGTACGACCACAACAACAACAAAAAATATATCTATAAAAACACACGACAGTCACAGAGTGAAATTTATGAGTACTTGTATGACATAAAAATGTAAATTTGACAGCGACCCAGCTCCGGCTTCCGCCTTCATGTAGTACAGAGAAGAAGTTCATTTTGGGACATAAACATTATGCTAAGTACGAGTATTTTCCTTTTTTAACACTTCTCAAGAAGAGCGCATCAGTTATTTCTTCCTCTCCGGTGGCGGTGACTGTGATCTGTGATGGTGTGTGGTGCCGCTGGCGTCGGCGGTGGCACCAACCACAGATGAAATGCTGGCCCACATAAAATGTAACTGGTTTTCATGTGGCGCCTGCGAAAACATTTCTCCGAGGATTGCCATTAACTCCCTAAAACGAGTCACCAAATAGATGCCCAAAACGAACTAGCGAACTGCTTGTTTGGCGGAAATTATTGAACGCTATCTCTCAATGGAATGCTACTTGCCATTGCCACACACAAGCCAGCCGTGTTCTTATTGAATTATTACCTATTACGGTGCCATGTTACGAGGTCTCTCACTCGCCGAAATCAATTCGTGGCAAATGGATTGCGTATACGACAGAGTGTTCTGCTACTTAGTTTCGGAGCGCGATTCAGCACTGAACCATTCCGACCACTTAACAGCGCCACGGTGCTTTGCATCGTTGGCCTAGTAATCCTATTTATATGTATGGGGCAAGTCTACCCATCGCTTCATTTAATTTGTAAATAATTTTCCCAGTGCAGAGTATGTCCTGGCACGCTTTGTGCAAATTGCAATTTTAGTTTTCCAAGCTCTGTCCTCCAGCCAGGATAAGCCAAATGTGGGCAAGCAATTAAGCGGAAATAGCACATGCTCTTATGGTAAATCACCAATCAGCGGAGGAATTTAATTTGAGGTTTACTTTTTTTTTGTATACCTACTGTCTGATACCAAAATAGCCACATTGACTCCGTATAAATGTCCCATGAATTAAAATCCAACACCTAGCCGACTGTTCTGCCATCGGGATCAGGATTTTCTGTAAACTCAATTGAGCGCCCGCATTTGATGTCCTAGCCGGGAAATTAATTCAATAGCAAAGTGTTCCAGATGTTTCGGTTAAAGTCAGGAAATCAATTTCTCTTCCGTTCCCCACAACATCAAGCTGTGGCGTGGGTTGCGGATGCGGGCTGATATCTCTGGCAGCCGGTAGTGGCCTTGTTTGACAGGAATGAACGTTGTCATTTTGTGACCTCAATTTATGAGCATTAAAAAGCCTTCGATTGCTTCCGAAAAAATAAAATCCACTCATCCGTGGTTTATAGGTTCAGTCATTCGAAACTACTCAAAACCAAAAGCGATTCAATTAAAACAGCTCTTGTGTGGGTTTCATATTTATTCAGTGCACATAAGCTTGCAATTAGGGGATATGAGATTGCGCGCCTTAAAATCTCCATACTAGACGTATATCCTTAACATATCGATGGGATCAGGTGTTTGCCGACTAATTGAAGAAATGTGTGTTGTCTTTTGTATGGAATAGGGTTTGGGTTTGTGCTATTGGTAGTTCGTCCTCCGAGAGGTTATTTGTCATACGACAGACACGCTTTTTTTGGTGAATGGAACTATGTTCAAAGTGAGTAATATTTCTGTACGGATACCATGTCGATGGGAATAATTGACTTAAACTTAAGGATCCTTCTAACAATGTGTTAAAAAAACTTTATTCGCATGCATTTTTGGGCGAATGGGACTTATGGCCCTTTAGATCCGGCTTGGTTCATAGATGTCTTTTATACCAATATTATCAGCAGCCTGTAAGTATCTACATAGTTACCTTAGTTCGTTTCCCTATATCCCTATGATGTGAGTTACCTTTACTTTGGATGACGCTTACATTCCAGGATTGACCAGAGGCTCAACTTATATCCCCCTCTAGCCAGTTTAGCCCTGGCTGGCTGTCTCAAAGTACGCGCCTTTAATTGGGCGGTGTCATTTACAGTGAGTGCCACCTAAGACGTGTTTTTTTTTTGCTGCATTGTCGCTCAGGGATTTATCAAACAATAGATTATTTTGAGGGTTGTCTTCGCAATTAAAGCGTGTGCATATCTGTCTCCCTCTCCGTTAAGTTCCATAACTAAAATTTAAAAAATTGTTATCCGGTTCTATACAGACTGTTCCAAAACGGAAGAGATCTAAACTGAACGAACTCTTCTATATTCTTAACAAACGGCAAGTCTTGATCTTGGGATGGGTAGAAACTTCGAAAACTCAGCGCAATGCAGCCAAAATAGTTGAAATAGAACGGCCCGCCGTAGATTTAGTTGATTCGAACATTTAATTTAGTTTATTTCATCAAACACAGTTACATTTGACAGTAATTAATACAATGAATAAAATAAAATAAAAAACAGAGAGCATTGCCACAGCATTAAATTTACTTAAAATTAATAGCACATGATTTTTAAATGAAAATCTACTAAGACTCAAGCCGATCATATCGCGAATAGTACTTTTTTCACTTTAGCACCTAGACAATGGTTCATTGTTGGCAGCATAATTTTTTAAGTGATATGTAATATTAAAAAACAATCGGTTTCGAAGCATCCTCGCATGATTTTTGAAGCTAATTAAGACCGAAAAATCGGAACAATCAATATGGTTTGACAACACATCACGAATGAACACAGCCTCAGAGATTTTTCTCCGAATGTTAAGAGGCAAGATACCAAATAATTTGTATATTGTTTCATAGGGAGGCATATCTATGTCCCAGTGAAGTCTTTTCACTATTACTCTTGTAAAACGTTTTTGTATTCCCTACATTCTTAAAGAGTGAACTTCATACAATGGACTCCAATACAATATTCAAGAGTAGATGTAGCAAACTCAAAAACAGACTTTTCTAAAGTGAGAGGATCACAGAACTTCTTTGAATTGCGCAAGGTAAATCCCAACATTGAATTATACCCTTGGCAACTGAAAAGTCTATATATTTTAATAAATCAAGTTTTTTTTTATCTAAAATTAGGTACGCCAAGATCTTTTTTAAAGGTTACAATTGAAAGTAACGTACCGTTTATTTTATAAGAGAAGTTGATAGATGAACGATTTCGACAAAAGGTTAAACTTTGACATTTGTAACTATAAGGAGTTAATCAAATACCAATTCGATAATATCTCAAGATCTCCTTGCAATAACAAGCAATTTTGTTCAGTTTTTACAAACCGAATCGTCTGCGTACATAAGACTCTTAGAATTTAAAAATACGTTGGGAATGTCATTTATAAATAACAAGAAAAAGAGCGGGCCAAGATGAATTCCCTGCAGCACACCCGAGGTAACATGAATAGGTGAAGACGATCAACACGATCGAATGCTTTGGAAAAGTCTGTACACACAACATCAAATTAATAGCCTTTCTCAAGTTCATTTAGTATAAAATTTGAACAAATTGTAAGGTTTGTGCTAGTAGATCTACCAGCAACAAAATCACGTTTCTTGACTTCGAACGTTTCTGTGGCTTACTCATCAGTACAGTTTGAATACCTTCATCCATGAGTACAGAGTGTGGCCTTCCGCAGGCCTGATTCTTACGAGCCTTCCTTGCTGATAAAATTTACTTTGTTTCATGATTCCTTCGACATGTCTTCAGTTTTTTTTTTCAAGCCAATCTAAGTCCGTCTTCTGAGGTAGCGTTATATTTACCAGCGGCTCTACTCATTCTGCATAGAATCAGTGGTATTTTGGAATTCGGCTTATTGCTCTGTGTAGGTACCTACCAATTTTCCTAGTGGTGCACTCCCTTCATTTCTAAGGGAAGGATATGTTTTAAAGCTCTTTTACCATGTGCAGACCGTTATCAAAGTACTATTGCGTTACACAACGGCGGTCTGCGACTGTTTAATTTATTTAGACAACGTCTCGAAATATTTGTTTAATAGCAACAAACAAAAATGAGCAGTGAAAGATGGAAATTAAAAGTATTGAAGTTTTTTTTTTTTTCTTTTGTCAACATTTGAATACTTATCCATTATCAAGGGACCTCCAATAAATGGAATCCTAATTAAGTCAAGTTACTCTAAAATGTGCTGAATTGCTCAATTTGCACATTCATTATGTCCAAAGTCAACAAGCAAAACCGAATGCGGGCACATTTCCGGCAGCCCAACTATTATAGTTTACGAGTTAGAAAAGCACAAAATTACCGCACTATCAAGAGAATATTCAATTCCAGAAATTATAATCACATTGAGAATGGGTTTTGTTTGCTTTCTGCAGAGTACGTAACATGCAATAAACCAGGAGTACGTGCGGTTTCAAATTTGAATTATCGATTTGTGGGCATATCGAAACTTTTGAACGGTTCGCCTCGCTCGCCGCTAGCTCTTTGATAGTGCTGTCAATGCGAATAGTCCTCAGGACTTTATTTCACATTGTCAGAATCACTAGTTACGAAAATGAAAATGTGGTCTGAAAGAGGTTCTCGCTTTGTTCCCATGCCGGTGTGATTACCATTGCCTCCTTTTAAATTTATGCGAGCTATTATCCTTTTGTTATTTTCCTTTTATTTGTATGTATTTGGTTAACTGCTATACACTGGTAATTTAGATGACAAGGTGGTATTCGGCTGGCCATGTGACGGATGGAATTTCTTTATTTTGTTAATAATACTGCATTTACAACATTTTTGCACGTGACGGGACAGAGAGATCCGTTTGTCCGCAGCCAATGCTAATAAAGGCGTAAGAATGAGATCACAAATCAGAGTCATGGATGTTCTACCCTTAATTACAGATACGTAAAACCGAAATAAACACAAGTTCCGGCGACCAATTATTCCGCAATCGCTTGACAACATTTCTATTTCTCATTTAAAATATGTGAAATGAGAGTGGTAACTTCAACCGAGATACTATTTCATTGGTTCCACTTACAGGCCTGGAGTGATGAAGCTGGCCTTCTTAGCCTATTGGTAAAATTTAACTTGTTCGCTGACCAGGGTCATATCATTCATCGAAATGCAAAACATGATTTGTCCCAATATTTAACTATTGAACAACCGCACGGCACCTTTACTAAGGCCAAATAATTGTCTAAGTTTCCAGGAAAGGACAGTGTGGCCTACTTTGCTAAAAGTCTTTTAAAAATCAAGTAGAAACCTCACAAATCCACTATCAAATTCTTTGCGTATGTCGTCCAGAATATGACTCTCGACAAACACGACAAAATGGTTAGGGGTCCAAGGTCACTTGCGTTCGACTTTTGGCATTTTGTACTACTCTGGCTGCCTCTCAAGCTGGAGGAGGTTGATGGTATCATACATGAATTTACCGCATAATGTCAGGTTACCAAAGTGAATTTAAGAAACATTACCGGTAAGCCGCCATAACCAAGAGCATTCGAACTAGTCGGTGTAATTAAGAAAACTCCGACCTGGAGTTCTATAAAAGTTTTTGAATTTTTTCGAGCACAGTTTCATAGGAAATAATTATTTATTAATATATCTGGATCTGGAGAACTATCAGTGCTAATACTACTGACGGAGGTTTTTGTCATATTATTTTTGGTGGTAGATGGTAGTAACAGATCCATAGGACTATCACCCAGCAGTGTTGGCCGTTTTTGAGCCTCAAGACCTGTGGCCACCATTTTTTTAGAAATGATCAAAAAGGACCGTATGATCAAAATGGCTTGTTTTTCAATTTTTGTCACAACCTACCTTTCACAGCCATTGAGAGTTTGTTCACCTTTTGACGAAAGGTAGCGGAAAAAAGCCACAGGCTTGCCGATTGATTATTCGGTAGTTGAACAAAGAATCCCTTTCTACATACAAGGCTAAAAATAAATCTTCTTAATCCTTAGTCAGGAATTTAAAAAAATGCCAGAGAGGAAGTCGACTCTCTCATCGTACTGACAAAATTAATTAAAATCTTGAGGTAAAGACTTCGCATCGAAGTAATATTTTTGTATACTTTCTTTTCATTAAAGTTAAACTTTTTTTGTCTACCTTCAATAAAGTTCAAACGTAGTTAAAGTTCAATTCAACTTAATGAACCTCAATGGGACTATTCATGTTCACTTTACAATTGTACGTGTAATTAAATACGATCTCTTCGACTGCGAATAACAACATCCATTATAATGATGATGGCAATTTTGAAAAGTCCTAAAGTCATTCACCCACTGACAGTTAAGTTCATTTGTCATTCAAAAACTTATCAGCGATTTCCTTCCTCTTCTAACGTAAGTATTCATTCATTTTTCTCTTCGAACGAACAGCGTGCACCGTAGCACTAATTCTTCAAAGTTTATTGATGACTATTGTAAGAAACTTGAAATACCATTAGAAAGCAACTCTAGTCTTGAGTGGTGTGTTTAAAGTTAAAGCCAAAAACAGTGCACCTTCGGTATAATTAACAAAAATTATTGAAGACGGAGAAAAAAGTTCGGTGGAGGTAGGCGGCTCTGGAGAAAAAGTTTGCCATCATTATAAAATAAAGTTCGCTCAAATAATTATAAATTCACAAAATCCTTATTTAACAAATTTGCAATTTAGATTGGGAATTCAAGACTTTCTCTGGTAAAGTTTAACCCAATAATGGATAAGAAGGAGTTGTGCAGCTTTTCTTTATGGGGAACGACAGTTAAGGGGGATTCCAGATAATTAAATTATCAATTTGTTTATTTTTGCGCATTTTAATTTTATGTGGGGTCGGTTTGAAAAGAAATTAGTTAGCTACTCAGGGGTATATGTATTTGCAGATGTGATAATATACACTGGAAAAGCAAGATATTTAAGGATGGTTTCAATGTATGCAGCTTGATGATTGTTGATTGATTGCATATGCTACTTACCTCGAAGTCCTCTTGCTACAGTTTTCCATACGCCATTTTATTAATCCCTATTTTTCTATTCGCATTGAAAAAGGTGGAATATTGTCGTTAGCCCCATTAGAGAGGGACTGTATATCTTAAGACTATGTATAAGAAACGTTTCAAGGCTATCCATGTCGTCAGTCAGATGACGACGTAAACCCAGGATGAGTTGGTTACTTGGAATTCGACAAAACTTCTTTTGCCGCATTAAAACAACCATTAACTATTTTTTTTTCCTTCCTTTGTCCGAGGAAGATAAAGTGACGCTTAACCTGGGAATCTGGCAGCTTTCGTGCGATTACGGACGATGAAAGGCTCCAATCACAGTATTCCCTGCAGTTATAGAAACCTATCCGATTTAACCCCGTGGAACTTGTGTCAAGTATGGTTTGAATATAGAAAACAAAAGCTTTTTTTTTGTAGGAGTTATTTTAAATAATAATATTAATTTTTTGAGTTTTGGTTTTCAAGAGTTTAAAAAAAAAGTTTGATGCCCTGTAACTTAGGTATAGTGCAGCAAAAAAAAAAGTGCTGCCTCTAGTTTTTTATAACCAGGCAGTATACGAAAGATATATTTATAATGCATTACTCGCGTTTTGTCTTATTCCAGTAAATTATTTAGATTGTTGTTTGGGTTGTATACCATGCATAGAAATCCGTAAGAAATTTTAGTACAAACATCCCCCGGTTAGCTCATTTTGAAGTGTTGCCGCTGAATTTTTTTTTAAAAGAGGCCCGAGTCGGAAAAAGGGGTCGCCACATAAAATACCTACATGTGCAAAAAAAAAAACAAGTAAAAGTGTTACCATCGACCTGGCCGATGCGTTGATGCCCTCCACTGCATACAAATCATGCAAAATTGGTTTTGTATGGGAGGTAGCAGAACTACTTGACTGACATAGCCCAGTTTTAATACCCGCACTTGACGACAATAATAAGTCCTGTCACAAAATTGCACTTGCCTAGGTGGATTCTTTTTGACGCTATCGTGTTTTCAACATGTGTTTCTAATATTGGTATGGGACGTACCAGAACTACTTGACCGACACAGCCCATTTTCAATACCAACCTGACGATGATAAACAGAAGTCCATTCACCAAAGGTAGGAAAAAAATCTGTGGCCCTCCAAGTTCCTATTTCTACTTCACAAATTGGATCACAACTACGGTTACCATACGTATCCATCTAGGATGACAGTTTCACTTTAAGGTCTCAAAAATTATTTTGTCCCACCAAAATGCAAAATACAAAAGGTGAAGAAAAGAGGGCGACCGTTGTGCGACTTAAGTTGCCATTTGGCACTTTTTTTGAAAGCCTGCTACAATTTGTTGCAACTTTGGCCCTTTTTTAAGTTGGAGTTTTTGAAATGCTGTTATTTCAAAATAAAAACCTTCAAAATGTAACGCAGTTGCCTATTACAACACTACTATAGTGTTGTTAAATATCGTTAAAAATTTCTGAATTTTTTCTTGACTAATGGCACTTTTTTTCTCATAAGCCCTTTTTTTGTCGGACTTTTTAGAAATCTGCAGCAGCCACCCTGGAAAAGAGTTTCGCTGTGTCACGCATATTTTTAAATACAAGTAAATGGCTCCCACTTCTCCCATTTTCTTAACGTTTAGTTTAAGAATGCGTTGAAGAATATTTAAGTCAATATTAGCTAGATTAGCCAGCGCATGCCCCGAAATTTGCACAGAAAAAAGAAATGTTTTCATCCAAAGTATCCGCAACCTAACTTTTCAATTAAAAATAATCAATTCCCTCGCAGCAGTAATTGTGGATTTGTTCAGTCCCTTTTCTGCTGCACAAACTTTTGCATGCTTGCCCTTATGGACTTATCCCGAAATGGGAAACACAAATTCTGCGCTGTTTTCGCCCTACAGTCGATATGCATCTTTAAATCCTCGCCACAGAAATCGAGAATGAGAACGATACCAATAAATGATAAAAGATAAAGACGGAAATTTACAATTCCCCCGGCTAAGTGGATTGCGTTAAGCAATTAGGGAAATTAGCATCAAATGGCTTGAGATTAAGCGCAAAGACGCCTGAAAAGAAAAAAATAGGAAGTAGAGAGAGAAAATGTTCTCCATTTTGAATTCATCAGGACCTAGCTAAAGTTTGTTGTTTGTGCCCCTTGCGCTCATCTATCCATCTATACTCTTATTCCACGCTATTTGCTTTTCTTTGTGTTTTCTTTTCTCTTCTTTTTTACCATCTTGGCTTCGAGAAGAAAAGACAAATCTGCTCATCGCATAAATGTATTCGTTTACTTCAGCTTTTTGCAGCTGAGGACTATCGTGGCTAGAGGCGCGTCGCGTCGTACTCATGAACTCAACATGTACACATCTATATGTATATTGGTAGCTGTGTTCCCAAGCAAACAAGCATATTAATATAAGTTTCGTATTCCTTGGAAAACTGACATAAACGCAAACAAAAAGATTACTCAGGGGAATTTCATTTTTTTTTGTTTGTTTTATTCTGTGGAAAAAGTGAAAAACTGGAGAAGAAAAACTTTCGCTTCGAATTGTTTGTCCTTTTGTTTTGCTCTTTCTTTTCGGGTCGTTCCATGACCCGAAGGAATACCTTAAATTGAGGGTGAGAACAGAGAAGTATTGGAGGAACACAATTTACCGAGTCCATCACAGGCTCCTTCGTATCCCCATTTCCCATCCATGGCCAGCCCGGAGCTACTTTCTTCGGAAATTGGCTTTGTGTATAATGCGGTCACTTAAATTTATTTACATCTCCCTCTTAACTCATGCAGCTGTTGTGCTGTCGAAAATTGACTTGAGTAATTTAATTTTTTTTTTTTCTTTTGTTTTTGTGTATTTTATATCATTTAGTGGTGCTGATATGCTGGTGGCATTCCATTCGAGTCCTTTTTCAGCGCCATTGCAACAGGGAATTCCCAACCGGGGATTTGAGCTGGACGTGGATATTCTTTTTACTGACTCGGATTCGTATGACTTTGCCCAAGGGACGAAGAATATTTGCGAGTTTCACATAAACGCCTCAAATCCAGGTAAGTGACGTAGATTATTTTTAAGGCGTTAATAGGAAAATAAGTGAAAATATGGAGCGATAATTATTCTGAGCTCTTTATTCGTGCGTGAAATGTCATCATTTTCAAGGTCGGTGCTTGCCAGATTTAGATTCAATGGGATGGACTGACTAACTAATCGATCTAATCAATTACAAGTTGCATGGATTATGATTTATACACAAAGAACGGTGTGTAGTCGAAAACAAGTTTAATAAAATAGGCATTTCCGTGCCCTTAAATAGCTATTGGTGGCCCGTACAGTTCGTCGTTGCATTTCCTATGCGGATGGGGACAAAAATTACTTGAAGAATTTTCCTCTCTTTTGACAGGGTCCATGCCTCTGCGCCATAAAATAGGACTGGATGATTATAGGCTCATGAAAGGTAAATTTAGTTGTTCAAGGGATGGCTTTGTTCCTCAATTGCCTTTTAAGCCTAAAGAAATAGCGGTTGGTAAGAGTTATTCTCCGTTTAATCACTGGTGTCGTTGACTGAGTTCATGACGGAACCTAGGTAGACAAAGTCCCTTACTACCTCTAAGTTATATCTGTCTATGGTAACGCAAGGATCGGTTTACACTTTCTCGACGAGTTACGTTTGGACAACTGAACATATTATTCAGGCTTGCTACCTTCAGCTCCAGCAAAGGCAAATCTGTGTTTTTTGTCAGTCGAAATCTTCTACTGAAATCCACCTCTCTCTCATTGTTTCAAAACGATTTTTTTCTTTCCAATGTTGCTCGGTTATCACTATTTTATTGGTCTGGTTACGCAACTTAATATGATTTCACTCTCAGCATTTGTTTACCGCTAAAGGCTCTCTCTATATTCATTTTTTGATTTTCATATTTGACACTGCCGATTATTTCACACTTAACATAGTAAATTCGATGTTTGAGCACGAAAATCCAGCCTTTCGAAAATGGATAAATATTTAATACTTTGTTCATCCATGGATAGATGAATAAGTGTAGCACAATTTTTACCTAATCTGCAGAATAGTACTAAACAGTGGATAGATGAATAAATATTTTTATTAAATGAGTTTGGTGCAAGTGGCCCTTAGAGTTTAAAACCAATTCAGTACCTGAGCCGGCAAAAATTAAAGAAAACGTTAAGCAATCTATTCGAACACAAACTCTACATTTAAACATGAACCGCGGTAGAAGATCCACCTATATTATCCAAGGAAAAGAAAAGCGATATAGCGGCATTCCTCCGTTTTTGTAGCTCCTTGACCAACAACTCTTTAAAAATTATATGTTTACATATCACATCTCATCTCTCGTAGGAAAAAATAAAATTGAACTGTAAATTATTTGAAAATGTGTTTACACCCTTAGTGCTTCAGTGCATGCTCATCTGGACTATTACAAGCCGTTGGGTTACAGTAAAACAAGGTGTTATACTTTAATGCCGGCACTAGAAACAAAAATAAAACTGGATGTCACTTAAGGCGTATTTTTTGGAACAAACTAAATGTCCGACGGTTTTATTACATTTTTTTTCCTGATCCATCTGCTGAAGCTTGGTTATTTTTCGCGCAAAGTGAGGCCACAATGTTTCACGTTGTTCAACATATTGAGCCTCAACATGTCTCAATGCCGGAAGTGTCAATGGTTATCAAGGAACTGCTTTTGAAAATAATCGAATGATAAAATTAAAATTCTAGAAATATATTTTCTAATGGTTTTACGAAACCTATAAATTTTACGAAACATGTCAACAATATATTTTCCAATGGAATTTTACAATTATAAGTCTTTGATTGGGTCTTAGTTCGTGAAACACCAGAGTGGCCAAGTATTCTCAGAAAAAATCGGACTTAGTTTCGATGAAATACCCTGTGCAAAAATACTCGTTAGTGCTAATAAATTAAGTTAATGGCATTTCAACGGAAAGCTTCTTGATCAGAGATGGGATGAAATCTTTGTTCACTTTGATTCTAAAAATATTGCTTGTAAAAATTTATTAAAAATAATTGATACCAGTTTCTGCACCAGCTGAAAGGGTATTTTCAATTATGAATCACTTTTGGAGTAGTGACAAATCACAAATAAAAGTTAAATACCGTTAAAGCTTTTCTTAAAACTAAATGTCATTTCGAAAAGAACATGCTTAAAAAAAATAAATATGTTTTGAAATCTATTCACTCTTCTTAAAAATACGAAAAGTGAGACTGATTAGTATGTCATTAAAACTAATGCTTTGAAAAACCTTTTAAAATTAATTACTTACTACCTGCCTTTCACACTCTTTTTGTGAATTTAGCCAATGAAGAAAAACAGTTTATATTTCTTTAATAAACACTTCCATAATAAATAAAACAAAGTTTGGAATAACAATGGAATAAATATTGTCCTTTATTTTCATTCGAAAAATCGGTCACCGTAGGCTGAGGTAATAGAATATCTTTCGGCCATTCAAATGTAGTCTTGTTTTCTTCCAAACAACTTGTTAGTAGACCATTTGAACTTTCGTCTCTAACTATTTTAATACACATTCATTCCTCACTCTAGAGTATTCAAAAGTTGGGTTGCTTTTTTCATTGGCTAATGGTGTGTGCGATGCCTAACCCCCAAAATAAAATTATGCCTTTTTTTTAAATGTATGCCTTTTTGGTAAAAAAAAATTCTTTGCTCTCTGTAATCCAAGGTTTAGTATGACTCACAGTTGTAAATGAAAATTAGTGATGTGTGACTTAAGAAAGATTTACCAAATTCTTTTTTTTTTTTTTTTTCAAAATTCATCGGAATGAGGCAAAATTATCCCCAAGTTAGCATCACTGTTGCTCATGTACCAACTGCTCTGCAAATTCTAATGGCGTTTTCGATTGAAGAAAAACACTGCTCTTTCTTTGTATTCTATGTAAAATATGCACTTTCAGGCGAATTCTTAACACAACAGAAGTGTCCGGGATATATTTAACGAATTGCCCTGAACCCACCAACACACACTAGCAAATTGTCAGATTGAAATATTTGTTGTGTTATTAAAAACAAATTTCGCTATGTGATTCGAAAATGTACAATTATGCGTGTAAAATGTAAACTTAAACTGAAATATATTGATTTGGCCTATTAAAACATTCACATTTGCTGTAGTAAACAAAAAAAACAGGAGCAAGAGAAACCAAATCTCACACTATAGTTACTAGTACAAAAGTGCTCCACGAATTTCATTGAAAAGAGCAGTTCTGAATTTCGAGACCATTCTCTCGGATCTTCAATGAAAAACGCCATAAGAAAAATATTCAGTCTTAAAGCCTTGTAAATAACAGAAACAACAGGGCTTACATTAATTTATGTTCACCCGACTGTACATGTGTAGAAAAAAAAAACGATTCGCTCATGAAATATTCTCTGCACCTGCTGCCTACCGAAATGGCCAGTGTTTATTTACCTCCACCATCTGCGGTTACCCCCGCATGCGAAGGCTACTGAGTAACTGCGTAATTTACAAACCGCCTCGACCTAGCATAGTGGCTGATTAATATTTTATTATAAGGACACACACTGAAACGTGTAATTACAGTTTATCCGACATTTACCCCTGACCTGACCTGCAATCACTCCCATCGCACCCACTTTTTCACGCTCGAGGAAGTGGATCTGTTAAAACGGTTACATACATTAACCACAGCAACCGTGGAGTTATTTTATCTACTGCTCCCATTTAAAAACGTTGTGTAAACACTTACAAACGTACATAGTATCAAATTCAACTGCCGCGTATCCTTACCGCAATCTAACGCTTTGCGTCCATCATCTCACAAAGCTGTGAAAAAGTAGCAATTCATTTTTGTTGTTCCTTCCGTCCATGTCAGTATTGCGGTGAATGAAGTCCGTGGTTAACAAGAGCCAGCATCGGGCAAAAAATTTCCAATTACCCTCCCCTAATGAATGGCCCCCTTTTTTGTAGCCTGTGGGTAGATTCGAACGGACATTGCTGTATAAAACTTTCGGGGAGAGTTATTGAACCAGCGTAACCGTTTAAAGGGTTTTCGTCCCGATACATAAGAGCTGTACCATTAGACCGCACCGCAACTGTGATTGAAACGACACACGACGTCATTGGGTCTATAGCTAGCGACAAAAGTCAGTTCTAAGCAAACTCATCTCGTGGAACAATTAAAACCAGCCGCGCCGTTGAACCAGGATAATTTACCACAATTATATTAAATTCAGTTTTTTTTTTTTTTATTTTGCTTGCTTGCCATCCCGGCTCGTTGGCCCGCTAAGGATATTTAATTAAAAACTCATTTCGCAGCCGCTGGAAGCTAACGAAAAACCATTTAAATGAGTTACGATACGGAACGCTGCCGCCATCATACCTTGTACAGCTTTGCCTCCCGTGTTGCGTCGCGTTCCGCGCCAATGTCCTAGTCTAGTGCTGCGACGACGAAGCTGATCTTTAGGGTGGATTTCAATTTAACTACTCGTATCTGGTGCGCCTACCTTACCGATAATTCGAAGCACCGGGTAAGGGTTTGTTTAAAATACTAGCTGGAAGGCAGGGCAAAAGACGGAATTTAAAAGCGACCAGCATATGAGGCAGGGTGGCCCATTATGGGTATTAAGACGTGGAAGAGGATGGAAAGCACCTCGGGGCCAAGTCGCTTCATGTTTAACTTATTTGCGCAATTAATTCATATTTGCATTAAGCTTGATTAATATATCAATTAGTTGGTATCTCTCCTTTTTCGGAAGAGAGTATCTAGGTACTTTTCCGAGTCTGTGTGCAAAAAGGGGGGGGGGGGGGGGCGAAGGGAGGTTGAACTAATTTACTTAATGAGTCCACCATTATTAGCAATGATAAAATGAAAATTAGGAACGTTTTTCTTATGGTATTCGATTTCGTTCGTACTTATCGCAAAGCTGTAACTTTATTAGCAAGATTATTTGTTATTATTGCAGGGGTCGACTTCATTAAAAAAAAATCCTCATGCATATCGCTCACGAGTCACGGCCCACAGGTTTTTATATATTCCAGTCTCGATTTGGTGACATTTCGTTTAAATGGAAATCAATATTTGAATGCAATAGACTTTACACAGGCATTTATGAAGTGATCGCTTTTCTGCTCAGAAGTCTGGATGGACTAAGGACGACCATGTCATCAGCGAAAAGCAAGCGACTTGAACTTGGGTCTCCCAATTCAAAACGTTAGTTGTCATGTCTGCAGCAAGACATACTGTTCGTACAAGTATTGAAATAAAACGCACCAAGGCCCACAGTAAGAGCCGTAGATTTCATGATGCAATTTACCCGAACACAACTTTGACTGTTGGTGTAGCTTCTTGCATTGGCAGTGACCGATTTTGATCCTCTTTTAATTGCAAATTCTGTCTAAGGTCGGCACAATGGCCGAGGGGCCGCAGGTTCGATTACCGGAAACACAAATTAGATTAGATTACTCTTAAGAGCACAACTGTTCCGTTTGGACTCGGCATAGAATTTTAGATCCCTTCCGTTCGTCCCAAAAATTAAAAATTCATACAAGACTAATGGTTGTAAGAAGCTAGACCTAGGGTCCCTACGGACCAACTATTTATTTATATTTATCTGTAATGTTTTTTCTTACTGCACTGGTTCTGATTCTTTGGTTCTAGTTAGGGCTCTGACTGCCGAAATGAATCATTATCATCTCGAACTCGTTTTGAAACCGTCAGTTTTCGCAGACTTATTGGAACTTAGCCTGCAAATTACGTTCAAAAACAGTGGCACTCCGGGAGTGCCGACAGAACAAAATTACGTGTGTATTTTTTGAATCGTCAGGAAATATTTTATTGTGTAGGAAATACTTTTAAATGAAGTGTTTTTTTTATTCATTTTTATTTATTATTATAAACTAGGAACTACTACAAAATAAAATTATTTCATTAGCTAGGGCTTTAAGGCTTGTTTTTTTTTCAAAAGGCATATTTTTTTATTTTAAATATGTTTTTAATTTTTTTTTTTGATTCAATATACTGACTTTTTAATTTTTAAAACAGTCTCAAAAAATTATATATGTAACGGTCAAAGAATGTTTTTCGACCTTCAAACTCCGTCCATTTTCCGAACACTTTATCTGTCATTCCTTAAAGTTAATTCCAGCTTCCTCTTCCAGTGGGTGAAATGAAATTGGAAACAAATTTGAAAGCTGTTTGTTGTACAAATAAAAATTGTTTTTGTTTATTTTTTATATTTGTGTTTAGTTTTTGATTTATTGTTCCACTTTACCGAAAAAAAATATTTTTGGTATTATATTATTGAAAAGGCATCTTTTTTTGCAAGTTACGCATATTTTCGTTAAAAGTGTTTGGCAACGCGAAGACTGTCGTCGGAACGTTAGTGTCGCGTGTTCAATGGTTATTTTCCTTCTCAAAAGTGCCCAACGCTCCTGAAGAAGTTTTTCCTTAAAAAAAAAAACAAGTAAAAAGCTACAGAGCTAAAAGGTTTAATTTTTTTTACAAATTCCCTGACCAATGGTTGACACTATCTATTGTATCAAAGTGGGGTGGTTTAGACTACGAAACGATTAACCTCTCTAGTGAAGGCCAGTAGGTATGTCCTTAATAGCAGAGTTTTTTTTTAGTTCTGCTGGCGGAAGCATTTCTTTTTTAAAGGTACGTCTTCTTAACCAGTGAAGAGCAGAGCAATCACAAAAAAGTGTTCATAGGATTCTTCATCCCCTACACAGAATCTACATTCAGTCTCCGGACACAAGTTAAACTTGTTAAGATGTTATCCCAAGCCACATGGACCTGTTATAGAAAGCCCATTAGCTTTCTAATAGTTTCCTTATTAAATTTAAGTACTTCCTTGTCCAATTAGTTCTTTCGATTGTCTAAAACCCGGGACATTATCCCAGTGGTTTTGTCGAAGTTGTTATTCCCACTGGGCCCTAATGCCCAGTTGACTCTGCAATATGGTTCAGGTCCAAAGAACACGGATTCTGATCCAGCTCGAAAAAGGTTAAATCCATACTGTTAAAAAGCACACTTTATCAGTTGTTATCAAAAAACATTTTTTGGTTTAATATCCACCAAGCAAAGTGAGTTCGTAAAATTCTACAGAGAGAAAATTTGTGGGGGAAATTAATAAATCGGTTATTCTAAACCGAGCTTACTTAAACAAGTTGGCAGTTGACTAGGTAATTTTTAACCCTAAACTCTTTAGGGGCTATATTAACAGTATTACTTGGTAGTTTTTAACCGAAAGTTGCTTGATTTTACATATGTGGGTTTTCTGCGTGTGCCTCTCTACTAATTCGATTGCGCCCTTCTTCTTCTGAACCATTCTGGAGGAAATTGTAATTTAGAGTTCGGTTTCATTATAAAAACACAATAATGGCCACCCCAAAGTCATCTTAACATGAAAGAGATTGTGTTCAAAGTCAGTATAGTTGCCAATGGATCCGCTATTACTTACATCACTATATTTTCAATAACCTCGCTTACTGACATCATGTAATGGCCCCACCTTTCTAAAACATTTTATCAGCCATCCATCCTCTTCCAGCTACATGATGCTACAGTATCTTGGTTTTGAGAACGGATATCGTGCATTCCCTTGGATTGGGATTTAAATGTCCTTGATATCAGAATCACCATCTTGGCAGATCTCTTAAAATTCCCGGCTATATCTTCTACTCCATTCATCATCCTCCAATACTCCGAATATTTGGTGAAAAATTTTTCCTTAATATCTGCCCACTATTACTCTAACACGAGGGCACGTCATGCCACAGGACTGAGACGATTATTTCGAATTTTTTAAACAAAAATAAATGTTAATACTGTTGGTACTATATTTTTCGTCAAAACTTCACTCCAATTTCGGAATTCTTCGACGAAATTCATTGAGTTTATAACTCACATCACTCAACCACACTCTTCTACTTTACCATGAATAATATAGGCATGCGTGGCATAACACCGAGTTTGTGTATTACCGAGGAAGTCTTTCATTACCTGTGAGTTACAGTCTACATTACGTTCGACATAACTAAAAAGCAGAGTACCTACCTAGAACGTACATAAAAATCCAAATTGATTCCTTAAAGCGTACGGAAATATGCTGTCAAAGTCCTTAATTTAAATCAGCTTTAATATTAACAATAACAATTTGGTTGTGTGGCGCTTTTTGAGATACGTACGGATTCTCTATACACTCACAAAGTACTTCGCTATTATTATCAATGTGGAACATAATAATCATTGAATAATTTAATAAAGATATTTAATAAATTCAATCGATGCACACTCAAACGCAGCGGTAAATTACTCTCACAGACAAGATACATTTACGCAAAATAATGATTTGCGCGATAGCAATTATCTGACACTTAAATACGTATATCTAAAAATTCAACACTGCCATGTAGTGAATGCGATGCTGAAACAAAGGCCAACATTGTTTAACCCGCTTACAGAGGACCGCAAATCCGATGACGGAACTTTATCCGAAAACTTAATTGAACCGGTGGCAGCGCACTCACGGACACGTAATAATTGCACGGGCATACTCTGTATTCAGATCTCATACCAATACCAACCCTCCACGCTATACCATATACCCATGCTGTGTTCTATTGTGACATCCTGATCAATATTTCGCAGAGAATACAGTGCACTTCTACACATATTGTGAATTATTAATGAAGACTTCATTTGAATGCGATTGCATGCAATCGTAATCAAAATCAGTTCGGTCCCAGATTTGTGGATCCTGTACATTGGACTGTAGAGCCCGGAATACAAATTCCCGTATGCAAATGACCAAGCACTGTTCTTCGGCTTTCTGTGTGTTTACTTTGCATTTTGATTATTGTGTATTTGTGTTACAGTTTAAATACGAGTACGAATTGTATGAAAGTTCCTGTTTTGCAGAGACTCTGTAGTGGCAAATTTCAAGGGGTGGACCTCATTATCGCGTAAGTGATTTGTTATCCCGAATTAAGGCACAAATGCCCTTTTGGGTGAAACTGGAAATTACGAAGAATGAGTTTTTCTCTTTATTTTTCAATAATAGCGCTTTTGTTCGTTGAAAATGTTTAACTTCGAAGATACAGATGAAAGAGGGACTCTGCCCAAACGGTCTTAATGAAGTTTTGACAGAAGATGTTGACTTTCAGAAATATTCGATGATCCTGTTGTTTTATGTTCGGGAATTTGAAGGAAAAGTTTTCATTACTTATACATTCCTGGGTAATTTCCTTGAAAATATTCTCAGTTCTCTTGCACGAAAACGTCAAACAAACAAAGTTTATTAAATTTATTTTAATTTTGTTGTCGCTAAGGTTTTGGCAAATAAAGTCAAAATAATTGCAAAAGTCAAATTCGTGCAGTAAATTGGTATCAACGATTAATGATTTTATAACTTATTACAAGTCTTCCTGGACCGATAAGTATTTTTGATAAATTATTAAAATTCATGTCCCCATTTCAAATTTTAAGGTGCTATCAGACAGGCGAAGGATCTTTCCTTTACCCATACAAAGATGATTTGGAAACAGTCTCAGTGGCAAAAGATCTGAGGATCTAATTGATAATCCTACAACCGCGACCCTTAAAATGGATATAGACGCGAGCGGTTTCTAAAAATGAATAAATTAAAACCGAGGGAATGGATATAAAGGGTGTCCCATAATTCATGCAAAACTTGAATATTGCACCATTTAATAGCACAGTGATGCTAACGGAAAAAAGATAACAATGTGACAGCTGATAGTGCGGGGCTAGTGAAAATGGACCGCTATACGAAAGAACAACGCATTATTATCTCCCTCTACTTATTCTCAACAAAGTTGAGAATGCAAGCGATACTAAAAATACCACCATGATCGATGAAAAAACAAGTTTCTGGATAAGCCTACATAAGAGCATTTCAAAAATTAATTTAAAAGTCGGTACTAAAGATAATTTTATAAATAAGCTAATACTTGAGTTATGGTATTTGAGAAGCTTCATAAAGGTCGGTAAGACCTCCGAACCTTTTGTTTGCTTAAGATGGTTTTGACAGGCAGATGTACCAACATCTCATATCTCTCATAAAACTTTATAAAATACCACATCAGTGTTTTCCAGATTCATCGCTTCCTGTGCGCAATTTGCATCGCTTACTTTTTCTTCTGTGTGCCCTGCAATTCGACTTGAATCCTGTCGTATGCCTAGAGAGCATTTGTTTCTCCTTTCGTCCAGTTTCGTAGACTTAAGAAAATATACATATATAATTTTGTGAGCAAAACAATTTAATTTAAAAAAAAACTTACGACTAATCTGCGGCTTTATTCATCGTTCTTTATTTTTGTTTATGTATCCGAGTGGTACAATATTTTCCTGACCGGTTGTCTCCAATTTGGTCACAAAACGTTGATGAGTCTACTTCGAAGGGCCACCGCGTCTGCCGTTAAATGGGTACGTCGTGACGAACACTTATTTTGATACTAAAGACAGTGACTGACTACACCCAGATTAGACAGAATCTATTATAACAATATGGCCGCCAGAGGCTTCCAACATCAAAACCGTAGTAATCGAATAACGCTTATCTAAAAATAAATATCCAAATTTCCGTTCTATACGCCCCGGTATTCCCCAAAAAAGTTATATTAAACTCCCCAATGAAATTATGAAACGGTAGCCCTGGTTTCGATATGACGTCTCATGTTACATTTTCGTTATGACCGCACCGTTGCTTTCTCTCTCCGACGTTCACTGGCACTGGCCTGCACACATGTACAAAATAAGTGAAGTCTAATTCACACAAAATCAAAACTATTTTCCAAAATCGAATAAAAACCGCAATAAAATTTCTTTTTTTATATTTTATGAAATGCGTCTGCTGATTAGTTTGGAAAATAACTCAAAATTATACAGCCTGCTAGTTTTAAGTTTTTAAAACTATATTTTTTATTACAAAAATATATTGAAAGCAGTGATGCCAACTTGGCTTTTTCATTCCTTTTAGGCATTATTTCATTAGCAAAGATTTCAAGGCTTGTTTTTTTTTCAAAAAGGCATCTTGGACTAAAACTGTGTTTGTTTTGTTCAATACTTTGTACCTACTTATGAAACTAACAAGTCATAAATTTTGTTCCTATTAAGAATTTGTTCTGTGATTTATAATTTCAGTTTTTTTTGGGAAATAAAAATTGCTTTTGTTTATTTTTTTATATTTTTGTTTTTGATTTATTGTTCCAGTTTACCTAAAAAAAATATTTTTGGCATTATTTTATTGAGAAAGGCAACTTTTTTCTCAAGTTAGGCATTTTTTCGTCAAAATTGTTTGGCAACGCTGGTTGAAAGTGGTAAAACCATTCTGAGAGCAGATTTAACGTTGTTACGGTAAAAGTTCGAATATGGGACGACAAATCGTAGCCATTTTAACCGTTTTTTAGAAGTCTAACCCACTGCCGCTTATCTTCGTATATTGTAGAAGAAAAAGCAACATCTCGAAAGTCGAAATGCGGAATTTATTCGAATAAGGAAAAATGTTCAAATATGGAACACTAATAAATATTTTCTGTGTCATCATGGCGTTGCATATTTAAGCCTGGCAACGTGGTTTTGAGGCTATCGTTTACAGGTACACCAACATTAAAGAATGAAATAAGCCACCCAGCGGGAAAGAGTAGAATACATTTCCAGATCATTTTCCTTATATCGATGAAAAGCTGGATCACATTCTGCTGTTGTAAATGCATTTAAATCGATGATCTATAAGCCCTTTATGCCAAGCAGCTCTTGTTTTCTTCACATTTTATATCACATATATAAAACTATTTTCAAAGAGCCTTTTTAACGAGTTTTTGTTGAAGACAAAAGTAAATATATGCCAAGCTTGAATATTTAGAGGTTAATGGTTTACTTTTGGCTGTGATCCTTTAATTGGTGTGTCATTTTTGTTTCAAGAAACAAAGTTTGCGCTGTTTTTTTCAACACCTAGACAACGATTTAAAAAAAAATCTTCCTATCAAGCGCCTTGAGTACAGAACAAACGAAAATCCGTGTCAAATTTAAAGGTAATGTTTCCAGCTCCAAGGGTCCAGTATCTACTTTTATAAAATAGTATTCAATGAAGGATTAATGATTTTGGTCTGAACTTCGGCGGAAAGAACTGACCTATGCTTACATTAATGGACGATTTGCTACCACGAATCAATTGCAATAATTAAACCACTACCGCCATAACTGCTAAATAAATAGTTTTAAGCCAAAATTTGTTTATCAACGTGCATGGAAAAGAAATCGCTATGTTTCAGCAATTTCCTGAAAGGCGAACAATTTCACTTTAATTGGTTGGGTCAAACAGACAAAACATTCAATTGTTGTTGCAATAAAAACTAATTATTTGTTCCTTATGTACGTCTATGCATTTGCAGAGCTAATTGAAATAAATTAAATATTGAGTACAATTGCCCATTAGATGGATTACATTTGAATTTTGCTTTTGAATGGCAAACACATTTGAGCCTTTCGTTGCATATATGTTATATAATAATAACAAGAGGATTTGCAGTGCACGCAGTGAGAACAGATTATGTATATTGTCCTGATGCACAATTGCTATTATCCTGGTACGATATGTATTATGTTTAAGTGAAAATGCTTACGGAAGTGAATGTGCAGAATTTAAGTTATTTCAGAATTGAGTCAGTTTCTGTGATGTTACCGGTAGGCACACACTACCCACACAACCACTTGCATTCGATGAAAATGTTTTGTTGGATCTGAATATTTGTTTTGAATGCGTAATGGAATATTTGAGAAACGGCATTTAATTGGAATGGAATTTTAAGAGAATGCAAGCACTTTAACTTTGAAATGACAATTTGGAGTATCCTGCTGTCGAGATAGATTTATCCAATACATGTTTAAATTATAGCCTGCAGATTGTAATAAATAGCATTCGTTGTAGTTACGTAGGAGAAAACTTCCTGAAGGAATCCGTTCGATTGGTGGTTAAAGCAACAATGGATTCGTTATATATGTAGGCCACCTGCATGTACGATTATTCAAGGCATTTCCATGAACATGAAAAGATCTTGTCATTGGAATTCTCCTCAGAGTTAACACTGCATCTAATTGTACTTTCCACAGTTTTGGTTCAGTTATTTGATTGAAATATACTTTAATTGATTAAAATACCTCACGGAGAAGTGAAAAGTGGACTTTGTATGCAGGTCTGAAGATGTTGAACTAAGTGACCACAATATTACTTCTTGGCGAAAAGAAAAAAATGTAAAGACTATTTCCAATGGAAGGAGCATACAGCTTCCGGTGGACTTCACTCATGTAGGGACAGGTGAAGTGTCAACAAAATGATGTATGACTGCCGCCACCTGGCTTGCATAAAATAAATAAATTCCACTTTCGTAGCTTGAGGGGTTTCTGATTAGAAACCGAGGAGCTAGATTCTCTTCTGGATATCATCACAGCCAAGGAACCAGCGCTACCGATTCGGGACATCAGTCGCCATTTGGCCTTTTTTTTTCATATCAGACTACGACTTTTTAAAAATTCTCTGTTTTTGCCCCTTTTTATAACATTGGCGACTTTCAGACCACTGTTACCATACAAAATACTCAAAACGTAAAACAATTACCATTGCTACCATGTAGGTAACATTTAAAGAAGAAGTGTTCTCTTTATCCATAACCATGTTTTGATTCTTTCGAATGCGGAGTATTCCTTCAATCTTCGAATATGCATTTGAATATTCTTTTTATTTATGATCTGTAGTTTACTTCGTAATTTAAATGGGGTACCCTTTTTAACTCTCGTTCACTTTTTTGGTGAATTTACCATTTTGGTCATCGGTAATGCGAAAGTCGAATGGAATAAGACGGACAAAAAAACACTTTTTGTTTTGACAACATTTTGAAAAGGTTTAATAAAAAAAATAGCCTGGGGGCAAATTCCGTATATCAACGATCGTCTAAACGATATCGTTTTTTCAACTTTGCTCACCAAAATAAGTTATATTCTGCTCGAATTTTTTTGGCAAACTTCAGCTTATTTTTGGAAAATGAACTGGATTAAGCTCTTAAACTTTTAATTTTAGCACTTTGTTGTTAGTTTTGGTGGTCTACCAATTCGACGATAATCGTCTGAAAAGTTACGGAATGAGTGCCCTGGATTCACATGGACATGACAGATAATTTCGAACAAACTCATTTGACTGTATTTATGAATTAACAATTGCTATTTGCTCTACCACAAATTATATTTTGTTATATTTAATTAAAACCTAAATACGTAATCTTACATCTATCTAAAAAAAAAACTGAGTCTTAATTGATTTAAATAGCCAAGTTTAGAATTAAAGCAATTTTCCCGCTAATTGTCACACTTTAAATTCACAATCCACATTATACAGTCGCAATCCACAAACCCACTGAAAAATTCGTTCGAAATTAACCTTTATAAATGAAACTGATTAGCGGATATTTATTTTATTTGGAATTTTACACTATATATGAATGAAATGTCAGAATCTACAAATGTGCGCTTGTTCGCAGTTCGCAATTCGCTCTCAATAGTCTCAATATAATTCTTTAACATTTCCGCAGGAACTTCATCCCATAGCTTTGCTTTGGTTTCCTCTTTGCTCCGAGTCCAATAAACAGTTCCTTTTCCCGTATAATGTAACCCAATACATTTTTAACAATATGAAATCTATGGCTTTGTTGGCATTTGAGTGTTTCTAGTTCAATATTCCGCAAAAATAGCATCGCCGTACGGCTTTTGTGACAAGGAGCGTTACCTTTTGAAGATTAAATGACTTTCCGATTAGCCTTTCACTAGCTGTGTAATTTTTTGAAATACCTACCTAAATATGTGTGCTGGTTCATTGTTACGTCGATCGAAATTGAATCTCCATCCCCGTTGAATGCGGTACAACGTACAACTCCGAAGATTCAGACCGCCACCATGCCGTTACTTCAAAACTCAGTTTCAGAAGCTGAATGGTTTATTTTCGTATACTATTTCTTAAGCGAACTACTGGCGTTAGAGAATTTGTTTCCGAACGTTGTATGCGATCATTTCAAGCTCGGGATTTTTAAGTGAATCCTAGATATGAATTGTACACACTATCAAAATATGAATTGTCTATTGGGCAGAGTGATTAGTGTGCTGAACTACTGCTCGATGGGTCTCAGGTTTGACCCCCGAAAAAATCACAAAATAACTTCTTAACATCTTTTAAACATTTTGAGAGCAGTTTTTGTTTTCTTAGAATCCCTGGTGAAACATATCTCATGTGAAATTATTGATTCGCGGCAAATGTAGATGTAAGAATTAAGAATTATTGCCAGCGATTCGCCAAAACCCGCGCGGAAGAACAAGACAGCAACGTTTAAGAGAATTATAGTTATATTTCGAATGTAAAAAGACGAAAACTACAATTTTACGAAAGCAAATACGCGTAACTCAAATTATTCAGCCTCTTAAAATAAATAAATAAAATAAATAATTGGCGCAACAGGTCCGTATGGACCCAAGCCTAGCTTCTCACAACCATTCGTCTTGTGTGAGTTTTTATTTTTGGGACGAATGGAAGGGATCTACAATTTTATGCCGAGTCCAAACGGCCAATTGAGAAGCTCTTTCATGACAGTTATACTCTCGGATGTTTGTCAGACGTTCGCGAGAGGTGGCGCAGCGAAAAAAACCTTAAGTTGGAATTTGGGTTTTTCTCGGGATTCGAACCTGGGACCCGTCGCTTAGTAGTCCAACACACTAACCACTAAGCCACTGCGCCACTTAGTTTATTAAAATTGGTGTTTAATAAACAACTGCTCAATAATATTTTTTTAAATGACCTTTACTAAATCGTTTTCACATTTTTTTTTTGCATTTTTTGTTGAGGTAATCCAGCGAATATTTTCCAAAGCACAAGTCACGCTCTGTTAATAACCAGTCCTAAACTCTATAAAATTGCGTTTATCTATCAGGTTAAAAATGTTTGGGTCTAGGAAGCTGAAATTTGAAACAAAAACCGATTTTGGGGAAAGTTATAGGTCTTACTAGAAGTTTATTTGGGGATGGCGTTGGGCCCACCTTGGTGCCTGGTCTTTTGTGACGATCTCACAACCCCACTCAACCTAACTAGAAGTCAGTCTTGTATAGTAGCAGGATTACTCTATAGACATTGTCAAGTTAAAAAAAGAAAATATCTCATGGCTATGGGAGAGGCGAGAATCCAAGGTAGGCCTTGCACATTGTGCAACGAGTACAAGGGATCAGCAGAACTAATTTGGTGTCGCTATATCTATTTTATCAGAGTAAGCTTAGTACTTAGGTAAATTCTGACATACCTACAGTTGCTCACCCAAATATTTACTTGTGCTTGTATTATTTATCACTAACTCGGCCATCATAACCGAGCTTTTAGCGGAGGTAATCCCAGTAGACGCAAATGCGTCTGCAGTAATATGTTGACCTACTTCTTAAAATCTAAACTAGTCTTCGTCAAGCTTTACTAGAGAAAATGATGCACCGTACCAAACCACGATCAGAAACCGTCATTGGTAATATTATTATTCGATAGCCGATCGAAAGCTCGAAATATTTAAGGGCGTGTTAGACGTTTTCAGAATTCTTTCTTTGAATTCTTAAAACATTATTTGACTAAGAGCAAGTTAAAAGCAGTAAAGTCCACAACACTTTGGTTAAAAACGCTCTTCAAAAGTAGGCGTGGCAATAATCGTTATAGCCCAAATCCTTTTCGGCTACTATAAAAAATATCCCTTGCATTTAAGTCTATAAATTCCACTTACGAATACAAGTTCCATAAATCAATATGTTTCCAAATGAATTTCCTTCAGAGAATTAATTATAGATCCAAATTAAAATAGTTTATCAAAACAAATAAAACATTTAAACAAACTTTGGCAAGCCAATCAGTTTTACTTAGCATACTAAATTACATTTACATAATTTAATTAAATAAACTGACCCGATACCAGTTCACTGGACTCGCAAATGCATTCATCTGTATTTTCATTAATTTATTCATCGTTTCAAATTCATATTAATTTAAAATGAATTTTAAACAAGTGTCATCGTTTAAACTGAACTTATTTAGATTGAATTTAGTACCATCCATCAATCCATTAAACAGAAAAAGTACCTTAATCCAACCATTGAGGTACTCTTTCCGCTTGATTATGTAGCAAATTAAATTGTTGACGTTTGCCATTTAGTTTCAACAGAACAACCAATTAATTACATCGAAACAATAAGCAACGAAAACAATGAGGAACTCAAATAAAATGGGGCGACAAATAAATACATCATACACACGTACAGAACGCGTTCCTATGTACCTACGCCACCTAAAACACATTTCCAGCTTCCGGCTGACATTCATTCAATATAACTCCAAACATGTTTATTGATACGATTTATTTATGAGCTCGACGGCTTATCCGGGCAGAAATTCCCCCGCAATTTGATGAAACATCCACATCCGGCGAGTGCCACCACCCTCTTTGACGCAGCCAGAAGCCACCAATCCCTTGGGAATAGCTGCGAAGCATTCGATCGGTTTGTTGGCGTTTTCCAGGACGGGACAGTGTGAATTAATATGAGAACGTTTGTTTAGATGCTCTTTCCCACAAAAAAAGGAAAAAAAGAAACACACAATTCATTGAAAACTTTTGTTTATCGACTTCGAGTACAACAGAATAATGCCGCCCGTCACACCATTCCCAGTTTCAGTTGTTCGATAAACCGAAGTAACTACCAGTGTGTTTGCTTTACTGTAGATTGCGCCAAAAACAACAACGAAAAAACAATACCAACATCAGCCGCAATAAAACAAAAAAAAAAAAAAACTCCTGTGGGGCTTACCTATCAACTATACACACCGCAAAGGCAACTCATTGGCAATCCCATATTCCATGACCAGCTATAAATTTTCAGAGCGAATTAATTCGCTTTGAATTCGCTCTATAACGCGAAATCTTATCTTGATTAGTTGTAGTCCTGGCGGCCATTGTGGCCGAACTTCAATAAATTTGTATTTGTTTCAACGGGGCCACGTTATTTTTCGCTTCAGAGGCTCTGGCAACCGGAAATGCTCCATATCACACATGAAAGTATGAAGAATGGCTTGGGGCCATGCGGATGTTACGTTACCCGCCCATCAGATACACATACACACCCATGGATGGATGGCTGTGGCATATCCTGTAATAGAGGCAGAGGTTTCCATGGTGCACCACAGAACAGAGTGGGGATGATAAATCTTCGATTGAATTATGACATTAGTCTCGGTTGAAACTCAATACGAACGATCGAGATTCGTAGGTGTTTTGGGATTAGATACATACCCCTGAGCGCAATGTGTCATTAGTTACGTACGTACATGCTAACGTAGCGTGGTATTGATTTTCAATTGCATTATGGATGGAAACGCGAGAAATTTACACGAGAACGACCTAGAGCATAGCACGGGAATGGTGTGGTACCGGGTGTCCTTTGCTTGAATTATTTTAAGCGCAACCACACGCCAATGGAACAGAACGCGATGTGTCGGCTGTCGGGTGCACATGTCATACAGGTGCCTTTTCTAAAAACAGACACCAATTCAAAGGTGTTGTGGGGATTTATATTGAAAAGCGGCACTAGAGCGCTGATTTTATCACATTTCGAAACGTGACAGGCTATCGACAAATTGAAATCCTTTGGGGTGGATTTAAGCGAAAATATTTCTCTCAGCAAAATTGTTTCTTGACACTTGATTTGGAATCCCTTGCGGCAACTAAATCATGCAATGGTGACAGCATATGGATGACTAGAGGGAGTACATGAAATTGCGATGGTTTCGAGCACCAAACACGTTTGTTAATCAATTCGTTAGAACTCGTTATCGAAATGTATACATGCACAGGTGTTGTTTTACTGAATTTAAAAAAATATTATGAGGTTTGAATTATGTTAACATTTTCTTTAAGTAACTTCGTGATTATGTTAGTGCAAAAATAATGCAATAAAACCTTCTGGAATGTACTATCCCAGAGATATTCGATGTCACGTTGAGGGAAAATAGAGCGACTCGGCCATAAATGTTAGAAAGTGAAGAACGAAAATTGGTGTACGTAGTGGACAGAGTAGCACGCTCTAATAAAGTTGGCCAGAGGATTGAAATCAGCTTAAACTAAAAGAAAAACTAAACTTCACTCTCCACGCGGGTCAGTTGAGGTGGTTACTGATTTATCTGGACTTCTGGGTGTTCTGTTCGATTGCCGTAAATTTGCATCGGAGTGCATAACCTTTTTAATTTTAGCCTTTCGGACTACGCATAGAATTGGAAGTTCCTTCCAGAAACTAACAGACTCTTCCAAACCAATTTTAAATATTTGTAAGTCTTTGAAATTATTATATTGCGCTGCTGGCCTATTGCCTCACAACTACTCGTTTGCGTGAGTTTTTGAGATTTTATTTTTTGGGCAAACAAAGATAAAGTATTGAAAGTACCCCATTTATTAGGATTAGTATATTACGTGGCCTGTTTCAATTCAGACAGACATGTACAAGGGTCGCTTACAACGTCGGGAAGAAAAAAAAACGGATCTCTTTAAAAGATTTTGTTTTGTTGGTTTTTAAATAAAAGAAACAATTCAACTTGAATTTATGTATTGAAGATAATACTTACTATGTTCCAAAAAGACAAGTTTTTCAGTCGATTGTTAGAAGAAGAAGAAAGATTAAAATATATGTAACTTAAAATGAAAGTTAATAATACACGTGTTTTTGAGTAACTATTCAATAATGAGAGAGTTAGTTCTAATACAGATAATAAGATATAATTAATTTTAATTATAGGCTTGTTGATAAAAGCTCATTCATAGGGTATATTCTTACCTATTTAAATCGTGTTTTTTTTTTAAATCTTAATAGTAAAATGTGTGAACTGGTTTCGCTGCTGTAAAAATAAAGTTTTTTATCAATGGGCCTTGATCTTTTTTTCCTTGGTAATATGTGTATTCATAAAAAAAAGCTTATAGGGCTTTATCTACTATCCTACAGAGTTACGTCGTCGATTTCGCGTTTCTTTTCCAAATAGTTAAAGATAAACATCTCGTCCTCTGAGCTGGTGGATTATTGTGCCTCGAGGATAGGGTTTATACTTTGAAAAAAAATCGAACAAAAATTCAGACATACCAGAGATTGAACTATACGCTCTAATAAGCTCCTTGTACTCGACTTAAACGAGCGAGTTGAAATACCATGAAAACAAATGCGAAAGTTGTACAAAGAAATGTGTTGTATTATGCAATTTATATGAAACAATTTACAAGCTGGTACTTAGCTTTGGTTGAAGATGTGGTGTCCGCTGCGGTCAAAATCTAAGTGACCGAGAGCGTCCAAGATCAATTGCTCGATGCAGCAACGACGCTCTCGTCCACCCACAAGCTTCGCACAGCTCATGCAATTGTTTGTGTAAATAAATGTTACAGCGAGATTAGAAATAAAGAGATAAATTAAGAGAACATTGCACTTAAAATATATGTAGATAAAAGTGATTGATAACACTGAACACAAGTCGAAGAAGCAAATAATTACTAATACAATGTGACTCTAACTCAGCAACGATAAACGGAGAGAATACAATAGATAATAAATATAAACGATTAGGAAGTAACAAGGAATTTATAATAAACGATTATTTTTTCAAATAGATTAACTAAAGTCATATATAGATGTTGATTGTTGATCTGAATCTCAAACACTCCTATAAAAACGACTTTCATGTTTCATCTATAAATATCGTTTGATTACTCAAGTTAAGTAGTCTTTAACGACGAGAAGAACTTAAGCACCGCTACTTCTCATTTATTAGGAAGTGTTGAGATATCTCTCCCAAGAAAAACTCCCTATTACCACTGCCAAAGCACCACAGCCTTGCCGTAACGATTTTTAGATTGCACCTGTTCACGCAATCAGCCACCACTGTCTAAACACTACTAAAAGACTTACTCATTAAATATGATGAAAAACAAAATAAAAAAAAAAATAACGTCGAAACCTGTTGCTTGGTAGAGCCACAAAATAGTTACGTATACGCCCCATATGCCTGCATTTGATTTACGCTCTTATTACGTTTTATACCGTGTATTGCCAGCCGGAATTTGGAATTAACAATCTGGAACCTTTTAAGGAAGTTTCTTGCTGTTCTAGAAATGTATAATATATATATGTACAATTTTTTTTCTATTTCCTGAGGCTCATATGAAAATAAAATATTACCTACACCTCTATTATTAAGTTAAAATTAATTTTTTGATCCAAATTCGGGGTGTGTTGATTCGTATCATTTTCATGTTTGTCTACTTGATTACATGAACCTGCCTAATTCATAAGTCTCAATTCTAAAAGTAAATAATGTTTCAAAATTATTCAATTTAGGAAATACCACCATGAAATGGGGTGTTGTGGAACGTCAAATGCAAACGTAAATCCGGCGTTCTACGTCTTCTTCTTCTGACACTTGCTTCGAGTTTGTCTTTGAAATTGAACTATTTTCTGTCATGCACTTTAAAACAAAAATAAAACAGCTGGAAAAACTCTGAGAAAACTGAGAAAACACGAAAAAAACACGTTCACGGCAGGCCAAATGTGCTATTCAAAGAATGGAAAGAGGATTTTAAAGCCAAGTAGCTTTTATGATATCACCCAAATGGAAAAATATCAAGCTCAATCTTATGGAATCAGTATAGCCGGGTTAAGAGGAAAACCTCCCTTAGTGGGCCTTTTTCAGGAGCACCCTAATTTATTTTAAAACAACTCTTCTAGTGAAACTTCTTTCAGCTCTGTAAGTGGAATCATATTTTTAAAATTAGCGTCTATACGTGGAACATGATTGCGAATTTATTTATTTAAACCTCTGTGTCTGAGACAGACTTACAACAAATGTCTTTCATTTTCGCTAGAAATGTTTGCATTGTTGTTTGCAGACCTGCCCAAGTGAAGCAAATATTTTGTGAAAAACTATGTAAGCTGAAGAAGTAGCCTATTCTGTCCTTTTCGTCGACTTTGTGTGTTCCTTTTTGTAGACAGCATAAATTGTATTTTGCCTTCCCCGACTGCAAAACCTTTTTATGCCGCTGACATCACTTCGCCTAAATCCTTTTCTGACATCAAAAATTGAATTGTTGTCAGAGCGAGGGATTGGGAACTGTTGTCATTTTGCGCAATTTGACGAGCTCGACAGGGAAACCAAAACATCACGTGTCCCTATAAGTACTCGTCGCTATAAGTACTTTCAATCGATAAAGCTTTAAAACTGATACAGATGGTGGGTATCGACCTAAACTTCTTGAGTTTTTTGACTTCTCTCTAAGATCTGACATAGGTAGTGCAAATATTTGGTCTGTTGTGGACTTACCCAGCGTAGAACCGCAGTAGTGGGGCCCAATCAATTCGGCAGCAAACTACTTCAAGCATTCTATATTTCGAACAGTGATGCCTTAATAGTTGGCCCAGTTTATAGGGTCTTCTTTACTTGTATTTCTTCGTACATATTTTCTTTGTGGTACTTGGAGGAAAACATTCAAATTCTATTGTGTCCCAAAGAAGTGAAGATATCTCCCAAAACTTTATAAAAAAGTAATAACAAGAAACCGTATCAGCCTAGATACAGGGTGTGGCAACATAATTTAATTTTTTCAAAGAGCGCGAGTTATATCACTTGAGTTCGTTGGTATTAATATAATTGGCGCAACAGGTCCGTATGGACCCAAGCCTAGCTTCTCACAACCATTCGTCTTGTGTGAGTTTTTATTTTTGGGACGAATGGAAGGGATCTACAATTTTATGCCGAGTCCAAACGGCCAATTGAGAAGCTCTTTCATGACAGTTATACTCTCGGATGTTTGTCAGACGTTCGCGAGAGGTGGCGCAGCGAAAAAAACCTTAAGTTGGAATTTGGGTTTTTCTCGGGATTCGAACCTGGGACCCCTCGCTTAGTAGTCCAACACACTAACCACTAAGCCACTGCGCCAGTATTATCTTTTTGAATATAAACACTAAGTCCTTACTTTATTGTACTTTTTATTTTATTATCTTTAACTTTCTTTCTAACTTAACTTTCTTACTAACAAAATATCATTTTAGTTTTATTAAACAATTTCAAATTGAGTTCTTAACAGAACGACGACGGAAACCAGACTGACTCTGGACAAGAATTTGTTTGTGGACCACATTTTGCCAAAAGTGCACATATCATCTGTACGGTGGTTTATTGGTGGCGAATAGGCGAAAATGCTGCTACCTGCTCTTCATATCTTTGTGGCGTCCAATATGAACTGTTGCTTGGCCTTGGATGTGTTGTTTACAAGCCATTCATTTGCATGATACAGATAAGCGGGTGATTTTCTGCTACCTGCAGTTCGTATGGGCTTATCTGCTTGCATTTTAGCGTGATCCGATGGTTTGTTTACAAGCCGATTTAGACATGAGCTTTCGTTGCTATGTTAGAGTTATTTCTTGCTTGTTGGTTCGCATTTGTTGACAAGCCAATCTGGTTCTTATGTTGATGATGCTTGTTGCCAGGTTTTGTTGCTATGTAACTCGCGCCATTCAAGCTGTATGTGTCGTAACATGGGTGGAAGTACTCTCATTCCACAGATTTTGTTTCTTTCCAGTCGCCATCATCCATCGGAACAGGGAGTATTGTGCGTTTGCCGTCGAGGCACAATATTTGAACGCTTGATTTGTGATCGCAATTCGGGGCGCTTTTCTTTAGCTCGTTTGGCCCTGCCCCGACCTTGAAATCAATTTTTTATGAGGTAGGCTGGGTCCATTGTGTCCAGTTGAGGGAACCTTACCTGGCGAAGACAAAAAATAGACCGCTTTCATATTAGAGCCGCATAGATTTAGTATGAATCTCATAGGTTCTTAAGCTCCGTTGTAACCACATCCTCTAGTTCGCTCTGAGAGTACCTATGAGTATGAATCTCAGGAGTACTTTAAGATCGACATTTTTCACATCCTCTAGGCCGTCGAAGAAGTAACTGTTGAGGATCCTTTGTCTGATGTTCTTAAGGGCAGGGTATTCGCAATCGCAAAGCAGGTGACGAACAGATTCTATTTCTTCAACGTCCCTACAGCTTCTGCAAAAATCATTATGCAGTATTCCTAGCCTTTCCGCATGTACGCCTATCGCACAGTGTCCAGTAATGACTCCCGTGAGTATGCGAATATCCTTGCAGCTAAGTCCGATCATATATTTGGATCTCTTTTGGCTCACCTCTGGCTATAATTCTTTTGTGTGCCTGCAGGTGATGAGATTGGTCCAGCGTAGGTTAGTCCTACTACAGGATTCAATGTTGATCTTCCTTGCAAGCGTGCTTAGCGGAGTTCTTACTGATTTTAGGGCCATAGATGTATGTATATTCGAACCGTTTCTTGCAAGCTCATCCGCCTGTTCATTTCCTGGAATATCCATATGTCCTGGTACTCAGCATAGGGTCGTCCAGATATTTCTTACAGTGACTTACTGCCTTTGACTTCACCACGACCGACTCCATGGCTTTTATGGCCGCTTGGCTGTCGGAATAAATGGTGAATTGTTTATCGACGATGTGCCGTCTCTTTAGGTATTTCGCCGCTTGGGTAATAGCAGCTATTTCTGCTTGAAATACACTAAAATCACGGCTTATTCTGAATGACTCTTGCAGGTCCAGTGTTTCGCTAAAGATGCCAGCGCCTGTACCGATATCCATCTTGGAGCCGTCGGTATAGAGAGCTAACTCCTCTTCGTCTGTAACTGCTAGTTTTTTCTATGAGAGACTTCGTTAAGACAAACCGCGAATGTGACAAGACAAAGGACCGGAATTATTTGACCCATCAGGTCACCATAGAGCATGGGAGCTTCATTCTTACAATCCTCTCGGCAGTCTGCATGCACAAATGAGTATGGCGTTGACGAACTGGACTTAGGGGACATTTGGTTCCGAGGACAGAGTAACGGCTGATCCATAAAACGGGTTTTATTACGTTTTGAAAAAATGGAGTTATGTTGCCGCACCCTGTACAATAAATTATTTCGGGCGCTGTGCAAATTAATATTGACCTTTTTTTTTATTATATAAATACATAAGTTGTTGTGATTGTACATTTTTTCTTCAAATGTCCTCCAGTCCAATCCACATTCCTTGTCACGTCCTCTGCCAAATTTTAATCCAAAAATTATGCGCTCAGTATTAGCCGCATTTATTCCATTTAAGCTTAAACAATGCCACAACTGTTGCAACAAAGAACCACATTGTGGATACTTTATTACGCCATGTTAATTGCAAAGTACAAAGCTTCAATTGAAACTACATTCACATTACATTCTCATACTGAGCGCAAAGCAAGCAGAGTATGAACTAACGATGCGAAGAATAAAGTATTGCAAAACTTTTCCACTTACATATGATCTGCGAAATCTCGACTTTTCATTTACTATTCATGCTCTCTTTTTGCTCCACAGATGATGTGCTATTTTCTCGTCGAGGGAGGATGGGTCGGATTGTGAGTCCCCGTCATACACTTCCGCCGAACACGACATGCACCTACTACTTTCATGGATATCCTGGCGACCTGATTTGGTTATCATTTACAAGTTACAATCTGCAAATACTCCAGCAAGCAATACACGACAATAACACACTGGGAAGGGTAAGTTATATGTGTATTCCAGATACAACTCTACCACCCACCCCCCGCCGCCGCCACCCCGATGTGGCAACGACATTGTGTGCTATATATTATGCGCTCCTCGTGTGTATGTTGTGTGCCCGCATTATGTGGCGAGAGCTTCTGCTGCATGAATTTTATGCTTTTATTCTGTTCCGCAACATTTTCAGTTTTTTATTCGCATTTTTCCGTTTCTATTCAGTTTTCTTTGTGCCGCACACAACTTTGGCATTGTGTACTGTGGAAAGTTGTTGTTCTGTTTGGTGTATTGTGCTCGCCTGTCACTTGAGTTGGAGCCAACTCCTCCGCTACGTATATGTGACTGGTGGGCATGTGTTTGGTGCATGGTGCGATATAATGTGTGAATTGTGAAATGAGATACAAAACAACAGAATACAATCCAAACAATATGAAACAAAATAATAATTTCAAAACAGTAACAAAACCTTTTTATTTTTTTTTTTCGTTGCATTCCCTCTTCTATGTACTTTTGCCGGACCGGCAATATAGGCCGATCTGCCGCCATGGATAACAAGACTACGAATGTGGGACAGTTATGGGACATATGTACCAATAAAGATGACAACCACGACCACAGGGCCGCCCCATTCCTCGACATCGCAGCAAGGAAAATACCAAAGCATTAGCAACAATAACATCAACAACAACAACAATGTCGTTAACCAAACAAATAATTACGGAAGCTATTACTATAGTCCGCAGAATCCGAAGTTCGGTAAGAACATCCGCGTAAACATAGACAACGCATGGAATCCGGTCGACACTTACATTTACGGTCCAACTCAGTCGAGCATATTTAACCAAGAGAACAAGTATGGCGGTTACTTGCAGCAACAGCAGCAGAAGTTCTCGGGTGGCGGAGTGGCCACAGGCAATGGGCTGACAAGCGTCAAGGAGAGTTTCAACTACATCGCCAATGCTCGCTTCGATAAGAACTCCAAAGATGCAGTGGGAATGGACAAGGGTGCAGGAGCGGCGAGTGGTAGTGGTGGGGCTACGGCTGCCGCTGGCAGCAGTGGCACATCGGTGGTGGGCTCCGGTAGCGGCGGCATTGGAAAAAATAAACGACGGCTTATGCTGGAAATTTATGACTACGAAACACCAAAATTATGCGATCACACTGCCATAACAAGCGTCGGAGGACATAAACTCCGACCGTGCAGCCCACTGGAGAGCTACGTCAGCGCCGCAAGGGACTTGGTGAGCCATTTTATTCATTTCATATTTGTGCATGACGGCCGGCGGCCGTGTGTATACTGTATGTGTGTATGCGTGTTTGTTTTTGTTTGCCCTGCTTGTTGGCATCTAACCACTTAATAACGCAAATCCTTTGATTTATATCGTTTTGGTTTTGCCTTTGAGTGAAGGGTTTCATGAGCGGCCGTCACCCAGCACCATCACCATCATCATCATCATCATCATCATCACCATCATCAGTATATCGCCCGCACTGTGGGCCTCGTTTTTATGGGTGACTGGCTACGCTCCAATAGGATTTAGAATAAAACATGGGCCATGGTCCATGGTCCACGTCCCGTACCAACTATACAACTACCACTTTATTTAATAATTGACCATTTGGCTGTATCGCATTATTGTGAGTGCAATTTGTGGCAAACACTGGTCATGTGTTGCTGATGGTACTGATCAGGGCTTGTATATACAGCCCTTCCCTGGCTAACCTCTGATTGGGAGACGCAATGGACCGGACATAATCGCGAAATCCCATGCTCAATTTGCTTTTATATGATATTTTGATTTTGCGGATTTTACTTTTTCCAAAGTACCGATTTATAAGAAAAAATAACCCAATACAATGCACGAAGTTGAATAGTACATTGAATCCTTTTTTTTGTTGTCGAAAACTATTCTGTTGCCTAATGGGAGTAGAGTGGGCTGTCAATATACAGAACAGTTTGCCCAAATTGGACGGCTTATAAATCCCGAACTACTGCTGAAGGGTTCGATTTGAACAACCCTTTTGATTTGGGTGAAAGTATTCATTTGACGGAAAGTTAATTTTATGGTAATGGTCCTGAGGAACTTCACGTAAGAAAGAAAGAAGGAAGCATGGTTTGCTGGTGTTTATTTTTGATATATCTAATATTCCAAATCAGTATTAGGACAGGGGCCACATATTCAATGAGTTTGTTTTTATTTTTGTGAGACCAAAAATTTGTGTGGGTAAAAAATATCAACTTTGAAGTTTACATGTGACACCGTTTTTGGTCGGTGGTTGACCAAACGCTGATTTCACTTACAGTTCTGTCAGGCCCATTTTTTTTTTTATTTTAAGTAATTAATTAATTATTTATGTAAGTAATTCAATTGAGGTGCCATTTTGTTAATCTGTGGTTTGAGGTGTCAATAGTTGCTTGCGTTTCTCAATATGTACGCCTGACTGAGATTGGTCTGCAAAATTTTCGACACACATATTTGTCTATAAATTCTTTGATTTGGATTTGTTTACCAGGCAAGTTAATTTTCTGGCGCATTGACTAGTCGTAACGGAGGCACTTGTAAAAAGGACTTGTACAAAAAAAGGGTTTATTTAAATTGAACTGCGGGGCAAAAAATATTCGAGTTTTAGGCGATATTCCTTGGTCGCTTGTTAATACAAAGTCATGAGTTCGTTCCAACTCAGTAATGTAGTGTCCGAGATTGTTTGCGGACGCCCGCCGGATTCTGATTTTGTGTTCCTGAATAATTGCGGACCATCGTGACACATGGACGGCGAACATTGTTCCCGTTTTTTGGCGCAGTTTTTTTTTATTGTTTTTTTGTTCTTTGCTGTTTATTACTAAGAAATATTACATGATATTTAGTGTCCAGCGGGCAAATCAGTTATGACGATGATAGTCTTCGTTTTTGAAATTTTGATGACCGAAATAGGTTATTTTGTGACAGTTTTTTTGTAATTATCGTCAGTTTTCATTACATTTGGGTGGAAAAAACTGGATGAAACTTTAAAACCCATACACTTTTCACAAGTTGCTAGTCTTAGAGGTTTATCGTTTCGACGACATTCGTCTGAGAAGCTACGAGCCCAGGCTAAATTTTACGAACTCGTAATGGCGAAATTTTGCATATAAAATTACCCATTTCATTTGTAAAATATTTAGTGTGAAGGTTAAAAATGGTTATCATGGGGTTCTCAACACTTATCCCTACAGTTATTATTATTGGCAACCATATTTGTTTATTGGTAAATTGATTTTGGATAGTGTGGGGTCTTTGCGTAAGCTGCCAGATTAAAGTTGATTATTGGTTAGGCCGTATTAGTAAGGTCCTTTGAATTCTTCTTAAGATATCTAATTATGAAGAGCAAATGGGGCATTGTCTGTATCAGTCGTTGTTCGATGGAAGCGAAAATGAATTCAATTTGGAAGAAAAGGGCTTTGATGAATAAAAATAAAAAAAGTAAACTTTATTTTTATTTGGTCGTAATTTAAACGACAGGCCTTTGAAATGCAGCATTTCAGGCGGGTGGACTGACTTTAATGTTGATTATAAATTATTGTTGTTCATTTGGGCTATAATTTCTTTTTTAAATATTTGAAGACATTTTTTTTTAAATATATTAAAAACATTTTTCAAAAACCGAAAGATAAAAAACATGTTCCTTTAAGAAGACAGTTTTTTTTTTATTTAAACTAAAAGTGAATTTTATCTTTAAATATTTGTCTAAATGGACGAATATATGTCAATATTAAAATTAGGTTTTTGGCTCATAAGAAAACGGGTGTTTTAATCAAATCGGATGTATTTTTCCCAAATATATTATGAGCTGAGTTGGATCAAACAGAGTAATAAGCGTGTGTCATAGAGTTGTTTTTAGTAGTTATATTTGTTTCCGTTAGTTGACCACATATCTTTCTCTGCAAGGAAACAATAATTGCAACATTTGATTCCCTGCCTCGACCCTAGAAGGCTAAGGTTACTGACTGCATCTAATAAGTCATTCGTCGAATCCACCAACAATACTAAAAAATATTTTGTAATGCTTTGTGCAATACATAGTTCTACTTTTATTCTTGAAATATAAAAAATGTTTTGTCAAATAAAAGACGCGTTTTTTACAAAATTAATACTTCAGTTTTTATTTTCAAACAGTTTTTAAAGGAAACATGACTTTTTCAAGTCTAAAATTACCATGTTTTCAAAAACTTGAAAAAAAAACAACAAAATTTAATAACATTATGATAAAAAAAAATATTAAGAAACCATTTTTCTTTGCGCAAAATCCGCCAAAGTCCGAAACGTCAAATATGTGCGGTTAAAAAAATAAAAACGCATAGAAATACTGGTTTTACCTGTCGGGCATAACCGTCATACGCATAAACATATCGGTGACTAAGGTAATTGGCGAACACACGTTGACGTTACTATGAACTATGTTCCAGGGTTGATGAGAGACAGTGAGATTACGAATCGACGATCTTTAGCCTCTTAGGCCTAGGGTTAAAAAGAGTTTGCATATACTATATTGATGAAGTATTTATTATTTATTTTTCTATGTTTTGTTAGCCTTGACTAAAGGCAATGAAACAGCGAACCCTAGACAGGAGCAGTTGCTTATTGGTTAGTGTGTTGGACTCCTAAGAGGGAGGTCCCAGAGGTTCAGTCCTTGAAAAAACACAAATTACATTTTAAGGTATTTTTCCACTGCGCCACCTGTCGTTAACGTCTGACAAACATCCGAGCGTATAACTGTCATGAAGAGCTCTTGAAGCTGTTTGGACCCGGCATATAATTTTAGATCCCTTCGATTGGTCCCTAAAATAAAAACTCACACAAAACGGTTTGTTGTGAGTAGCTGGACCTTGCGCGCCTGTTGCGCCAACTATTTATTTATTTATTTTACAAATCCGACTGCGACTGTTAACTTAATACTTGATTTTTGTCCTAAAGCCTCCGTAACAATTTTCAAAATACAGCAAATGTGGCTGTGTTATCGCCCAAATCTTTTACTGAGACGAAAGAGGAAATCGGAAAAGAGGGTCTCGCAATTCTGTCACTCTAATCTTAAGTCCTACTTGCAATGAGCGGGGACGTTTGGATTTATGAAGTTTTTGGAGGAGGAATTCTTTAAGTTGGGCTTTCGCCCAATATGAGATAACGACTGATCTGTAGTAGAATTAAGTGTTTTTTGTATAGCCTCCGTGGTTTTTTTTCTATACGATGTAGGTATGACCTTATGGCAGTGTTAGGTGTGTCCTGTCAGTTTATGAAATTTTCAGAATATGCCCCAATAGTCAATTTTTTAGCCTCCGTTTCTGAACGGAACTTGATACCTCCTTGTCCTTAATTGAAGGACTATTTGAATAGTTTCTAGATATATTGCAGGTCTAAAGGGTTTCTTTACACAATTCAGAATGAAAAGAGATTAATTTCGGAGAGTCCGTTCAACCGACCGTCTGAGTCGCACATCTTCGGGTTGATATTGTGGAGCTTTGATCACTTCTGTCAAGAGCGGGAGTCCAAATTTCTTGACTGTTTGAACTAATCGTGATTTCCAACCCGAACAAGGTTCATAACTATTCTATTGCTGCAAATGTGCCAAAAGACGTGGTACGAAGTATAAAAAAACTAACGATAGGTTCATTGGATTCAAGCTTAACTACCGGTCATCTCTAAACTAAATCTGCATTCTTGCAAATATATTGTCTACGGGCCTTGCTAATGATCATTTTTAACCTCCACACCACAATATGCAATTTTGAATCCAAAATGTCGGCATTGTGAGTTCGAAAAATTCCGTATACCAACGATCGTCGAGACGATATCGTTTCGAAACTTTGATCACCAAAATAATTTATATTCTGTTCGAATTATTTTGACAAACTACAGCTTTCATTATTTATTTGACAATTAACTGGATTAATCTCTCAAACCTGTAATTTTAGCACTTAGTTGCTAGTTTTGGAGGTCTATCGTTTCGATGATAATTGTCTGAAAATTTACGGAATGAGTGCCCTGGACACTAAAAATGATTATTATCACGGTAAATGTCCTTTTATGGAAGTCATGCAAACAAGAAAAGAAAGCGCATGGTAATACAAATTGTTTAGCTATTTAATTTTTAAGGTGACTTACACGCTCCAATAGGTTAGGGCACACAGTTTTCTGAAAGTAAGTTTTCTTGTAAGAATATGAACTTCTGAACCTGCGCCCAATTTGTTAATAAGATGCTGAAAAAAGGAACAAAAGTGAAAAACAGCTTTTAAAAATAACCCAAATCGTTGTGTCACAAAAGGAACGTGAATTTTATGAGGGTATTTATTTTTCACTCTAAAAGTCCTACCAGCAGTTTTAAATGGCTACTGCAGTGAATATTTAATTTTACCTACCTGTGAGGTGTTGGATTTATATTGGCGGTGTGGTTTTGTGACTATTCGTCAGCTTTTGTGTTTATTTGCACAACTGCTATTCGAAAACCAAACCGATGTCGGTTTCGTTATTTAAAATCTGCATAATGTGCACAAGAAAACTGCCTGCTGGAACCAACAAATAAATGAAAATCTGCAATGCAAAGAGGATTCTTTTCCAGCGCACAATTCAATATCGAGGAAGAAACGAGCACAACGGCTTGTGGAACATGAAGAAAGGATTTTCGAGCGCAGAAATTACTTTTATATACTTACCCATTCTAATATCCTGAATCCACAAATTCACTCTTCGCCAAGCAAATGAAGGCAAAACAAATAATTAAAAACGCTTTCAGCCGCTGTATACAGTGTCGGCGACGGCCGCGTCGCCTGGTTGAATGAAACTGGTGAAACTTAATCTGCTCCTGCAGCAATTCGAACAGCAGCATCACCAGAGCACCGAATGCTTCTTCCTTAAGAATTAATTGAAAAATAAATGCTCGTAAAATTGTAATTTGATGTTTTTGTTTATGGCGATTTAATTGTTGATTTTTTTTTTTTTTTGCTCCTTATCCTTATTTTGTTCCGCTGAAGTTGTCTGATTAAGTAACAGTTTGTTCAAAGGAAGGGAAATAAATTATTCAGGAATACACTGCGTTACGTAGACGCATAGGCGAATTTATGTTTTTTCCTGCTAAGTTATTTAATCCTTAAAAGTTTATATCTTTGGTGGACTTTTGAAAGTGGAAGTTATTAAACTTGCCAAAACCTTTTTACGTTTGTTTTAATATTTTTGTATTCTCCGAAAATGGACAGCTGGTGAAATGTTGCTGCCGTTTGTGTGGGATGTGCTATTTCGTACTCCTTACACCTGCAGTTATGGGAAAGAATGGGGGAATATAATTGAAAGGTTGAATATAAATTGACTCCTAAAATGAATGGACATGAAGAAATTGCGTTTTAAACATTGGATACTTTGATGAAAGTCAAGTCTGTGGATGCCTTTGTTGGTTTGAAAGCTTCAGGGAATCATTAAAGCTGTATCCATGAAATATTCAGTTATAAAGCGGTCTTACGGCCTTACCAATAAACATTTTTAGTTTTGACTCTGAATTTTAGTAGTTCACAGTGGCCATACAAATTTCGCAATTGTGAGCTTCCGTAAATGAAAAGTAGAGACCAAAATTTGGTATTAGTTCTGCGGTTAATGGTTAAAAATAGTAAAAGGTTGCAACTTTGAGTTGTATAGACTTTTGCATCATAATGGGATTAGTTTATAAATACAGTTTTGGAAAATGTGAGGCTGAGAAAAATGTGCTTCATTGGTAAGGTTCTGTTCAGTGTAGCACACATGGTCTGGCGATTATAAAGCGAGAAGAGGAAGAACAATTGCAAAAGGTGTTCTACGCATCGCGGATGATCCATTCCCGACCAAAATAAGTGCTGAACTTAGGCGCATCGATTTCAAAGTCACGCAAACAAGGCCACTATGCGTGGAGTTTGTTAAGGTTAATTTGGTAAGGTTAGGCTACGCTGGCGAGAAGTACCCCGTGCCAACAAGACCACTTATGGGTCAACTCATGTAACTCATGACCCATCTATACGTGCTGTAAATTATTACTCACTAAACTGCTATACATGCAAACCATCCTAAGGATTATCGTCTTATTTATTGTTATTTTGTTATCATGTCCATATAAGGTATTTTGTCCTGACGAAACGGAAACCTGGGTGGGTCCTGTGTTCAATAACTTTGTCATCACCGCTGCCTCTTGTTTTGTCAGGCGCATTTTCGCCATTTGGTATGGCAGAATATTGTGTATTGTGCCTCGGTCAAGAACGCAAAATGGACTCTTCTTTCTTTCATCTTGCATCCGTTTTTCTCGTGGCTTTTTCCCCTGTTTTGAGCCTTGGTAATGTGAGATGACATTTCAGAGCCTCAACCAATCGTCGTGAAAGCTGGCTCAAGATTCGTTTGTTGAACGGAGACGAATAATAGGTTAACTTTTGGAGGAGATGATTTAAAACTATTTTTGCTGTGTGAGATCGAATTTCTAACGAAGCCTTATTTCTGACTGTGAATATTTACAAACATTATCGGCTTAAGAAATTAGGAGCACTGGAAGAAGTCTTCAAAATTATAGCATTTCGTCATTTGCTTCACAGCTTCAGCAACCACATTCCAGTTTTAGCTATTTTTTTCCATACCAGGGTCTGATCAGAAGTCTGTCATTCTGACAACCAAGGTATAAGACGCTTGGGGTGGAAACTATCCGCAACTGTCCTAACTATTCTCACTGAAGCAGACATCTTTCAGTTCATGTTCGTTGGAACATCTTCAATCCACTCACGTGCCGGATTTGATTTTAGATTTTCGCTGATGCTATTAACAAAAAGATTTTTTCTTACGATTTTGACCTTAATGAAAGACTATGATCATTCTTACTGCGGCAACTAGCAGCAGCAAGTGTTTTCCATTCACCACTTGAAAACGCGTGGTGGGGCATCTTACGACGATGAGGCGTCTTCTACCTCTGAATTATTCAAATTCCTGTCAAATACAAACTGTACCGACATTTTCGAAGACAAGATATAAATACCTTTTCAAATTTTGTTTTAACAAACGTCGACTTTTCAATTAAAAGAAAACTGGGGTAGTTAAAGATAATATATTTATATTATTTTATATTTATATCTAATTTTATCGTTCAGATTATGGAGTGCTAATGAAATGCCAGTTCCATACAAGCTCTGCCCAAAAAATCACGCCAACATAGCTAGCACATGATTCAAAGCATCGAAAATGTAGTAGTTCTAATTGTTAACGAAAGATGGAACCTCCCAAACTTGAATAAAAAATCGTAGGTATTGTAATGCATTTGTTGCCGTGTAAATTGCACAAGTTTGTTAAACCTATTTCGAATAAGTTTTTTCTGTTGTTTTAATTTTTTTTTTTTTTTTAGGAAATGCAGCAGCACTTTTGCATATATCTCAATCAACAAAGTTTCCTGAACAGTGTTAAACATTTTCAAGATGATAGTTTGGATAGATTCATAGCTCGGGAAAATGTCCTGGGAGCGTTCCTTGTTTAACTTCGAAGTGAAAATGTATTCTGAGCTGTCTTAAATGTATATTTTAAAAAATGTAGTTTTAAATTCCGCATATGAACAAATAAGCCTTCTAATAATGAACATACTTTATTTCTGCTTCTTATATTGGTTTCCAATTTACTTCGAGCGATAACGCTAATGTTGGAACGACTTCTGCCAAGGCGATGCAGAGGCACATCGACCTATATTTTCTTTTATGCCGAGTTCGAAAAACAGAAGACAGCGAGAGGCATAGTTTTCAAATTGAAGTCACACAACTTATTAAAGGATATATAAATAGATGCAATGGGGCTTATGTTTGCATTTATAATTAATATTTCCCTACGCATTTGCACTGTAATTTGCAGTGTCCTTGTAGCAAATTATCCGCTTTTGTGAAGTCCAGGCTCAGAAACTACTTTCAGTTGACCGCATTTCAAATCGTCAAGGCATAGGTTATGTAGTTCGCTTTGACCCTTGGAAAAATTAAAAAGGAATTGCATATTTGCACATTTCATTCCAATTTATTTTCCCTGGCATACACTCACAAAGGGAACCCATCCAGTGGCAGTGTACGGAACACGTTGTTGTTTTTCTTGTGTTTCACTATACGTCAGCCTGTTGACATTTCAAAGTTGTTATTTTATTTCTTGCCGCTTGTGCCAACAAGACCCTGCGATGTGCTAATGTCAAATTTAAACACTTGACTATGGCAATGCATCCGGGGACCGGGGATGTCTCCATCTCGTCATTCAAAGAACGGGCACAAAAAGTGTATGCGAGGAAAGACCGAAAAATACGGTGGAAAAAATAATTTAATTAAAACTGCCCTCACAACCATTCTTGAAAGCTTCAGTCAACCGACAAATATTCGCTCCTTAGGGAAATTAATGTTTACGTTCTCTTCCTTTAGCTCCTTGTCCTCCCGGTTGCCGGTGCCACTTAACGCGGCGAGTGGTTCTACACACACCGGCTCACTTGTACTGTACCTGCAAATGTAGTATAGGGACTTTCGTATCCGTTTGGCTTTAACTTTATCTCATGATGGTATACCTACCAACAGTAAATACAATTTCTTTACCTTTGCCTGATGTGTGTATGTCTTCAAATGGTACGGCGCTCGCTCTAATTTTTCTCTTTTTTTTCTGATTCTATTTACAGAAAATTGAATTCCACACCCACACCGGAACTGCACTGTTCCCAGCGACCTTCTCGCTCAACTATGAGTTTGTCGACACCGAACAGGGCGGTGAGCTGTGGCCCGGCCGACGAGGCGAGGACTCTGTGCCACCGCTGTGCTCGAGGATATTCCGCAAACGAAAGGGTAATGTACAAGTGCCACGAAACGTCTTTCTCTACGGCCGTGGTGGAGCGAAAAACCTAACATGCCTGTACAGATTCGAGGCTGGTGTATCAGAGCGTGTTAAACTCGTACTGCACAATGTATCGTTTGGTGAGGGGACAGCGTGTACAACCGACTCCGACCTGCACACCGGACGGCCGAAATGCAATCAAATTGACCCAGACGGCCGAATCACCGAACTGAAGCTGTACGATGTGCCATTCCGGGATGTGAAGATACCGCTTGGCTGTTTCTGCGATAATACAAGTGCCCTGTACAACGCCCCCCTAACGTTTATATCGAACTCGAGAGTTATGGAATTGTCGTTCACAGTCACCCGGCTAAACATATCGGAGGACTTTGCCGATGTATACTTCTTTGCGTCGTATGAGTTCAAGCGGGTGCCAGAGTGTCGCAAACGTTTGAAACTGAAAGGCTCCGGCGGAGAGGATGAAATCAAATATCCACTCAAATCGCAGGACTCTAGCTGTGAAGGCCTGTCGTGGTACATCGAAGGACAACAGACGGATCACAGCCTGTTTGTGCAGACTTGGGGCTCGTATTTGCCTGTCGATCCGACGTCAGAGGATGCGATGCGATGCCATACCAAAAATCGACTGATGATTTACTCCAGCCGACCATTAAAAGTTATGCGAGTTATATGTCCAGCGCAGAGCGGTCCTCGGCCAACGTCCCTTCACATATTCTCGGAGGACTGGGCGAATGGTCAACCGCTATTCCCAAATAAGTAAGTGCCTCTCTCGTGTCCTGTGGGAGACTTAGATCACAATAAAATTTCATGATGCCGAATATCCTCTGTTAAAGTTGTTTGCTAATGTTTTCCCAGCTTATGTGTGTCCCTGTGTGCATATACAGGTCTTAAACTTGTTTCAGTCCTTCAGGTGATATCCTAACAAATGAGATTCGATTTTGCTTGTCACATTGGTGGCAATTTGGCACGATGTGTGTACGTACTTTATTTGGTACTGAGCGCCATGATACACCGAATAAGAGTATACATCGGTGTAGCTGGGACGTAGGTGGGTATACAACGACTAAGTGTTGTTGCACATGGTTTCGGCTTTCATTATCCCTGTGTTCACTCTTCATTATGCTGAAGTTCAACTTGCTTCATTAACATTCGCAGTGTAGCATTTGTGACTTTGGGCAGACAGAGGCTTTAACGTTGCAGCCGCAGCTAGGGCTAGTGCGGGTTCGAGAAGAGTACCGAATTTCGTAGGAGTGAGCGTTAATTGAACAAATATGAGCGGCTGTAGTTAAATCCATTCGACGGTTGTGCGTACTCGTTTTGCTGAGAAAAAGAAATCCTTTTAAATTAATCTGAGCCTTGGGGATAGAAGTTGTCACACCAGGCCGCAAAGCAGGCCAGAGCGCACTGCCGCGAGCCGTGTTAGTCTGTGGTTGTAACATTTACATTCGCGATGCGGGATTTTATTATTTATTTAAATATCCTTAATTCTTCAATGGCGGTGCAGGTACGTCGAATTGAACGAAAGGCCCGAAGGCAAATTTGAAAGGAGATTCGATTTTACAATTTTGTCGCTTCTTCGTGGGGATGTGTCTACCTTTTCTGCGAAGGTAGCTGACAAATTGAATTAGGTATGCGTTGCAAAATATGTAAAATATTGTAAAGTTTTCAATGGTGGGACTTTGAAACTTCAGGCGTTGTATGCCTATTTGCATTTCACTTGCTTTTATTTAATTGTCAAGTGAATTTCTGATCAGGCAATACGTGATTAGACGGACGGTTTTGCGAGGAACCTATAAGCTGGGGAGAGTTCTATCTCTTGTAATAGGAGATCTTCTTGTACGATCACGTTTGTTGATCAAGTCAAAATTGCATGTAAGAAGTTCAAAGCGCATTTTTCCACCATTTTTGCATCGGCGACAAAAACTACAATAAAGATGAGAGCTCTATTGAAGTTGCAAGACTTCCGAGCTGCACAGGCAGTGAGGCCATGTAGCTTAAGAACGCCTCTGAGGCAGTTAGTTAACATCCATTGCCATTGAGAATAAGGTTAAAGCAAATGGAAGATTTTTTTATTTTAACCTTCTGACCCCCCAAGGCGATGTAGAGGCTAGAGGCGCGTCGACCTGTAAGGTATTTTATGCGCCGAGATCGAAAAATGGAAGATAGGGAGAGGCATAGTTTTCAGAGTAAAAATAGCTTCGGACCCAAGGATTTATTTAGATTCATGGGGCAACTAAAAAAAAGAACTTAAAAATTCAAAAATTTAAAGAATTTAGAACTGAAGTAAGTGAGGTGAATTTGTTTTTTGAAGTGAAAACTTCTCTTGGGCTTTTTTGAGATGGGATAAAACCATTGAACTCGCGACAACAATGTTCTGTTACCAATATTCCGACACCAGTGTTCGCGTTGCCAACCACATTTGGCGAAAAAATGATAACTTGAAAAAAAGATGCCTTTTTCAATAGAATAATGCCTTAAATATTTTTTTTTGTTTGTAAAGTGGAACAATAAATCAAAAATTAAACACAAATATAAAAAATAAACAAAAACAATTTTTATTTGTACAACAAACAGCTTTCAAATTTGTTTCCAATTTCATTTCACCTAGTGGAAGAGGAAGCTGGAATTAATTTTAAGGAATGACAGATAGAGTGTTCGAAAAATGGACAGAGTTTGAAGGTGGAAAAACATTCATTGACCGAGGTTACATATAATTTTGAATAAAAATATGAAAAGATGCAGATGAAAAAACAGGCCTTAACCCTTAAATGCCCAGTGTATCTTTAAAGATACAACCATTAAAATAATTATTTCTTCCTTTGTTTTGACTTTATTTACTTGTTGCTTACTATTTTAGCTTTATTGATTCAAAATGTATCCACTGTACAAAACATTTACCCATAACTTATAAATAAAACTTACTTTTTACGAAATATTTGCCTTTTTGAATTTTAAGCAAATTTAAAAAAAAAAACAATTTTTTTTATTTTTTAATATTAAAGAATGTGACACTGCTGGGTAAGAAAAAATATGTTCTAATGAACGCATATAAATTTATTATGAAATAAAATACAGATATTTTAACAAAATGCGATATACCTACTGTGGGGGGTTAATGCCCAGTGTATCTTTAAAGATACAACCACTTTTTTGTTAATAAATTCTTGAAAAAAAAAATATATTTTTTTAAACAGCGGATTTGTTGTTTTTGTGTCCATTTACATATAAAATATTTTTTTCAACAAAATCGGTTTCATTGGGCATTTAAGGGTAAAAGCATTAACCAATGAGAAAAATAACACATATAAAAGCCAATCATTTTAGCTTCCACTTCCAGTAAGTGGAATGAAATTGGAAACAAATTTGAAAGCCTGTTTATTGAAGTCGAATCTTTTTAGATTACCTGTTAGGAGCTACCAATTTAATTAGTTTTCTGCCCATTGGTGTTAAGATAGCCCCAGAGATCCCAGTCGCTGTAGATCACAAAAATATTTGAACTTGCGTGGTAAATATTTTTTTAAATAATATTCCGTAAACACTGAGCGTATTTAATAGAAAAAATAGTATGAATTTGACACATGAAAGAACAAAGATAAGAAAATTCACGTCTGCTCGTCGTCTGGCTTTAATGCCAGCTGCCATGTCCTACTTCTTAAGTTGGCACTGGTGCAGTCTGGAAAACGGTGCTGCCAATTACTCAGATTTGATGAGCTTACATTTTCTGTATTTACGACTTCATTGTCGGAGAAAAAATAGTAATATATTACAAATTTGTTCGCATATAATATCCTAATGATCGGTGCATATATGAAAGTTCATAAAAGATGTTCAAATTTCTCCGAAAATAAATTATTTGAGAAACCTTATTCCGCATTTAGCAGAGCTTCCAAAACTAAAACATTTGTTGTGGAGAAATACTTTCTTCTAAAGGTGTTGGGCATGCTAGCTTAGTTAAAGAGCTCCCGACCAGTTTCTGCCCGAGACACAGCAGCCTTTCATCCTCTGCGATCCCGAGCAGGCTCCAGACCAAGTGCTATGTCATCCGTGTAGGTTCGGTCTTCCTTGTCGTCCCGAATCAGGAGGTTGCGTTTCGAAGATCCTCTTTGCTGGAGAATTATTATCCGTTCGCTAGATGTGGTCGAGCCAATGTAGCTGTCGTGTTTTGGCTTTTCCGACTACATCCACATCTTGGTAGATCTCAGAGTTTGAAGTTGTATCTCCTCCTCCATTCGCCCTCCTTGCACGCTGGACCAAAAATCTGTCGACGATTTTTTTCGAAGGAGCCCAGTATTAGCTTTCCTTTCCTGCCTATTAGGGATTAGGGTTTTTGTAGAGAATACATTTTGTTCTTCAAGTTAGGATCTTTGATCCCAATTGCTTTGCCAAACGGAAGTAGAAACTGCAAGCTAGTATAATTCTTCCCCAATAGGGTGTCCTTTGTGGATATCGTTTTAGATGACGTCCTTAGCTACCTGGAAATTCTTGCTATCAAAAGCTCTTTTTTTGCTATGCCCACATGGTATAGATCATTCATTTCCATGGTTGACAATAACAGTTGGATCTCGTACTATTGTTGTAAACCGTGGAAATCAATGATCTATATAGAACAAGTGGGCCGAATAAAAAAAACGACTAAAAGTGACGTTTTGTCCATGGCCGTGGACAGATGCTTGTGTGTTTGTTGACAGCATATACTTAGTCTTGTCATCGTGAAAGCTTCTATCACGAAGAGCTGTGAGGGACCGCTGATATCGATATCGTACGCCTACCCCAGTAGTGGGACGGAGCTGTTTCAGATGGCGCCTTCCGTGTTGACACCTTCCCCCCGAACTATCTGTTCCCAGCAAGAGATTGAAGAAGTCACATTTCCTTGTACCGAAATCCGGTGCGTGTTTGAAATAGTTTGATGTTGCTACTTCTAAACTGTAGGCGTTGTCCAGCATCACGCGACACAACTGGATCAGTTTTTCCGGGATTGTGTAATCGGCCATCGCCTAACAGAGCTTCTGACGATGAATGTTGTCATTTTGCGACTTTAAAGTCGATGAAATGATGGTATGTTTCGACTGTAAATTCGTCGGTCTTTTCCAGGATTTTCCTGAGTGTGGAAAATATTGCCTATAGTCGATATATCTGGCTGGTAAACCATCCGAGCCTGCTTCCTTGTTTTTTTTATAAGCTTTCTAATAGCTAAACCGGTGGAACTTCATTGACTGAACGTGCCCTATATAAATTTCTCACTCTAGCAGCTTCTGAAAATGCTGCTTGAGCACATCTAGGATTCCCTGCGATTCGGTGACTAGGTTTCTTTAGTCTATCTTGAAGGCAGCCATAGTTGCTTGCCTTTCTTACAGAACCTCCGGATGTTGTTTCTATTTCGAGACTCTTCGATCTCTCATTTTCGTTTGGAATAAGTTTTGTTTCATGTGAAAGTGAATTATGTGCCAAGTGATAGTACTACAAGTCTGTACAATATACACGGCTTTGCAAATGTCCAACACCCACCGAATACAAGAAATTGGCAGCCCACACCGCATATGGCAAACAAAGCAAAAAGAAAAACATGTTTAAGGCTCTCTTGTATTATATTCATTGATCCAATCACCTGGCACTTGACATTGATTGCTAGTCTAAAGAATTTCGGCCTTGTCACGTCTTGTAATCTAATATACACCAAGGTATCCTTTTTTTATTAAATGGGCAGAGGTAGATTTCTACGGGTTTTAAAATTGAAAAGAGTTGCAGAGAAGACTTAAAAAATATAAAAAACAGTTACCGCAACAGGTCCGTAGGCACCCAAGGCTTAGCTTCTCACAACCATTCGATTTGTGCGAGTTTTTCATTTTTGGGACGAATGGAAGGGATCTACAATTTTATGTCGAATCCAAACGGCCAACTGAGAGGCTGATAGTTAAACTTTCAAATGTTTTTCAGACGATCGCGAGAGGTGGAGCAGTGAAAAACAAATCCTTAAGATAGAATTTTGGCCTTTTTTTTAAGATTGGACGCCTCGCTTAGTATTCCGTCACACTAACCACTAAGCCACTGTGCGAAAACTTTACCGCGCACTCAAGTTAAGGGTTACACGTTCATGTTCGAAGCTATGTTTCAAAGGATATTTGAATCAACTCCAGAACAAACAAATTATACGATACATTTGCATTTTCATGCAGCCGCATGCAACAAACTCGTCAATTTATTTTGTTTCATAAAATATATCCTTGATATATATATATATTTCTTATAAAATTTTCTTCTCTTCCCATTTTCTCGCCGCACAATTCACCACAGACCTGTGACTCTTGTACTGGAACCCATTCTCAAGGAACCCGGCGACATTGCATTCACATGGCTGGAAATACATCGCACGCGAACGGCGCTCCTGCAGCAACTGGACCTACAAGGCAACACTTCGTCGACGGGGAATGACACACTCGGTGAATTTGGACTCTATCCAAAGGAATCCGATTGCGAATACAAATGTCCTGAAATTGATGCATGCATTGCTGCAAACTTGTGGTGTGATGGTAAGTACATGGTTTTTGTTTTTGTTGGCTTTGTAATTTTCCATCCATAGTACACTCGATTACATAATTTGTAAAAAATTACAGCGTCCTTCAAATAAGCATACACAATATACAGAAGGAAACAAATGTTAAGGGCCCCAAGCCAAGAGAATTGTTAATATCCGCCCTTAGATAGGGCTTCTTATATTAAGTGCATTGCCACTGTGCCGTTGCGCGTATTTATGCAGAGCAAGGACGAGTAAATTTGTCTTGTAGATGAAGATGAATTTTCGTTTCTTTTTATCGCTGCAGCAACACCAACCACCAGAGCTCTCTCTCTCTCTCGTTCCCTATCTCTGCTACAGGTTCTTGAGAAAGAAGTGCCTAATTTGTATTGCACTTCCCCGTGGTGGAATCCTTGTGGTGCTGCGGTATAGCGATGAGTGGCTTTGGTACGTGCGAAGTCTGTGTAGACGAAACGGACGCCAAACCACCTCCAAGCGACAGATACTTTTTCTGCATTCTGTTTGCGGCAAGCCGCGTTTTTTCCCCGTCACTATACAAACGAATTGAAAGGAATGAATGAACCCGCAAAAGTACTCCATTGCAGATAGGAAATAAGTGGAGGGGGGGTGGTGCACTTTTTTCCAACTTAATCGTTGGGTGAATTACAAATTGACTTGAAAAGGACCACTGAACTAATTGTAATTAGATTCCTCTCTTGGCAGGAATTCAAAAAACCACTGCCGGATGTGGCCGATTGAAGGATATCTATATTACCTTTTTTATCTCTGTTGCGTTACATCAAGGACGATTTTTATCTTTATGAATTTATTTTTTATAAGCACAATTTTCTTGCGATTCTGGTCGGAGTATGGCCGTGTGCTCCGAAGGAATGCGAACTCGATGAATTTACTAAAGAATGTTTTTGTAGTGTTAAGAGGGTTGTTGGATCCCACTTCGTGGAGGTTTTATATTTTCCGCCAAAGTCGGAAATAGTCCCTCTTCCAAGAAGAAGATATGGTTCTTGTGCAAGCCAATTATTATGGCGGCCAAAGTACTTTGGCATTACAAGAAAATATTTTACAGATGCTTTATACACGGAAAACGAAACAAATTGTTGTCGTTTTGTCGTCCGAGTACATGGATGTAACCAGGAGGCACAAAAATTCAAGAAACCACAAACCGATTGGAACCTAATTGCTTGGGCAAAAGCACAAAAGAAAATAATACCTATACCTCCATAATAGCATATAAAAAGGGTTTCCAATCGGTTTTTAAATTAGTTTTTCTCTGTATATTCTTGTTTCTGAAAGACCGAAAATATCGCCTTTAGCTTGTTGCCCCGTCTTGTACTAAGTTTGCAGTAAGTTTTAAAAATTTAAGCGCGTTGTTCGATTGTTAAGAGATCCATTATCGTAAATGTCCCGATGGTACTTAAGTGGAGTATAAGTCCCAAAAGTAAAAATTGGGCCTTATGTCCCTGTGCCTCTCTTCCACATTCATGTTATTCAATCGGGGAACGAAGAAGTCATTAATCACGGATCTATAGCGAATCCCGGATTCAATGCCAGTTGATTTTGGTCCCCTTCACTGAAATTTCGAAACCAGCGATTGTCGTTATTCGGCTACAATTCTTGCACGAGTTGGATTCTGCATGCCTTAAAACCAAGATCACACGGAAAAAAATTTAAGATCAAATCAAGAAAAATGAGCGCAGAATCACGAAAAGTTTGTCTAGTTTTAGAGCTTAGCTCAGGATTTACTAATTCACGACTTTTTATTCGCAATTCTATGAATTGTACGAAGTGAAGATATTGACCCTCAAAAGTCGCGAATCGCTACTTTCTATTGTCAATGATGCGATCAAATGAGGAATACACATTGCAATAACCAATCGCAATTTGACACAAATAGTTATTAATTTGCTATTACTATAGATTGCGAATTGCAAAAATAATTCGTAAATTACCACTTTTGTGTTGTAAATTCGGATTTCCTCCCTTAACAAATTACAACCATTTAGTCTTGAATTGCAACTCAAAAGTGTTGATTTGCGAACAAAAGGGGTAGATTGACCACTTCAGTAGTTGCAATTTACGAATGGTAAATTGAATCATTTTTTTATCCATTTGCGTTTCATATTTTGCAATTTGCGATTCTTGAGTAGTGATTTGAGGCATCACCGTATTAAATTGAAATTGTTTTATCGTGAAATTAGAAAACTTTATTCTCAATTTACAACTTATATCTTATGATTTACAAATCAAAATTCGTAGTTTAATTATTTAGGTTATTTTCGAATACACATTTAAAGCCACGTTCTAAAATTTGTTTCCTCCTGATATCCATGAAAAGCATACGGCGCCATATCGTCCGGAGACAACGGGATTTGCCTGGGGTGGTTTTTCGGTCTATGCTGATGTTTAAAATACAAACAAATTATTTAGAAGAACTTGCCATTGATACGAACATTTACAATCGTTTTCAATTACATATGATATTTTAGATTCCATTCCAATTTAAACTTCTTTCTACTTAATTTTTTTTTGTATTATTCAATAATGTACTTACAAGATATATTCCAAAATTCTTTGCAATTTGTTGGTTAGTACACTCACTATCACTACGAATGAGTTATACTTATAAATAACTTTGACCCGACAAGAACTGCTTTAAGCAAAGATTGAATACCGACTGTCTTACTCTAATGAAGCCAAATGCGCATGGTTGGAGCTGTCCATGCAGAAAATGAAAGAACTTAAAAGGATTTCTTTACATGGACCATGGACATGCTTTGACGTTTAGTTTTTGTCAGCTGCCTGTGCGCACAAAAATTCCACACACCGGGTAGTTAATTCCATAGAAATTACAAAAAAATATTTTGTAATTCACGATTTCTCTACGTCATTTTACGTTTTCAATTTACAGTTTGTTAAATTATTATAAGATTTCATTGATATATCACTCAGTGTTTGTAAATCAGCAAATACTTTTTGCAATTTGCGATTGTGAGGTAGTGCTTGAGAAATTGACCCGTTGAAGTGGTAAATTGCGACAAACAATATCGCAAATCACTACAAAGAAAAGAAGATCGAATTAATACTTCTAATCGCAAAATTCAAAAAGCATAATTTTGTATTCTACGCCGTTTTCAATGTCGAATTACGAATTTTTATATCAATCCAAGAAAAAATCGTTGTAATTTGCGACAAAGATATAATTCGTGAATTGCAACTCAAAATTTTGCAATTGGTGATTTTCAATTCTTTCCGTGCATTGCGTACAATTTTTAATAAAGTTGACGGACAAAGGCTAAGCTGTTGTGAACGACCTCGAACCGATAACTGTTTACATTCTTCAATGCAGTATTTTCTTTAGTGAGCACTCCTCTTATGCGTCTGGAATCTTGATGTTCGATTATGTCGGGTGTTATAATGGTATACAAGTGCTCTATAAGCTTGACGAACATAACCATTAGTTTGGAAAGAAAGTTCTAAAGTTAAGTACCATTGTTGAAGCGTGCATGTAATCATGGTCAAATTCCCAAGACTACTGAATACTGAATAAAAACGACGCTGACAGTTTGCAATCAGTCAATTGGTCTAACAGGTACAAGCAAGTTCCTCCTTGCTAAAAATGGTCTGGAAACAAGACGGGTACCTAACTTCTTACGTAAAATTGCGAAGATGAAATTATTGACATGTCCTTTCAACTAGGGAGTGGTGCAGAACGTTTGATTCAACAGCGAAAATCGAGCTATAAATATGGCACACATTTATTCGTTCCAAGGATATGATTGTTGAAATTCCACCTAATGCGTTTACCATCTGTAAATTTTTAAGCAATTTTAAATCTTTTAGAAAGCGATACTATCCTCATTATATTCTTGGGGAATCATAATGAATCCCCTTTATAGTGGGTTCTTCTGAACTTTCCGTTCGATCTTAAATTTGTCGTCGATTTCGTCAGAATGCTTGGGGACATCTAAAGCAAGCGTTATGCGATTAAAATTCATGTCAGTGCTTTCATCACTGCATGTACGAAGTTTCCATACAGAAGACTCAATTTAACCAAAGTCAAAATATAAAATAATTCAAATGATTAATATTATGTCTGACACACCAATGTACATTTATCTAACTTCGATGACACTTTCGCACCTGCATACTGATTTTAAATACTAAATTCATATACCCATTTGTTTTATTTTTAATTTCTTCCAGGTCAAACGAACTGCCCGTCGGGTTTTGATGAATCTGAAGAGGAGTGCGGAACAGCACGAAAGCTTTTGGAACTACCCGGTGGCGTGTTTGCTGCCCTTGGCTGTATAGCGGCGGCTATAACCGCCTGCTTAATATTCTGCATATTTGGTCTATTGCGGAAACGTAAAAAATCCGTTGTGCAAAAAACAATTCTCAATGGAACACTGAAAAAGGACATTAAAAAGGATTCACTATTTATTGATCCGGCTTCCTGACACGGGCTTCAGCCGGTCGAGTACATACACGTCGACCGGGAGACCACTGTGTGATATGTTGTATAAATGTTTAACTATAATATTACATCAATTATTATATTTAACGGAATTATACTTTTTTCTTTTTATAAAGTCCTTATGATTTCTTTCAAAGCTGTTTTTTTTATATAAAGTGAAAAAGAAAAAAAACACGAAAAAATTATATCCAAGGACAAGTTAGGAGTTGACGATGAAGAAGATTTTTAACGACACAATCACTGCCTTAAAGTCAAATATTTCCAAAAGAGGTTATTTATTTAAATTTCAGTTACTCTTTCTGTTCTTAACCGAGGAGTGTTTTGTACCCCTGAACCTATTGATCCTTCCATAAGCCCACTAGAGTGGGATTTTCGTTTTTTTAATTTATCAGTTCAGTATGTTGAATGAAGAATGAAACACGAAATGAGTTGAGAGAAGAGAAAAACTATTGTAAATTAGGTACCTTCGAATAAAATAAAATAAATATTATATGCAATTGTATAAATGTAAAACTAAGCGCATGTAATTGATAGTACAGTTCTATGAAATCTCGAGAGTGTTGTGATGAAATTTCACATAAAATTGTTACAAATGAACAATATTACATACATAAGAGACACACACACATCTTTTGGCTAGTTATGTGTTTGTTAATTTTTAACAGAGTTATTAATGTGTTGTAAAAATGTCCAGTCGAATGTGTGTTTTGGGTAAACAGCTGTAGGTTGGAACTAGACACAACTGTCTTTCAAGTTAATGCTGGTGGATGCAATATTCATTCGAATGAAATTTTTGACTGATTTATATCTATCTACTTATTTTTTTCCGATATCCTCCGAAAAAAAATTGGTCGGAGTGATGCAGGCAGGCAGAATCTCATTTATAAAGCTTTTAGCAATGAAGGACTACAATTATTAAAGTTTTTATGATTAACAGGAACAAATATTAGTTATCAATTTTAAGACAGTGCCAGCATAAGAATTTAAATCAATTTGACAATAGTTTATTTAAAACAAACCTGAGATGCACAAGTTTACTGAAATTACTTATAGGTATTTCAGAATTAACACAATACATCACACAGAATTCCTGGATCTATAGCCATGAACAAAATGTAATCTCTCAAAAATGCTAAGAATTATAAACAGAAATATGCAGGTATTGGGAGTATATTTCTATTCCAATGAAGATGTCTTTCGGCTCCCGATATCGACCGATAGTTTCGAAATATCAAGGTAAAGGATGTAAAAGGAACAGATATTCTGCAGTACATAATCGAATTTGCAAATCTCAGAGAAAAACTGACTTAAATTTTTGAATTGTTCCTGCCTTTGGGAGCTCTTTTTCGCAATTTATCCGGAAGAGAACTGTTGTACTTAATTTTTAAATTTCAATCTCGTAATATTGGAGTAAGAAATTTAATAATTTGTATATTGCATAGGGAACAAAATAAATGGGTTCCTCTCTGATATAGATTTTTGCATCACTTTTGCTCATGAAGAGTAAAGCTACGATTACACCTGTCATTTTTCGTTCCAAATTTTAACATGCTGACGTAACAAAAATTCGGCCATTCGGTGTTCAATCGTGTGTCTTTCGTAAGAGTGCGCTGCGACAGCCCGCTTGACAGGCGATCACACGTGTGACAAATTCAGGACAAATGTTTACGTCATATTGAAGTTGGCATGTCAAAATTTGACATTGAAAAGTAGCATGTATAATCGTAGCTTACCAGCTGATAGTTTCACGTATTTTTTTTGTTGCCAAAAACGGCGAATGCCAAGTTAGTCGTTTTTTTCCAATTACCAAATTGTTAATAATTTATTTTATTTTTTGAATCTTAAAATAAAATTCATTTATCTAACCCAATCTAATCTAAAAATCATGGCGGATATTCTGTATGGCGCTCTGCCTTGGTGATGCTGTTTGATAGGCCGCAAAACAAGTTCTGGGCAAACAAGTTGAGGGTAGCAATCTGACGGATGGTATTAAGACAGTTTCATAACGTTTTGTGTTCGATTTCCTTAGCGAGTTTATCATTAGCATTCTTTGGCACAGGGCTCAAGTAAAAAAAAAACTTGTTAATATGTGCCCTAAAGGGAATGAGATTTTTCAGTGTGTGGGATTCATTCGTCATGGGGAAAAGTTGAAAACTAAGGAGGTTCACTGGACATGGACAGGAACGCATTTCGCCTATGATAACAGCGATTTCTAGAAAGTAGCAGAGGGCAGTAATAAAGAGCCAACCTTGTATGCAAATTGACGGATCTTTGTTTAATGGATGTTCCATCTTCCATCAGAAAAGACTTATATGATGGTATAATATTTGTTATATGACTATTAGAAAACAGGATGTCTTAATCGTATTCGGACACCAGCGGTCCTACTCTGTGCCTCGTTTCAAAAAGTACTTTTTACGAAAAGGAAAGTTTTGTTCTCTCTTTTTCGAAAGCAGAATGAAATGTACTATACTCGGATCTAGAATTCTGAAAATAGAATTAATATTGTTTGATATTAGTTGTAGGTAGATAGTACGGCTCCAGGAGTAACCAATACTTAGTTCAGAGTTTACTAGAGTCAACAAAAATATTTAGAAAAGTAAAATATAATGCAAACATTCGCTTCAAGCAACTGAGAACGCCGCTGACAGACTCCATTCCATAAACACATTTGCTTAGTGGCTCCTTGGAAGCAACAACTTACCTGCTCGATAGAGGAAGCGGTAGAAGAAGCAGTGGTTTAGGTAGATATAGCAATTGCCCACATAGGTCCTTGTGGGCACATTGTGATGCCCAAAAGGGGATTAGCCATTGGCCTTAACGATGAACTGTTTTCATATTATCTTTCTTGTGGTTACCCAACTTGTGCAGCCATCCCGATGTCCTAAAAAACCTGTGAAGATCACACAGTGAGGCTGTCATGGAAGTAGTTAGTATCTTCCAAGTGTTGACTGTTGACAGAGACTTGGGTATTGACTGTGAAAGTGGATGTGTCCTACTGGACCTCCTCGTCTTCAAAGACCCTTCATATGTAGGCATCTTTGAGATTTAATTTAATTTTGTGGTTTATCACGAAGTTATGACTTATGACCTGTCACAGCCCCAACAATATTTAACAACGACGATCGGGCAAACTAAAAAAGCTTGTTTGTCCGACTTGAGCTATTTTCTAGTCAAAACTTTAGCGATTTTTCGCAGGTAATTAATTCTCTACATCTGGGGTTGAATTGCGCCGTCCGTGAACAAGCACTACTTGACGGAAATCGTTTTTGTTTCCTATGTAAAATCGAATTAAAGGCGTAAACGTGCCTATAGCGTTTTTACAAATGTAGCGATTCGGACCCTGTATTTGCATTTCATATTTTCATTGTGAGTTTATATCTTTCCATTCATCCCTGAATGGTTTATTAAAGCCCAGATGGGGAGGCATAGAGTCAGATGTGACAGCATTCCTCACGCATTTAACCTAAATCTGTAGAATTTGATAACTTAAAACTTACTAGAGACTTGCCAAGAGTTTAAGCTGCCATATGAGTATTGGTCGCGCGACCGCCTTAGGAATCCTCACATCTATTTGAGGGTTTTGGTCTCCACCTTGAGTCAAAAATTCGATTGCATGAGTTATTTTCTTTCGCTGTTTTTTCAGTCGTTTTAACGTTCAATTTGCACACATTTCGTTTCGAGGATTATTCCCAGATATTTGGAACTCGCTGCCACCTAAACGCATTAGGATTAGTGTTTTAGACTTCTGAGCGAGGGGTCCTACAAACATTATTATTATTTTTTACACTGCCTACTCCTTGTATCTGTTCAAAGAAAGTTTCTCAATCCGGCCGTCGGATAGATAGACATACCAATAATTGTAGGTCCCCTATACTTTCTTCTGATATTTGCCCCAAAGAAGAAACATTTTAAGCACGACATTTAGGCGAAGTTAAGGATATTAATTCTGTTAAACAAGCTCTATAAAAATTTATATAACACGGTTTTTATAACTATAGCGATTTGGCAGCTTTCGTTATCAACCTAGCCGACTTAAATGGGAAACCCCAATGAAAAATACAGACCTACAACCACACTTTGTCTTTTTAATATTGATTCGTTTTCTTATTTAAATGGTTTTCTTTTGACTTCTCCTTTGCAGGTATGCCATTTATTTATGAGGCATATTTTTAGTCCTAAAGCATTACTGTGGACAGTTAATATTTCCACATAACACATATTATTACCAACAGCTGTGTCCCACTATATACTTTTCAAAACAAACAAAATTAATTGCACAATGTAAATAAAATACATTAATTTTGTTTTATTTCACCCGAAGCAAATATCATTTCGATTAAACCAATGATAATAACAAATACTCGGAATCATAAACAAATTATTTCGGAATGAATGCAGAGAAATTTGTTGATAAATTAATGCATTATAGCCAAAACGCAATTTGGGGAAACAAAAAAAATATATTAAATTACCATTCAAGCCCATGAAAAAAAAAACCCCAATTATAAGAACTCATTAATTTAGTAAATGTAGGTAACTTATTAAAAGTACTTTAAAAGGAAAACTGATACAAAAACCGAAAGTAAAACAAAATAAACAATTCCTACCTAGGTAAAGAATTATCTAAATTCGTTTAGAATCATAACAAAAATGTTGAAATGAAGAAACCAAAATCGAAAGCATATATAAATTTATATGTAAAATTAGGAAGATAATGAATTACTAAAAATTTAGATGATTTTATTGGCGTAAGGGTGCATAAGTGAACAGTGTTATGAGAACCATACACAGATTAACTCACGTAAGTAACACAGTAATATTAAGATTGTAAATTTAATCGGTTTTAGAAACGCACTTTATACAATTATTATAGAAATACATACTTATAATATAAGTGAGGTTAACAGGTGATGTTGTTTTTTTTTTTTTAATTTTTATTTTATTATAAAAATATGAAATAGTTGAGTGAATGGAACGTGTTTAATTTTTCTCAAAACCAAAGTTTGCAAAGTAAATGTGCGGTTATACAAATTTCAGTCGCTTTGGAACCCGAAAGCGGTGTTAAAATAGTTTAAAACAATAGAATAGAACTTAGCTATCTGGTAATCAATATCGCTCTTTTGTTGCATATTTGCGACAGTGGCTATATAAAGAACCTTCCATCTTCTGCGGAGCCCGATGCAAAAATGATTTCACACAAATTGAGCTTTGTTGCTTTTTTGTTTGTTAGCATTTATTATACATATATGAAACTAATCAATATAAATAGGAATATTTCCGTACAAAAATTTGTTCAAATTAATTTTTTTTTTTTCAAATTTGGTCAAGCTCAGTCTCCGTATGGAAAGCTTGTACCAAAACATATTTTTGGGCTAGCTGTTTAAGTACAGATTCTCTCCGTTCCGACACTGAGAAAAATCTCACATTTAGCCAATATTGGCCCGGAAAGTATGGGAATGGGAATAGGCCTGAAGTGATGAAAAAGTTCTAATTTTTCAACCAGCACCAGCTGTAGTTGTCAATATGAAATGAAAAATTGATGATTTGTTTTGCATATTGACAGATATGATTTTCATTAAATGGAAACTTGTAATTGTCAAAATTGAATTAAAATTTGCAAGTGTCATTAAATTTAAACATTTTGTGGGGCCCGGTACTCTCTAAACCAAAATGCCTTCCACTTGATGTTTTTTTCTTTCTCTATTCTTTAAAAACATTAATTTTTTTATAACTTTCAGTTCTTTAAGATTGTATAAATAAAATTAAAACGAAACTTCAAACAAAAATCATGCAAAATACTCGGAAATAACATTTTCAAAGCGTCCTTCCCAAAATGTGTCCTTTTTCTTCAAAAGTCTTCCTCAAAATGTTTGTGTTTTTTTTAATACATATAATTGGAAGAGGTCGTATTTTTTTTCAGTTTTACATTAATTGGACATTATGGACATTATTATAAGAAGAAAATTAAAACAGAGATAGATGGTCTAATGTCTAAGGCAACTGATTGAAGAACGCTCTTGCATAGCTTACTCATAAGAATTATATCATTTCACCAATAAAAATAAACCTGGCTTTTTCGGACAAATCAGTGTTCCAAATTTTACAAAACTCAAATAAGTGCCGAGAAATAGCATGTGTATTTTTTTTTTACCTATGTAGATTAGGTTGAGTCATATCCGAGTAAGATAGATCGCACCCTTCCAAGGAAAATACTCCCAACAGAATGTTCCTCTTCACGTTTGGAAAGCAAGTGAATATATATGTAACTAGCTGTACCCGCCCGGCTTCGCCCGTGCAAAATGTGGTTTCATGACAATTGATGGAAACAATTTTTTTTTAAATTTGCTGTCATGTAGGGGACACAATTTTTTTTTGATAATCGCTCAAAGAAAAATCATCGATAGACATTGCAGAGGTATAACGCGAGAGAGCGGTCTGCAATAGTGAGGGACTTGAGTCCGTATTAAAAAAGCATCCTGAAAAACTGAGTCCACTCTGCCTTCATGGTATTGCAACAATTTAATATTCTTTGGACAATGAAAATGAAGGAAAATTATTTTATAATAGGTATTTAAATCACTTTTTTATTAATGTAACGCTTCTTTGTATACTATATTAGAAGTTTTGTTTCTATCGGATGAGTTAGTGATATTTCCTGCATTATTGATCCTGGAGCACGCTACATAATTATCTATAACTGCCCGTGAATTCAACTCCCACTTTTCTTCAAGTTTAACCCTGTGACTTATTGATTGTCATGGCAGAACAAACATTATTAGGAAATTGAATCCGTTTAAACTGAAATGGATAATTGCTGGGAATTATTTGTATTCTTGGTATAAATACCGTATCTCCTTTACCACACCCAATTAAAATTAACGCATCTATAACGTATTTCTGTAAAGAAATCACTATCAAATTGCGAAGCAACATATAATGGAAACTCCAACTTTTAATTCAATTTTAAGAGCAAAAAGGCCATGGGCTGTAATGCTATTTAAAAACTCCACCGGGTAGTTTACTGCCTCATCTTGATTGCAAATAGCATTTATGAATAGTACGACGTGTATCACCAGGAATTTTCCCTAATAAAAATCCCCTAATGTAAGAATACCACGATCTGGTATCAGTGGTACCTATACCTATTTGACAATTCTTTCTAGACACTTTATTTTGTAAGCAAAGCAGAGGCAAACAAACCTTTCCTACATACTTGACATTTCTTTTGTGTTTTTTTCTTAGCCAACCACACAGCGTAATGCCTCTGTCTGTCTCACTCTCCGTCACAGGAGTAAAATAGGGTTAAAAGACATGTCAATAAAATATTGCGCAGTTAGTATGTTTGATTTGAGAATGAATTGCATATCTACTCACTCTTGTGAAAATTGTAGAAATGTTTCAAATTTTGCCTTTTTATTTAAAAACCTTTTATCAAGTTACTGGATATCCTAAGTTGTACCTGCAGATGTCCTCTATAAGCTGGTATTTACTATACTTAAATGCTCCCAGTATTTTCAAACGGAAAGCGTGACAAAGAAAAAAGCAAATCGAAACGAAAAAATAAATTACTCTTGACCAATTTTTTCCGGAATTTATAGAGATGTAGAATTGAAACAAAGTAGAGATTGTAGGCCTAGGTATCCTCTATAGGCCTGTGAAAAATGCACCAGAATATCTTGAACAATTTCTAAGATTTTTGCATTTAAAGACATGCCGCCAAATTCAATCTTAGTCGAACAGAACAACACCAATGTTATTTATATGATGTGCTCCTTAAATCATTCGTTTTAATATCAGTTTACATTTAAGACTTTTCGCGAATTCTCGCTGTGCCACTACGGGATGTTTGCACTTATACAACAAACCGGTTGAACTAATGGAGCTGATACACAATTAACAGCTGATAGACTGTCAATAAATGAATATGCTTCACATATAACGCCGACTCTATTAAATAGGTACCCGCAAAATAAATGAAGGCTCCACTCCCTTCCCAAAGTCAACTAAAAGAACTCACCCGCATTGCCAGTGCCTTGTGCGACAAGAGCGCTCCGTTTACTTTGCAAACTGTAACAAACAAAACCACAAAATGTCTTTCAATTCACAAAGGCAATCGATAAAAACTTATGGTTTTCTCATTTTTCCTTATTTATTTCTAAAGATCCTGCATTATTTTTGTTTTGAAGAAAAAATGTATTGGTCAATGTGAATCATGCCAAATGGTGCCAAGTAAAATGAAAACGAAATGAATTTAATTTAAGACGATAAACAATCACACACTGCCGGTTGATGGTAAAGTTTTAGTTGAACAAAGCGAAAATTGTATTATTTGTTTTCAATATTCAGTTATTTCGAAATAACAATTTCACTGCCAATCCGAACGATACAAATGTGGACAGGTTCGAAAAAGAAATTAAACGTAAACAAAAAAAATAAAACTGCCACAAAAGAAAATAAACCATCGACAAGGCAAAACCAAAACAAAATGTTTTTTTTTTGTTGTTCAAATTAATACTATGACTATTAAGAACTAGTTATGTTGCGTAAATGTTGTTTTCACTTATTTTTAAGTTAAATAATTATGTATACTCTAACAACTTGTATGTAAATAGTAAAGTAGTATTTTGTATTAATTTAAATGGGTATTTCACTTTAATTCAATTTATACATGAAATGTATTTATGAAAGAAAACAAAAATGAAAAAGAATACAAAACTATATTTATTATTTTATGAAATGATGCACTGAATCAAATAGTAAAAAAAATTAATAAATTATATAAAAATTATTCAAAGTTGTTAGTTTTTTTTTGAGCTGAGTGTTAGTGCTGGTGGTTGCTGTACATGATGGAAATTATTTTCCGAAGATTCGCGTTGCATACTATTAGGCTGGCACTTAAACTGAGTGTTATTTATGGGAAACAGTAAAGCCATTCGGAGAGTGGACGACGTGCTTGCTATATCTACGTTTGCCTGGTATTTATAATTTTACTTAATTTAATTACTGTGTACCTACTTCAAATGTAACAAGGATCTTCAGGGTGTTAGACGTGTGGGCCTTTTTTTCCGTAGATAGATAAGGTTACATACCTTAGACGCGAAAAAAAAATTAAGCAGTTACAGGCGATGGAGGTCTGTACTTACAGAGTTGTACTAATGAGCTATGAGCTACAACATCAGATTGAAGAGATATACAACCCGCCAGGGCTCCATCGGACGTCTAACAAAAATGCCAAAGAATATTAATTTATGAAGGACGCAACACTGCAACCTGTCCCCTGATCAAAACATTGCTGATGTATTTTATTTTCCAAATGCCCATGAAGCTAAAATTGACGCAAACCACTTCCTAAAATAGCAAACATGGTATTCTTTCGGGTATCCCAAATAGTATAACTAAAAGCAAATATTTACAGTGAGAAATACTGAGGTTAAATAAAGAATTTAATTAATCGGTGTTGAAAAAAGTTTTTAGCTTATCAGTTGTAACTATAAATTTTCCAAAGCCATATCCTAAAAGATGCTCAAGGCGGCTGCTCGTGATTCGCTTTTCGCCATCTTATTCGATTCCCCACGTCTATAAATTTGTTACCTAAGGTTTATAACAAAATAACTAGCACCATAGTGCCAGTCAGGCTTGCCAGATTTTTATAAGCCTCTATCGCAATTTTTAGTTATTTTTTTCGCAAAACACCGCAAAATTACAAAAATGCTTAAAAATAACACATCAAACTTTTTTTTTTTTTTTTTTTTTTTTTTCATTTATTTATTATTATTATACAATATTAAGGTACATTAAGATAAATATCTTTTATAGTACATAGAGTTAAGACAATAAGAATATAATTTCAATAATACAATGTATTAATCTTACAATTATAATTAAGTTTACAATTAAAGATAAAGGATAAGAAGAAGAAGACGAAAGGAGAGAATAGAAAGATAGACTAAATATAAGTAAATAGAATAAGTTAGATGATAGTTTGAGTTAAGAGAAATTATAATGATGGCATTAGGATAGGTTTGAGAAATTTAATTTAATTTAATTTTTTTTTTTAATTTGTAAGTTTCATATATTCATACATTAAGATATACATCTTTTATAGTAAACTTGATTTTCACTTGATTTTTAATATTTTTGGTTAGGTAACAGAAAACAATAACAAAGAAAAAGGAACAAATTAGTATTAGTATTTCAAAATGCAAATAGAAAACACCGTAAGAAATATGACAATGAGTGCGTTTAGCAAATATTTTTGATAAAACAATAATGGTTGTATTCAGTGTTTTCAAATGGGAAGAATTTTATTGAGTTAAATTATCGCACACATCGCAAAAAATAAAAGATATCGCAAATTCTAATTTTACACCGCAAAATAGAAAAAATTACCGCGCGTTTTGCGATATATCGCGCAATCTGGCAAGCTTGGTGCCAGTCGCTTATTAGTCAATCACACATTTAATTGTTTTGGTACCTAACGACAATGACAACGAAACTGTATCCAGTTAAAGAAAAGTTCTTAAAAGTACCTACGCCAAACAATGTAAAATGGATACCTATCACAACATGATGTGTCACTTTATTGGTCATCTTCACATAGCTATAAGGAATCACAGAAGCATCTTGTGGGTCAAAATATAAAGAGGGCAGATTGTGACTATGATCTCGAATTCCGGTGGTGTTGTGTGGTGTAAAATAAATACCCGGCTTTCAGTAAAAAGTCTTTGAATCTGCATAACTAAAGAGCCTAACATGGATAATTAAAAGACCCGCGGAAAAGAGATAGTTTCTATAACGAGAATTGATTCAATGTATGTATTATGCGATCAGAGCGATAGCGGGAAAAGGGAAATGAAGTACGGAGATAGTTAGTCAATGAAGAGAGTGACAGTCGACTTCAATTAGGTACTATGCCAATGGCCGGTATTAGACCCAAAAACTAGGCAAGCCCGCTTTAGATGACCTTTTGGGTAACCCGTGCATACAATTTAATTGCATGTTTGACTTTAGTAAGACCACTAGCTCTTTAAGGTTTACATCCACGTTTTTCCCATTGTCTACTTCTATTAGGAGATTTCCGCTATAATAGTAATACAAGCGATTTGCGCAACAGGTTCGCATAGAATCCCACGTCTAGCTTTTAAGTCCTTTGAGAGTTTCAACCTTTTGAGGCGAAAGGCAACTGTACTAACAAGGCAAGAGCATATCTAGTACAAGTGTGTCAAAATATGGGCGGGAACCTAACCCGTGTGTATAACTCCTCCCAACTACTCTTTTGTGTTGGTTACTTTCTTTGGACGAATGGAAGGTACCTACAGTTCTCTGCAATATCCGAATGACTCAAGAGAAGTTTCAATAAAAAGTATTCTATGCTTATACAGGGTTGAAGAATCACTGATAGTTTTTTAACTGATATCCAAGATCACTTTTTTACAGAACCGCAAATCCGTGTCTATCTACTCAAAAATTATATATGTTTTTATTTGGTTTGAGAGAAAACACTCAATTTACGAAAAAAACCTCAATCACTGACCTTCAAATTTGAATAGCAACCTTCGGCGTTCATTTCTTATTTAAATTTCGTCAATAAGTCGTGTAATTTTATTTTAATTTAATTTTAATTTTAATTTGTTTATTTAAAAGGAAACACACTTTATCCTATCGAATAGACGAATACTCTGCGCCAAATGCAAATGGACACGCTGGAAATATTTCGATGCGCAGTTGTGATTGTTGTCCTAGTACTGATTTGTATAATATTTATACTAAGAATGTTAGTTTAATCCTGCATCTGGAAGCAATCAGACTTTTCATAGAGGGTAAGTGCATTTTGTGATTTTGATAATTTTCTATTGTTGTGCACACAAATTTATTACATTAAATAATACTCGTATGTTCCATACGTTAATTAAAATAGTAATTTTGGGCTGTAAGTTTTTATTTCATTATTAAGTGGAATCAACTGTTTAAACCAGAGATACCTAGCCCTTTAGCTTTTACGAATTAGTTTAGCAGTTCAGTTTTTCATTTCAAATTTTGTGCCTTTGATCGATCCATTTTGCTTGCTTTTATTTCGATTGCGGTGCGGTATACGGTGTCAGAACGTACCTTCTTATTTATGGGAGAGGCATTTTTGTTAACTTTATAGAGATGAATTTAGTTCCGCGTGCTTATATAGGTAAGATAACTTGTTATAAAAACTACATGTGCCTATGCATATACCTACAATTATATATACAGTTAGATCATTATTCAATTGCACAATTGTAGAATTTTCTTAAATAGTGTATTCCTTGGGACTTCAGAGCTGAAACTTTAGGGAATTGAAAATAGTTCCCCCAAATATTTTTGTTCGAGGTCTTCTTTAATATCATCGAAAGACATTATTGAGCTAGTACCTACGCGAGAAAAGCTTCTGCATTAGTGATGAATTTAAATTATCCGATCTAAAAAAAAATAAACTTCCGGGGGATTGACTTTCGCCATCCCGAATGGAATAAAACCTCTTCGTTTGAGGAGAAAAATCCTCCGTGTGCCGGATTTCTAAACTTTTTTTTTAAAAATATTACTTAATTTCTTGGCATTAGTACGTAATTAATTTTATTTTTCTAAGTTAACCATGGTGAATAACCTTCTTCTGTACATTTGATCGACTTTTTTACTTCATCTTCAACCATTTCAATAAAGATCTCTATTTAGATCAGCGTTTCGTATGTATACTAAGCATTTCGTATTCTCCTTAGTACTTTATTTGAGAATAGTTGGATTTTGTATAAATTGTTTCAGCATTTGGTATATGCCTGCCTACAACTTGAGCCGTTCGTAGGTCCATTGATTTCTTCCAAAAAGCCAATACATTCAACTGCATCGCGTATTCAACTCATCTATTTTATTTTTTACATGCGCATTCTTGGATTGTGGGATACGTTATTATGAATGGATTTTAAGTAGTTTTATCAAAAGTGTAATTTTGTAGTCCATTCTGACTGTTTATTGTCGTTTGAAGGTTATGTGCAAGTGAATACAGCAGTGTCACATGCAAAAGTTGCTGTTGTGGTTTCCCCAAAAAGAGACAGATCGCAAGCGAATGAAAAGTATAGCACTGGGCCTAGAAGACTGCCTTTTTGGTACATCAAGCTTAAATTCTGTAAATGTTGGGTAGTATGTCTCTTGTTCAATTCTGTTGGATTACAAATTCTTGCCAGACTTTATCAAAAGTTTCTGTCGTATCCAAAAGCACTGTAGACCTCTTCAAATACTAGTACTTCGTTTTCGATAAAATCCATTGTACGCTTTTCAAATTTATACCATGTTCCCACCAAACTGAAATCGCGAGGTTTCGATGAACTTTTACCGACGACTTGTAAGTCTGAGTTGAAATGATTTCAAAAGTTATAAGCTGTCAAAACAGCTGTTTGTTGACGTAAAATAATAGGAAATAGAAATTACTAAAAATTATTCCTGAAAAAATTTACAAAATAATTAAAGCATTTATAAATATTTCTCTTAAAAATATTACTTACCTCTTTTTTGATTCAAATTCTTTTCTTCTTTTAATAATTCTTTGATTGTCACAATTGTTTTGGCGTTTAATATTTTGACATCTACAAATGAACACTAAATAAACAAAAGTTCACGCTGTAGGCATGTTCATAACAAACATAATGGACTACTGAGATATATAACTTTCCAGTGGAAAGGCGGCTGCCTACAAGTTGTTTTCCCGAAAAATTCATGAAGTCACGCACATATGCTCATATCTTTTCTAGTATATGTGAGTTCATGAATTGGACTTTAATGCAAGAATTCGCTATTCCGAAATGTGAATTGCACTATTTTAATCGAAGCCTTAACAAAAACTAAAAAGGTTCAACACCAAACACAAAACAATTGAACAGCGCGATGCCTATAAAAGCAAAAGGAATATTGGCCGGCCATTAGCAACAGTCTTTTTAGCTCACACAACAATGTAAACAAATGGGTTTTGGGGGGATAGACGTACGAAAGATATCCATCTCTTTTATTCATTCATCTCTGGTTCATAACCTCTCACGGGCGGATGAAATCAGAGGGGTTTCAAATAGGTTTCGCTGCAATCCCGAGGTCGAGAATCCTCAAAAATGTAAGGCTAAACCTCGGAGGTTTGGGAAAATTTTACGAAACCTTGCGGTTTGGTGGGAACATGGCAACACATAATTTTTGTCTCTAAAAAAAAACATAACATAGACCTTTCCTCACTCATAAGTTTTTCGCTACGTTTTCCTTCAACAAAATTGTGAGCAACACATGCAACTGGTATTTTGAACACTTTTGAATGTGATTTTTTTTCGCATTCTATTTGCATTTAAAAATTTTTTAGAGTATCCACCATAGCGAAGTGACCTTCAGAACGGGAAATTCTCCCTCCGCTCAGAATCCTACGAGTTTTTACTCAACAAATTTGTTTGTGTAAGATTTGAGAAAAAACTATCAGTCACCTGAGTGACTTTTGACAGATGATTTGATTTTGGCATACGAGTGCTTATAATTTCATTTCCTTCGTATATTTAAATTGTTTTAAAACAGGCGCCAAAATAAAATTGAAAACAATCGAATTAATTTGACCGATAACTTAACGCCAGTGCTGCCAAAAATAAAAATAAAGTGGCTTTCATATTTACGGATAACATTAGTTTTGTATTTACGTTATAAATATGTCTTGTTATAAATTAAATGAATTCCTAAATTTTCTCACCTATAGGTGACACCGGAAATTGACGAGTTTAATCTCCATGATGCAGATAGGAGCATTTCTTCAGCAACCATTCCCATTTGCACTTGATAGTTCATGTTACCATTCATACCTATTCACTCTCGTTTATTGATTTGCATTATATACCGAATCGCATTTGGAAAACGATGCCTCTACATATGGATTCTATTTTGTATAGCTAATCAAATTTGGCTCGCTTACACGCGAATTAGTGCGTAATTGATAAAAATTTAATTATTTGCTAATGCAATGCTTAGGTAGGTTAGATAGCATTTAATAAAATTTTCAAATTCAGCGGAATTTACAAAAATCGAAAGAAAAAAATAAAACTTAAATGAAATGCAGTACACAGCAAAAAAAGAACTACGTATAAACAAAGAATGAACAAACAAAATTTAATGTTATAATTTGTAAACATCATCGCTCGTGCATAGTCGCGCAAATTTACACATGTAGCTCCCTGTTTTGTGTGACAACAGTCGACACGCTTATACCTGCTTGTGGTTGATTGTAGATTCATATTTACATGGAATTTTGCACAGCAAATATGAACAGAGTGTTGGGGTCGGTCTCGGGAGTGGAAAGGTGAAAAAGTACAAAAGTGCGGTGTCTCGTTTTGTTATCGCTTGACCGTTTCGCATTTTGTTTTGATTATGTTCTTCCGGCGTTCGCTCCGTCAGCGATAATTGGAACGATGGAGTTCATAAAGTACTCGTTTGATTTACAGAACGAAATGCATTAAGGGTGAACGGTTTTTTTTTTAAATGCCTGCAGCCATCAGAAACGTTGGAGCTGTAGGTAAATGAAAAATGCCGCAATTGAGGGAAGTTAAAATCAACTTTTTCCGTTTGGAAGTGGCATACAAAATAAAGGAGAATGTAAATATCCTCGTATAGAATGCAGATTGGTTGTGGTCAAATGTGACATATTAATTTCTGCCCATGTTTCGGCTGAATTTTTTGAAGCCATTCCACCAATATGTAAAAATGAATTGCCTTATATTATTTATTTCTACTTTGAAAGTAGCTTTGTTGATGATAATTAGCAGGGGGTGGATTTTCAAATATGGTTGGATGGTGACGATGACGGCTACTTTACCGCCGCGTACCTACTTGACAACAACATGCTTTTTCCATTGGCATCAACCAACATGCCTCTGCAGGGACTACTTCCTTTACCGCATTGTCCTTCTGGTATAGTGGTATAGACTCGGTGATTGTCTGGGACGTGGATGGCCCTTGTGCGTGATATTTGAACCTTAACAATTGTAAATTTGGATGTTACTTTGACTTGGCGGTATCCGAATGGACAAATGTTTCGACTACCATTGTTCAAGTTGAACGGATTCGTCTACCTGACAGCGAATTGTTGTCTGTCTTCGCCGTTTAACGGACAGCAGAAGTGTTGCATATTTTTAGCACAACAACTGCTATCCTATGTGCTCATCTCTGCATGCTACTGTTCGGATCTGTGTGTCATTTGAAAGACTGCTTTATTGTCCCCTGGTGGAACTTTCATAAATTATCTCTCCTCATAATAGATAATCCGCCCGCTTCTCGAAATCCTTTCTTCTGAAAAGGCGATGTTTCTAACATCTTTTTGGGAGGTCTAACAGTTCTAATTTAGTTCTGCAACATTGATTGTCATCGGTTTTGGATTTATGTGTTAGTCAGTCGGTCAAGCACCGAAGGTTAGTGTCAATTTTTGCTTTTCATTAGTATTTAGATCAGAATGCTAAATCACAAAAGTTCTGTCAGCCTCTTGCGGCTTCAAATCCTCTTACAGCGTAATATTTCTTTTCTAAAGAACAAATGGAAGGGTCCCACAATTTTTGAGTGCTGTGTTACTATTATTTGAAGAAGGGTATGTTGTACTGGCACCTCTCTGTTTATTGTAACCCTATATACAGCTTTTTTGTCGCATCGGCCTACAGCCTAAACGGCTGTATGGATTATTTTCAAACTTCAAAATTGGGGATTTGGGGCCAATTCGCCGTGTACCTTGAGGATCCTATTCGAACGACTGTTTCGCGATGCTGTCGTTTGGTCTCCTCAACATGTGGCCAATCCAGCGTCACTTCCGCTGGCTAATTTCGGCATTCAACAGCTTTTGATGCATTATATGGCACAATTCTTGGTTCGACACAATTTGCGGCCAATGAATCTTATGGATGTTTCGCAGGCAGCGGTTTACGTATGCCTGCAGTCTTCTCGTGATGGAGGTATAGAGACTTTCAAGGTTTCACAGGCATACAGCAGTACAGACTTGACGTTGGATTCGAAGAGCCTTAACTTGGTGCGTAGAGAAATTTAACTGGAGTTTCATACGGAGGACCGCATTCCACAGCCGCTGCTGACCTAGCTTATTCTCCTATGAAGGAGGAACGGATCTGGAATCAGAGTCTACGAATATAAGGCAGAGGGGTGACGTAAAATCGTTTGACTGTTTGAGTATTATCCGAAGGGCGTTGATTTGATCGATACAAGACCTCTTGAACGTATTTTTGATCCTGTACTTTGTCCGTTCAAGAATGGTAGTTGCCATTATTTTCGGGAAAACAGAAGGGAAATATGGTCCGGATTTCAGCCTGAAAACTGCCATTTTACCCATTAATTCCGAATTTTTGATTCTCCTGCTTCAATTCCTTTATCGATTCTTGAATCATCTTGAATTCTGGGCAGGTACCTCTTTATTGTGCTATTGCTCACTTTGTTTGTGGCTTGTATGCAGATTCATTTCTCTAATCCTACTTGTTGCTGAGTTTAATAAGAAAGTCCTTTGTTTGCGGCTTCCGATCGGCTGGTTGGTATGGCAGTAGTATAGGTATGCTCTCGGATGCTTTTCGGAATAAACTTTCGAGCTTGAGTGTAGAAATAAAATATGTTATTTGGCAAACCCCTCAGAGCCATCAAGAACTAACCCTGCATAAATCGATTGCAGTACTGATAATCTAAAAACCTTGCCTTCCCATTTTAAAGACTAGTGTCGTTCGTTCAACTTTGAGCCAAACCAATACCGTCGTCACTGCGAGTACATATTGTTCGTGGTGTGTGATTTCAATTTTTTAATATACAAAAAGTTTCTGGTTCCTCCTTTTGCACGATGGTGTTCCACAACTTGTTTTGTAGACCTATACCAGCAAACCTAGGCTTTATGCGTTGTTTACATATTCATAAATATTTATTCAATTCACATTCACCTAAGCTTCAGGTTAACACAATAAAGTTCAAAAGTTGAAACTGTCGTCGGGACAAACAATAAAATTAATAAGAATAGAAGTTCGCCTCTTAAGATCATAGCCAAAGAACAGACTCTTGGCTTGGACCTAACTCGCAGTGTTATTGAACTCTGTCTCAACGAAAACCAGTTTGAATGGCCATTTTAACTTCCATATCGAATTTTTTTAACACTGCCCACAACTGTTAGCCAGTCTTATGCATAAATTTGCTTATTTGAGGAGAAGGTAGATTGTTAATAGCCCGCGGCTGGAGAATGGTACATAATTGACGCATCAATCTCCAGCATTCGTAACCCATGACATACGGCGGGCTATTAGTTAAGTGTAACCGCAACCTAACAGTCCGCGATCACCGAACGATAAATGGACTCTCTAAGCGGAGTACGGCCATTGTAATAGTGTATTGCTTCGTGCGCTCGCCATCATATGACAACCATACGCGTGCTGGCCATCGGAGAAGTCGGAACCATTCACGGCGTAATCTCTTCAATCAATGGATAAAAGTGAAACAAATCGATTATGAAATCTGAAATCATGTACGAAGTACGGGGTTCTCTTGATTATTTGAAGACAGTCTTATAATTTAATTTCTTGTTTCGGTATTAATTGCCACGGATGCTGCAGGGGCGAAGTGTAGCGTGTAGATCTCCAAAGCCAATATAATGAGGGTGTTATGATCGTTTTGTCTAGAAAAGTAAACATAACGGTGAATAAAGTTGCCACTCTGAAAGCACACACACTTTAAGTACTCAGCGATGAATGGAAACTCTTTTTTAATACTTTCATTAGCGCTTCGGGGAAATTAGTAAAAGTGATTGAAGAAAGGTGCGATATCTTGACTCATCCTCACAACAGATTCAAAACATTTTTGTTCCCCTTTAACAGCATGCAAATTTGTTTTGTCAATTAGCTAAATATGTATATTGGTCCGAATTCGAGTGCGAATTTAAATATTTTTGCAAAAACGAAAATAATTAAACGATATGAACGAGAATGATAGGGTATAATGTACATATATGAAACAAAGTTGCGTTGCAGGAGGTTAATTCTGCAGCCTCAAAAGGGGCCCTTTCGACAACAGTTCGATTCGCCTATTACCTTTGCCTAACAAAATGCCATGGAATAAAAGCCTTGCCGTATAAGGACGGGCGATTATTTCGAAATTAGATTAACACCCGCAAGAGCTTGGGTTTAAGTTAGTGAAATGTTCGAATGCTATTTCTTCTTGAAATTGTTTTAATGATAGTTTTAAACTGAAAATAAAACTATGATTTATATTTCATAAAAATGCTGCTAATTTTGAAAAGTGTTTTTTTTATCAATACATACGTCCAACAAAATGCTTTTATCAAATTGACAGAAGTTAAATGCAGAGATGCAAACATTTTTTATTACATATTTCTGTTTGGTCAAATCAACAGAAAAAATCATAACACAGTAGATGTTCATTATAACGAATATCCAATAAATCGAACTTGCGATATAACGAACGCTTTTTAGATTTTCATTGGTACCTCTATATAACGAATGGTGCCCACGATTTGCTATTCGATATAACGAATGTAGATATAAATTGGAATAAAAACCATGAAAGTCTTTAATTGGCGGGATCATCATCTATTTAATTTTACATTAAATAAATCAACACATTTTTTAATGGCTTATTTAAAAAAAAAATAATTAAAATTCACTCGATATAACGAACGCTCTCGATATAGTGAATGACATCAAACATCATTCGTTATACTGGACGTCCACTGGATAACAATATTTCTGTCTATTTCTTTGCTAATTAAATGGGTAGATCAACTATAACAAATGCTGATTCCTCAGAAATGTTTTTGCCAATCCTGCCGTTTCTTTAATAAATAATTTAAACGATTTAATTTATTAAATTAAAATCAAAAAAAAATCAACGTTTATATTTATTAAAAAAACGCTCTTATTAATGCATTAAAATTAATATTTACTCGAACACATTATGTACAATAAATTAAAAAAAAATAAAAACTTCATATTTGTACATTTTCGCTCTTTGTTGGCTTGTTGGTGCAGCAAAATAAATTGTACTATTTTCTGAAGAAAAATATACATTGTTACACCAGCATACATTCAGTAACTACATGCCAATAATGTTGTTGACGCTGTGTATAAAAGTTTCGGGAGTACTTATCTATCGCATTGTTATCTTTAAGTGCATTTATAGCATCTGTTACATCCGAGAGTTCATTCTGACAACGATTCAAAATAGTTTGCACAGTCAGTTGTCTGGTCAATCGCAATCCATCAGAACGTAGGTATATTATATAATGGAAAACCTTCCAGCAACAAGTGGCGCTATATAATTTTTACTTACGCAGATTACCCTTTCCGTACATTCGCCTTAGTGTTTATATTTTCAAATAATTTTGTTTCGTTCGTCGTTAAAAAGTAGTTACCCCTATTCTTCCTGTAGGGGACATAATTGCCCCAGACGAGATGTTAGATAACATGTAAAAAATTACATCTTGTGGTTTTTTTCACCACCATCAAATTGCAGATATCTTACATTCCTCCCAAAATATGAGAACTCACACAAACGAATGCTTGGTGCTAGGCCTGGGGCACCTTTACTGAGCTGTTGGGCCAACTTTTTATTTATCTTTATTTATAAAACTTTTACTTTTAACAGAAATGAAATGATAATGAGTTTTTCATTATTGGGACGAATGGAAGGGAACTACAATTTTATACCGAGTCCAAACGCCTAATTGAGACAATGAAAAAACCTTAAGATGTAATTTGTGTTATTCCGGGAATTGAATCTGGGAAACCCCTCGCTTAGTAGCCCATCACACTTACCAGTAATGAGGCCATACAAAACACTTATTGAGCTCTTCCTTCAATTCGGCTGGAATGCGGTTTTCTAGATTTTTCGTTTTACCATTAAAAATATTCAATACTATGGTTTTCCCAACCTTCTTTTGGAATTTAATTTTGATTAAAATTTTCCTCGAGTATAACGACCAAAACAATATGAAAATCAAAGAAATATGTTGTTCCTATCGTCAGTTACGATCGAGAGAATCATACAAACAAATTTATTTTTTGCAGTTTGTCCGAATCCTGCGACTTTGCATTGCAATTGGCTTTCTATTCCAGGGGGCAGATTCTGTATAACATTAATCGTCGGGACAATATCGTTTTTGAAACTTTGATGACCATATATTCTGCCCGAATTTGTTTCACTATCGCCAGTTTTCGTTACATTTGTGGAAAATGAATTGGATTAAGGTCTCAAAATCGTAAGTTTGGCAATCGAGTTGCGACATGTTACAATACGACTGTCTTTTCACTCTTTTATTTATTTCACATATGAGTAGGTTAGATTTGCATTGAAGTTGAGAATTTGTAATTTTATTAAGTGACACTGCAATTTGGTTGGTTTTTTTTTGTTAATTTTCTAATAAAAATAGATTTTTTTCAAATTTTATATTTTAATAATTTGTGTCTGCATGCGACCCCCGCCTTCGACTCCAATTCAACTCAGACACCTCCGTAACATCCCAAAGTAAAAAAATAAAAATTTAAATAATTGGCGCAACAGGACCGTAAGGACCCTAGGCCTAGCTTCTCAAAACAATTCGTGTTATGTGAGTTTTTATTCTTGGGACGAATGGAAGAGATCTAAAATTTTATGCCGAGTCCAAACGGCCAATTGAGAAGCTCTTTCATGACAGTTATACTCTCGGATGTTTGTCAGACGTTCGCGAGAGGTGGCGCAGTGAAAAAAAACTTAAATTTGAATTTAGGTTTTCTCGGTATTCGAACCTGGACACCTCGCTTAGTAGTCCAACGTACTAACCACCATGCCCAACGTACCTACTGAATACTGAAAAACAAACAAAATTAATTTAAATTTTCGTGCGCATCAAGACAGACTGAAGTTCCCATTCATTTTGCATACTTTGTAAAAAAAAAAGTAACGTAGTCTTTAGTAGTCGGAGGTTGCTGAGCCCACGATAAACATAAAAATAGTTCCCCCCAGATCTCGGGGTTATTTATTTAGGGGCAAATCTGTTTTTTTTTTTTGTTTTGAAATTGCGTTCAAATAATATTTTTATTAAAAGCTATAAAGCAACTGCAACACCAACAAACTTAATCAATGTATATTCGATTTATGCCAATTGCATTACAACGCATTCCAATATTCATTGGAGCCAGGTTCTAATACACCCCTAAATAAGGCTACACGCATCACACATTATTGCATTTGCGAAAATTCATATGTGTGAATGGAAGCAATATTTTGGCTCCTGCTAAAACCAATTTGTGTTTGATCCTCAATCGGGATGTATTAATTTTACACCTACAAATAATCAAAATGTTCACATCCGAGCGGATATACAAAAATAGAAATGAAGACAAGGACAACTATATTTTGGGACTTTTTTCTGAAAGTTGGTTATTTTTAATTATTTGTTTTCTTATTAAATCCTGAAATCTGAATTCACTTACCTTTTTTTAAATAAATACATTAAAAAACACATTTTCATTCTTGAAATTCGTGCCTTTTCAATTCCTACACAAATTAAAAAAAATATATATATATTCAGTCTTGAATATACTTTTTACTTTTAAATACATAAATTGGAAAAAAAAATAAAAAAATTATTAGAAAAAAGCTAAATGGGAGTTTTTAGATTTCTCTAGCGGGAAATAGGTATTTTTAACGTCTGGAAACGCTGGTCAGCCCCTTAATTATTTAACAAACAAGAAAAATAAACTTCCAATACCATAAAAACTATCACAAATTGCAAAAACCTTTAATGGATTGGTATTGTATCACCAAATTCACTTTGCCTATTTTTTTATTTTTGTTCTGCGCTTATGAAAACTAAACGCAAGTTTTTGGACACAGACAGAAGAAATGTTAGCCAAGGGAGTAATATTTTTCGCTTTGAAGGAAGACTCAAGGATTTACTACTGCACTGTTATTTGTATTCCAGAGGCTGACTACTGGCTAGGGCTGAACTTTAAGGACGCCACCCTTCGTAAAAGCCTGACGAAAACCAACTTGATGAGAGATGGTATTTATTCACTGGACGAAGGCACTTTATAGAGTTGCACAAGCGACAGTCTGTAAGTCGCTAGAGTTAGGATAATTAAAAAGGAATATGTTACTTTTTTTTTAATCAATAACGTTCCTCTTTTGCGACATTGCGACATAGACCCGTAGTAGAATCGGTATTGAAAAAAAAGAAAACAAACAAGCTCATATAACTTCTCAGTATAATCGAGATATCTATCTTAAAACTAATTCCCAACCGTTCAAGAAAAACCGTTCAAAGGAAATGCGTAATACTTATTATGAAGTATATTGCCTTCTCGCTTCATGCACCAGTAGAAAAACGAAAATCAATAATAGTAATAGAAGAAAATCAGTTGGATAATAATGCTCATAACCCAAAAGAAAGAAAACAGATCCATGCAAAGTACAAGCTTGTCGATTGACTGCAATGCCAAAACCATGCGCAGGTATGTTGATCTTAAAAGCAGGAAAAGTTTATTGTAGAAGTTATAAACAATAATTTGTCTTCAGACACGAAACACCCTCACTCGCACACAAATAGAATCTCTGGTAATTGAACGCCCTCTTCCTCGAATCTCGGCTTGAAGAAATACGATCATAGTAAATTGGACAAGTCCGCACAACGTCACATACATCGTTTTTGAACCGGACACCTACGATCTCTTGTCAAAACCTTCCGCGTTTGATTCAAACCAAGTTTAAATGTAGGCTCGGCATAATTTCACATTTCTCCGATGCAACGTTCAAAAAAAAAGTCGTACTTGCACTATTTTAAAACCGGCATCGTTCCTCAGGCACCACCGATGTTATGGTCTATGGTGCCGGTGGGTTGTTGTAAGTGTAACCACTTCTTGCATTTCTTCTTAGCCATCCACATCTACCAGGTGCGCCACGGTTAATGTGAAGTTCGTTCACTTCCATTTGCTTTGTTGCTGCCGTCGCCGTCGTCGTGTATATTTCAGTAGAAGCGGCGCGCTTCTCACTACTCCATACCTTGTCATCCGTATTGTAAAGCACTAGGTAAGCCAGCCAACCAGCCACAATCCAAAAGGCGGTCAAACTATACTCGAAACAATCAGTTGGTACGCGATACTCAATCGCTTAAGACGTGCTTTTCATTGAAAATTCGGCTGCGAAGATAATCGCCATATATAATTTATTTTAATCGTTTCTCGGTTGAAACTTTGTGCATCCGCGCCTATTTCTTACTTGTCATTGTGCTCTGAAGTTGGTTCCAATTAAATTCAATTTGTGTCAGCAGTGCGTTTCAGGATCCTGTCCACTACTTCGTATGAGTTTACTCGCGGAAAAAAAATCCATGAAGATGAAAATTCGAGATATTGAGAACGCGTTCCGATACAGACGGATACCTTATCCTAAAAGGTGAGTTTCTAGCCCGTAGTCAGTGTGTTTTTAATTCCCAGCTCGTAATATGTGCCACTGAAGAGAATGTGCTGTGCACATGGCCACAACTCACAAGCTACACATCCAATGGGATCTATTGGCTAGCTAATGTGTTTGCAGCGCAGATACTGGATACCGAGTACTGCCCGCTGAATTAGATAGTTTATTGGATTCAATGACGTGTTTTGTGCACCGGTTAATCGAAGAATTTATGCCTTGACTTGATCTAATTGAAAACCGGTATGAAATGATCTGCATTGGGGAATAGATTTGTCAGGAGTGCTGAGCAAACAGAGCCGCAGTTCCCATAGTGAAACATAGAAGCCTTCCTTGCGATCAATTCAAATGGAAAAGAACCAAGAGAAAGAAAAACAAAAACCCATAGATAATGATAATCCACGAATATGGATGTGCGCTGTGTACTAAAATGACGGCCGGCGCGGCCGCAGCCAGGTCGTTTATGGATCGAGACAGATTCTCTCTGAAATTGTGCAGATTGTGCAAGTGGTCAGGCTTTGATCTAGTTTTCTTGTTTAATAGGTTTATGTATTAATTGGTTAGCGTGATGTGTTTGTTTGTGCGTTCTTTTTTTATGGATGGAGGTGATGTGCGCTCCGAGATTGGTATCTGCGGGCCGCAGCATGTTTGGATGTAATTTTGCGACTGATGACTGCTTGAGGTTATTTTGCGTTCGTGCAGTTTGGACTTGTGTACGATGGCTCCTGGACAAAGTCATGTAGCATGGGCCGGAATCTGGTGATGTTTCGCAATTTTTCCCTCGTATGCTATATGGAATTTGTGTGCGCAGCTTGGAATTATTTTGCTTTCAAAATTGGGTTGCAAATGCATGTCCAAAAGTGATTACCACCCATTTGATGATTGATTGGCAGTTTTTGTCGTTCGCCTTACAAACGTGTTTTGTTTGGTGGACTATGTCGTCCGAATTACTTTTACTTTTTTGCAAGTACTATATAAATCGGATTTGTACCTCAATTGGCCGTTCGATTTATAGCTGGTTTGCCACCTCAGGAAAAGTCTTCCTTTATAGCCTTAAGTAATTTTTAGCTTTTATTGTTATATATAAATTTATTATTATTTTAATAAATATATAAATATATTATTGTTATTAAGGGCAACTAAATCGACTAACAAACAGTGGAAGGTTGGTACTTACCCACGTGAGGAAGCAATCAAATATAAATATTAATAATATTTCATTACAGTGGACGTCCAGTATAACTGTATAACGAATGGTATATGTAATGTTTGATGTCATTCGCTATATTGAGCGCGTTCGTTATATTGATCGATTTTTTATACTTTTTTAAAAAAAAAATAAGTCATTAAAAAATGTGTGTTATTTAACCATTTTTATTGTATTGCCATTTAAATACTTCCAGGGCTCTTAATCCAATTTATATATACGTTGGTTATATCAGATAGCAAATCGTGCAAATTCCCTATATAGAAATGGTAATTTAAATCTGAAAAGCGTTCGCTATAACGGCTCATATTCGTTATAATATGGACGTCCATTGTATACATTAAATAAAATAAATAAATAAAAAGCGGGAACAAAGGTTCCATATTGGACACAATGGGATTAGTTTTTCACAGCCCAGCGAAAAGAAAATTTCTTAAAGTTTATTTCATGGCATTGACTATCTATTGAGCCATTACGGCAATTCCCTACTTTTTAAGTTCAAAAATGTATAAAAGAAAAGAGTAAGGTCTGACTGACTGACAAAGAAAAATGCATAATTTACGACCAGTGCGATTAATTTATATAATGTTTTGGCCTTTTCACTGCTGTAAAATATACACTCAAGTAGACATATTATGTTCGTTATGAGTTCATGCCCATTTTATTTAAATAACAGACTGTGGAAACTTAATTGCACAAATTTGTCGCAGCACATGGGAAAAAGACATTGTTTGTAGAAGTAGGTAAACTCTATTAGGTATTACTTACTAAAACAATAATTAAGTAAAATTTTCGGCTGCATCTTTGATTATTTTAGTGAAAATTGTTTGCAGAAATACTTTTTAAATATATATATCTTTTTTTTAAGAAAGTACTAGGGGTTTAAACTTTTTTGTAGGTCGCTCTGTAAACACTTGACGTATATTAATTTTTTGTCATTTCCCTTTAAAATTAAAATCAAATCCCATTTCTAAATATATTGTGATTGCTCAATATTTGTGTAAATAAAAATTACAAGCAATTGATGCTTTTGCTTGAATATTTACTTTGTTCTTTAATTTAAACGAGTGATTCTTTCCAGATAATATAATATAACAGTTCAAATTCCATACGAGAAACTAAGGTTTTTATGTGAATGTGTGTGAAATCAAAATTTTTTATATTTCAGCACCAGATTCATATAAGAAAAATAATCTATGACGTAAAAAAATGCATATTCTTATATACGAGGGATTCTTTTTTTTATAGTAAGTTTGGCGAAGGAAGATTTTTTTATATCCAAATGTTTCTTAGTAGAGTGTTTCTTATATCGCCTTTTTTAAAATTCCATACCCAAAGGGAAAAAACGGAAACTTATTAGTTCTGCTGCGATGTCTGTCCATTTGTCCGAACCGACTAGACCTGTTTTGTTCCCAGGTCTACCTCAAAAACTAATTGACGTAGAAGGCTGAAATTAGAACAACCCGGTAGTATAACCTCTAATTGAACGGAAAATACCCATGGTAGCGATACTGGTTTAAAGTAATTAAAAATTTGGTGAAAAAAATATTTTCATTCGCACAAATAACTGTTTATTTCTTGACTTAGAAACAAATTTATAATATTCCATTTTTGTAAATCAATGTGCTGAAGATTGGCACAATTAAAGCTACGAGTCGAAAAGTTAATATTTGACAAGATTATTTACAGAAAACTGTAAATCACTACATAAAATACGCTCCTTTTAACCATTTTCTTTCGTTAATGGTGTGTTTTATTAATGTTTTTCAATTGGAACTTTTCCAATGGATACTCACTCCCATGCCCACACATGTAGATTGTAGATGTGCACAAACATGCTATCGGTCGTTTCATTCATTAGAGCGTGTTCTCTAGTCTTACTCTTAAAAAAAATCTTCGCAATTTCCCCAAAAGAAGGGATATTTCGGTGCGCGAGTGACACTCGCACTTGGACATTTTTTTTTAACATTCCCATCTCATTAAAAAACTAAGGCCACTATAAACAATTTTTTTAAATATTTTGTCCAGCCATAAACATTCTCATTTCGTAATCTCCCGAACCCATGTTATCATTGCGATTTGAATTGTTTCATTTTGAAGAGCAAATAAATTTCAGATGCACCATCCATCTTTCAAATCTACTTTACACTTTGTCTTTCAGTTTTGACACAGTTTTGAAATTTAAGGCACTGATGACCGACACGCACACGTCCAGGTGTCGCATCACTCTCATCAGCCATCTGCCAGAAACACTGTTAATTGCCTTCAGAAACCGTCCATTACTTCTTCTGTTTTTTTTTTTCTGCTCGATCGAAGAAGACTAGACACGGCGGTCACGGTGTTTTTTCAAGTGCGCCCATCACACCAAAGCGTCAGACAGTCCGAAACAGCCGTTGCTAATGTTTTTCGATTCAATGGAATAAATTTAATTCGATAATGCTGGATTGTGTTCTTAGCTGTGGATAAAAATTAAAAATGAAAGCAAATTGATAGTTCATTTGCTCACTTAGGCATCCTTTTCTTTTTTGTTTTTGTATGCTCTAGAGTTCTCCCAGTGGTAGGAATTCTACTAGTATAGTGAAAAGCTTATACATAACATATTTGAAAACAAATTACACACAGCAGTGCATCTCTGCGCAATCTTCCCAGTGCCATATTAGGAGCAATACTAACAGTAGCGTCCAAGCATGGGGTATTGTTAGAAATAAAAAAGCGCTAAAGCTACATACGTAACTATACAATCCTATGCATGCACTGATTTTTTATTTTGATAAAAAGTACATACTTTCAGCAACAGCTGAACAAATACTTTGGTTAAAGTATTGGTCAAGCCCTTGCTAGCAGCTTCTTTATATTTCCTAAATCGTGGTCAAAATATTTAACTTTTCAGCGGATTTGAAAGAAATTTTTTGCGAAGGATGTAGCGATACGATGCAGCATAATACGGAAGCTGTAAATAAGCATTACGAGCTTAAAAGTTGATTCTAAAAATTTAGCCTGGACACTAAAAAGAATTATTGATAACGCGGTTGAAAAAAAAAACTAGTATTCGCTGTTAACTCTGTAGAATTTAACCAACAGCTTGATGTTAATCTAGAAACTTTGTTGATAAAAACTGATAAAGATCTACCTGATAATGATCTACCCACCCTGTAGTTAAATACATGTTGTTAAAAAGAACACACTTTATCAGTTTTTATCAACAAAGTTTCTAGATTAACATCAAGCTGTTGGTTAAATTCTACAGAGTTAATTTGTTATTTACGTCCGAGAAAAATTTGAAGGACATTGATAAATCGGTTATCAAACCAAATTTCCTTAAACAAGTTGACTCGGTTATTTTGAATCTACTAACTCGATCTGAGCTTATAAGCAATATTTCTAGATACCTTTTTAATGAAAAATTGTTTATCTTAAATGAATGCTTTTCAGCATGTATGAAACAAAAAACACCACATTTCTTAAGCTCACATTACACATGCCACTTTTCATGTTAAATTGTGACTTGTCGACGTCATTATGACGTAAACATTTGTCCTAAATTTGTCCCTGCGTGTGATCGCCTGTCAAACGTCTGGTCACGTGGCTGTCGCAGCACTCTCTCGCAAAAGAAACACGAGTGACCATCGAATGGCCGAATTTTTGTGACGTTAGCATGTCGAGAAATGACACCTGTAATCGTACCTTAAGTATCATTACCACTTGTCCCACTTTATCTTGACTTTGAAATAACATGTCTGGGTACATATAGCTAGCACTTAATATCAGTTTTGTAATCCGATGTTCCATGAAAAATGTTCAATGCTCTCTACGGTGCATTATGTCTGCGAATATTTTGTGCATAGATTACATATGCTACTGGTTTTGGATTCAGCAAAATTTAGAGTACCTACTACTAGGGGCACAGTATTTTGCTTCGTACGTTATGTATCCAGCGAGTTTATTTGAGGAAAAATAATTTCATTATTCATCATTGCCTTGTTCACGAGTTTAACATATTTATTTTGTAAAGATCGGCTAGGACTGTTTTCTTGCATCCGGGTAAATGACCACGAAGACACAATAGCTAGCAGCTATATAAAAACAAAAGTGATATGAAAAATAGTCGCTGCCAATACGGTGAGGAACAGCACGTTGTATGCGGCTGTTAAGTTTGGTGTAGTTTGGTTTATTGATACATCAAACACATATGCAACATTCACTTGAATAAACAGCATTTGTTTCATTTGTATTGTATTTTGTTTACTGTAGCAATATCTGTTTTTTTTTTGGCTTTTTTTCAACCCATCTCGGTCTTTGACCGAGTATAGCATTCAATTGGAAGCCCGTGGCCAGTCTGATAGTTAATTGCGAAAGCGTGCCTTACAGCTGTTGTCTATTCAATTGAGTTAACTTGCTTTCAGGCTTATCGATGTAAATAGTTGAGTTACTTTGTAAGTCGATTTGAATTTATCAGTTCGGGCTTATTGTTTGATGTTCTTGCCAGTTTTGTCAACTTTTTAATAAAAAGTTCAGTGACAGAAACATATCTACTGCGTTTAGATAAATTTATCACCTCAATCTTATTTCTGAATTTAACGAGTTCAAACCAGGTGAGCAAATACGAAAGCCCATGTACATATGCTGTTTAACGTCTGAATGTCTCAACTTATGTATAAGTTAGAATTAGGTCAAATTGAAGTAGTTCAGTCATAAGATTGTTGGGAAACGATTTGGGAATAACAGTAATGTCATGCCCCGTGCATTTAAAGTAATGCAAACAGAAAAACGAATTCGTGTCATGGCGGTCTCTATTATATGTTGGTGTGTTCACTTTCCATACTTGGCAAATTGACATCTGAATTCGGTCTGTATGATGCGTTCTTCCCTCTGCAACTATTAAAGATGTTAATATATCAGAAGGTTTAAAAAAGAAGCGTGTGTTTGTGGAATCGAATACAGAGTCAATCTGTACAGATTTGGTTTATTCAATAACTATTTGTATTACTTCAAGGACGCAATAGAGTTACCCTTATTCCATATCTCATAATGATAAGTAGATTAAGTATCACGCACTACTCAACGCAGCAAATTTTGACTTTCAACAAGCGAAGCTTTATTATTCTAAACGCGATTTTATTGTCTTATTATTAAGTATTGCTTAATAAAAATGTACTTTTTCGACTTCAAGTATTTTAATTTAAGAAAAAAAAAACTTTTACAAAATGTCTTTCAAAAACTAGGTACAGTAGCACCCCTGTACAGGACTTGCCACTCTACAGAACTATAGTCTCTGGCACCCAAAAATAATGATTAAATAATATCTAGCAGTTTATTAAAATGCATTTAATGCTTCTTTATTTAACAATAACAACAAAAACAACAGTTTCATAAAAAAAGGAAATAAATCCATTTATTTAAAAAAAAAAAAGAATAAATTAATTATATCTAATAAATATAACAATTTAGTTTTTGTATTCAACAACTATGGTCCCATATGAACAAGTTTTTGGTATTTGTTTAATATACCAGAAGATAATTTAAATATCTGGACTTAAACTAATAATATTTTATAATATTACCGTTCGAAATAGCTAAAGTTTTTATGTATAATTTGAGAATGTCAGAAAAAATCTATGCTATAAAGTTGGAAGTTATAAAAATTCACAAATTTGAACACTAAAAAAATATTTACTGACAGATGTTTACGTTTTGTTTTAGAAATATAGACTTGAGAAAGCCTTTAACATAAGAAAAACAGAAAAAAAAATATTTATAATTTATTATATAGGTATTTGGAGAAAAAACTCGAAAGAAGTAACTGGAAGGGAGGAAATCGTTACTGACCAGAGAGATATCTGTTACACTACCCGTTGAATCAACAGTAGCTTAAAATAAAGCGTTGAATGCGACTGATAATATATAAGCGAATTCACAGAATTTGTCAATGAATTGTTCTCCTAGATTAAGTATAGTCATCATAGAGTTGGGAGAGCTGCCTAGAGAAGGAAGGGCTCCTGTTCCTCCTCCATGCAGCTTTCGCAGAAGTCATTTGCAGAAAGACCCAACCTAAAAGCCTCATATAGCTATTGTTTTATTTCTTCTTCAGTCTCGCTCTGATAGACATATTTGCTTCATAACGATATAGGCTACATGCGCAGCTACAGGAACAGCTATCTCATAATAAAAAATATTTATTTCTTTAAATACTCAAAACTAATAAGAAATAAACTTATTTCAATAGCTCCTTGATTTAAAATAGCGTGGTTAACAGATTAAGTAAGATTTTTGTGAAATTGTCTACAGAAACTCAAAAAGCGTTTCCCTTTTAAGGATCTTTTATGGTTTAGAGTTCAATTTCCCCGACAAATATGCAATCGAATCATTAAAATGCTTCCATTATTAAGTGCCTGCCAGATAATTTAATATCTAAGAAGTGAAATGACTGCAATTATTGTTGTCGTACAATACTCGAATGCCTACGTAGTTATGAGCCATTGTTGATCGCATTTCGTATGAGGTAAGCGAACACATTTCTGTATCTCCAATTGCATACGGCTTTAACAAATATCAAACCGAGAGTCAAAGTATTCATCAGTAACTACACATGTTACCAAAATTGGTTTGAGTGTTACTGAAAAAAATGCGAGTTCAGTTTGTTTGTTTATTTATTTTACAAGGTGACACCTATCACAAGATGTGTCAAAAAACGCGCCCAAAAGCATTGTGCTCGGGTACCACCTACCACTGATGCGTGTTTATTCGTGACATATTTTTTTAAATTTTTAATTCTATGTCCATGTTTGGTTGGATTGAGAGAAATCATACAGCTATTGCACTCGTAATGTTTTCTGCTTATGGCTTGTGTACATTTAGGCAAGAAAAGAAAAGGTATATCGGCTGGCGGCCGGCATTTTTGATAAAAACTGCTAGATAGTATTTTGAAAAATGGTGCTTATTGTCTACAGCGGATGCTTTCACTTTAACGAAAGAGTTAAATTTTGTTTAGCTTCTAGATTTACTCTACATAAGATCAGAAACTCGCAAGATGCCTATAAACATATGCGTATATTTTTTAGAGGAGGAAACACATAACATTTCTTATTGCACGTGTATTATATGATAATAATAGGTTTAGGTACCTTAGGCATATCAGATGTATGTATGTTTTTTGTATTCGTCTTTTTAATATATCTTCATAAAGTATGTTTCAGTACCAAATTCACAAATTAAATGGTGTTATTAGAGATAATTGTTTTATTTTTTTATTATTAAATAATGTAAATTAATTATGTATATAAATCAATGAATTTTTTTATGAATATGTATTTAAGTGATAATGGAATTCGATATATTGCCGTGCACGGCATTTTTTGATTTTAGGTTAACTTTTCATTTAAATGCTTGCTAGTTGCTACAGCAAATCAGGGTGAGAATTGTTTTAAGTTCATGTATTTTGTTGTGTAAATCATTTTGAAGCTGTGATATAGATATGCTAACCCATTTCAGATCAGGACATTTGTGAACTTTTCTAACATTTTGCAAAAGAATAAATTCAATTATGTTGCAGTACCATAATAATATCATAATTTTCTTTATACCATTACTCATAAAATGTTTTATCTACCTTACAATTACATAAAAAAGAATTCATAATTTTTGATGAATTTGAAATTACTAATCACTTTGGCATTAAAAAAAATCAAATGTCAACTTTCTTTGCAAAAAACTCAAACAGCTCTAAATTTTTTTTAAAGATTCAATTTAAAAGCTTCATTTCAGCAGTATAAAGAACAGCCGAAATGTTGTTTATTTCATAATTCTTTCGACCAGACACTAGGTATAGGTAAGGACTTCGAATTCTCTAAGGCCATTTCCTAGGGGGTTCTAAGTGATTGCTTTACGTTGCAATTAGTATTTCAGTGGACAGATAAGGTCATTTGCTCAGGCTTCCGCCAAAGTATTAATAACATCGACGCTCTTTATTTTTTTCTTGGTGGTACATACCACAAGTTTCATTTCAAATAAAGTTAAAATCGTACGTCATAAGTAAAATACCCACGACATCTTTTAATTTCCTCCGAGGAGGAAAAACTAAAAAAATACGTGGTTTTGAAATTTTTCCCAAAAAAAAAGGAACACATCACGCCATTGGGTTTTTCGCATGTATGTAACATTTAATAATTCGATAATCATACACTTAATATATTGAAGAAAAACATCAATGAAGTTTTTATAATTATAAATAAATAAAAATGAAATACAAGTAAATGAATCATTCAATAATTTGTGAAACTGTAACCAAGTCTACTTTGTTCTATTAGAAACCATAAATTTTTTGTTTTAGGGTTAAATTCTCTCAATTCACTTACAAATGGCTCAGAAGAAACCAAAATGTTGGCAAACGCATCTTGCATATTTTGCTGCCTCGAAAATATTCTTGAAAAACCTTCTCGAAAACGCTGAATGCTTTGTTTCGTGACGCGTTTCTGACACTGATTCGGTGAGGACCAAGTTTTCATGATAACATGGATAACATTTTTGTTTTCTTCTTCAATATCTACATAGCTTGGATACATGATTATTAAGTTTTACTGCAGAATCTCTAATAAGATTGTATTGAAACTTAGTTCATTTTCCTTCAGCAACTACTATTGAAAGAACTTCCTCTGCTGTATATGGAATAATTTCCAGGTCTATTTTTTAAAAGCTTTTTGGGTACTTCTCAGCGCGTGAAGAAGCTGAAAAGACTATGCTTTTTATCAATCCGAAAAATCATGGGCTCGATATGGAAACGAAATTTCACCTTGTAACCAATTTGTATTTTGTTTTAAGAAATTGTTGTAATATCCATATTTTTATGTTCACGAAAATCAGTTAAAATGTTCTTTGTTTGCTCTGGAATTTCAATATTAATCTCGTTTTTCACATTTTCCGGGTAAAAAATATTTTTTTTCTTTGATCTCTAGACGAAAGTTGATTTATTGAAAGAAAAATGAAACTTGATCGTGATTCTATGTCAAAAAAAATATTTTTTTTTATTCAGCCGCAAATGTTCAATGTTTTTTGTCTTTTTTTCTTATTTGGAAAATAATAATCTTACTCTTAAGACTATTTTTATTACGAATTGATTTCAATCAACTGAACTTTTACATTATCAAAGAAAAAAAATATATTTTTCTTACTGCTCAAAAACATTATCTTAAATAGCTTGAAAAATGGCTTCACACTTTAAATATTGCAAAAAGGCGCCATCACTCTTTTTGTACATACTTCTAGAAACAGGATTCTCGTGAAATTATTTTACAAAGCTCCGAAAAATATTAAAAGAAAAACAAAGCAAAACTACTTCCTATCACAAACCAAACAAGCTAAATTCTAAATTCATGCTAAGTTCTAAATTCTATGTATGATCAATCAGGTTCAAAGCTCATATAATTGCTAAACAGCTTTGTATTAAAAACAAAAACAAATCTGATTTTTTTTTCTATAGTTTTGGTAATGAACTAGGAAAAATGTATCTATGTGGAACGGTAGAAATGTTCTGATTTCAAGTTGTCAAAACACTGCATACCTGAATCCAACTAACATAATATTCATAACGACTTACTTTGAAAGAAGAAGCCTTTGGCCATATCTTGGTAATCCTAAACCGTATTCTTACTAAGAGTCGCGATCCACCGTTTTCAATTCCCATCTCCCGCTTATATGTTTTAAGAATCTCACACCCACAAGTAACAAAGTATTCTTTTTGTAAAAGTCCACGAATTTTTCCTCAGGCTAATATAAAAACTTTTAACTCTTTGAATAAGCTGGTTTTAACAGAAAAATGTACCTTTATGAGTTTGTTTATTTGTAATATTATCATTTAATTTTCTTTCAATTTAAAACGACAATTCTAATAATTTCTGAACAAAGTTTAATGAAATCGATTAAAAGTTCAACATCAACTATGTTACTTCGCAAGATTACAAATGAAGCGTTTAGAAGATGAAGAACCTACGTGACTTTTTTTTTAAATTTGCGTTTTTCCTTACAAATGAAGGTCGTATATGCAACCTCAAATTTCTGTCTAACGTTAACTTCTCTATCGTCTCTAGATTTTTATTTAGCAAAGGTGTTATATTCAGCCACTTTTCAGTAAACTTAGTGGAAGAATGTGTTAAACGCTTTTAAGCCCTTCATATGCAACAAACCGGGTAAAAATAAGATATACTTGAATTTTATTTCGTACATGAAGGTGCTATGTGAGAACTTAATACCTTCATGGAATGAAATATTGAGCAATTTTCTGATGAAGAATTGCAATGCTCAAGGAATAAAAACCCTTTCAAAAGATACCCTCCATCTCTCTTAAACGTTTTCAAAATCCAAAAACTCTGTAATGAAAAATGAGACCTCGAAAACAAAGGCTGCAAAAAACGAAGCACTGAAAATCAGAATTTCATACCAAGGGAGAACAATGTAAAACAGCCATTTAATGGCTCTTTCACTGCAACTACAAAATCCGATAAAAGAAACGTACTAGTATAAGTACAGCCACATAGAGTAATGTCTGCACTCGTATGAGTATTTACATGTATTTTACATGTGAATTAGCTATTTCGCAAAGTATTAATAGAACATGTCATCAGTCTTGCAGCATTTTATATTTACCATGCCACATTCTAGACTCCTCCTCAGTTATTTTGTTTTTACTTTGGGCTGAGTTCAGCTCAACGTTTTTTTTTTTTTTTGTCTATCACCATTCATTTTCACCAGTATGGTATGTACGTAGTGCGTCTTAATTTTTAGTCAGCTTTTAAATTATTACTTGGTAAGCTATAGAATATAAGAATATTTTCTGCTTCAGTTTGTAAATATATCCCCAGTTTTTGCGCTACACAATGCTCGCTCAGGCGATAAATTTGAAGAACTTCCATCTGTCGCTGTCCATATTTTTGTCAAATACTTGGAATTTCCATTTTTCACTTAAATTGTCTGTCATGTCAAAATATCAAAGAGACGTCAGTGAACGAACAATATTTTAATTATGATCTCCATAGCAAGAGACACAGAATCGACTTTTTTATTGAGCCGTTTTATTTTCAAAGAAATACCTTCGTGACATACAGGTAACCCATTTTACAAAATACATGACGCGTTAATAGCCCATACATTGTAAGGGCATATAATACAAGTCATTCTTTATTAAAACAGTTTGAATTATCCGCCTTATAAAGACGTGTTGATTTTTCATATGTTTTATGTTTGCCAAAACCGTCACAATTTAAGATTTGAACAGTTTATTCATCTTAAATTCGAGTTGCTGTTGTCTTTTGAGTAAGAAAAGCTGACTATATTGTTCTCACAGAAGATAAAAACAATAATTTAAGTAAGAGCGTTAGATATAATGGAATTTTCGAAATTTCTGTTGTAGCCAAAACCACAAACTGACGGCAAATATTGCTTTTAAATTAACCGCAATGTTGCAATTCTCTGTTAGAGGTAATCCATTTCTATATATCGCAGCGCGAGAGGTACAATTTCAGCAAATTATGCCAACACAAGAAAAAAAATACCCCAAGATGTATACTTTAGCATCGACCTACATCAATAGTTGGATCTTTCGTAGCATTCTACAAAGGAAAGTTAATATGCTTTTAACAATAAATTATATGGATTATATTGACCTGGCTTACACACAACAGAGCAACAACAAATTACAGAGAGCATTGCATCTTTGCCAAAATTAAGTCCAACAAAGTTTGTAACAGTTTTGTTTCATACCATCAACTTCATAAGAAAAAGCAATCCAAGGGTTCCTTTATAGAATTTTCTACAGGCTCCGCGCTGGCTTAGTCCAGCACTGCTGAGGCACATAGCCTTGTTTTGAAATAATAAAGAAATCATAATAAATTGTTTACGGAAGAGGGGTGTTTAGGACCTTAAGTCTTCGTTGGTGTAATTTATTTCTTATTTTTTGAACAGTTATAGTTATAGTCTCGAATGTTTGTTTCGGGATTTCGCAAAAGGTGCCGCAGTGCTAAAAATCTAAGGATCAAGATAATTTGTGTTTTTCTGCTGGTCAAACCAGAGACCTCTTACTCAAACTAAGCACTGAGCCACTGCCCCAGCAATGTTTTAGATTGGTTCACTTAAGGTCTCCAATTAAATCAAAAACCAATAAGTTCTTACCACCATGCTTTACGTATATTGAATGCGGCTCATTCCATGGTAAAAAAAATAAAATGCACGACTGGGTCGAACGAAACTTTCTCGTTTTTTTATTTAAAATAAGGTAAATTTTAGAAGCGGTACACAATCAAGTATTATACATATTAAATTATATTAATACGTGAACATCTAAAGTTTCCGTACAATTTTTTTAGTATTAATTAAGAAATGAGGAGAATGAAACTTATATCATTCGAAAAATACTGTGCCACAAAGGTGCACAAATAACAAATCGTGGGTATATATATCGCCATTAAAGCTGGGAAAATTAAGTTAAGAACTCTACGTACAAAATGCTTGTCAGATAATTGAAAGCATTTTGATGGCATTCAATTGCCGCCGCCATTATAACCGTAGTAACGTATTCCATCATAGATCGTCTTAGATTAGAACCCCTTTTTCGATGAAGCGCTTCATTTACCCAAAAAGATGTGCAATTTACATACCCGTAAAAGTATGCAATTATATAATTTGCATAATTTTAACATCGCGAAGAGTTGATCAACCACTTTCGTTTCAATGATGTTACTGGAAACGAACATTTTTTGAAACACATTTTTTGCTCTAAACATCCATAGTGACGTATTGAAATGTAAGCCATGAGTAAAACGTATTTTCAAAGTTGCGAATTTTTTCGTTATCTAATTGCCGCCTTTTCGTTAAAAAAAACATAAATATCGAAAATGATGATATTAAAGGTATGGTCGATTTTCGACCACAAGCGAGACTCGTAAGAAAAGGTAAAAGATCGAAGGTTATATGTGTGTTTTAATAAAGGTAACAAATTATCGGCTAATATAACAACGGATATTTGAAACTCAACGCCCCCATGACGCTGTTACGTGCTAGTTTCTCAAAGGCATACATTGTCACATAAAAGCCTAAGTGGAACTTAAATTCCCGCGAATTGTATCAGCAGACAATGGTATGACCTTATGAAAAATTAGTAAAAATCATATCTTTGCTTACAGAGTGGATTACAGCCCAAATGCTCGAATGCTTGACAAAAACACCGATTTACTGTTTATTCCTGGAATTTGCAAAAATGCGCCCAACCAACCTCCTCCCTAAATGTACATACGGCGGCAATTTCCGTGATGTAAGTTCCCTCAGAAGTTACCTATTTATTTTCTGTTGCCTAATTACAAGTATGTAAACAAGAAAACATCCAACCAGTAGTACACTTTGCCTCCACAGCATGCATAATACAAAACTAATAATTAAAGAATTGCGGAGCAACTTCGTTCGTCGAACCTGCAGCTCTTACCCGCGTGTCATGGTTACGTATTGGAAACGCGTACTATGAAACTTAAATACAAGTTACGAGTAAACACTGCAGTGCACTCTCTCTTCATTCAGAATTTTGATAAAGGTGTTGGAGCTTGGAACGCCACTCACAGCGATATGCGATGCTGATGGCTTTGTTGCTTGCCGTGTCGTGTCGTGGAAATGAATTCGTTTTGTGAACATAAACTTAGCTCGGCTTGATCTTCGACAGTGGGTTTCGTATTGCAATTGCATTCGGTGATACCGGTTGGTGTCAACATGGCACAAGGAAAATTACGGCGCACGGCCTGGTAAGTAGGTAACTAATCCCAAAGGAATATTTACAGAACCCGTTCTTCGTCTATGACCCACTTTGGTGAGAATGTAGGGGAGCTGGGCGAGATGTGTGATGTTTTTACAGTGCCATGCCATCCAGTGCATTTGCATCGGTGGTAGTCTTAATGGATACTGGTAACTGGGAGTGGGAGACTGCGAACAGAACTTGTACGTTTGCCATCATCAGAGAGGTGGGATTACACTACGGTAGCAGCAGCTATTCGGCGGTAGTCACCTCCAGACCTTGGTGAAGGTTCTACATCAGATTGATCTTGTTGTTAGCTCATATGATTGTAAAGAGGATGATTGCGAGATGTATTCTAAAATCAATTTTGCTAACGCTTCCATGAGGTAGGTTTTTAAAAAGAGCTGTATTGTTATTGTATCTGGAGGATGTTAAAAGTAACTTAAAAGAGGAAGTTTTAGTAAGATGTGCGGAGTTTTCTTAGGACAGAGTAAAGAATTGATTAGACAACAGGCACTGGAAGTAATCGGAATATTACTAAGAGAAACTTTATAAAAAAAAACCTCATTCGCATTGGAAATAATATCTTGGTTAGAGTGGTCGAACCTTGTATTAGTTGCATGCATAAAGATCTGTTACTTTACACACGTATACACTTTCATAATTATTAAGCTGTAGTAAATAACAACAAAAAATTGCAATAGGTACATCTTTCGATTTCATCAGATTTTTGGGTCTCTTTTCGTCTGCTCTTATTTAAGAATACTTTCTTAATTTCGTCAGAGTTCATCCCATGCCTTGCTCCACCCCATTAGCTGCAGAATCAGTTAAGAGATAATCTGGTTCATTTTCTGATATTACAACAATTTTGTATCCGAATCTAGTCTTTAGAATCCGAATTTTTGTTGTGAAATCCAGCATCATCGAAGGACAAACTCCGATGCATACTGATAGTGTTTTTAAAACGTCAGCGGTTTAACCAGAGAGCTTTCTGAGTCTGTAGCTATGACTTCCAAAAACCCTAACGAAAGATGTTTGAGGCGGCCAAATCGGGATACATTAAAAATCAAAATGTCCGTTGTTACGGGAGCTGTGTGCGCGGTTGGATGGTAGATCACGATTTGCTTGGTAGGGCTCGTTTTCTATTGCGTTTTACCGACATATACCTTAGATTGTCATTACTACTCACCAAATATGCCTCGAATAATGTGAAAAAACTCAGCCAATATTCACAGTGCCAGAGCTGCAACAAATACTGTGACAGGCAATGCCCACTTTAACTCGCTTACAAAGCGATGTTAGGTATTAACCCAGTTAATAGTAAAAAAAACACCATCCACAAAGTCCGACTTATCGGTTGAATGTCCATCCAAAAGGTTCGTCTTGCTTGCCTATTTTATTGAATTTGACAAATGTCTGAATTATATTTTATAAAATTAATGAAAAAATTGGAGCAGCATTACACGCTCATAAACAAAGCATTTTTTTTTTCTTACGATTCGTTTAATGGATGCTGCAATACTATTTAAGTGGAACATTTCAACGTCTATAAAAAAATAATTGTAAACAATTTAACAGGTAGACGCGTGAGGTGCATCTAAAGCGTTCTCTTGCACACCTCATTGACACAAAAAATTCTTGACATAGTTCCCTTTTAATCCGTGCTTTGGTTATCTAAAACGTTTTCTCTAAATGCTTGATAAGAGTTCGAGTATATAGGCTTACGGACATTATACTTGTATTATTATATTTAATTTTAATTTGCTAAGAATAACTTTTAGCAGTTGGAAAAATATTGCACCGCTATAAATAAATATTTATATGGAATTACTATACAAAATATTTTGCTTAACGATCTGGCCAACATATTTGACAGCAAATGAAATATCACCACTCTTAATGGACTGAACAGATAAAAATGTTTTCCGAGTTAAGCCTCAAAAGCGGAAACCTTCCGCTTGAGCCTTTAACACGAAATGGGATCAAAATATATCGCACCTTCCATAGAAATTGTTTTAGCAACAGAATTCGACTTTTGTGACCTTTTTAACTGAACCATACCATGCACGTGTCAGTACAATCTTCTTTTATGTTAAACGTTCGTTCGTTTTTTATACCCTCCACAGGAAGGTATATTAACTTTGTCATTACATTTGTAACGCCAAGAGGGAGTCACCGGAGACCTCATAAAGTATATTTATTCTGACTCAGGATCACATTCTGAATCGATCTAGCCATGTCCGTCTGTCTGTCTGTCTGTCTGTTGCAAACACGATAGCGTCCAAAGCAATCAACAAAGGCGAATTAAGTTTGGTGAAAGGACTTCTTTTTATCGTCGTTAGGTTGGTATTTATTAAAAATGGGCTATGTCGGTCAAACAGTTCTGGTAGCTCCCATACAAAATCAATATTAGCCCATGTGTCTCTCTATCTGTTGAAAACAGGATATCGTCCAAACAAATCGACCTAGGCAAGTGCAATTTTGTGAGAGGACTTACTTTTATCGTCGTCAAGTAGTTCTGGTACCTCCCATACAAAACCAGTTTTGCATGACTTGTATGCAGTGGAGGGTATCAAAGCATCGGCCAGGCCGATGATAACACTTTTACTTCTTATTAATTTAAATTGGTTAGGGCTTATACCTATTTTATCTATGAGACCGGAAAATCACCTGCGAAGAAGTGAGCCGAAGTAAGTAGGTACATTATTGATTTGGTTTACCACCCAAGACCCATGATCTGTTTTCTTCTTAATTCGATGTATTTGGGGTAGGGTTTGTAGATGAATATTTCTTTAATCGAGTTCGGAACCTTGAAGAAAGTGAAACTCGAAATTAAATTTAAATATTCTTATACTCGAATTCATTTAAAGGATCCTGCATCCTTAGACAGGTAGTTCTTTTTGATATTTGAACTTGAAAGTCTTCCAACATGAAACAGAATATAAATACAACGAAATTCGCTTATAGCGTCCTCGGTTATAGCGACCATGCGGATTATCGGTGCAAATTCCGAGACCCTTAATTCCACACCATATTTTTCATAGAAATTCATCCTGACATAGCGACTTCAGATACAACGACCATTTCAGCCCAGATCCCTTCACCAGTGATGCATTTTAAATTCTAGATCTAGATCTGAAAGCATTTACTTTGAGTAAAAGGTTGTTTCGATGTGAGAACACTTAGCACTTGCTGCGAAAAAGTCTTTAATTAATTCGCTACCGAAGCGTTTTGCTTACGTATCCTTTGAAATTTTGTTCACAATATTTGAGTTTACAAATGTAGTTCTATATAACAGCGTACTTTATCCCAATCTCTTTTGTTTCTATTTTTTTCAATATTGAATGGCTTGCCTTTTGTAATAGGTGGGAAAATGTTTATTGATGCCTATTGTCCTTTAAACTATACAAGCTCTTCGATACAATTTTGGAAAGAACATCAGAAATAGATTTCACATGATGTCTTTAAACAAGTTATTGGATGGTACAAATGTAGCAATTCACTAACTGAGCTCCCACTCAATTATTAGTGTATTTCATTGATTATGCCAATATATACCATTTTTCAACGATAAACTGTTTGTTATGGATACAACTTATGCACAGTCAATATCAATACCCATATAAATTATTACGCGCATAAACTTTCACTGGTCTATATTTTTGGACTAGAGATGACCTAAAGCAGTATTGCTATTAAGAATGTCCACATCCCATAACCATGTTTGGTCGCTCTGGGAGAAAGTTTTAAAAAATATATAAAAAAAAACGATGTTGTTGTTATGATGGTTATTAGGATCTCTTTCACATCGATGTTGGGTAATGCTACATCTGTTTTGTTGTGGTAACAGGTCAACGTAGGACTTTATGGCTAGATTCAGCAACAATTCGCTTATGAAAGTTTTTTTTTTTTGGGACAAATCCGAATGGTTAGATAGAGAGGCTTTCTCCGGATGTTAAATGTATTCAACAACTGAACAACCATCGAAAATGTGAGTAGCCTAAGACATATGTATCCCGTATATATGGCTAGGAATTCTTAAATAAAAAAACTAAATGACGATCTACCAATCGACATTGTTTGATCAAATACCATACTGCGCTCAGGTAAATACTACTGACAGTCTTAAAGGTCTAAACGTTCAACTGAAATAACAACTAATGCCAAGAAAATATATATTAAGCGTAAAATTTAAATATTTTAAACCAACCTATATCTAAAAAGATGGCAATTTTGTTTGGTCTTTGATTACTCTCTGGGTTATATCGAAAATCCCGCCCTAACCATTTGAATAACGCGAATACTATTGCAGCTGCATGTTAAGAATTTTTACGCAATGTTTGTACCGACTTTTGTAAAGCCTTTTCTGAAGTCTACTTAATCTTTTTTGGCTGGAGGATTTCAGAAAGCCTGTCCTATTCAAGAATACATTTTTTGTACCTCTGGAGTAGTAGTCCGCTCGTTTTTTAAATATTTATTACAGATAATTGTTTTATGTATGCTGATGATCTGAAAATATTTTTAAAGGTTTAATAAAATGTCTAAATTAATAAGGCCCTGGATACATTATTTCAAAATAAATAAAAATAAAATATATAATATAATAAATAAAAAAAAAAATACATTTTCTTTAAAATGCGTTTGGAATTTTAGGCCTCTTATAAAGCTAGATGTCAACTATTGGGTTTGATGACAATTAAAAAAAAAATAAACAAACACGTGCACATAGCATAGTGTTCGTGGGAGACGTGCTGTTTTCTCATATCTACACTTTTGCCCTTGCTTCCAATCAATGCTCCTGGAGAAGGTTTATTCTTTTCTTCTTATTACTTCGTTTATCAATTAGCACATAGAGGGAACTAAAGATAGATAGATAGTTTCCTAAATACCTAAATAATTGATTTTATTTTAATATAATACAGTAGACGTCCAGTATAGCGAATTAGTAATGATCATTCACTATATCGAGTGCATTCGTTATTTCGATCGATCTTTTATTTTTATTTTCTTTTTGTACAAAAATAAAGTCATTAGAGGATGTGTTGCTGACTGCCGTATTTATACAAAGCCATTATAAAGAGGCACTGAACGCAATCCAACACATCCACTGTATTTTCGCAACTCGCTTATTCGTTGAATTAACTGGAGGAAGGGAGATTATTTTTTTTTTTGTATCTTTCAAATTTCAATCAATGAATCAGGACAAGACGGAACAAACCAGAAGGAATTATTATATTTTAGGTAATTCATATTGTAACAAAATAATATTCTTTATTAATAAAACAATTTTAGTTTTTCTGCTTCTGTAGGAATACTTAACAAAATATCCGCCTGATAACAGTCTGTGTTTATTTAAACGCTTTTATTCAATATTAAATTGAATAGATGATGATCCTGCCATTTAAATACTCACAGGGTTTTTAAACCAATTTAAATATACGTTCGTTGTATTGGTTACGAAATCATGTAAATCATTCGCTATATAGAGACACTAAGGTAAATCTGAAAATCATTTGTAAATTTATATCGTACAATTCACTTCATCGGACATTCGTTGGAATGGACGTGTATTGTATAAATATTCGTACCATCTGAAAGATAACTTGCTGACGAAAAATACAAAATAAATAATTGACATATCTAATAGATTTCATAAAACCCATACTCAACGTAATTTGCCACTGGGGTTGCGAGTCACTTGGAGCTGACTACAATTATGGTCATAAGAACAAGTATCTTATTTTTGATTAAAATATAAAATTGTCCCAATTCACCAGAACTTCGCTTAAAAATGAATTTACCTATTTATAAGAAATGTTGGTGAATTAATAGCTATTGCTCCAACGACTGTGTTCGTCGTCAGTGGTGTTCTCTGGCAACTGAAGTAAAGCGGGGTGTGTACGCCGTACATACAGTCTTTCCTTTCACAATTTGCATGCCATATTGCTAAAATTAACGAAAAATGATGACTTTAATTATGTACGCTTATCTCTCACACAAGGACTGGCTGTCTCTATAATGAAACAATAAATATTAAAATTTCCCTTCCCATAATGGGTCATGTTCACTGTTACACGAATAACCCCATGGACCGTAAGTACCTATACATGCCGCCTAGTTTACCCCATTTAAAGTAAACATATAAAAATAAACACTTTTGCACACACACCCACATGACCCAGCCACATCATATATTTATGGGCTTTCAGATCTTTGAAGATACGCGTTATGTGCATGCCATGATACCCAGGTCTGCCGTATTTAATACATCAGACAAATAAACAAGTAGTATCCGGCTACTCTCACTGATGATGACCACATTCGCAAATAAGTAAGTCAACGTTTTGGGGCATCAGCGCACCGCTGCAGAGTGGAGTGGCGTTTTTCTTTTTTTCTTATTCTCGTTATGGTTCAGATTTAAAGGCAAAAATGTGACCAAGAAAAAAATCACACTCACTTTCGCTCCACCAAAGGCACTTCTTTCGCCTGTTATATCTGGATTTTCTGAAAGATTAATCAGTTACGAATTTCCGCATACATTCAGTGGACCGTCTATATATTACTTCAACCGTTCTTTCTTTTGTATTTAATTTGCGGAAATTCAAGCAACTTTTTTTCGCGTTTAAAGTTACAAGAGCCAAGAGCTCGTCACACTTTAAGTGTAGCAAGAGTTAAACAGCAACTGCTGCAGGTTCGAGTGGCTTGAAATCAAAACCGAATGCTTGGTGTATTCGCCGCTTTTGCTGAATAGTGAAAGTGAATCTCTGCCCAAAAGATACTTTCCGGACAGTCACGCAGATACATGACGTTATAAATGCATGTGTTCATTCATAAGTATACTATGAATAATGGACATTAATTAGCACCCAATGTTGGCTTTAATAACTTAATAGCGCCGTATGCTAGCAATAAGAAACTCAACGTAAGCAGAGTGCATTTATGCGCAATAAATTAGGCAGTACCAACAAATCACAATATGATGCTTAGACACAGATAAGGGTGTAGATTTAAAAGCTTCCTTTATTAAAATTAAAAAATTAACCTTCTAGTTGTGGAAAGCACTGAAGCCTAGTAATTGTCTGTAATCAGCAACAGCCAACAAACGTAACTTGTTGACCCTGCAGACTCACTATTCAAAGCTCGGAAAGTACAAAGTGCTGTAACTCGGCTAAGAGACGACTTTCCAGTTGTCGCAGAATAGTTTGTAATTATAAAATGGACTTTGCAAAAGTACGAACAATTACCCAAAAAGTTTAACTTGAGCTGTTTCTTTTTTATTTTAGTAAACTACTCGACTGAAAGTGATTTTTATACATTCTCAAAAGGAAATACTTTCCATAGAGTCTCATTGCCGAAAGAGCACTTGGGCTATTTTTTTTTAAATTCCCTTAGTTAATTTTAAATTTTATTTATATTTAAATTAAGTAGATAGAAAGTGTTTTTATTTAGATTTTAATATGTTTTACGTTTATATATTGCTTAAGAAAGTTTGTTTTGAAAATGATCTTAAAGAGGTTCAATTTAAAATTCAAAGCATTATAAAAAAAATATCGCTCAAAACCTACAGTATAGTTTGCACCCCTCTGCTCTGTTTCGTAGTTGGCACACTACAAAAATACAATTGTTTGGCACCCAAAAGTAATGAATAAATAATGCAATTAATGCTTCTATATTATAGAAAAATTTTGTGGTTTGATAAGTTAATAATTAAATTACATGACCAAAATATTTTTGAATCCTTTTATTAATTTCCTTCCCTTATTGGTACGCTAGTGGCGCAGTGGTTAGTGTGTTGGACTACTAAGCGAGGGGTCCCAGGTTCGGATCCTGAAAAAACCCAAATTCCAACTTAGGGTTTTTTTCACGGCGTCACCTCTCGCGAAAGTCTGACAAACATCCGAGAGTATTACTGTCACGAAAGAGCTTCTCAATTGGACGTTTGGACTCGGCATAAAATTGTAGATCCCTTCCATTCGTTCCAAAAATAAAAACTCACATAAGACGAATGGTTGTGAGAAGCTAGGCGTAGGGTCCATACGGACCTGTTGCGCCAACTATATATATATATTATTGATGCGCTGCTGTAACTGTTGTAAAAAGTGTCAGGAATTGCGCACTTGGTGATGCAGCACAGAAAAAAAAATGACAAGTAAAAAGCGTTGCCGTAAAGGCAGATATATCTGCGCAAATTTTCAACCTAGTCGCAGACTTTTAGAACCGACATCGAAATAGTCCCACTGTCCATCAAAACTGATGAATAAAAATTCATTCGGATATGTATGTAGTTTAGACAGTTGACTGACTAAATGTATTTTAGTTTTTATTGGCCTAGAGTGGCCACGTAAATATTTTTTTCAGCTGACGTTTATGGAGGGGTAACGGAAAAATCTCGTCAAGAAAATCCTGCCTGCAGTCAGTTGACATAGTCAAAATTCATTATGTTCCGCGAGACTACAAAAACCATTCAAGTTGCCTAGTCAACGCTTTTGAATATACATACCTAGACAAATCTAGTTGACGTTTTACATGAAACATGTATCCGAACGTTCCCAATAGCACGCAACAAGTCAGCGCAAGGACCTGGGATAGCTAAGCAAATAAATAAATAGATGGCGCAATGGATCCATATAAGCCTATGCTTTCCGCAATTATTCAACTAAGTGAGTTTTATTTATGGGCCGAAAGGAAAGGAATTGCAGTTGCAATTGAATGCCGAATACGAACGAATGAATTGGGAGGTTTTCTGTATCAGTTTCACTCTATGGGATGGTCAGAGAGATGTCGGGGACTCACTTGCACTTTAGTATACTTACCACTGAAACAGTGTGCCCCAGCAAGTGTGTTTTTTTTATTACTCCACATGATTGTTTGTTTTAGTGAGGGCTTTACTTCTAAGATGCATTATTAGGATTATGCTTCTGTGCTCAATTTATTTTGGATATATTTTTAAAGCCGAAGTAAACACAGTATTTAAGTACTTCGCAGGTGTATCCGCTCCCATTGTGATGATTCGTCTGAGTCCCCTTTGGACAGAGTCCTTCCTCGATAACAGCATGCACGCTGTTTTGTCATCGTTAACTGTCAGAGCTATCTTTGGAGCTTCCGCCTTAACAGGTACTGGCAAACGTGATACCCACAAATCGCCGGGTGAGCTCCGTACAATTGTTACAATTGGAGGTTTCTTTCCGACTTCGATGAAGCAGCGAGATTTTTCCATCCATGGTATAAATTCCAAAAGTTGACTAAATAATTGCGTTCCTCCTACAAATGTTTCGAAAAATGTCCTAAAGGTAAAATTTATATTTTTGAATAAAATTTAATTTTTACAAAAAGATTTCTAGAAATTCTAGCTCTGTAGCCGATACAGAAAAGGTTTTGAATATTTAAGAAATGTCTAAATGGGATCCAAAAGTAGATTTTTTTACCATAGTACGATGCATTTTTCAAATTCCCTAAATTTAGGTTTAAACAATCGAACGGCTGGGCCCATGTGTTTCATGTTGAAGATAGAGCTGCTGTTTATTGAGTCGCTAGGAACTATATCTTCGCCCCAATGCCAATCTCTGGTTCCTAATTAGAATGTGGTGTTAAATTAACGCAGCTTGTTTTTAGACCAGCCTTAGTTGAGTATTGCTACAATTAACCGAATCATCTTTGTCTGTCTCACATGTCTATCTAAAAAAGTATAAACATTTCTACGAACATATTTGGCTTCTGATCTTTAGTTGGAAAAGTAGTTGCATCGTACACTCATGCTGATCAGAGATCTGGAATTGACCAAGCTTTAAGACTTTCCTCTTACCTCTGCATGTGGTTAAACAGCATTCACTTTTTTTTTCGCTCAACTTATACATTTGTGCAAAGTGGTTCGACTTTTTACGCGTTGTGCATACAATCAATCCTGCAACAGCTGGGGCATCGAAATTTGTGAAGGTGTTCACATCTTCCGTATGTACGTTTTTGCTTTGTTGTTGCTACTTCTTCATGCGTGCTATTTAACCGCTTGCTGTCGATGGTGAAACTATACCGTATGAATAAAACGTTTGCATATATACTATGACAGACAAGTATTGGTTTTTTGTGGATGTTTAGTAGGATTTTAAATGAAAGCCAAAGCAAAACGCACAATGTTGAGTTTAGTTTGAGAACAGAAAACGTATTTCTTTTTTATTTTTGCGCAGGGATAGAGGATAGCACCTCTAACCCCTCGATAATTTGTTAAACGTAGAGTTCTGTTGAGTTTGAGGACGTTGAATATACCAAAATTTACAAAATGTTTAGTTTCAACAATAAAGATAACTTACACCAACAGTTGTGTATGGCACTCATTTCTGAATACATTTCACTTTGAAATTCTGACATTCAGGAACTCTGGTTTGAAATTCTTGAATGAAAACTTTTCGACGTTTCTTTGCAGGTTTCTCTGCATTCTTGTCGGTCCATCCATCGCCAAATTAAAGTGAATAACATTAATTCTCCCACAAAAAAATAACAACAGCTTTAGGAATAAAGATTGGAGCGGTAATATTGAAAAAAACACAACGCACATAGACTTCAAAGATTTTTTATGGTTTCTCTTCAGTTGGCAACAACGACTTCCAGAAACTGGTTGACGGCAATAAGTTAACGAGAAAATTACTCCATCAGCAAGTTTAAAAAGATATAACTGCTTTATGAAAGTATGGTTTAGAGGATAGGTAAATAGCTACCACGACCAACCGTTCATTAATATAATGAATAGTTCTGTATTTGAAGACGAGGGTCATTATGAATTATTTTGTACACAAAATCACACAAATGTTCTGTGTTATGATAGTACGATACGTCAGTGCTGTCAACGCAGGACCAATATTGATTCGATTGATGGGTCTGTCTTGTGGCAGAAGTTACAGAATTAAAACATAGGCCTTTAACGATCCAAAAGATTCGCGCTGTCTTTTCAAGCAACCGCCGTCGTTAAGAAAGACAGCTCTGGTCATACTATTTGGCATTGTTCCAGCCGAAACGCGTTTATTTTTACAAATTGTTCGCTAACATACCCATGTGTCGATCTCAATCGATTTAGAGGTTAAGGAGGGAATTTTTTAAGCCTCGGCCTACTCTTAGATGATTGTTGGGTACAAATTTTGAAGATCAAACAGCGTATTGCGAATTTGTGGTCCTTGTGGTCTCACGATATAATATTTAATGCATTTTGCAGGCATTTAAAACCAATGTGCGTCGGTATCTAGTGTCTAATCTGTCCCCCTTTCCCTAATGCCCGCGCTGTGTATTTCACACTACATTAGGACAACTTTTGTTGTATACCATGGAAATCAATGATCTATACAGATCATGGGAGCATAATAAAAAAGGCCTATTATGAGAGTAGTCGTAACCCTCTTTAGCGCATGCTTATTATAAAAAAAAATAAAAAAAAACTATCGAGGGATGAAGTCATCAAAAAATATCACATTCTAGCTGCAGACAAGGTAAGCATCAATTAGAGACCGATTTTAGTCAACTTAGGACTCCCGTTGATACCCGCTAAAGACCCACTTAAGCGGATTACAAACTTTATACCTCTTGACTAAGATGCGGATCGCAGCACAGAAAACCTATTGGAAACGCCAGACCTCAGCTTCAGCTAGAAAGTATAGAGACTCACAGCAGCAACAGAAGCAAATAAACTTTAGTACATTTCAATTTCTTCAACTATAGATATTAAATAAGGTCGCACTCCAAGAGCAATCTTGCTGCGTTTTTAAGATGACTGTTTAATATTAAGCTGTGTGACCGCACTAAACCGCCAAAAAACAAATGAGTTATACCCATTCACATTGGCAGGTAAGTCGTTTTTTTAAGTCCTTCGAAAGCCTGCCTTAAATTTTCCTAACACTTACCTTAGGCGCAGTGGCTTATAAGTATGTTGGGCCGCTAAGAAAGGAGTCCCAGGTTTGATCCCTGGAAAAAAAATATAAGAATTTCATCATAAGGTTTTTTCCACTGCCTCACCAACATCTGACAAACATCAGAGGGTCATCAAGAACTTCCCAATTGAACCGTTTGGACTCGGCTTAAAATTGAAGATCTCTTTTATTTGTCTCAAAAATGAAAACTCACTCAAAATGATTGCTTGTGAGAATCTAGGGTCAGGGTCCGTACGGACCTACTGCGCCATACCTATTTATTTTTATTTACCTAACAAATTCTGTCATAAAGTCTCTCTGCGATACTAATAATTATTTTAAGCATCCAGGCTAAATTTTTCGAACTCACAATGGCGAAATTTTCCATACAAAATTGCATATTGTGACCCACAAAATATTTAGTGTGAAGATCAAAAATGATTGTTAGTAAGGCCCTCTATCTTAAATATAAAAAAAAAATTGATAGCTATATTAAATCAGATCAAAAAATTTATATGGGCATATTCCCATATTCGATTGCTTTGCATTTATGATCCTTACCTTAGACAAACAATACTGAGACCACCAACTCCGGTCGATTTCCCGTGACTTGTCTTCAAGCTATATTTTTATGGAGTGCTCACGATTTCTTTCGCTAGTATTGTTACATATAAATTCGTATTGACAAATGTCACGTAACTTAAAAAATTCCGGCTCACCAACACACTCGAAAAAAATACGATCCACTTCCGCTGTGGACAAAGTTGCTGTCAGCGTTCATAGAATTTTATCCGTTTAATGTGAAATTGTTCGTTACGTGTGGATAGTGTTTTTTTTTTAGGAATAATAAATAAATAAAATTATAAATGTAGATTGGTTGAGGGAAAATAAAACCATTTTGAACAAATTTTCTTCATTATTTAAGGAAAATTTACACACGAAATCGAAGTAAATGACATCCAAAAGCGGAAAATACACAACCATGTTTGTCCTAATATGTCTCTGGTATATAAAACATCTCCTTTAGATAGTTTTACTAACCACACAAATCAAATCATTCGCCTTTAAAAAATATGTAATAACTAGCCAATAGCAATCAGAAATGTTAAAATGTGGTATTCCCGAATTCTATCACGTTTCCTCGTGGCTGGCAGCATGTATTTTTGGATTTATTGTATGTTTTTGCATGTCACACGGATTCTAATTGACATAACACCGATAGGAAAACAAAATGGCGGAACTTGAAAAAAAAGGTTGGGGGCCAGCGCCAAGAGGATTGCGTCTCAGTATGATATGTCTATGATCCTCACCTCAAGTTTAGAAACCTCTCCAGATTATTCCGAGCAATGGCCAAGGACTTGCACTTTAAACAATTTCCAACAAGTACACGACACCCTGTATTTATAATGTGAATACTTTGCCTATAAAATTGATCACAAACATCACACAATACACAGAGCAACTTACCAAATTTCTCCTCAAATCAAAACTATGTTGCCACAAAGTCTTTATTTATATGTATCCGTAATTGATGCATGACTAATTGAACATAATAATAGGTATACATCAGAGGTAGACTGTGAAACTGCGCAAAACCTCCAGTGATGTTATGAGTGCTCATTAGCACACAAAACCTTGCGCGTTCACCAGCAAAATATTCATGTTCATTGACAAATTACCTTAATGCAGCTGCTACCTATCCATGACTTTCAACGAACACAAAATAAAACAAACTCTCGCATTGAGTCATGGTGACTGAATAAAAGTGTCAGTCTGCTAAGGTGAATGCATCTTCCACACCTCCGACGTCACTTTTTAGATACGAAGCCCAGCACGTCTCATGAGAAAGTAAACAAAGCCAGCAACTGCTTTTCTATTCAAAACACTCAGATCATGTTGACTATATATCTGGCACATAAATTTTCTTGGTTTACTTAAAATGCCATTAAATCAGTTAACGCTGGAAGTCACCCACTAATGACCCCGTACTTAACATAACAATTCACACTATCAACTCGAATAAATCAATCACTCTGTTAACTAAAGTACGGGGCTGGCTGAACGCGAGTATTTCAAAAATCTCATAATTAATTGGCTCGCTCTCTATCTCTCTGTGGGGGCACTCATATTTTCTGTCATCCACGTCCACAGCGTTCTCATCTTCAAAGTATTACTGCAAATAATTCAATTAACGATTTCAGATTCCCTTTTTTGATATTACAACTTAAGTAATAATCATGGGGCGGCAGGACGACAGTCATACACAGGACAAGCAACGAGAAAAAAAAATTAATTGATACCCGGACATTCTTTGTAACGTGTACGAGTTGAGTTGTAGTTCTCGCAAGCATGTACCTACCTACTACATCATTAATCTTCCATATGTGTTTCCAATTTTCGCCGCATTCCACCGAAATCCTTTTCCGTGTTACGTACACAAATATAGGTATACTGCATACGAATACGAGTTTATGTTGGCAACATACAAAGGGATTTCCGGGAAGGAAATACTCCCCCAATAAATTTCACCAATTGTGATGAATCACGTACATTTTTGCGAATCTATATCTTCAGTCGGCAATACACTCATTCATGCACATTTTGAATATAAATATTTCGCCTCATCAGCTGAACACTCTTTATTGCAAAATTATTATTATTTAATTTCTGTGTAAATGGCGCAACTGCAGGACGCATGAGTGCAGACACCAGACTCCGTATAAGTTATTTTCAAATGAGTATAACATCGATTTGATGGGAATATATCATGATAATGACGTGATAAGCATTCGGTGCTTGCACGTTGTGCTTTAGCATAAATCTTGCACTTAAATATGTTTTGGCTCGTTAAAGATAAATCACATTTATTTGTTAGGGATTTGGAAAAACAGGTATTACAGCACATGGCGCTAGTGGCCGGGATCAATTTCTAATTCAACTTCTGCTCCTTCCTTTCTTTGCCAGCAGTTTGACGTTATAGCACATATCTGCAGCAAGCAAAGAGGAATTGGACGTGTATGGGTGGAGCTACATAAAAATAGGCATGCTTCTCTAACCGGTCTCAAACTAGGCCAATAATAATAATAATTAAAGCGAATACGTGCTTGGGTAGACGAACATAAGTTATAACTACGACTACCGAGATACGAAACACTTGAGGATGGATCTACAATTAGGTTTTATGTAGTTTCTGAAGTACGTTCAAGCATGTCCTAAGCTGTAGAAGATGCGCATTAATTTAATATATGAGCCAATAATTAGGATGAAAGCTTGTACACATGTCGACTTTGAACGCTACTATTTGAATGTTTGTCGGTGGAAGGACAATCATACAATTTCACACGTAAAGTCGATAAATAGGTAGAAAATACAGTTTTACATTTAAATGGTCATCAGAATTTCACTTGGGGCTAGGAGGGCATACATATCTTCATCTTCGAAACACGAAACAGAAATAACTTCTCTTCCAACTTTTAAAAAATAAATATATATAAATTAAAGGGTGTCCCATATTTCACGTAAAATGTAATTTTGATAGAAAATACGGATTTTTAATTATAAAACTTAAATTTGTTATCGATTCATAGACTATAGATACAGATTGGGGGTGTGTATGGAATAGCACATCGGATAAATGACCGCCATGGCTTTGTTGCAAGTACGTTCTCTTTTATTTAAATTTCCTATGACCTTACTTACTTAAGGTGGAGCTACAGTCCGGGATGGACCTGGACCTCAACCAACAAGCGTCTCCAGCCAGCTGTATCCAGTTTCGCATGCTAAGGTCCCCTTCGACTTGCGTGCGCCACCTGTGTCGCGGTCTTCCTCTACTGCGCCGTCCCTTGGGCGTGGATTGGAAGATTTTCCGGGCCGGAGCATTCGTGCCCATTCGTTAAACATGACCCAGCCAACTCAGTCGTTGGACCTTCTATGCAGACGGGACCAAAAATCACTCCAAGTATTTTCCTCTCGAAAGAACCAAGAGTAACCTCATTCGCTTTTGAAAGGGTCCATGCCTCTACGCCATAGAGCAGGACTGGGATTATTAGGGTCTTATAAATGGTCACTTTAGTTGTTCAAGAGAGGGCTTTGCTACTCAACTGCCTTCTTAGCCCAAAGAAACAGCGATTGGCAAGAGTTATTCATCGTTTAATCTCGGCACTGGTGTCGTTGTCTGAGCTCATAGCGGAGCCTATAAAAGAGCACCCTAAATGTAAAAAGTGATCTTGCACCCTTTATGAGAGATATGTTATGTAATGTATACTATTATTAAGTTTCAAGTAAATCCAAAAAAGAACGGTTGTTCACCCGATAACGGGCCATTGGCATTCAAACTCTACCTTCTCAAAAATTGTGTCTATTTCATTATATTTTAAGTTGTTATCTAGTTATAGACCTTAAGCGCATACTTTTAATATTTAGGTCTTCATAAATATCATATTTAAAAACAATCGTGTTATACCTTATTCTTACCACGATGGTTTTTAAAAAACATAAAACTTTAATAAAGCAGCTACAAGATGGTCACAACTAGAAAGACGCAGGGTTTCAAAGGCACTGTGGCGGTGGCCCGTTTTAAACAGGAAAAATAACAAAGCTATAACATGGCATATGAGACTGGACTTAGCTGATAAGAATAAATGCGGGTAATGTGAGGACTTATAAGCCGCGGAAGACATTTCACACCTTATCTGTGAATGTCAAGCAATTGCTTGGGGTAGAAGAAAACACATCGGCAGGTACATCTTTAATAACTTAGAGAAGGTTGGTGTCTTAGACAAAATTGAGATCATAATTAAATTCTTAAGGGTAATCGAGCCTTTGGGCGGATTGCTTTAGGTTTTGGGATGACAATGGGACCGCTATCGCGCCTGGTCCTTTGTAGTGGTCTTACAACCCTACTTAACCTAATAGCTTTTCAAGTAAACACTACTATCGGTTCGTGAATTATAAAGCACAACAACAAGTTATTTAAAAAAGTTATTATTATTTCATTAAAAGTTTTTTTTTTTGTAAATAGCAAAACTTTCGAACCAACACAAGTAGGAAACTACGAAAATTGGCTGTTACTTTAGTCGAACAATCTATTTACAGATATAATTATATTGTTAATTTTAACTGCTGTCTGAGTTGTGTGTGTGAGATCTATGCAGCGTAACTGATGGGCGACTTAAGTCGTCATTTTGCAATTTTGTACACCTCAGGTCCCCCGGCGACGGCTTTTCAAAAACTCTCTGTTTTCGCCCCTTTTTACAATATTGGCGACTTCGGGCCACTATTTCCATAAAAAATACTCAAAACTGTTGAACAACCTCCATTGGCCCGACAAAGTGAAAACATTTAAAGAAATATTCTCTGTGTACTGCGTCCATAAGTATATGGTTTTGCTTCATTGCAATGCGGATTGTTCGGTTCCCTCGTTTCCGCATTGCCTTTTTGTCCTTGATTGTGCACTTTTTATTTATGATCTGTGTTTTGCGTTGTTATTTGTATTCCTTTGTATTAGCCCCTTTTTCAACCTCTCGGCCACTTTTTCATTTTGCAACTTTATCAGTTCAACCATCGGTTAAGCTGCATCTATCTATGGAGATACGATTCCACGCAATAAGACGTGGCAGCCCAATGAAGCGAAGCGAGTCTGATTCAGCTGAAAATGTATTACAATTTAAATAGAATTAGGCCCAACAAAGTAACGAGAGAGTTGGGTACAACTTTACAATATTGTTCCGATAACTGGTGGACTATATGTACTTTCTGAGCTTAGCGCTTCCAGTTTGAAAAATAAAGATATCACTAAATAATAATAAAAAAAAATTCGAAAACATATTTGTCGGCAGAATTGATACTTTAAAATACTATAGTGAATTTTGTGCCTTATTCAACTTGTCGGTTTTGAACAACAATGGAGCTCCATTTATTTTTAATTATAGAAAATAGGTACCTCTAAGCTTTAGATTTCCTTAAAAGGCTGCTACTTCCTTCCGATACCTACAAACACTGTTGAAATTATTTTCACTATTCCTTACATAATTGGTACTATCATCATTCATCATCATCATTATTGTAATACGTGAACATCCAAAGTTTGCGTACACTTTTTTGGTATTTATTATGAAATGAGAAGAATGATTATCTCATTCGAAAGGTGTTGTGCCACAAAGGTGCACAAACTACAAACCGTGTGTATATATCGCTATTAAGGCTGGGAAAATTAAGTTAGGAACTCCATAAAAAAATGCTTATTAGTTAGTTAAATAAAAGCATTTTGGTGGCATTCAATTTGTCGCCGCCGCAATAAATATCATCTTAGGTTAGACCCTTTTTCGACGGAGCGCCTCATTTACCCAAAAAAAGAATGCAATTTACCTACTCCTGATAGTATTCAGTTTAATTTTATTTTTAGGTGCAAATATCTGTGAAGAGCAACAACTTTCGTTTTAATGATGTTACTGGAGACGAATTTTTTTCGACACACATTTTTTGCTATTTTTATAGTGACGTATTAAAATGTAAATCATGAGTAAAACTTTTTCTCCAAAGGGGCATATTTCGATAGCTAGATGTCGCTTTTTCGGTTATAAAAAAATAACATAATTATATAAAAATGGGGCACGTTTTAAGTATTATAAAGGGTTTTCCAATAAGAGGTGTTATTTTGGTATTCAAAGCAAAATGCCATTTTTTGAGATAAATGATCGGATATTTATTTCATAATAAAGAGGAAGGTATGCCGTTAATAATGAAAAACAAAATCAGCCAAATGCCAACCACGAGCACGCATAAAGGACCATATCCTTTTCATGAAATTTTCCATAACCAAATCGCAAAGTGGCTGCCCTATGTCTTCGATAGCCTCACGAATTTTATCTTTGAGGTCTTGAATCGACGCTGGACTGTTGGTGTGGACCTTATCCTTCACGTGGCCCCAAAGGAAGATGTCGCAAGGTGTTAAATTACAAGATCTCGGCGGCCAATTGTGATCACCTCTTCGAGAGATAACACGGTCCGGAAACTTTTCCCGTAAAAGATCAATGGTTTCGTTGCTTGTGTGTTTTTCACCATTGAATTTTAATATTTTCAATGCGATGTTGAAGCGTGTATCGTTCCATTTTTAGTAATGGCGTAGTTTCTACTTGTCAAATGTCAAATAATAAAAGCTTCAAAAGTGACAGCTACCGAAATAGCGGGTCATTCACAATAACACCTCTTATTGGAAAACCCTTATATACTATAAAAGGTATAGGGCCGATTTTCAACCACAAGCCAGACAAGTATATTTATATTGATTAAGGGTAATCAGCTGTTTAACGCTCATCGCAGTGATGCCAGATTGAGGATAATTACCCATTAATAATTATTTCAAAATAAGTCAAAAGGGCGAAGAAATTACATTTTTATAGCCCACAAAGAAATGAACTGAATCTGAAGTGAAACCATTCGAATTCAGTAAAAACAGAAGACTGTTTTAATTTTGTTTTTTTTTTTTTTTTTTTTCATTAATTTGTGTGTTTTTTATGTGGTGTAGTAGTATGAATATTTTCGTGGCGTTTTTTTAACTACGAAATGGGCAAACGGGGTATTTTTTTATCGTCGTAGGCGAGTCCGAAAAGCCTGGCATCACTGCGCCTATGATATTTAAGCAATTGCAAAGTTATGCATCAATAGCAATAGGACACTTCAAAAAATATTAATTTAGGCGTCTACCATTCCAATAAAACGCTGACTTCTCCACATTCTGTTGCAACTTAACCTTATATCTGCGACTATGACCCACATTCGTGGATAAAATGAAAGATAATATTTCCCTACCGGACAGATTCATGATAGATATACATGATCACATATAATTACATTATAGTATTCGTGACGACAATTGTATGCAAATAATTTTCAAAATGCATACCCCAACGCAATGAACATGTAAAATATAGGTGCAAGCATAGACTAGCACACATCATTACGATTAGTTCATGCTTCCTAAATCGATATCTCTTCTTACGGACGTATGAAGATGAACTCGTATATAATGCAACCACAGCACACAACACAATGCACAGGGCACAGCATGTTGCGCTTTCCTACACAATTTAAAGCATTTCCAGGTCATTATCGAACATGGTAGCAGACTCGGTTAATGATTCGGTTGCAAACTAGACTCAACTTGTGGCAGTGGCCCATTATTTGGGTTTATGTTATTGTCGTGGAACGAGTGCGGCATTTACATAAAAGGCAATTAACCATCTACCGTCTTTAACATTAAATCAGTTTAGTGTTATACAATTCATCTTAGGAATTTGTTAACGCACTTCTGACTTTTGAGGTAGGTTATGTGTTGTTTTTTTTTTGGAAATTCTTTCACCAACACAGAGAGTCGCAGTACAACGTAAACATAATTGCTGGCGTAGGCAAAATCACAAGTTATCGAACTTTCGATATTACTCCTTAGAATTAGAACTCAACATAATATTTCGACCACGTCGACGATGGACAAAACCGAAAGTGAAGCAATTGGCCGTGTGGAATGAGTGTGCAAAAGCCAATTGGTTTCATCTAACATTCGGTCAATTATTAAAATTAATATCTTGTTCAAAGCTGTTAGAGTGGTAATAATTAAAAATTAAGACTTTCCTCCATTAGTAGATCGTTAACACGAAGTCACTGGCCATTGACCCGGTCAATATAAATTTTAAATTTGATGAACTCGAATTTTACATAATTTCGCGAAGCACAGTGGAAAAAAAGAACCGGCTTTCTTATTGTATTGATTGACCTCTTGAAGGGTCATCATCCGTGTTAAGTAATATAGCCTTTGGCGAGGTGCGGCGTTAGTGATGGTTAAAGTATTTGGCATCGTGTTGCTTGCCCTAGGGTATTCTGCAAAGGTGAAGAACATTGTAAAGCCGACTAAAACCCTCTACGATATATGAAATGATTTTTATTAGATAAATTGCCTCGGGGTATTTGAGTTGCTGGCTTCATGTTATTGCTGTCACTTTGCTGAAGATGAATGGTCCCCTAATGAGAGGATACTTATTTTTTTTCACCTAAAGCTGGAATTTTTGCTTTGAGGCATCTATGTTATAGAAAATAATTCTTGTTTTTGCTATAGGTATATTATAGGACAAAAATATATATTTTCTTGCACGTGGAAGATGGTTGAGTAGTGTTACCTTTGGACGTTTCTAGAAGGAGTCCAAGAGGAATCAGGGAGAGTAAGAATACGAAATTGTTACCTACTTGTAGAGATATGCTTCCTAACTTAATTATAAAGGTGGAATAGTTATAGAAAATTTTAAAAATATCAATGCTAAGTAAATTTTATTCTTCAGTAAAGATTACGCGAACGCTTTTCAAGTATAAATTATATCAGAGGTTTATGAACAGTACTAAGGGCCTGAGGATATGCAGAGCTTATATTTGTGGGGAAGTTAGAGTTAATACTAAGAATTTTCTATTTCTGCTTACAGGTTTCTTTGGTCGTTAACTAGAGCAACAAATAAACTATTACCCAGGCCCAAGCACTGACTAGCTTACTAGTAAACCCAAGCACCGACCCTTGTTGAATTCAGACATTTTTTAGATCTTCTGTGTTGGTCATAGATTACAAAAATGCAACATTAACTGCCTTACAGTTCTGCCAACCTATCTTAAGTTAAGTTCAACCGTAACACACATCACAATACCAGTTAAAACACTCAGCTACAAAAGTCCGACTAAGGGTTGAAGACAAATGCGCACCTTTAATACCACAAAAAGAATAGGCCTCAGACGACTGCCTTGAGGTACTCCTCGCCTGACTGGGCTACTGTATTGGAATGTTCTTAGATGGATAACTAATCTGAGAATCTAAAGGTGACCGGTTTCTTTTATAATTAGGTTTAGTTCGATCTACTACTATACAAGAGTTTATTTTAGAAAATTCGTATAATGGACAACTTGTGGAGTGAAGGTAAAAAATTGGTTCTAAGTATATGCCCTGCAAGAGAAACATTTACAAGTTTGTACTGCTTCTGGGAACATCACTTTGGCGATTGCGAATTTTCTTGTTTGAAATTCCAAGGTAACAGCAGGAGGTAGTTAAATATGCAACGGTTCATGTGGACACTTCATGAATAGTTACCTACTTAAAACTGCAGGACTGTGGGTAAAAGAATGTTAACCTAAGAAGTTCTGGCGGATAAAAACCTTCTAAACAAGGGTCCGTTTAGCAAACTTGCGTGACTCTACGATTGTGGGCTTAGAAAGGTTTAATTATTGAGTCAGTCAGTCAATTGGGATGAACTCTTTTACAGGTATAGGTTGATGAATGCGACAATATATAGAAACCTTTTAACAGCTGCCAGGGCACCAATGGGTTAAAGTAAAGAGAGAGTACTAGTTTGGTGTTTTGTGACTCAATGAGTGGTCATTCGATCTCCAACAGTATTTTGCAATATTCAGTCACAGCAATGAAACGAAAAGACAAATATTTAAAAATAAGAAAAATATCTCTAACTAAAGTCTGCAGTGTTTTAGGCAGACTTCCCACGGGCCAGGTTCAGTTCATTTTGTTTTCTTTTCTATTTCTCGGTCTATTTGAGTCACTTGTGCGTCCTTGGCTTTTTTCTTATTTTATTTAATCTTGAATTTTACTGACGAAGCACGTGAGTATTGTCGTTGTCGACAAGTATGCAACAGTAGTAGTCGTATTTATCAATATATACTATAGCGTTGGTTTCAAATTATAACAATACAGGACTGAATACACTACCTTGCGGAAGACCACCTCAACCCCAAGCTAATAAGATTGAAAATTGTTTGTCCAGCGTTTTTATGTTTTTCGCTTTTCAAAGTATTTATTTTGTCGCCAGTTATATCGTTCGTTGTAAACTTGAAGCACATTCTTCTCCTACTGCTCTGATAAATACTCGCTCAATTTCAAATGCATCATAAATATGAAACGTGGAAGCATTTCAAATAATATTTCTTGAAATTCTCAACATTTTTTCATTCCTCGAACTTTAGTTTATTACCTCCTTTGATAAAAACAGATGAACTAATTCGGAAAATGTATACTGTTCGTATCCTTGAAGATAGTTTGAAACCATTTTCCAGATTTGCGGATGTAATATGTTCAAATCTATAGGTGATGGATAATAATCAGTGGCATGAACTATTTTTTTTTTTTTGTATGGATTCTCTTCGACTTCAAGTCGTTGTAAAGTTTTAACGTGGCCGCAAGTATAGCTTCGGTCTTCCTAATTTCTATGCTCCAAATTCATTTGAACAAAGCGCCTATGAATCATTGCAGATAGCTTAAATTATGTAACTCAGAGTTACATTTTTCGATAAAACATTTTGCCCGGAAAAAGTACCTAAAGATATAAACTTTGAACTATGAGAACATTAATTAATTCAAAAAAATGTACACAATATCTGACATTGTTTCAGCGTTGCAGCTGGACTTAACTTTCTTAGGAAACTTTTGCTACATACATTCATTCATTTCGATTGAAATTCTGTCAAGTAAAAATGAAATTGGCGTAAGTTTTCCTCCTAAATGAGCAACCGGAGAATTATGAATCCCTTTACGTCTCTGAACATGATATATGAGTGCACTAATCCATACAGAAACTACCTACATACTTCGAGTAAGAAATTTCCCTGAATTTGCAAAAGTTATATCCTCCTGCCGGACATTTTTTTTTGTGTCTGCTCTCCCAATCCTTACATGGGTTATGACATCGAGATATAAATGTAGTTTCATAATAACAAATCCTATAGAAGAAACGCAGTTGAAACGGAAAATAGAAAACGACTCAGCAGATGAATTTTTTGCGCACCTGATGAATCTCGGAAAAGTTTGAAAGATAAAAGCTTATACCTGTAGTACCGCAGAAAGAAAAACATATTTGCCAAGTCCCTCGATGTTGGCGAAATGGTTGAGCAAAATACTTTCATTGAAAAATTACACTTGTTTCTCTGTTATGCTGCTGATGTGATATGATACATTCGTCTTCCAACAATGTAGCCAATCTGTCACGGTTTCTGCACAGTGTTTTAGATGTGCAACCGTACGAGTAGTAATTCAAGTCATTCGGCACTTTCTTCATTTGAATGTTCGTTTTAAAATGAGAAGAAAATAGTCAAAACAATTTTGTTATGTGGCAAAAGTAAAGTGAGTATAGATTGCGATGGATTGATTGGATCAATGGGCATGTCCGAATGTGCACCCACATCAGTGATGCCATTCTAGCATTTAAGAAGACTTGCAAGCATTTTTTTAAAACAGAAAATATGCCAAAAGCTTTTTTTAGCATTTTCTGGAATTTGTTTTCCGATTTTTGCTCTTTTTCGTCACTGAAATTTTGGTAATTTGTGTACATTAAGCTGATATAAAGTGCATTGAAGTTTTAGACGTTTCCCACCACGTTGACACGCATCAAATTGAATGTGTACGTAAAGAGGGTTTTGTTTCAAATAGGAACAATGCATTAAGAGCCATTTGCTCAAACGACTCTTAACGATTTAAGTTCTACTTAAATACTTATATGTTACTTTTCTTAGGGCATAAACTGTCACATAAGAGTTTATGTGGCACTTAATTCGCTACGATTCGTATGAGCAAACGGCCCTAAGATGAATTTCTAGTAGAAAATGCAAAACAATATTTTTTTTTGAAGCTGATGAAAACACATTTTTTTTGTATTTGTATTTGTTTTTCCTTCATACTTTCTAAGCATTTTTTTGGCAGTTTAGCATTTTCTTTTTTGAAACTCTGGAAACATTGCTTACATGTACTAAATTCGCAATAAAATTTAGTCTGACAATATAAAGGGTCTTTCATTAAGGACTTGACAACTTCTTTTTTTAATAAAATGCAAACTACTTGAGATATCTCAAATAAAATTTTATTGGCTCGAATTGCTATCAAAACTTTTATGAATGGAATTCGACTTCATTCATATGTCCACCACGGGAACGTATGCAGTGGTCGATACGTTGAACCCAATTTTTGATGACTCGGCCGCACATTTCGACCGATACGGCTGCTATTTCCCCTTCAATATTGGCTATAAGCGTTAAGTCACATGATCTCGGCCGCCAATAGGAGGGTCCGTTTCTCGAGATAACACATTCACCGAACTGAGACTTCAGTAACTCGATTGTTGCACCCGCTATGTGGTTTGTGGCATAGTCTTGTTGAAACCACATATCACTGATGTCCAATTCAGTGAATTGCTTCCTGTCTTTTGTGATAGCTCCATCCGTGCAGACAATACCTTCTGTACATTTAAAATTAGAGAACCTAAAAATAGGAATAATTGTTAAGAACTTATGAGTTAAATAAACAGACAAATTACAACAGCTAGCAATGAGCTCAGGGTACAGCATTAAATTCCGTTTCTACCAAAAATTTAACTCAAAAACACAAATGATTTCGAGAATATTTTCATCTAGAATTTTAACAGCGATTTACCTACCATTGACATTGAGGACAATGATAAAGATAAAATATACAAAAACAAGTAGTCCGATAAAAACAAAAGAAAAACTCTCATCAAGTGTTTTGGATTCGACTTCAATTTGGAGAGCAATGTTGGACCATATCCAACCATTTCTATTTTTGCGTTTTAAATATTTATTACAAAATTAGAAAACAACTTTAACGAGTAACATTATTATTTGCTGATGTCTACTGTTTTGATGAAAGAGATAACCATTACTAATGTATACCTGTAAACATATCGCGAACCGAAAAAATAAATTATCCTTTCTAATTTTCACCATACAAGTCGTAAACAGTCAACATCCCAATGTATTTACGGAGGAGTCAATTTAGTTACCACTCTCTAATATAAGAAGCAAAATTTCTTACTACAAAAAGTAAGTAATATAAATTTTACGTTTCGGACATTAATTCAAATCGTTATTGCATTGAATTTTCGATTGCTTATTGCTATTGTAGAGAGTTTAGGTGCCAAATAAAAGTTCGCACTGAAAATATTTACAATATAGTAAAACTGAGACTCAATTGCACACTGGTATAATTAGCACAGTACCCAATGTATTGTTATGAACCTGGAATGATTTCACTTTTTGAACATTATTAAAGCATAATTCGTTTAACTTGACGTTGAACTTACTTCTTTAGTGGAGGCCTTGCAATTGCATTTTAAAATCAGACGAATAGCTAAACGGTTTCAGTTATGAACACGTGACACGTGACCGACTTAAAAAAGTACAATTAAATTTGAAGGTCCACTGGACCCGAAAACTTTATTTATTTTTAAAAAAAACTATAGGTAAGCCGCACAAGATTTAATGTTCCTAATCAAACCTAAATGTTTGCCACTAACAAAGCACCACGAATAAGAACGTTACATACAAGGAATCATAGTTCGCAATCGACCTGCACTATATACATATACTGCCCCAAGTTCTCCGTAGTAAGGGCGCCGAAGGTAATGACAAATTACCTTCGGCGCGATTGATATGAACAAGGATTCAGCATTAAATACCCCAGTTGGTGTATTGAAAAAAAAGGATGTGGATAAAATATTAAAGGAGATATAAAGCTTACCAAATTAAAAACTTACGAGTCCAGAAAACATATGTTATATCTTTTTGCCGAATTAACAGCAAAACACCAGTCCCCTAAACGTTTTCAAACAAACCTGGATCTGAGGCTCACTTAAACTTACCAGATTTTGCAAGAACTATCACAAAACGAGTAAAATAAAGTTCACGACTGGGTCGAACGAACAATTCTCGTTCATCAGAAGTTTGGTTGGTTGTTTTCTTATTTCATCAGATAGGTAGGTAAAGTTCTGAGAACCGATAAAAGAAGATTCATAAAATATGCGAATAGTGTTTAAAAAATCCCCTTTTTGGTAAGTATGTATCAAATAACAATCTGTTTTTTTTTTTAATTGAAGTTGTGGCTAAAAAGTTGCAAGCGCCTACTATACTATTTAATAGGCCCTTACGCTTTACAAGATTTTGAGTACAAGGCAAAGTGTAGCAGGAGTTTCTGTTTTCTGATTTTTATTTTTGACTGGAACTAGTGACGCTGGTTTAAGGTGTCCATTTTTGGAAGTAGGCTTCGTGCTACATCGATATTTTTTCATACATATATGTGTATGAATGTTTTTTAATTTGCAATAGCAGTTATAAACTGAATATCGCAATAGACGTGTGTAGGAGTGGGGTTTAACCTGATTGTATAAGCTCCAAGTGGTTGGAATTATTTCAGGATTCTTAATATGGATAAAAAAAGAAGAAAAATTTGTTAAAAAAAAGTTTTTCGTAGCTGTTAGTGCACTTTTATTTGAAGTGGGACATTGAGATTATTACAAAAATATATGAAATGGATTAGTGTTGTCATTTTTGAGAAGTAATTAAAAAACTGATTTATTCGATTTTTTGTGTTTTCGGTGATTCGAATAAAAAATTACTGACGCAATCACTTTTAAGACGTCAATTTTATTCTTAGTATTCATTTTGGTAAATATCGTTAGTGCAATTTTCAGAAAAATTAAAGAAAACCAAGTTTTCAAAAAATGTTTTTTTTTTTTTTTTCAAAAATTGCTATAGAGAAAAAAAATGTTTTTAAGATTTTTTCAAATTGCAAAAGTATCGTTATTCGATATTTTTTTTTAAGCGAAAAACTGAGTATGCTCTCATGTTAACCACACCTGGCCTAAGCTCAAATACCAATTTTGGTTGAAACCGTTGGAGCCGTTCTCAAGCAAATAAATCTGGTATGAACATTTTATATGGGAAGTACCATGAATATTGAGGATACCTTGCAAAATAAAACGGCCGAACTTAATGCCCACAAACTCCAAATCCGAAGTTTGAACGAAATCCGGACAGCCCTTTAAACTGTAGGCCTCAGGAGCACACGGACAGGCATACACAGACGGAAAAACTGATAGAATTGGGAGATCGCACCTTTTTTTTAGTCCCTCTATCATCGCAATGTCTGTATTAATTAACATCTTGAGTTCGAAGTTTTGTACGAATTGAATATCTCTCTCTTACTACGAGAAAGTTAAAACAAAGGATCACTTTTTGCCATACAAAAACGTAGTTTGAAATTATTTTGTAGGCTGTGGAATCTGAATTTTAATTTAACCAAATTCCACATCCACTTTAAACGAAAATAACTATTCCTAGGTAGACCACTTCCCAATGCTAACCACCATTTGAAAGACAGATTGGATTGGTTATAGGCCTAGGACTCTAACTACCGTCACTACCGTCATTGGCAATGCTTTTTGAAAGTAAAGGGTCATTTATTTTTCGAATTCGAAAGTAAAGCTAAATGAAACTCACACAACGAATCATTATAAAGTTTGGACTTTGCTATTAAGTGTGAAATACAATATCATGCAAATGGCCGCCTCGGGTAGATTCGCAGCATGCAATTCTTTTGGGGTAATTTTTAACCACTTTTTCGCACATTTCGGGGGTATCTCGGCCATAACTTGAGTAATGTTGGTTTTTAATGTGTTTAGAGTTCGGGGCATAAACTAACTATTAAATAGACTGACAGCTTTCCTACGTCTCCCCGATTTACCCCGCAGATTTTTTTCAATATAAGCCCCTCCCACCGCTCGCTATTTTACTGTCGGTGAATACGCGTGAAGCAGCAAAAAAATACTGACACTCAGCAGTGTTCCCACATTGTGGCATCTCTACCTTTTTGTGGTAATTTCAATTTTGGTACATTTCCATTTGTAAAACATCAAAATTGTGGGAATATCAACAATCTGACAAGAAAACATGCAAACTACATTTCACCATTAATATCAATGCACTAAATTTACATAAAAGGGAGATTTGCCTTTAGCAATATTGAAATTTAATTTAATGTTATTTTCTTTCCGATAAATACAAATTTTACTTTTAAAAGAATGTTTTTTTCATACAAAAATAGAGGTAATTTGAGTTTAGTGAAAAGGGAAAAATGAACACGCTTCGTGGGAAAAATAAAGAGAGAGAGAGCTAAGAACACTGACTGAGATTTAGTGTATTTCGTGAGTTGCTGTCAGCTGATGGATACGTTCTGAGAGTTTAAATTCGTTTGTTTTATTGCACCACGATAACATTTGTTTTCTATTCTACAAAATTTAAAATAGCGAATGTAATCAACATAAATAAATAAAGTATGAAAAATTCATTCGTTGAAATAAAAGAAGATATTTTTGTTACTACAATTAATGTGTCTGTTCTCGTTTGTTGTTTTTGAGGAAAAAATATGTTAGTGAAATACTCAAAATATAGAAACACACCAAAATAATCAAAATAAAGTTTCAATGACCAACTCAAGTATTCTTTTTATTTATAAATCAACCACATCTTGACACGTTTACTCATGAAGCTTATTCAAACATGTCTTCGTGATGTCTCTTTTTTTTTATGCTAGCAAATTTTTCGCCAGGAATGTCAATAGAAAAACTGCAATGGATTGATTACGATTATTATGATTTGAAATATGATTTTTGGGCTAAAATCCTTTCATGAAGATTCCATTTCAAGCGGAAAACAACAAAAAAAACAATTAAAATTTCTTAGAACATTTTAAATAATTCCAAGAACATGAATAGTTCTAGTTTTTAATAAAAAAAATCAACTGAAAAGTTTTTGGTAGGCATTTTATGAATGAAAATAATGCCTCTATTTATAAGAAAAGTAAAATGAAGTTGCAAAATGATGACTGCACATTTATTATTGTTTCTTCAAAATTTGTTTTCTAGGAAACTGACGATTTTTTTTTCCTTGATTTTTTGTTTTTAATTTTTCTTACACTTTTTTAAGTGACAGTACAGTTGTCAGTCTCGTGTAATACTGTTGTTAATAGTTTCACCAAATCGATCATTACAAAAAAAATGGGAATGTAAAAGGAGAAATTGCTTGCGAAATTCTATGCGAACAATTTTTTGATATCGATATCATAAAAATAATGTACATCTATCCAAAATTCATTATAAAATAACTTAAAAAATATTCTTTTTCTTTATATCCTGTAATTTGAACATTAATTTCTATTCAATTATAAGAAAATCGAAGAACTACTTACATAAAAAGTAGCGAAAAATGTCAGCCTGGAACTCAGAAAAACTATGGTTTACAACACAGCCCTTGATATTGAAATGAAAGTCCACCTCAGGCTACCGACATGGCGGTTTAAACCGGAACCGGAAGAGTGTAGGCTGGTTTTTTTCAAGTATGAGTGACATAGGCACAAAAACATGAATTCAAACTGAGCTACATCCAAGGTCAAATTCAGCTTGTAGGCAATTTCTCTTTTTTGGCTGAAGCTGTCAGTCTATTTAATAGTTAGTTTATGGTTCGGGGATTATTCGCGTAAGCGCAGTCTTTTGGGTAGCACCAAAAAAAATCGAACGGTGTCAAATCACATGATCTTGGTGGCCAATTGACGTCGCCAAAAAGTGAAAATAGGCGACCAGGAAACTTCCCACGCAATAAAGCCATAATTAGTCGTGTTGTGTGGGTTGTTGCTTGTTGAATCACCACTTATGTAATAAGTTTTAATAATTTTAACGCGTTGTTCGATTGTTAAGCGATCCATTATCGTAAATGGCAAACATTCAACTAATATTACGATACTTCAAATAACAGCTGAGTTTGACAGGTGTCAAATGCCAGGGCTACCAACTTGAAACCACGAAATAAATGACCCTGTACTATAAATAAATAGTAGGTATATATTTTTTGGTTTAATAAAGGCAAATGGCAACAGGCATTTTTTGTAACACTGTGTCGTTCCTTAATCTTTCTCAAATTACATTATGGACTCATCCCATATGTAGCATCCCTTTTCATAATTATACGTATTCAAGGAACGCCGATTTTAAATAAAGCCCTAGACACCTAGAACCACTATCATCAAGTTTAAGTCGTATAAAATATCTGAGAAAATTCTCAAGATTAAGTTTTGGTTGTAATAAAAGGCACAGCCCCGTCCATCAGTTAGACGGCTCAAAAAGTTTGAAATAATTGCTGTTATTTGTTTTTCTGTGCGCCGCGTCAAGTTAAATTACTTTCGAGGAAGCATCAAAAGAGCTTCAGCCTTCACACCTAGCTATGTTATTATTTCTATAGATATAGGTACCTATGTAGCTAGAGCTACTTGACTTGTATATCTGCATCTCATTTGCGTTTCTTCTTGCTTGCTTACCGCTCAAAGAGAAGCACTTACTCCTTATGAAATGTTTACCACTGGGTCATTCATTCTCAGTGGTTTTCCACCTGGAATACCCTGGGTAATGTGCCCAGAATTATACAAATGTGTCGGCTTTTCACTTCTAACTAAAATTAAAGTTAAGATTTCAATTGTAGGTATCGCATAACAGGAGGATCCCGAATGGGGGCCCAATTGCTAATGTATGATGTTGTAAGCAAATAAGATGCAAATTCTCTCTCTTGTCCATCTTATCTTGTCCTGATGAATGTGTACAAGTTCTTTTAACAATTCAATTATTTATTTAATTTTTTGTGTCTTCCTTTTTTTCTTCTGTGAAAGTGTAACTTTTTGAACGTATGAGTGTGTGTTTTGTTTTGTTTCAGGTCCGTTGAACTCATCGCTTTAATTGCAATCTCGTGTACGTTCTTTCTGTTTATGCATACAAAAAATTTGAATACACGTCTTCGTGAGATGGAGGTGAAGCTGCAACCCTCAGAATTTTCAGCGCTTGGTCTAACAGGAGAACACCATCTCAGTGGAGGAGACTCCGGTAAGTAGAACTTTGTTTTGTGATTTTTTTTTTGTCTGTGTGATTTCCCTGTCGTGTAGTTAATGCCACCGAATGCAAAAAATGAGTGTTATTCACAACATTACGAATGTTTAATTGGTGTTGAAGGCATGACATCTGGGCAGTGTCTTTTCATAGGTGATGTAGGTACCTACTTCTGAATGAATCCCACAGACACAATTTGTTCTCGATAAAAACACGTTCCCGGATGCAAAGTCTTATTAAATGAGGGTTTACTTCAAATATGTAGAAGTATACATTTGCTCTGTTACGTGAAGGTTTTTGTTGAATCGTTTTTGAAATGTGACTGTTACGTGTTGGATTTTAAAACACTAGAAAACTTTCTTATTTAAAAAAAAAAGACGACTTTCCACAACGTTATAAAAATAATCGGCTTTATTCGCGTTCGTGTTAAAACAATTATGAAAAATTTTGATTGACTCTGCTTCTTATATACAGCAACAAACTTGACATGACGTTTGACGTTTGTGACTTAAGACTTAAAAAGCGTTTACATACATCGTTGAACAAATATGCTCATATTGATTATTGTATTTGAGTGAATCTCAAAATTCAATATTATTTTTATATCAAAAAAAAACACTTAATAATAATCTGTAAACAGTAACACAGACATTGGTATTGATCTTTAGCGGCGGAATGATGGTTTTCGAGTTGGGTCGAGCAAACGCTCTCCTTCAATAGAACTCTTGAGCTGACATATCCAAAGACTAATTCACTGCATATAGCGAGTCCCATTGAAGCAGATGGACAAGTTCGACGATGTCGACGTCTTTTTCTCCGGCGATTGAGGTATCATTGCTGAGTTTTCGTTTAGTATTTGTAAAGCTATGGATCAATTTTTATCAGGATAACCGATGTCAAACATTCAGACATCAGATTATACTAAGATGACCAAAAGAACACTAAACTAATATAAAAGTTCCTGGAATGAGATTTCTTTCTTATTGCCGTTGTGGTGACTCGCAGAGGTTCCATAAAGAAATCAAAGAAAGCAGAACACATGTCGCCAACTTGGATTCGTATGCTCACTATGGTATACGTGGCATGTGTCCTACCTATATAAAGTTTTCAATGGTAATTGAGGATCCTGGGGTATTTAATACTCAGTTATAGAAACTGAAACCTGTAGACTCCCAGCGGCTATGTAAAATTGTTATAACGCATTTGTTACAATGACTGCTACATCGACTCTTAGTACGCAAATGGAACAGAAAAATATATTTATTCAGACAAAACCTAGGGAGGATTGAACCACTGACATCATTTTACCCGTAGTCACTAAGTAGTCTTTTTTTTACTGATCATCACGTTGTCTGAGTTAAGACTCAGCTTATTTTGGGGATTTGCCTGTATTTTAAGGTTACCGTGTTTCCTTTAGGTGATAGTTATCTTTCGTAATTTGTATTATCCCTCTGACTATATCTAGGCCATGAAAGGCGAATTAACTGCATGCACATTTCATAATGTTTCAACCTATACGGTCATGAGTCGCTCATGAGTCACCATAAAAACAGCGAAAGCAGATAGCCGTCCGTACTACCCAAAATTTGAACATGTCGTCAAATTTCACCTTTTGATAGGATAGGAAAAAACTTGCATCATTATTGGATGCGTTGGCAGACAAAAAATGCGATACCATAAAATTATCCACAAGAGGCAAAAACAACTCCCACATCTAACGAGGGCTCAGATTAACATGATTACCAGCAGAATGTACGTTGAAGATAATATAAGGACATCGTAGGACAGCATCATGTGGAAGTATCAGTTGAACATAGATACCTAACCTACATACAACCAAATCAAATTCACGTATCCTAGCTCCTAGGAAGCTACTGCTTTAACAAAAAATAATCATCTACCGAAAATAAAAACATATCTATCGGGATATTTCTGCAACTCTTGTAACACATAACGATTTCATTGCAAGATCTAAAGTCCCGTGCACTAAGTATTAAGGAGACTGTTAGCTCCAGCCGGCGTTGCCAGACTTGCCGATTTTGGCGGAACTTCCCGATTTTTAGCACAAAATTAAAATGACACACATACTTTCCCATATATTATAGTAACACCAAAAACAGCTTGTAGGCAGAAGTGCAACTTTAAGAATTTTGGTGTTCAATTTTTTATGAATCTCAAAATTGTCAATTGCTGAAAATATTTTTAACACTACTCAAATAAATTGTTGAGGCACTACTTCTAGCAAACCAACATCTTACAAAACATGCAAGTTCAAGTTAATCTGAAATTGTAAAATATATTCAACTCAACTGTTATACAAAAAGTTCGTGTTTCTTTTTAGTTCAGAATTTTCGTTTCTTTTTCAGAGCGCGCTTTATGAGCTCAGAAAAAAATTGACTGAGCAGGCTGAGTGAAAAGCTGATTACACACTTATGTCTTTTTCCATTGGGACAAACAATCAATAATTTTTTGGCCTAAATCACTTTTGGCGTTCCGTTGGGAAAAAAAATCAATCTTTTTTTTGACTCAGATCACAGATTTGCAAAACTCGATATTTTTTCAGATTTACACATACTACCACAAATACAGCACAGCACAGAAATATGTAAACAGCAATTGACATAGTCTTGGAGGAATTATTATCTTCATTGTTTTCCTCATCATCTGGAAAGTAAGAATCACCGAAACTACTCCATTTATATTTACAACAGAGGAAACATTTTTCAAGCCTATTTCCATGGTTGATTTTACCAAAAACAAATGCAATTTGAACATTTGTTGTCAAATATCGCACTAATACATTCACAAAAGCAGATCAATTTCGTTGCATGTTCCATGAAGCGCATAAAATCTGAGATCTGGGAAAGATTTTTGGTGGTCCCAATGGAAAACGACATTACAGTCACATTTGACAGAATAAACCAAATAGTTGAAATGGCGGACGAACCTTGTTGTTCTGGAACTGAAGATTAACCAATTTAATTAATAACTATTAATAAATATTAAATTTGTACATATATTTATTAAAAATGACAGCTCAGTGTTCAAGTGTGTTTCATAAATACATCAGAACGATCTGAGCGCGCTCATAATGCTCGAGCTACAACGCCTATAGTATCCACAATGTTCATTCAATAGTCATTATACGTATCATGTATTTCGAATATGAATATAACGACTACAGACCTACTTTGTACTAAATTCACAGTTCCCCTTCCCATATGTTGCTGACGTAGGAAATTGAAGTTACCGACCAATTTAGTACAATTCTGTCGTAGGCGCATTTCAATTCAACTCCCAATTAAGGGATATAATATAACATCCCTGTGTTTAGCAGTGTAGATCTTCTGAAAAACAATGTCGGCCCGTTCTATACAATACAGAACTGCATAAATACTGTACACATTTAAAAACATTGTTCTTCATGTTTCTTAATTACAAAACATTTAAATATTGGATGAACTGATTTTTCCTCCGTAATAAATTCATAAATTTTGAATGAACATAAAAGTTGTTAAATAATAAGGTCTTAAAACAATGAAGAGAAATTTAAATGTAGACAGTCACGGTCCAAGGTGATAGGCAAAAAATTACAAAAACATTAAAAAAATAGTTTTTCCCAATGCTAGTAGTCTAATTTTGTCTTTGACTTTATTTAGTTTTTAGTCTTTTTTGGAACTGACAGTTTTGATGTCTGAGGGGTCAAAATTAACGCTGAAAATTTTAGGAACGGTGCTCAAGCGTTAAAATAATTAAGCAACACTGGGCATAATTTTGTTTACGTCTATGGCAGAGATGAATGAATAAAAGAGATGAATATCTTTCGTACGTCTATCCCCCCAAAACCCATTTGTTTACATTGTTGTTTTTGTAATTGCAACCCCCGTGTGTGAATACGTGTGAGCTACAAAAAAGCATGTTGCTAATGGCCGGCCGACATTCCTTTTGTTTTTCTGGGCGTCGCGCTGTTCAATTGTTATGTGTTTGGTGTTGAACTTTTTTAGTTTTTGTTAAGGCTTCGATTAATATAAAAAAATAGTGAAATACACATTTCGGAATTGCGAATTATTGCATTAAAGTCAAATTCATGAACTCACATATGCTAGAAAAGAAATGAGCATATGTGCGTGACTTCATGAATTTTTCGGGAAAACAGCTTGTGGGCAGCCGCCTTTCCACTGGAAAGTTATGTATCTCTGCATTCCATTATCTTTGGTCTATGGTTTCGTGTCAAAGACTATATAAAATAGACTGTTGGTGCCCATAGGATATTTATGTTTTACTTATGTCGTTTTCCATTGGGACCACCAAAAATCTTTTTCAGATCTCAGAATTTATGCGGCTCATGGAACATGCAATGAGATTCATTTGCTTTTGTAAATGGATTTTTGCGTTATTTGACAACAAGTGTTCAAATTGTATTTGTTTTTGGTAAAATTAATCTGCTTGAAAAATGTTTCCTCTGTTGTAGATACAAATGGAGTAGTTTTGGTGATTCGTAGTTTCCAGATGATGAGGAAGACAATGAAGATAATAATTCCTCCAAAACTATGTCCATTGCTGTTTATGTTTTTCTTTATTTTGGATTTCACGAAACTTTGCACATTTGTTTTAAAACAAACTTCTTTAAATGACGTAAAACAGCTGTGCTGTATTTGTAGTAGTATGTGTAAATCTGACAAAAATATAGAGATCTGCAAAAAGTGATCCGAATTAAAAAAAAAAATTGATTTTTTGTCCCAATCGAAAACGACATTAAAATATAAGTTTTCAAAATAATAAACCTTACAAAATTAATTTCAAATCACTCTTTGTGGCTTTGCATCTTTTGAATAGATGGCGCTATTTTTTTTACACTTTACTTTTGTTTAAATGTTTCTAATATGAAAATGAACTTTTTTTGAAAAAATTGCGTTATTTTTGTTAACGTTACTATAGAAATTTAATCTCGATGGCAGCGTGTGTTTCATTTCGATTTTGCTAAAAAAAACAGTAGCGCCTGTGCTGTTTTGGAAAATGTTTTTTCGAGGTAGTCCATATTTAGTATGTCTATTATATTTAGTCTTTGGTGCACGTGCAGCCAATCAACCGAAAATAGAACTTTGATCAACGAAGAAGAATCACTGCTCATATCTTTCGATTGCGACATATGTTGGTATATAGTTCAGCTCCTGGCTGAGGCACAAATCTGATCGAGAGCTTCAAATATTTGAGTGGAAGTGTTGGCTTTATAACTTGTTCTGTTTATTTTTTATATTAATCTAGAACTATTTGAGTAATAGCAAGTTAAAGGGCAGTGAAATCAGGGAAAAAACAATTTGGTGAACAATTATGACAAAATTGTAGGCGTAACGATAAACGAAATAGCTTATATCTAGTATTCCCATCGAAGTCTATCGAGTAGATTTCACACCAATAAGCAACAGACAAAACCCCCTTCCAATTTTATTATAGACAAAACAACGCCTCAACAGCAATGATTTCGAAATAGTATTCCAAAGCCTAAAAAAATGCTGTCTTCGGTACAGATCAAAGAGGAAACAACATAACCATCGCAGTACAACTGTATATCTGCTTTTTTTTGTATTTGATACTTAAAATGACTCAATCTGGATCACCATAACCTATGCATGAATAATGATCTTCTAATGACAATGATATAAAAACAAACCGCTAAGTAAAAACGGTACCTACTCTTCAGAGGCCTTGTGTGGTATTGCAGCAGCAGATACGTATTTTTCAAGTCCAAGTTCAATGTTGTGTAATACCATAACCTCATGAGTGGAACATCTTCAAGTCGCAAAGAGCCATCTGCTTCGCCGACGATCCATCCATTGAGGTCACGAGCAGATGGATACTAAAGCCAATTTATCCAAAGTAAGCAACGCTAGTCGACCTGCAAAATTGTACAGCAATACAACTACAAGCCATTAACCCAGCACTTGCACAAGACCCATTGGCTTCGGTTTGGATGAATGGATCTGCAGTCTCTAAGGTATAAGCTGCTGCTAGCTGCACAACACAAGCCTGCTTGTGTCATGAATGGAAATTCAAAATGAAAACACGGCGCGATGTGTGAGATGTTTGCAGTGTGACTGCGCATCTTCAGAGCAAATGAATCTCAGAAGTACGTGCATTGTCAAGATCACTTACCAGCGTCATGATCTTGGCAATGCGAAAATGGCAATATAATGGAATTCATTATGTAGTATACGTACAGTGTATTTTCATCACATGCGCGTTAATGAGTATCTCAATCACTGAGCAAATATATCTAGATCTTTTTTCGCGAAGGTATTTAAGGGAAAAGAAATGCTAAGCCAATTTGAGGCTACAATGGCGTCCTTATAGACCACAAATAACTGTAAACAATTAGAGTGAACCAGACGAATAGATATCTTTGTACTTGGCCGTAGCCTCGGGAATACCAACGGCTTTTCGCTTGACTGAACGTTTCGATTGAATTTCATGGTTGGTCAGGTCCGTCGGAAAACCGATTATAGCTTGGAGAGGGATTCTATTTTTTTCTATCTGAGATAGTCTAACTAATGACAGTAACTCCACAAAGCTAAATATATAAAAAGGTTGTTATTCTTTGGATCTAGCTGTCTTCCGATGCGACCAAATGGAACAGTCTGCATCTAGAACTAATGACGAAGGAAGTACAGTGCGAAAGCAAGTTGTTATTTCTCTGTGAATATTTTCCACTTTCTTAGCACGATGCAAAGTACCTGCCTGTGGCATGATACAAGACCGTGTCGAAAACGTGTCAGTTGTGAACTAAACCAAATAATTGCCACAATACAATGAAACGCGTCGAAGCCATAGTCTGCAGTGTCAATTGAAGTTTGATGGTATCTGCTCTGTAATGGCTGTAGTAATAGTTTTTGATGTGTTTAGCTCAATTAAGTGCAACAACCATCGGTTTGCTGATTCGTTTCGTAATTATAATTGGAATTGTGAATCGAGTAGGTAATTCATATTCCTTGCAAGAGTTTCTTTTGTGGGAGTGCACTGCCATCGACATGCTTTGGATTGCAGATTGAAATTGAAACTAGAGATTGTTTTGCCAAAATACGAAATAAATGCATGGTGGCCACAACAAGCCTGCATTCGGCTAGGCCTAGCTTCACCCAACCAACGTTTTATTTTTGAAACGAGATGAAGCTAATTTATGCTGAATCGGGTTAATAGCGGATTAATAGGGAAGCTTTTCCAGTATCTATATTTTCGAAAACATTCGTTACGCAATTAAAAGTTGGCATGTTCGACTTACACCAAAAAAATTGCAGTGAAACAATTAATAAAAAAATTGTTTAATAATTTCACCATCTTTTTGCCACAGTTAAATACCAACTGACAAGTGTTATCCAGACGAAAATGGCGGCACACTGGAAGCTGGAATATAAAATGTAGAAAATAGCTATATACGAAAAATTTGGTTTTATTATTTTAGGGTTATAAAAATAGATTGTGCTTATGTGCCTCAATGAAAAATAAAAAAATTGATTCGGCTATGTCTGAGTTTGGCATATAACAGATGAACTAAGGATCCCAAAATTTTCCAAACTCTGAAGTCATGATCATTTGGGCAAGCCAGAATGAGTTTTATGAATCGTTTTCTAAGAAGTATTTCCGATGTCAAAAAATTGAACGATTATTTTTAAAGAAAAATTTGATCAATAATTAAATACTAATATTTGAAGTCGTCTCAAGTCTTTCATAAGATTGCGTTTTTGAGAGGCTGGAAAACGTTTTGCGAATATTGTGGAAGAAAGTTTGTAAATTATAATGATGGCTGATGAAATTATTGAAACCTGCAATCGAGGTGAAATTTATCTGTACAAGGAATCCTAACCATCCGGAGCTGAAATTGGTTGCATTCCGCCATAAAACTGTAGCGTGCAACCTAAAATGTAAACAACCCATTAGTCACCAAACAAGTTCCACTTCCAATTGAAGACTCAAATCAAATCAAATTAGTGGAGAGTTAAGTGAGCTAATTCTAGAACCATCGAGTTTGTTAGAGACAAATCGGAATTCACTAGAAATTTCTCGGTAGATGGCGGAGCGGTTACGAGAACATGGTGTGATCAGTTGACTTTTAAACAGTGATTGGTAAAGTTCGAACTACTAATCGGTTGTGTAGATAAAGAAGTGTAAAGTATGCAGTGATTTTAGTGATTGGTTATTGGAATAATTTGTAAAAGTGTAATAAAAATGATTTTATTAGAAAAGTTCAACTGAATAGCGCTTTATCTTTTCGGATGTAACAATACAACTTAGGTAACCTGCCGATCATTACATCCTATCAGTCTATTCGTCCTATATGCCTATATTGCTGTTCGTTTTTAAAAAAAAAAAAAAACAATTCACTTAATACAGCTTTTTTTTCTCTCATTAGACCACATTTTATGCATCCAAGAGCCCTTCATCATGCATTTCGCAAAACCGAAACAAAATTCTAAAATCCTTTTCAATTTGTTTTACAATGCAACAGTGTTTTTCATTAACAATTAACTTTTGTTCATTCACTTATAGTATAAATACTCTCATCCAAGCATTTTAGTTTCAGTTAACACAGCAACTACGCACTTCACAATCGAAAAGCCTTAATGTGTATAGGTTGTATTTATGTATAGGTACTTGATGCCTGAGAGCTGACTTAACATTACAGAAATATTTGCTGTATTTCAACCGCATAGAATATATGCGAATCATTTAAATTTCGAATTTTACAACCGTTTACGTAATTTCAATTGCCAGTCATTGAAATTGCAGCAGGAAGCTCATACCCATACGCCGTTGAATGGCACAAGGAATGTGTAAACCGAAATATACCTACTTCCCACTGTTGGTAGTACACCATTTTTCAATCGCAATTACATTCCTGACCCTTTCGCATTTATTGCGTGGAAGAGTTTATTTTATTGATTTCCATTCAGGACATGTCCTATTTTCAAATTAGTGTAAATGGGTCTGTTTAATTTTTTTGGTTTGTGTGAAAACCTGTTAAAAACCAAAATCATGCAAAGGATTCCTATCCGATTCTGACTACCAGGTTAAAGTTGCTTTTTTTACAGTTGTTTTTGGGCAACTTCGATCATGATTCGGTTTCCTATTGACTAGCTTTTCTTCCAGTTCATGTTTTCTATTAAGGTTAGGGTTCTATTAACTATAAAGATGTTTCGTTTAAGCTTACGTAATAAGAGGTAGGTGAGCGGGTTCGTTGCCCTCTCTCAATATTCACAACTTTTTAAATATTCTTAACCTAACCTAACCTTACAGCGCAATTTTTAAACTTTAAAGTAAAGTATACTAAAAAAAAAGTGTAAGATGCGACTAAGCCTTAAGCAAAAATACAAAACGATTTCACCTTTTAAAATATGACACTATTTATACACAAATGGTTTTTATGATTTGGCCAGCCTTTGTCAGTCAGTTTCTGATCTTTGTCGACAGGATGTGACAATCTACTCGATTCAGCTAATTTTGTTCTATAGTGCTTTTATGTCTCTCGTTGACATCCCAAAGGAGCAAAATTTGTCTCAGTCTTCCCTCAATTTTAAAACTTTTAGGCTTTCGAAAAATGGTACTTTTTCGAATCTCAAATATCTTCTTGTTTAAAGATAAATAACTAAATATAATACAAATGATTGCATCACATCGTTTTTTTTTAACAACTCACAACTCGTCAATTTCATAAAAAAATTATCATGGCCATATTCAAAGATCCAGTTATCTTAAATCTACTAGATTGGTCTGGACTAGATGTAACCTGAACGCACAAAACTAAATTGGTCGGTAATGTCACTTTACCTACGTCAGTCACATTTGCGAACTGTCAACTTATTACTCCGTCACGAATTTCTTGACCAGATTCGTTGGTAGCCCCTCCATAAACGTCAAATGAAAAAGCTGCTCATGTGACTGATCTAGTCCAATCAAAACTGAGACACATCAAGTTAGCCAGCTGTGAGACTAGATACTTCAATCTCCCCATGAATAGTTAGGAACTTTCCGAGAAATGTCAGGAACTATAGGTAGTCTTTAATTATTTTTTATTTTTTTACCTAATTGACAATTGTATTGAAAGTACGATTGAAAAATTAAATACTTTTACTTCAAAACAATAGGTTCATGCGGACGTGACTTAAATCGAACGCAATCGATATAAATCGACCGCAATCGCACAAAGTCTGTACACGTTTCCATTAAAAATGACAGAAATAGAGAAAATTAACAAAACAACGAGTAACGAGCAGTTCCTCTGTTGGCTCGAAACATCTTAAAGAATTTAAACCGGCAAGTAGTGATAAATATGTCAAATTTGTATATAAAGTTGACAAGAAGCAAATTCAAAATCCGTCTTCAAAATCAATTGCGCACACAAATAAAATCTGTGTAAATAAAGAAAATTCTGTGGTTGTCAAATGTTCTCCCAGAACCTTTTATTGCAAAAGGGTAAGTTATATATTTATTTTTGATATGGATTCCATATCAGCGTCCATTGACGTTCTATGGACTAAATTTTAAGCTCCCTGAAAGGTTTTCGCTTAATTGCTCGGGAAAGTACACGAATAGACCTAATGAAGAATCTCAAATGAAATTTCCTGTAATACCACTGAACACATTAAAGGTGTAATTAATAATGATTAAGTTTAACTAAGCATTAAGTGATTTTCAATTTAAGTACAAATTTCTTGTCGGATCATCAGTATCCCACAAAAAGGTATTACTCCCGTTAATTGGAAAATCTCAGCAAATTTGTCACCTTTCAAGGTTTATGATGATGTCTCATCAGACAACCTCTCTCAACGCACCATCCTCATAAACCACAAATAAATAAATCAATCAACTCGGATCCTTTTGCAGAACCTACAGTCTTCTCTTCGTGTTCTAATTGACGGAAAGATTACATCCGTTTCGGCTTTCGGTTGTATACTGGTCATCCGCAGAGCGAGACAATGCGCCCATTAGACACTCCCAAATCTTCACCCTCCACTTGTGCAAAGAGCCACTTTTAACTGACAGGTATCACCCAACTCTTATCAGATTTAAAAAGAAAAAAATATGAGTGGTAGACAAAATTTGCGTAAAGCAATGAGTTTTGTTTTGGTAATATTTTGTCAGGATAAGAAAAATAAATAATTAATGCAACAAGCACATGCAGTCTAAGCATAGGCCCAGAGTGACCATTGTGCGACTAAAGTTGCAATTAGGCCCAATTTTTAAGAGCCTACCACATTTTTGTTTTGCTTTTTTGGTCCTTTTTTAGTTGGAGAAGGATCTTCAAACATTTTCCAAATGCTGTTATTTCCAAATAGAAACCTTTTAATCACAACAATATTATAGTGTTTAGCAAACCAATATCATCCGAAAATTCTAAATGAGCTAGTCTGCTTCAGAAATGATACTTTTTTTTCTCATTTGCCCTTTTAATTGCGACTTTTCAGAATTCTCCAACTGAGCATACCTTTTTTTTTTTTACAACCATTCGTTTTTTTATTCTTGAGACTAATGGACCTATAATTTTATGCTGAGCTGAGAAGGTCTTTCGTGACAGTTATGTAAACTTCAGGTAAGAGGGGCTAAAATAATGGAGGCAGGCAGTACCAAAGATAAGATAATAATCTACTGATAAAGATAAATTAACTGAATTTATTGGAGTCGCCCTAAAGTCACAAGAAATATAATGACCGATTAACTTGCATCTCAAAATTTAACAGAGGAATTTTCACGACCTGAACTCGGGCTGTGCTTTCCTAAACAGGCCTTTTCATTGTTAATTGAGCTCCTCGCATAGGCTGGATGCAGTTAAAAAAAAAACCGAATATCACAATGAAACTACTCACAGGAGTCATCAGCGCGTCACTTGGATTTCACTAAATTCCTTACTTCTCTCTGAGACGGTTGTGATTGTTTTGCATCACCTCGCTCCTGATGACTGAGGTACATCTTCCGTTCTTTCTTTTTCTTTATAATTTTTTAGTCATCAAGTACCATTTGGTGGTTAAAGTGACACAGTCCTCGTCTATTGCGCATTTAAACCCATCAACCGACCACAGTTAACTCAAACCAAACCAATGAAAACTTCATAAGCCTTTTCACGTGTCAAACTTAACAAATGACGAAAATTAACTTGAATCAATCAATTTCTTGGATAATTACGCTACTCTCGTTCATTTGAATGTTATACCACCATCACAAGTTCATTCAAAGGATCAACTTGCAGGTTTTTGGCGTCGATTTTTTTTTTATAACCCAAATCTAATCCATCGCTTTTAGTCGTTCACGTTATCCTCCAAAGGACATCAAAAGGGCTTAAATCTGTTCCTTTGTAGTCTCAAATGTCATTTGCATAACGTTCCTTTGCGCGCTCAATAATGTATCCGTTAAGCACAGACAATAAACCAGGTCAACAATTCATTATAATGGAGCAAGAACCCACTACACTACACAAAACCTATCAAACAAAGGAAATTGTGATTTATTCCCGTACTTGACACCCTTAACACACACAAAACAAGCATCGTTAAATTCTGCGCAGAATATATATACATCCATTTAATATCAACTCAAATTTAATGAAAACAGATAAAAAAAATTCGGGCTACAGCAGCGCAGCGTTCAGATCTAATCGCTCAGCGCTACGCTTCGAGTATCCATCAATGGGAGCCATCATCCATCCGCCACCACGCCGACAATGGCTGCGTTCTCCTTCCAATTGAATTGGAACAAAAAAAAAAAAAAACCGGCTACGTATGCGATACACTCGTATAGTGGATGCGCTGCAACTCAGAATAAATCGAAACAAAAGGAAATATGATAGACAGGTGTGTAGGCTGATGAATTAACAACAATGGGTGGCATCTTGCAGGGGAAGGCGATAACGAATCGAATGGATTTCCGCACGATTGAACGATTTCTTTCTGTTGGCTCTCCAAGAAGTACGTACTCGTGTAATGAGAACGCTCGTCATCTGAGCACGGGAGCTTGTTTGAAGCCGGGGGTCGCCTAGTGCGGCAGCGGTTCTGTGCGGTACTGTGTTTAGTGATTAAGTTGATTGAAGTGTTTTCGTGCCAGGGGCTTTTGTCTTTGGATTGCATGCTTTTTCGTCGGATTCCATCGACGTAATTTTCATAAATCAACCTTCAGACAATAGTCTGGTGCTAGCCTGACCACTGCCATTAGAGTAATTTGCCGGGTGGCAACATTAAGGTCGGGGTCTAGTTTGCTACAATCGTGCCAATGATTCCCATAAGCAAATTGCAGTTTCTGTTGAAAGTAGATCGGTGACGGTATAAAGTTTAAGCCAACAAAGCCCTGCGTGTAAACCGGCAATCAAAAGCAGGCCCCTTTCGTAATGCGGTCCAACGATGGGGCGCCTTTAGAAATTAATTGGCGGTGCGCGATGGGCTGGAGGGTTGGAATGAAAGTTCGAGACAGGTGTTTATTTGATTTATTGTCATTTTGTTTTCACCTTCACTTTGACGAATTGTGCGAGGACAATGATAGCGTGCACATCTTTTGAGACACGTAAGGTGCTCATATAGGTCGGGGTGATGCATTCATTATTGCTGCTCACGTGTGTGGTGTTACGTGGGGCTCATGTTTATTTATCCACACCATAACTTCGTTTGAATAAAATGTATAATAAAATAAAATGAGTGAAAAAATGTTAAATAATTATGAGTGTGTAACTATGAAAGTAATAAGATGCGATGAAATCATAAGGATAATTTAATTATGGATAACTGGTTTTTGCATGCAAACTGTAAAAATGTTTTCTCGATTATTTCGGCGGTAGAAGCCGGTAAGTTGGCTGGCTTGTCCTTGACCACTCCACAATATACCGAAGATCTATAAGCAACTGAGCGATATTTTCTAAATAAAGTCGTGTGGAAAGTATTTCAAATCGCCTACACCTTTATATTGAGAAAATCATCTATAAATCAAGGCAGATCCTTTACCACTCCACTTTGAGTTCAATCAGATTTGGTGTTCGTTTATCTTGTGCAGCGAGAGATAAATCTTCTCCTCGAACACATTTAATTGAATTCGATTATGCAACGAGTATGTACATAGGATTTCTTCTGAAAACACTTAAAGTTGCATCGAAAAGTAGGCACCTCGGGCGATAAATAATAATTGCTATTATTATTCCCAATCCATTCACTTGTTACGCACTTTCAAAAAGATAAGACCTACCTTGTAACCACGAGCAGATGTGCTTCATATCTTCGGCTTGCATGCGCCAGCCCAGAGAGCAGAGAAGAAACATAAGCGATACGAAGATCAACAAATATTGGCTGGCCATTTGTTTGGATGAACAATCGGCTCCTTTCACTTTTGCTGAAATTGAAAAAGATACATCATTTCCCAGAATCTCCTGCAAACAATTAATCAGGCTGCATTAATCCGTGCAAACAATTTTTCTCATTAAATAGACAAAAATAAGCGAATTTTTAATTAAACTCAGCTGTGAATGGACGGATAATATGCTACGCATGCAACCCGGAAACGCCTTTTGTAATGAAAGTTTTTTTCCAAGACGCGAAAGAGATTGTGCTATAAACGAAATAAACCTCCACCCTACAACCGGTGCAGTGACTTTCTTTCGCGACAAAACCAGATTTGAATCGGTATCAAATATAGCGGCGGCAACTGCCACTGGGTGTGTATTGACCATAAATATCGATTCCTTTTGTAGTCATGATATCTAGTACACTATCACCGTGTGTCCGCTTTCGTTCCGCAATTAAGGAGTAAACGGATCAAAAAATAAGAAATATTATTCACCCGAGGTTGAATTGTTTTTATTGTGCGGCATTACACTTGACTGTTTAGGTCAAATGAGTTCACATTGACCTACATTACGGAATTATTTGTTTTTAGCTCTATTAGGTTGTGGAATAAGGGACGCACGGTAGGGACAAGTTTCAGTGTTTCTCTGTTCAATCATTTTAAAAATCTATAAAGCAAACTGGACACAAATCGTCCATCTTCTATTTTCCTTTCTTCGGGGTGACACTCGATGACGTTTTGACCGAATATCCGCTTGTTTGATTTTTATGATTTTTTTTGTTTTTTGTTTTTTGTTTTTGTTTGTATTGCTGTATTTCAGATTTAGACAGAGAGAAAATTAACGAAAATCGATTAATTAGCGTTTTACGATAGGCGGTGTTAGGGATGACAGTTGATATTGCAAACAAAACGGAGTTAGTAGTCGATAAATACGAAATCAAATAAAATCTTTAAAACAAGCTTTACAAGCTCTCAAATTTTAGATACAAATTTCAATGCTTTTGAGGACATTATTAGGCTTTTCAATACCAAGTCTAAATTACGAATTTTATTGTTCTTTTCCTCTTTCCCTATTCATGTATTTATTCTTGGTACCTATTCCAAGGTATTTTATGATTCTATATCTCGCTAAAAGAATTCTGGATCTGATTTACTAATAAAAGAACTTGGTTCTTAAATCTATAAAACCAGTCTATTTCATTTAAGTATAAAAATAAATAAATAAAATTCATAACAGTATAGCAATGTTCATCTTGTAATCAAATTTGTACCATATGCCTATAAACACAACATTTTTTATAAAAAAACTTCTAACAATTTTGCGCAGCTGGTCTCCAAAAAGGATCGTACATCCTGGATTCGAATTAGTTTAAATGTGTTCTTTTTTTGTTTAAAAATTCAAATTCAGTGAAAGTAAGAACAACTTGTAAATATAGTTTGTTTAACAAGATCTTAAACAGTTGTTCAGAGCAACAGTTTTTTTGTTTCGAATAACGAAATGCGTTAGGCCTAGTATCTCACAACCATACGTTTTGTGTGAGTTTTTCATTTTTGGGACGAATGGAAGGGATCTAAAATTGTATTCCAAGTTCAAACGGCTTGTTAAGAAGCTCTTTTATTGCAGTTATACTCTCGGATGCTTGTCAGATGTGACGCAGTCGAAATCTTAAGTTGGAATTTGGGATTTTTAGGGAATCGAACCTGGATCCCTCGCTTAGTAGTCCAACATTCTTACCACCAAGCCTAAAATTCCAACAACAAAAACGATACAATTGCTAAAGCGTCTTTAAGGACTTGACAACTTATTTTTTAAATAAAATGCGAACTACTTGAGATATCTCAAAAAAAGTATATATATTGGCTTATTTTAATTATTATCAAAACATTTATGAATGGAATTCGACTTCGTTCATATGTCCACCACGGGAACGTATGCAGCGGTCGATACGTTGAGCCCGATTTTCGATGACTCGGCCGCACATTTCGACCGATGCGACCGCTATTTCTCTTTCAATGTTTACTCTGAGGTCTTCTAACGTCGCCGGCTAGTTGGCATAGACCAATGATTTAATGTAAATCATTCGCGTTAAATCTGCCGATCTCGGCTGCCAATAGAGGGGTTCGTTTCTCGAGATAACAGGTTCACCGAACTGAGACTTCAGTAACTCGATTGTTGCTGTATGGCTTGTTGGCATCGTCTTGTTGGAATCACATATCACTGATGTCCAATTCATGGAATTTCTCAAAGAAATAACGCTTCAACACATCTCTGTAGCGAAATGACGCCACCGTCAGCACATAAGGGTTCACACCTGTCTACTAACACATATTTTGCTTATTGACGAAGGCATTTAACCAAGAAAGATGATTTTGCGATGAAATTCTTCATTTTCTTCCTCGATTCGGAATTTCGGTAGTAAATTTTAATTATTTGTAAACGTTGTTTCTTCGTGTACTTCAGCATGATGAAAATGTTGATTTACCGACACAGCTGCCAGCTCACCCAAAGATCTAGCCGCTTTTCTAACAAACTGTTACATCATGAACGAGCTCTGAATGCAGGATATCATATAACATGCCCTCTTCTAGCGGCAGTGGGATAGACTGTATCAAATCCCTCCTTTATGTAAACCTGATCCAGGTCATTTTTTTCCTAATTCCATAAATAATACCAAACCATAAGCCAATGTGTGTTACGACTTGATCTGTATAAAGAGGCTATTAGATTAGGGCGGTTAATCTTTCGGCCTTACAAAACCAACCCTTCTGAGGAAAATGAGCGTGTAAAAGTATCTATAATAAAAATAAAAAATTCAAACTTTAAAGTACCTAATATAGCGTCCAGTATCGGTTTTCCCGGTTATCGTAGAGGTGCGTTTTCACCTAATTGTTTTGCCTAACCGAAGTAGCAACGGATCATTTTCCGCCGGATTCTCACTAGGGTGCCATTCGTGGAGTTCGTTTTAGTCATACGTAGATGGCGTCCATTCTATGCTGGTTTGTTTCTTGATGACATTTATTTAGTCTTGTGCTCGTTTACTTCAAGGCCGACAGATTTCGGCTTCCATCACGGAATACTGTGAATGAACCACGATGTCAATATCGTCCGCATCGTCAATATCGTCTTCAGTATTGACAGATGCCCTGTGCACGTCGAAAGTCTTTGTGGTTAAAGCTTCGCTGGTGGTTTGATGACTTGTTTAACAGAAAGTGCAGTCAATTTTTCCTTCACTCAGATGAAACGATGATTGCTGCGCTTGAAGTTTGTCGAAAATATCTATGAGGATTTTTTTCCAATTTTCTTCAACAGTGGTGATGTTTTTTTAGTTTCCCTTGAAGGTATATTCGTATTTTATGCTCTCTCTCTCTTGTCAACTTTTCAGAGAATATGAGCAAGCGATCTTATCGGCCTGATATAGGGCGAGTTAGTAGAGCTACGAAATTATCGAGCTTGACGCGATCACATCAAACTGATGCATCAAGCTCGGTCAACAATGTATTAACTTTTAGTGGTGGTCAGCATGTGAATATTGCGCGGCCATGGACCCGAAAGAAAAATTCCGCCTTTCAATATGATATATGTATTGAATACGGGCACGAAGTAAATATAGGTGCAATTTCAAAGGTCTGTGGCTGTAGTGCACACAAGTGGGCAAAGGAATCTGCTGGATTGTGCTGCTCAAACGGAAAGGTAATGCTACGTGAATTGGTTGCACCACCGGAACCAATTAAAGGCATTCTTCTGGGTAATCATCCGTTAAGCAATATTTTTCTTGAAAATCCCAGAAAGTATAACTCAGCTTTTCAAATGACATGAATCTCAACGCAGGTTTGAGGTGTTGGAAAATTCAAATATAAGCGTTATTCGAATTCTTGAAGAAATGTTACATGATCATAATCCCTATGTTTGTGATTTTAAGACAGCTATTGAAAGTAATATGTCGAACGATTTCAAAGTAGTAATTCACGCTGACAGGAACACAATTAATAGCCGTACTTTAGAAGAAGTTGCAGTTTTGATCGTTGGACAAGAATTTGGAAGGCGCGATATAGTTCTAAAGTCTAGATCTGACATCAACCGCATCAGCAACAGCATCATATGATGCTGTACAGTATCCGCCAACTAATAGCACATCCTATAAATATGTCAATCAGGCGAGCACGCGTTAAAAATATTACGAATTATATAAATACGATCTGACATCGTAGACACGTTACGTGTCTCTTATCTTTTTTTTAACAAGAATTATATAAAAGATATTGTCAGCTGTACTCTGGCAATTCTATTTGGCAATTCAATCGCAATACTCGTCATATTCATCATTTTCCCCTAAACCATATTTTTGGGCGTCTTCAGGATTTAGCCGCTACAATTAAATGATTTTTGTCGTTATTATTCAAAAAGACCCCCTATCCCTTTTTTGAGTGCTTATATATTAAGGGTATGCGATTCTCTTCAGTTTTAAACAGCTTACGATTGCAGTTTGCAACTTAAAACGCTGACAGAGTCAACCATACAAAGGGAGAGGTGGGCAGTGTTGTTATATCGTTGGATTTATCCTTTTTTTTTAGTAAAATTTCGATGTTCACCAAAAAGTATCGAGTGATTCTAAAAGGGAATGGGAGTACGTTGAAAAGAAAAAATGACTACGCTTCATGGGAAAAATCAAGAGAGAGTGCTAACAACACTGGACGTGTGTAAAGCTAGATTCGATCGGAATTTCACCAAACAAAATTGAAGGGATTAAATTGATAATCATTTAATTGCTCTGTTCTCGATTTTGTTGCTCGCCGGGAAGTGGTAGATGTTGTGGCGGACCTGACTTACCTTTAAAGCTGAAGGATCCGCCACATTGACTTGTTCGCGCGTGCCTATTTAATTGCTATCAATTTCGCTCAAAAATGCATTTTACAGGATTTCTTCAGCTGCCAGTTCGTACTAAAACTCTTTTGTTTTTCAACGAAAAAAAAATCATAAAAAAATGAACCTGTCCGAATTTCACCACGCCAAATATTTTAAAAGAAGTGTATACTTGTAGGCTACTACTGCATTAAATCAATTTTGTCGCTCATCCCTAAATACGTCAAAATATAAAAGGTGAATTTTGCCAAAAAAAGGTCCCATAAGAGGAAATTTTGGAAAAAAATAAAAAATAAAAAAGTGATGTATACCGTTCGAATTATAGTATGCCACATTGCTCAAGAGAAACGTGCCTTCATTAGCTGTCAACCCATAGAATAAAATAATTTGTCGTTATCCTCTAAATGTGTCGAAAAGTAAGAAGTAATTTTGTCAGAAAAAAGCTAATACTATGTTCCCACCAACGTAATTTAGCTGAAGTGATTTATAAATCACGAAAGGCGTCTCCACCGAACTTTAAGTGATTTAGTGTGACATTTTTGTCGACTTTGACATTAGGTGTCCAACACCAGATAGTTATTTTTTTTTTTTTGTTCTTTCTGTTTTTTTGCCATACCTGCCAAGAATAAAACAATTTTTCAATTAATAAAAATATCAAAAACTCATCGCAACACGAAAAAAATTAGAAAATTGAATTTGAAATAATTTTTTTGGCAGTTTTCTTTTTTTTTTTGTTAAAGTGCTGAAGTTAATAACAGGTATGTTCGATTTTATTTTGTGTGGATTTGCGATGGCAGATACGTAATTAAGATTGAAACACATATAAATCACGTAATTACAAATCACAAAAATGTATGATAAATCACGTAATTTATGAGATGATTAAGCTAAATCGAGTTGATTTAGCTAAATCACGTTGGTGGGAACATGTTATAAGCTTCCTAAATAAAAACAAAAAAAATGTAAAAATTAGTCAACAGTCATATACCGTTGGGATCCTATTATGCAAAATATAGATCACATTCAAGATCACATTTATACCCTTGTAAGGGTGGCTTTTCAAAATTGTTAAAAAGATGTGCCGACTTTATTCATTACCACTCCCTAACGTTGCATGTCGCACTATAACATTCTTCTTTTATTCCTTTGCAGGACATTCAAATGATATTAACACACTGCATGGAACTTACCAGTATCTCAAGAGTACGGGCCAGGTATGTACAATAATTCCTGTTCACATTTATATATTACACTTTATTGTGGGAATTCATCGAACTCATTGAAACATTGGTCTAAAGCATCTGTGGAAATGTTGCACTGGTAGCCGATTCTTCGCTGGTGATTGATATTTCATTTTATTCTACTGCTTATACATTCTCCTCCCTAAGCGTCGCCTGACAAAACTATCTTACAAAGTTATTTTCACTAAAAACAAAAATAGCTACATAAAAGTTGTCACCATATTCTCGCCCCTCTACATTTCTCTCTATCACGAGCTTCGTTTACATTATCATCGATCAATAAAATTACCATTAAGACAAGCTTATCTATGCCGCTCTATTTCCTGTCTTCCTTCAACGAAGAGGTGTGTTCTTTTATCTCAACTAATTATAACAAAATTGCTCTACGAACTGAGAACTATTTGAGGACCTCCATTAGGCCAGAGAAAAGTGTATCCAATCGAAGGGAAACCTACCTACGTATCTCCTCGAAAGTATGGCAAAGCTTAGCACAATTTGAAAGAAAATGTCAAAAATCACTCATGTGCCACCACTGTTCTTCAGCATTTGTTCAAATATGAGTACTCCACATTCATTCAATATGTGTCACATTTTGTCGTAACTGTGTGTGTTTTGTAAACTTTGTGTGTAGTGCTTTTTGCAAATCGGAATAAACATGCAAATGGTTTCCGAGACATCTTCTGGGTAAGTATCACGATGCATATTATTTGTTAGGTGTTACTCTGTGTATCTATCTGTTTGTAAAATACTTTCTAAAGAAAGGTTACTGGTTCAACATATCCGTCTGAGCTGCAAGTCGACGACCAATTCAAATCAATTCACACCAAACACTGACATATGAACTGAACTCTTTCTAAACACAGATTAATTCGCTTGTCGCTGAAAAGTTGAACAACACTCGTCACGCGGAAGTGGACATCCTTTTTTTCAATCGGGTACCAAAAGTCGGCAGCCAAAGTCTAATGGAGCTAATGAAAATCCTTGGCAAGGTCAATGGATTTACAGCAAATCGCGACAAGCCAAAGGAACTGGAAACCATTTTGGTATTGGGAAACAAGGAGTTTGAAGTTGCCGACGAAATCATGGAACTAAAGGAACCGGCTACATACTCAAAGCATATTGCCTACCTAAACTTCACTCGTTTGGACTATCCCAAACCAATTTATATAAATTTAATTCGCGATCCTATCGAGAGAATTGTCAGCTGGTTTTATTACATTCGAACTCCGTGGTACATTGCCGACCGTAAGACTCTCTTTCCCGAATACAAGCTGCCCTCTGTTCAATGGTTGAAGAAGGACTTTGCCACCTGTTTGCGTGCAAACGATCCGGAATGCTTATACGAACAGGACACGCGAAAGTTTTTGGGAGATCATCGACGTCAAATATTGTTTTTCTGTGGACAGGAGAGCAATGTTTGTCTGTGAGTATATGCCTTCCTGATTTTATGCGTTTTCCCTTAGTCGTTATTCTAAAATGTAGACCCTTCAATTCGTACTATGCCATGCAACGCGCAAAGAGAACCGTGGAAAAGGATTACGCTGTCGTTGGCTCATGGGAGGATACTAATGTCACGCTTGCTGTTTTAGAGAAATTCATACCTAGATTTTTCAAAAACGCTTCAGAAATCTATTACAGTGAGTGCTGGGCATAGTTTAATTTGTGCATATACAAACTGAACTTGTATATCTTCCGCAGAAAGTCAGGCTACCTTAAGCACGGTGAATCAGAACTCGTCGAGACCTCCTGTCACCAAGGACGTACGAGATTTACTCAGCCGAAACTTGACAAACGAAATAGAGTTCTATCAGTTTTGCAAACAGAGATTGTATAAACAGTACATTGCCACCCATCTGCCCTTGTGATTCTATGCTGACGTGCCTACGAGACCCAGTGAGAGGATGGCTCTATATATGCATTTATGTGTCAATTTGGTATTTAATAAAAATGATTTAAAGAGCACTCGTGCTTTAAAATGTTGAACAGATGATTAATGAAAGCACTAGGTGCTGGATGCTGGTATTACGAGTTTGATGATAAGCTGAATTTTTTCTTCTGCTATGGTTCGATATTTTTAGGCTACCTTCTTCGAATTGATTTGATATAAGTGTTTTCTTTTATGTTGTGTCCGTATATCTTTTCCCGTTTTCAATTTAATATCTTGGCTTGCCTCCAATTCGTTCTATTGTCACTTTCTCAAAGTATATTCTATCCGATAGAATAGCAACTCCACCTTATTAGAGTAGCGGATTGATTTAAAATCGGATAAGGTCTGATTCCTTACTTAAATTCACTTGAAGTTAGTGAAAACCAGCCTTAACTGATCTCAAACGAGAAAAAGCTTTTAAATTTGGTCAAGCAATTTTCTGGCTCATTTGTTATTGAATAAAATAAAATAAACAACTCACCATTATTTAGTTTATGAATGAACAAATAAAAATACTAAATATGAGACTGTTCCATTGCAAAATTTCTAAGAAATCATTTTTTATTATTCATCTTTTGCACTGGGGTTACATTTGACATTCAACTAAGTTTAAAATACCGTGTTCTACAACTACATAACTACAAATGCATTGTTTGTTTTTAATATTTTTATTTATCTCTCTCTCTCATAAATTAGAGAAAGAATTTATTAAAAGTTGTGTTCAAGTAAAGTAAAGGAACAGTCCTATATCTCCGATGATCTACTTTAGTCTTAAGCACCCACTTTGACGTTCTCTTACTACTGTCGGGCGTCGCGTCGTCACTGTCATCTGCTTAGTCAATTGTTTGATACATTTATACAAAAATTGTTATGTCTGTTTATATCTATTAGCAATGAAATATGAAAAATGAGAGTGGTTGAGGTTGGTTTGCTACTCCACAAAGTTCCTCCTTCTTATGGTATTTTTGGGCTAGAATCAAAGGCTTTTCGGGCCGAATCGATGGTGTCCATTCGCTGTAGAAAACTGATTCGATTTTTTAAGCTCACCCCAATGAGCATTTTAAGCTGTCTTCGAACACTGATTCGCATTTTTGAATTCATCTCAATGAGCCTGTACAACTCAAATAGTCCTTTTCAATAAAACAAATTTGAATCGCAGAATTTTCCGTTCAAAACGTAGATGAAGATCTGTGTCATAGGGCAGAACTAGATTAATTAAGTCTTTTCAAAACGTTTCCTTAGCGTTTTTTTTTTTTAGTTTGAGATTATATTTTCAATAATCAACTTGACAAGTTTTTCGTTACTCTTTCATTCTTTTACGGTAATCGAGCCTGGGTACTCCTCGCTTAGTAAAGAGCAGAAAAACCAGTAGCCCGCTGGAAAAACGAAGCTGCTTAAACCACACCAGCTTCTTAAAGTGACAAACAGGCAATTTCATCACTACTATGTTAGGAGTTGGTGGTTTGGCATCACTGTTTGTATTCGAGGCTATATGTCAAAACGAAGTGTCAAAGCGTGTATTACAAAAAAAGCGATTATTATAAGGTGCGTTTTTCTTGTCTTTTATCCAAAATTCAAACAAAGCTTAAAAGAAATGTCGCTTTAAAACATCAGCGTTATTTGTGTGGACGTCTAAAACCCTCAACAGAGCTTATTGTGATTTTCTTTGTTCAAAGCTCAAAGGTATTCTCAAAGCCTACTTTTTCCAAATTCCTAATACTTTGAAATGTTTTTTATTTAAAAACATAAGAATTTGACTGAACTCATCCACTTAACGAAACTTGAATCACTGTGAGAAAGTGAAGTTCAACCCCACTAACCGATAAAGTTAATAAACTTAAATGCCAAATTCGGCAATATGTTTTCAATTCTCTGTTTTCCGAGGTTTTTTTTGCATAGTATAAAATAAATAATAAAAATAACGTGCGAGTATTCTAATACCCTATTCACACCGCACCGAAAGTTAGTCAGTGCATTTACATCGAACGCAAACTAGTTTTCGTTTGACGTTTCAATCAGCCGTGAGACACTAGTCGTGAAACACCCGTGTAAAAAATTTCGATCGCATTAATAAAATGAATTCAGATCAAATCAAAATAATATTATCCCATCAATTAAGTGCGGAAAATGATTTTAAGTTGTGTTCGGTCAGCTGTTCTGCTGAATTTGCTGAATATTTCAAAAGGTGTGTTTCTTTCAACGACCCAACGATTGGAAGTCGTTTTCGTGGTGTTTTCGTGGAAACCGACTTTAAACGACTCATTTTGAAAAATGGAATATGTATGGGAAAACTTCTGTTTTTGATGAAGTTTTCGCGAAATAGGGTATAAGACTAGATGGTAATCGTTTCGCCTCTCAGTATACTTAGGCTCTGGTTTATACTGATTTTACTGCCGATAAGATTTTATTCATCTTCCAAAAACCGTGTATATTGACAAAATTCAGTCTTCGTTTTTAAGAGTTCTTCCGATGAATAGAAAAGCTTGAAGGAACTCATTTCAATTGTACTTGCGTTGAAAACGCTTTTTACGAAAGATTCTTGAGTTAATTGAACGACCTATACCTATACCTACTGAAGAATGAAACCGAATACCATTTGAATTAATAAAGGACGAGTCATTCATTCGGTGTACTTTTTATGAAAATGGCCTTAGTTCCAAATCGTTTTGAAAATATATCTCGTAAATTCGGTAAAAATATTAAATGTGGCAATAATCATCTACAAGAAGCACTCATACAAATTGTACATGGATTGACTTTGTAAAAGTCAATTGCAATTTTTACTGTGGATTAGTATATAGGTACATACAAATTTCAGGTTAACTAAAATTTTTGTTTGGCAAGTCTTTATGACCTGATTTAAAAAAAAAAACTGTTGGTCAATGTAAATTTTTAATTTGTTTTTGTTTTTTTTTAATTCTCCATTATTTTTTTAAAGGCATTTAAAACTTGAAATGTATATTTTTATTTACAAAGTAGAACAAACGAAATAATATCATTTTTGTATTTATAAAAAGAAACAACAAACAGACGAGTCCCGGAATATCAACATAATATCCAGATTTTCATTTCGAACTGGCAACCCTAAGTTCTCCCCGTGTTAACAACTCAAGCGCTTCTTTACTTTATTGTTTTCTTACGAACACAGTTAATAAAGAACCATTTTTCTTACTGTACTAAAATTACTCGCCTTCAATTGTTGTTGTCTTTATATTGTTTTTTTTTTTGTTCTTTTGGAGCCAGTTCCTTGGCTAGGGGTATACTCGTAATTAAAAAAAACACTAAGTGCATGTTCCAAAAACGTGTTCACAACTATATATTAAAATGTGTAACACTTTTGGTATACCTGCTGTCATTTATAAACCAGCTCAAATGATCTTGTACCTGTTGGTGTATATTTGGCTTACTCTTTTATCTCTTTTTTAAATTCCTACGTGATTTGACTACAGTCTTTCAAAAGAACAAAAACTAAAAGGCGTATTTTATGAAGAACCGTATTTTGTTGGTGACGGATCACTCCAGTCGTTCCTTTTACGACGATATGAGGACCTTAGGAGTTAGGACTTACTGAAAATATTCCTATTCATAAACTAAGATTTATTTAAAAGAAGGAAAATCATATTTAATAAGAAAAGTCTTACTGCGCGATACTACTAATCATGTTTAGTATCCAGGCTAGATTTTGACAACTCACAATGGCGAAATTTTCCACAAAAAATACCCATTGTGACCTAGAAAATATTTAGTGTGAAGATTAAAAATTATTATTAGGAAGGCCCAGTATATTTACTATTCAGCATAATAATATGAAGGTGATTGGTACCTATAAGCAAATTCTCATTCCGGAGCGGACTTCATAATTTATTTACATATTTTACAGCATTTAAAAAAAGCCATTTAAACGACTTAAGGCTTCGCGATGCTTACTTGCTTAATAACTTCTTTGCAAGCCACGTTTTCCATATCATGCGAAAAGAACATAAACTAAAAGGAATTTCTGCTATCAATTTGGAACTGCCGACACTGCTTTCGACCATACAACGATAAATAGCTACATTCCTCATTTGTACAAAGAAAGCATGTTTTCTTCGCAAGAATATAATTGGAACAAGCTGATGCTTTTCGCAAGGCTATTGTGAACTTGTACTCTAAAGAAAATCATATCCCATTAATTCTACAGCATTTGATTAAGAAACTTCAAAATAAGCCGGACAACATGAATAACACTAAAAAAGCCGACATTGAAATACTTCTGTTCAACCGCGTAGCAAAAGTGGGTAGTCAGTCCCTGATGGAACTACTGAAACGCCTTGGGAAAATCAATAATTTCAGTGCAACTCGAGATAAAGGCAAGCCTCATGAGACTGTTCTATTAGGTCCATTGCAACAGGAAAAACTTGCCACAGATATAATCTATTATCAAGCTCCTCCGTATTCGTACAGTCAGCATTTAGCATATTTAAATTTTACACAATTGAAACTACCAAAACCGATTTACATCAATCTAGTCAGAGATCCCATTGAAAGGATTATCAGTTGGCACTATTACCTGCGAGCACCTTGGTATTATGAAGATCTTAAACGAAAATTGGGCGATAAAGCACCACCGCTACCAAGCAAAGAATTTATGGATATGGACCTCGAAACATGTATTAAAACTAAGAGCATTTACTGCCAGTTTAATCAGGGTGACAAAATCAACCCCGTCGGAGATCATCGGCGGCAGACGCTGTTTTTCTGTGGCCAAAATAAGGATACATGTTTGTAAGTTCCTGTGTGGCTATACTTTTGAATGGCACAACTTAATCGTAATTATGTTTATTAAGGCCGTTCAATTCGGAGGGTGCTCTACAGCAGGCCAAGCGAACTGTGGAACAAGAGTATGCCGTAGTAGGTACATGGGAGGACCCAAACATAACACTTAGTGTTTTCGAGGGATATATACCGAGGTTTTTCAAAAATGCTAAAGTCGCCTATTACCGTAAGTCAGCCATCTTAGTAGCTCTACAGGGAAAGCAAAAACCTTTTATTTCGATTTTTTTAGTGGGACAAGAGAAACTGTCGGTTGTCAATAAGAATACTGTGAAAAAGTCTGTTAGCGCTGAAGCTCGTCAAATATTAAGGAAAAACTTTACAATGGAAATTGAATTTTACGAGTTTTGCAAACAACGACTATACCGACAGTATGCTGCATTAAACAGTAACCTAAGCGAAGACGACGACTATATGTTGCTGCCCGAAGTGGAATAACTTTGTAGGTTAAATGCTGGCTTGTAAATAAATTATGCAAAAATTAAAGCTTTTAGAAAATAAAAACTAAGACACGAATTTTTTTTAAAAAATGTCAGGGACTGCCACATTTAAGTTTTCCCTTTTTATAGAACATTTCTTCGATCGTTCTGCCTTTTGAGTTTATCAAAAACAATCACAGGCAGTGTTGCCACAAAAATATTTGCACAAATCTGCAATGATGACAAAAAAAAATCTGCAATAAAAATCTTACTTCACAATTTTTTTTTTTATTAAAGTAAAAATAACAAAAAAGCATACGAAAATGATACCATACAGCGAAAGCTGCAAAAAATGTTGAAATTATTTTTTTTAAAAAGAACAGAAAAAATCTTAAGCACAGATTTCTGGTTGTTTAAAAGTCAGACTTTTAAGTCTGCAGCTAGGTTGAAAATCTGCACTTATGGCAACGCTGACACAGGTTATATAACAATTTTTTTCCAAGATAACGTCTTAGAAATCAGCCCGGATCTAGAAGATAGTGCGATAGTGGGCCCTCTACAGCCACGGACATTTACCTCCCTTCAAGATCGGTATGGTAAGATGTAAATAATTATATACAAGTTTGAAGGTATGTCCTTTATACAACGTAGTTATTGATCCGCTGAGAACTGCTTTAACTTCAGGTTCAGAGTTTGGCCATTTATCGAAAATGACTTGAAAAGGATCAGCAACTTCGAACTCATAATACACAAGCTATTGGCAAGTGTTTTCTCCGTTTTCAGACCGAGGTTCTGGAAGCTCTAGCCAAGGCTTGGAACTTACAATTTAGTTCTCTAATTTCTCTGAAAATAATGCCACGACAAACAGTGCAATATTTTTTTCAAAAACTGTGGATTAATTACAAATTTAAAACAAATCTTTCAAAATTCTTCAGCTGGAGTATGACTTCAGCAAAGAAGCTTTACAAACGCTCTTTCCCGACACTCGTGGTAGCCAAATATGCAAAATTTGGAACATGTATAATGTATATTGCACGAACAAAGGCACTTTCCATAAAACGACGACAGCGCAGTAATGCCAGCTTTTTGTTTATTAGATACAGGTGGCCAAAATTTAGCATTTTGGCGGGTCGCCTATTAACCACAAATTATTTCTAACTGTTTGTTCATTTGAGACGCGTCCGAGAGTATAGCTGTCATGTGAAAGAGCTTCTCAATTAGCCGTCGAACTCTACATTCAATTTTTGATCCCTTCCATCCAAATAGTTTTGAGAAGGTACGGCTCGGGTCCCTGCGGAAGTGTTGCGCCAACTATTATTTTTATTGGGCATTGATTATTTTTGTAATGATTTTGAACGAGGGATAGGCGTACAGGATTTTTTTTTTAAATATTTGAAACCCTTTAAAATTAAAATGACCATAAGTCATTGGGCGATTTTTTGATTCACTTCACTGAATGGAAACGTACTCAAGAAGTTATTTTTATTCCTTTGGACCTCACGAGTTATCTTTTCACTAAAATGTTAGTCATCAGTCAACTGTCAGCAGACCGAAATAAAGGCGTTAAAATACAGAACGAGTTTCTCACTAACGTGAAAAATCAAATCACGGTTGCAAGTACCTAAAGGGTGGCGCAAAATAATTCATACAATTTTGTTTTTGAATTACTTTATTACTATAAATAAAAAAAAAATGATTTTGAGTGATGGAAATCTCTATTTGGACCTTTACAATTCTGTTAACTGGAATATATGATATTTGTGTCAAGTGGCTGCTGGCAGTTGTCATACACATTTGTGCACGTTTCCGCTTTTAACACGACTTTTCGCAAGATTTCCGGTGATAACTGTTCGCATTCCTGTCGAATATTCGCCAAAAGGGCTGCGATTGTCTGAGCCTTGTTGTCATAAACCTGCGACTTCAAGTAGCCCCAAAAGAACAAGTCTGGGATGGTTTAATTGGGCGATTAAATTTTTGCCAAAACACTTCCTTCACATTATCCATTAATTATTCCACGCTCTAGCGGAATATAGCGCTCCATTGTCTGTCTGTTTTATAACATCTCCTTCTCCAAGAGAAATGACTTATTTCTCCACGGAACACCTCATCCAGTGAGCGTTAAGTCGATTAATCTACTATTGGCTGCCCTACTTAAAGCTGATGACTGCCTTGTACTCCAATTTACTTGCCGCACTTTCATATTTGAGAAGTATTGTGTTTTGGTAAAAGTTCTGAGCTCAAAATATCAATCAATTTTGGGACTCGATGGAAAAATGAAGGTGGGCTTCAATTCTCAAAAGCCGCTGCTGGGTTGAACGTTGAATTCAAAATTTTTATTTCAGGTTGTGGACTCACTTTTTAATTTTGTTTGCTTCTATGTATTTTTACAAATAATGTACAATGCGACCATAATGATCGTTAAAATACACCCAACGTGAACCTTTCACTTTCTTCTCGCGAATGCCTGGCGAACAACCAACCGCAATTTGGATACAGAATAAAATTATTGGTCTCTTCAATTTGTCCGAAAAATTAGCCAAAAGCTAAAACCTTTTTGAGTTGTTATAAAGAACCTCTAATATCATTCCGTTTCATTCTCGGTGGGCAGAGTATAAATGTCCTCTACCGGGGCTCGAAACTCCGACGCTTCGGTCACAAGCAAAGCAATTACTTTAACCACTGCATACACCATGGCCACAGCTATATTTGGCACTAGCGAAATCAATAAGTACACCTGACTTGAGGAATTTCAAAAAAGGTTAGGGATGGGGAACGTGAATTATAAAAACCCCGCTGCTTAAGAATTCTAAGCTGTCGATTCACAACTAAGTGTTTGCGCTCACATAAAATTAGAGTTAGTTTGCCAATGGCACCAACTCTTCCAAGGTAGTTCTCAGTAGAAGCATTTCTCTTTTAGCAATGAATTATTCTAAGGCTTTGCATCAGTTTGTAAAACATGACCGGACTCTTTTGTAGAACAAACTTCTATCAGCATTTTATCTATATTACACCTAGCTTGATGGATTGGATGCCTTAAAGCTGAACAACACCAGAAAAGCCGAACGTGATCTACTTTTTTTCAACCGAGTACCGAAAGTAGGCAGTGAACAACTGATCGAGCTACTTCGCCTACTGAGCAAATGCAACAATTTCAGCGCTACTCGTGCATCATTTTCTTCACCGATATACTCACGTCTAACTGAACTGCAGCAAATGAATATGGCCACGGCAGTAGATGCCATACCCGAGCCAGGCGCATATACCAGACACGAGAATTACATAAATTTCACGAAATACGATTTTCTTAAACCGATATACATTAATCTGGTAAGAGATCCCGTTGAGAGGGTCATTAGTTGGTTTTACTACAGGCGGGCACCTTGGACCGCTGTTTTAATGTACAAGGTAAATAATGGGTTCCGCAAGCCGTCTTGGTATAGGAAAAGCTATGCCAAATGTGTCATATCGGGCGAAGGGGAATGTTTGTATACGCAAGGCGGTGGTTTTAAAACCAACAGTGTTGATCATAGGAGGCAAAGCCTGTTCTTTTGCGGACACGATCCCGTTTGCGAGTAAGTCTTAGTTTGGATTCATTCAATGGTGAGATGTTATGTAGTAATTGGCGAATATTTGTAGGCCTTTCAATGGCGAAGGAGCCCTGCAATTGGCCAAGAGAAATGTTGAAAGTGAATATGCTGTGGTCGGATCATGGGAAGATGCCAATGTAACGCTGACAGTACTGGAGAAGTATGTTCCACGGTTTTTTAAAGGAGCCCTATCCGTGTACAACGGTAATCGTAATAGTGATACTTTCTAAAGGTTCCCTCAAGATTTACTACGATTTATTTAACAGATGGATTACGCGAAAACATTCACAATAAAAACCCGTGGAAGGCACACATCGGAGATAACATTAAAGAAATTGTTCGGAAAAATTTCACCAATGAGATTGAGTTTTACAATTTCTGCAAACAACGTTTGTACAGGCAGTACTATGCACTTAAAAGCAATTGAAAATGTTTGCAGTGAAAATTAAATGATTATTCACCATCGAAAGTGAAATAGTTTTTTTTACGATAAAGAGTTCTTCACTTGTCATTATTAACATACAAAGTACTGAATAGAGACACAAAATAAACACCTGAAAACTTTTGTTTTAACTTTTCGTACAGATAAATGTAAAAGATCCCGAGAAAAAACCCAAATTTCAACTTAAGGTTTTTTTCGCTGCGCCACCTCTCGCGAACGTCTGACAAACATCCGAGAGTATAACTGTCATGAAAGAGCTTCTCAATTGGCCGTTTGGACTCGGCATAAAATTGTAGATCCCTTCCATTCGTCCCTTTTTTGGCGCCAGCCCTGTATAACTAACATGCATGGGAAAATAATGTTTTATAAATAAAAAATTTTACAATTTACAATTTTCTAAAATTAATTTATAATTATAAACGCTCAGGCTGAACAACAGGGCATTTAAATTCGCTCCTATTACGAAATTTTAGATGGTTGGGCCCTAGATTAGATTTATTTAGCCCTAGATAAACAATAAACATGCCTTTCTCAACATTAACATTTGACCCTGCAGTTAACGATATTCTGGCAGCTCTATTTGTTTAGTGGTAAAGCGCGAAACTGATCTTCAAAATCAGTGATTCAACTTAGATTTTACGAACTCACAATGACGAAATTTTTCAGACCATTTACAACAAGTTTTTTTCTAATGCTGTAGTAAAATTCTTTATTAGATTCATAACAACTGGAGGAGCCAGCTATCCCAAGTGTGCAGACGGGGTACTCAATAGCTGTGTCATTTATTGAACTTTGGTTTAAATTTAAATGTTTTCTCCTCGTGAAGAGAACTATGATAGCCTTACTGAGGTTGATTGATCGCAAACTCAGATCTCCTGGCAGTTCTTGGATTTATTCCTTAATTCAAGTAAAATTTGTTTGTTGTTATTTGTAGGCCTTTTTAAGGCCGTCTGTGTTATCCCTGTGTAAAAAGCTCTTATTGTGCCTTTTAGAAGGGTTCAAGTCCTTTGAAGGTAGATTTTCGAACAGTTTGTAGGGCGTTTCGTTATCTTAACTACCTTGTTCAGAGATATTCCAAAAAATACCGGTAAGCATATAATTATCATCGTTCAGAACTTCTTTTCAGTTCCAACCCAGCAGTTGCAATTATTTACAGCAAGATATTGAAAGGCGAGGTTTGTGGCCATGTCTTGGAAGCCGATAAGTTTTGAGTAGAGCAGTTAACTATTTTCGTATTTCCCTTAGTAAGGTCTTACTTTTCAAACTTTCGTTCAATCTTCTATGCTTTCTGCGCGAATATTTTAACTTGTATCACCATCTCGTATACGCAACGATTATTTTTTACAAAATTTTCCAAAACAGATATTCAATTTAAGAGCCAACGACTTAAACAATACCCAACGTGCTGAAATGGATATACTCGTATTCAATCGCGTTCCAAAAACCGGTAGCGTTCAACTGACTGAATTGATGAAAAGACTTGCAAAGGTCCACAACTACGAAGTCAGTGTTGACCAGCAGAAGGGTGGAATTCAGGTAATCCTCGATGAGGCTGCCGAAGAAGAATGGGCGGACAACATTGCTAATCTGCAAGAACCGATTTCCTTTGTCAGCCACGTGAATTTTATAAACTTTACTAAATACGAACAACCTCGTCCAATATACATTAATATGGTTCGTGATCCGATCGAACGGGTGATCAGCTGGTTCTACTACGTTCGTTCGCCATGGATATTTGTACCGCAGAGAAAAAACAGAAACAAGGAAATGCCCCACCCAACGTGGGTAAATCTTGACTACGATCAGTGCGTTAAGGAACAGAGAAAGGTCTGTTCGTACATTGAGGGAGCAGGCCTGGAAAGGGTTGGCGACCACAGAAGGCAGACACTGTTCTTCTGTGGTCACAATGCAAAGAAGTGCATGTGAGTGCGAGTTCAGCTTGTAGTTAGTGAATTTTTATGTAAGACGATGTTTTAAATATTTTAAAGGCCGTTTAATGCAAAAATGCCACTGCAAATTGCGAAGAGGACTGTTGAAAGGGAATATGCCGTGGTGGGAACCTGGGAGGATACAAACATAACCTTGGCAGTTTTGGAGAAGTACATACCAAAGTATTTTCAGGGAGCAACGCAGCTTTATTACAGTAAGCTTACATTGCATTTATTTGTTCAGTTTAATCCTATTTGAATTTGTTTGCACATTTTGAAACTATGTGTCCTTCTCGGTGTGACCATCTTGAAGCTGTTTTGTCAGAAACAATCATTCTAGTCACGGCCATTCCACGCACAAAAATTTCCCTAACCGAGTGCGATTTTTGCTCGTTAAAAACAAATTATTTAAAATTAACTAAATTCTATTAAAATCAAAATATTTTCGGTGTTAAAAACTACCCAGATAAATATGTTAAATACATACTGTCAAAAAAAAAACACACACACACTTTATCAGTTGTTATCAACCAAGTTTCTAGATTGATATCAAGTTATTTGTTAAATTCCACAGAGTTACTCGTAATTTGTTTTTTTTACGACCGAGACAATTTGGAGGGGAAAGTGTTAAATCGGTTATTTTTAATCATATTTCCTTAAATACTCGTATGTAAGTGTACTCGATTGCTTAGATCCAATAACTCTGTATGAGCTATGTTAACAGTACCAGTATTAGCTTTATTACTTAATAGTTTTTAACCGAAAGTTTAAATAAATGATTCATCTGCCACTTCTGACTTTGAACTCTATTAAGCGTCTTTAACTTTGCAAGCTTTACTTGTACGAGCAAATTTCTTTTGGTTACCTTTCACTACGCAAGCCTATTGTGCGCTCTTAGAGCACAAGTTTGTCATGACTATGTGCCGTATCGTTGCAAAAACGATTACCAGATTAATAATCAATTTTATTTATTTTTCGTTGAGCATACCGTTGTATAGAAAAGCTACTTGCATCCGCTTAAGAACGACGTGACAAATTAAATTTGGCAAACACCGAAATAGGGGTGATTATATTTTATGGTTTCCAACGATAGCGATAAGATTGTCGCTAAGAGTGCAGTAGCTAAGCTGTAAAAGTGGATTAGAAATACAGCAGAAATCGGTTGTAACAATACCTGATTTAGTGGAGAACCGAATATAATAATATATTTTCAAAGTCCCGGCAGAACCGGATATGATGAAATCGGTTATAGCGATGAGGGTCCCTTCGACATCACGTAAACGATTTCTGCTGTATTCTAATTTGATAAATGTTGTACTAGTGCATTATTGTAAATAAAAGGCCTTATTGGTAAGGCAATTTTTAGTTTCGATTTTAGGTTTTAGTAATTCACAGTGTGAGCTTCTGTAAATTTAAAGTCGTGAATAAAATTTGTTTTTTTTAGTTTGGATGATAGAACTTTAATAGACATCTGTGGTAAAATGTTAAAATACTTCGATACTAATATAATAATCATATTCCGCGATGCCAATTATCATTTTTAGTGTCCGGGCTATATTTGTCGAATTCACAATGGCGAAATTTTCCGTAAAAAATTGCATATTGTGACCTACAAAATATTTAGTGTGGAGGTTAAAAATGATTATTAGTAAGTCCCATTGGGCCTAAAATACTTTTTGTTTCGACTTTAAATTTTCATAGTTCACAATGACTGGATTTTCCATACAAATTTCGTAATTTTGAGCTTCTGTAAGTTTAAAAAAAATTGTTATTAGTACAGCGCCTCGTGTTTTGTGATATTGTCGGCATATTACCATAAAGCGCTACACGATTAACCAAATCATTAAAATGAGTTCTATTCGTGAAAAAATATAGTTAGCGAAGAATCGCATTATTTTTAATTACCTCACAGGGATTTTGAAAGGCTAAGGCCGGCGCTGTGGAAATACTCAGGAATTTTAATAAACTTTGATAAAGTTTAAAAAAAACTCTGGTATACTCTCGTACTTTAAATCAAGAATGGAGAAAAAATATCCTTATTCGAAAGACAGTTATTAAACGGATGCCCGTTTAAAGAGAGCAATTTTATATTTATTTTTATATATATTTTATATATGTACCAAGGTACCAAGGTGTTGCCATTATTGGCTATTTATCGCCGACTTCAAATTTCCACTGACTACTTTTCATTTGAGATTTATACCAATTTAGGTAATTGACTTTAAAGTTTGGCGATTTTAAAGCTCCTTAGGAGTTTATCAAAAAAAAAATATCCTATTGCGAACATACCCATTTCGTATTAATTAAACTTTCTAAACAGTTTATTGTGAATGAGCCAACTCCATTTTCATACAGTTTTTGAACAGACTCTTACGTCTCTGCAGCAAAATCATCGCAGGAACTCTGCATGAATATGTAGACAAACTGGGCCATACTACTAACCTTCAGCTTATATATTTTGTATGGAAAATGTTGCCATTGTGAGTTCGTAATAGTTAGCCTGGAAACTAAAAATGATTATTTGTATCGCGTCCTGTCAAAGTTTATTTGGAAATGTTTAATTTTTCGTTAAAATTGAAAAATGCAAATTACAACAATCTCTCAATTACGAGTTTGTGTTCTTTTATTTTTTTTTTTTTGAATTTAAATTAAGAATAACAATCAAATCTTGGAGCTAAAAATAGCCAAACTCAAAAATGAAGAGTTTGGCTAGTTTTGGCTTCAAGATTTTCAAATTGGCACCCACAACAACTGCTAAGATGTTAAAATGCAAAAGCGCTTTCTTCTTTTTTGTAATCAAAAACGAAATAACACACACACCAAAAGTTCGAAATTATATGCAAACAATCGACCACAAAACTGAACATTACGTCTTGCAAATAAATATATATACTTAGTATTTTATAATTGTAGTGGGTCTTAGTGATGAAATTCAAAATAGTAATCCAATGAAACCGCACATCAGTGAAGAGATCAAGGATATCGTCCGGAAGAACTTCACGCGCGAAATTGAGTTTTATCAATTTTGCCGACAGCGCCTACACAAACAGTATTTGGCAATAAAACTTGACGAAATAATGAGTTTTGATAAGAGTCTAGTAAAAAATACTAAAATAAATAAATAAATGTAAACAATATAAAATATAAGGGTTTCCTTTTTTTTCAAACATTTTCTTTCTCAATACTTTTTCTTCGCTTGCAAGTAGTAGTAGTTGATGTTAAATCCTATCAAGCATGTACACAGTAGTAGCTATCATGGTTAATTATTTTTCCTCAGCTTGATACGTTGCGCGCATCTCAGCTTAACAACACACGGAATGCCGAATTTGACGCGGTTTTCTTTAACCGAGCCGCCAAAGTCGGCAGCGAATCACTTATGGAACTCTTCGCCCATTTGGCCAAATTTAACGATCTCAATGTACGGCAAAACATCGCTCGGAGTATCACGCAGCGTGTCCGAACACCAAAACAACAAAAGGATATTGCCAATACAGTCATAGGGCTTGGTACAGGTTCCGTGTATATTGAACACGTTAATTTTATAAATTTTACCAAATTCGACATGCCGAAACCGATCTTTATTAATCTTGTAAGAGATCCTGTTGAGCGAGTGATTAGTTGGTTCTTCTACATACGCGGAGCGCATAAGAATGCTTTGGAGTTCAAAAAATTCCCCAACCAAAAAATTAAGTCAGAAAGTTGGTTTAAAAAAGACTACAACACGTGTGTGCGAAGTGGCGATCCTGAGTGCCAGTATGCACCATATGCTGTGATAGACACCGCCGGTGATTACCGAAGGCAGTCTCTGTTCTTCTGTGGACATATCGCAGATTGCTTGTAAATTATGAACAGTTCCAAAGTGTGCTCTTTTTGTGTATCAAAGACTTGCTTTTCAGACCGTTCAATTCGCCGAGAGCAGTTCAGATGGCTAAGAGAAACGTAGAAAAGGAATATGCCGTTGTCGGGTCATGGGAGGACACAAATGTCACGTTGACTGTATTGGAGCATTACATTCCGAGATATTTTCAGGGCGCTAGATTTCTCTATGATCGTACGACAATTAAAATTGAAGCAGAATCCTGAATGTATAAAACTATACTAAATATTTCAGTGCACAAGGACGACATCACTAATCGGAACAAAAACAAAAGGAAACCAAAGATCTTCGACGATGTCAAGGAATTGGTGAAGAAAAACTTCACCCATGAGTACGATTTTTACAGGTTCTGTAAACAGAGGCTTTACAAACAATATATAGCTATCAAGTTTCTGAACAACTAGTCGACGGCAAAAGGCTAAAAATATCTGACTTTGTATGTTGTTTTCAAATATTTTGGTTCGTATGTGCATGCAAGGAGCAAACGCAATTTTGGAAATTAAATAAAGAACACTAACCAAACCCATACCTTTCATCAGTAGACATTACCCCATAAAAACAAATTAGTCGCGTAACTTATGAGGACGAATCGATAAATCCTCGATTTGTAAACATTTATCGAAGGAACTATTCCGAGTTTTGAGGGAAGGGATCTTATTTAATTTTTAGTATTAGACCACGTACAAAGTTTTAGCTGTTGCAAATGTGCAAATGTAGATAAATCGTCTTTTTCTCTTACGGATTGTATTTTTTACTGTACAACACATAATTCAGCTGGAAATGCGAGTTTATTTACGATTGCAGTGCAGAAGGCATTCACGATTAGTCTGGCAAAAACAACCATTTTTCTTAACTAGAATTTAGTTTATTATACATTTTTATATGATCGGAATACCGAGCATAGCTTGGGATGAGAATTCCACCCCATAAAAACAAACGAACATTTTATATTTTAGGAATCTTTAAAAAAAAGTTCAATCTGGGGTAACAATTAAAAGCCTTTCTAAGGTACTATTCGTTAAAAAAATTAGAAGCCCATATACAATCTGAACATATATTTTCTATAAGATCTACCTGTATTTCAAATTTCAGCTTGTTAACCTTAATAGTCTTCGAGTTACCTATCTAAGACTATTACTAACAAGGGACAAACAAACAACTAATTGATAATGCATTCTCAACTTCTTTTACTCGGTTTTACTCTAATGTGCTTTTCACCACATATGCTTACATCATCGTTGCAGCGTGCTTAGTAATTTAAATTGGTGCTTAAATGGGAAGTTGTTTTAAAACTGATTCAAATTCAAACAGGAATACATGTCAGACTAGTTTAGCAAGAAGTTTTGGAAAATGTTCACGTTAGACCTAAGTTACTCGCTCAAATTTTAGAAATTAATTTAAAAACCTTACGTGCGCCTTGTATTTATATACAAAAAGCAATATGGCCGGTCATCGGAACAAGCTTTCCACAAGCTAGTGTAGTTCACAAATGAAATATTGCTGAACTGCGCTTTGACCAATAAACCAAGCGGAATTTCTTAAAAAATTCATTTTTGAACACAGCTCACTATTTACTGTCATTTCGTGCGAAGAAAGTCCTAACGGAACTAAATTTATATGACTTTACTGGTGTATGCATAAAGCAACCATAAAAGAATTTTAATGGCCACTTATTGCTAGCGGTAAAAGTTGATCTAGATCAAAGTTATAAAATAGCCTTTCCGATTTTAACATTGCTCCTGTGAAACGTATGAACCTTCATTTGAATATAAATAGTATTAAGAAAAAAGTTTGGATGACGTTTTTCTTTATACCTATTGGTTAAATGAACCAAGATTTGTTGCTGAATTTTTGGAATAAATCTCTGTGGTAGAGCAGTTTTGCTAGGATTGCAAAATGAAAATGAAATCATGTTCAAACTTTTTAGTATCCGAATAGCAAAAAGGTTTTGCCTTCTGAAAATAAATAAGCAAAGTAATAGGTACCTGACCGTTCCACATGTAGCATTAGCAATGACAAAAAACTACTACGTTTTTGCATTCGAATAGGGACAGCTGAAATTCTTTCGCCATATCAAAAACCAGTTTCCCAATTCACAAAGGATACCATATACATACTTCTCCCAATAAAGAGCATTTAAAGCATTTACATAACAATATAACTGACAAAGTCTTTGTGAATATTAGCCATGACCAACATAAGTCTTTACAGATCTACTAAAGTTTTCAAAAAACTATGAATTTGTGCAAAGTTAAAACTTTTTAGTTTACAGCGAAGAACAAAATATCCTCAACTTTAAACTTCAACATTTATAATTTTCACCAAAGCTCATGACACTCGAAAATATAATTATGAGGAGACATTTTTGAATACATGTAAAGAAGAAAAAAAATTAAAGCACGTCATATACTTGTGATCTCCAAGACGCCGTTGCTGAGTATACACCCTATATTTATCTGAACAATTTCCCATATTAATAATGACTTTCTAAACCCTAGTCTAATTGATCTAGAGGTTAAGATAAGCACACATGTTAGACATACTAGCTATTCAAAAGAATTTGTCAACTGTGTTTAGTTAGATTCTGACAGATCGTTCTACTCCAAATCTACTACGCTTATCTGTAATCTATGTTTACACAGTGAAACTGGCTTAAAGCTGCAAGTGCTACTTTTTTTGCCATTGGTGAGCTTTGCACTATTTCCTTGTGTAAGCACAAAAAACGAAACGTCTGATTGGTGGTACCAGTGTTGAGGGGAAAAGCGCCAATCTCTGTGAAACTTATGGCGTTTTCGATTGAGTGTTCTTTCTATGTTTTATATATTTTATTGAAACAAAAAGAGCACTTCCAGGTCAATTCTTTCCACGACAAAAGTGTCCGGGATATTTTAAAAGAATTACGCTGAACTCACCAACACAATCTGGAAAAATGTCAATGTCAGATTAAAATGTTTGTTGTGATATTAGAAACAAATTTTTCACTATGTGATCCGAAAATATTCAATTATGCATGGAAAATCGAAAATTAAATTGTAATATATTGATTTGATCTATTAAAACATTCATATTTCTTGTACAACACATAATTATGGTGTCTATCACTATTACAAAATCGATTTTCGTTGAAATGGGCACTTTCTAATTTCGGGGCAATGAAAAACGCCAGCTTAAGGTAAAATGAAAACCCATTTTCATTGCAAACAAATAAAGTCAAAGTTTACTCAGAATGAATTTTTCACACCAAGGGTATTCACTTAAACGCATAAAACCCTTATAAACTGCGTAAACTGTTGAAATTTACCATCTCGTAAGTGAACTGTCAGTTTCGCAGGCCTCGTCAATTTCGCGAATAATGGCTCGAAAATCGAATGCGGAAAGTTACGCAAATTTACAAATGTCAAACTATGACAAGCGGTCGCGTGAATTGTTTTTTATGTTTTTAATTAAATAATATTCTTTTGCTAGTTATTTGCAGCGAATAAGGTATGCAATGACAATTCCGAGGGGTGTTCACTTAAAGCACTGCAGAAATTTATGAATTTACGAACTGCATAAAATTATGAGATTAAGTAAATACCATTACTAAATATTAAAGAAAATAAAGGGGAATTATTTTCGAATTTAGGAGAAAACTAATGCGTTTGATTATAAAAAAGGGGAAAACAGTCTTCGCAGTCTGGGTACTCCGGGTGGTACAATTTCGCTTCCGAAAAATATCAAATTCTTATAAATTCGAGAAAAATGTTTCCATATAATTTAGGTAGTTATCGAGAATTTAGTTCTATTTTTATTTTTTTCTTCTTCACACGTTTTTTACATTTAACAGAATAAGAGACAACAATCCTACGAGTATCATCTGTCATCATAAATGTTAGCATTGGGGGTTTCATTTTGGAGTAGAGTTTACATTTTCAACGAATGACATAAACTCCGGTACTTAGTACTTAACAAGAATAGAATATTAATAGAATATATTTGCGACACAGTGTATTAGTTTAGTTGATTTATTTAATATGCTAGTACAAGACCGGTGGGGCTTATATAATAATCACAAATATAAAAAATGCGTTTCTTGATTGTAGGTAGGTACATATTTGGTTAGACAACAGTATCTCCCAACTAAAAGTTCTTGCTAAGTCTACTTTACATAATATTATGCTGAACCATATTTCACGAGTTCATGGCTTAGGCAATTTGCTTTCCTACTTACTTTCTTATGCTGAGCAATAAATAGTTAAACATCTGAGATTCGTTTTGCAATTTTATAGCTTTCATCTTTAAGTTCTGACAAGCTTAACAACACAAAACGTGCAAACCACCAAATTGTATTTTTTAACCGCGCAGCTAAGGTTGGTAGTGAATCTATGATCGAACTGATAAATGTTCTAAAGCGATTCAATGATTTTGAAATGTGGAGTCAACCTGGTCCAAGTCCCCGTACTTTACCAGAATCTAAAGAACGTGACAAAGCAGAACAGCTTGCTGAAATAGATTATGACTATATCCACGTCGAACATGTAAGCTACGTAAATTTTACGAAATTCAACTTACCACAACCAATATACGTAAACTTGGTGCGCGACCCTGTGGAACGCGTGATTAGTTGGTTTTTTTACATCCGTGGAGCGCATAAAAATGCCATATTTTTCAATAAACACCCAGAAGCAAAAGTTAGAGGTGCCAAATGGTTCAAAAAGGATTTCAACAAATGTGTTCGAACTGGAGACGAGGAGTGTGTCTACGAGCAGTTTTCTATAACCGATTCAGATTTCAGGAGGCAATCCTTATTTTTCTGCGGAAATGATCGAGATTGCTTGTAAGTTTATCAGTTTAGTAAGTACGATTTTTTACACGAATCGGTGATTCTTTCAGACCTTTTAATTCGCCCTCGGCAGTGCAGGTTGCTAAACACAACGTTGAAAAGTATTATGCTGTCGTGGGGAGCTGGGAAGATACTAATGTCACCCTGACAGTACTAGAAAAATTTATTCCACGTTACTTTAATGGCGCGAAACTATTGTTTGAAAGTAAGACTTAAAATGGCAAAATGTTAAAAAAATCTTAACACTCGTTATCTTTTTACATGTATAGTTAATTACAAAAAAATTACAAATCAAAACAAGAATACTCGGAAACCAAAGATCGACAAGGATGTGAAGGATATGCTGAGAAAAAATTTCACTAACGAGTATGACTTCTATTACTTTTGCAAGCAAAGATTGTACAAGCAATATCTTTCTTTAAAACTTAATGAACTTGATTTATTGAAAAAATAATAAAAAAAATATATAAAAAATTATACATGTATAAGTAGGGCATAATTTCCTATCCTAATTCAAAAGAAGAAGAAGAAGAAGAGCACAAATTATTATAAAATTCGAAACAACTCTTTTTCACTTCACTGTCAGCGTGTGAAAACAATGGGGACGTTCGTATTCCTAGTTTAGTATGTCTGACAGGTCTTTGCCTAGATGTATTTGACGTTGTGGAGGGGTAGCCGATGAATCTAGTCCAGAAATTCGTGACTGGGGACGTTCAAATATCTAGTTTATTAAGTCTGACAGCTGTCCGACTAGATTTATCTCGGTTTTTATTGGCTGAAATCGGTCATATGAGCAGCTGTTTCAGTTGACGTTTATGGAGGGCTAGCCGATGAATGGAGTCAAGATTTTCGTGACTCAGTACTAAGTTGTCAGTTCGCATGTGGCTGACGTAGGTAAAGTGACTTTACCGATCAATCCAGTTTTTTCCGTTCTATTTTATGCAAACCAATTTAGTCGACTTAAGATAACTACATTCTTGAATGTGCCCAGATTTTATTGGGCCCGGGTGGTCACGGTAAAAGTTTTTTCAGTTGACGTTTATGGAAGGTAAGCCGACAAATCCTGCTGCATCCTGCACACTCAATTGACATTTCGAATAGTCAAAATAAGCAGTGTCGTCGCTGCAAAATTTCAAAAAGTCAAAAAAATTGCCGTTGTTGTCATTTATGAAGCTACTCTTCAAATTTAGATCTTTCCCAAGATTTTTAATAAGCATTATCTCGCCTAACACTATATTTGTTTTGGAATAGGCAGCCGTGTAACATTTTAAACGTACTTTTTTGAAAATAAAATTGTTTCAAAAATTTGCGGAGTGCCTTTTGCAAATAAAAAAGGAAAAAATAGCAAAAAATTATGACAGGCTCTCGAAAAAAGTGCCAAATTTTGGCTTTAGTCTCACAACGGTAACGCTGGATCGCGATATTACAAAAACAACTAAAGTTGCCTAGCCAACGCGTTCGTATACCTAGCCAGACAAATCTAGTTGACGTTTAACATGAACTAGGTATCCGAACGTCCCCAATCTTCCTCTTGCTACATATACGAGAAAGCTGAAAATGTGATCGGGCGTTGTCATAACATTTTACAGTAGGTACTAGGTACACATTCTGCATTACTGCAAGTGTTGCGACCCTGGACTTTAACCACTGTCTTTCCGCAAAATCTTCCATAAAATGGAAGGGTGCAGCTCCCATTTCTATGGACAGTGGCGATTCGCTTCATTGAACACAAATCAGCTGTCAAATGGACTGTCACTCGAAACAGTGTTTCCAATGTGCTATTGAAGATTGATAATCAGTGAAAATCAGTAAGTTCCTTTGTGTTTGGTGCATAACTTATCTTTATGCGACTTCATACTACCTTTAATAAAAGATATTCTCCATTACGTACAGCACCGTTTTTCTGTGAGCTTGGTTTTGCATTCCACATCAACTTGTTTACCATTTGTTTATAGCTTTGCTTGCTTTCAAAACCTTGTGAGGTGTACACTAGGTTACGTCCCGCATTCAAAGGTTCATTTCGTAAACGAATTAAAATTATTTTACAATTTTATAGCTATCATCTTTAAGTTCAGACAAGCTAAACAATACAAAGCACGCAGCACTGAACGTTTTAATTTTTAATCGTGTAGCAAAGGCCGGTAGCCAATCAATGATGAAACTATTGAAGCTTCTAGGACGATTAAATGAATATCAGGTGACATTCCAGGGTGGCTCAAACCACCATAATATACTATCCCTCCCCGCAGAACATACCAAAGCAGAGTTTATTGCTAATCTGCCTGATGAAACCGTTTACACGGAACATGTTAATTACATAAATTTTACAAAATTCGGCTTACCTCAACCGATCTACATAAACTTGGTGCGAGATCCCGTGGAACGTGTGATCAGTTGGTTTTTCTACATCCGCGGATCGTACAAAAATGCAATTTTTTTCCGTCATCATTCGAATGCAGAATTCCAAGGTGAAGAATGGTTCAAGAAGGATTTCGGTACGTGCGTACGAACCGGTGATCCAGAGTGCATCTTCAAGCAACATTCTATAAAGCAGGTTGACTTCCGAAGTCAAGCGTTGTTCTTCTGTGGCAATGAACCAAATTGCTTGTAAGAATTTATTGTTCTTTCTCAATTTAATACACGTAACAAGAATGTGTGATTCTTTCAGGCCCTTTAATTCGGCTTCGGCAGTACAGGTTGCCAAACGTAATGTTGAAAAGCACTATGCTGTAGTTGGAAGCTGGGAGGACACTAATGTCACATTGACTGTGATGGAAAAGTTCATCCCGCGGTACTTTAGCGGTGCGACACTATTGTTTGAAAGTAAGATCGTGAACGATACATTTTGGTACAAACATTTAACAACTCATCTTTCTAGTACATAAGGACGTAATTACAAATAAAAGCAAAAACCAACGGAAGCCGAAAATTGACGATGATGTTAAAGATATTCTTAGAAAAAACTTTACTGAAGAATACGATTTTTATTACTTTTGCAAGCAAAGATTGTACAAACAATATATATCTGTCAAACTCAAGGACGTGTTGATTAAATGAAAATACATACATGCATAAACAAAAAACTAATGAACCGACTTTCATGTTTATCATGAAGAAATTAATATTTGTGGTGGTACTCAAAAAATGAATTTCGCTCCGTTGCCTTTTTATCCGACTGCAACTGGTCACATCTTTTCAGTTCTTTTTTAACAGTCAGACTATCGTAGTCTTTCAAACAGAAAATTCTTTTAAAAGTTATATTTCAGAGTGGGTTTTTAATTGCAAAACAATAAACCAAGCACTGCTCGCCTGGAACAGCTGTACCTAGTACTTGTTGTCGAATACGTAAATTTAGAAAATTCGAAAGAATGATTTACTTTACTTTTAAATCTTACGATATTTTACTAACTGTTAGGAATTCTTACAAATTTTTACTCAATGCCGTTCCCTTAGTCGAAAAATTCGTAAAAGAGAGCAAGATATTACCCATCCACTAAGAATGTTACGAATTTTAACTCAATTTTCTTGAGCGTCATCGAGAGAGCAAGATATTACCTATCCACTGAGAATGTTACGAATTTCAACTCAATAGATTACTTGGTGTAAGTATTGGAAAAACTGTCAGTCACTGGGGACATTCAAATAGTTATCTAGTTTATGAAGTCTGACAGCTGTCCGACTAGATGTCGGTTTTCATTGGCTGAAATCGGTCATTTGAGCAGCTGTTTCAGTCAACGTTTATGGAAGGGTAGCGGACGAATCTAATCAAGAAATTCGTGAGTGAGTACTTAGTTGAGAGTCCACATAATTATGTGGCTGACGTAGAAAAAGTGACGTTCCCGACCAATCAGGTTACATCTTTTCCAGACAAATCTAGTCTTAAGATAACTAGATTCTTGAATGCGCCCTATATATATCCACACCTCTGCTATTTTGGCAGTATTTTCCATTCTTACTACAAAAGTAAGGGTGCAAACCATTTAGGTACAATATTCTAGGCTAGGGCATATTTTTACACAAATCTAAATCCATCGCAGTTCTAGCATATCATAAAATATCCTTTAAAGTCTGGAGGTCATCAATCCGGCCATTTGTTTCTTTACTAAACGATGCAGAGGGGGAGGGGAGCACAAACGATTTGTTTACAACAAGCATAAGATATTTGATGACTTTTTTCCGTAAACGCAACATAAATACTTCAAATACTTCAGAGAAGACAGCGTTTTGGAATGTGTAACATACCTAGCGAAGTGCCTCAATTTGTTTATAGGTAAAATTTAGCATTTTGAAATATCAGTCACCAGCATCAGACACTACCAGGTAACATTTCAATTGAATTATAAACAAACCTTCAAAAGTGTATGTGCTAACACCCTCCTTTATTTCCATACAGATGCAATCGCTCAACGTCAAGGATCTGAACAACACACGAAAAGCCAAATTGGATCTTGTATTCTTTAACCGTGTACCGAAAGTTGGAAGCCAAACGTTCATGGAGCTGATGCGCCGATTGTCCGAACGCAACAATTTCCAGTTTCACCGTGATGCAGTACAGAAAGTTGAAACAATTCGTTTAGCTGATGACCAACAGCAGGAATTGGCCGAAGTAATCAGCGATCTGCCAGAGCCATCGGTTTTTATAAAGCACGTCTGTTATACGAATTTCACTAAATTCAATTTGCCCACACCGATTTATATAAACGTGGTACGTGATCCTGTGGAACGGGTCATAAGCTGGTTCTACTATGTCCGAGCACCGTGGTACTTTGTCGAGAGAAAAGCTGCATTTCCGGATCTGCCACTGCCACACCCCTCATGGTTGAAGAAAGACTTTGAAACTTGTGTATTGTCTGGCGATCAGGAATGCACATACACACAAGGGGTAACCGTTGAAGGCATTGGCGATCACAGGCGACAAAGTTTATTCTTCTGTGGACACGACTATGAATGCACGTATGTCTTGCCAAACATTTTCAATAATTTCATATGCCTGTAAATGCTGTTTTGTTGTTTATTTTCTTTTAGTCCATTCAATACCGTGGGTGCACTCGAAAGGGCAAAATATGCTGTTGAAAGTCAGTACTCGGTGGTAGGGGTGCTAGAGGACATGAACACCACACTTTCGGTATTCGAAAAATTCATACCGAGGTTCTTTCAAGGAGTTCGAGATATTTACGAAAGTATGTATCAAAAGAAATGAAAAAAACAGAATTTTATCTAATTTCTTATTCAAACAGCTAGCGCAGAGTACTTAACGAAAATCAATAAAAACAACTTTAAGCCGCCTGTAAGCGAGAGAGTCAAGGATATTGTGAGGAAGAATTTCACCAACGAAATTGAGTTCTATCAATTCTGTCGGCAAAGACTACATAAGCAATACTTGGCTGCGCATCTCCCACAGAAAATCATTGCGACACCATAAATACATAGAACCGCTAAAGGCTGCTTGTTGACCATGTACATTTTTTTTTTATGTTAGTAACATTTTGTTTGGCTATTGTATTTATATACTAAAAGTTAGATATTAAGAATTTCATCTCAAAAGTTATTTAAATTAACTTATAATAAGGTGAGCTGGACCCCAATCAAGTGAGCTTTTTATAGGACCTCAAAGTGAGGACGGCCACATTCTTGAGAATTATTATTTAGATATGTTTACTCTTCGAATGTAGTTCAATTAATTAATGCTCCATGAACACTGTAAAGAGTTACCCGCATCTATAGGATATAATGAAACTACAAAACCTATGATACTTATACAAAATTGTGATCACTAAATTATTCTCCATTTATTACATTAGTTTAATTTTTTTAAGGTATTTGTTGTAGCGTTTGATACTATCACAAAATGCTTAGTAGATTTATCTCTATTTAATTTGTTAAAACTTAATAAAAAAACAAACAATAATAAATCAATTTGATGTTGAACTGAGTGAATAATTTGATGGATGTGTCATTTTGAATTGAGAAGCTGGAAAATAATAAGCCGCACTGGGTTACTGCGTAGGTAATCTAAAAGCTCTATAAAGGACTACACATAAGCTGCAAACTAAAATGCATATGTACACACCTTTGAATTGTATTATAAAAAGATATTCGAATAATTATAGGGTCGTATGTTTGAAAATACTACCATAACAGAGAAAAGCTCTAAATTTAAGGGTTATAACCAGAGACAAATGATACTGAGACCCCCAACTCACAATCCTCTTGCCGCTGGGCCCCTCAGTTTTTTTTTAAATTCGCCATTTTGTTTTCCTATCGGTGTTGTGTCAATTAAGAATCCGTGTGACATGCAAAAACATACAAAAAATACAAAAATAAATGCTGCCAACCACGACAACCGTGGGGAAATGTGCTAGAGTTCGTGAATACCACACTTTTACATTACTGAATGCCATTGGTTAGTTATTATATATTGTTAAAAGGCGAATAATTTGATTTCTTTGGTTAATAAAACTAGCTAAATGAGATGTTCTATATACTAAAAACTTATTATGACAAACATGGTTGCGTATTTTGCGCTTTTGAATATCATTAACTTCGATTTCATGCGTAAATTTTTCTTAGAAAACTGAAGAAAATTTGCTCAATATATTTCTATTTTACTTCAAATAATCTGCATTGTTCATTTTTCATATATATTTCAAGCAAATCTCCACTTATTCCTTAAAAAAAATATTATGCACACGTAACGAATAATTTCAAATTTAACGGATGAAATTCTATGAACGCTGTCAGCAACTTTGCCCACAGCGGAAGTGGCATATGCAAGGTGCGAGCGTGTTGGTGAGTCGGAATTTTTGAAGTTACGTGACATTTGTCAATACAAATTTCTATGTAACAATACAAGCGCACTTAGCATTTGCCACCCCATAAAAATATAGCTTGTAGGCTAAGTAACGGGAAATCGGTCGGAGTTGGTGGTCTCAGTATTGTCTCTGGTTATAACCTCTGTCGGATATTTTATTGACTGAAGTTCCGTATACGTATGTATTTAGAAACTACGAATACAAATATAAAAATAGATTATTCACGCAACAGGTCCGTATAGGTACCATTCATTAGTGCACTTTTTTTACAAAATGGAAGAGACCTTTAATTAAAAATAATTAATATTTTTTGCCTGAAAATGTTTGTCCTTGGCTTTCGCTCGGCAATTTTATATCTTTTTAGGCTGGTCCTAATTTTTGGGGTTCCAACACAATTAGAGCCCATTTCGCAATGATTAAGCTATTTGCCAGTTTACATGATTATAAAATGAAAGTGACTTAGATTTGCGCTGTCAAAAGTCATTGGTATTACATATTAGGCCTTTTTTATTATGCTCACATGATCTGAATAGATCATTGATTTCCATGGTTTACAACAAAAGTTGGATCTTGTACTGTTGTTGTTACATCCGAGCTGGGATTCGAAAAGATAAAACGCTATTCTGTTGAACTTGTCTAATAAAATCATTTTTATAACACTATTCTAATGATTCACTTCAAAACAATATTTCTTTAAACAATTCTTACCCGACTTAAGCCAATCACTTAAGTCACTGGATTCTACACACTTCTTTATCTTCACAACCGATTACTATTTCGAACTTTACCGATCACTGTATAAATGTCAACTTGTCACACCTTGTTCTCATAACCGCTCCGCCATCTAGCGAGAAATTTCTAGTGAATTCCGATTCGTCCCGAACAAACTCGATGGTTCTAGAATTAGCTCACTTAACACTCCACTAATTTGACAGATTCGAGTCTTCAATTGGAAGTGGAACTTGTTTGGTGACTAATGGGTTGTTTACATTTTAACTTCCACGCTATATAAATTCTCTAATTAAAAATCAATTGGCTCTAATGATAGAAATTAGATATTTCTTCACCTGCCTGGCACTTTTATAACCCATAACCCTATAAATGATATTTTACAATTCTTACTCAAGTGGCTTAAAATTGCACCATTCACATAAGGCTATCTCAGCCAGATCGTGGGTATTTCGCATTTCAAAATAAGCTAAAAGGCCGAAGAAAGGACATTTTTTATATCTCTCAAAACAAAAATAGGCATAATCAATAAAAAGAGAAGACAGTTTTTTTGCTTTCTTGTGCTTTTTATAATATGTAGTTGGTATACTTATTTATAAATATACGTATGTATATTTTCGTGAGGAATACCGTGGGGTTTTTCATGACACGAATTTACAAGAGTTGCACTAATACAATTTACAACTCGCAAGCTTTAGAGGATGGTCTAGTAAAACACCGTGTAAGTCTGACAGATGGCTGACTGGATGTGTTTCAGTTTTTATTGACCTAGATTGGTCCCATTAATTGTTTGGATTCGCCATAAAATTGTAGAATAAAAAACTCAGACCAAACGAAGGGCTGTGAGAAGCGTCATGTTTTGTGTTTTTTTTTTTTAATGGTCCGCGAACAGTTCTTTCAGTTGACATGTTTGTAGGGGAAGCCAACAAATCTAGCGAAGAATTTCCCGCCTGAGTACTAAATTGACATATCCTTTCTGTATCTGAGGTAGTAAAAGGTAAAATCTAATCCAGATAAATAGAGTCGACTTAAGCCAACTCAATTTTTTTAATGTGCAGAGCGAAAAAGAGACTTTCGTTAAACTTGACGAAAGCAATTTGCTTACACTAAATCGATCATTTCTTCCAAAAATCAGTGAGCAGATACCCTATAACAATAATCGTATGGACGATATTGTTTTTGAAATGTTGATGACCATAATATTCTGCATGATTATCGTCTTCGTCAGCTTTTATTTCATTTTGAGGAAAATGAACTGGATTAGGTTCTGAAACTCGTAAATAGCTAGTTTTGGAGGTCTATCGTTTCGACGATAATCGTCTGAAATGCTTGTTAGCTTCATATAAGTTTTACAATGTCTTTTTCCGAATTTATTTGTATTCATTGAGAACTATTTGAATACTATGGCAGTAGAGTCCAAAAGTAGGAAAGCGTCTTAGATTTAAAACAAGTTTCATCGAAATCTGTCCAGTAGGTTTTGAGTCAGCCGATAACGAACATAAACCCCCTACTTTTTATTCCGTTAACGTTTTTATTTTTAAAATATGTATATTATTTAATATGTTTATAAGAACCCTCTTTTGGCCTTGATCCAAGTCTCATGCAGAGTCTAATGTAAGTAATGGCGTTTTTTCAGTGAATATGCCAGATCTAGATTTGTTTTTCTGTTGCTATTTTTTTTATACGTTTTTACATGTTTGCCCGCTTCACTTTTTATATTTATTTAATTTTTGGCGATCACACAGCGCAAAATTTGTTTCGAAAAACAGAACAAACAGTTTAATCTGACGTTAGTTAGGAAAAACTCTTTCAAAAAATCTCGGAAGACTCTCCTTTTGCGTTAATAAATGACTTGGAATTGCACTTTTTCTCCAAACAAAACGCCGAATGAGAACTTCCTCTCTCTTTTGAGGGTAAAGACATTCAATAGTGTAGTCAAGTTTTTCTGGCTATATATAGCATGAACTCAAAAAATATATTGCACATCCCTTTTACGTCATTCAATCGAAATGTCGACTAAGTAGGTAATCAGTTGAGAAATTCATTTGATAATACAAAAATGAGACGCATCAGTTCGGAATTGTATTTCCCATCCCCTGGAAATGCACATGCACAACTTGCTAACTTTCAGTGCGCCTTTTTGTGAAGATTCCTACTCAATAAAAATACAGAAGAGAAATATGATACCTATAATATTTACAAGTTTTTATTTTAAACTAACACAAATTATAAACATTTAGTTTTGTTTCGAATGGCAGTGTTTGATAAATATTTCATTTTGTTGGACAATATTTAAACACATAAACTGAAACATAACATTTGATATCGCATTAATAAAAAAAAACTAAAAAAAATAGTACTGGGAACTTCATTTAAGTACAAGCAACAAATAACGAAAACAAATTATATTGTTAAAACAAAACAATTATGAAAATAAAAGTTGTCAATCAACAAACTAAACTAACAAAAATAGCACAGTGTAAATTATTGAAGGGTAAAAATGACCTATGAATGATTTGTTTTTTCATTTCATTCAGTTGAATTAATTGGTAAGATATATTGTGATGGTAATATGCCGAGGTAGTTTTGTTCTTCGCCGCGGATTACTTTTATATGTATTTGAAATGGTTGGCATGTATTAGTTTTGAATGTCAAAGTACGAAACAGATTCGAAGAAGCCTTTCTTTTGTTCGAATTCTGGTTTTTCTCTGAAATGATGGAATTTATTGTTAATGTATATCTAACATTTGGGTATTCGGTGTCTTGCTTGCTTACGTTTCGTCGCCATAAAAGAATATATTTTCCTCCTTCATTTCTTCTCCTGCATTGGCTATTTTTGTTTGAACTCTTAAGTACTCGGGGACTGCCAGCTGTGAAAGAAACATCAAAACTATGAGAATTCTATATAAACCGACGCAAACTTAGAATTTAGTAAACTACCTGCGCTATTCGAACGCGCAAATGAATCTTTCGGAAATGGTGTAATCTGGGGTTGAATCTCAATGCGTGACTGAATTTGTTTTTTATTTCGTATGTAAAATCCACCAAACTTCAAGATCTTCCCCCTCCGCTTATGGGGGAAATAAAAGACTGAACTTGAATTAGCTAAGAGCGTACTAGACCGGATGGTTCGAAACTCATTAGCCTGTTCCGAGACAGAGGGTTTTATCTTGCATTAAGTTGTTTTAAGCAAAGTCTCCAAAAACCTGCGAGCGCCTGGCAAGCATCAACTTGGTGCCCAACCGGATTGTGGAGAAACCAAAGTAAATTTAATACAAAATAATGAAATGGTGAACTTGAGCCGAGCACAATTAATAAATCAAACTATTTGACACGCGAAATTTAGATTCGAAGACTCTGTCGCACTCTGAACCTAGGTACAGAGTTTTCGCACAAACGATCTCTGTCATACGACTATTTATTAAAATGTATTTTTAGTATTTAAATCGATGCGACATGTACAAATGTTTAGAAATCAATCAGGGCGCAAATTTAGAATGGTTTAATATAAAGTTTAACCAGTTAATGCAAAACGCTTAGAAAAGTGTCGAGCACGAATATCAACGCAAAAAACAGCAAGTGACGTTTCTATGTTCGATTTGACACGCGAAATCTGAAATCTGATAGCAAATCTGAAGAAGACCAATCGAAAACCACATTAGATACACTCATTCCTTTTGAGCTGCAAACTTTGTATGCATATTTGCCTGCATAACTTACCTTCTCTTCATTTGTAACAGGGAATATCTGAACAATGGCTTTGTTTTCCAAACAGGTAACTAGCCTCACGATTTCTTCCGACGAAGACGACTTGAGCTTCTTTACAATTCTCCAAATTTCATCGTCATTCAGTTTAAGGAATGCATCCTTGTGTTTACTTCGAATGTCTTTTACTTTAAACCTAAAAAAAGAACAAATTCAATTACGGACCGTTTTCTCATCTCAAAATTGCACAGTTTACCCGTCAATACCTTCCAAGTCATCATAGTACTTAGATAGTATATGCTGAAATATATTTTCTAAGCAAACTAAGCTCGGAATTTTATACGAGTGTATATGAAAGGTAGCCCTCATGTGGAAAATATTATAAATCTTATGAAAATCACGGTAGCGATATTCGATATGAGCCCGGTCATCGCTGGCACGTGCCTCTTAAATATACAAACGTTAAGCGAACTCTTACATTTTCAAAAGTGCAAAAAGTACCCAGAAAAATGTCATCGAAGTCCAGATTTACATCAGGAGGAAGAGTGTCTTTTATGTGAAAGTAATCACGTTTCAGGTAGTCCCATTTGTCTACATCAACATTACATTGCGAATTACTAACGATCTGTCCAAATATGTATTTTAAGAAAATGATCAATGGTTATTAAGTGTTGTTGTTATTTACTTCGTATAGAAATCGAAAGTCTTGGTCCCTAATGCAACTAGAATGGCCAACTATGAACGACTTAATAAGCTCAAGTGCATAACTTTTATCAACCATCCAATCCGAAAGGCACGCCGCGAATATTTCATTTATGCATTCACTAGCGTTCTCTTCATGCTGTATGGGAGAGTATGGGATTATTTAAAAGCAAGAGTAATGTAGGATCGTACATTGTATTGCCCGCAACAAACTACTTCCCATGTGTGAGAAAATGGACCATGGCCAACATCGTGGAGTAAAGCGGCTATCTGCAAATAAACGAAAAATTATAAAATTATTATCTGAATAAATGTTATAAAAAGGGGCCGCGGATTTGCCAGAGTAGGACTCTGCATTTTTAAATAGGCGAAGAGAATGTTTTAGTTTGCAAACCTGCTGGATGTTAAATTTCTGTTAAAAGGTGCGTATACTCACTGTCACAGCGTTCCTGTAAAATGTCGGTATTTTGAGATCTTTAGTGTTCTTTTCCAGAGAATCAACCATTTTATTTGCTAAAAAATATGTGCTGAAATTCGACAACACTATTTAATGATGGAGACTACAAATATACTTTCAATGATATAATTACCCAATGCAGTGTTCATATCGACTATGAGTTCCAATCGGAAGTGATTTGAAACCTATTCCGAGTTGTTTGATTCGCTTGAGTCGTTGAAACTGTGGTGTCTGGATTATGCTCTCTATATGTTTTGGGATCTGTATAGATCCATGTATGATGTCTTTGTATTCCATCTGGAAGATCAGTTTAAGAAATGTAAGTATAACCTCGTTGTGTAAGGTAGCTGATTTGAACGGGTGTAGCTATAAATATGTGACTGTTTATGCAATTTTGTTTAGCCAACAACAAAGAGGCTATGACTAATGTAGTGTAGTGGTATGTTCACAGCGTGGGCATTAAGGAAACTCTGATAAAGAAAATTATTGTTTCCGCCGAGCATTTTAAATGATAGAACCTCCGATAAAAGTATTTAGCATCCGGTAATAGGAATGAAGACGACATTTAACTTATGTGTTAAAAGTGATGGGTGTTACATACTATCTAACAATTTAGTAACTCTACCCACAACACGGTTTAGGAGAAGTTATCGAATGCATACACATTGGTCTGTACCAGAAACCTTGAAAGTAAAGTTTGGTATTCCAACTATCTGGTTGCTTACCGAAGCACAGAATATTTGGCAATAATTTTGAGTGTGCGTTACAAATATGCCGTCCGTTTTGCTGGGTTGGGTAATAAATTTGCATTTAAGTTACTTTTATGACACTTTCAAGCAGAAAACCTCGTCTTTACAATTATATCACTTTCAGAAACAAATAAAATGTTATTAAAAATGAAGCCACTTAAACGAAAACACAACTTACATTAACAAGTTAACGCAGTACTCCACCGATTCTTGAAAGTTCTGTGCAAGTTGAAAGCAACTGAACCGATATCGAAATAGAAAGTACTTTTAACGAACTGAAACCGATGTCGAGTGCAGCAAAATGAAAACATTATGTAGATAACGATTGCTGTTGGGAGGCAAATGTTTTTATGATATATAATAATTTAAAATTCTTTAGCTCAAACAAATTTAATTCATTTTGTAGGTTTACTAGTTCGAAATTTTGAATAAATCAATACCATATGGTAATGGCAACAATTATTGACATCGAGAGCAAAGATAATGGAATACAGAGATATATATCTTTCCAGTGGAAAAGCGGCTGCCTCAAGCTGTTTTCCCGTAAAATTCAGAAGTCACGCACTTATGGTCATTTCTTTTCTAGTATATGAAAGTTCATGAATTGAACTTTATTGCAAGAATTCCCTATTCCGAAATGTTTTTTAACTATTTTTTTTCATTTAAATCGAAGCGTTAACAAAAACCAAATAAGTTTCATACCAAACACAAAACAATTGAACAACGCGATGCCCATAAAAGCAAAAGGAATATTGGCCGGCCATTAGCAGCATGCTTTTTTGTAGCTCACACGTATTCACAGACGGGGGTTGAAATTACAAAAACAACAATGTAAACAAATGAGTTTTGGGGGGATAAACGTACGAAAGATATCCATCTCTTTTATTCATTCATCTCTAGTCGTGACACATGACAAAAATAATGGAAAACAGAGATAAATATCTTTCCAGTGGAAAGGCGGCTGCCTACAATCTGTTTTCCCGAAAAATTCATGAAATCACGCACCTATGCTCGCTTTTCTAATTTATGTGAGTTCATAAATTGGACTTTAATGTTAGAATTCGCTATTCCGAAATGTGTATTTCACTATTTTTTTATTTTAATCGAAGCGTTAACAAAAACCAAACAAGTTTAATACCAAACACAAAACAATTGAACAGCGCGATGCTCATAAAATCAAAAGGAATTTTGGCCGGCCATTAGTACCATGCTTTTTCGTAGCTGATACGTATTCACAGACGGGGGTTGAAATTACAAAAACAACAATGTAAACAAATGAGTTTTGGGGGGATAAACGTACGAAAGATATCCATCTCTTTTATGCATTCATCTCTGATTCAATCCATGAAAATGTAGGTAGGTAAGGTAGAGTTATGTCGTTTTCCATTGGGAACACCAAAAATATTTTTCAGATCTCAGATTTTATGCGGCTCATGGAACATGCAATGAAATTGATCTGCTTTTGTAAATGGATTAGTGCGTTATTTGACAGCAATGTCAGCTGCTCAAATTGCATTCGTTTTTGGTAAAATCAACCATGGAAATTGGCTTGAAAAATGTTTCCTCTGTTGTAGATACAATTGGAGTAGTTTTGGTGATTCGTAGTTTCCAGATGGTAAGGAATGTAATGAAGATATTAATTCCGCCAAAACTATGTCCATTTCTGTTTATGTATTTCTTTATTTTGGTTTTCACGAAACGTTACACATTTGTTTTAAAACAAACTTCTTTAAATGGCGTACAACAGCTGTGCTGTATTTGTGGTAGTATTTGTAAATCTGAAAAAATATCGAGATCTGCAAAAAGTGATCCGAATCAAAAAAAAGATTGATTTTTTTTCCCAATGGAACACGAAGAGTGATTAAGATCAAAAAAAAGATTAATTTTTTGTCCCAATGGAAAACGACATAAATTTACTGCAAAATCTAAGCGTACCACAACACAAAAGAAAATAAATTGCAATTTGTAGAATTTGGCATCATTTGCTGATCATGTTTGTTTTTATTTTGGTTGCAAACACATCAGCTGCATAGTCGGTGAATGACAGCAGAGATGAATGAATAAAAGAGATGGATATCTTTCGTACGTCTATCCCCCCAAAACCCATTTGTTTACATTGTTGTTTTTGTAATTTCAACCCCCGTCTGTGAATACGTGTGAGCTACAAAAAAGCATGTTGCTAATGGCCGGCCAACATTGATTTTGCTTTTATAGGCATCGCGCTGTTCAATTGTTTTGTGTTTGCTATTGAACTTGTTTGGTTTTTGTTAAGGCTTCGATTAAAATAAAAAAAATAATGAAATACGCATTTCGGAGTAGCGAATTATTGCATTAAAGTTCAATTCATGAACTCACATATACTAGAAAAGAAATGAGCATATGTGCGTGACTTCATGAATTTTTCGGGAAAACAGCTTGTAGGCAGCCGCCTTTCCACTGGAAAGTTATATATCTCTGTATTCCATTATCTTTGAATGACAGTAGCCATATTAGCCGATGCAATGCATACAATGCATTTTTGGCACATCTGTTTTACTTGCAGTACTGCATTCTGTGCTGCGTCCAAAGTTTCTGAACATATGCAGATTAAAGGGATGCTATTTAGACGACTGAACGAAGGGACAGCTCTACTTAACTCTCGAATTTAGTTAGAATTACGGGAAAGTTCTGCTGTTCATATTTTTATAGCAATTGCTTATGGAATTTCGCATTCCTACAAAACAAAAGGTCTTCCGGAAGTGATAAACGGATATCGTATAATTGATTAATAAATTGTTGGTTAAATTTACTGAAACTAATTACCACTTTAAGTTTGAAATCAGAAATGGAAACGTTTTCAAGTGATTGCAGAAATGTTTTTCGCCGAAACTTGTGTTTTTTGCGTTTTGCATATCCATAGTCATGGTCAAACAATATTGAGACCACCAACTTCGGTCGATTTCCCATTACTTGCTTACAAGCTATATTTTTATGGGGTTGCAAATGCTAAGTGCGCTAGTATATTTACATAGAAATTCGTATTGAAAAATGTCACGTAACTTTAAAAATTCCAGCTCACCAACACGCTCGCACCTTGCATATGCAACTTCCGCTGTGGGCAAAGTTCCAGTTGACAGCGTTCATAGAATTTTATCCGTTTAGTTTGAAACTATTCGTTACGTGTGGTAGTATTTTGTAGGAATAAGTGTCCTCGCTTTAAATATATATGACAATATTGAGGGGGGCAGCGGTATGTATGGTTTGTTTATGTGTGGAAAATTAACTGAATTAAGCTTTAAAATTCGTAATTTTTGCACTTAGAGGCGATGGGCTTTAGTCAGTTACAATATGACCCACATCCGATCAACCTCCTAGTTTCACAATGGGTGGAATCGCAAATTTTTGTTTGGACAGGGGCAAGGCGTTGGTAAGCACATCCAGCAAATATTTGAATGCTGGTTTATTAATTCTATAATACTGATGAAATCTAAAAAAATATCACAACAGATATTTATTTACAAAAATGCAAGAAACGATTAATTCTTACAATGGTTCGCGCAACTCCAATGGATTGGATGTATCTCGCAAGTGCCTTCGAGTAACTCGTTCCAGTAAATGTTCTTCCTCTTCCTCTTGTATTAACAGCCGCAGTGCTATCCTAAGCATCATTATATTAATACGTGAACATCAAAAGTTTCGGTACACTTTTTAAGCATTTATTATGAAATGAGGAGAATAAAACTTATATTATTCGAAAGGTTCTGTGCCATAGATGTGCACAAACAAAATATCGTGGGTATATGTCGCCATCAAGGCTGGTAAAATTAAGTTTTGAATTTCCAATACAAAACAGGTAATTGAAAGGATTTTGGCAACATTCAGTTTGTCACCATAGTAATGTATTCAAATACATATAAATCATCTTAGATTAGAACCTGTTTCCACTGGAGGAGCTCATTTACGTATTCTTTCGATATCTAGATGTCGATCTTTTCGTTAATAAAAAAAACATAAATAACAAAAATAATTGTGGTACGTTTTTTAGTATAACATTTTACGTACTTTTAAAAGGAATGGTCGTTTTTTGACCACAAGCGATACTAGTTTTTATAATTATACTTTAAGACTCTTACTACTTCTTTTAAAATAACAACAAATTTTAGACTATTCTTTATTTTCTTTTCCAAGCTGTCATAACACATATTAGGTGTGTTCGTCTGTGTTCGAAATGTCACTGTCGATTCGAAGTTTGCATTCTTTCGGGCGAAACTCGCAATAGCTTTTAGAATTTCGGGCGAACAGAATTTCGCCAGGTGAAACATTTTCCGGGCGAAACTCACAATAAGGCTGATTATTAATCGGGGAGAGTACAATAGACGTTAGACGATGAAAATGAATGACGAATTTATATAGGGGGTTCAGTACTAGCATTTTTTACTAAGAGCGGAATTTAAAAAAATACTAAAAATGAAAGAAATATTAAAAAAAGAGGCAGCACTCATAAAGGAATAAAGCATTTTTGAAATCCAGAAATCTGTCTTTCCTTTTTTGAAAAAAATACTTTTCAATTTCAAATTTTAGAAAACAATAAAATGTTGCATGCTGATTTTTATTCAATATAGTTGAATTAAATATTGGCAAACAATTTCATGAGACTGGAATAAAAAGGTTCCAGTGTATTTTTTTTCGCTAATCAAATAGAATTCACGACTGGGTCGAACGAAACTTTCTCGTTCATTAAAAGTTTCTTTTGTTGTTTTCTTGTTTGAAAAGGTAGCTAGGTGAAAATCTAAAAAAACGATTATAGATAAAAAAATAAATGATAAATGATAAAATATAAGAATAGCCAGAGTTAAATAAAATGCACTTGTGGCTTATTTATCTTTTTTGAGCAAAATTAAGAATACGTATATTATCTTCAACATATTGTTTTTAGTAAAATTATGGAGACAAAATAGTAACTATTTATGCAATTTTTTAGTCTGCAAAATATGTACTATCGCTCAACAATATAGCTGAAAACTGAGCATTAGATATTGTTCAGAATGTAAGCTTTACTTGGTTTCTAAAATGCTATCCAAAATCGAAAAGTGTAATTTCAATTAGCGGTTTCTAAAATTAGCAGTTTCAGTGATTCGAATCGAAAATTATAGACGCAATCATTTTGAAAACATCAATTTTACTCTAAGTCTGCATTTTGATCAAAGTCGTTAGTGTCGTTGTCAGGTAAACTTAAAAAGGACAAATTTTTAAAAAACGCCTTTTTTCAAAAATGCATTATACGATAATATAGAGAAAAACCGAGTTTGCTATTGAATTAAATTAAATTAGAGGCTGTAGGCCTCAGGAGCATACAGACACAAAAAGGTGGACAGCATTTCCCATTTCTTGAGTTCCTCTGTCATTGTAATATCAGAATTGAAACATCTCGAGTTCGAAATTTTATACGAATACAATAGGCTTTTTCTTTAGCTTCGATCTCAGCAAAGCAAAGTAAAGTAGGAATTTCAGCACGCAATCACAACAACTACTCTGAGTTCTCAAAGTGTCAAGTAGAACGTAGTTGTTGTAATTGACTGCTAAAAATCCTACTTTATTTTGCTTTGCTGAGATCGAAGCTCAAGCCTAAGATCTTTCTCTTACTAAGAAGTATTGTAAGTTCAAAATTCAATCTAAACGTCTCTTTTTCAGGATTGCGGTTTTTAGTAGTCTGTTTCTGTTTCTTAAACTTTCAATGTGACTGCTATATAATATGAAAGAACACAATAGCTATGTGGCAAGCTCACTATAATAATACAACGAAAGGCAGATGGATATGGCGACTTATTCTGACAATACAGGAATGGGTAGAACGTTACCATGAGGACTGCAACTATAACCTTACTCAGTTCCTATCTAGATTTGATAGGAACTGATCAAATCTAGAGTTCCTATCTAGATTTGATAGGAACTGAGTAAGGTTATAGTTTGCTATCACAAATAACTGCACCTTTTCGGGCACGACTACTCACCATTTTGCCGCGAATGCATAAAAGAATTTAATTGTCCACGCTTTATGGCATGGAGAACTACTCTGCCCCGCCTGACACTAACCGCCGACCACATGTTGCAATCTGAGGAAAACTGGACGGAATTATGTAATTTTATAACCATCCTATAAAACAAGCTATGGACAATTGAAAGGCTAAGAAAAGCCACAGCAGAAGCCTTAGAGGCCACAGAAACACCAGAAAAACATAACACGAATAGCTTGAATGCTAACCAGCCCCGCGAAGTAATACCTATCGCTATCGGCAGTCCCGCGAGGAGAATGGTTAAAGTGTGAAGGGTGTGTTTATTACGCAGGCGTATTCCGGAAATCGATCACTCGGGTTTGTGTATCGTGCATTCTAGTATAGCACTCGGGTTACACATCCTTGGCGCAATTAAAAAAAAATATTTTGTGCACCGATCGCCTTTTGTACCTTAATTATTTATCTACTACAAAAAAGAAACAACTAAATTGGTTGAAAATTACGGGTGGTAGAGGGAAATATAAACAAATGCTACTCAGTTTTATAAACGTACATAGCTAATTTATTTTTTTATTTTTGATTCTTCCATGATTTATTTTTCTTTTTTAACAAGGTATGACAGGCATATTTAAGAATTAAGACACGAGTCCTTTGTCCTAGTTTTAAAGCCACTGACTCCAAATAATAGGGACTAACCGCTGACTGGTGCGACATACCTGTATTTCTATTCTATCCACACCACTACTGTTAAACGCATTCATGCGCACTCTCCGTCGCAAAAGTGAAAGTTCTCAATCTTTGTCACGCCAAATTCTGCCACACAAATGACCTACAAAACCTAAAAAAATGTTGTCCTTTATAAATTCCGTAGGTCGGAGAGAGCTTTTTTTTATCACCACCATACTACAATTTGAAATCCTTTTTGAGAGGGCAAATTGTAAACAATGCTGTTAAAGTTATGGATCCCATGTGCCACAGTAGTGTGTACATGGTACATATATATACATTGTACACATTAAAATGTTTATCAAAACACCTCACATCCATTCGGTGTATAAGATTCATGGTGATTCTTTTTTTATACAAAATATTTTATTTTCATAATTTATGAGGTATATTTAGACATTTTATTGCTTTAGACTATTATTAGCTTAAAATAATCATCCAAAATAAAACATAGACAAAGAAAGAAAAATCTAGAGTCAACTTAAAAACAACAAGTATTTACGGATGGATATATTTTCCTCTCAAATTCATTTATTTGGACACCAAAAAAAGTGATGATGATAAACTGGCGTATAAATTTTGCGAAATGGATAAATTACTAGAATATAATTTTTTCCAATTGAATGCGTTGCTTTTGGTTCTTATGTATTATGCCTATAGTAATAGGCAACTTTAAGGAACAGAAACAAAATGTCCAACAATTATTTTATCATGCAAGTGATAACACAAATACGCAACTAGTAACCAATTTAAACTGTACTGACGTATAATCGTATTTATATATGTTTAGGTTAATAAACTTCTCTGTTAAACATTTACGGAACGTATGGTGGAATGAGTTTGACATAAAAGCTCAAATGTTTTATTTTAAAGCATGAGAGTTCTATCGCATTAAACAGCCGGCACGAGAATCTAATGTACATATTAGATACTGAGCTGCCACTCACTTGCTAACTTATCTATCTAAGTGACGCGATTGTTGTAAGTGTGGTAAAAGTGACGTTATTTATAAAATTTAAAAATAGTCAGCGGGAACTGCTTTGCTCTGATAAACTTGTATTTAGTTGGAACTATATGTACATTAAATGCGATCTCTTGGCTCATCCTCATATATTAATTTTATTACTATGTAGCTAACCCGACAAATGTTGTATTGTCGTGGCTATGAACGTTTAGTTGGATGATAAATAAAATAAATAGAATAAACTCAAATTTAAAAAGAAAACAAATTGTAGGTTTGTTTCTTTACTTTTGTAGTAAGAATGGAAAAGATTGTCAAAATGACAGTGGTGGGGGTAAATTCTTTCTCAGAGAGAAACAGGTGCGAAAAAGTTGGGGAACTCTTTTATAGTAATCTATGCTAAATGACAGATATATAATTCTAAAATTAATTAAAGAGAAAAGTCTTGAAAATGTTAGATAAACTCGAATAATTTGTGAACAATATTAGTTGATTCATCTAGCGATGAAAGTGATCCGGAATCAGTCGAACCATAGACAAATCATACTCAGGCCCCCAACTCGCAATCCTCTTGAACTGGGACCCTCCTTTTATTTTTAAATTCGCCATTTTGTTTTCCTATCGGTGTTGTGTCAATTAAGAATCATGTGACATGCAAAAACATACAAAAACTACAAAAATAAATGCTGCCAACCTCGGCAACCGTGGGGAAATGTGCTAGAGTTCGGGAATACTACATTTTGTACATTCCTGGTTAGTTATTATAAATATCTTAAAAAGCGATCTAAACGAGATCTTCTATATACTAGAAACTTATTATGACAAACATGGTTGCGTATTTTCTGCTTTTGAATATCTTTAACTTCGATATTTCTTAGATAACTGAAGAAAATTTGCTCAAAATATTTTCATTTTCCTTCAAACAATCTACATTGTTCATTATTTTAAGCACAAAATACTATCGACACGTAACAAATAATTTCAAATTTAACGGATAACGTGGCATATGCAAGGATAAGTGGCATATGCAAGGTGCGAGTGTGCTGGTGAGCCAGAATTTTTGAAGTTACGTGACATTTGTCAATACGAATTTCTATGTAACAATACTAGCGCACTTAGCATTTGCCACCTCATAAAACTATGGCTTGTAGGCAACTAACGGGAAATCGGCCAAAGTTGGTGGTCTCAGTATTGTCTCTGAGTCGAACTCCTTTTTGATAAATCCGAGAATATGGAAGAGTTTGTACTGACTACAGCAGAAAAGGAAAAGGCAACATTGCAATAAAAAATAAGTGGCGGAAATTTTAAGTCATCTGTCAATAAGTCAGCTTTTCCAATTCTTACACCAAGAAATTAGTTGAGTAAAAACTCGTAAGATTCATATTGGAGAGGTAATACTCGTATACTGCTCTCTCGATGACTCTCTCTTTTATGAATTTTTTGAGTTAAGGAACGGCATTGTGTAAAAATTCTGAACAGTTAGTGAAACTTGCTAATATTTAAAAGTAAAGTAACACCGCTAATATATTTTTAATTTAAAGTTATAATAAATATACAAATATTAAAAAATCATCTTGAAAGTTGCCATTTTGTCGATAGCAGTGCTTTTTGCACACAACGCTTTTTGTTACACTGTCACGAAATCGAATTAGTCGATTTGTTACCGCCATAATAATCTTGAATTTTATCTTTAATTCGGCTTTATTCTTCCCTTTTCATGGGTAAATTAATTTTGCACTTAATATAAAAAATAAAAAATGTATAATCACCCTGTACCAGTACGTGTTGTTAGCAAGACACGTTATAACATTATCTATGTATAAAAATGACTTATTTATGTAAAAAGGCTTTCGTTTTGAGTAATTCGCTTACTTAAACAGTCCATAAATTACAGGGTGTTAACAACACAAATTATTTTAAAGCATACCAACGAGTATCATTTGAATTATAATAAATACGGTTGCTATTGAAAATTGTGTTGAGTATTTTTATTTTTTGTCCAGATTTCGACTCCAACACGATTGTTTTTCCGAAAAGGGAACAGGCGAAGTATAATCCCGCAAACACTCAACGACTGCCCTTGCGATTTGTTTATCAACATTGAGGGAATGCAAGCCGCACTGGGAATTGCAGCCATTTGACTGTCGGTCGGAATTTATATAACATAAATAGATCCCGCCGTTGCAATGCGTTTCTTTACAGTTGAAAACGTCCATGAAAACGTAAACAAACTCCACTAATTGTCAAACTCAAACGCACTTGTGTTGGTAAATCTGAACCAACTTTGAGAAAAATCGGTTCTAATCGCGTAAGCACAAAACGATCGAACGACATCGCCTCGATGATTCTTCTACTTCGTGTAACAACCAAAAAACGATAAATGTTGAAACAATTGGACGATTGTCGGCCTTTGAATCGGTAAATGCATCAAGATAAAGTGTCGACAGAGAATTTGCCATTGCCAATGTCCAGTAATGGTCTTGAAAAAAACTTCAGCAAAACTTCGCCTATTCATACTTAATTTGGTTTGACGTATTTCCACTAAGCCGACGACTTCAGACATGCATTGAGTTCATTGATTAGCATTGTTCACTCGTACTCGTAATGTTTGACGGAAATCACCTGCCAACAAAATTATCACACCACCAAATCAGATTTGATTGTTTCATAAATCTGTCTTTAGTACCTCCAAAAATCGTGCATTCATCCCGAACTATCAATTTGCATTGCAAACACTTTGCAATCGCAGAGTTCTTGACAATGTTGCATGTTACAGTTTCATTCATTTCCATGTTCAACGGCAACTTGAGCTCAGAGAAAAATCATACTGATACCACCAACTCCGACCGATTTCCCGTTACTTAGCCAACAAGCTATATTTTTACGGAGTGGTCACGATTTGGTGCGCTAGGACTGTTGCATAAAAATTTATATTGACAAATGTCACGTAACTTCAAAAATTCTGGCTCACCAACGCACTCGAAAAAAATTGGAGCCACTTCCACTGTGGGCAAAGTTGCTGGCAGCGTTCATAGAATCTTTTCCGTTTAATAAGAAATAGTTCTTTATGTGTGGATAGTTTTTTTTTTAGGAATAATAAATAAATAAAATTATAAGTGTATATTGGTTGAGGGAAAATAAAAGCATTTTGAGGAAATTTTCTTCATTATTTAAAAAAAAAATTACACATGAAATCGAAGTTAATGATATCCAAAAGTGGAAAATACAGAACCGTGTTTGTCCTAATACGTCTCTAGTGTATAAAACATCTCCTTTAGATAGTTTTATAACCCACACAAATCAAATTATTCCCCTTTAAAAAATATATAATAACTAACCAATAGCATTTAAAAAAAAAAAAATAATTGGCGCAACAGGTCCGTATGGACCCAAGCCTAGCTTCTCACAACCATTCGTCTTGTGTGAGTTTTTTATTTTTGGGACGAATGGAAGGGATCTACAATTTTATGCCGAGTCCAAACGGCCAATTGAGAAGCTCTTTCATGACAGTTATACTCTCGGATGTTTGTCAGACGTTCGCGAGAGGTGGCGCAGCGAAAAAAACCTTAAGTTGGAATTTGGGTTTTTCTCGGGATTCGAACCTGGGACCCCTCGCTTAGTAGTCCAACACACTAACCACTAAGCCACTGCGCCAATAGCATTTAGATTTATTAAAATGTGGTGTTCCCGAACTCTATCAAATTTCCCCACGGTTGGCAGCATTTATTTTTGTATTATTTTGTATGCCTTTGCATGTCACACGGATTCTTAATTGACATGACACCGATAGGAAAGCAAAATGGCGGAAATTGAAAAAAAAAAAAAAATTGAGGGGCCAGCGGCAAGAGGATTGCGAGTTGGGGTTCTCAGTATGATTGCTTGAGCGGGGCTGCAATTGCTGAAGAAATAAGTGCAAGCGGAATGCCATTTTGCGATCAAATTGTTGCCATAATCAATTATAGCAAAAACCAGTTCCATGTTCCATCGGGAGATTCCAAAAGAAAATTCATCCAGTTCCATATTTAACCTCTTATAAGAATGTATCGCATATTTTAGATTCAACAGAGGATTGTTTTTTAAACTGTTTCTCTTAATGCCTCGCAAATGTATTGTGTTTCGCCCTTTAACTCTTAATTACATGCGTCGTGCATTGGGTCATTAGGCGCTGTCATTCATAATTGAGTTGTTAGTGCACCTGCACATGTGATATTATTCATAAACATAGGGTGATTCAATTAGAATTGTTTGTTTTTAATATTTTTTTTTTACAGATCACGTTTAACTGGCCTCATGAACTGATGGTGTCGTATTATTCTTATTCAGTGTTTGAATAATTTGACATATCATCACAGAAAGACTCGCACCGCAACAACGTTTCCAAATTATTCAAATAATAATTAAGAAAATCAGCGTTAAAATGCGTGGCTTTGTTGGGAAATAAATTTGGCGGACAGCGAGTCCGAATTCTTTTTAGGTGTTTTATTTAAAATTAAAAAAAATGCCTCTCTGAACACAGTTCTACCTCCTATCATTCGAATAACAATATAATGTAAGTATTTATTGCATATAGTAATAATTGAAACAAACAAAAAAAAAATTACTATCAATGACGACTCGGCAATACCGCTTGTCGCACAACACAACGCACTCAGGCGACCTTTTGTTTAGTTCCCTCAGCTGTGCAGTGTGCACCAGTATCCAGTACAAAAAGCCGGTCTCTCGCACGCGTGTTGACTATTAGCTGAGAGACGAGACATAACTGCTCGCAAAAAAGCTTATCTCATGAGAGATTAAATACTGCAGCTGCGCGATATCTATGACATTCTACACAGCATTCTGAAATTTGGTGCAGCTTTCCAAAGCAGGGTCATAGTCATATCAAAATTGACTGCTTTAGCAGGGGGCGACGAAGGGTGGGAGTCCCTCTAAGTGCTTTCGCCGAATTGTTAAATTCACATAATATCAGATACAATTTTCAGTTTGTTTTGGGCTGCCCGACATTGCGAGAGACAATGTTCTCTAAAGTCTAAACTAGCAAAATATACTCGTAGTATCTACTCTTTCTCTCTCTCACTCTCTCTAATAAATTAATGCCGCCAATTGGTTGCTGTGCTGCTGTTGTAACTGCTGTCTGATTTATCTTGTGCTGCATCAAATGCAAGCGATAAAACTGATAACCCGAGGAAAGGACTCCAAACACTAGACAAAGCCAACAAAACAAAACACAAAACACCTACCTACATGTAGTGCATTAACTGCTCCTATCGTCTAAAGTTTAAAAAAAAAAGTTGTTTTCGTGAAAAATCACCTATACACATAATTCCCAACATTGTTGATATTCTTCGCCGTTCTCCTTCGTTCTTGGCTGCTACGATACGTATTTTGCCTACTCCGCGTGTGTGTGAAAATATAAACTTGCCGACGACCTTGCAATGCCCTTGAATGACACTTACTGCGCGACGGATGGAAAAGAGAAGAATGCTCACATTTTCGTACTCTTGAATTGGTTTAATATATCCAACGCTACACACCGCACGGTGTTTTTATTTTGTTTGCTTTGAATTTAATTTTTATTTATGGAACCTACTCCAGCTATGTGTAAATAATTATACGACAAGTTATCGTACTCGTAATATCTGTGAATCGGAAAAATCAAATTAACTTCGTTTGCTATGAGTGAAAGTGTGTCTGTGGTGTCTAAAAATTGCCAAAAGTTCCTCCAAAGAGTCTATGCTATGTGCAGCGTTTAATAAATGTTTTGTAACTTCCACAAGGATAACCAGTATAACCCAGCCGAGCTGTTGAAAACTAACAAGTGAGTTTTATGTTTGTTTGATGTTGGTCCTCAGAAACAGTTTCCGAAAAGATTCGGGTGGTAGGTTAGTCTATTTTTATTATGTGGACACGAAAGAACCCACACATGACACACGTCGACATTGATACTTTATGTCACTTGCTGTCTAGGACCGGGGGTAATTAGTTATGCGTGTGTCAATTTCGTCTAATAATATTGCTAAACAGCGCAACAAACCAATTGGCTGAAGGACATTCCCATTAATTAAGTTTTATTTACCGCATTACATAATCGAGTAGGATCTGAAGAGCAGTAAAAACGTAAAAAAAAGAAGCGGGAACTCCTACTCCTAATACTGTGGCACAATATTTTCATCCTTGAATATGTATTTATAATGCTAGCTCGTGTTTTGAAGGTGTACCTTATTACATAAAGTCACGGAATTGTAGGGATCATCATTTCTAGTAAACATGTGTAAGTCCACCAGCAAGCAGCTGTTTGGCTTTTGACATTTAAATGTGAATTTTTAAAATCTGGTTCCCATCAAAGTTGACAATTTCAATTGAGGTTTCGTAGGCTGCTACGGAAATGAATCTGAATGAAAATGCTTAAGTAGAAAGAGGTATTTATTAAAAATACAAGCTGATGTTCGTATAATGTTTGCGACAATCGACGCAGGATGTTTTAAGGTCTAGTCACTTCAGAATTATATTTGTGTCAATCACAGAAGTATTGCGTAGGAAAGCAGTGGAAAAAAATCGAATTTACCCCGTACAAACGAGTTTTATAAAGGTACATTATTAGGGTGGGTCACCTCGTATTCAATTTTTAATTTTTTTTTTTGTAAAGCCTAGTACGCACCTGTTCCGGTGGTCTCCAAATGGACAGCGAAACGTCTGCGAAAAGGCAGCAGAAAATAATTTGTCGAAAGTTCCATCAGCTGATACACAGTTAGAAGTGTTACCTCTCAAACTTTACACTGTCTGCTTAAAATTGTCATTTGGGATTTATCCTAATTTAAGCTTTTCACTTTAAAATTTTGCCATTTTTAGGCTCCTTAGGAATAATTTTAATGCATATTTAATATTGCGAACGTTTACTCTTTCCGTACTATAATCAAAACTTTCCAAACAATTATAGGCCTGTTTTTTGGGCTGCGATCTCAGCAAAGCAAGTAAAGTAGGATTTTTGGCAGGCAATTACTACGTTCTACTTGACACTTTGAGAACTCAGAGTAGTTGTTGTGATTGCGTGCTGAAAATCCAACTTTACTTTGCTTTGCTGAGATCGAAGTTAAAAAAAACGCCTCATGTACATAGTTTTCGATTGGGCATTTCAAATTTTGATCTGAGATTTCCGATTAATGCTGCCAAAACGAATTAAATTTGAATTTTACTGGTTCTTTTGTGTAGAGTTGTCCGCAAAAAAAACACTTTTTCAATAGATTTTTGCAATTAATATCCCGTATAATAAATGTATGCGAAAAGAAAGTGGAGAATTGTACCAAGCAATCTACTACAATTACCCCCTTTCAGGCCATCATTTCGAAACAGCTGTGAAAAGGAGAGTGACATTTTTAGTTCCGGAACAGGTGCGTACTAGGCTTAAGATTCACAAAAGGGAAACTGAATTTTTTCTTAGCCTATCGACTGGATGTGTTGTAAATGCGCTTCAGAGTTTCGGCTGGTTCAAGTTTAAGTCAATTGTTTTTTTTTTAAAACATGATTTAGAAATACGTATATGTATTCCCTATAGAAATAAAGCATATCCTGTCGATACATTTAGGACTCTATCTCACTAATTACTCATCAATTGTTGGCTGTTAAAGCTTTTATCTTTCAAGCAGATAATTGTATTTAAAAACTGTTTCACAGTTTATTTGTTGAGTCACATACCAAATCTAATCAGCACACCACATATTCCAAAAATGTTTTCTTTTTTTTTAATTTTGCTGATGATTTCATACGGTGGCCTAACTTGGTATACCATCGTATAAAAGCAATAAAAACCTCTTTTATCTTTCCTCCATGCGGCATCTTCAACCGTAAATATATTTTAAGCCCTTTTAACCGGGTATGGCAAAATTAAAAATTCTCATTGTACAACTGAGGACATGACTTCTACAAAAATAATTTAGCTACAGGACAATTCAATTTTGGACCTTCATTCCTGGGGATATACATATTTCCCAAGGGCTATAACCTACAATAATTTACGTTCAGAGCTACTAGCTCCTCGGGCCGCTTTCACTTTGACTTGAGCACTTGTTTCTGTCGGTTTTGGATAACAAACACGTGCCAATACACTTGTATACCGATACACAGATTTTATTTTGTCATATATCAGAATTGAGCAGTCTCTAAGACGAATCGTTCGAACACAGTTTTAATAAAAACAAGTTCCAGTAATTCTGCACTAGTGCGCTGGGGTGAAACAGAGCACAGAGGGTCCCAAAGAATGAAACCTAAAGCGCTATTAGACTTAACAATTTTTATGAGTTTCCGCAAAATCTTAATTCAAAAAGTAGCATTTCAAAAAACATTTCAAATGAACAAGTTTTTTTTTATCTCTTACATTTTATTAGGTTTAAAATAACGAGTAATATTTGATGACTTTCTTCCTATATTTTCAACTTGAACCATTTTTAACATATTGAGGAAATTCATTCCAAGAAGTGGGAAGTTGTTTTTGCTGTCTTTTATTATATCTGTTGTTGTTTTTGGTATTTGAAACAAACCCTGGGCACGTCTTTCGGTGTTGAATTTAAGTTCGATTGGTCTCTTTAATCGAATGTCGCCAACGTATTCAGGAATTAGAGTCATCTTGAAGATTTACGTGCTGGTATCGCTTTGAAACTATTTTCAATGGGAATTAACATCTCTACAGTTTATCAGCTTCAGTGCTGCAGTTTGCAGTTTTTAAAAATTGTTAATATGGGATCGCAATGAAATCATAGTAAAGATCTCATTTTTCTAAGTTCACTCAGAAAAAAAAACATTTTAATGCCAGCAATCTACGTTGGCCTAAATTTTTAATTTAAGAATGCAAGTGTTGGCAATTTTTTTATAAACCAAGTTCTTCATATCGAAAATAATAATTAAAGCTAAAACTTTTAGCTTACAATTTTTGAAAAACTTAATATTACTTGCGTATTTATTGCTTATAAAGAAAAAAATCCGTTATATTATTTTGAAAGCCTTTATTCTTAATACCAATTTTTGTAGTAAATCTCAAAGACGTTTTCGACAAAGTCATTTTTTAAAACCCTTCTCTATATTAGAAATATCATTCATTTTTAGATCTGCATAAACAGAATCGAATTATTTCAAAGCATTACCTGCCCAGATAATCCGAAAAAGGCTTAAATTATATCGGCAGCCCATACACAAGTTCATAGTTTTTCAGAAGTTAGGACTGCGAAGTAATTTCAGTACTATAGCTTTAAGGAGCAGAGAGAATGATTCCTTGTTGGTAACCTTAAGAAACAACCCTCTTTGTTGCTTGCCTCAAGAGTCTTCGACCGCTGCCCCAGAGGAACGACACATGCGTGCGCTCATACAAAAAAAAGTAGGGAACATCAAACAACTTGAGCAAAGACAGAGCTACATGGAGAGGCGATTTGGCTGAGTAAAAATCAAGAGCATAATGATTGTTTAATGCACATATTTCCATTTGTAAAGCCCGCAAATGTAACACAGCATTTTAACAAGTGGTCTTACACACTACCAGCACGCACCGTTCATGGGTATTTGCAAAATATTGTAATAAAATTGAAGGATTTATAAAAATGCTGACATTCTTTTAACTGTCAGTGCTAGATTAATCTATTGTGGAAAATATTTTTTTTTCTTTTCTCTTACCAGAGAAACATTTTTACATGCGAATTACTTTGCGAAAAAGTGTAAAAGCTACGATTACACGTGTCATTTTTCGTGGCAAATTTTGACATGCTGATGTCACAAAAATTCTGTCATTCGGTGATTACTCGTGTGTCTTTCGTGTGTGTGCGCTGCATGAACAGAAGCTTGTCAGGCGAACACACGTAGTGATAAATTTAGGACAAATGTTAACGTCATAATGACGTGGGCATGTAAAAATTTGACATGAAAAGTGACACGTGTAATCGTAGCTTTACTCATTAAAAGCACATTGAAAAAAAAACTGATGGTGCACTACCCGTTAGTAGATTCAGTTACACACGTCATAGATAGGGCCAGACATATTTTGTGTGTATACACATACACACACTCATATGGTCCTGATCAGATAAACAACATTTAATAACTTTGATGTTCGGTTTTTATTGAATAATTAAATCTTTTATATTCCCACATGTGTTTCTTTTAGATATGAAATTTCGGTTTTCTATTTTCTCTTCTCTTTTTTAACGATCGTAGTCGTATTTATTAAACGCAAGGAGTAAATAAATAAAACCTGCCAATGACAGTAAATTAATTTTAATCTCCTCTCATAAGGTCATAAGGTTCTTACGTAATGTTGATATACCGCGCCCATTGTTTTTACAAAATAACACACGTGCTAAACTTTACCAACCCACTCCCACAATAATAAAAAAGGGAAGCCGAATATGTCAAGTAGACAAACCCAACTGCTGTTGTGCTCCTTCAATGTCCCTCGGAAATAACCAATAGTTGCTGATCACGTATTAGATACCTACAAATTAACCTAATCAACCTATTACCAAACCACCCATATGCTTTCTTTCTCCCACATCAGTGTGGCGAATTTTGAAGCGACAAACCAAATGTATATAAAAAACTTTCCGAACGAATAAAAACACAAAACAATCTTCTAAAAATAAATCAAATCTTTTTTATTTGCAATCTAAATGTATCTAAATCTGCACCCATGGTATCTGGCCGTCTATCGGCGAATACACTGTTTCGTCTGAATGAATCCGAATTTGCTATTCTTTATTCTGCTCTTAGTAGATTTACTGCTGAAGCTGCTAAGACTGTTCAAATACCAATGTACCTTTTTGGTTGCTGTTGAGACACCAGAGGATATCGGACTTTTCAACTGAGAAGAAAATAATTATACTTCTGTTTCATTTTGAAGCACGTACCTCTGTTTATATGTATATGCCTACACATTTTTTTTTTGCAATTGGCGGCGGCTGTCTCTCTGTAAGTCTGTGCTCGTTCTTCGATCTTGGCAATCGTTGTCGCGTTTTGTTTTTTCGTCGCTTTGCACTCGTACAGCAGACGAATAATTTAGTGCATTTTCGGCTTTAAAACTGATGCATTGATTCGCGGTATTGACGTTCAGTTAAAGGAAGTTGTTATTAGTTCTGTTTTTTTTTTGTACTTAACGGAAAGTGCAAATAGTTGTTTGTAAATAATACAACTCGGTTCAGTTAAATGTGTGCATATAAAAAAAAGGAAACCTTAGATCAGTAGTAGTCGCCATCGTTATTAAATGTTTGTACAAATTGGTACGTACGAATGGTGATATCAGTGAGTGGAAAATATTACAGTAAACACGTCGTTATCTGTTGCATGGAAGATCGACGAAAAACTTTGCATTTTGTCAAAGCGATTATAATAACAACAACAAGCAGCGTTGAAATATAGATTTGCATTCAATAGTACTTATTTTTAAGGTGGTAGGTCTTATTTTGCACTTGTCTAAAACGTGTGCATACCTAAGTCAAAAATGTGCACCACGGTTAAAATAGAACCTTGGGGTGACTTCTCATGACCATTTGTTGCGGGGAGTTTAAATTTAAATTTTTTTGCGAGGAGTTTTATGACGAATTCGAACTATATTCTAAGATTTTTGTCCGACCTTCGCGAGAGATGTGATTGTGTTTTTTTGGGAGTTTAACCTGAGTCCTCTTGCACTCACCGCTACCCTAATGAAAAATATAGACGCAGCTGATTTTTCAAAGAGTAGTTTGACAAGCATTTGAGTTTAACTGGTAGGCTTCTGATCAAATATTATTGCTAGCATCTAATGGTTTTTCTGGTTTCTGAACCTGAAAACTGATTGCCATTGTTTTCTAAATATTTCCAGAACTTTTTTTTAACTCTACAATAATTATATGGATGGAACATTGTGGCTTGTAAAGTTACTAAGGAAGCTTTCTTTGAACTTTCTTTAATAGAAAGGAAATACGAGTAATAGCTACGCACATTTTCTCAAATATATTGCAATACATTCTTTCCAAAAATAAAAAGTCTTACTAAAGGGTGATTTTTTAGCTGGTTTGGTTTTGGCAACACCGGTTTTGACAGCTGACGTGTGTTTAGTACCTTGTGTCACTGTCAAACAGCTTCAGTTTGGTTTGCAATTTAACCATGGATCGTCTTACAAATGAACAACGCTTGTAAATTATTGAATTTTACTATCAAAATTCGTGCTCGGTTCGAAATGTTCATCGCGCGCTGTTTCCATTTTATGATCGGCATTCTCGACCTTCTGAGCAGTCTATTCGGAAGATTGTGACCAAATTTCGCACCAAATTTACTTTGTTGGACATTAAACCACCAACACGTTTACGTACTGTGCGTAGTGAAGAAAATATTGCGGCCGTATCAGCTAGTGTGACAGAAGACCGCGATATGTCGATTCGGCGCCGTTCCCAGCAGTTAGGCCTTTGTTACAGCAATACGTGGAAAATTTTGCGGAAGGATTTGGGCGTAAAGCCTTTTAAGATACAGCTGGTGCAAGAACTAAAGCCAGCCGACCTACCACAACGCCGAATTTTTGGTGAATGGGCTCTTGGAAAGCTGGCCGAGGATCCGCTTTTTTATCGAAAAATTGTGTTCAGCGATGAGGCTCATTTTTGGTTGAATGGGTACGTAAATAAGCAAAATTGCCGCATTTGGAGTGAAGATCAGCCAGAAGCATAGCAACAGCTACCAATGCATCCCGAAAAAGCCACTGTTTGGTGCGGTTTATGGTGAACAGTTAATTTCACGTTTCGGGCCGGTCAATTGGCCGCCTAGATCGTGCGATTTGACACCATTAGATTATTTTTTGTGGGGGTATGCCAAGGCTAATGTGTATAGGGACAAGCCCGCTTCGATTGACGCACTGGAAGCCAACATCCATGCATTCATTCGTGATATACCGGCCGATATGTGTGAAAGAGTATGCCAAAATTGGACTCAGCGGATGGGCTACCTGAGACGCAGCCGCGGTCAACATTTGCATGAAATTATCTTTAAACATTAAATTGCAAGGTTCAAACTATCGATTCAAATAAATATTTCATTCATTTTTTCGAATTTTTTGTGTTTTTTTTTTAAAAAAAGTTCTAAACCTCTTAAAAAATCACCCTTTAAAAGAATGACTGTGAGACTAAAAACTTTTCATATTGCGGAATCGTGTTTAAGTAATTGCAAAACCTATACTTAGATAAGTAAATGATTTTTTTTAAGAACCTTATTTTGTGGTTCACAAAAAAAAGCCTTATACCTGACCTAAGGACTGATTTTGGAGTACTATGCAAGTGGTGTTTGGTCCGATTCAGTTAAAAACAAAAATTACATCAGAAGGGTTTTCCTTTGCACCAACTTCTGAATTCTTTGATTTTGGGAAATTCAACTAAACTCAAGTTAATTCCCAGTGAACCTTAAACAATGGTTCGTATTCGTGTACGCTTCTTCGGTACGCTTTAAAGTCATTTTGACTCCGGACTTATCTTTTTGAAAATCAGGGAATTCGGACTCCTTTTGAAAAGGTAGAACATTTTCGGTATAGGTTATTCAAAAATGACCTTATTTCGTTGAATTCGAAAGCATTTGTTTTATATCGGTAATAAATAACAGAGTGTTTCTTTAAAACAGAAAAGAAAATATTAAGATCGGAATAGGACTCTTTTTTTCATCCTGGACTCTTTTTTTTTTACTCTTTTTGAAAATTTTCAGAGGTAACATGGGGTCGTAGCAATGAAAACTAGCATTTGCTATAGTTAAAAAGAACAAATTGAATTGTTTTTGAAAACCTAAAACCCCGGGTCACTTATACACATTGTATCAAAGCATTTTTATCCATAAAAATATATTCATTATTTTTACCAATTTCTTTATACCTGTTTTTTACGCAACAACGTTAATAACAAGAGACACAACAGTTGTGATGTGCCAACTGATTGACATCCATATTTTTTTTGATTTTCCTGCACAAACAACATTTATTTATGAAACAAATTACAAGGTTTAGATTGTTTTGTGTAAAAATTGTGCATACAAACTACTTGCCAATCTGTGTCAGCAAACCAGCACACTTGGATTTTTCGTAGCAATCGGTTTTTCTAACACGTTTTATTCGTATCAAACTAACTAAAATATAATTGGTGCCGCTTTTCGAAAATATCAAAAGTTGGAGTCAGTTTTTATTCATACGAAACTTAACTCGATTGCCTCGATTTTGAGGCAATTTTGAGTTAGCAATTGCTATATTTTATTCATACAAACAATGCTACATTTTTTTTTATTTATTTAGTTTACATTTTTTTTCTCTTTGGCTGTTATAACTTGGAACAAAAATTTACTGAGTAAATTAACGACTTAGTTAGGGCTCATGTATGGTACTCTTTTTTGATATATTTTTGTATTGTTGTCACTAAAATAGGGGAACATATATGTAGTACTTTATGTGATATTTTGAATAAAAGTAGTTCCATATCCGCAGCAAACACTTTTTTTAACGAGAAATGAATTATTTTAGAATTTCTGAATTTGCGTTCTTACACAGAAACCTTTTAAAGAAATTCAAAATGGCCGGGTTGCTGTTAATTAAATTAAATAAAATATTAGGCGTTGCTTAAGAAATATAGTACTTTAGAGAAATATGTAATACAAGTGGCACACCGTTACCACTATCCTAATTTGGGACTTTTTTTCAGGTGCCTGCAACAGTTTTTTGCTATTTAGGCCCTTTTTAGCAGCGAACTTTCAAAAACTGTTATTTCCAAAGAGATACGTTTAAAATGACACGCGGTTGCAGTCTGGTGTTAACATTTTTTTTTATTGAACTTATTTGTATATACAATTTGAATTTGTAACAAATGGTGGTGAATAATTAATATAAAAATGTGTTGGCTCAACAACAGGAGCCCAACGGTATGCTACGGTTTTTTACTTAAGTTTATTTTATATAAATTGTAGCTGTCTTCTCGGATTAACATTCATAGTACTCATCGTTGCCTGGGTTGACCCCAGGGTGTTCAAGTCCGGGTGTTGATGTTATAGTGCTACGCAAGCCAAAGCTTGTTAAATATCTTTCCAAAATATTGCATTTGCCGAGTGGCAATCAAGGCGGTCATGGTGACTGTAAGTCGACTATTTTTCGAACAGGTACGGCTTCTTATTCAGAACGCCCATATTTCTGTTTCTTTCTTTAAAAATATCACCAACTTCATTTAAATATTCTGTATTTCTTTCTGGTTGTTATATGCAGAGTTTTTTTGTTTAAGATTTGTATATCTGCGCCTTAAACAAAACACGCAATCTTTAATTTGTATTGTATTTTAACTGGCAGATCGAAGTTTGTTTTTCGTTGGAGATCACAATCCGGTGTTTTTCCTTTTTTTAATATTTTGATGGCTGCCTGAAAAAAGAATAAGTAAGCCGAACCAACAAATCAAGTCGCGATAGTGATAATCGTATGACCCAAAGGAAATCTACTGACTGCAATTCGGGCAGGCAACACCGACTGCAGCTAGTAGCTCACCTCGCCCAATGTCAAAATCTCAAAAAAAAATATTATTTACTAATCAAATAATTATTTTGTTCCGATTAAATGTGTAAAAATTATCTTTTGCTGATAGGCAAATGCCCACAGTTCTATAAATATAACCATTAGCCTCAACTTAAGCCATGTTCCGACTACGCTGCCATGTTCACGTACACGCATTGTGCACTAGGCGAATAATAATTCTTAAGTCAATTCTCTGCAATAAGTCATAACAATGTACGAAAATTACACACTCACCTTTTCCAAGCATCAGCGATTCACTTATGTCATACAATGTGAGTAAGGACGCTCGTACTCACCAGTCATAGTCAAGAAACTCCTTAAGACAAAGCCATCAATTATGCGCGCGAAATATGTTTTATCACATCCACAGTCATGCCAGTACACTTTCGCTGAAATTTTAATTTGCTGACTAATTGAATATCCGTGCGGCAGCCAAGCCTCCGCTGCCTTCAATTTCACAATAGCACCATTCATACGACAACTATACATGAAACAATTGAAACTCAAGAACGTTTAAGCGTTTCAATCGTTGCACAATAACTAATTGCAATTTAACAATAAACGTACAACGACCGGCCCCCAACTTCATATGTAAAAGCACACTGGCGATGGGGTTGTGTATAGGTGCATATGCGTATATATAGGTAATGCAAATAAATTGCAACCCACCCACGTATTGACTACAAGGTGTCCATTAGTGGCATGCATGTCATTCATCGGTTCGATGACCGAATGCATCCAAAAGTTTATCGAACTCGTCATTTACGTGGAAATTTCCAGGATGACGTGATCTTACATTGATCAGAAATTCAAAAACATCCCCGACGCAAATAAATATTTGAACGCGTGCCATGTGGTAATAGCCGGCGCTCTTCTTTTATCTGGTCAACTTTAAACTAAAACATGACTAATTGCTTCTTCGTTCTTATCTCGCTTCGCTAGTGACATAAATGCCACAAACAGCATCCAGACACATTATTGTCACATTAATAAATCATTCTTGTTTGATCAACAGCAATATAATTATAATTTTGTCCCCCCCCCTAGATAGTAAATACTTGGGATAGTCCGCAATTCCATGGAAACACATTCGCTGGCGAGTTGGCTTATCGAAATAGAAACATGTCGAGAACGAAAGTTTGCATGCCGATTCAATGTTTGTACGTACTGATAAGAATATGTACCTACTATCTTCGAATCTTCCCTTGCTAAATTACCAAGCAGTGCAGGATTAAATTTGTATAACTAGTTCATTTGACTGACTTGCATAGAAAAATTCTTTCAATTGCAAAGCATGTCATGTGAAATAGTGGCAAGTGATGCAAACCTGCATTGGCGAAGGTGCAATATTTATATACTTGAATTTGGAAATGAACGGAACACTCAGAAAAAGGCATTTTATTGTAATGCCAGCAAGAAAATAGATTCTTACCCTGAATACCTGATTCTTGAAAATTTAAATAAGAGTTCTTGTTTTAAAAAATAATAGTTAACGCAAAAACTATTAGCTTCCAATTTTTTTAAAAATATCAAATTTTTTCGCTTAGTAATCGTTTTTCCTGAGCGAAGCACAAGAATCGTGCTAGTTTGTCATAAGAGTCAGAATAGTCACTGCTATCCGTATGATTTCTGTAACTTAAAGCTTAGTACGCTGTTCGAGCAAAATTTTAGCTCCCATACAAAATTCTCTCCAAAGCGAACCCATTTAGCTGAACGGTACGCAGCTCGAGCTAAACAATCAAACTTTTGTTTCAGAATGTACTTCATGTGTCTGTCAAAATTTAGCGTGGCCATTTAAAGGGTCGGCAAATTTTCTCAAGCTTAATAGTGGCAGATAGTTGTGTATTTGTTGTTCTGTTGTGGAAAAGCATGAAAGGATGAGCTTTTTTAATTATTACATGGACGAGAAGTACCTAGAACCAGAAATGGAGAGAATTTTATTTTTGAAAGAAGTTTTTCCAAAGAACAGCTCTTTTGTATGACACTTATCCACGGCGTGCTCTATGTCAAAATTTACCTTGTACTTTAGTTGATGTTCGGAGCGAAAAGTTGAAGACCAGATAATATTTAGTTTATCTCGAGCAGCGTACTACGCTTAAGACAAAAATCAAATTCTATTCAATTCAACTCGAACTGCATCAATTGTGGACTTAACTTATTATGATGCAGGTGTAGATGTAGGACAAACCAAGAAATTTATTATGTAACTGGTTGAGGTGAATCTTGTTGTGGTTGGAACCTTATTAACCTGCTTCTAAATCAAAATCTAATGGCTTAAAATCATGGCACAAAAAGTAGGCTTTAATATTATTTTAGTTCGTGACAAAGGTAATTTTAGTGTTTTTTTTTATTATAATTGACACAAAGCCCACTTTGTCATTATCAGCTCATAATAAAAGTAAATTCGCCTGAACCTTTCTCTAAATACATTACTCGGGGTTAGCGTTATACGTCATCCGTCGTTTTGCAAAAATCAAGAAAGAGCAAAATAAGGAAAAAATAAACAAAATCAAGCAAAATAGAGGCACAATCGTAGTAAATTTATACTTCTTTATAATGAACTCTTTCATTTTAGACGTATTTGACTAATTTTTCTGCAATGTATATAATGTAATAGAGATTAGTAAGTTACAATTTTACATCACAATGTTAAATATGAGTTGACTATAAATTTGCGCCAATTCTACTGAATTTACAACATCACGCACGACACGGGACAGAGAAATACGAATGAGATCACAAATCAAACGTCTAAAGTGTCATGTATGTTCTAACCATAATTAAGTATCTGCCTTAGTAAGTCTGACAGCTGTCTGACTAGATGTATATCGGTTTTGATTGGCTGAAATCGGTCATATGAACAGCTGTTTTAGCTGACGTTTATGGAGAGGAAGCCGAAGAATCTAGTCAAGAAATTCCTGAATGAGTACTAAGTTGACAGTTCGAATATGTGGCTTACGTAGCAAAAGTGACGTTCCCGACCAATTCAGTTTTTGAGTTCAGGTTACATCTCATCCAGACCAATCTAGACGACTTAAGATAACTGGATTGTTGATTGTGCCCAATTATAAATACATAAAATGGAAATAAACACAAACATTTCTGAAATCGCTTGAAAACTTTCCTATTTCTGATTTAAAACATGTCTAATGAGAGTGGTATCAGTAAATTAAACAAACAATTCAAAAATCAATTATACGAAATAAATAAATAATTATCCGTTCATCATTTCCGAAAGCCATTTTGTTTAGGGAAAGCGAAATTTCCTAAGCAATCGCTATAAAATATTACAATGCTCAACTTTCCCATAATTCCTACCACGTAAACAAGATGGCCTACTAAAATACGAGACACGTATTTGTGCGTGTTAGCTAATGCAAAAGAAAAACGTTTTCCCCTTATTCGAAATTAAAAGCATTAAAATAAACGAAAAAAAAAAGTTGATTTTCTTTAAAGTACAAAAAAAAAGCTTGAAGTTACAGAATTTATTTTAACAAAAGTACAAGAAACCGTGTTAGTTCATTTTTCTCTGATTAATATTATGAGATGGATTACTGGTAGATATTGACAAATGATTATTATATTAAGGTATTAAGCATTGTAACGAAATTATGACTGGAATTTAATTTGATAGCAACAATTTCATAAACTTTAAAAACTCTTAAACTCAACTGTGATATGAACGCCGTGTATGCAAAACAAAATATGCAGAAAACAGTCGTACCAACTTGAAATCCCACCAAAATATGGGCGGCCGATGGACATCAAGTATCTGCATAGGATTTTGTAAGTATGCGTGCGGCACAAATGGCGCTCCTTTGATTGGCGATGCAGGACAGGCAGCTTGCAGGCAAATGCACCGTGTCTGTTCTCAGTTGACAGCCTAGTTCGGTTAGTCTATGGTACTAAGCTCGTGTCTTAAAAAAAAATTGAAAGCAAACAAAATCGACCGCCGCCGAATTTTCTTTGTGCATACATTTTTCGTATTTTTTTATTTTTGTTTTGTGCAAATGACTTTTAACACGGATTTTGAATTTGTTTCTTGTCAACTTTGTGCATTTGTTTTACTTATCAGTTCAGTAATTGCCGGCTGAAATTCTCTGATCTGTTTCGAACCAAGAGAGAATCTGCTCGCTGATCGTTATTTTGCAATTTTTTTCCTTTTCCTGTCATTTTTGATTAGAACGTGCTTAAACGTGCGATAGCGAGCAATTATATCGAATATTTCGCGCCATTTGTGGTAAAAATTTTGTAGATCCTAGTGCAACCCTTCGCATATCTTTGTGCGTTTCATTGTTCTTTCAGTTTCATCAACTGTAAGAGTGTTGGCAGAGCATTGTCATAATTCATTCAGAATTTAGCTGGGGCTTAAATGACATATCCGTATCTGGTCCTATATCAAAATCACTTAGGGCCGTTTGCTGATACGACTCATAGCGAATAAAGTGCCACATAAACTCTTATGTGACAGTTTATGCCCTACAAAAAGTAGCCCATAAGTATTTAAGTAGAACTTAAATCGTAAAGAGTCGTATGAGCAAACGGCCCTTAGAGTTCCATTCCCAGGAATTGAATGCAAATGCAAAGATTTACCTTAAAATTAATGAAGATCCATTATTGAAGCAAAAATTATTTACTGAACGCACCACCAAAGGGAGAAAAATTTGTTGCAATGGAAAGTAACAATGCATACAAAGTCATGTCTGGCTTCGGAAATAAAATCTGTCACAAAGCTATAAACACAATAAAATTTTACACTTTTTTTAATATAATTTTTTTCACTTACCTATTAATCACAGTAGATACAGTCGACTCCGCTTATCTGAACTACGCTTTACTAAAAAAATGTGAAACAAAATTTGTCACGTGAAATTTTTCCATTTTTATTCCACATAAGTTGGAGGTTAAGAGAAAATACCCCTTAAGTAAAAAAATAATTATTCCAAATTTATGCTTCAGCTAAGCGGAGTCGACTGTAACTTCCATTTTAAATCCGATTTGTTTCTATTATCTCTTAAAAGCACTTCATGCAAACGTAAATATTCCTGTCATTGTTGTTTGGTAGATACGTACGAAAAGAATTAATCGTTTTGGGTGTCAGACAAGTCACACTAACGATTCGCGTTGCATCTCGTTGATTTGGAATTTCCGACGTAGAAAATATACACCACGAATATGCAAAACCCCAAATGTTCGAAGTCATTTTTATTTAACTTATGGTTTTTTTAACAAATTTTCAAAGGCACCCTGAAAACGGTCAAGTTAATCTTGCAGCACTTGGAAATTTCAGACAAACGTAATTTTATTTAAGTCTTGTTTAGCACTAATTTAATTGTACTAATTTTAAGTAAATTTGGGGAAGTAAACGAATGTTAAGGGTATTGTTACCCCTATGGGCCGTTTACTGGATACGACTCATAGCGAATTTAAGTGCCACATAAACTCTTATGTGACAGTTTATGCCGTGAAAAAAGTAGCCCATAAGTATTTAAGAAGAACTTAAATCGTTAAGAGTCGTATGAGCAAACGGCCCTAAATCTCCTAAATCACGTGTCCAATTATTTTCTGTTATATATCTCCATGTGAAAGGGCACATCACGGTTCACGGTTAACTTGGAAAAAATCGAACTAAAACTCGTTTTCGTCTTGTAAACTAGGCCTAAGTCTGGCGATACAATTCGTATTTTTTCGCCTGTCGTTATAAATAATTATTATTTGTCATCTATTAGTATATTTTATCAAAATATTGCAATCGATGGGTACCAGCAGCACGTGCCTTGTAGCAATAGCTTATTCAATGTTCGTATTAAATTACCCACATACGACACACCTCCGCTTAGTCTGCGACTTGTTGTAAAATACGCAAAAGTGTTGAAAAATCGATGTAAACAATATCATCTGATTAATATTCGGCTGAGGAATACGAGACAAATGTAGAAATAAAAAAAAATACTGCATACCCAGTTGATACATTGTTGTGATTAATCTGTTTATCGCCAAATTGCATTTATTAAACGTAGTAATTAGTCAATTAAGCTGCCTAATTAGAAGTCATACGTAGATGAATTTGAGTTCTTCTCTGTACGTATATAGCTAGTGTATACTATGCATTCGTTTGAAGATGAGAGATTTTTGCGATGTAGTAACATGTATTTCGGTTCAGCAATTCGTTCACCGAAAATACGATTTACTGTTTGGGATCTTAATTGGACTCAATTGATTGGAATTGATTAAATGACCCTTAGAGGAGCTGGCCCAGGGTGCTCTTTATATTGAGCATTCAACATTTTTGTGGTCTTCACTTTATACTTCAGAATATGTTTTACTATATATGTATATATAAGAATATGTTTTACGAGCTATAACTGATGACCATTTGGTTTGGTTGCTACTCACGTTTCTAAATTGACGCCTTTGCCCAACTACACTTTAAGTGGTGCTTTGGCGAAAACTACTATACATCTTTAAATAAATGCATGGCCAATGAAGCATTAGTTGTTTATTCATTTTGGAATCATTCATCAGATGGCGCTCTGTTCCGCATGTGTTCGCACGCTTTTCTATATAGGTACTTGAGCTGTCGTAATGACTCCGCAAAGGTATCGTATTTAAGTCAACTCATAATCAACAGCTTCATACACATGTGAATGCAATTGCGTTGCATGTTATTTAATTAAATTTAAATATTGGAGTTGCGAAGCTGCTAATTGATATTTATGATGACTTTTTGTTTACTATAAATAAAACAGATTAAATTAATTTATCAACAGAGGTGCTGCATTGCTTACATGGAATTGATAAGAATATTTTTGAATTTTCAATCTAAAAATAAATGTATACTGAATACACTCCGCGCCAATTAATTGAACCTACTAGAATTCGTTTTGCTGCAATTTTAAATCTGACTTTATTTTCGCAAGTTTTCGCTAACGAAATCAAGGTTTAGAGAAAAAATTATGTTTTGTTCTATGGTAGGTTTAAAGAGATGTTATTTCATTCTACTCAATTTGCGATAACTTAGGATAGAATGATGGACTAGTAAGGGAGAGTTCCCAGGTTCGATTCCCGAAAAAGCCCCCCTAATTAAATTTTAAGGGTTTTTTTTTTGCACTGCGCCAACGTCTGACAAACATCCGAGTGTATGATGTTTAGCCATTTGCACTTGTAAAAAAAATTGTAGATCCTTTTAATTAGTCCCAAAAATGAAAAACTCACACAAAACGAATGGTTGTGAGAAGCGTCTTCTATTTATTTATTTTATTTATCGGATAAAGCTATTCAAGAAGATACGTTTTTGAAAAAAAAAATATATATATTTACCACAATGCAAAATATTCAACAATTTGAGAGTTATATATGCCGAATACTAAGAACTTGTGCAAACTTTGAAGATTACACTTACCAAATAATAACGTCAAAAGACGGAATAATATGACTAGAAAAATTAAATTTTAATTGAAGCTGTCACATTTCCAAGGATTGTTTTTTTTTTTAGTTTCAATCTCAACAAAGCAAAGTAAAGTAGGATTTTCAACACGCAATCACAACAATAACTGTGAGACTTAGAAGTGTCAAGTAGAGTGTAGTTGTTGTTATTGCGTGCTGAAAATCCTACTAACACAAAATTAATTGTTTTAATCTTCAAAAAGTAGTACACACATTAAATTTACCTAGAAAAGTTTTATTACAAAATATGACACCGTAAAGAAAGCTTGAACTTTTTCCACTTCAAAGGCCTCTGGGTAATGGAAATTAAACAGTATTCCCCCGCAAAAAATATTCAAAAGTGTTAGGACACAAGTGCCCTAGACTCCACCATTTTTTAGTTGTATCGTAGCAATGACGTTGTTCCAGTAAAAAACTTTATAGAAAATGGGTTTGAACTGTAACATTAGGTCAATAATCAAATTGTTTTTTAAGTTATGACGGTGTTCTTTTTAATGAATCAAATTGGAATACCCCCTAATTGACGCAGTACATTCGATCGATGTTTGCAAGCCATTATAGTTACATTGTTTTTGGCTTTTTTTAACGACTTTCAAATTTTGGTACAGCTTATTCATTCACCATTGTTAACTCTTTTTTATTGCCCCTTTCACATAAAGGATCAAAATTTTACTTTCAAAGATGGCAATTTTGAGGCAACCTTTCCTTCCATATTTTTTTTGCTAGGATGACCTTAAAAAATATAATTTTTAAAGATAATGCGGCTCATTCTCCTCCGCAATGATGATCGCTATTCTGACACTGTACCTACCTATTACACCTTCTTGTTACCTTACATTTTTGGTGAATCGTTTATTTGAATAGTGTCGCAGGGTAATGTTTTCGTCTACCAAAAATGTGGGTATACGAAAACATGTTCTAGGACTAGAGTTCCAACTTTTAACTCCATTATACGCTATATAGAAAATATGATTATCTTATGTCTTGTCTTGCAAGAAGAGTATCGAGGCATAACCCTTTTTATAAGAATAAATAATTAAGTTAAGGGCCCTAGACTGCTCGTAACCACAGTGAGGTTTTGCTTTTGGGACGAGTGGAAGGGATCTGCAATTTTACGCCGAGTCCGAATCCCTTCGCATTTAAACTTTTGGGAAATATGTCTGTTGGCGAATCTAACAAAAGCCTTTTACAATTACTTTTTTCCTACACAAATATATAAAATTATATAACAGTTAAATATTGTTACTAATATTAATGTTACACTTTATTTTTCTTTGCAGTTCCAACAAAGCAAATAATTATCAATACCTTGGCGACAATGATTCGTTAATGTTTTCGGTGTATGCGGTAAGCATTAGAGAATTTGACACTTTTAAACAAAAATTTGTCAGTTATTCCCATTTATTATTATTTTATCCGTACAATAAGACCCGCGATTCTAAAAGAGCTATGCAGTTTTTATCTTGCAGTCCATAGCGTAATTCAAATTTGTTTGCTCACATTTTTTTTTAGTTTTATACAAATCAAAATGTTTACCGTCTGCCTCGGACGACCGGGTCTTGAAATTATAAACTTTCATCGTTTACATAATGTCAAGTCTATGACGGAGACAGTCCCGTCCTTTTATTTCGAATAACGAATTTTTGAAAGTATACATTTTTTCGCACGTCAACTTGAACGTCATCCGCCAGCTGCAGGTGTTTCGTGGGCGTGAATGTCAAAGAAGCGGTAGAAGTACATACCATACCGAAGTAGCTCGCCGGACTACTAAATTTTTTCAGGGCGTTGTTTCCACTGGACCGCTGCCTTTCTTTAGAAGTTGTCTTTTATATCCACAACAGTAGACAGTTTTGAGTCGACTAAATAAGGCAATGCGGAATTTCGAATTCATTTTTGTGCCGCAGAAAGAGGTTAAGCATTCACATTCATTATATTTCACTTTTTTGAATGTTCGTATGCGTTTGGTATTTCAGCCACGTTACTGCGTTCTCCGGCTTTTCTGTCTTACACCACATTAGAAGTCGCCACAAATACGCCCCATAACAGAAGATTATCTCCAAAGGAAAAGTGAAATATGCCATTCGAAGCTGGGCGATTTGGCCTTGCACGAAGTGAATCTTTAAGGCCTTTGGCCAAAGATTTTGTACAAATCCTCCGAATATTTGACAGACTACACCACATAGCATTTCCTTGTTAAACAAATAAATTTGGGCTCTTAGGGCACTCGACATCGACATTCTCAAAAAGCGCAGTAGAGTAAACAAAAGCTTTATTGTATATATGACAGCTGTCATGGCTCTTCCGATAGGTTGGCACCAATTGTACTTTTATTTGGTCGATTATGTGTACCCTAAAATTGGAAAAGTACTCCATTTGAACCCTAGTTTTGAAAAAGAAAAATTAAAAACATGTTTACAGTGTAAAGGCCGAGAAAGCTGCATTTTACTAAACACAATGGAATAATAATCATTTCTAACCTCCGCGCTAAATATTTTATAGGTCACTATAGATAATTGTGCATAGAAAATTTCACCATTGTGAGTTATTTTAATTTAACTTGGGCACTAAAAATCATTACTAGTGCCCCGCAATAAGTTTTCAGTCCCAGAAAATGTAATTGTCCTAAAACTTACTTTTTGGTATATTATATAGCTGTGTACTAAAACCTGTCTTAAAACACATTGTACCTTTGAAATTAAAACAACATTTTTTAGATTTTAGATTTAGATTTAGATTTAGATTTATTCATTCCATTGGAAGTTAATACAATATTTAATTTTTAATTACAATTTACTTAACTATATAAAAATTAAATTAAAAGAAAAAAGAAAACTGCTTTAAGTCATAAGTAAATTGTAAGTGTTTTTCATCAGGGAATGAATAGTTAGATACATTCTGTAATTATTAAAAACTAGTTGTGAATGTATCGAGTTTCAGTGTAACAAGCAAGCATTATAGATAGTGTCGAAGATTAATCCAATTGTTCATTATTAAGATAAAAACCGAGTCACTCTCCTAAGAAAACAAAAGTTGCAAGCAATTACTTAATCTTCAGATTTACTTTCAACTCGATGTCATGTGTAGCCATAAAAATAAGCAGATGCAATTAGCAACGATGCGACCGATTCACTATAGTAACATAATCATAATTAGTGAAATCAGATTGTATTGAGAAGATAAAGAAAAGAATGGTTACAGCTAAATTCAGAAACGTGGTAATTGACACCAAATTTTTCGTTTGGTGAAGACGTCAAAGTGACAACTGCTTGTCAACGTTTATGGCATGTGGGTTGCCATCTATCATCGATCTTCAACAGATTGAAAAGTGGAAAGGGATTAATCGATTTCGAGAGATCTGAATATTTCCACTTTCCTAATGTCTTTCGTTTACTTTTGGGAAATGATTCGCGAAAAAAATGCGCATTTCTGAATTTAGTACTAAACACGGTATAGACCTCAATTTGACCATAAGTAAGACCATACGAGGTTTAAGAGACTCAGTAATTACTACTATGACAAAGGTTAATAGTATCGTTCCAATAATAATTACTCTCGTAGTAACAAAGCCCATAGTATCGAAAAATATTTGCTGCCAATTTTGTTTCTATTAATTATAACCACATGATTATAAAATGTTTTCTGCTGCTATCAAAATCGAAACACGTCTTATATCACTCGTTTGTGTGGTCAGCATATCGCACACGCACACTTTTCAAATGTCGCGCCGTGAATTGTAAAGATTAATGGGAAGCCTCTGTTCTGGCTAACTATGGAACGCGTTGGCAGGAATTTTATTTCTCTTTTCTGCCATACGTTTTATTTAATTTTTTATTTAAATATAAAAAAATAATAATACAATATGCATGATGGACAAAAAAATACACATGACAAACAAAAGCCATATGAATCCCAGTATATTATTAAAATATATTTCGGATGACCACCCACGTAGAATGTGGACTTCTCGAAATAAATAAATGGATATATGTATATAAATTTATTTTAAATGGCCTTAGAATATATTTTTTTTCTTGACGAATATACTTACCATAAATAATTGTTTTATTTATAAGAGAGAAAAATACGTTTTTGTAGTAGTAAACCATGATGGACACGGAAAGTAAGGATGGGTCTCGGCAACAATAAAAAACCAAACCAATTTTATTTTTGCCGCGTAGTGAAATTTTCCATTTTCAACAATCAGACTTCAGAAATATTGTCATAACTTGCTCGTTTTTGAGATGGACTTTCTCCTAAATGACCATTTCTCTGTTTTTATAAAATAGGCGCAATTAAAAATATGAAGTGGTGTACTTTGTAATAAATTTGTATACCTATGCCAAAAATAATTCGGGCGAAAGTGAACGAATCGCGTGACAACCTCTATCGCGTGATAATTACGCATTTGTATCTCTGTAAACCTTGACCTTGCTAATGTATTTCCAATCCATTTAAAAAATATATGTGCTTTTAGTTTTCCTAAACACTGCTCTGTTTACGTTTCGTTGTTGTATGTGCCCCCTCGAAACTGAAAATGTTATATACTGCCTACTGAGCGGAGTATTTCGCCAAAAAATGTTTTTAAGTATAGAGGCGTTAAATCATACGATCGACGACCAATAGACGGGTCCATTTCTCGAGATATCGCGTTCACCTAACTCGATTGTTGCATCCGCTGTGCTGTGTGGCTTGTGGCACCGTCTTGTTAGAACCACTGATGACCAATTCATGGAATTGCTCAAAGAAATAAAGTTCCGACATGTCTCTGTAGCGAATACCATTTACCGTATGATGTATGACGGTCATTTTCATCGACGAAAAAAAACGGCCCAATGACACCACCGGCATGAAAACCACACCAAACATCGACATTTGTCGGATGAAGTGCTGTTTCAAGAAGCACAAGAGGGTTCTCTCCTGTCCAGTAACGCATATTTTGCTTATTGACGAAGCCGGTTAACCAAAAATGCGCTTCATCGCTGAAGAAAATTGAAAATTGGCGTTTCGGTAGTAGATTTTAATTATTTGTAAACGTTGTTTCTTCGTGTACTTCACCATGATGAAATGTTGATTTTACTTTGACAGTTCGGTAATCGGTTTAATGGTTTGCAAGTCGCTAATGAAAGACCCTTTATGTGAACTGTATGTTTGTTAAAATTAAATAATTATACAAAATTAGTTAAACATATAGGTTGCGACATGCACCTCTGATACCACTTAAGTTACAGATGCCGTTCGAAATTTAAAAGGAACCCTTACTTCAGTTACCGATGGTAAATACTTTGCGACTCAAGAAATGCTTGAAGTTACATTCTACATGGCAACTCTTACCAAAGGACAGGTTACATTTTTACTGATATGTTTTGACAGAACATTGGCAATGGCTTAGATTCTAAGTCCCTTGACGGATAAATAAAATTATTTCGAATAATTGCGCCGTACTAATAATAAATTTAAGTCTCGGCCTTAAATTTATGGAAGCTCACAATTGCGAAATTTGTATGAAAAATATACCCACTGTGAACTATTTAAATTTAGAGTCGAAACTAAAAATGTTTTTTGGTAAGGCCCACTGTAAACTACTAAAATTTAAAGTCGAAACTAAAAATGTTTATTGTTTTTAAGAGAAAGTGATAAGTTCTATTGAAATGCATGTGACAAGGTCAAAATAAAAAGAAGAAAATGGCACAGTGGATCGCAGGCCTAGCTTCTTACCAGTATGTTGTCTAAGTTTTTTTTTTGTTTCGATACAAATGAAAGGCACCTTCAACTTTATGCCGATTCTAAGCCTTTGGATGTTTGCCAGATGTTTAAGACGTAATTCGGGTGTTTTTTTCTTGAGTTTGAAGGTGCGTCCAGCTCACCAATCACGGAGCTCCTTCCAGGTTCCACCTTAAGTGAGGCTTCACTTTGTAATTTGGCAATTACAATTATTAAGGGCTCTCTCCAAAACCAGAACAAAGGAAAGGAATTTGATCGAATCTTCATGGTTTTGCCGCTGGAAAAATTCAGTGCCAAAGTACGTTTTCTTAATACGCAGGAATTCTCAAGTTTGGCTTAAAAACTCACTAAATTCTTAAAAAAATTTAATATTGGGAGAGGTTAAGAACTTATTTTATTTTTATTTTATTTAATGAATGCTTAAAAACAGTAAGATATATTACCTTATTATAAGTTTGTCTTTAGCTAATTTCACAATTTTGAATCTAAATAAAATACTGACGTCATTCCTAGGGGTTCCGTAAGTTTTAATCGCGATGTGCCATATTAAAAGCGGACTAAAACATTGCGCATGCTTCCCAGTAAGCAGTAGAAGTACTGCCACGCAATAGACACTCACGACTCACTACTACTGGCAGTACTAAAAGGTTGTACCCGCTTATGAAGTTCCGTCGGTGTTCTTATTTGTTATTCACTTGGGCTTGTGCGAACAGTTCTTCTTTTTTTTTTCTAGGAGTAGATGCGGTCCTTCTGTGCAGAAGCAAGACATACTGGGACTTACTAATAATTATTTATAACTTTTACACAATGGGTAATTTTATATGAAAAAATTTGTTAATGTGAGTTAGTAAAATCGCCATTTTATTTTCCTATCCCGTCATCCGTGTTATGGGAATTAGAATCAGTGCGTGGGAATTTTTAAACTTATACGTGATATTTGTGAATACACCTTGTCTGCGCCAGTGCGTACAAAAGCCGACGAAATTAGGAATCTCAGTAATGCCTGTGACACAGATTTGTAAAAGAAGGCTGAATGGAAAAACGTTTTTGAGGCACCCTGTTTAATAATAAGGTCATCCGTGCCATCAACTTTCTGTTTACCTTTCCTAATCATACTGTATTTAATGAAAAAATTATTAAATAAGTGCGAAAATCTTGGTATTCTCTTTGAAATTCAAAATCATTTCTATTTTTCACGCTGAAATGTCAAAAAATCACTGTGACGAACAATAAAAGTGAAATAGCTATGGTGAGATTTTATTTTCGCTACCAGTCTTTGAAGCTGCTATTTTCATTGAACTGCGTTTTTACGTGAAAACTTAATTTTGACAGTTCGCGGTGACAAATTTGAATGAACTGCGTACAAGGCTTAAATGGTAACTTGTAGGCTCTTTAGTTTCTTACGATATTAAGCTCAGAAGTTTATTTATCCATGACATATATCATACGCTGTCATTTAAATTTCAGCATTGAAAATCAGAAAAAGGGAGTATGAGTATATATTCCCTTGCAAATAAATACGATTATTGAAAACAAACCTCAGCTAGAACTTTAAAAAAATAATTTTTGTCTCTTTAAAGGACCCGCATTATGAGTTACATTTTAACTAAGATACGCTCTCTTTATATTTGTTTGTATGAAACCGATTATTATCAGCCACAATCCTCCAGAACCCTTTCCAACCTGCAAAAAATGTGTCAAGTCTTCGCTTTTTGGTGAATGTTTTACTGCAGTAATTTAAACCGCTTAGCACTGAAGGATGCGTTTATAAATGTTTTCTTCATTGATGAAGACACGCAAATTATCGGATGTGGAACGACTAACGATTTTTCGTGAAATTCTTTCAATCTCAGTAAATGGTTATTCATTTCGTAGTTTCAAATGAATGTTTGTCATTTACGATTCTTTTGGCCGGCGATTGAAGATCATGACTTGGACGATATGTGGTTCCAACAAGACGGAGCAACACGCCACGCAACTCGACCAATTATGGCGTGAGAAGTTTCCTGGTCCCGTAATTTTACATTTTGGCTACGTCAATTGGACACCAATATCATGCGATTTGACACCGTTAGACATTTTTCTGTGGGGCTACGCAAAAGACCGTTCTTACTCGAATAATCGCCGAACTCTAGACGCATTAAAAACCAACATTTCTCAAGTTATGGCCGAGATACCGCTTCAAATGTGCGAAAAAGTGGTTAAAAAATACGTCAAAAGAATCGCACTTTGCGAATCTCCCCGAGGCGGCCATTTGAATTATGTTGTATTTCACACATAATGGCAAAGTTCAAACTTTATAATGAGCTAAAATTTTCATCAAAAATGTATCGCTGTGTGTGTTTTATTTAGCTTTACTTTCGAAACCGAAAAATTAATGACCCTTTATATATGTCCTGCCAACGCGTAAGCAACTCACCATTTATATTACTAAAAAGGAAGAACCAACCATTTTTTATCCAACACATTGGTGTTCGATAGAATGACGTTCCCAATGTCAACTAATTCAACAAAACATAAACAATGTCCCCTAAATGGAAATGCATTTACTTGGAAATGTAAATATTTACTTTCACATTCATATAGGTACCCAAATGGATAATCACGTGTGAGGATTACGTTGCCTGCCAGTTGTAAATATAAACAGATGGTAAAACTGAGAATCATTTTAAACTTACATCGCAATTGACCTACAATTGAATATATATTTCTAACAGCATTTTTATTGGTATTTTTAATTTGGCATCAACGTGATCGAATACCGAGATCTGTTCAATGCCGTGGGCTGTGACATTACGAAAGCTTAAAAGCATCCGTGAACTATTTGATGAACTCCTATTGCCAATATCCGTTGGCAATACCTGCAGGAAATCGTTAAGAATATTGTACCTACAAGTGCAACTAAATTAGTTGCCTTACACGTTTGTGGGTCAATAGGCAAGTTAGTTCAAAAGTCCGAGTGGAAGTCAAACCACAGAGCGTTTCGCCAACCGGAAATGCACTCAATTTCAAAATGCCTGTACATACTTGTCTGATATAATTAGTTTGTATATGCGAATAACCTAGCCGACGTCATTTTTTGTTATTCTAATTTTACAACTAAATGTGTAGGTGTGTTTATGAAGGAATCGGAAGAAAATACTCGTACACATGTTTTGACTAACTCGTACATTGGTTGTTTTTTTTTAGAGAAGAAAAAAGATTTGTGATCAATTTTTATGAAGAACTCAACTGACCAGCGAAATAATTTGGCTGAGATTGCTATACATCTGTTTGAGCAGCTTTATATTGTTTTTTTTTATATTTTTTTTTTTTGAGAAATTCTGTTGAATTGGTTTAATTGTTTGACCACCTCGGGGTTGGCTTTGTTTCACTAAACATCTATCTCACCCAAGCGACCAGTTTCCTATGCAACCATCTCAAGTTACTTTTCTGAACTACAGGTAGATAACCAACTTACCATCGGAACGGTGTTTTATGCATTTGTAGGAACCGTTTCCGATTTCTTTTCACATATTTCACAAGCGTTTTTGACAACTTTGTTGATGTGGAAGATCTCTTGAAATGATTATGAAATTTTGCACAGTTTTCCATTTGCTAGTATCGTCCTGATCACCACCGTCTTATAGAGTGTGTCCAGGACACTTATTTCCTAACTTTTCAGACTATTATCGTCGAAACGATAGACCTCCAAAATTAGCAACCAAGTGTTAAAATAACAAGTTTGAGAGCTTAATCCAGTTCATTTTCCAAAAGTATAATGAAAGCTGACATTTGTCAAAAACATTCGAGCAGAATATGACTGATCAAAGTTTCAAAAAGGATATCCTTTAGACGATCGTTGATATACGGAATCTGCACCCAGATCTTTGAAGGGAGTTCTGTCATACAACCAGCGAAGCAGTTGGGTAAGCTTTAAAAATCTTCTTGATCCAATTTATCGTATTTAGACTTATTATATATGAACTGCAGCCAACTTCTCGTTGGTTTCAAAATTAGCGCTAGGGCTCTTCGTTTAGAGTGGTAGAAATTGGAAACAAATTATTAGAAGCAGAACTGAAGTAGGTTTTATGTTCTTCATTATTATTATGCGGAATTTAAAAATACGTTTTTTTTTTCAAATACATTGACGACTGATAAAGCTTTGAAATCTTTTCGTCTTATAGGTGAACAAGGAAGCAAGTTTATTTAATAGCTCCCCTGTCCTATATTTGTAAAATTAGGAGGGAATTGCATTCGATCTTGCAGCCTCTCCATCCTTCAGATGATTAAGCGCCTCCAGGACATCTTCCAGAGAACTTCATTGATTGAAATATATTTAAAAGTGGTGTTGCATAATATATAAAAAAAAAAGTTATACAACAGAAAAAACTAGTTCACCATCAATAAACAAATATTGTTGTGAAATTTATTGGGCAATAAATGCATTAAAATACTTTTTAATCAAATTTTGTTGGTTCCATAAATTTTTCCAACAATTGAACTACAACATTTTCGATGCGACATGTACTGTAAAACATTCCGCAACAATTTGAATTGCAACCGTTTTGTAAATCTACTAACACCCAATAGATGTCTCTAGCATTCTATGGAGAAATCCAAGATGGTTGCCATTTTGTCACATTTTTTTCCGCATTCAAACAAGAGCGCTAGTTATGTTGTCGTCATTTTTTCGACAGAGCTTGAATGGAACTGACATTTCACTAGCAGTCCATATTATAGTATGTCAATGGTATCATATTTTTCCGATGATCTGTATTCTTGTAACTCATTTGATGTGCAGTCATATCCTGTATTGTTGAAAGCACATTCTCTTTGCAACTGTGCGTGCACTTTAGATTAGTGTATTTAATCTTTCTTTTCGCTTCTAATAAGGAAGATATCCTATAATAGTTCAATTGAATGCGTGCAATTTATAATCCGTTTGCCGAAGATATAGGTTATTAAAAAGCCAGTTTAGTCCCCATTTGGCCGGTTACCATTTTCGCATTGTTTTGATTACAAATCTGAGTAGGTATTCGGCGCCAAAGTAAACTTTTGACTTTTAACTGGAAAACTACTGTTAAACCCCGATTATAACTGGTCGATCAATATAACGAAGAAAAACAAACAGGTGCGAAGATATTAACTTAATCAGAGAAATAATCAATGCGATAATACTAATGACGAGATCATATATTTGATTTGATAAATGAATTTTTTCAACAAGTCGGTTGTTACATTCTTTATAAGTAATCGCGAGTGATACTACGTTCTTGTGATAATGACTAAGAAATGTGTTTTAATAATAGTTATTAAGCCCTTAATAAAAATCTAAAAATAGTATTAGCCTTTCACAACAGACGACTGCAAAGATATCAATAAATATCACATTGTGCTAAAATTATATGATGGAATTGATAAGAAATTTTCATAGAATCACGTTTTCTAACGAAATGTTAAAAGAGTGGATATAATTCTGCTGATTTTCGAAAGTTTTATTTGAATACGAAACAAATTTCGAATCTTTTAGCAGAACATGGATAGGGAATGCTTTAGCGAACTGTGTTTTTCCTTTGTATCAGGCATTGAAATCCAACCCGCCCCAATTTTTTTACGACCTTGCTTTATATTTAACACTATGTATTGAGTAAAAGTAGTAAATTAGTTGGACCTTTACTCTTCTGGCTTGACAGATGATTTGGAGCCTCCAGTACATCTCCCAAAGCTATAAATCTATCCAAAATGTCATTTGAAATTTAGTAAAATTGTCCAGAAAACTTATCCACAGCAATTTGGATTGCAACCGTTTTACTTAGCAAATCTACTAACACCCAATAGGTGTCTCTAGCATTCTGTGGAAAAATCAAAAATGGTTGGCATTTTGTTACACTTTTTTTGCGCATTCAAACAAGAGCGCTAGTTATGTTGGCCTCATTTTTTTGGCAGCGCTTGTATGGAACTGACATTTCACTAGCAGTCCATTCCATAGTGGTATGTCAATAGACTTCTGTTGAGTACTTTTTGCGATGTGAATTGCATATGGGTCTGAGTATTTTTAGTTTCGACTTTAAATTCAAGTAGTATTGCAAGCTATTGCAAACTTCTGTAAATTTAAAGTCAAGACTTTAATTTAGTATTAGTATGACGCATAATGTTTGAAAACCTAAAGGCAAATATACAATGCCCCATAGCAATGAAACATTTTAGATCCGATTTGTAGCAAAAAATCATCTGTTAGTCTAAATTATAAGAAACATTAAACTTGACTTTAAGTTAGGGAAATAATTAGATTGAAGTCACCACTGACTGAGTCAAATCTAAAGTGGCATCTGTCAAATCTAATTAGTTGAACTTTCCACTGAGGTGAGTTCCAAGTTCCAAGTAAATTAATAACTATTTTAGGAACTAAAGTCTTGCCAATCTTTATGTGCATGCGTATGAGTTTTTCTGAATACCTAAGGCGTGGTGTTTTTTAACGTTTTTACTTTCTCACATATCTCCCTGGCATATCTGTCAAATCATAAAATTTTTTGTTCATTTCGTTCACATCAATGACAACTTAAAGCTAGCCTCTGGTGGAACAACAAAATTGAATCAAAATAGCTGGCAGAAGTTGACTTTTGTTAAATTTCTTTCATTTCTGTGATAGATTTAGAGTTCACTACCAAAAGAGGAATTTTGTTTTCTCTATTTTTAAGGGCCATTCCGCTACTAATAATCTTTTTTAGTGTCCAGGCTAAGTTTTTCGAACTCCCAATACAAAATTGCATATTGTGACCTACAAAATATTAAGTGTGAATGTTAAAAATGATTATAAGTAAGGCCCATTGTTGTAGATTTTTTCGATGAGTTCATTCAGATCTAGTGTTTTTTTTTTTCAATTTTCAAAAATTATCCAATACAATGCATCTTAAATAGAATTTTGAATGTGAGATGCAAAAAAAGTTAAACTAAGTATAAAGTAAAAAAAAGAATTGATATTCTAATTAATAATCTATTTAGATCTACTAAATATGAAGTAAATTCTCATCTCCCTTGACTAGTTATCTGGGGTCGAATTACCACATTCGAAGGCGAGCAATACCTCATGCTTACGTGGGTATTAAACAAGCAAAACAAATTAAAAAGTAAGGTAGGTATCTGACGACATCGTTGACTTAATTCAGTAAATTCATCCGCCATAAGTCCGGAATCAACATGTAAGTCTTCTGAGACTCCTTCGGACTGCAGACTAAGAAATGCACGAATATTTGTGCTTATTTAGATATGTGGTTGTCGATGTTCTATATGACTCTATGCCTTTGTTTTCTATCTTCTAAAACTACGAATAGAGGTGAATCTATTTAACAAATGGTGTAACATTTTGAGTTTGAAGGAAATAGCTCTACTTCCGTATTTCGAAAACCCCCATATGAAGCACATTTCGCTCAGAACTGATATGATACATGAGTGATATCTTTAGTTTGGTTTTTAAAAGTGAAATCATTCACATTTTGCTCTGACATTTTGAAAAAGCCTCATTCATTCTGAAAACGCTTTTCAAACGTACATTTATTTACCTGATACCTGACCAACTTATTATCGCTGAGCATTGCGATGTTCGTTTTCGAATGCCATTCATTAGGAAATTGTCAATCCCATATTCATTTGAACCTCATCGTTCAGGGTCCTGTTGGGATAGTTAAACTGGGGGGTTATAAACAATATGGTTAGGGCCACGTAGCACTTCACTCTGTAATCAGGTTGACTGCTGCGAAACAGTCTCCTCGACAAGATAAGCATCTATGTAGGACTGCACAATAACCATAAAGCTTTCATAATTTTTTTTGTATTTTTATGTATATGACAAGTGCACAAAAAGTTCGTAATTAAGTTACCTAGTTGGTGATTTCGTTGGTCCCAAACTGAGAACTCCGACAAGCTTCGAAATCAGTACCTCTTGCTCAGTTTTCAACTAATGGAAACGGAAACATGAGTGTTCCAAGGTATTTTAAAAGAAAATGTATTCCACGAATACAGCAATCAAAAAGTTTACACATAGTTGTATAATAATAGTTGTATAAATGTCTTCGACAGGAAAATACCAATTGTTTTATCGGGAGTAAATAAATGTTTAATACTGCTGTCCAAAATTACTAAATTATTTGCTCTTTCTATGTCAGATAATATTGCTATCAGCAATCAATTGCAACCCATTAGACGGCACAAATGTTAGAAGAAAAATGCCAATTGGCATTCTTCTCGATTTAAATCATCCTTTTGCGCTTCCAACGCAAATGGAAACTTTTTAGAGGAGCAAAGAGAAAAAATAAACCTAATCATAAAGTTCATCTATATTTAATTCATTTGAATGTGTTGGGTTTTAAATTGGCGAAATGGTTTCTTGTGGAAATCCCATGGTCGTGGTTGATGCTAATTTGTTTCGTTGGTCGCATATAACGAAAATATCCCACATAAATAGAGGGAACAAAAACTTTTTTATTAGTATCACTTGTGTGAATTGCTTTCATTTGTATTTCTAATAATGTTGTTTATCAATTCGAATCTTTGTTCAGTTCTTTCGGTCTTTTTCTTTACAGGAACTTTCTTCAAATTGCTAAGGCAGACGTAAATGAACGGACCCGGCGATATTCCGCTGACACAAGGTGCGACTCCTGAAAGGCCCTGTGGCTTAATATCTATAATACCAGACCTAGGTATGTCATCATGCCGGGGACGTGCTGAGGCTTTTGCACGAAGACTGCAGTCGAAGCTAAGGACACTTGGATCACAAGTAAGTGCTCAACACTGATTTTTTGTATTTTCATATTTCTTAATTGAATTTTATTTGAAGAATGATGACAACACCCCAGAGGAGGAGCCCATCATAAATGGAGGCGCCTCTAACACGTGGATAACATCACAAGAGACCGCACAGACCGTAACCGATCTGCAGCCATTGCGACATGAGTCTGATTCCTTCTTTGATTTCGACTGTGAGTTGGAAAGTCCCGGGAGTCCCGTTGACGAATGTGAATATCTGCGACTTATTGAATCCGCCTCAAACACACCACACAACTCCGCGACTGAGTCTGGCTATGCCTGCACTTCGGTTGCCAGTAGTCACAGTTCCTCTTCTGACGGACCTTATTACGATCCAGAGACAACAGAGAATGGGGATGCGCAACAAATACATATGCAACAACCCCGCCTTAGCGGTATTGCTGAGAAGGCAAATAATTTAATAACCAAGGACGTCAGCGAAGTACCAGATATCGGTCTCTCGAATGGCCATGGCAATCACAGTGAAAAGGAGTCGGACAATGAACTACATCAGCAACTTCCAGCCGATACCAGCGAAAGCGAATCACTTGCGCCATCGCAGGACAGTAGTGAAACCGACGCTGTAACTGAAATTGAAAACTCAATCGAAGCACAAAGTCTATTGTTGGATGAACTGCAGCAACAAAGCCATTTATACAACTCAACTCACAATGGACCCAGCAGCAATGATGGTCAAGAAACTGAACTGCGGCTTAAGATTCCCCAAGATGTGGAGGTTGCAGTTGTTAAACTCCCAGATGAATCCGACGACAAAGAGGAATCGCCTCTCTCAGATAGAGAGGAACAGCATCCAATTGAAAACCCTGATATAAATGAACCTGAAAGCCTGACCAAAGAGAAGCAGAGCGACCGTGGCAAAATTACGTCAATACTTGACACAGACGATGAGGACGATTGCAGGCCGCAGCGAGTTAGACGTTGCTCCTCGCTAAAAACTGGTAAAACGCCGCCAGGAACACCCGGACGTAAAAAGATCGTCCGGTTTGCTGATGTCCTAGGTCTGGATTTGGCCGATGTTAAGACGTTCCTTGATGAAATACCGACCATACCGAAATCAGCGTTCGAGGACTTGGAAATAATGGAGTCTGAGCCACCGGTACAGTTAGGGCCGAGATCGGACAAATTGCTAATGCCACTGTTTCAGCAACCGGGCGGTCTGCCAACATTCCTCGATTTGGTGCGCGATAAGCAAGTCTCTTTGGAGAACGCGGCTGTTTCGGATAACCTCAACCAGACGATTAGTGGTTCGGTGAGGGTCAGGAATTTGGACTTCCATAAATCAGTTCACATCCGGTACACGATTGACAAATGGCGTACATATGCCGATCTGCAGGGCACATATGTGGAGAACTCATGTGACGGCTTTTCTGATAAGTTCACCTTTATATTGTTTGGCAATTCGATGCAAGTGGGACAGCGTCTGGAGTTCGCCGTACGCTTCCAATGCAAGGGTCAGCAGTTCTGGGATAATAATTTCGGCGCCAATTATTGCTTCCAATGTTTGCCGGCGACAACGCAGGCCAATCTCACACCGATGCAACCGGTGATACCCTCACATCACTCCAATAATGAATGCTCCTTAATGAGCCCCGCGGCTGGAGATACTTGGTGTGGATTCTACTAGTCTTGCAATGTTTTATTTTATCTCAATGTGAACTATTATTTTGTTTTAATTCATTTATTGAAAATATCCTGTGAGCCAAATTGTGAGCAGATGAAAGCGGATTGACTGTCTGCTGTTCCTAGTGCAAGTGTAGACACTTTTCAAGATACAACTTACATTATGCATACTCGTACATTATAAACTATTTAGTAACTAAGCTAAGTTATGATCAGAATGATGAGAACATACCGATATATAATATCGTATCCCAAAGATTAAATTTTAGTGAAAACTTGACTATATGTTCATGATGATACCACGCAAACATACCCTCTGCTAAATTATTTTGAATTATTTTTCTTTGCATCTACGTGGCAATGCGGAAGGAAATCAGTGTAAACAAGTAATATAGTTTATTCAGATTGGAACCCACTGCTATAGATGACTGTGTACCAGCTGCAAATAGAAACCATTCTTACGAAGAGGTTGTCGCAAATACCTTTACCACATCGAATATGTGCTGTAGCAATATCCGACATAGCTTTTGAGAACGTGTTTACTGGCCAAACTGTAACACGTTGGTTTAAAAGAAACACCTATTTCGGAGTATGTCATCACAATTCATTACTTAATACTCAACAATTTTGTCACCAATTTTAACAAACGATGCCTTGAATCATTTTCAAACAAACCTACCTAATCCAAACAGCAGTATAACGAGAGCCTATATTGCCTTTAACACCGCGTAGACTATCTTTGGTTAACCGACAAATGTTTACGTCGTAATGACGTCGGCATGTCAAAATTTAAAATAAAAAGTGGCAATATGTAATCGCAGCTTTAAAAATGGATTTTTCGGAAGCCGAATATAGGTCTTGCGGCGACTTGGCTCACCGACTTATCCTGTGTCCTGTGTCTTTCACTAATCAATTGAAAAAAAATACCATCAGTCTGATTAGAGCTCGGTTTTCTATGTGTTATTTCATTAAATATCCACCTGAACTGACTGGGTTGTTTAATGTCTAAAATGTTTGCCTAAATTATTGCAGCAATTCCCACACAGAGAATCCACCTACAATACAAATTTTGTATATCCAAAGCAAATCGGTTAAATGGACTGCTGGTATGTGTCACTGAGTTTGTAAATACTATAAATAAAATAATAAATATCACTGCAAACTGTCTTGTAACTAATCTCTCCATTTGCTTTCAAGTTCTCTACGGGTGCTGGCATCTAGTGTGGGAATATAAAGAACTTTTAAAAGCTTTAACTTGGATATTTTTTATAACTGTTATGACACGATTTGAATGACAAAGGGAGAGATTTAATATTACATGACATTGTTCTAGATATTCACCACCACACAGTACAGTTCTTCCGACACTTTTGCCAATAGTAAGTTCCAAAATAATCGAATGAAATTCGCAAAAAAAAAAAATGCAATACTTTATGAACGCAAAAGGGTTGAAAATTTTATTTTTTAACGACGAGCGACTCCTTAAGCAATGATGACATTCTGTAATACATATCCTAAGAACATCACGCTACAGTCCATACCACAATTGTAGTTCTGGTCGTACCAACTTGTGGTGAACTTCTTCCCATATTTGGTAATATATCCTTTGCCAGATAGGTAGGTATCATCTATCGGCTTACGATGTTTCCAGCATTAGTTAACCGAAGTGGTCAAATTTTGTTTCAATAAATCCCATGACAGATTTTAAAATTAACAAATGCGAGTGTTTTGCAGAAATATACAGAGTACAAGTTTAAAAGAGGATGGCTTTATGTCGTTCAACTGAAAAATTAACACAGCAACCATGCAATATTACATCGAAGATCCAGCTTTGAACAATATTATATGATAAACGTTTCTGCGTCTATTATGGTGTAGAGTGCACTCATATTTCCTTGCCGACTTTCTCGCCATTTGGCAGCTTTGCCAGCTTAACTCAGATTAACTGAAAAACTAAAAATTTCTCACTTGCCATTAAAATCGCCATGACACAAAATTATCAATGTTTATATCGTTTTATCGCTTAGCAAAACTTGCACTATAGGATATGAAATGTTTCTCAAATATCAATTGCCAACAGCTCTTTGCAATTGAGAACAAATTTAAGATAGAAGGAAATAAACTATACACAAAATCATATATTTTAATCTATCTCTACATAAATAAGATCAATCCTTTCTATTGCAATTGAAAAAAAAACTTGTAGATAATTATTTAAAGTCTGTTTGCAAAATTGTTATAAATTTATTTTTACGATTATTTTCTGTTTGTTTTTTTTTTTTTTATCATTTTACATAGTTACTATTAGCATTGTTTTATTTAAATTTTGTTTTCCGATAATATAAGTAGTGACTTAGTTTTGTTTTTATCGTATAATTCTTATTTTATTTTATAATTTAATAGCCCTATTATGCAACTACTATACTAGAATTACTATTACGAACATTTTTTTTAAAGTAAAATAACCGTTACCTCTTTTTTTTTTTTTTGTTTTTACAAATAAAAAAAAATCTATAAATTTTAAACATTACTGTTTTATTTGAAGCTATTCTTAATTCATTTTGTGCAATAGTTTGGTTGCATTTTAATTTCTACTTTTGGTACCTTTTTAATTTTCTCGTTTGCGTACCAAATTTTGAGGTCAAAGTGTTAAACAACTCTGATGTAATAATGAATGGGGGCTGGGTTGTTTTGTGTCAAACGTTGTATTTCCAGTTTGTGCACCTATAGCTTGTGAAGCTATTACAGTAAAAAAATAGAATAATTTTAACCAACCTCCTTAGGGATAGACTGGTTATTATGGGTTAACATAAAAATCTCTTTCTCTATTACGGTTTTAAATTGAATATCGCAATCAGAAACTGACATTATGTGAGAAGAGTATGAAAAAAGTATAACCAAAAGTGGCAGAACTATAAAAACCTGCGCGGTACTTATAGAGCCTTACTAAAAATCATTTTTAATCTTCACACTAAATACTTTGTAGGCTATAATGGATAGTTTTGTATGGAAAATGTTGCCATTTTAAAAAATTATATTTCAAAGTCTCGATGGTGAAATTCTCCAAGTTAAGCCAAGCAGTACGCAGTTCAAGCTAAATTTGTTACCCACTGTACGAAGAACCTCTATAGAATTTAAGTCAGCGTATTAATGCAAAAGTATAAGTAATAAGTATCTCTATTTTTCTCAAATAAAGATGTCACTAACTATTCTGTATGTACTAGCTATATTTAAAAAAATTTTGCTCTGTTTTTCTTTTGTAATTATTCATACTTTGTACATATTTGAATAAAGAACTAAATGAAATGAAAAATGAAAAAATGAAATGAAAATACATTTTTCCACAGCTAAATTTTGATAGACGGTATTCGCAACAAAATTTTAAACGAAAGCAAATTAACAGTGTGGAGAATAGTTAGAAATTCGTTTTTGTTAATTTGATTTCTTTTAGAAATGGATTATTTTAACGAGGAGTAATGGAAGAGGTTTTTGAGGAGGGAGCTGTAGAATTACAAATAAAGAAACAGAATAAAGTCAATCAGCCTTAACAACACATTTTTTTTTTTGACGGAACTTATTCTGTCAAAATGTCAAAATTAGCGAACACTTAGCGAAGTGGTGGAGAGAAACATTGGAAAGGCGCTTAATTCTAAATTTCCTGGAACAGCATACTAGGCTTAAATAAAAAAAAATATTACTAGTTAAACCTTCTATTCAGTGTTCCCAGACTTTGAAAACTGTTTTCCAATGAAAAAAAAGCTTAAAATAATATATATATAAAAATATAAACATAATACAATTATTTCCCCTTTCTATTAGAGATAATATAAAAACGAGTGAATGCATTCAGAAACACAAAAATTCTTACGTCGCCGTTCGATGGGCTGTTTCCTTCCATATTCCAAATGAAAATTGCACTTTAAATTTTCTTTTTCACAGAGAATTTATACTTTTTTCCACTTTTATAAAGCTTGTTCCCTTTTTCATTCAAAAATCGCCAAAATTGGGTTTTTTCTCAATCTGGGATTACTGCCCCTATCTATTTTCTAATAGTTACAAGCTCAGAACCTGGGAAATATTGATCTAAAAGACATGTATTTCAACGAATCCCTCTTTATCATGAGTTGTTTTCTCATAGTTACAAGCTCAGAACCTGGGAAATCGTGATCTAAAAGACATGTGTTGCAACGAGTTCCTGACTTGCTTGTTTGTTCAGAATTGGACATTAAATTATTATTCCGAACTAAACTGACAGATGAAGAGGTAAACGTGGCGTTTGTATTCTCTCAGTTTTCAGTTAAGCTGCAAATAAGGACACCGAACCAAAAATTTAGGAAACGGTTTTAAGTTAATGGCTGATTAATCTTCGTTGGCTGACATTTTTTCAATTATCGGTCAATTGAACACTATTTTTTTTTTTTTTTAATAAATGCTAACATCATTGGTACTCTGCACAAAAAATATAAAATTTGAACATACTCCGCGACATCTTTGGTGTCTAGGCTAATTTTTTTTTAACTCATAATGCCAAAAATTTTCCATAAAATATTGCATATTGTGATTTACAAAATATTTAAAAATTATTATTAGTAAGGCACAATGTCTGAAACTTATATTGGCATTTTTTTTAATACCTTCTCTAGAAAATGTACAACTAAGCGATTTTCTTTTGTATTGCCAATAAGTTGCTTAGCTATTCTATACAGCTCTTTGTAATAAAATGGTTTCATGTATGAGTTCGTACACTCAAGAAAAATGTTATTACTTCATCCGTGGTATCATCACAAATAAATATTGTTTGTAACAAGTAACACTAACAAGCTTTAAGAATATAGTATGTTGTTATATTTAATAAATGTCTTATAGTGTCTTCATATCCTATTGATTTATTTTTCTTCACAAAATAGAAACACAACTAGAACTATTTTTTTAATAAAAATAAAAAAAAATGTCCAAAGGATATTACATTAGTTAGTAAATGAAATAATAATAGGAACTCAAATATCAATTGACTTCAAGTTGGAAATCAAATAACCAGACAAAGTCACAACAGTTTCAGGGATTTTAACGAAACAACCCACTGAATGATAACTGCTTCAACATTTATTGTGCAAAATACCGAAATACCTCAAATTTGATAACAATCGAAACGAAAATCTATATTCGTTAAATATGAAAACCAACCTGACTATCTTAAAGATTAGACTATAAGCGTTGTTAATGTTATAAAACTAAATAAATTTAAATAAATTTATATTATTACAAAGTAAAATATATTTGAAATGGTATTTAAAATGCAAATGTCATTTATTTAACAACATTAACTTGTTTAAAGAAATAAAATTTGTTTTGTACGCAATGTGAACAAATTTAGACTGAAATTGTAAAGTTACATATAAGCATAACAGCTAGCAGTATAATGTTTTGTAAAACAATCAAAATGTAATTATGTATGTATATCCGGAAATGAGGATGGTTAAATGCAAGTTTAAACAATGACGCAATGCAAATTAAATAAAATTCTTTTAATATTTCAATTTTTTGTCTATTATTCCAAATGCTGCACACAACAAAAAATTACCTTATTTGTGACAAACTTACTCTTCTTTTAGAGAAAACTATCTGACCGGGCGAACTTCGTTCCTCCCAAATTCGTTAGTGTAATGAAAAAAAAAGCAATTCCGAGCATTCCGCAATTCGGTCAATTCAAGCTCTTTATTCAAAAGTTTGACTGAAATAAAACAATATCGATGTGGTTCAATCATACCGCAATAATTGACGTTTTGGCCAACATTTTCATTGAATTGATTTATTATATACATTTTTTGTTCTATTCTTGGACACGTACAAAAGCGACACATGAGCAAGCCACATACAATTGACCATGTGAGAAACATGTGGCAACATTCAAGATTGATGACACAAACACACAGGAATTATCCTTGCGATTTACTAATTGCCATAGGGGGAATTTAAGACTTTCGGAATGAGCGGAATCCGTGGTTCTTCGCCTTAGAATTTATATTTGAACTTCTTTACAATCAAACGCCTTCCGTTAAAAAGTTTCAGTGCATTGAGGTTGCGCATCAAAATTATACCTGAGCCGACTTTTAATTTCAAGTTTATTTTTCAAAATGCGGCTCCCCAAACCAGAGTATATCCATTAATGAGTAGGGACACTCTCTCTACATATGCATTTGCTACTACCGCAAAGCAAAATGCAGAAAAAATCCTACAATAAGTGGAAGCAGGTCGGAAGAATCATTTTTACCTGAATACAACGACTGCTTGAGAAGAAAAGGGTACACAACACATTTTACCTGAACCACTACATGGGGCTTGCTGCATACGACGAACGATTGTGGGTTTTTTCATAAAGCATTTTTAAAGGCGGGCCGGAGTGACTGTCAGTATATTAGTATTCTCGCTCAACCATGCAGTATGAATTAATATGATCAGGTTGCCAGCTTTGCTTTTGTAGAATTGGTAATATTTGTGTTTTTTTGCCATTGGTTATTGATTAAATGGTCTTTGATATGGACATGAAAAGGTAATGTTTCATTCTATATCACGAAATTCAACCCTTTTGCTTTGCTACGACTTCGTTAATAACCATTTTTTTATGATTTTAAGTTTCATTGCCAGCACCTTTTAGGTAATATATTTCATAGCAGATGGTCACAATAATTACTTAGGTTGGCTGTAGAGGGGATTGTTTACATTTTGTTCGCACGTATTTTTAAAGGCGGGCCGGAGTTGGATTGTTATCAGTCGTTCTATATCATCAATTGACGAAAGAAAGGGTGTTCCGTGTCTGTGCGTGTAGCAAACAAACAAATTACTTTTTTGCATGAAATGAATTTATTTTTTGAAAATATGACTTTTCATGAAAATTCTAGAAATGTAACTAAAAAAATGCGTTTTATAAAAGGATGGCAACAGAATATAAATGCCTTAATTGGCATTTTTACAGAAATAAAAGAAGACGGTATTATGTTTCTTTTAACAAAAAATCTCAATTAAGATTGCTTGGAAAACACCTTTGCTGTTTTACGTAACCGAAATAACAAGTTGCTGACTCCATTTCAATTCATTTGTTCATTTAAAAGATCTTTTTCGGCAAAGTATATGGAAGATATTACCCATAGAAACTGTGAGCCAACTGCTTACATGGAACTTCCAAGATGGAACCACAAAAACAAAATTAGGACAATTTGGTTTACGCTTTCAAAACTGAACCTGATTATAAAACTGTGAACTTTGGTATTGATAATGCATTCTACTATTTCGCAGGTTATATTTTAAAAAAAATACCGCCCAAACCACAATTGTGAGTTAGAATTGAGTCCGCAACTTAACGTTTCCTCCCTTTTTACAGATTTTAAAGAATATGAAGATGAATTTTTAGACTCTTTAGAGAATCTTGGACAAAAATTTATTTCTTGTTTTCCAAATATGTACTACCTAAATAATTTTGAGGGCAATATTTTTAACTTTTTGGAAAAATGAATTTCATTACAATTATTGCAAAAATCAAAATAAGGAATTTCTTATCAAATTTTACGTCCGAGTACGGGTTTACTTTATTCTAAAACAGTTCAATAAAAATAAAAATAAATGTACCAACAAACAAAAATATTTAAGTGTAGCACAATGTTAATATATATTAGATATAAAATGTTCGATAAGTAATATTACAAATTGATTTTGCTTTTTTTTTACGTCACACCCTGTACCACATTTTGAAATAGTTCCACTACTCTTCCATCCCTCTTTTACTAGAGCACTTTTAGTGCCGTCTATTTTTCGTGTATGTGTACTGCAAATTGTAAACTGATAAGAAACACGTGGAGAGTGTCCCTACTCATTAATGGATATACTCTGCCTCAAACAAACTTCCATCCCCTATTTTATCCCATACGAATCCACTAATCCCAAAATCGTGAAAATCGTACGATCCGTTCTCGAGTTATGAGTGCACACACGGACGTCGGTCTCTATATATGTACATTTTTAGTGTCGAGGCTTAATTTTTCGAACGTACAAAATTTCATATTGTGACCTTCAAAATATTTAGTAAAATATTATTAGTAAGGCCCATAGTTTATTAGTACTCAACTTGAACGCTTTTTAGTTCGTACACCTGGTTTAGTGTCATTGAACAAATGTCATATAAATTTTATAACGTGTATGGATTTGTTGTATTATTCGCTGTCAAACCAGAGATTTGACTTGCAATGCTGGAACGTTGTCGCGCCCTCTCTCTCAAAATAGTATCTTACATTTTATGGACTTGTTTTGGACTATCTTTTATAATCGCAAGTAAGTATACAAAAATTAGTATTTTTAATTAAAAATGAATTCCTATGCATACTTTTATTAGCAACAAATCTTTTTACTACCAAAAAAGCTTTCTTGCAAATGTGTAGCTTGAAACATTTCAACATCAGACATTTTTATGAAAACATACGCCTGATCTAGAGAAAGTTTCAAACAATTTCCATAACTGTTGATTTAATTGTATTCCTTGAATAAATAACTATGGATCTAACTAATAATGCGCCATACTAATACCAAATTTTAATCTCGACTTAAATTTTTTTGAAGCTCATAACTGCAAAATTTGTATGGTAAATGAATTACTAAAATTTAAAGTCGAAACTTAAAATGCATTTTGGTTTTGTTAAGGCTCAATAGTTTTTGATCTCCACACTAAATATTTTTTAGGTCACAATAGGTAATTTTATAGGTATGGAAAATGACGCCATTGTCATTTCGTAAAATCTGGCCTGAACACCAAATTTGATTATTAATATCGAACTTCATAAATAAATAATGATGTTCGACGCATGCATAATGATAGCAAGTATACTTTTTTCGAGGACGACCCCCAAGTTTCTATTCTGGATTTTGTACTAGACTTTCATAAATGACTGCAAATATTAATCTAGCGTACTACGAGGAAATGGAACGCACGCGTTCAAGACGCGCGAAATGCTTTGAGTGGCAGGTTGTGGGCTGGTTAAGTAGCCACCCACAAATGTGTTGACAGACAAACGATGGGTTACGTTTAATAGACGCAGTTCTGTTCGTTAAATTTGCAAAGATTTAGTTAGGTTAGGTTTGTAAGCTAGAGAATATACACCATGCCACAATTAGGTAAATAATGATCCTTTGTGATGTCAGTCGCGTCGAAAGAAAGAGGTTGTTCCTTACCTTTATATGTACTTGCTGTAATTAATTACTTTTTCTGCTTAATTTGTGCTAAACATCCTGTCCACTGTCGATATTCAAATGATTTCTATTCATAGCGCCTCAGTCGAACTCAATTTACACGCAGCAAGAAAAATGTGATATTTTATTTTTGCGCTTAAACCGATAAGTACGTCCGTGATTTGATTGCTGCTGCAGAGTCCATCATGCATATAGTCTCAGCACCATGAACTTTTCATATTTATTCCAAAAATTACATTACTGGTCCTTGGCCTTGGAATTGAAATGTTTGACATACCCATTGAATTTCATCATAATAATAAAAGTAGGATTCTGAGAATCGGTTGGAATTTAATATTTTCAGAATGCAATTGAAATTTCTTTGAAATGATGTTACACACGAAACCTCCAAAAATATATTAAAAACAAAAATATATCGCCAGCTGCATTCCTGCTTTCTGCCTCTCCAACTATTCTACTGCAATACGAGTCAGCGTCGTGCCAGGATTGCGTATATCGGATACAAATACCAAAGGTTGTGAGTTTTTGCTTATTGATCCTTTCACGGTCATGAAATTTGGCAAATGATGCTGTATAACGGGTGTGCCATCTTTTATGTAGGTATGTGAACATTGAATACCTTTAAACAGCGAATTTCAATTTCCGTTTTGATGAATGCAATATTAATCATGTTGCCGCCTCTATTGCCCAAAGCGAAGTGCTGCGTTTTCCATCACTTTTTCAGTAGAACGATGATTGGGACACGTATGTTTGTCTTAAACTCGTGCCTTTCTGGCGTACACTTTACTTTACAAATAACACCACAAAAATAAGTCCGGAGATCTAGGTGGCCAGTAAATGTCGCAATTTTTGACAGGTGTCCACGGAATTTTTTTCGCAACACACTCTCTTAACGTCAACGTTGGGCGTTGATGAACGGCATTCCGGCGAACTCTATTTGTTTTGTGCTCAACAAAATTCGACACCAAACAACGAATTGTGTTGTCGACGATGCTTGTTCGCCACGATATTTTCGACGATATGCACTTTAAATTCACACAATTGAAAGACTTTTTGGGTTGTTTTGCTGTGAAGCGATTCATGGTTGAAATTGTACTGAATTGACGTTTCAAAAACATGTCTACTCGAGTCAATTGGTTGATAAATGTCAATATTATTCAATGTTTCCATACCGACATAAAAGATGGCGCACCCTGTCCAGTCCATCCCATAAATCAGTAAAGACAAGACCGTCGAAATAGAAAATTGGTTACGAAGTATTCCTCTAAAGGCATACCAGCCCATATACACGATTGCAAGTCGTATTTTAGAAAAAAAGCAAATACAAAAAGATCCAAATCGAGATTTGATCAAAATATTTCGAAAAATTTGTTAGTCGGCTTGAACAATAAATCAATCATGTCCTATTTAACATCATATTAAATTCTATCCGTTTTTATTGTCGTTTAAGTGGTATAAAAATAGCTGATAGTCGATAACTTTGTACAAAACCATTAATTTTTTTTTTCAATCATACAGCTAGCACACATCGTCTATTGGTTCATCTTCGTCTAGATTTTGGCATACATCTTGCAGCACCTCATCTGCTATGTCAGAGAAACCATCTACCCTGTGGAGTATATATACAGTAACAAGGGATGAAATATGCAAATGTTCAGATTCTTACTTTTCAAATTCACACTGCGGTAAGAGTCCTTCGTCTTTGATATTATTGCTAAACCGAAAAAGTGTGCATAGCCTTAGTGCAGCCAACAATAGCAATTGTATACCGGCTATATTACTCAGCCATAAGTTATTCGGCCAGAGAATCAATGCTGTTCCAAAGGCGATATAGAAAGGAGCCAGCCGCCAACCACCGACCAATCTGCAAACACTCCAACATTGAACGCAATCTGAGTAATTGTCACTGAAATAAATTGTAAGATTTGCATAAGTGTTTTGTTTTATTTTTTGAATGCATTTTTCAATAATAGTAAAGCTTTTTTCAATTACTTTTCTCAGCAATTCAACCTATCATTGAGTGTAGAGTAGTTTCACCCACCAGTAGTTTCGCACTTGATTTAAAAATGGAATCGAGCTGCGGGCAATTGAGAAAGACTTAAAATTCTTTATATTAAGACGGGTGGCAATCAACGTGACCTAAAATTACAATTTGACACTTTTTTTGAGAGTCTGCCACAATATTTTGCTTTTTCGGCTGTTTCTTTAGTTGGAAAAGGCGCTTCGAAAATTTTCCAAATGCTTTTCTTTCCAAATAAAAGCCTTTAAAATGTACCGCAGTTACCTATCACAACATTATTAAAGTGCTTAGTGAGCCAAAGTTTGTAAAATGTTTACGGAAAATTGTATATTTGCAAAATGGCTTTAGGAATGACACTTTTTTCGCATTGACCCTTTTCCTTGCGGCTTTGCAGAATTCTGCAGTGGGGGCAATAGCCAAATGAATGCGTGAAACTGTCTCAAAATCGAAAAGAATGCTAGGAGTTTGTAAGTGGGGTTTTGTTATATTAATAATTCCGATATAATTTTTTTAAGTTCCAGGCACACCGATTTTATAAATTGTAGTATAACTCATGTTTTCTGGGTTCTGGCTTTTCGCTGATTTAATGTAGATATTCCTTTTGTATGATTATATCCTTGAAATGTAGCAGTATCAAAAAAAAAGCCATAAACTTCAAAATTTAGTATCAACGATGAGCGTGATCCACTAAATCTTAACCCCAAATAAACGATCTGGTCGTAGATTAACTAAATACGTTTGGCTGAGCTTTTATTTTTAGGGCGAAAGAAAGGTTGCTCCTACCAGGGCTTAGACATGATGGAAAACATTTCCCAACTGACATTTCATTGGAAAATTTAAGTTCACACCTTCAACAAGCCACACAAAATATGTAAGTTTTTTTTAAAAATTTAACGTACCAAATTTTTCTGCCTAAGAACTTATTTGTTTAAACTTGCACAACCATGAATAAAATTAAAATTTAACAAAAAAAAATGGGTTTTCTTTGTTTTATTTCTTATTTTTATTTACTTTAAAACAGAAATTCTGGAGTCCGAACCGAACGGGTTTTCCAATAAGAGGTGTTATTGTGAATGACCCGCTATTTCGGTAGCTGTCACTTTTGAAGCTTTTATTCTTTGACATTTGAAAAGTAGAAACTACGTCATTACTAAAAATTAAACGATGGTGAAATGGTGAAAATCTTGCAGTCACAGTTCCGAAAACTAAAGAATTTTTTGGTCGCCGTGAAGCGCCTTGTCGGACCGCAATACAGAAATTGGTGGAAAAATTCGAGCTGTTGGGACAAGTTAGTGATGTGAAGAATAAAACCCGTGCAAGTCGCTCAAGAACAACTGAGAATATTGCTGCTGTAGCCCAAAGTGTTGAAGAAAACCCAGGTTTGTCCATTCCTCGTCGTTCTTTGGAATTGGGCATTCCACAAACGTCATTACACCGTACTTTGCATAAAGACTTGGGTCTTAAGGCTTATAAAGTTCAGTTAACACAAGAACTCAAGCCGGCCGATCATCAAAAACGTCTTTTATGGGAAAAGTTTCCGGGCCGTGTTATCTCTCGAAGAGGTGATCACAATTGGCCACCGAGATCTTGTGATTTAACACTTTGCGACTTTTTCCTTTGGGGCCACATGAAAGATAAGGTCTACACCGACAGCTCAGCGTCGATTCAAGACCTCAAAGATAAAACTCGTGAGGCTATCGAGGACATAGGGCAGCCACTTTGCGATTTGGTTATGGAAAATTTCATGAAAAGGATATGGTCCTGTATGCGTGCTCGTGGTGGCCATTTGGCTGATGTTGTTTTTCATTATTTCATTCCTCTTTATTATGAAATAAACATCCGATCATTTATCTCAAAAAATGACATTTTTCTTAGAATACCAAAATAACACCGCTTATTGGAAAACCCTTTAATAGCAGTAATAATTTCCAGATATTTATAGGGTGGGCCAAATACAAGTTTCTTTTAAAAAATGCAATAAAATGAAGAAATTTTTTTTTATGTATTATGGTTTTATTAGTAAGAGCAAACATTCCCATTTATTATGGAACACCGCGTGGTTCAAGTGGCTTTCTCGTCGGGCTTCGCAGTAGCGCATTCTGTCACTCTAAGCCAATAATCCGAGATCTTTGTGCAGAATTATACTTCTGCGTGAAATTTTGAGCTGTTGAGATCGATGGCGAGTTGATGTTCGTGAATTGAGTCTCACACTCTCGGCTCCAGCAGCCACATTCTCATCTGTGCGCACTGTACGATGACGGGGCCATGAGTGTTGTCACTAGCATAGCAACCTCACGAACTTTTTGCATATAATTGCGTACAGCAGACGCTGGGGTGCTTCATTTCGGCCATAAATTCTTTTCAAAAAACTAACTGTTTGGGCTACACAGCACTCACTTTGGAAAATTTTTTTTAATATTTCAACGTTATTCAAACTGACTATGATACTGATTTTCTGTCAAGATTTCGACCTGAGAAACAGCTGCCAGTATCAAAATAACCCGTGATTTAAAAACAAACCACTAGATGGCCCACCCTTTAGTAGTTCTTGAAAATATTAGGCCAGCCAGCTTTGCCCATAGCTTGCTTCTTCCAGCTATGTACACTATTATGGTTTAGGCTTTTCGTGATGCCGTTAAAACTGCACCATTCGAATCCACGGAATGCAATATTTCGCATAATTTGTTATGCCTTTATGACACACCCCAGTTAGCCGCTGACTAAGTGAATACTTTGAGTAATCATTCACGAGGGAAGTATTGCACTTAATACCAATTTTGCATTAATCGTTTTCATTTTAAATCAGAACTTCCAATAGATTCCCCACTCAAGTCGAAATTTGAAAACTAGTAGAAAGCTGTCAATATCATTTTCTACTTTACTAATAAAAAACAAGGAAATACATTTGTTTAATTATTATAAACATACAACTGCGAAAAGTAAAAATCTTGTAATCCACTGATCAAGAGCGTGTATTCAGAAACTGATTATTTATATCCTCTATCAAAATTTGCACCTGATTCTCGTAAAGTTTAAAAATTATTGGAATATTGCCCGTCATATTTGTAACCCCTTTTGGTTTGAAGCGCGACTTATGGGTTCCGAAAAAAACTCAATCACACTTTACCAAACAAAGGTACAATTTTTATTTTTCCTAATTTTTTGTGGAAGCTCTTCAACCAAGCGCCAAAAAGTGAGTGCTCTGTGCCAGTGGTTACATGAACATTTCTACCGCACAAACCAGAGATCATGCACAAATGCATGTATATACTTTAGTCTTAACGTAATTCTTATCATGTGCATTATTGTTATCTCTTGTAAGCTGTTGCCAAAAGAAAATCTATAATTTATGTTACCTTTTATGTACAGAGCTTATAGGGTAAAGGTCTTAATGTTTGCTTAAGGTGTAATTTGAGTTGTTATATATTTTAATGTTTTAAATGTGCATTTGCTAGGGTAGAGTATTCTATGACTACGTAACTCGCGCTTTCATATTCTTTATTATTATTTTTTTTTTTATCTGAAAGGTATTTGTTTAATTTTTCCTACCACAGCTTACTAATTTTTATGTCTGCAGTTTTTTTAACGCTGTCAAAATTTCAACTTAGAGTTTTTTGATCTTCTGAAAACACATTTTCGAATCTTATTTTGCAAGCTACTTTCTATGCACACTCAACTTAGACGATTTTTATTCACACCAAAATTGAGTAAACACTCAACTGTCAAAATATATGAGTAAAGGCTTTTCGTTAAATTTAAACAAAATCAAGCTTACCTATCTTAAAGGCGTTATTGAAAAATTCGTACCTGGACCAAATTTGTTGAACTATGTTATATAAAAAATGGTGTAGATTTTATTGGAGCCTTCACGATTTTGATTGAACCACTCTATAGGTTAGGTTAGGTAAGGTTGGGTAAAGCTGTGAGATCGTCACAAAAAAATCAGGCGCCATAATAGAGCCGTCACCAAACCCAAACCATTTCAACCAAACACTCAATTTCCCTGCCGAATTTAATTATGGTTTCAATTTTGTGTTAGAGATCACACTCCTCTTAGTTATTAAAGAACTACCTGTCAAGGTGGTTTCTCTATTCCGAGCAATTTCTTGGTATCACCGAGAAACGGGTCTGCAACGTGTAGCTCCTCGAAGTGCCCAGAGAGTATCCGTGTTATTATCAATAATATTAACTTTATTCTGGAGAGATTGATTGATTCTCCAGACTCTTTCGGATTTAGAACAGACCACAAAGCCTTTGAATTTTGAAACCATGTGACCAGTTTTTAGCTGCGTTGTTGAATGTTTTTTCAAGTTTTCATAGTTGGTCTTATAACGTCAATTATTGCCCTGATTAGGAATTTCGTGGACAGTACGTGGACATTTTCGGCACCCTTAGCACAGTGCCTGCGGGTCCCCAAAACACTCTGCAGGCATAATGCCTTGAGCATTGGGCGGCAATTCCTGACTAGTTCAAACTTTATGTTTGACGATTCTAGAGGTTTAGGCGCAGCCTGACTGTCAATTTGGATGGCGATATTCTTATTGGATATCAACCTCATGTCAAGTACATCCGCAGTTTCAAGTGCGGCCCGAATATCTGCCTGGAATACACTGCGTGTTTCCGGAAGTCTCTGTGCAATCTGTAGGTCCAACTCGTTGGAGTATATACCCGACCCCCGGACCTTCATTGGTTTTGAAACCCATTCCAATAGAAGTTTTCTTTCCACTGCGCCACCTCTCGCGAACGTCTGACAAACTTCCCAGAGTACAACTGTCATGAAGGAGGTTCTCAAAGGTCCCAAAAATGAAAAACTCACACAAAACGAACGGTTGTGAGAAGCTAGGCCTAGGGTCCCTACAGACCTTTTGCACGTGTGTCAAGTGTATCAAGACTTCCATCCTCTTTTTCACCGACGTCAGCGAATTTCTCCTTCAAAAAAGAGCTCTACACCTAAGCCTCAAATACGTAATAAAGTCTTAGGGAGGCCACACAAATCGACTATGCGTGTACCTAAACTCAGCAAAGTTTTAATACACCCTAAAACTTTGTGGGACTAATCGTTCCATAATAATTATTATATCATTCCTTTATGAAGCTTACTGGTGTAGCGTAATTCATTTTACTCCCTCTTGACATTTACCGTCGAAATTCAAATTTAAAATGAATCCAATGTCCTTTGTAGCTGAATAATGTCTGCCAATATGGCATCAAAGGCTTCCTAAGGCCATTTGTTTTCATTAGTTGAATTTCATAACCTCTTAGCACAGTTCCATGAAAACTTTACAGTCCCTTAATACCATCAATATTCTAGCTGAGCTGGTAAATATTTACAACATTCGTTTTATAGAATTTACCTAGCAAAGAGTAGCTGCAGGAACGAAGTTATGACCCACTTTATTTCAAATACCAGAACCAAAGCAGATCCCATCCTGAAAATACAAACAAATCAAAACGTTTTCATAACAAAATACCATCAATTAAAAAGGATTCATTGTGTACTCACAGTATGAAGACGCCCGACGTATGGCCATGTACGTACACGTCCACTCCGACTCCACAAACAACTGCAACGATACCAAAAACGAAACGTTAGCAAAAATGATATGCTCTCTCTAAAAGGCGTTCAATTTGCACAATGTATGGTTATTAGAGGGGAGATCAAGACTTTATCTCTCAGAAGAAGCACAGTAAGCTGTAATACGTATTCAGCCAGGAAAGCGGCCAATTAGGCAAATTAAAACAGATAACAAAATGCAAACCATGTCATGAGCCCATCCCCGCAATTCGAAATAATTTATTAAATTTATTGAACGCCATAGACTATACCGCAAAAAATCGATAGTCAAAGACCAGACAAGCACGCTGCCACCCAACAGAAACCCACACACTCGGGGGATCCTGGGACTTGTGGCGCCACTAAACATAAAGAAGAACATATTGAAATATTAGGATGTGCAACGTATCCACTTAAATCCTGTTGCAAGGAGATTATGTTGCAAACTGAACTGCAGCACGTACGCCTCCCTTACAACTTACAAGTGCTATATAAATGAATGGAGGCATTTTTTCTGCGTGTCCTTTCGATGTTCCATAATGTTTGCCGTGGCTGATTCACAAGTTGAATTATGGCGATGGCAGTAAGGAAACGAAGAACGGATGTGCTCATTTAGCTCGGCACATTACCGGAATAATGTATTGTTGTATAGACCGCAAGAATCAGGGTAAGGATTTAAGGGTGTTGTGGCGCAATCAGTGTGTACGAAATTAACACTCTGTCCCTCCTGCGCTACTTGTGAGGGAGTACTTACAGTTAATTTTTGTTGAAACTCCTCCAGTAAATTGACTTGTTTACCAGCATCGTCAGCCATTCATTTTAAACATTCATTTTGTCTTACTCTCCGAATGGAATGAACCGTAACGAAAACAGCAGTGGACTCATTTGCGTTCGGGGGCAGAAAGGAAAAACTATTCTTGTAGATTGGATTGGATTATGGCCGATATACGGAGATGTTATCGACTTTGTTTTTCTTTGGTTATTACTTATTACGTATCAAAGATTGTTTGTTGTGTTGTCTGGGGTTGCATGATTTCGATTTGATTGGAATGGGGATAGCGCCGTAATTTATTATCCCAAAAATTTTATATATAAATTTTGTTGATATTCCCTGGAGATAAGGCTGTTTCTGCCTCTGGACGAAAATCCGCACAAACACGTTAATATGTACCATTAATGTTGGCTTTTGTTGAGTTAGACGTCTCACCAGTTATCGCCACCTCGCACTCCATCCAATTTGGTAAAGACAAATCAAAACAGACCAACAGAACAACATTTGAAAAGATTGTCCTTGCGACTCATTAATGGTAACGACGAATGCAAGGCGAATAGGGAATTGAAGACGCATAAATTCGAATGGTACAGTTGGAATGATTGGTATGCGAGGAATCAAAACTTCTTGAAAATATTATTACCAAAAAATCTATACATTTATGCGCCTATTATCGAACAAGAAATGTGCGAATGTGACTTATTTGTATCATGGTTAGCGAATTGAACAAAATTCATTCGCCTGAACTGTCAAACTGCTGGCAAATGTAAAATCGCCTTATTGCGGTTTGCGAATTTGTGAAATATCATTCGCCTTAAACTTTGAATTTTGGCGAACAAAACTATATATAAAATGTATAGAAACCCATTCAATTCTTGTAGAAATATATATAGGTGTTGGTTTTCTCAAATGAATGAAAGACAATTTCTCTTTATATTTTTTTATTGAAGTCCGCCTTCGTGGAGCAATTCCAACCGACTGAGCCATAAACAATGAGTGGAATCATTTAAGGAAACGAATGTGTAGGAGAGGATAGGATGGGTATAAGAGGTTCACAATTGAGTGGACAGGAGAGAGTTGAGTGATCCTCAGTTTGGTTGCCTTACATAGGTATATAATGAAAATCGCCTTTTATAGTTTCAAAAGAAGCAATTCCAGCCAAATCTAGAAGCTAGTTGAGCTCATGGAACAAAACCCAGACATAGCCAAAGGGTTGGTACAATTTGGAGCTTAAAAAATATCCAACAACGAATATTGGGATAATTTCGCTGTTGAAATAAGAAGGGTGCGCAGACCAACTTTATAATAGGAAGGTTTGAAAAAGTTCGCATAGATATGAATTTGTCTTTTATTTAATCCAATATATGCACGAATGCTTCTTTGATTAAAGAAAAGTTGGACACAAATCTAAAAACAATGCACTGAATTTCTTCGTAAATTAAAGTGCTTAATGTATTCAGGTCTTACAGATGGTTTGGGAGTTCTAGAATCTAGAGGTTTGGAATTTTCCCTTATACTTCGTCTCAATCTACACATATCTAATGTTACTCCCTTATTGTTGTCTTCAAAAAATAGATTAATATTGCTGATCATTTTTAAGGCACACTAATTTTATATTTTGAATTCTGAATGCTGTCATTTTCGTTTTTATTATATTGGTAGCCTTTGATTTCTAGGCGAATGGATTAATTCGCTTTAGCTTTACCATAATCGTACAGGGCGAGTGTTTCGACCAGAGACAATACTGAGACCACCAACTCCGACCGATTTCCCGTTACTTAGCCTACAAGCTATATTTTTATGGGGTGGCAAATGCTAAGTGCGCTTGTATTGTTACATAGAAATTCGTATTGACAAAATGTCACGTAACTTCAAAAATTCCGCCTCACCAACACACTCGCACCTTGCATATGCCACTTCCGCTGTGGGAAAAGTTGCTGACAGTGTTCATAGAATTTTATCCGTTAAATTTGAAATTATTCGTTACGAGTGGATAATATTTTTTTTAAGGAATAAGTATAGATTTGCTTAAAATATATATAAAAAATGAACAATGCAGATTGTTTGAAGTAAAATAGAAATATATTGAGCAAATTTTGGTCAGTTTTCTAAGAAACATTTACGCATGAAATCGAAGTTAATGATATTCAAAAGCGCTAAATACGCAACCATGTTTGTCATAATAAGTTTTTAGTATATAGAACATCTCATTTAGCTAGTTTTATTAACCAAAGAAATCAAATTATTCGCCTTTTAACAACATATAATTACTAATCAATGGCATTCAGTAATGTAAAAATGTGGTATTCCCGAATTCTAGCACATTTCCCCACGTTTGTTGAGGTTGGCAGCATTTATTTTTGTATTTATTGTATGTTTTTGCATGTCACACAGATTCTTAATTGACACAACACCGACAGGAAAACAAAATGGCGAATTTGAAAAAAAAACTGAGGGGCCCAGCGGCAAGAGGATTGTGAGTTGGGGGTCTCAGTATCATTTGTCTCTGGTTTCGACAACTAACTCGATTTGCGCGTATAATTCGACTCGCTAACGATAATAGGCCTATTAATATCACAAAAAATTCACCCACTTCGAATTAACTTTTAACAATTTCAAAAGTACCAAAACACATGCGGTATATGAACTTCGGCTAGCAAAAAATGTCGTTCAAATTCAACGTAAACGTGTTGAACGATCTTATAATCGCTATGTCGAACAAGGCGCATGAACCTTGACGACAGTGGGTTATTCTAGCACATAAACCAGAACACCCAATCGATGTGGGGATCGTCGTTTTTCTTCCTCTCTTCTTTCCTGTGAATTGTTTTGAGAGGGTCTCAAGAGAGAGTCTCAAGTTCTTAATTCAAAGATGATGTGTAGGACAATGTTTTTTTATCGTACTGATTGTACTGAATGACGATCTATCTTGGTTTATTGAGTCTATATCTTATATACTAAACATAGACAGAAATAATACTTAATGCATCGGGCTATAGTGCTGATACTGCAGAAGGGAAAACAATTAGTGAAACAGGTGAGTGAGTTTGAAGAATAAGCAAAAATAGGAGGTGTTGGGTTAATAATGATGAGTGTGCTGATGGATGTGATTGAACATTAAGTAGGTCAGTAAACATTTAAATTCTTACAACTATGTGTGCGGGGTGATGACCGCCAGGAACGTATACACGTGTGTTAGGAAAACAAAATTACACTGCCACTTATGTATGCACAAAGGAAAATGTACACCTACACCTATGCACGCACCGAAACTCATCCAAAACACTGTGGTGTTTTTAATATATTTTTTTGCCTATCAATTGATCACCGCAATTGCCGACATTTAAAAAAAAAAATCAACTAAATAGGTTGAAAATTACGGGCGATAGAGGGTAACAAACACTTTTTGCCACTTTGTTTTATATATGTATATAGAGATAACTCGAAAACGGTCCACGATTGCAACAAAAATTCATTCATTCTTAACTTAACAGCGAACTCAGTTTTCTTCTAGTGCTGAGACTATATGCATGATGGACTCTGCAGCAGCAATCAAATCACGGACGTACTTATCGGTTTAAGCGCAAAAATAAAATATCACCTAACCTAACTTAATCTTCGCAAATTTAACGAACAGAACTGCGTCTATTAAACGTAACCCATCGTTTGTCTGTCAACACATTTGTGGGTGGCTACTTAACCAGCCCACAACCTGCCACTCAAAGCATTTCGCGCGTCTTGAAAGCGTGCGTTCCATTTCCTCGTAGTACGCTAGATTAATATTTGCAGTCATTTATGAAAGTCTAGTACAAAATCCAGAATAGAAACTTGGGGGTCGTCCTCAAAAAAATTATAGTTGCTATCATTATGCATGCGTCGAACATCATTATTTATTTATGTAGCTCGATATTAATAATCAAATTTGGTGTTCAGGCCAGATTTTACGAAATGACAATGGCGTCATTTTCCATACCTATAAAATTACCTATTGTGACCTAAAAAATATTTAGTGTGGAGATCAAAAACTATTGAGCCTTACCAAAACCAAAAAGCATTTTAAGTTTCGACTTTAAATTTTATTAATTCATTTACCCATTCACCAAAAATTCGGCGTTGTGGTAGGTCGGCTGGCTTTAGTTCTTGCACCAGCTGTATCTTAAAAGGCTTTACGCCCAAATCCTTCCGCAAAATTTTCCACGTAGTGCTGTAACAAAGGCCTAACTGCTGGGAACGGCGCCGAATCGACATTTCGCGGTCTTCTGTCACACTAGCTGATACGGCCGCAATATTTTCTTCACTACGCACAGTACGTAAACGTGTTGGTGGTTTAATGTCCAACAAAGTAAATTTGGTGCGAAATTTGGTCACAATCTTCCGATTAGACTGCTCAGAAGGTCGAGAATGCCGATCATAAAATGGAAGCAGCGCGCGATGAACATTTCGAACCGAGCACGAATTTTGATAGTAAAATTCAATAATTTGCAAGCGTTGTTCATTTGTAAGACGGTCCATGGTTAAATTGCAAACCAAACTGAAGCTGTTTGACAGTGACACAAGGTACTAAACACACGTCAGCTGTCAAAACCGGTGTTGCCAAAACCAAACCAGCTAAAAAATCACCCTTTATATAATCGGACAATGGATTTTTGAAAAAAAGGCATTTTTTAAAAATTTGTTTTTTTTTAGTTTACCTGAACGCCAATAACGATTTGACAAAATTGCATACTAACAGTAAAATTGATGTTTTCGAATTTTGTACCTCCTTATTTTTCAATTCGAATAACCGAAAACGCTAATTTTAGAAACTGCTCACATCTCGAAAACAACATTTTCAACTTGGATAAAATAAAAAAAAAAAACATGTATTGCTATTAAATCCCAAACAATATCAGTTTTCAGCTAAATATTTAAGCGGTAGTATTTTTCAAACTAAACATTACTATATATGTTACTGTTTTGTCTGCATAATTTTACAAAAACCGCGGTAACAATTTTGATCAAATTACACATTAAAGATAATATAAGTATTCTTATACTATGTTCCCACCAACGTAATTTAGCTAAAGTGATTTATAAATCACGAAATGCGTCTCCACTGAACTTTAAGTGATTTAGTGTGACATTTTTGTCGACTTTGACATTAGGTGTCCAACACCAGATAGTTATTATTTTTTTTTGTTCTTTCTGTTTTTTGCCATACTTGCCAAGAATAATACAATTTTTCATTGCATGAACTTAATAAAAATATCAAAAACTCACCGAAACACGAACAAAATTAGAAAATTGAATTTGAAATAATTTTTTTGACAGTTTTTCTTTCTTTTTTGTTTGCTGAATAAAATGCTGAAGTTAATAATAGGTATGTTCGATTTTACTTTGTGTGGATTTGCGATGACAGATACGTAATTAAAATTTAAACACATATAAATCACGTAAATATAAATCACGAAAATGTATGATAAATCACGTAATTTATGAGATGATGTAATTATGAATCAAGTTGATTTAGCTAAATCACGTTGGTGGGAACATGGTATTAGCAAGATCCCATACATAGATTTTCTCAAAAATTCAAATAAATCAATTTTTTTATATCTTTATTTTCCGATCTATTTTTTTGTAGTAATAATTTGCACTAGTATCGACCTTCTTTTTTCAACCATATTGAATATTAATTCCAACCACTTGGAGCTAATAAAATCGGATTTGCACACCACACACGTCCATCGGGACATTCAATTTATAACTGTTAATGCAAATTGAAAAACAAATCTCTTGATTCCTACATAGGTACATATCAGTGTAAAGATATCGGTTTATCACCAACCCTACTTCCAATCGGAGATACCTTAAGCCACCGTCAATAATATTTTACACTCACTTAGATCAGAATACAGAAACCTTTACTACACTTGTCCTTGTACTTAAAAATCTTGTGTAGTTTAAGAGCCTATAACCTAACCTTACCTAACTCTCTAACCACAACTTGCGACAACTGTCTGTTACTGAAAGCTTTATTTATCACTATTCATTTTCCTATATTTTATAAACCGGTCCTTTTATCAACCTTCGCTTCTCAGATTTTTACCTACCTAATAAAAGAAGAAAACAAAACCAACCAAACTTTTGATCGACTAGAAAGTTTCATTCGACCCAGTCTTGCACTAGAGCTGACGGGTCATTGTTAAAGTGCTACAAGCGGTGAATGAAGGAAGTATTTTGCCTAAAATTATGCTGGGTAAATTGGCTTGGCAGTATGTTTCACTTGGATATATACATGTTTTGTAAACTTGGAGGTTGGAAAAGGTCAGACAGTTCTCTCCTAAGAGCCATTAGATCTCTTTACAAAAAAAATTTCAAGCTGTGTCTCATTTTCATAAGTTATCTACTAGGTGTACCGGGCCCTTCACATATGCCTAGGAACTCTGTTTCTTAAGTTTGCTCTTGTCTATCATCATCTGAAAGAGGACATGACTTACCTGTCGAATTATGCCCCGCCCACATTTCACTTTGTTACAGACATGTGTTCTATGTCTGTAATTAGGAGAATCAGACCTCTTTAAAAGCAATCAGTCTTCAATTCTTTGTTTTCTCAAACAATAGATAAGTTCATGACTTCCTCTAATAACAAACTAGCGTCCATGTAATAACCAATTTTAGTCTTGACTTTAAATTTACGGAAGCTCACAATTGCGAAATTTGTATGGAAAATATAGCCACTGTGAACTACTTAAATTTAAAGTCGATACTAAAAATGTTTATTGGTAAGGCCCGCTGACTTTTCTAACTGTCAGTTTTTAATCCTCCTTGTGCATACCTCATCCCATCGCACTTCCTGGACAGCCTTTATGTACCTGGGTTTCCACTATAATTATTCAGTCCGGACATTCCACGTGCAGATTTAAAGTTTATTACATTATTTACATAGGTATATAGACAAGTTTGTAGTCCTGATTTAGTTTGAAGGGGTCGTCACCATTTGACCTTGTAGCTGTTTCGGGACTACTTGATTTTTCCGTAGTTATGGGAACCGACATACAACCCCCAACCACGGCCACCTACCACATTTAGAATGGTTGTAATATATGCTCTTAAAAACACACGACTTTCAGACGTACATTTTTATTGTTCATAGCTTAAACGAAACCCAAACCATCAAATCGTATTGAAGGTACTTATCTGGAACGAAAATATTCATTCATCTAGTAGTATTTTACATTTCGAAGGAAGATATTGCCTTCCCTTCAATGTTGCATCTCTTTCAGTGTGTTACTGTCTGTGAAAAAAAATTGTTTAACTATACACTTTAGTAAATTAAATTACGTGAATGACCGGTTTAGGTAAACGGAGTGGAAAACTACCCAACTCTGTGTATAAGGGCTGACAAACCATGGTTGCGTTAAATTATTTTCATTATATAACTACATTATTTATATAGACACATACATGTAACCACTTGCGGTAGGAAAAGTTATTCATCTCACAGAACTGAACAAAATAACTCCAAGTAGGTAAAGGTCATTCCTTTAGCGTATCCTTAGAGAAATATGAACCTCTGGTATAAGTTCGTTGGGATAACCGGATACCAGAGAATGGCAGCAGTTGTTGCGCATGCAATTGATACGTAAGCCAGGGCGCTTTGTATTGGTTTCGTATTTGCTTATTCATCTCATGTTTTATGGATGTTTTGTGCCAAGGGGATGCTCGTTATTGCTTCACAACTTCCAATATGTATACGGCATCGAATTCCGAATGCCCCTTTTCTTTAGCACGAATCATCCTGATTCAGCAAATCAACTTTGTCAAATAGATTTTCCTTTATTCAGCTCTGTTTTTTTTTTGTTGTTCCAATAACAATGTTATTGACATGACTTAGCTAATCATAACATTGGATGGGTTTCATAATGATGTAATGAAGTTATGCAAGGGCACTATTTGTATTGCTGATATAAATGTGGAATAGTAGTAGATATTGGTCTTTTTTTTCGTAACATTTGGGTACAACTGACTTTTATAAATACAACTCCTACTAGAGATGTAGTATCGGCATAAGTATAGTCCTAAGACGTCCCCCATTTCACATGGCTGTCCCACATCATAAACTGTCCGCAAAATGTCCCTCCTTTAAAAATGTCGTCCCGCAAAATTATAAATATACAAAATTTCAAAATAATACTGGAAAATTTTCACATGCGAACTCTCAGTAACAAGTGCTTTCAAATAATGCCCATGCAAACAGTGATTTAAGAATTTTAGTTGTCATTTTTTTAACGTAGTTGTCAAAACAAAATGAAATATATCTTTCTCCTTTTGCACACATCTAAAAATATCTACATGCTAGTAAATTGGGGACGTTTAAGTTCCTAGTTTAGTAAGTCTGACAGTTGTCTGACAAGATGTACCTATCTCAGTTTTGATTGGCTGAAATCGGTCATATGGGCACCTGTTTCAGTTGACGTTTATGGAGGGGTTGCCGACGAATTTAGTCGAAGAAATTCGCGACTGATGACTTAGTTGACAGTTCGTATATGTGGCTGACGCAGAAAAAGTGACATTCCCGACCAATCTAGTTTTTGCGTTCAGGTTACATCTCATCCAGGCCTATCTAGTCGACTTAAGATAACTAGATTCTTGAATGTGCCATTAAAATGTTTGTCACGATTGCACCTACAGTTTGAAGACTGCTTGTTTGTGTTTACGCTTGCGAATAATCCGTTGTCAGCGATTATTGCAAATTTATTGAAACACTCTAATTTGAAGTACTAATTATTGTTCTTTATTTGTAAATTGAAGTATCCAATTTAGCATTCAAAAAATTAAGTGTTCTCGCCAATCAACACTTTCTTTCTCACCTTCTTTCCTCTTCGTCACTTCCTCGCGCGCCCTCTACAAATCAGAGGAGGGTCTATTCAGGCAGCGTTGTTGTCTTATTCTTAATTTGTTTACAGCGATAATAACATTGGACCTTGCTAATAATCATTTTTAACCTTCACACTAAATATTTTGTAGGTTAATTATGCAATTTTGTACGGAAAATTTCGCCATTGAGATTTCGAAAAATGTTATCTGGATACTAAAATTGATTATAAGTATTGTGGATTCTCTTTAACACTCTAGAAATAATTGAATCTCTTCCCTTTATTGGGTCTGTCACATTTCGGTCGCTGTTTATCTCTCGTTTTTCTTGTCGTTGAATTCTTCTACAGCATGTATAGAAACAATTTCTTACGAATTACGTTACAAACATAAAAGTACTAGATCGAATTTCCGCAATAACGACGGTAGAAATATTTTTTGTTTCAAACCGCTCTAACACACTTTGTGACCTGAGAAGTGGAAGCATCTTCAAAAGTTTAATCCAAACCGCGGAACTGGAGAAGTTGGTGTTAATAGCATTTTAATTCAATTTTTTTTTAGTCTTGAGCGACTGTCGGCCCAGTTTATATCGAAGGAGTTTGCAGGGAAATATAAAATGAAGACGACTAAAACTTTGTACAGCAATAAAGAAAAAACTCTATGCTCAGCTTAATTTAATATATACGACAGAACAGAACACTAAACAAAGCTAGAATTAAATAAAATAAGGTTGTTTGATATAATAAATAAGAACATGTTCCGCGTTCGTCCTCGATAAATAAATTCAACTTGACGTAATTTCAATGCGCAGTTTCCTGACTTCTACGACGGAGAGGTTGGAGTTGAAGTTCACCCAAAGATATGAGATGGAATGAAATTGCTTTTCATATGTAGTTGATAGAAAGTAATCAATTTATTTCTGCGTCGTGTCAATTTTCCGAAATCTCGATTGTTTTAGAGAAGAACAGATCTTTCACAAATACCAATGTGCATGGCATATCTGCATTTGTCAATTAGTTTTCGTGGGTAGGAAGTGTTTTTTGTTTAACTAAATAATTATGTTTATGCAATGTTAAGAAGAAGGTGCAATTTTTATGCATTACCTTGAACAAAAGCAGTAACAGCAGCAATCTGAAATCTCAGATCAAAATCTGAAACGCGTTTATCGAGTTTGTGTCAAATTTCGTTCGAGCGGAAGTTCTAATATAGTTTCCTATGCCGTTTTTCATTGAAGATCCCAGAGAAATGCCTCGAAATTCAGAATTGCTATTTTCAATGAAATTTGTTGGAACACTTTTGTTAAAGTGTCTGCCACCACACCATAATGTGAGATTTTATTTTCTGTTACTACTATTTTTTTCGTTTTCTACAGCAAATATGAATATTTTAATATACTAAATCAATATATTTCAATATGAGCTTACATTTTGCACTCATAATTGTGTATTTTCGGGTCAATTAGCTCAAAATTAGTTTCTTAAAACACAACAAACATTTCAATCCGTCATTTTGCTAATGCGTGTTCATGCGTGAGTTCAGCGCAATTCTTTAAAAAATATCCCGGGCACTTTTGTCGTGTTATGAGTTGACCTGGCAGTGCCCTTTTTTTCTTCAATGAAACATAGGAAACATAGAAAGTGCACTTCTAGATTTGCTCTTTTAATAGAAATCTTTTTCTTTCTTCAATCGAAAACGCCTTTAGTAAAATGATGTACCTGATGAAAAAAGTACATTGTTAAATAAAACACGTGCTACTTCAATGAGTAAAGAACAAGAAGAGAATTTTATTTTCATCCATTTTGGTTTCTTACAATGTGACAAGTGACACATAAGTAATTGGAGTTGCCATCTAATTAAATTCACTTCATTTCAACAGTACCCATACACACAGTTCAAGAAAAAAATAAAATATTTATTTGTGATAGCCAACAATTTACATAACTCATTTTACGCATTTCGAAAACTAAACCCATCTAGTACTCCAAAATATTAATTTGGTAACGAGCCGAACCCTAGAAACTGGGAATGCAGGCAGTGGCTGTGTTGGGCAAATAATAGTTTTTCTTATTTCCAGGTTGAAATTTGTCGCTACATTTTTAAAAACAAAAAAACTTACAAACAGTTGTTCGATTTTCTTATTTCTTGGTAATAAATAAAACTAGTTATGTAGTTATGGAATAAAAATCAGTTCTTAACACCGCAAATTGATTAATCAAAAAAGAATTTCATAGAAAATATTTGACACAAACATACGAAATAATTGAAGGGCTATGAATGTTCAAATTGACCTACGGCATAAAGAAAATTTATTTATTTGTATATTTTATTTAATGTCGTTTTCCATTGGGACAAAAAATCAATCTTTTTTTTGATCTAAATCACTTTTCGCGTTCCATTGGGAAAACAAATCAATTTTTTTTTTTGATTCGGATCACTTTTTGCAGATCTCGATATTTTTTCAGATTTACACATATTACCACAAATACATTGCAGCTGTTTTACGTCATTTAAAGAAGTTTGTTTTAAAACAAATGTGCAAAGTTTCGTGAAACCCAAAATTATGATATACATAAACAGCAATGGACATAGTTTTGGAGGAAATATTATCTTCATTGTCTTCCTTATCATCTGGAAACTACGAATCACAGAGGGAACATTTTTCAAGCCGATTTCCATGGTTCATTTTACCAAAAGCAAATGCAATTTGAACAGCGACATGAATTTACAAAAGCAGATCAATTTCATTGCATATTCCATGAGCCGCATAAAATCTGAGATCTGAAAAAGATTTTTGGTGGTCCCAATGGAAAACGACATAATTTCATAATGAAATCGAAAAATTGTTCGCATATTCGCCATAGAACTTCCTTTAAGTTCCGCAACTGGTTTCTTTTCTGACTGATCGATTTGTTAAAAAATTAACAAAAAGCATTTAAAAAAACTGACAAACTGTAACTCGCGCTTAATAAAGTGTAAGAAAAATTAAAAATTATGCTGAATGTTTTTTTAAAAATTTCGATTCAATCGAACTTCAAAATCAAAATGATTATGTCGCTAAAATAAACACAATTTTCGATCATAACGATAGCGCATTCATACTCTTATTTGTTTTATTCTCTTGTGTACTGACAAAACGGTACAAGTGGGAATTCGCCCAATGGAAATTCGCCGTCCATTTGGTCGATATTTCATAGAAATCGAGTTTTAAATAACGCCGTAATCGGTTCTACGAAAAAGAGTTATAGCCTAATAATATTATGAAAATGATATACTGGAAGAAAGTTTCTGAGACAATGATGGCAATCGATTGAATTCCATCGTATAGGCGAATGGAACTTTTATATTTTGATCCAAAATAGAGATATAATATTACTTATCCTTTTGACGTTTAGGTTAACTAATAATTCACCACTATTAGTGAGTTATACATACGGTATAATGTTTCTCCTTTATTAGTAAATCCGATTTTCATCCGTCAACTTTTGTTGGACTTCTATTCCACTTAAGTACTTTGGCACATGCCGTCTCTGCTTTGAAATATAAAACGAGTTACCCGATAAAGCCATATCAAAATACTTTTATCCTTGAAAGCGTACACTTTTGTGTACTAACTCCAACAAATGTATTTCCCTCCCATCAAAACATGATTGAAAGCATTTTGCCTAGTCTGCCGTCGTAACGTGCCTGGGCTGCACTTCCTTAACCCATCCAATGTTTAACCCCGTTACGTTGAAGAGTCCTTTATTCCTACGGATGTCTTGTGTTTGTGTGATGCCTAATTCGTTGTGTTGTAACTTATCTAACGATGGCAAAAATATTTTTCCCTGTACTACATAATGTAGTACCAATGTTAGCGTGTCACGTGTATATATACATCCCATAAGTTAATGCGTGTGCTACGTCTGCGAGCCTTCGTCTTTTCTCATTATATGGTTCGTTGTCAAAAGAAACTTAGTTTTTTGATTCGAAGACTTAGTGGGTAGCTCCCAACCATTACACAAACTTCGTAAAAGTTTCAGTACATTTCAACTCTTCGCAACGACATATCTGTGAGTATATGATAAAAATGCCGACGTCAACCGAATAGCTCTTTACACATCTACGATGGTGTATTGAATGCTGTTGCTATGTTTTATATTCCTGAAATGGCATCCCGCGTGTATTAAACGTTTGTCGGAAACTTAATTTAATAGAATGTGGCGAGGATAGGCTTTCATGACACGTACTACGTTATTGTCTAATAAATCTTTTGGGAAAACTATAGCAGAGTAAACCCGTGCAAAAGCTGTTTTAAATGTTCATTGCGGTGAGCTTTATTACAGTATTACTGTAATTTGTTGAACCGCTAAAATAAACTGTATACGTAAGTGTAGAAAATACAACAACAACGGAAATTATTAAATTGCGGACCCACAATTATTTGAGAGTAGGATGTTTAAAAGATTTTATCTTACAGAATGCCGACAAGAGATTTAATCAAAAATCTCGATAGAAGCACAGGCTGGACCACAGTAAAATTTCCAAAATGTTGTCAACTGTCTCTAACCAACCACATGAGATGCAAATTTGATATAAATCTTAACAGCGGTCGTCTTAATGTACCTAAACTTATATTAGATAAGAGTTTTGTAGAAGTACAGGGTGCACCACATTAAAAATTCCAAAAATGTTAAACTATTTAATTCGACATAAAATGTTTTCAAATGTGTTAAATTTATCAAAAAAAAGTCGACTTGTTTCGACTTTTTTCTATTCTTAAAGTGTCATTTGAACTTTTTAGGCATGGAAGAAATCTTACCCTAAAAGCCGTAATCGCGGCAATCGGCTCTGAATTATCTTAAGGATTGATTTGTTCACAATTCGCCTGTTCACTATTCACATGAGAGCAAATTGCGAACAGGCGATCAATTAAACTGAATTTATGAATTAAAAATTGCTATTTGTTATACCACAAAGGCATTTTATTTGATTAATCTAACATATTATCAAAAAAAACCTGAGTCTGAATTGATTAAAATATCGAAATTTACAACTAGGTATAGCAATTTTCTCGTGGATTGAAAATTCTTGCCGCGAACTGTCACACTAGGTCTATTCGCGTACTTTCCCGAGCCAAATACTACAAATCTGTCAAACTCACAAAATATAAGCAAAATTCTCTCAGAGAGCTGAAAATATACGCCAAAGTACGTGGATAGACTTCGAGCTACTTTGAGCAACTTTCATCTTTGACATCTAGTCCATATCACAAATAACTTACCTTTTTGCAAGATATGAAACGTTCTAGGACAACATTCGACCACCACCGAATGTTCTTTATTTTTACGGATTTTATTGTTCTGTGCAATTCATTTTCAAGACGGATTTTGAATTTGTTTCTTGACAACTTTGTTCATTTGACATATTTATGAGTACTTGCAGGTTGAAATTCTCTGAGCAGCTTAGAGCCAAGAGAGGAACACTCATTACAAGTTATTTTGCTAATTTTCTGTTTTTTTTTTTTTTGTCATTTTTGATGCGTACGTGTATAGACTTTGTGCGATTGCGATCGATTTATATCGATTGCGTTCGATTCAAACCGCGTACGCGAACGAACCTACTCTCACAATCCAAATAATACAGTCGCAACCACAAACCAACGAATGAAAACTTCGTTCGAACTTAATCTTTAAAAATCAAACTGAGGGTATCTGCGATTCGATTGCAACTCGATTATTCGCAATTCGCTCTCATATGAATAGTCCCTTAATAGTGCTTAATTAATATTTACGTGTTAGCCTTACACAAAAATGTATTAAAATGTATTCGTATTAAGATCAGACAATAACCAGAGTTAGAGAAATATTTGAATGTTTTCACTGGCAATCGATTCTTAAATAACGCGTAAATTGTATAGCCGCGTAATGACTGTATTATCAGAGCGCAAAAATCATCGGAAAATTATATGCATCTGCAATAAAGGTAGCATATTTGGTGGAACATCGTTAACGCCTCAGAAATATAAATCTTTGTTTGTTTGTTTAAAATGCTTCGTTACTTTCCGTAATCCTTAAGGCTTTCCTTCATTTGCTATTTCATGTGACCAAAAATATGTACATAAATCAAACAGTTTTCCAACGGACCTATTTGATTGCATAAGTGTTGACCTAAAACGAATTCTTATTAAGCAACCATCCATTATTTGTGACAGGACGGGTATTAGACACATGTCAAAAGTGTGCAGCAAAGAACTCCTAAAAGCCGTTTTTTAGTCATAATTCGTCGCAATTCTTTTTACTTTAATGAACTTTGCGACAATGTACCAACATTTTCAATTATACCCGAAACAGGTATCGAGATATATTGTTTCTTTTTTGTACCGAGAGTAGCACCTATTACATAGGAGGTGCCACACCCCAATCCCTGAGCACGACCCACGATAGTCCTCTATTGTATATATTGCAGAAGCCCAAGATTATACTGTTCCTTTCTGCTAAACAAGTTTTTTTTTCTCATCTTTTTTACTCCACATATCTCTGGTGCGTCCATTTCAATGAACCGCACTGTATGTATATCGAAACTTAAAATCTACGACCAGTCTAATTGTTGTTCCCCATAAGAGTACTTTCTGCGACGCATTTTATGGCTGTGACAGCTATTAGACAATCCATATTTTATGTGGGCCCTAAAGATTCTCTGCAGCATTTTATACGCCATTTATTATGCATGAAGGCACAGTGGCACTGATATAAACTCCGGAGTGAACTATTACATCGGTTTATGAGTAATTTCAACCAAAGAACAAACTGAAAAAAGTGACCTAAAGCGTTTATGAAGTCATTACGGTTTCGGAAATTAAAGCTTTGCGATGTGAGTTTTAACGCAGTCAACACTACTTTGACAGCTGTCAAAATGTTGGGGCAATAGCAGTTTAATATTTAAACAATATGCATTCTAGAAAAATCACCACACCTGTCGTAATAAATATTCAACCCCAAGATATACGGAAGAGTCGAATATTGCAATGTGGAAATTAAAGGGGAAAATATTCTCATTAGCGAACATGAGGCGGGCGCCAACTCACAATTACTGGAAAATGGTCCTTTAAGTATCTTACGAGTACCTGTTGCCCAAAGTATTTAATTTTAAAATAATTCGACGGGTTATTTAATGTTGACCTGGCATTGTGTCTAATACCAGGTCGATATCTTCCTCCTCGACCTTTCCCATACGATTTATTTATATTTATATTTTACCTCTTTCGAGAGGTAACGCTGTAGGCCCTTAAATTCTTGAAACACTAAATAGAATTTCCAATTTCAATTAACGAAAACTGCTCAAGGTAGGTGGTAGTAGAATTAATATGTTTTTGAATAGAAATTAGATGACCTTTAGCAAAGTTTACACGATCCTATTACACTGAAATACATACTTAACAATAATGTTTTTAATAAACTTTAATTATAAAAGACATAAAGCCGTTTAGTACAATAATTACAACGTACTTAGATCTTAAAAGCTAAAAATTAGAAACCAGTGTAGCACTAAAAATTTGTAATAATTTTCGAGCAGTTTTACGATCTATGATGTCGATGTATATAAGGGTTGCCACTTTACTGCAATTACGGTTATTAACAGCACAGAAACTGGCACAAAATCAAATCTCCTACTTTTTTTCAGAACTCTCGGAACCGTAATTATTAAATCATCCCAAAAAAAAAAACCATTAAAAGTATACTTCTATTTTTAACGAATATAGTCTTTTTAACTAATATAGCTTTGTTAGGGTAGTAGATTTTGGTTTATGCAGTAATCCATGCACGCATAAAGAGCTTCTTTTTTACTCACTTGTTATTTTGACACTGACAGCTGTTGCCCTTTTTCTCTTTATCTTTCTTTTTCAATCAGTATCGTACCTCTGCAAAACGAAATGATTGGCTTTCCACTTGAATAGCGTTGGAAAATACTGCAAACTTATTTAAAAAGTGAGTGCTCTATTGCGCAAACAGTGTGTTAATTGAAAATAACCAATTTGACCGCAATGAAGTACTCACCACGCCTGCTGTATGCAAAGAGTTTATATGAAAATTGACTGGCTTGTGGAGAACACTTACCGACGAGAAGGCAGTTGCTGTTGCCGACAGTGAAATTGATACTGAAATCTTTATTTCGCTCAACGGTGAGTACTGCAGTACAGAGCCATCAGAACCGTATATTCTTTGTTGATTGAAAACAAGTTTCAAAACATAGTTCCGCTTAGTTCATCCTTCGCCTTTATCAGATCTTGAGATAGGCAAGTTATTTTCGTACCCAAGCAGACGTTTGACATAAGTGGCTTCATACGATATATATGTCCAGGAAAACTCGACATGCCTAACCCCTAAAAGTTGAAAATAAAATGAAAAAAAAAGAGGAGAACGAGGAAACATGTTTTGGTACAGCCCAAAGAAGTTCTAGCGTTTTCCTGTATTCATACTCGTCGCATCACACGACCAAAAACCAATCAAAAAATGGTTCCTTCAGCACAGAGTCAGATTTCTCTTCCTGTCACTGCGGTTGAAAGCAGAACAATTAGGGTATGTATTTTGTAGAGAATACCATCCGTCGTTTTAGTCAAGAGTTTTGAAGCCTTTTTCTTTGTCAAACAGCGGTTCCTTTCGCCCAATCTGCACTGGGCTGCCATTCATGGAGTTGTTTATAGGTAAACTTCTATCTCGGAGGGATAGGCTACAAATTGCACACATTGCAAAGTGTGTTTTCCAGTGTCGCGCATCACGAGAATAATTAAGCCCTGAGTTTTCTTAAAAACAAAAGACTAGTTTCTATACACTCCCTTTGTAAATGTTGCTTATACAATTATTTGCATCAAAAACGTGAAACTTGAAATCCTATTTTTCGCTTGAAGATGATAGCTGAACACTAAGGGGTCGTTTGCGGAAGATGGTGTAGCGATTTTCCGCCTACAAGATCGAAATCGTTAAAAAATCGTATTGTCTGTACTTGGATGGAATAACTTTCTGCGATGGGACAAAAGTAACAGAGTCCTGGGGAGTTTCCTTTGCTGTTTGTGTTTTATGTAGGAAATGGGCTCGTTTAATGATTCCCAGGTTAATGAAGTAATGGAAACCCATTAACGAACTTTGCTATTCATCCTATTGTATTGTAAAATAGCTTAAGCTATATATGGTATATATATATTTGACACTCTTACACCCATAAAGATGTTTTTGGGTTTTTGAATATTCTTTCTTTCATTGTCCATAATACCTCGCCATAATTTAATTATTAATATCAAGGCAGCGTGACAAAATCCTTATTTTGCTTGAAGTTTAAACAGAAAAATACTACACCATCAACCGCTATTGTACAGAGCCTGTAAAACTCGAAAATTTCAAAAAATAATAAAGCTTTCATGCGGCAAATTTTTAATGATTGCATTTGCTCAAGAAACCACAGCCGCAAACAAATTTACAAGGACTGAAAGACACCCATGGGTGTATTAAATATAAATCACTGAAACCGACTCCGCACATGGTACACAACATCAAGCCCTTGATTCCGTTCTTGTCCATTATCGCAAATACGGAAAACCACTTCGCAGGGCATAAATAAACAAGATGATTTGTATGCGTAATGAAGCGCTACAGTAGATTACACTCGAAGTGCAATCACTAATTGAATACAGTTCCACCTTAATTTAGTACCCTGTGGCTGTGTTGATTAATGCACATGTGACTACACTTTGTTGATTGCTGCGTGTATACGGTTCGTGTTTATGACACTGATACCTACAGTATTTCAAAGGGAAACGATTTATCTAATCTTGTATAGGGGAATACAGAAGGTTGGCACTGCTGAACTATAAACTGTGCGCGTACGTACAGAAGTGCTGCCATTAGAGCGGTACTTTTGCGAAGGAAGAGCAGTAAAGCGCTGAACTGAAAGGTGAACTTGGATATGAGCATGCTGTAAAGAACCCCACGCATTGGATTTAAAAAATTGCGTAAAGAGACGGAAAACAACTGATTTCTAGGTTGGGGCTTCAACATTGCAAATTGTGGTTTTTCTATTAATAGTTGATATTTATATATTGAATGCTGCTGATAGGAAAAAAATACTTATTTAATGGAAAGCGTAATTAAGTGCTTATGAATAAATGTAGTGTATGCATCATAAAAGTGTTATATAAAAGAATGATCTAAGTTCGCTTTTAATTCACTATTTTTTTTATAAATGAAATAAATATTGTACTTCTATAATAAAGTTCTGTTCGATTTAGAGTCTATAGATTTTGTTTTATAATCATTTTTGCAGGCTGTATGTGAATAATTGTTAATTGTAAGTAATGGTGGCTAAACCATGCAACAAATATTCATTAATACACATTTTATGAACGCAAGCTACAGCTGGCTGAACGCGGCCATCATGCATTGACAAAATTGAGTTAATAATTGCGTGCATAAACTAAAGTCATAAATGACAGAAATCATTTCTAAATAGGTACAGTCAACACTCGAATATCCGACATTCTATTAACCGGGAAATTTATTTAAAGTAATTTATTTAGAAATCGTTTATCCGGAATTCACTCTATTATCCTTGATCATTTCAATATCTTTCCTTTGTTCTTGCAAATAAAAACAAATAAAACCTAACATGCAAGGGTTTGGTTTTTTGTTCGCATTTTTCTATTATTTGTCTCATTCAGTAAATCGATTTTTTTCGTAATTAATTATTTTATTACAAACCAGCTGACCCGTGGTCGCCTTGCTTCGCCAGCGCATTTTAATTTAAATCACAATTGAGTGTGACTCCCTCTCAATCTCATGCGCCACATTTGCTCTACTCGACTACTCTACTCATATGTGATATGTCATATCATATACTCATAATATTCTCCAGTTCAGTTTAAAAAGGAGAGAAAAAACAAAAAAAAACAACAAAAAGCACAAAAGATACATAAAAGAAATAAAGAAAAAGCACACAGCGACAGCACAAAAGGTACAGAGAGAGAAACAAATTTTGTCGCACACGCACACAAAATTTCCTCCACTCAACGCTGGGAAAATCCAACGATCTAGCTTCAATCGAACATTTCACTTTTTTGAATTGTATAAAATTTATAGACTATTGCTTATTTTCCAACTTCAGGATAACGTACAAAAATGATTTATATCTTAAAATCTTTGTACGTTATTGAATTTTATTTAAAAAAAAAAATCGTATTTCATTTGGATGAGTCATTCCAAAGCTAGGAGCTAGAAGGCATTCGAGAATAACAACTTTTCTTAGATATCAGCTTAGATCTCCGTTTCCGGACAGCGGACAATGATAAAACACATCCTATCTTTTAATCTCGACAATTTTCAATGCATCAGTGAAAACCAGAATCAATTTCGTGCAGTACTTTTTAAATCTATTCCGGGCAAACAGCTTACGGCCGGAAAAAAAATTACAGTTTTATTATAAAGGGTTTTCCAATAAGAGGTGTAATTTTGGTATTCAAAGAAAAATGACATTTTTTGAGACAAATGATCGGATGTTTATTTCATAATAAAGAGAAAGGTATGCTTTTAATAATGAAAAACAACATCAGCCAAATGGCCACCACGAGCACGCATACAGGACCATATCCTTTTCATGAAATTTTCCATAACCAAATCGCAAAGTGGCAGCCCTATGTCCTCGATAGCCTCACGAGTTTTATCTTTGAGGTCTTGAATCGACGCTGAGCTGTTAGTGTAGACCTTATCTTTCACGTGGCCCCAAAGGAAAACGTCGCAAGGTGTTAAATCACAAGATCTCGGTGGCCAATTGTGATCAGCTCTTCGAGAGATAACACGGTCCGGAAACTTTTCCCGTAAAAGACGTTGTTGATGATCGGCCGGCTTGAGTTCTTGTGTTAACTGAACTTTATAAGCCTTAAGACCCAAGTCTTTATGCAAAATACGGTGTAATGACATTTGTGGAATGCCCAATTCCAAAGAACGACGAGGAATGGACAAACCTGGGTTTTCTTCAACACTTTGGGCTACAGCAGCAATATTCTCAGTTGTTCTTGAGCGACTTGCACGGGTTTTATTCTTCACATCACTAACTTGTCCCAACAGCTCGAATTTTTCCACCAATTTCTGTATTGCGGTCCGACAAGGTGCTTCACGGCGACCAAAAAATTCTTTAGTTTTCGCAACTGTGACTGCAAGATTTTCACCATTTTTGTAGTGAATTTTTAGTAATGACGTAGTTTCTACTTTTCAAATGTCAAAGAACAAAAGCTTCAAAAGTGACAGCTACCGAAATAGCGGGTCATTCACAATAACACCTTTAGTAAGGATTGATGGAAAAATATTGTAGGTTTCTTCTTTGACAATGTCATATTCGATTATCCGGAATTTCCGATTTTCCGGTATAAGCTTGGTCCCGGGCATCCCGGTTAAGCGAGAGTTGACTACAAATTATTAAATAATTAAATACTTTGCAAAAATTTTAATTCCATTTTCTTTTCTGTCATTTTTCTGCAGCGCGGCAGCAAAACAAAAACAAATGCACTATTGACAGCATTCTGACTGTAAATTTTCTTTTTTAACCGCAAGTACGGCCAAACGTCTGCAATGATAATGCAGTTCTTTTACAATAGGCCTGTTTTTTTTAGCTTCGTTCTCAGCAAAGCAAAGTAAAGTAGGATTTTCAGCACGCAATTACAACACCTACGCTCTACTTGACACTTCGAGGACTCACAGTTGTTGTAATTGCGTGCTGAAAATCCTACTTTACTTTGCTTTGCTGAGAACGAAGCTCAAAACAACACGCCTAATAATGATCACCATTTTTGCTAGTATGCATCATTTTTAAAATTACATTTATGAACTCGACTTTTGTCGGGTATCTATTAAGAATTCTTTTGGTTTTTCAATGATCCGAAAAATGCGAAAATGTGGTCAATTGTTTTCATTCCCGTGCATATCACTGCTCTAATCTGCGCTGATTGAACTGGACGCCTTGAGAGGTTAAATGAAGGCTGGTTAACAGACAAGAATGAAATAAGTAACACTGTCACCACGTTCTGGCTTTCAAGTAGTCCGTCAATTAACAACGAAATATGTACTGTGTGTGTGCGGTTAATATTATTGGCAGCGAACTCTCATTGGTTTTCTCAGTATCGTCTCTGAGTTCGCAGCGAATTTGAAAATAAATTGAGGGGGCCAGCAGCAAAAGGATTGCGAGTTGGGGGTCTCAGTATGATTTGTCTATGCTATTTATCTTTAAATTCAAAAACCATCAAAATCACATTTCTTTCGTGTTTAGTTTTCTTAATTTGTCTAGTTCTACTTTTTAAATATTTGGCGGTATGTGCACTGGACTGTACAATACAAACTTAGAATTTCTAAACAATCTTATCAGTAGCCTAAATGAATAAATGAACTGTTGTAACACACATACCAACAGTTTAAATATGGAACTAGGATGCTTTTTTTTTTTTGAGTTTCGAATTGAAATGATATTCGCAGTTAGCACCTAAATTATTTCTAGTTGAACGAGCTTCAGGTATTAAGAAAAAATACATTCCCACATATTTTGAATCTCATATATAAATAGACGAAGGTAAACAAACAAACAAAATCAAAATCCACCCGAAAAATCACTTGAACTTAAAAATAGATATAAATATCTTCAAAACAAATAAAGATGTGGGAAAATAACAAAAACCAGAGTTCGCCAAGAGGCATTTCTTATGACAAAACACTGGTAGCACGGCTGGCCGGTTGAAACTGTCCGAGCTGTTTCGAACCAAGAGGGCTCGTTATCGTACCGCATTTGCAAATAGACCTATTGTCGCGGATGGGTTTACTATTTACTCACAAGAGTAAACCTTCTTTGAATAGCATTTCGATAGGTACGGAAAAACAAGAACAAATTCCATGGATAGCCAAGTCTGACGGTCTGTCTTTTTCCAAATTAAGACTTGTATGGAAAGCGCAATTGAAACGAAACGAAACACGACTTTCATTGGAAGGCGCTCAAGAATGAAATTGAGCGCAATTGTCATAGTTGGCTCGAAGTCTTAAGCCAGTTTCTTTCGATGTTTCAAAATAGTTGCGACTATAACCAGATTTTTGGATTTTCCCAATGTAAAATACAAAACACAACTGCGTGAGGCCTAGTTGACGCCTCACGTAGTTGTGTTTTGCATTTTACATTGGGCAAATCCAAAAATCTAGTTATCTTTAGCGGACTAGATTGGTCTGGCCCATTCCATAGATGTAATCTGAACGCAAAAACTATATTGGTCAGGAACGTCACTTTCCCCACGTCAGCCACATATACGAACTGTCAACTTATTACTTATACTCACTCACGAATTCGTCGGCTACCTCTCCATGGACGTCAACTGAAGCTGCTGTTTATTTGACCGATAAGCCAATCAGAACTGAGATGCATCAAGCCAGTCACCTGTCAGACGTACTGAACTAGAAATTTGAACGTCCCCATTGATATTATCTTTTGATGAAAATAACTTCTTATTCTTATCGCTCATTTGGTTAATTGCTCATTTTGTTACAGGAAAAAGAAAGGTGTCTCCCCAGCACACGGAGAAGTGACTGCCAACTAGCAATTGAAATCTATTCAACAATAACATCTTCAAAGCAGCGTTGCCGCTGAAAATATTCAAAAAGGGGAATAAAAAGGGGCCCGAGCCAGAAAAGGGGCCTCCACATAAAATACCTCTATACCAAAAAAATAAAAACCAGCAGAAAAGACATTTATTTATAACAAAAACAAAAGAAAACAAATGTATTCATTACGAAACACTTTTTCCATAGTTTTGCATTCTTTTTCATTCAATAAAGAACAAAATCTTACTTTACCTGGAAAAGGGTCCATTTTGATAATTCTTTTTTTTTTAAGTGGGTTCTCAGGGTCTTGAGGTTCAAAAAGGGCCCAATTTGACCTTAAACTCAACGCTGCTTCAAAGTAGCCCTATGAGGAATGACCAAATGTTGAACCAATTCCCGCCAAGTGTTCTCTTAACAATAAATCCTAGACTAGAAACCGACAAGAAATTCCCAACACAAATTGTCGGCGTGAATCCAATAAGCGAGATTTGTTGTTTTGTTACTTAGACTCTCGCTGTCTGCCTGCATTGTGAAACATTTATTTCTGGTGGCTTGTTCCTTGCAGCTGTTCAATCTGTTTTCTTAAATTTCCTCAGAGCATAACTCCATTGTGCGAGGGGGGGTTGTGACATATACGTTCTAAAAAAAACAGAAGTGTTCTTAGTCTAAGTTGATCCCTTGTCCGCGTGTGGATTTGAAAGTTATTATTCATTTTCCAAGTCAGTGGTAAATCTGTCATAGCAGTTGTTTTGTAATGTTATAGGAAATAATTGTGAGCATTACATGCAGACATATGGACAGAAACAATTAAGAGGACTATTCAGTTCTACGAAGTGACTTTTCAGATTTCTATTTGACAAGAGAAGTCAATTAAAGCCTCTAGGCTTCCGCGTATGGCTTATAAGAATTTTTTTTGATTTTCTAAAGTTGATTTTTCGATGAACGTCGCAAAAGGAAAGTTTTATATGTGTTAAAGACATAACAGCAAAAGCTTAAACGTAGAAAAGTTAGATATTTGACTGCCTTTCTTTTATAAAATGCCCTTCTTAAAATTGAGCTCGCATTTATAGTAGTGCCATATATTCTTTTGGCACTCTCTTCCCAAGCAGACTGCGTCTGTGTATAACCAACAACGATAAGTACTTAACCTCTGTGAACCGCTTTCATTAGTGCAGACATACTCAAACAACAAATTTTGAAATCACTTAGGTACGTTTGTTGTGATGATTCGAATCATTCGCGCAGAAATTCAATTATATTTCCAGCAAAATAGTGAATAACCACACACTATTAAAAAATAACGAACAAAGAAAAATGTAAAACCACTGATAACTTCAGTAGGTGCATAGTTAGTTTTACAAGCGTATTCCACTGATCAGAATGTTTCACAGCATCTGCAAAACGATGTTGCAATTTTTTTACAACAGCTTCCCCATTTTTTGCGAGTCCTAAACGGCGGACCATTACACATATAAATTTACTTTAATATAAATTTACCCAATTTGCAGGTGTACAAAGAAATCAATTGACTTTACAAATTAAATTTAACCAATCTTCTATTACTTACCAACAGCAGTTACAACACCCAGTAATCGTATCATTGGTCTCAGGCAATCGCATGGCTCTGCAGTTTGCCGCCGTCGTCGATTTATTTGGTTCATTTTATTTTATCCTTAACTACAAGCAGAATATAAAATTGCTTCTCGGCCAAATTGCACCCTACACCACAAACACAAACACGAAACTGAATAATTTGAATTATCAGCAGAAAAAAGAACACGCCAAGATATCCCCCAAGTCAATATGTTTTCCGCACCAGACTACGACAACACCGAGAGAAGTTGAACAAAGTCGACGACATCCAAGTGAAAGTTTGTGTCGTTGTCGACGACATCCGATACCAATAGCCAAGAACTCAAAGGACACCAAGTCACTCCGAGGAGATATTTTTGTTATTTGTTGTATCCCGTCCAACTTGTAATTCACATATATTTGTAGTTTTCATCATAAGCTACGAGTACCAACAATCGGTGCCATGCGTTGAATATAAATCAAGATTTATTTTTTGGCAACGATTCCAGGGGATGTACTACATAAAAATCCACTCCAAATGAATGGTGTATCCTTTTTTGCAACAATAGTAATACGCTCTTGATGTAGCTTGGTCCTGTTGTATCCTGTTAACTTTGAACTCATTCATTTAAATATTGTACATTAAACATGCAAAGATAGAGAACAATTGCACAGTTTTGCGATTCTGTTTCACTTTATATCCTTTGTTTCCACCCCCGCACACTTTGGATTGTAATTTATAAACTACACAACTAATAACGAGACATAATTGCGGATTAAAACCGTCGGAATAGGCACTGCGTTAATTATAGTAGCTACTACGAGACGTTGTCGTAAGCACTGGCACTGAAGTGAAATTCGAGCAACTTGGCTGAACCATGTTAACTTATCCGAAGCCGGGAAGCGAATGATTTGCACTTGGCCATAATGGTCCATAGTAGCTCAACAATTTTATTGCTGGCATAGTAAATTCTGGCGCTATGTCTCGTTCTCGCATAGTGGTGCGCATCTTTCGCTCGTTCTCTTTGTGGAAAATATTTTTTCTTGTGTAGCAAAGAAAAGCTTCGTGTTTTCCGGCGCGCCAAAGAGAACGATATAAATCTGAATCATTTTCCTGGGTATCGGCGGCATGAGCAGGACGCATTTCGTTGCCTTTCGTCGGACCGTAACTTGTACATAATGCATAGAGTAAAGTTTCACTAAATTAATATGCTATTTCTTTGCCGCATGCTCTAGTCGTGTTTTCGACAGACAAAAATGGACCGAAAAACCCTGTAAGCAATCAGCATTCAACGTGCACACTTGCAAAGGGAGACTTTTTAAATTCACGCGTGCTCGAATATAGTTTTGCTTTAAATGCTTTGACAGCAGAAGACATGACACGTTTCAGCAAAAACCTTTGAAGGAGCTCAGGTATAGATCTTGTATTCCCGGCGAAGCAATGTCCAACCTGGTTTGGTTTTAATTTTAATTTTTTTCTCTTCAAATGTTTAATTTTCTACGAGTTGCGTTGTTGAATTTCTTAACCTATTCCTGGACCTTGGATTTTGTCCAACAAGCCTATTCCCATTTGAAGTGTATATGTGTTAAAGGTTGAGGACCGCTCTGCAGACGTAAGCAGATAATCCGTGGGTTCGTTCTGATTAAAGCCATATCAAGAACATGTATTCAGGGAAAATATAAATATTTTTAAATCCTTCGGGGATATTGAAACAGTTCCAAAAAAGCTTTAACCCGGTAGAGTCGATATAAGGGCCTTAAGAGCGGATACCGCTGCTGGGTCTGATTTTGCATACATCACAAATTCCTTTCAGGAAGATTAAATGGATGGCCAATACTAAATAGTCGTCTAACTGAAAGGGACAGCACTACCTAACCCGCAAAAATACGTGGCACGTATTTTGGTCGGCCATCTTGTTTACGTGGTACGAATTACGGGAATTGATATTTTTATTGCACTAGGTTAGGGATTCTTGCTTCCCTGCAGAGCAAAATGGTTTGCGGAAGTGATGAGTGAGCAATCATTTAAATATTTCGTATAATTGATTAATGAATTATTGGTTAAGTATACTAAAACTAATTACCACTCTCATTTGACATGTTTTAAATCGGAAATGAAAACATTTTCAAGAGATTGCAGATATGTTGGTGTCCGGAACGTGTGTTAATTTCCGTTTTACGCATTTATAATTATGGGTAGAACATCCATGACACATTTGGAGTCTGGAGTATAACAAATATCATTCTTCCGCCTTTATTGCGATTGACTGCGGACAAACGGATCTCTCTGTCGCATTTCGTGCATAAATTCGCATGCGTGATGTAGACTCCAGCATTGGTAGTAATATTAAATTCAGTTTTCAGATTCTTAGGAAACTTGAGAACTAAGTTGGACTGTCTGAAGTTTCTGGACAAGTGGATTTTTTTAAAAATGGGTTGTGGCCCTTTGATTACTTACGAACATCTTTAATCATGTAAAAGACAGTGAAATTATCTGTTGAGTTGCTTGCTTCGAAGTTTCCAAAAAATCTATATAACGCCAGTTGATTTGTAAGCCTAAATAAAAAGCTGGATATAATTTGTGGAGTGGTTTGTTTTATAATGAAAACTAACAGAGAAAATAAAACAACATCGATTATAAGATAGCTTTATTGATTGAGTCGCAAATAGTTATTAAGGTCGTATTTCTTATAAGTTTTAAAATTAAAATTTGGAAATTTTTGATAAGTGCATTTATTTAAAATATTGGCTTAGGTATTCTTATGGGTAATCGTCGTAACACTAACTGTGGTGTCTTTTGCGGGACAATGTATAATCACATAAGGAAACACGCTTTTCCTTGATTCACATCGATTTCTTTTTTTTGTATTTCTTAGAAAATATATATAAAACGTCTTACTTTGATTATGGCTGGCGGAAGAAGGAAGAACGGACTAGATGACGGATAAGATCGAGAGCGGTCTTAACAATGTTATATGGATGGTCGGGTGTGTTCATTAAATGTGTAGTTTACATCATACCAACTACCAGTTACTTCAAAGGTTCATGTAAACTACCTGCAATAACTATGAACTTTTAACTGCTTACAGCTGACTTCGAATTAAACATGATTTGCTAGTAATATCGGCTAAGTATGTGAGCAGATGTTGGCAGGAGAAGTTCTAGTGAAGAGACGAAATAATGGTTCAGCCTATGCACTGCTAAGTCTTTCATTGCATCTAAAGAGATCCAAAGTTACTTCAGCCTAACGTAAGCTGCTCACTGCGAGCTCTTAATCAACAGACTGATTCTAAACTTAAATTACGAAAACACAGTCAATGGAATGTGTCTTCAAATTGGTTCTCTGAGCCTGTAGGCACCCAAAAACGTCAGATTTTGTGCGAAGGTTGTCATCAACGTAAAACGTTTTTAATGCATTAACAGCATCATTAACCCGAATTTTGGTGTCAATTCAGCAAGTAATTTTTTTGTAGATTCAACCCATCACTGGTGGGTCAATAGGTTTTTTTTTTATTAACAAATTAAATTTTTGATAACGTGGAGTAGAAAACAGTTCTCGCTTGGATAAAGTTTGCCTAACAATTTTTGTTGGGAAGTTGGACACAAATTTAATCTAAAAAATTATTATCACTTGGTTAGGAATTAAAAGTATTTTGGATTAAACCAACTATTCCCCATCAGACTCCTTTTTAAGTGATTTTAAGTATGTGATCTTGGGAGACATTTCTATTGTTTCCTGTTAGCGAATTATGATTCCACTTAGTTGTCAATTGAACAAGCGCCAACGAGTTCAACGCTAACCTCATTGCATTGTTGTAGCTAAATTATGTTTTTTTGTTTACAGATATAATTTCCACCAAAGTGTCTGTGTCTATGTGTTGGTTGCCAACAAACTACAATCAACAAACATTGAATTTAATACGCAGCACGACGACGAGGCAAACAACACGAAATCAGGAATGAAATGTCAAATATGCCGACGCCGAGCCGCCGATCTCAAGACAAACAGCTGTCCCTGTCCACAAATATGTGGTGCCTTAAGCAAATCGAGTGGTTCGCTCGAACTAATTTGCACTATGTGATTTTATTGCGGTTCTCTTAGCGCAACTACTACACTTATTTGTTAATGTCAACGCATTAACGTATTCAAAAGTGATCAATTCGTGTGATTGTCAATGCTACTGTTTTACTTTGAAAGATCACGTATCGCCAGCCCAAGTCGCTTCCGACTGAGATCCATCCGTCTTGTTTAAAAGTTGAATTGTCACATATAAAAAAGAAACATCCCCGCAGTTATTCGCAAATCACTGACAAAGTGCTGACGTTACTAAGTTGCTTGTTTGTCTGCTGCTTATAAATTACATTTCCATTTTTTCAACAGAGCTATATGTTCGTACACATGCATGATGCATGCATTAAATGAACATTCGTATGTAGTCCTATTTCGAAATACTTTTAAGGCCTATTATTGAAGTGAATAAGTCTTGGCTTTTTATGGGGTTATCTCTATTGCGATATGAGAAAAAAAAAAGTTGTATTCATTCGTAAATCTACAACATACTCGTACCATAACGAAAGGAACTCACAAATTAATAACGAGTGCAAAAACCCATGTTGAATCCACACTACGCTGAAGAGCCTAAAGCTTTGCTACCCCTTGTTTGGAAAAATTAGAAAAGGAAACATTTAAGCATCTCATTTCGACGTTACACATCTTCGTTAATGAAAATCACTCGGGCGTATACGTAATGTTTTTTTTTACTGCTGGTGTGCGTTTATAGCGTAGCTACTTGGTAATGATACTCAAAGGTCGTTATCCTTTCGCTTTTTTATGAGTTTAGTTATCCCAGCTACCATTGTTACTTCCGGTATTGAAAGTTTTGCCTCCTCTTGAAAATCACAACGGCGTTCGATGTGCAATCTAGCTCGCTCGATGTTTAAGGAAATGGGCGTTTGCAACCACATTGAGTAGTCTATTTTCAGGGAACCGGTCAACAGCTGCAAATAGATGCATCCATAAATAGGTCATTCCGATTATCCCCAATCGCATAGACTAGACATAGGTATGCTTACCTGATCGAATGGTGTGTTTCCTATGTAAAACATTGATTTCAAGATAGATTCCTTTGTTTCTGTTAGGCTTTGGCCCTTTACAGCTTGAAACTCACTTGGCTCGCCGTCAGTGACATCTAGTTGTTCGAACAGCCAGTCTTTGTTATTTTTTAGGTAACTGTACATCACCTGTGAATGACCATAACAAGAAATGAATTTTATTGTTTGGAAATTTATGTTGTTTTCAAGAAATAAGCTGGCATTGTTCACACCCCCAGAACTAGGTGATAATTGTCTAGTTTAGTGGAAAAATTCTACACCAAAACATTGATGACAACTGTTAGTTCTGTTTTGATATTTGTGAAGCATTTCAGATCAACAATATGGCATTGCAATACCGTAACATGTTGTCTCTGAATTAACTGAGTGAAAAGTGTTAAACTGATCTAATTTGCTTCTAAACGTGCACGGTCGTGTCCGGGTATACATTCGCTTTTGTTGTTGTGAGCTATTTTTTAAACATTAAATTTGTTTTAAAATGTCATCAAGACAATTTAAATTGAGTCCAAATAACTTTAGCTATGTTTGTGGTCAAATTCTCTAAATGAATAAGAGACCAATCCCTGAAGCCGTAAACTGAGAATATTTTCAATATTTCCAAATCTCGATAAAAAATCTTGATAAAAAATGGGTTCCTAGAGTAATGTGTGAAAATTGTAGGATTTTATTTTTGAACTGGGCTGCAGAAAAAAATACACTTGCAATTTGGCATCCTTATGTCATGGAGGGAACCAACAAATCACGTTACTGACTGTTCGTACTTTAAGTAAGTACTTTGAATCCAAGGATGGGTATCAGTACTTCAAGTCAATGAGCCAGTCATACGAGACCAAAAAATGGAATTTGTTCATATAAACCTCAAAAGTAAGCCTAACAGCAGTATTATTGCATAATGGCAACAAAGAACCGTCTATTCCCATGGGGCATGCGGTAAATTCTAGTGAATCATATGAGATAACGATAACATTAACAAATCTTATAAAATTGTGAAAACATCAATTGGAAAGTGTGTGAAGATCTCAAAGTTGTGGGTCTTTGTTTGCAAAGTGGTTATACCAAATAGTGCTGAATTAGAGCTAGGAAAGATCAATATATTAAAAAAGATTGGCCTGTACGTACTGAATATACAGCCAAAAATATGATTGTTAAAAACAATCCTCTGCGTGATCCAAAAAATATTATGTTACCGCCGCACTGTGGTCGAAAATGACTTTTTTGGTTGCAAACATCATAACTTTTGAACGCATGAAGATATAGCTACAATTTTTTTTTTCTTCTTAAACGAAAATTCCAAACCTATAAAAATAGTGATTTTTAAGAAATCTTAGACTGAAGTAAGATTTTCTTTAAAATAGGAAATAACCGAGAAAGGAATTAAAGAAAAACTTAAAAAAAACAGGTAAAATGTTACGAATCTTGTAAAAAAAAAGGTCTGCGGCTATTTAATTGTTCATAGGGTGATCCAAAATATTTTTTTACATCAGTGGATGCATAAAATTAACGAACCAGTTTCTAATGTTTTTAGCAAGTATTTTTTTTTCATTTTTCATCTTTGGAGTTGTTTTTTTTTGCTTCATCGTTGTCACTTATATCTTCATGCTTGTTTTGGATCAAAGTTACAAATTCTTGAGAATTCTAAACTTTGATAAAAGGTTCTATTTAGAATATTCATATTGATATTTAATTTGTACGCTCCGCTCTTCAGTAAAGCCTTTTGCAAACTAACACCATTTATCCATTGTCGTGGTTTATAGGTACATGATCACGGACTGTTTTACCTGTTTAATTTAAGCTTCCCAATGTTGGGTAACAGAGGAAAAATAATATTTCTACCTATTTTATTAAATCATAAAATGAAAATCTACATGAAATATATCTTTCAACTTTTTGTAATGTTAAGGCACCAAATCAATTAATCCCTTTCTTTTGGCAAGTTTATCCATGTATACCTTAAGAATAAGAACAATAATGATTAACAATAATTAAAGTAATTCGAAGAAACTCAGTTACAGCATACCTGAAAAACAGTTTTGGACTAGGAGATATTTATTCAAAAAGAGTCGTTAAAGTGGGCGGATTACAAAAACCTATTGGCATTTATATGAAAAAGGGCGTGGAAGTATGGGTAGATTTTTTAACGATCAAAACAATAAGAAAACTATTTTTAATTGATATAAGAAGAAAATTTTAAGCTCTTTTAATTATCAAACAAAATTGAAATATTCCATAAGGCAAATTTGCTTTTAATTTATTTCTCCGAACATTGCAAATAGTTGCAGCTACAACTTTGCATATGGTTTAAGAAATAGTTAGGGTGAACTATCGTGGTCAATTTTCCGCTAGAACTCGCGAGAATATTTTTGTAGCTCAACTCAAACCAATAAAAGTACTAAGAAAAGGTGTTTTTTTTTATTCTACTTATTAAACATATTATGTAATATTTTTTTATTAAAATTCAAATTTACTTGTATATATAACAACTAGAATACAATCAAGAAAATTACGATTTTTCGTTTATAATGCCATAATTACAAAAAAGTTAAAATAAAGGAGCTTGTTTTTTCTGTAATTTTTTTTACAAAATTGACCAACTTTGAAAAGCTCTATAAGTCAAACTAGTTAGCAGAAAATTATTTTGTTTGCTATTTTTGAAGCTCTTTTGGTCTTTTTGGACCACTTCATATCAAACTGGAGTTAATGAAAAATCTTGTCAAAGCACTTGACAAAGATGAACCTGCTTTTATGTATTAACAAAAAAAACAATTTTTCCTAATATTTCTGATACCGAAAATCAAAGAGCAAATCTTTGTGGGGCCCAAATCAAAAAACTTAAAAGATGAAAAATTTGATGGTCACCTATCCAGTGTCGAAAAAGATGCATGGCATTTATTTTAAGCGGTAGTGAAAAATCTTTTGGCCAAAAATTAATTTTAAAGAAATCGTTTCCAAATTATTTAAAATTTATTTAAAATTCATTTCTTACATTTGCACCTGAGTTTTTTGTCTGAGAACTTGAAAAGTTTAAGTTATGAACATGGTAAACATTTCCATAAAGACTTTAAAACTTATAAAGAGAGGTACCAAGGTTTTTGGGATAGAATTATGTTAACCAGGAAACTAACGCTGATCGGTATAAAAGAAAGTGTCATTTTTGTTTGTAAGTCACATATAAAAAATTGTTGAAAATAAACATAGAAAGTTTAAAAAAAAAACATGACGTCCTATTTTTTTCCCACTGCAGTATCCAACTTAGGGTCCATTGTTCTGCCAATACACATTAGTTCCATCAATGGGTATAAACCTTGTAAATCAGTGCATTTTTTGTTATTTTTAAACATCTCCATAGTCCTCTTTAAATATGCAGATGAAAATCTATAGATTATACTTTACGATTCCGTTCGCTCTGAAATCTTACAATAGGAAGAGTGTTCTCGGGCCCAGAGACCGAAACCGAGGTCGGTGCAGTGGGTTAGTGGTTAGTGTGTTGGACTACTAAGCGAGGGGTCCCAGGTTCGAGTCCCGAAAAAACCCTAATTCCAACATAAGGTTTTTTTCCACTCTCGCGAACGTCTGACAAACATCCGTGAGTATAACTGTCATGAAAGACGTTCTCAATTGGCCGTTTGGACTTGGCATAAAATTATAGATACCTTCCATTCGTACCAAAAATGAGGTTGTGAGAAACTAGGCCTAGGGTCCCTACGGACCTGTTGCGCCAACTATTTATTTATTTTATAGAGACCGAAGAACACTCTTCAACAATGACATTGATCAATATCACTTATCGAAATTCACCCCTAGGTATTATATTACCGCACATACAATTTATATTGAAACAATTTCTGTGACATAGTAGGACAATGATTATGGACCCAAAACATGTATGTACCTTTAGGGATTGCTTTCCAATATTCGAAGTGAGGATATCACTCGCCAACACTTCGGCGAAGCAATGTGCCGATCCGACGTCAAGTTCCAATGGATAACTGGTCGGTGGACTGTAAGCACATCTCTCGTTAGCTTCGTCCATTTTCACGGTACTTGCTCCACTTAGTCCTGCCTCCGATAGAAAATCCCCTTCTGCGAAAACGCTCTCCTTGGCCTGCATCAAAAATAAGTCAATTTGCTCTGTATGCTTATCGTCCTCGTCGATGGAACAAATTGCCTCCGAAAGCGAATAGCATATCGTTGCCTTAGCATCATTTTTCTCTAAGAGATGATGATGATATTACACACTCCCAGTTAGCACAAAACAACAACCCTCACCCTTCTCGTATTGTTCGGCTTTTTTAATCAATTCCGTATACATGGCAGTAAAGACAACCTGCAGTAGAACCGATTCACCTTGAAAGAGGAAACTCTTTGTAAAATCAGCCCTTCAAATGCAACCCCGATGGACTTACCCAATGGCTTTGTTGAAACCGAAATGATGTCCTGTAACAGCACAGTGACTTTATACAGTCCTTCCGGTATACATTCCCACATCTCGGATACACATGTTAAGGCTAGTGACATTGCTTGATACATACTCGCTCCGGTTTCTACGGCATTTATTAACATGTCAACAATGCAATCGAGGACAGGGTAAACCAAGTGCATGATGGCTTCCAACCAGGGTGGACGTTTTTGGTTCCACACCTTGCATGGTATGTATGTTATTATTACATTTTACAGATGCATTTGTGCAGAATATGTGTTCCTACTTACCTGACGTTTATCAAGACACTCACACCAGTTTATTGGGCCGTTCTCCAAAGCGTTCATGAGACACGTTTTTATGTCAGTCGACTTGCCAATTGTAATCAGAATGTAGGTCAACGAGAGGACGATGTGACTGTTTGTCTGCCCAACGGAGTCTAATTAAATTCCATAAATATGTTAATTTAATTTGAATAGAATTTCATTCGAATTTCATACCAACTTCATCAGCAATCAAATCAGCTGCATTGAAGCATTCGCGGCGGCACATGAAGGCTCCACACTTTTCGGAGTTTTTCGATTCGATAAATGAAAACTTGGCCACGTTTTTTAAATTTTCCGCTGAAGGCAGATACTTAATCAAATGGGGTAAGATAATCGCTGCTAATTTGGCGTCTCGCATGAGTATAACCTTAAAATAAAAATAGATGGGAAAATTAAACAGTTTGGAAGGCTTGTGTTCCAGGTCGATGTTGCGAAAATTTAAAAACCGTGGATTTAATCGAGTATTCGCCGAGATGAAAGGGTTAAAAACGAGTATGCTTAAACAAGGAAACAAAAGCACAATTTTGTTGTTATCAATCTAAATTAATATCAACCAAATAGTTTTATTTTGGTTTTTGTGATCGAAAATATTTGGAGGGAAAATTGGTAAATCGGGTTTTTTTAACCGAATTTCGTTAAACAATTTCACTCGGTTATTTTAAAACCATTTACTCTGTAGGAAGCTTTATTAACAGTATTACTAAGTAGCTTTTTAACCGAAAGTTGATTGATATTAGATAAAAAAAAAATGTGTCTTACTGCTAATTTACCACTGGAAATACTTGCAAGTTGTACCCAAAGATACATCTTTCCTAACAAAAAACTGCAGAGAATCCTAATACCAATCAACAGTCGTTGCTAGCAAAAGACAACCAAAAACTCGAAGTCTGGCAGAATGATCTTCCCAGCCTAGACGATAATAGTAAAAATGTTCTTTTAATACAAACAAAGCGATATCAAAGTCCAAGTCCAAAAAGACTACTTGATGACCTTCCGGTCGGGGTTTCCAAAGCAACGGAAGATCACTTTGTAGGGAACATGCATCAACATTTATGTGCCTTCTGCAAAAAATGATACCCTCGCTCACCTTTTCAGAAACTTAATGCTCCTTTATGCTGGATTTACAACATCAGGCACGCGTATTTTGCACGAGATGCGTCAAAGAGATCCGTTTGTCGCCAGTCAATGCTAATAAAGGTGTAAGCATAGGATCACAAATATAGATATGTAAAATGGAAATCAACACAAGTTCTGCAATCACTTGAAAACGTTTTCATTTTTGATTTAAAACATATCAAATGAGAGCTGTAATTAATTTCAGTAAATCTAACCAACAATTCATTAATTAATTAAACAAATAAATTATGGACCGTTCATTACTTTCGAAAGCCATTTTGTTTGGTAGGAAAGCGAAATTCTATAAGACATTTCTATACAAACATCAACATGCAGACCAAAACACATCTCACAGTAGTGCTGTCACTTTCAGTCAGACGACTATTTGGTATTAGGCATCCCTTTAATTTAATTTGTTAGAAATGCATGATGTTGTAAATTCAGCATTAAAGTCGATAGTCGATTATAGGTATTAAAACGGAGGTGGTGAAAATGGGTCTGGCCACAAAACATACACTAACTTTCGGTGCAACAACAAATTTCTTTAACAGATATTTGTTAGAAATCTTTAAGAGAAAAAGTTGGTACTACTTGTCATTATCTAATAACCAAGTGTCAGAGTTACTCGAATGATTTGTATATATACAACTAAGTAGTAAAATAAAAAAAATACATTATAATATTATTATAAAAAGGGTATTCACTGAAACGCATAAAATCCTCATAAACTGCTTAAACTGCAGAAATTTACCACCTCGTAAATGAACTGTCAGACTTTGTATGGAGAATGGTTTACACAGATGATAATTTTCCGCGATGATTTAGCCTCGGAAATAAACCGCGGAAAGTTGCGCAAATCACAAATGTCAAACTTTGACAGACAGTCGTCTATTGTTTGTTTGTTTCCAGAGTTTTTTTTTAGGAAGATCTCAAAATGGTAAGAATTCAAGTAAAAAAATAATTTTGAGTACTACATACTTAGAAATGAAAATGTTTATGATTTGCAGAAAAACGAAAACAGAAATTCAAACGCACTCACTTGAACTCCACACATCAGGCCTGTTATTTTGAGCTTCCTTCTCAGCAAAGCAAAGTAAAGTAGAATTTTCAGCACGCAATTACAACAACTACGCTCTACTTGACACTTCGAGACTCGCAGTAGTTATTGTAATTGTGTGCTGAAAATTCTACTTTACTCTGCTTTGCTGAGAACGAAGCTCAAAAAACACGCCTATCGTTGGTCAGAAGCCGTCCATTTACGCAATGATATTGCTGAGAGGAAATTTATGAATTTTCGAGCTGCATACAATTATTTGATTAAGTGAATACCCTTAATGTATTGTTCCACTTGCACTGACATCCTCTATCCTATCCGATCAGAACGAATTGACTTACTTTCACCAAAAAGGACCAATCCGCCTCGGGAAAAGCCAATAGCACTTTTAGTTCCAATGCAATTGCTGTGTTTGCATTCAAATCCGAAAACTCTGTGACCCATTGACTCGAGTGATCCTTTGGGAATAATCTAGGTAGCACAAATATAATCCAAGCACTCGGTAGACCTTGGCGCGATGAAAACATTTCCATGTTTTCCAACCCCTTACGGAAAACCTAAGAAACAGTTTTTACAACACAATGCACGTACGAGTAGTTATTTTTTTTATGAAAGTCAATTAAAAACCTTCGACAGCACTCCAAGCGGTGCTCCTCGCAGCAGCAGACAATAAAAGAGCTCTCTACACTTTGCATGGATGTCCCGTATAATAACGCTCTGGTTATTAATTCGTAGTCCTGTTTAATTTAAAAGAATTTCCTGAATGGATTTTCTTGCATATTGTACGTTTGAATACGACTTACCGACATACGCCTCTCCACTTTCGCTGACATGAGGCAAGAGCTCAGAAATGCAGAACAGCAAGTTGCATATGTCAACTAAGTGCAATTGAGAACGAGCTTCATGTGTTACTATCTGCAAAAAAAAAAAAACATACTTCAACATGAATTATTTATACATGTGGGGGTAAATATGATAGGTGCGTACATGGGAGTAACGAACGGTTAAAATAGTTAGTGTCTCGTTAAGCATCCCAGCAAAAACACGCTGTGCCATTTTGGGTGGTACAGAGTTCCATAGATCGTCCTTTGTGCCTCTCATGTAGTGCCACCACATCTGAATTGTGTATGAACCTCTTTCGGACTCAAAAAATGGCTGTGTATCCTCCCAGTGTAGACAATCGGCATCTTGAACGATGTACAATAAAAGAAGTCGGCAATGGAGGTCGAGAAGACGTTCAGCCAGTGCTTCTGCCATTTGAGAGTATTGTTTATAGGATAACTATAAAGAAACAGACAGAGTACGGTATGTAGTATATATGTCAGACAATTAAATTTACGGTTGTAATGTTTATTTTTGGCTACCTTAAGTGAACCGCCTTTTTCATCGCCCCGCGGAGGGCAATGCTTTGTAGTAGCGGCGCCGAGGTAAATTTTTAAACAGTTTTTAATCAAAGCAGCTGCGCCAATTGTGGCGGTCAATACCGTGAGATCAGCGTGATCCAGCGACTCCTGGGTGAGAACATGAAGGTGTTCCAATAACAAATCGGCTGATTTTGTTACCATGCTCACAAACTTATCTGGATCGGAATTCTTGACAACCACAGTGGAGGCCTATTGGAAAACATTGTTATTTTATTTTTCTCCCATTAGAAGGTTATTTTTATAAGAGCGTACTGCTCGATATCTAGACGCAAAAGCAAGCGTTGAAAAATAGAAAAAACGTAAAATTGCGGTACATTTTTTTGTATTCATTATAAAAGGAAAAAAGAAAAAAGTGTAAATAACCAACCAGATGAAATGCATAGAGGTTTTTTAAGAACTAGTGATTAAAGTAATGCGTTTACATACATCATCCTCTGATCCTGGTTCGATTGCAGTGTGCAAAAGTCCAGAATGTTTTCGATACGCTGCATAGTATTCCTCTTCCCACCTAATAAGAAAAAGGGACAACCTATAAGATTTAGTGCATGGCTGCTTTCATTTTATATTGCAGTCATTACCAAATAACGATTTTAATTGAAGCAAATGACGCGTATCGTGGGAAGTCCAATTTTCCACCGACAACGCCCAGGCAAAGAGGTTCCTGAAGCACACTCTGATGTTCCTATGAGACGGACAGATTATAAGTATTATCTGTAGTAATTCTAGAATTCGTAAACATTAAGTCACCTGATAGTACTGTAGATCTCTTTGCAAAAGTATTGGAACTCTGTCCATTAAATTTCCCTCTTCCATTACCTCCATGACGGATATTTTCAATAGTAACTTCCAAAACACTGTTTTCAAAATTGTGGGTAACACTGGATTAGGATACTTAAACTGGTTTTATTGATTAAATATTCTTGGTGGTTGATTTTCTATAGCTACCTACTTCACTCTACTTGTTTTTTAGTTGCCTAGCATTTTGAGTTTGTTTTAAACACTTTTCTACTAAAAGCGAATCTAGAAAGATGTGGAGTCCAGAAATGCTTGCAAATTTATGTAAGAAGGTATCATTATAATAGGACCTTCAGTGGAAAATTTGCGATCGGTACACACTTTCTGAGCACTTCCCAATGTGTGACCCTCTAAATCAGGTACAGCTTCTTTGAGCAGGGAAATCCCTTCTGCAGAATATACTAGTATTAGTGAAGGACCAATACAACTAGTCAATGAGGCAGACGAATCTGACAATTTGCGGCTAGTAAAGTACAATGGTAGAACTCTAAAGTCTGTACGAGCCTCCAAGCGGGCATATTTTGGAATCCACGAAGTATTGTAATATGTTCATTCAATAAACAATTTAATTTAGTTTTCCAATGGACAAAAATAAGCGTCCAGAAGATTCCGTAATCGAAAAAAAATCACTTCTGAAACCGTTCCATGGGCACAAAAAAATACTCTTCTAGTGTTTCTGAGAAGAGAATTTCGCCTCTCGATTTGAAGTCAGAATCCACTCGAAATGAGTACACAAGTGTAATGTCCAAAACACATGTGCAGACATTCTGCGCGCAGCAGTGAATGCAGCGCTGCAAGCAAAACAGAGATGCAGAAAATTATTTGACATGCCGACTAAGCGGCAGATGTGTTTGCAACCAAAACAAAAACACACGCGATCAGGAAATGTGAAAAGCCGATTATGCCAAATACTTGAAATTGCAATTTATTTTCATTTGTGTTGTGGTACGCTTGAATTTTGCAGCAAATTTAGAAATAGAGACATGTTGCAGTGCTGCTATGAGTGCAGAATTCACGTGTGCCTATATGCATATAAACATGTGTATTCTAATCTCGCTGCGCAGTCAGCTGACAGCAGCCGTACATTTTTTTTTTGCATTTCAACAATTCTTTTGTGGATTCAATCAGAAGCCGTTTTCTTGTTTCATTGGATTACAGATTGAGTGGATCCCCGAGTGAAACCAATGGAAAACGTCATAACAGTGGATGGCGCCGAAATCCGTTTACTAGCAATGAAAAGTGTCAACATGAACTATACTTCCATGTCACTTCTACGTGAAATAAGTATATTATACTTTGCTCTTCGAGCTGGTACAAAAATGTCTCCAAAATTAGAATAAAACAAAACGGTTAAGCCCAGTGAAACGAAATTTTCCGGTGGTCTCCAAATGGACAGCGAAACGTCCGCGAAAAGGCAGCGGAAAACAATTTGTGGGGAGACATCTGCTACACAAGTACAAATGACATTGGACAACGGTCTGAGTTTGTATTTTGTAATTGAAAGCAGAAAGAAATTTAATTGAAATTATAGAATTAAGATCCCGAACAATAAATTATGTGCGTAAGGATAGTGGAGAGTTGTAGAAAGCAATCTAATGTCGTTTTCGATTTGGCAAACAAATCAATTGTTTTGAGAAAAAATCAATTTTGTTTTTGATCGAGATTGTTTTACATGTTTGATTTACCACAAAAATCAATCTTCTTTTTTTTATCTCATGGCGTTTTCCATTGGGACCACCAAAAATCTTTTTCAGATCTCAGATTTTATGCGGCTCATGGAAAATGCAATGAAATTGATCTGCTTTTGTAAATGGATTAGTGCGTAATTTGACAACAATATCAGCTGGTCAAATTGCATTTGTTTTTGGTAAAATCAACCATGGGAATCGGCTTGAAAAATGATTCCTGTAGTGTAGCTACAAATGGAGTAGTTTCGGTGATTCGTAGTTTCTAGATGATGAAGAAGACAATGAAGATAATAATTCCTCCAAAACTATGTCCTTTGCTGTTTATGTATTTCTTTATTTTGGTTTTCACGCAACTTTGCACATTTGTTTTGAAACAAACTGCTTTAAATGATGTGAAACAGAGAAAATTCTGCTTTTGGCCGTTACAATGGATATCGACATATTACATGAATGGATTTTTATAAACACAAATTTGAATTTACGATCGGGTGACTTTTAAATCACGCACCAACACAAATGCAAAAAAAAATGTGATCTTATTTTATGTTCCATTGGGCACGGAAAATCTGAAAACCCCTATGGAAAACGACACTAATTAAATAATTAGCTGAAAGGAACGCGACCATGTCCATTGTGAATGCGATTTTCGATGTAGAAAAATACAACGATAGCCCTGACAACTCTTTGTAATTGCACAAATCCAAATATTTTGAATTGTCAAAATAACTCAAGAAAAACAGGAAATTGTTGTACAAATCGCATGTTTAATAATTTATCTGACTCGCTTGACGGAGAAACATTATCGATATTTTGAAAATAAATTGATTTTTCATTGCGGTAAACAATTTCCAATACATTTGGCTGTAATCTAATTAGGCAGCACTCTTTAAAACCCAAATTAAGTGGATGTTATGTTGAACCCAGAACTACCTCAAATTCGGCAAATAAAGTTGTACATGCAGTTATATGTAAACAATCTTCTAGAAAAGAAAAGAAACTTCTTTGAATGAAACTAAGATAAGTTGCTGATTATAAATAACAACAAAATATTGTGCCTACTCTCACAATGGAAATATTCTGTTGGGGAAAAACAACTCACGGGGAATTAGGATTGGGTGGCATCGAGGATGAAATTGTAAGTGCATTAAGGAGCTTGTGTCGTTTTCATCGGTGTCATGGAATTTTTTTTTTTTCATTCTCTAGGTACTGTCCCCGAGGCAAATGTCGTGGAACCAAGATCAAGAAGTAGTGCAAGCGTCTTGCGGTGCAACTCATACATTATTTGTTACAACCAACGGAAAAGTATTTTCATGCGGCAACAACGATAGTGGCCAACTAGGACATGAATTGCCCACCAAAAGGCCACGTATGTCGCTCTTTAGTATGTACCACATTTCCCAGGCAATTGTGCTTGCTAGTGTTTCTTTTCCTATTGAAACGTATTCTTTTTTTTACTCTTTCTTTAATCAAAAATGCCTGCAAATAATTTATGAATCATCAATGTACTTCTAACTTATTGTACTTACTGCTGTGCTTAAGAACTACACTATGTAGAATACTAGAAAAAAAAACAAGATTGTAGTTGATGGTTTGCGCAATTAGAGCGTTAAGCTAAAGCCATTTCTTTGGCTTTGTTTATTACCTACATTTATGATTGCAGAACAACAAACGCCAGTAGAATGTTTTATGCATTTAATGCATTTCCAAATTGATCAAAACTTTTTTTTAATTTTATAATTTTTTTTTTGCTTATTCATCTAGTTCATCCGCTACTATTTTTCGCAGCTACAACTGTTGCAACAAATTAACCAACATATTAATTTTTTGCAGAACTAATAAGTGTACTCGATAATTATGTCATAAAACAGGTAAGCTCTGGTGCTAACCACTCTTTAGCACTAGATGAATGGGGCACTTTGTTTAGCTGGGGCTTAGATGACTACGGCCAACTAGGTCTTGGAGAAGGTGAAAGTCGCCAAACCTTTCCGAAGATCCTCAAACACCTAGTATCCAAGCACATTGTACAAATATCATGTGGACACAATCATTGTTTGGCTCTTTCCAATAGTAAGACCCGTTTTAAGTTACATCTGACATCTTTGTCTGAATTTCCTGTCCAATAAGGTGGAGAACTATTTTCCTGGGGTTCAAATATATACGGACAACTGGGCATTGACAACTCAGACTGCAAGCACGCTGCCACACCGAAAGTGATCGCTGCATTGAGGGGAATTCCATTTGCTTTTATATCTTGTGGAGCACACCACTCGTTTGCCATATCTAAATCAGGGGCGGTGTTCGGTTGGGGTAGGAATAACTGCGGCCAACTTGGTCTTAATGATGAAAAATCACGAATGTTACCAACCCAGTTGAGAACATTGCGCAGCCTTAGTGTACGATACATCGCGTGTGGCGACGAGTTCTCGGTGTTTCTTACTAAAGATGGCGGTGTGTTCACTTGCGGTGCCGGTACATATGGTCAGCTAGGTCATGGAAACAGCTGCAATGAAGTGTTGCCGAAAAAAGTCACCGAGTTGATGGGGAGCACAATTACACAAATTGCTTGCGGCCATCGCCACACTCTGTCGTTGGTTCCGTCCAGAGGAAGAGTCTACGGATTCGGTTTGGGATGTTCGGGACAATTGGGAACGCGATCAACTAACAATTCTTCAGTGCCTCAAGTCGTTCGTGGTCCTTGGGTAAGCTATACAGCATTGTTATGTTATGTGTTATAATATGCTAATTTTTCAGGTCTCCCCAAGCGGGTCCGCGTTATTACACAACGATATCCCGGAGCTAAATGCACTCACCATTAAACAAATATTTTCCGGAGGCGATCATGCACTAGTAACGACGACGTTTTTTACAGAAAAAATACCAGCTGTCGACTACAGAATTTACAAGTAATTATTGTAATGGTTTTGCTTGTCATTATTTCATTAGTTTCCGTTGGCAGTCCTGAAACCCAAATCCTAGCATTTACAAATGCATTGGCTAAAAGTTGCTTATCGGTGGAACGCGATGCGCCCATAGACTTGGACTTGTTGAGTGCGGTTGAGTCCATATTCAAAAGTCTAGAATGTTTGAATGGATCATTTCTGTTGGACGATGATCTCCACTTCTGTTGCACATCGAAGCACCATGGAGTGGATTTGGCTAAAGCAACCGAGGCGTTTGAAGATCTCAGGAAAATTGAAAACGAAAGTTTGAAGCAAATAGTAAGCAGAATACTTCAACATTCACAACTCTCTATCCAACTTCTCAACTTCAGATATTAAATTCCATTGTCAATGATATTATCAAATCTCTTTCGCCCTCGCCACCCGATGTGGAAACACTAAGAATTTATTTGATCTTGCCTCTGTTTCACGAGTTCATTAATTCCAAGAACTATTCAACTCTGCACTCGCAATTCAGTCAGGCAGTCATGGAATTGCAGACAATCCCGAAGAAGATCATTGCACAGTGGTGGGCCCAAGCCCCCATTGATTACTTTGAACATTTAGTTTCGAATTTCAAAAATGTTGTCAGCTACATAATCAATTTCAAACTGTCACTCGGCACAGGAACTCAAAAACAGGTAACTAGAGAACCTAAACTTTTCAACATTGACTGATGTTGATATTTATTTCAGGCAGTATCATTTGAGCCGAACCTTGTTAATGCGTTAAACATCCTCGTGTTTTTACATAGAATAAATCACTCGCAGCGTACAGAAAAGGCTTCGTATGAAATATTTCATCTGCCCGATCTAATGGATCACATCGACATCCAGAAGGACTATATAAACTGGTATATGGAGAAAAATGTACGTCTTATCAATAAATTGAATGTTTGTATCAACACTATTTTATCTATTTTCAGCCGCAGTCGTTTAATATATGCAACTATCCGTTTTTATTTGATGCCATGGTAAAAACGATTCTTCTTCAAACTGACCAAGCACTCCAAATGCACAATGCCATGCAGAATGCTGCAGCTTCTGTAATTATAGAGCAGGACCAAAAACGTTTCTTTGTTGTGATGCGAATTCTTTATTTTAGGGTCTATTCGCGATGTTTAATCTTGCGGAGCCACCTTCACAGTTTATTGTTCTAAATGTCACTCGTGAAAATTTAGTTCAAGATACTCTGCGTGAAGTAATGAAGTACAGTCAAAGTGATTTAAAGAAGCCGCTCAAGGTGAGGCGAGGGAACTTTGTTCAGACATTTAGTTTTTGTGAACCAATACTTTCGGATCTGATCAGTTTACTGCTGTAAATATTGTTGATCGTTGATTTTTCTCTTTGAAGGTCAAATTCAAGGATGAGGAAGCCGAAGATGCTGGTGGCGTGCGCAAGGAGTTCTTCATGCTTCTGCTGAAAGATCTAATTGACCCAAAGTATGGAATGTTTAGAGACTTTGAAGATTCCCGTGCCGTTTGGTTTTCAGATGTTTCTTTCGAAACCGACGACATGTACTTCCTCATTGGAATAATATGTGGACTAGCTATATACAATTTTACAATAATAAACTTACCTTTCCCATTGGCGTTGTATAAGAAACTGCTCAATGAGCCCGTAGATCTCAGCGATCTGCGTGACCTATCGCCGACTTTAGCTAATTCTATGCAACATATCTTAGACTATCAGGACCCCGACTTTGAGGAAGTCTTCGATTTGACTTTTGAAATAACTCGAGACATCTACGGAGAATCAAAAGTCGAAGAACTCAAACCAGGTGGAGACAAAATACCAGTCACCCAAGACAATAAGTAAGTGACATGATTATTTCTAAACAACACATTTCATGTTTTGGCTTATATAGAACCGAATTTGTCGATCTCTATGTAAATTTTATTTTCAACAAATCCGTTGAAAAGCAATTCTGCGCATTTCAGACAGGTTTTATGAAGGTTAGTTTATATTATCCACTAGAAGCATGATTTATTAACCTTTGTTTGCAACTGCAGGTGTGTTATGGAAGAGTTTTACTAATTTTCAAGCCACACGAGTTGATGGCTGTCGTTGTGGGGAATGAGGACTACGATTGGCATGCACTAGAAGCAAATACGGAGTACAAGAATGGGTACAGCTCTGGAGATGAAACTGTATGTTTGGTATGTGCCTTGAATCGTACATTTATACATCGGTTCTGAACATTTATAGATTCGTTGGTTTTGGGAAGTAATTCATGAACTACCGAATGAGGAAAAGAAGAAATTCCTACTCTATTTGACAGGCAGTGATCGTATTCCAATCGGTGGCATGAGTAAAATACATGTAAGTCGTCAATACAAAATGTATTTTCAGCCATTTGACTTTTAAATATTTACTTAGATTATTATTCAACCGACGACGGACGAGAGGTTCCTGCCAGTGGCTCATACATGCTTTAACTTATTGGACTTGCCACGTTATAAAACCAAGGAACGCCTTCGGTTCAAGCTAACACAGGCTATACAACAAACTCAGGGCTTTAGCATTGTTTAAAACACAAATGGTGATTTTGTTGCGGTTCTTTCAACAAATAGACATATATTTTCTGTTAAAATAAACAAATGGGCCTTAGTATAGTTACTATCTATTGATTAGAATTTGGCAGATGGACATCTAAATAAAATTTTTGATATTAAATAAATAAACATGTTGCATGACTGAAATCTAAATTCCTTGAGCCACACCCTTATTTATCATAGTCATTGATCAACTCTTCATCGAATATCGGCGAAAAGATTTATGTATTACAAATCTTTCAGGCAGAAACTGTCCAAGGTGTCGGTACCCCGATAGTTCTCGCACGGGCACCCTAGTTCTTTTATAATTCGGGCGTAGTTAGAAGGGGACCTCAACCAACATGGTGGGAGCATGTAAAGGCAGCTAGCGATGAAGCGAGCTGGCTGAAATAGCTTTTTTTTAAATTAATTTATGATCCTTCCGATATGGCGGAAAAGGCCTGTTTACATTTCCGAATTGGATAATAATTTTGAACTTTGGGTAAATGTTCATCAAAATGTGTATAGGTGCACAAAATTATGTTTGTGTCTGTACACAAGCGCAGGTGTTTACAATTTTAAAAGCCATTGCAGACTAACAACGGAACGATGTTCGACTAAGAATAGTACAAAACATAGGAAAATCTATTATCATCCTTGGAATTTACTACACAAAAAGAACAAATGAGATTGGTCTAATATAAAATTTTACTATAAGTCCAAGTTATAGTTCAACTAAAAATGTGGATAGATCCCATGCGCAGTAACGTTATCGCAAAGTGCAAAGTTGAGCCTCTCCCGCGGTACACAAATTATTTCATCACTCTAATAAAGGGGATGATTGAATACAAACTCGTTTTTTTTTAATTCAGAGAGAGATCATATTTTATTAAATATATAACAAATAAAATCTGAATGCATTACACTTATCTTATAATATGTAGTATATTGCAAACTACATATTTGCTATTACTCATTTCGTCTATTCTCAATGATCATGTCGCCAACAATTGCTCCCATTTGACTTGAAGAACGTAGAACGAATGCATGTGAAATCTTTTTCGTATCCAAACAGGCATCAATGTGTGGTATATCTCGTTGCAGTTCCTTATAATATTGCACCGGAACCCATCCATCAGTTGTTCCATAATAAAATTTTAACAAACCGACATTTTCTCCGACGATTTCTCTGTCCAAACCACGTACTTTCGCCATTTCATCCTTTGCTAGGAAAACTACTTTCTCGGTCACTGTTGATTTAGAATACTTTAAGCCAGTGCCAATAAAATGTGTTGGAATGGAAAATAACCAAAAGTAGATATGAAGACAGAATATTCTAACCATGAGCGGCAGCCGGTTGAAAAACGTTATAAAAAAACCAAGAACAATGTATGCCGGTAGGGCAATATTCGTAAACACCCAGCCATTCGGAGATTCTACCATTCGCTCTACAGTGGGGAAAAGTAGATAGCCTTTCTGCAAGCGCTTCTTAATGTTTTCTTCCTTCAGTAGTTGCAATATCATCCAAGCTCCAATAGAATGGCCAATTAAATGAATTTTAACGTTTTCCGGAACATACTTTTTAATGAATTCGAGTTTATGCTTCACTTGCCCATCTAGATCGAAAAGCGTTTCGTTTCCAGACAGAGGAGGGACTTCACGAATGCTTGTTGCCGGTGGTTCGTCGTGACCAGCATGACCTTTGGACGGCAAAGCAAAAATTAATAAACAAATAAGGAATATACTATTGACAACCCACCTATTACCCAAACGGGCATTTCGCAATTAAGATGCCTATGGAGATTCCCTAAAAATTCTGTGTAAAATCCAGGAAGTCCAGGATTTCCTGTTATACAGATTGTAATTTCATTTACATCGTCTAGAGATTCTTCTATCCATTTTCCCCATGTCATTATGTGAGTGGGAACACCACATATATTAACGTACGCCTCTTGCATTTTCCGCAGTAAATTTTAAAGAACAACAGTTTTGCTATTCACGAATATCATTTAAGATATTTATTAAACTAGGAATAACCGACTCAGCAACTAGCCCCCGAAAGACACGTCAGACGTCAGTTTGGCATTTGGCAATCGAGCCGGTGATCAGAAAATTCTTTACAGAGATATTCAACTCCTCAACTTCTTATGAATAGGGTGACTTGCGTTTGCTCCGCTTTTCATAATTTTTTTATTTTCACCAAATTGTAGCATTCGACTTGGCTTCTCATATTCTGTGGCTAATCGAAACATCACTTGGTTTCTTTTTTGTTGATATTCGTGTCATGGGAATGTGTGTAGCTTTCGACATTTTTCTTCGCGTTTTCCATATAATTTTATATTAATTCATGCGAAATTTGCGCCCAAATGATTTTTAAACATTTTAACATAAACAAATAACAAAAAAAGATTGTGTTGTGAGTTCATGAATTGGACCTTAATGCAAGAATTCGCCATTCTGAAATGTGTATTTTATTTTGTATTTTAATCGAAGCCTTAAGCCTAGTATGCTGTTCCAGGAAAGCTAAAATTAAGCGCCTGTCCTATGATTCTCTCCATCACTTTGATTGATGTTCGCTTAATTTTGACAGTGTAAGTTCCGTCAAAAAAAAATGTGTTAGTAAAGCTGATTGACTGTGTTCGGTTTCTTTATTTGTAGCTCCCTCCTCAAAAACCTCTTCCGCTAACTCCACGTTAAAATTCCATTTCTAATAGAAATTAAATTTACAACAACGAATTTCTAACCATTCTCCATACTGTTAATTTGCTTTTGTTTGAAATTTTGTAGCGAATAGCGATATATTCTGTGGAAAAATGTATTTTGCATTAATACGCTTACTTATGTCGTTTTCGATTTGGCAAACAGATCAGTCTTTTAAAGAAAAAATCATTTTTTTTTTATCGAGATTGCTTTTCATGTTCGATATGCCAAAAAAATCAATCTTTTTTTGATCTCAGATTTTGATTTTAAAAAATATCAATTTTTTCTCAGATTTTACACACGCTTTCACTAACACCAATATTTATGACACATAGCTGGCGGCAAAGATAATGGAATACAGAGATATATATCTTTGCAGTTGTTTTCTCGAAAAATTCATGAAGTCACGCACATAATGCTCATTTCTTTTCTAGAATATGTGAGTTCATGAATTGGACTTTAATGCAAGAATTCGCTATTCCGAAATTTGTATTTCATTATTTTTTTACTTTAATCGGAACGTTAACAAAAACCAAACAAGTTTAATACCCAACACAAAACAATTGAACAACGCGATGACCATAAAAGCAAAAGGAATATTGGCTGGCCATTAGCAACATGCAACAGACGGGGGTAGAAATTACAAAATCAACAATGTAAACAAATGGGTTTTGGGGGGATAGACGTACGAAAGATATCCATCTCTTTTATTCTTTCATCTCTGGCTGGCGGTAACCAAAGATAATTGAATACAGAGATATATATCTTTCCAGTGGAAAGGCGGCTGCCTACAAGCTGTTTTCCCGAAAAATTCATGAAGTCACGCACATATGCTCATTTCTTTTCTAGAATATGTGAGTTCATGAATTGAACTTTAATGCAAGAATTCGATATTCCGAAATGTATATTTCACTATTTTTTTTTATTTTAATCGAAGCGTTAACAAAAACCAAACAAGTTTAATACCAAACACAAAACAATTGAACAACGCGATGCCCATAAAAGCAAAAGAAATATTAGCAACATGCAACAGACGGGGGTAGAAATTACAAAATCAACAATGTAAACAAATGGGTTTTGGGGGGATAGACGTACGAAAGATATCCATCTCTTTTATTCATTCATCTCTGGCGGTAACAAATTGTTTATCGTTGGAAGGATTGCTTTTTTATCAATTGAAATGGATTTCCAGTGCAAGTAAGAAAATGTTTTTTTTTGCTGCTAACTCAATACACACAAAAAATAATAAAATTCAGATTTCATGTTCGATTTGCAAGCAGAAATCGGAAATCTCAGATCAAAATCTGAAAAGCCTATCGAAAACGACATCGTTTACGTTTTTGATTGGGACATACGATTTTTATTTCTCTTTATTGAGTTTATTTTTATCAAGAGATCAATCACAATCTAAGTGCGGATCTTATCAGTTTATGTTTATTTTTATTATCAGAAAAGAACAATTTTACAATACAAATAAACAATGCAGCAATTTTCGTTTGTTGCAGTTCATTTTAGTTACTTGATCTTGATCCTGATTTACTGCGGGAACGCGAACGTGACTTTGACTTTGAATTGGACCGTGACCTTGACTTTGATCCAGAACCAGATCTTGATCCCGATCTTGAACGTGAACCACTTTTTGACTTTGAGCGTGACCGTGAATGACTACGACTGCGACTACCACTGACTGATCTGGACTTGCTTCGACCTGATCGAGATCCAGATCGAGACTTAGATTTAGAAACGGATCGACTGCGAGATCTAGATCGGCTACCACTGCCAGATCGTGATCCGGATTTGTCATCGTCCGAAACAATACGTTTTCTGGCACGTTTTTCACCGCCATCACCGCTCCCACTCTCACTTTCGCTGACACTTTTATTTTTCCCACGATCGCTGTCTGATTCGCTGGTAGAAATTGTAGCCTTGGAAACTATCTTAAGGCGTTGTTTTCCGCCTAATTTGTCTGCCTTCTCCTTCTTCTCCTTCGGTTTGGCCCCCTTTCGCTTGCGCTTGTTCTCTTTGGGAGCATCACTGTCACTATCATCATTATCTGCAGCAGACTTAGCCCTGCGCTTACTACCCGCTTTTTTCTTACGTTCAGTTTTTGTCTTCTTTTTCGGTCGTTCAGAGTTGTCGTTAGGCTGATCGCTGCCAGAATCGGAGACATAGTCATCTTTGCGAGGACGACCACCACCTGAAATTGAAAAAGCCATATTACACACAAAGTATAATTACTTGCAAATAATTTATGACCTTTCTTCTTATCCGGAGGAGGTTCGCTGAATAATAAAGCGCTCTTAGTTTTCTCCACGTACTCTTGACGTTTCTGCAGCATAACTTCTTTAGATTTATGTTTTGCTTCCTCCCTTAATCGACGATCTTCTTCCTGCTTCCGTTTGAATGCCGAACGCTCCTCCTCTTGCTTACGTCTCAAGCTCTTCTCCTCTTCGTCGATACGTCGGGCACGAGTGACATGGTATTGTGCTTGCGACAACAGATCCTGGCATTGGTTTGCTTCTATACTCGCCAACTCAATGTTGTAACGAGTTTTGTCACCATTCACAGACAAATATTGGAAGTACCTTCGAGCAAAAAATAACCAATTAGAATGATTCAACTTCTTTCTATACCAGGTGTGTTGCGTACTTATGAGCCAGTCCCAATTCGTGCACAGCTTGTAAGACAACATCAAGAGTTGATTTCTCGTCTTTGAGAATAGCCATAGCCAGCCTTTGAAGAACAATCGCAATGTTGAACAGAAGAACCTTAAACAACGTTAAAAAAAAATAGCTGCTGCAAATAATAAAAAAGAAAACATCTCAACAAACCGTATCTTGTGGAGCAACTCGTCTGGCTTTAAGTAGAACCATTTTGGCTTCCTTTAGTTTATTTGCGCGTACGTGAGCTCGGGCTAGGTACTGCATTACCTCGACGTTGTGATGTTTGTAAAACTTCTTCATACAGTTTTCGTACATTTGAATGGCACTTATGTACTGCTTTTGCTCGACATACACATGTGCAATGTTCAGCCAAACGTCACAAAAATCGGCTGTAGCTTCGCGTACTTGAGCAAATATATCTCTAGCCTCAATAACACAACCCTTATGGGCGAGAACCGAGCCAATGCCATTTGTCGCCCAAATATTGCGCGGATCATTTCTTAAGACCTTAAAAAAATGGTATATATTTAATGCGTTTGAATATTTTAATTACGACGATAAGTATCGTTTAAAAAAAACATTCACATTGTTTCGTACTAAAGTGAGGTGTGCAGGGACGGTTTCTTATCTTAGAAGGAAGTCTGATTAGCTTTAGAGCGTTTAAGTACGATCGATGACAATTTTAACGTCAAACTAAGGACAGAAAGAAGATTGCTTTGTTGTATTGATGGGGTAATTGCTTCGTTGTATTGATGGTTAATCTTCTTACGTCCCCGTCGGTTATTAACTTTAAATCATGTCTCCGATTCTCCCTATGTCATCAGACATAGACATATCTAGACAGGTTCAGGATCCGAGTTTTGAACAAAGTCTCTAACGATATAGGGATGGCCCTTAACGTAGGCTTATGCATTCTGCTTATTGTATAAAGTGGCTTTACCATTACAACACGTGCACAATTCACTGAACAGGTGGACATATATTTTGAAACTACGAGTTCCAGCAAGAAGAATATGCGTCACAGCTTCTCTGTCAATTTTAACCAATTCTTCATAGCTGCCCCTGCGTCCCTCAAATAAATGCGTATTTAATTGTAAAATTCCAAAAATCAGCCTTACTACAAATATCTTAACATTCTTAAATGAAAGGAATAGTTTTTGTTCAAAATTTAATCTAATGTTTTAGCAACTTCCTCGCTTCACGTTTTTAAACCCACTCATCGCTTACCTCTGTCAACACGTCGGGTTGCTGGGCCACGCCAGAGGCCAATAGCATTGGTTGGGAAACAATGCTGAGCTATCACAACAAACTCGTTTGTTTATGACAGCAAACATTGGTCTATGAATTGCTCAACCAACGACATATTTCTGAGCGTAACATTTAAAATTAAAACTAATGACAGTGTTGTGTCCTACTTGTATGCTAAAATATAACTGGAGTTTCCGAAAATAAATCATTCTTACTTGTTTGTAAATAGCTAACGCCTTCTCTTGATGTTTCTTTTCTTTCTCTTTATCTTTCGACGGCTGGTGTAGAGATTGCAAAGAGAAATTCCCCAGCGCGATTAATGAATAAGCGTCATTAGATGTTGCTGGATTTTTGAGAATCGTTTCAAAGTTCTTTTGGCCCAAAATAAACTGCATTTTGGCCAAATGAAGATTTCCAAGGAGCGAACTGAAGTCAAATAAAAATGCGACATTTGCGCTTGAACGTGGAATCAAAAAAATTAAAAATGTAAGACTTACCGGGCATCTGGATTATCATTGTTTATATTTAGAGCATCCTTGAAGAAATCCGATGCAACAAAAATCAAGCCTTTATCTCGTGCCATACATCCCAAACGTAAATAGCAGTCGATATAGTTGGGGTGCTCTTTCAATATATCCTTGTACAGTTTGTCGGCGACATCGAAACTACACATAGCTTCATTTAAGCGTGCCAAGTTATACTTCATAGTTACAGATATCGAGTCATAGTATTGCGGATCATTAGTCGATTCTGTGTTGGCCCGTTCTAAGGCCTCCAGGAGTTTTTCCTTTGCTAGTATCAAATTTGCCAAACGATAATGTAATGCAGCTACATTATTCAAAATTTCTGCAGGAATATCCGCTTTAACCTTGTCGTTGAGTATACTTGTAGCGGTGCCATAGGCATTCAGTGATGCCTGCAAATCCTGTTGCTCTAATATTTGAGCCAACTCAATCCATGCTTCGACATCATCTGGAAATTGCTCAGTGACTTTTTTTAAATGAGCCTTGGCCATATCGCGTTTTGTTTGCGAATTTGAGTTGGCATAAAGTGATCCCAAAATCTTCATTGTTTCATAATTTCCCGGCTGAACTTTGAGAACTTTTTCAAAACATTGAGCTGCCTACAAATGAAAATACGCGTTTACAAAAAAAAACAAAAAAAAAATACACTTTCACACTGTTGAGAGGAACTTACATTTTCGGTGTCACCTCGATAGATGTACATTTGCCCTAAGCCGTAGTGTGGCAGGACAAAATTTGACGGTGCGATTTGCGTCGACTGGTAATAGTATTGGAAGGCCTGATCATAGTCTCTTTGTGCGTGAAATGATCTTGCTAGCTGGTAGCAACTTTCCGCACGCATTGCCTCATTTTCAGTGTTGTGAAAGGCATGAAGAGCCAAGTGCTGAACTTTTTGATAGTCCTTTTTGAAGAAGAAATGATTAGCGAGATGGTTAAGGACCATCGGGCTGGTGGAATCTATAGTGTAAGCTTTTGAGAGCATCTGAACTCCCAGTTTATTTGAGTCTGGCTCATGGAGATTTAGTTTCAGAATAGCAAGACCAATCAGTGCGCCTACACAGTTCGGATCGAGCTCCAGAGCACGTTGAAATGCTAACCTATAAGCATAAAAAATACGAGCGAAATATTATTAATGGACATTACTACAGATTTTTGGTTTTTGATGAACAAATGTACAAAGACCGGCTAAATACACTTTTCTATTTGACTGTTCGGAAGAGGTATAAAATTGTAAGACTCTTTTTCCAAGAAAAATGTTCTTACTTGGCTTTATCCTGATTGTTCATCTTCAGAAAACAATGTCCCATTCCCATTCTCACATTGGCTGGACAGTTGGGATTGGTTCGCAAGGCTTTTTTGTAAAACGCCAAAGCCCCTCTATAATCTTTTTTATTGAAAGCAATACATGCTTTTCCCAGCAATGAAGGTATATTTGATGGCGATTGATTTAATACAAAATTGAATTGAGCATCTGCTTGCTCCATTTTGTCACCTTCTAGCAAGCAAAAATAGGCTCTCCCAAGTAAATGGTTCTAAAAAGGAAGATACATAGTTATTATTTAAAACTATATTTTTTTTCAACTTTTATTGATACATACTTGGTCGTACATGATAATCTTGTCGGCGGTGGTGTACAAATTCGTAGCCTTCATAAAAAGCTCCCGCTTTTTATCTTTCGATTTTTCACGATTTGCTTCCTGCACGTAGTGTGCAGCAAGCATATCATAGGCTCGCATCTGATCTTTTTCATAGTCGCGATAGTCTATATTTGCCTCGATCCTTGCTGTCTCCAACAAACGAATGAAATCGGAAGTTTTCTTTTGCTTGTAATAAGCCAACTAGTGAGGAAAGTATGGTTAATAGAATTTTCAGAAAATTAGTAGATACTACTATACTTACAGCGACGTTGACCCACGTATTTAATTGAGATCTTTCTTGTCGCAAAATTCCAAGTACTTCTTGACATTCCGGCAACTGGTCTGGATGCACCTCAATCACCTAAGGAATTTTACGGATATAAACCATTTTAAAGACATTAAATATATTTTAATACCTCATCGGTGTCCCGGAGAGGGATTTCAATTGTTTGGGACATTTTAGAGTCCTTTTTTGAATAAGCAAATTGTATTATTCGACTTTACTTTAATTCCAAAGAAAACAACGCGGCGAACTGAATGTCAAACCATTAACTGACATTTAGCAGCAGTAGTACCAATCCCAGAAGAAAATCCGTGTACATCTGTTTTAGGGTGCATACGGATTATAAAATTCCATATAAGATTGTCGAACGACTGTCAACATACCCACATCAAATCAACTAGATTTGTCAAATAGATGGTATTTGATATTAGTTCAGTGTACGAAAAAGGATAGGCAAATTATTTGTGAGTTTTACCACTAACTTAAAAAAAAACTGGTGAGTTTTGAAATACATGCCTGCATTTATTAGAATTTTCTAAAACGGCTCTAAAAGCCTGTATAGTTATGCAGTGTATAAGTGCCCATATATCTTTAATGTTTCATTTACTCATAATAAAACACGGAATTAATAACAACTGTTCTGTCACGAAAGAAAATTAGGTCGAATATATCTTTTTGTAAATCATTTTATATAACAGTATATATATATATATTCCTTTCTGTTATTATTCACAACATTTCGGATAATTGACACCTAACCTATATTATTCAGGCATTTACAATTTTTTGTCAACAGATGGAAAAATAAATATAAATAAATTATACTAAACCTATAAGTAGCTTGCAAATCCTGAAGCAAAATGTTGTCCGCATACTTAAAATTTCTTTTGCAATCTTTAAGCTTCTCACACTTATTTAACTTTTATATACAACTTCCAGCAGTCATATAATATTATAATAACAAAAAATAAACAAACTTTACAACTTTCCTACAGCAATAATTTATGTCCCGGACAGATTACGTCGTGTATCTTTTATCACAAATCGTAAGGAGAAAATTTTTAATAATTACTTAGGCTGAGTGTAAGCGAGGATATGTAACGTGGGAGTCCGAAACACAAGTTCTCCGTGTAAACGTAGTATTTTTTTTGACAGATGTCATTTGAAGAAAATCGGAGTTTTATTGAACCAGCTGAACTCAGTTATATTTATGAATTTTAAGATGTTTATGACATACAATTACTTGAATAAAAATATATCTGTAAACGAATCCCTCCTTTGTAAAAGTGTTAAGAATATTTTCTAAATTGATTTGTTTTTTTTTATTCATTGAACAGTATTAAAAATGTTTAATAAGTGCACTTGCGAAAACAACAGAAAGTAGTGTAGTTCTAAGCAGTTTCTTAACATCATGCATGTAAACAAACTTCCTCTCCTTCCTTTGCCAAGTTTATGTTCCTTCGCATTACGTAAGGGGCTATTTGGTTGCTGCTTTATATCTACACTACGGAAATCTGTCAATCCTTTTGCTGGTCTGTCAGCTGCAGTCTTTAAACAAATTTCTTGCACCACCAGTCGTACAAATCTGTTAAATCCATCTTATAGATATATGTCCAGATATTCAGCAAGCACAATCATGAGGCATAATACAAAATCGTTCAACTTTAACGATTACGATGTTATTGGGTTTGACCTTGACGGGACTGTTTTAAGATACAATATCGGTGAAATGATTCCCCTAGAATATGAGCTAATGAGTCGTTATTTAGTAGAGTGTAAAGGATATTCCAATCAGTTATTGGGTTCGCTATCAAATTCGGTCGATAGAGACTTCCTACAGAAGGGTCTCTTTCTGGATGCTGAACGTGGAAATATCTTAAAACTTGGCAGCGATGGACGGATTTTGAAAGCCAATCATGGCACTAAAGCTCTAAGTGACGAACAGATTTCAGCTACCTATGGTGAGAAACGACAGTGGTCAGTGTCTATGCAGTTTATTCAGGATCCTTTGTGTGCCTGGAATGGTCCTTTGGCAGACAAAATGCGCTCACTATTGGATTACTTTGATATCAGCGCTAGTCTTGTTTTTGCACGTGCTGTCGATGACGTAGATAACCGAAATGAAAATACCCAGTTGCAACCGTATACAGTTTGGCCTGATATCCTAGAGGCCCTAATTAATATTTACACCAGGGAAAATTTCAGCAACGGTAAGAGCGCATATTTTGAAGAATTGAAGAACCATCCGGATCGCTATTTACTAAAAACACCCCCGACTGTTATCAGCTGGTTGAAAGATCTGAAAGCGTCGAATAAAAAGTTATTTCTACTGACCGGATCGCACGTAGACTTTGCAAACTTTACCGCCTCTTACGCATTGGGCGAAAATTGGCGAGATTTGTTTGACGTAGTCGTATGTTTTGCCAGGAAACCGGGGTTTTTTCATGCTTCAAGACCATTTCATAATATTGAAGGTTTTAAAGAGACTAATCCGATCGCCCTCGATGGTGATCTTCAGATGAATTCCGTATACTCAATGGGAAACTGGGAGCAGCTACAGAAACTATTTGCCAAAGAAATGTACAAAGATTCGTCCGCATTGAAGTCTCTGTACATTGGAGACAACTTAATTCAAGACGTGTACGCACCTGTCGCACTTGCTAACATTGATACCGTTGCCGTGTCTGAGGAATTGCTTTCAGAATATTTACTCGACGATGCATATAATCCGGAAAACTTCGAATTTAAAGACGTGGTTGCTTCAACATATTGGAATTCATATTTTTCCACAGAGAATCAGTTGACTCTCTGGACAGATATAATAGCTAAATATTCAAAAATGTGCGTTCCCACTCTAGAACACGCCGCTTGTAAACCAATCGATCATGAATTTTGTATGGAAAATGAGAGCGTCTTCTATCCATCAGCACCAGCTGTTAAGCAAAGTTAAAAAAAAACTGTTTACGATGCTATCTGAAACTCTGGCTAGGCTATTCACTTATAAATAGAAAATTCAATAAATAAACAAATTTTTAGTCAAGGAAAAAACGTTTGTACAAAATGCAAATAAAATGGTGCATGATTGTTATGTAAATAAATATGTTTTTTTACATAAAGACGTTATAAATACTGTACTGTATTGTGTTCCTTCTTTTGTTACGTACTAGAAATACGTTCGACGGCCATGGCTATTCCCATACCCCCACCAATACACAAGCTTGCGACACCCTTCTTGCCACCAGTACGTTCCAGAGCATATAGCAATGTTACGAGAATCCGATTGCCCGATGCACCAATGGGATGGCCTAAGGCGATGGCGCCACCATTTACATTTACTTTACTCGGGTCGATTTGAAGACACTTCAATACAGCAAGGGACTGTGCAGCAAATGCTTCATTTAGTTCATACAGATCCACTTCATCCGTAGTCCAGCCAGCTTTAGACAACTGAAAAGTATTGGATTGATATTATAGATTGTATTTTCCCGAGCAGCTGTGAAATTTTACTTACAACAGCTTGCACAGCAGTTACAGGTCCAATGCCCATCAGCTTAGGGTCAACACCCGTTTGCGACCAAGCGATTATTTTTGCGAGGGGTTTTAACGACCGCTTTTCAACTTCAGCACCGGACATTAAGAGCACGGCTGACGCAGAATCATTAATACCAGACGCACTAGCAGGTGTCACAGTGCCATTCTGGTAATAAAAAAAATTTGATTTGTTTGTTTGTAAATAAAGTATGTAGTTGTTTGATCTCATTTATAATTGCTGTTGGTGATTTGTGCTTTCAAAGTACAAGTATCAACTTTTCTTCTGGATAGGGCAATGTAAACTTTAATGAGTTCATCGGTAAATGGAATCTAATTTGTTTTTACTGTAAAGGATCACTGAAAAGTGACTTGTAAAGAAATACACAGCTCCAACACGCTTTATATAATTATAAGGAATTGATTTTGAAATAGAGCACCCCTACTTACATCAACAAAACATGGCCTAAGTTTCTGCAATGATTCAACAGTTGCATCAGGTTTAATGTATTCATCTTTGTCAAAAATTGTAGTTCCCCTGCGTTCGACAATTTCAACTGGGACGATTTCCTTTTCAAAATAACCATTTTTCTGTGCTGTCTCAGCCAAATTCTGAGATTTCACTGCCGAGATATCCTGTTCAGCGCGACTAATACTATACTGAGTAGCTAAATTCTCTGCCGTGATACCCATATGAATATTGTATATTGCATCAGTGAGACCATCGTGGATCATCGAGTCAAGAAAAGTGCCCGGCCCCATTTTAATAGCTTGGCGCATGTGCATGAGATGTGGTGATAATGACATGTTTTCTTGACCAACACAAACCGCAACCGATGAATCACCTGTTCGAATTGATTGGTACCCCAATACAACGCTCCTGAAAATCAAAATTGGTCAAGTTCATAGGTATATTACATGCTAATCAGCGGGGTAATTGATTTTATGGCACCCACTTTAAACCTGATCCACATAACATATTAATACAATAAGAAGGAACCTCTACTGGTAGTCCGGCTTTAATCGACGCTTGTCTAGCTGGATTTTGACCCTGTCCAGCAGTTAACGCCTGAAAAAGCATTAACAATGCATGAAATAAAAGATTTCATACGAATTTAATCAATTGCTTACCTGCCCAACAATCACTTCGGTTACATCACTTGGCTGTACGTTAGATCTTTTGAGCACTTCTTTTATCACAATGCTGCCCAAGTCGGATGCCTTCAACTTGGAAATTGTGCCATTAAAACTGCCTGGTTAAGGAGAAAGTTCAATGTTAGAAACGCACTAATTAGGTAGCTTTTGAAATAAGTTTTAATAACCTGTCTTTCACAGAGACAATTTGCAAGTCTAATCAAAGGCAAATAGGTATTTGTGAAATATAAAAGGAAGGTTACGAAATAATGTTCATACATACCAATCGGAGTGCGGGCAGCAGACACGATATACACCTCTTGCAAATTCATTTTTGTAAACAAAAGGCAAACGAGCTACGGAATGTGAAAGCTGAAGCACAGACAAAACCAAAAACTCGACTAAATAATGAAATAGAAATTATTTCAAAAAGACCATCGGAATGAATTCATAATTCAGAGTCAGACACAAATTTTATTACAATAGCAACAATTGACAGCTTTTTCAAAATGTCTATTCACAATCAAAAGCAGAAGCACAAGCTTTTAGCAGCTTTCACTTTAGACACAGAGTATTATATGTTGGGTTGAACATTTTCAAAAAAACAGAAAGGTAATATCTACCGAATTGCAAAGGAGTGAAGGTTTTTTTCCACTTTTTTTGCTTTTGATGCAAATCCTAAATTTTAATATTTGCGTTGACAGAGTGTCGCATAGAATTTGTTATCGATTTAACAATTCCCCTAGTACAAGCCGAAATGACTTTTATTTCATTGATGCCTGTATGTGAGAACCTTTAGTGAATGTTGAAATGAAGGGTTCACCAACTTCCAATCCTATGAGTATGTGCCAAATGCGCCAAATTAACATCCTCGGATATTTTTCTCATAATATCGATATGAAAACCGCCAATATATCAACAAATTATTCCGCTCCGGAAGCAAGATATAATACATTATATACAAGCCAGCTGACAGCAGCCGTAGATTACTTTTTGATATTTTAACAAAAACATGATCGGATTCAACCAAAAACAGTTTTCTTATTGTAATTGGTTTGTTTTTTCCACCCTGTTTCCGTAACACTCACGATATCACTCTCAAAAGCTCAATTCTGCTTTTGATGAGCACACTACCTGAGTTCAACTCCGAATGTAAACGTGGTAGCGGTTGTATACAAAACAGAACTCATTCAAATACCTATGTCAATGCAATGATTTTGCGAAATGTAAAGTGATAAGTCCCATATAGCCAAAACCAAAATTTGCTAACTGTATTTATCTGATAACAATTTCTCCAAAAGAGAATAAATGCTCCATTTATCAGATATTTGTATATGTACTTAGCTACATTTTCACTTTGAAATTGATAAGTAGTGACCAACCAACTTTCAGTTTTTGTGCCGGTCTTAATTTTGTTCTCTTGCAATGAGTCGCGCAGCAATAAAAGAAAAAAAGTTATCCGTTTTAAGGGTCGTGAATGAAAATAAAGTATGTAAGTCTTATTTACTCTTTAAAATGTCTCTCATTTGCGCTTTTTATCTTTTTTAGAATGTGTTACTTAGCTCCTCCTACAATAATCCAGAAATAAAACTGGAAAAGGAGGAAGCGTGGAAGAAAGTATTGAAAAGGGCGCAATCGGTCGGATTAGCAACAAATGACCGTGAATGGATCTACGCTCGTGATCATATTTTTGGTCTGTGGAAAAGTCGAACACTGGTCAGTGCCATTGCACTTAGGACGAAGTGCGAATATTATTTCTACTTATCTTTTCGCAGGCAAAGAGGAATAAGAACCGCACATGCGGTAGAAAAGCAATTACTTTTGATGTCATCGATAAGGCTATTCTTGAAATCCTGGATTCCTACTCTATAGGAAAGAAGAGTACACTTTCAGATCTAGATGATATTACTTTTGCACCAAAGACTCCGCCAATAGAGGAACCAGCATACCTGGACCAAAGAAATGAAATCCGAATAAAAGATTTTGCGATTACCCCAAAAACCCCACCGTTAGAAGATGAGGACACCCCACCACAAGCAAGAAATCATGATGAGATGATTGAAACTCGTATAAAGCCGGAGCATAGTGATTCCATTGAACTTTTGAAAATGCAAGTGTTGAAGTCGGAACTGCATAGAAATAAATTGCAGATACTTCAGCTGGAGAGAAAATTAGGACTGCCAACATCATCATTCACGTACGATCTTAATTAGACACATTAACGATTGACTTCATTACAAGGACAATGTTTAAGATATTCTTAATGTATGATTTGTTTAATCGATTTAAAGTAATCAATAAATGTGTTCAACGGGGACATGAGGTGATGACGACGCGAAAACAAATTTACGTGAGTTCTGATTCTGGATTTTCGTTAGGTCGAATCAAAAAGAACGACTGAACATTGAGTTAGACCTTACGAAATATGGAACAAGTGTACTAGCGGAGGCTACAGAGTATAAAGAGATCCAAGGTAGTAGAAAAACCTTCTATAAAAAAAAACTAAATCTAAAATCCCACACCACGCCAAAATAAAAGGGATTCGAAAAAGACCGTAATATAAAAATGAAGTCGAATTTTTTTAAAAGAAAATTGAATTAATGTATTTAGGAAAAAAAACTGACTTAGCTCTTCTCTGAAATAGCGCAAAGTTTGGCCAGTAAGCCAGTGAGCTGCAACAAAGAATTCAAACCATCGACAATTTTCATATGTGTAATACCGATTTCGCGGATGAATTCTAATTTAATTTTCTCATTAAATGACATTTGCTTGCACACACGAAAAATATTTCCAATGATATCTTCAGCAGCGTAGCCCAAACGCCATAACTTGGCCAGGATTTTGTAAGCTTTATGGATGTCATTATGTACGCAGTTTTCAAGCATATCCTGAATTAGCATAGGATGAGGTTCGTCGCACACTTTGAATACATTAGGACCTGTTATGTTGCCAAAGCCATTGGCGGTCGATTGGAGATTGTTTAACGCCTGACGCATGTCACCTTGTGCTGTAAATACGATTGCTTCCAATCCTTCTTCCTCAAATGTAAGATTCTCTTTTTGACACACTTCAATCAGCTTGGCTAGAATTTGAGAATCCGAGAGCTTACTAAAACGCAGCATGGCACAACGGGACTGTATCGGCTCAATTATTTTCTCACTAGTATTACATGCCAAAGCAAAACGAGTCGTGTTACTATAGATCTCCATTGTGCGTCTCAATGCCTGTTGTGCTCCTTCAGTCATGCTGTCTGCCTCGTCCAGAATTATAATCTTATGTCTACCTCTAGGTAAGGTGACCTTCTGTTGGGCGAACATCTTTATTTTGTTACGCACGACATCGATACCTCGCTCATTAGATGCGTTCAGCTCAAGCACAGCTTCTTTGTAACTGTCACCTAGAAGAATGCGTGCCAGACACTGAATGGTTGTTGTCTTGCCAACTCCTGGTGGACCCTGGGAAATAGAAAAAAACGCATACTAAGTATAAGAAACTTAACAAACTCTCCTCCTAATTTTTTCACTTACAGCAATTATAATATTGGGTGCATTTCCTTGAGTGGAAAATACCGAAAGCCGGCTGACAGTGTCCTCGTTGCCGACTATATCTTCAAATTTCGAAGGCCGGTATTTTTCAATCCTGTTTTACAAAATAAATGAAGTAAAGTTAAGTTGGAATAAATATCTATTTACCATGGCAAATGTTTTCGCTTCAAATCTTCGGCTGTTGAAATGCTTTCAAGTTCGACAGGCATTATGAACAAATCTGTTTCTGTATATAGTGTGCTAATTTGTTATAAGCGGTAAAATATAGAATGTCAAATAAACACGATTAAGGCAAAAAGTACAGTGCTGCCAATCTCCTAGTAGATTTAAAAAAAACTCCGTGTGAGGAATATCTCGGTCAGCAATAAATTAAATAACGTATACGATTCAACTAAAAAACAAGTGCGGAAGCGTGCAAAGAAGACTGCTTTTAGAAAAAATACAATTTAGTATTAGACATCAATCATACATATTAATATTGGTTGAGAAACCACGAGCACGCCGGTTGGTTCCAGAATGAGCTGATTTCTACTGTCATAATTATTGACGATTATAAATCATCATCAATCAATGCAATATACGAAAAGATTGTTTGCAATAACAACTGAAATTTTATATTATATTACAGCGATGCTGTAGTTCGCGACAACGTCAGTGTCAAATGAGAAAAAATAAACAAAGTGACAACTGAGAAACTTGTAGGAAACAAACTAAATTTTATGTGGCGGGAGATATGATTTATTTCGTTTTATGACTAATAGTCTATGATAAAGGGCAAAATACTACCTTAAAACCGAAAAGCTGGAATATTATTAAGGAATTAGAATTATATTTACAAAAGCAAAACGAAATATATATGTCCTGTGTAAGCTTTGTATATACGTTTGACGTTTAAGTGAAAGAGAATACACACTTGAGAAAGGGATAGCTTCGCGAAATACTCTATTGAAATACTCGTCCGCTACATAGGAAAAACCTCAAACACCTACGAGTGTATAATGAGTTGTTGGACACACAGAATTAGGGTTTATAGTACATTTAACACGACACGCTAACCTACCACGGAAGATTCAAGTATTTAATGCACAATACTAAATAAACGTCTGAGTGAAATGGACAGCACTGCTGAACGAAAAATAATTCGTTTATTTCGTTTTATTTATTGATCTGTACCTATTGTGCTTGTATAGTAGGAACGTGGCCATTTTATGCTTTGAACACATCCACAAATGAAATAGGTCTAAACTAATAATTGCATATGCTCATTCACAGATGACACTGTAGCGTCACCATCTTTAGTACACGGGTGTTGCACTGCTGATTTTTCTTGTGCCTCCGTCATATTGTTCTAAAAAAATTCCAAGTGACTGATGTAAAGTGAGAAAATATGGCGAGTCTTGGGGGCGAACAATTAATTTCTACAAATAGTCAATCAGGTACGCAAAAAAACGGTGTAAATATATCTTAACAACATTATTCAATCTTCCCACAACGTATTTGTGCAAAAGTAAAGCGCGTATCCCAGACGAATCGCCCGAAAACAATCGATCGAAAAACAGCCTTGACAGATTTCTTAAAAGAAAAAAAAAAAGAAAGAAAAAAAAAAACTGCTCCACTGCTGCTTGCGTTTTTTTTCACATAGGTGTATAAAAATTATTTTTATCATGGAAAATAAAACATATTTAACGCAAAGATGGTAACTACGAGTGTAAATCACTGTTTTTGAAACAATTTTCCATATCATAGAGGAATGTTTCGGATCGAAGTCGCGAAAACTCAATTGATGGTATTGTGTCTCATGTTTTCGGCAATTACAAGTCATTGAAACTTGAAAAGCAAAGAAGAAAGAAGAAGGCACAGCAGCACCATTCCTACCATAGTTTGCATACTTTGACACGACCATGCACCAAGTCGGTGAAAATTGCGAGATAGTTTTCTGTGGTGGGTCGCAGTGTGTTTCAAGGTGTTATTCCATCAATCTTTCTTTGTGCTTTTGTTACTTACAGTTCTAGTTCGAATCTTAATTTTACTTTAATTTGTACGCAAGAAAATTTTCATATGGCTTTACATATTGACTATATATCTGTATCTGACAAGTTATTGTATTTGCTTTCTATGTGGGCAGATGAATAATAATTTAATTTTACTACGCCTTATTGGGGTAATTTGTGTGTGTAATCGCATATATGAATTGGTTTCATTTCAGATATAGCTCCAACTGATAGAAGCCGCGAAGGGAGTGTAGAAAGAAAAGGTGAGTGACTGAAACTTTCCATCATATTGTGCTCGAAAGGATTAGCGCTTTAGTCATACAAGTTTATCATGGTTGTTGCATAAATTTGTTTTTATCTTATTGTTCATATACATATATTTATACATCTATAAACAACAACTGAAACAATTAAGTAGCTGCCATGGAATTTCCGAGTTCGACAAGTCTGCATTGGTTTGCTCAGGCTGGAGACGATTCCACTTCGATTCAAGGTATACATTATATTGTGTGCGCCAGGTCCACTCAAACTAAGCCACTCGCATGCACTTGCAGCTAATTGTATAGGTACCTGCCTACCTAGGAATTAAGAAAAATACTTCAATTATTTTTTATTTGCATAAATGAACAACATCAACTGAAGTACATTTGTGCTTTTTATTTGACAAGATGTACCTAAGCTTAAGATTTGTTTGATACTAAACAAATTACTTAATTTATTTCATTACAACAACCTGAAGACGCCGCATGTCCTTCTGAAGGTCGTTCTCGTAAGTGCTATTAGTGCGTTCAAATACAAAAATGACTCAAATATAGGAAGTAGAACAGCGTAATGAAAAAAAAACTACACATTACGCCAGTTTCTGTGATATTAAACAAACAATAAAAGCAAATAAATAGATAGCCAAAAAATGTTTACGTCTAAAAATACAGCATGTACACAGTTTTATATTAAATAATACTCATTAATAATGATACCGGCTTTTTCCTTAACGATTTGTTTTGTTTTCATTTATACATATAATAGGTAAAACATTCGTACGGTGCCTTCTACGCTTGTTTTTTTTTCAGTCCGTAGAAATGATGCTGTGCATATTTGGTAAATCGATTTTATGAAACAAAAACTGGCAACCTACATAATATACAGAATGAAATATAATTGCGCAACGCATTCCACAGCTATAATCCTCGTTAATCACCAGTAAAAGAGGTTGTCCTCTTGACTGACACACAGTCGAAACTGCTAATCGTAGAGTTATAAAACTTTGAGGGTGGGATTTTCAGATAAGATCCCCCTGTCCATTTAGGTTAGGGATGGCGTTGTATACTATAGCAGGATTTCGTTCGTCGTATTAATTTGAAACAAAATTATTAGACAAGTCAATACCTTACCCCGTTTTAAATGGTAAAATGTTAAAAGTAGGCTGTTACCTTCCAACCGCGTTATGCAATTTCACTTAGTAGGAAGGGATAAAAATTAATTGGGGATGTACCTACTTTATGAGATTTTCCATTTCGGAGGAGGAAAACTTTACGTTGGATAGTCGAAGTATGCAACTTAGTACTGGCGAAATACGATTTCACTGTGTATTTGTACTGCATTATCACGATTGACGTTTTGAGTAGTATTCAGTTGATACCTTACACGCTAGTGGAGAGATAAAAATTATTTGACAATAAAACCGAAACCAAAATGGGACTAAATGTTTAACTTTGCATCAGCGCTACCAGGGCTTTAAGTTGCCAATGTATTCTATTCAAATGTTGCATAAATATTATTCTAATAGATAATGTTATAAAAATTCATCAATCAAATTTATAATTACTCCCTTGGCGATTCTAACCAAGTCGGGTAGGTTATCTGCAGTTCCAGGTTGTTGTTTTTTTTTTGCCGATTTGACTGTAGGACATTCAAAAATTATATGTTTAATATTAAGCCTTGTATTTCTGTTGCAGAGATGATCGTTTTGGGGGTTCACCGTTCACATGTCATAAGCAGGTGTTCGTATGTTCCAGAAGAAGTCATAAGAAGAATTTGTTTTTCACATTTGAATAATTCATTTGATACACCAATTTTTTTTATTGTGATATTTAGTCGTTGATTAATGGAATGGGTAGGATTTCAAGCCATCGGTTCTTACTTTTTCTGAGAATCTAAATAATTTCTTTTTTGGTTTTTAACTATTTTGGCAAAAAAAAAATCTAATTAGAGATTCAGATACTGCTTTTCTTCTTCGTTGCTAGTTATGCTTACAAGCCGCGGGCCCCATATACGTTTTAGATGATATCAGTTTGCGATTAGTTTGTCCCGGATGGTTGCAATGATCGATGTTCTTTCTATTGAGATGGAAAGAGTTACAGAAGCAGCACAAACTGCCGAAGGCAACCCTCACAGTATTATAAGGCCGACACTTGATGTCATCTCGACGTTTCGCCAAGAGGGTTTTTTGTTTCTTCTTCGGTTTGTAGTGAGAGGGGAGTATTTGTCAATCGAAAATAAAGATTTTATTTAGTTTTTGTTTACTTATTAATTAACATTTTGAACGGCGTTGGCTACCGAAAACAAAAAATATATATACATATTATTTTTTCAATAAGGGTTGTAAGAGAAGTCCTTTAGATAATCTTGTGCTATCTTGATAAACGATAGTAAATTCTGTTCGCTGTTTATTTCTTTCAGTTTGCTGGTATTTTTGCAGCGTGCAGAAATCAGTGATCAGAGATTTCTCTTATAATAACCATGAGGGATGAAGTGGAGGCTTGCATGCTCTGTTCAACAATGGAAATAAATATCTACTTTGTGTTTGTGCAAACGTTCCACATTATTTTCTTGCTGTATAGTCGTTAATCTTATATAGGTACGTTATGCACAATTGTTGCAAATTGTAACATCAACTTTTGCTCTGTATTCGCGAGCACAAATTATCGTACGAGATTGATTGATAAAATATATATTTTTGTGATGTCTCCTCAGAGACTTTGTTTCAATCATTTTTTTCTTCGATCCCTCGTGGAGTACCCTACCCAGAATTTGATCTCGGTGTGTATCTAGGAAGGTTCCTCTAATATAACCCCCCTATTAAGACCGTCTTATTCCCATTAAACTGAATTTTTCTTTGAGAAACGATGGGACGCAGCAGGAATTCGTTTCATTCACCCAGGCAACTTTATTTTCTGTGTCCCCTTCTATTATATCTACCAATCCACCGCACCTCGTATGTAACTAACAACCCAATCTCTCGTATGTTGCGGAAGGGAAACTCGAAACTTACTGTACTCGACTTCAACCGCAACACTCGCTCCCCTAAATTCGATATTCTTCACCATACTTAGCCTGAAGCCCTAGTTTCAAGTCCTTTAGTTAATACTTCGCTTTGAGATTTAGTTTAAAGTTACTATTAAACAAAATAGCCCAAAAGGACACAGACATAGAACGGATTTATAACTGATTGGGTGATGCAACGAAAGGATGACGACAGAAAAAGGTTTGAAAACATTGACACATTTTCGTGCGCACGAACGTTTGAACGTTTTGTCTTACAAAAAAGGCCGACCCTGTGTTGCAGGTATTTAGAGTGGGTCGTATCAGCAAGTCTGGGGTGGACTTGAACCTCAACCAATACGCCCCTTTTAGCATGGGCTGTGGACAACTGTCTGCAATTGCACACTCGAAGTTGTTTGGATTCCCTTCCTTTATACAGCGTTGTCCCGTTGTTTACGTTAATAACGCCTGTATAATAGCAGCTTTTGTAATCCGAGTTTGGGACTTGCGTTTAACGTGAATAAACCACCCGAGCATGGAGCGGTGCGTTCGGAGATGTAGTGGCTCTGATGTTCTTCAACATTGCGAGCCAAATTAGTAAAACAACCCAAGAATCCTATTTCTTCAGGTTATATCCGCAAACTGATTCTCTCTTTCACCGCATTAAAGACCGATAACTTTGCTTTGGCGCCATAAGTCCGGTCGTCATGATAAAAGATTTACCTCAACAAAATTAATAAAATAACTGCCGCAACTGATTCGTATAGAACCATATGCCCTGCTTCGAAGAAGCATTTGTGCTTTTCCGGATGTACAGCACCCGAATGGAGGGACGTCATGTATAATGCAGAGTTTGGTTTTAATAATCGTTCTGAAGACTACCATAAACTTCACGTTTACTATATCGAGAGCGCGCTAAAGTTCAGTCTGGGAAGGCCCAAGGATGATCAACTTATTCTCAAAGATCAAATTAGGTCCCTCAAGAAAGAGCAAGTTAGGTCCGCACTGCAGTATACCGTCCACCGCCCAAGTACAGTAAAGAATTGATTTAGCTGAATTTACCCAAATTTAGCTTGCAAAGTTTGTGCAAACGAAACCGCTTAACTCCACAAACATCTCCTACAGAGATAATGCTGGCGTTTGAAAACATTCGCCATTCTTCCTCTACATTCAATGGAATGAGTTAGTTAGAATTTGTTTAAACGTCCTACATATTTCCTTCTGTTTGTCATCGCTCTGGTATCCCTCCCACCGTATTCCTGTAACTATTCAAACTTCCATCGTTAAAATACGGTTTGTTGTACAACTACCAGGCGACCGACGATCAGTTGATAGCTCAGCCTCTCTACAGACCTGCACAAAAACCGTGCTTTGAATACAAAACGGCACCACAAAAAATTTAGCCTGGACACTAAAAATGATCATTAGTATCGCGGAGAAAGTTTTATTATAGATCGTCGTCGGAGTATGTCTGTATCCGTGATACTAATAATCATACGTACGTAGGTGGGCCAAAAGAAATCATCCGATGTTGTTTGGCTCTCATTTTTTTTCTAAATGAAAAACTTCGATTCTGTTTTTTGATTATGTTTATTTGAACCTTTAGAAAATTGGTCAAGTCGAGAAGATGATATCGGCCAAATGGGCGTCGTCACAATTGATTGCCATACGGGCTCGGTCGACAGATGCTCGCACTCGTGTCGAATGTTGTCCTTGAGGGCTTCTAGAGTCTCGGGCTTGTTTACGTAAACACGGGACTTCAAAAAACCCCACAAAAAAAAGTCTGGAATGGTTAAATCGGGCGATCTTGCGGGCCAGTGCAAATCGCCAAAACGAAAGATGAGGCGACCCGGGAACGCCGCCTTCAGAATATCGGTTGTGGCTTGCACAGTGCGTGCCGTAACTCCGTCCTATTGGAACCACATGTCCTCCAGTCCTAATTCGTTCAATTGCGGCAGAAAAAACTCGGTTAACATGGCCCTATAGCGCGCACCGTCCACTGTTGTCGTTTGACCAGCGGCGTTCTCGAAAAAAAATGGCCTCGTCAACAGCGGCAATATTCTCGGCACAACGGGCGCTCCGGGGCTGGCCACTTTTGGCAACGTCTCATGTGGTCCCATACTCTTCAAGGTTTGTGGCCAAACGGCGCAGTGTTTGCGCAGTCGGACGGCCGTGGAATCGGCGAGACGGAATTCGCCATTTGGCGGTCATTTGCAAAAATAAGAGCAGCTTCTAATAGGGTGATTCCATTTGGCCCATTCTATAATATAATTTTCTATATTCTGATGTTAAAAATATTTAGTGTGATTACAAATTTTTATTAGTAAGACCAACCAACCAGCAGCGAAATGTGTACAAAGGCTGCTCTTGAGATTTTCGGCTTAGGATGGATGTTTGTGAGTCGTTTGCTAAACGAATGTGCTGTACTGTTCTATTGGAAAAGATTCGTTCACCATAGTGAAAGAATGAAAACATAAATCTTCTTCCTTTCTTATTTAAGCCTAGTACCCTGCTCGCGCTAAATATTATCTGCCAAACAAAAATTTCCTCAAAAGATAAAATTTAGCGAGGCAGTTTAGCAAAGCAGTGACAACCAAAAAAAAACAGCCAAAATGAAGATATGGTTTTGCAAGATATTAATTTATTTATTTATCTACACAATTATTACAATAACGAATTTTTCAGGAGGACTTATGCATTCATTTGGCCTGGTAGTGTTTTTTGGGTAATAATAAACAGAGGCAAATCATAGTATCATTTATAATACTAGGCTTTACGTTACAAAAGTTCAATTACATTTACTTAGTTTATGGCGTTTTCTATTGAAGAAACGAATTGCCCTTTCTATGAAAAGACCAAATCTGGAGTGTTTTTTCTATGTTTCATTGAAAAAAAAGTGAACTTTCACATCAATTCACAACACGACAGAAATGTCCGGAATATATTTAAAAAATTGCCCTTAACTCACCAACACACACGAGCATAAATCAGATTGAAATTTAGCAACAGAAAACCAAATCTCACATATGATGTGCACCCGATGTCTACCACTATTGCAAAAGTGCTCCAACTGGGCAATTGTCTCGGATCTTCAAGGAAAACCCTATACTCCAATCAAAACATTAAGTCAGACAGCTGCCAGGCTTACTCCATATTAAAAACATGCCTTCGTTCGAACCGAAAACGTTCAAACACTTGTGTGTACACGAACGATTTCCTTCTGTAGCAATGGCAAAGGGCGGAACGTGCTCACGAATGATTTGCTTTATGTTCTCCGGCCTTGCTGGATTTTGATCTTGCCGTAGATCCTTCGATGTCGGTACGATTGACCGTTCGCAGTTATTAAAGATACTCTACACTACGATTATTAAACACCCTTGGGAATTCGCTTTTTAGTTCGTCCGCAAAAATAGACCGTTTTAGCAATATACTCAACTGAGCTGCTGCTCTCCTTTATCAGGCGCTTTATTTGACTGAACACTTTCAGCATGAAATCAGGTATCGCTGTGAATAAGATCACATCCTGGGCTGCTGTTATTTATGCTTTCTAGCAGTCTAGCTCTACGGTAACCGTTAATTATTGGCTGTAAACGGGCAATCAATATTTGCACATTCTAAGAGCAGATTCGAATGTGGGTTTTGGAGGGTTCTCAACAGTAAATCCCTATTTTAATTTCCTTTTTGTGCTTATAATTTGGCATTTAACCTCTCAAACAACCCGCAACCTGGAGCGACATACCCTTGTTTTAATCCTATGTGTAAATGCTCCTTTTGAAGGGCCATGCTAGACTCCTAAAACTTATTTCTCATGGGAGACCGCCAGGGTGAAGTCAAACATGCAATTTTAACCTCCCAGAACTCTCGTAAGCCGCATTTTTTTATTTGCGGATCAGCCGGATTTCACACTTTTATTAAAAAAAATGCATTAGAGTAGTGTTTACCAACGATATCATTTCATATAAGAAATGTTTTTCCATGTTTCTTGCTTCGGAAAAGTCGTCACAAACCATTCTCAAAAATCAAATCTGATCGGAACTCAGATAAATAAATGAAGCATTTAAACGCGTTCACTATTTATTAAAATATTCCATATTAGTTGTCGGAGAGCTTCCACATTCTTCTTAGAAGTGTCCTTATTATATTATCGGCCGCTTCTTTTGAGTTTTTTTTTTATTGTCCTTCTTAAAACTCCATTTCATCGATTACTTTTACTCTAAGTTTCTAACACAGTGAACTTCTTTGTTAGTTCGTCTTTATTTTTATTTTTTGACACCACTATCCACCATAAAATGTCATAAAATTATTCAAAAAGATTTATCGTTTCTCTCGCGATTGGCTAAAAATAGTGGAATAGAAGTAAAACATAGTAAAACAGAATCAGTCCAATTCATTTGAAAACACAAATTTCCTCCGAAGTTCTCCCCCACTTAGGGTATTCCGCTTTCTTTATACGTTAGTTAGTTATCTTAGGAAGAATTCCACCGTACCTCTGAGGACGTTCAAGAATTTAGTTTTGTAAGTCTGACAGCCGGGTGACTTGATGTGTTTCAGTTTTTATTGGCCTGACGGGAACAGGTTTTCTTGCAATTGACATTTATGGAGGGATAGCCGACAAGTCAACAATTTCGTGACGTACTAAGTAGACAGTTCTCATATGTGGCTGACGTAGAAAAAGTGAATTTTCCGACCCGATCTTATCCAGACCAATCTAGTCGACTTAAGATAAGTATATACTTGAATACGCTCATGGATATCTTTCGTACGTCTATCCACCCAAAACCCATTTGTTTACATTGATATTTTGTAATTTCCTGTCTGTGAATACGGGTGCCTTAAAAAAAAACATGTTGCGGCCGGCCACCATTCTTTTTGCTTTTATGGACATCGCGCTGTTCAATTGTTTTGTGTTTCGTATTGAATTTGTTTTGTTTTTGTTAGAGTTTCAATTAAAATTAAAAAAAAAAAATAGTGAAATATACCTACATTTCGAATTCTTGCATTAAAGTCCAATTCATGAACTACTAGAAAAGAAATGAGCATATGTGTGTGACTTCATGATTTTTTCGGGAAAACAGTTTGTAGACAGCCGCCTCTCCACTGGAAAGTTATATTTCTCTGTATTGCATTATTTTTGGCCAATAGGCTTACGATTCACGACCCAAGTACTCTAAACACTATAGTCGAAAATTAGAAGCCACATTTATGCGGTATATTCGATGGGGCAGTCCTCAAAGCACTTTTTTTTCTCTCAGATCACTTTTGATGTTCGATTGGTAGGAAAAAACAACAACGTTTCGATTTCAGAACACTTGCGACTTTGGATTTTTTGCTTCAGATTTACCAATCCAAGTGCGTTTGAGTTTTGGCAATTTGTGGAGTTTGTTTACGTTTTCTTGGCATTTTTCAACTGCAAGAAACGCATTGCATTTGGTTTTTTTTATTATTATTTATGTGATTTAATGTAAAGTTTAACCAGTGAATGGAAAACGCATAGAAAAGTTTCAAGTGTTCTATTAGACACACGAAATCTGTAATCTGAGAGCGAATCTGAAGAAGCCCAATCGAATACCACATTAGAGTTCGGTCTTCGACCTGGGAATATTTTTTTTAAGCAACAACCCCATTTTTATCGCTCCTTAATGATTTTTTGTTGCAGATTGCAGGCATCAAATTCTTCATAATTTCACCAACTTTACAACAGTTGATTTTGAGTCTTACCACCTTTTAATCTGGTGACTTCCCGCTCCAGTTTTTATTCATCGCTTAAGTGGATTAATCTTACAATTTTATTAAAATCTAACTTTTTTCTACGTAAACAATGGGTCTATTTTTTTGAACTGCGATCTCTGCTCTAAAAAACAGGCCTAATATAAGGACCTACCTATAGTTGAGGTAGTACATCTTGCTTTCGTTATTTTTTTGTTAAAATTTGGTTTTTAAATCCGTTTGAAAGAAACTGATATTGGGATTTTGGGTTTCTGTATTTAAAAAGGATTTCTTATTTTGGAAATCAACCTTTTATTGAAGCAGAGTTAAAATTTTCAGAGATATTCATCCCTATCGAGGTATCCGTTCGGAAAAAATTTCGATACAAAAATCAAATCTGATCGGAGCTCAGATAAATAAATGAAGCATTTAAACGCGTTCACTATTTATTAAAATATTCCGCAGCAATTAGTTGTCGGAGAGCTTCGGGAAAAATGTGCCGTGTAGCTGTCAAAAGTAAGTGGTGTAACGCGGTTACACGGAATTCGACAAGGTGCGCTATATGTCATCGGAGAAAGTTGAATCGGAACAGACATTTCTCCACTCCGATTCCAACGGATACCTCGATAGGGGTGATTTCCAATAAATAAATGAAAAGTAGCTGGAGATTTTGGCAGAACAAAATTTGCCAAAGGTTTTTTATTTTAAAACCACTTTCCACTCTTTTTACACTATTTCGCTATTAATTTTGCTTTATTCGGTTATAAATATGAGTGTCACATGAATCTAGTGTTAAAACGTTACAAAACTCATTCGTCGTATTCAAAAGGAAATACCTATGTAGGGTAGAAATCTTGTACATTAGGTACATACACTATACCCACATGTGAAATTATGGGGTTTAAGGTTATTAAGTTTTCCGTTTAATTACTAGGAAACATGACAACCTCTCAAACTTCTTTATGCATAATTTTTCTTGGAGTGAATAAAATATTTCTATCGCTCCCCCCAAAAGCTTTTTGTCTATTTACTTTGAATATAACAATTACAAAAACTTGTCGACGTATTATTTTTGCTTAAAAAAGCTTGATTCAAATGTAATTATAAATATCATTTAATTTACTAAACAAATGTGCAAGTAACCGGCGCATACAATCTAACTTTAATCAGGTTTCTATCATTTCACTCGTATATCTTCTCGATAGCATCTCATACAAAAATGAAAACTCACCTAATTAAAAATTCACACTGCTATAGTTCTTTAACCAAGCAATAATGTGTCTTTTTCCACAGTTGCCAGAGACCGTGACGAAAAACTGCGATTGGCAAAAGAGCGACAAAATGAAGAAAGACAAAAGAAAATTGAAGAGCTCAAAGCTCAAGCCGAAGCTGCACAAAAATATCGGGAGCAAAAAGAAGAAGAAAGGAAACGTCGCATCGAGGAGATAAGACTCCGCGACACCGAAAAGCGGCAACAGGTCGAAGAAAGGAAAAAAGCAATCATTGAAGCAGAAAAAGAGCGTCGCGACTACATTTTAAGAAAAAATCAGGTAAATTAATCATGAAGAGATTTTGTAGAAGACCGAAAAGAAAAGATAATTAACAAGCAATTGCACATTAATATTGCGTGGTCATAATTCACTTTTACTTTCATTGCACAACTAGGAGAGAGAGGCCCGATTGGAGACGAAGAAACGCGAAAGAAATTCAATTGGCTTTGCTTTTGGTTCGTCAACACCTCGCCTATTGGAGCCCGCAGATTTTGGAACGGTTTCGCCCAGCATTTATTGGGGCCATCGACGGTATTCTTGAATTTATTTCTTTTATGTCTTTCTCTTCCTCTTAAAGTTCGTAAAGTTCGCTTTGAGATGTACACAACCTTTTTTCCATATTCCCAAACATAGATAATGACCGCATCACTCACATTAGACTCATACTAGTTTTTCTTCTTTCCATTATTCTTTTCCATTTACTTGTGGTCAACAACACACATTATAGGTCAACATCTATAACAAATGTTGCTTATACTGGTGCTTCACTCTCTCGTCGAAGTTCCGAGAGGGAGCTTGCGGACGGTTCAAAAAAGCGAGCAACATCAGCCAGTGGAGCAGATCGACATGACGGTAAGCGAATCAGTAACATTTGGTATCACTTAATTTACGGCAATATTATTTTATACCCTAATCATACGTTCTTCTCAAACAATTTATTTACCAGAATTTTGTTTTAATTATTTTGATTACACACCTTTGTTGAATTTTTCTTTTGGTATACTTAATGTTTATTTCAAGTACGTTTTTGTCTTTATTTGTTTAATTCGCAAATTCACTTGTTTTACCAAGAAGGAACACATTTTTATACTTTTCAAAAGGAAGATAAAATCAAAAAAATTTATGTAAACTGGTTATAAGCGAAAAGCAACAACAACAAAAAAAAAACACGATATGTAATATTGTTTGAATGAAGTGTTAATTGTTATGTTATTTAATGCACGCACACAACAAATATACTCTACTTCTACTACTACTACTACCTATCCACATTTAGATCATCGTCGTAAGTCATCATCAATGTACGAAGTTTTTAATTGGGGATATTCAAATGATGAGCCTCCCAAAAGGTTCTCCTTATCTATTGTCGGAAGTGAAATAAACATAGGCGAGCCCCCTACTACTACTGCCACGACACATAGTCCTGTTCCTCGTAGACAGTATTCCAAAAATATCTTCAAGGGTGAGGGTGGTGTGTTGTTAAAAGCGACACCAGACACTTCTTTTGTTTTCAAAACTAATCGAACCAAAAAAAAAATCAATAATCGCAAATACCTTTATGTTTTCGCCAGCATCGTGATAATTATCTTTTTTCTGAATTAATCTTCGTCTAAGTGCATGATGGAAATAACTTTGATTTTTTAAGCATTTGTGTGCATGTGTGTGCAATGAGTGATGTGCCGTTCTTGTGATTATTTAAAAAAAGAGAATCTTAGTGACACAATGAAGTAATTTATTATGTACAGTATTTAGTTTTCTTAGTTAATACTTAAAATTCGTATGTTTGGACATGGCGGAAAGTGTTATGCTTCAGAGAGACATGGAACTGCATAAGTTTTTTATACGGATTTCTATTTCGGATAGCAAAATTCGACGACTTAGCTGTTTTTATCGCTTGCTTGGCTTTTAAAATACAAATGAAATAATAAGTTGAATTTTAACCGCAACCAAAGTAATCCGTCTAAATTTATGTCAGTACAAATTTACAAAAGAGTTGGTGTTTCTAAAGTAGTCCCATCTAGATGCAGGAAATGTTTCGCTGACTTTTGTTTTTTTTTTATACCTCTTAAGTTTGTCCGAGGAATCAGTTTCAGATAATGAGACAAGAACTTGTCGACAGTCTATTAAAGTCTAGCAGCGGTGGCATGTTTTTCACCCGAACTTTGTTTATCGTTCAGACTGAAGACAGAACTAATTTATCATTCGTTGTGCATTAATGTTGTTGCATATTAAAGTTTATGCTACGAAAGAAAAGTGTGTTTGTTTCTGGCCGATAAATAAATGTTGTGGAGGAAGTGCAAACGCTGAAATAGCTAAGCTTTTAATAAATGCATTAGTCCTGATTAGACAAAAGTCAATTGTTACTGTCGTCTTTTATAAAATAAAACTAAATGCAGATCTAACTTTTAAAAACTTTGTATTGGCATGGGAAGAGTTAGATCGCTGAGGTTAGTCTAAGCTCGGCGCAAACAACATCGATGCAAACAGTTTTAGTTATACGATCCTTAGTTGCTGGAACGTTGAAATACAACTGGATTGGAAGCACTCCAGCGAAATACTAATAACTTAACCTTATCCTTATTCAAAAGAAACAGAGCAGCTAATATATTCTTTGACTTTTGTTATTAGACTCATTTTAACTTGCAAATACGTACAGTCAAACGAGATATAATCCATTACACTTTGACTATCTTTATTAGATGTATTCACTACTCAGCTTGTGCTGTTCGCAAGGAAACGCCGAACTCCAAAAATCAAACTTGAATACTTTCTTATTTGCTAAACAGCTGCCGACCCCTTAATACTAAGTGATCTCCACACGTTGTGGTACAGTATCATCCATGGCTTGCTTTTTAGAGCGGATGTTCGGTCCTGAATTTGGGACTCATTTGCATTAAAAATATATAGACGTCACATATTAGACTGCAGCTGGTATGGGGTATTATTTGTAAATATTAAATGCGACACATATTTTTTAAGCGAGCGATCTGAGTAACTCCCATTAAGAAAGACATTTCTCGATGTGTTATAGCAAATGAATTTGATTTCTGAATTAGCATACTTTCGGGACTTTAAGTATAGAAACGGAACTACTAGCGAACTGACTTGTTTTTTTTTTTAAACTAAGCCGATCGTTTAAAATTAATTTTTCCTGTCCTGACACTAACATACTACTCGTGCCATTAAGAACCTAACCGCCTTTTAATAAGAAAGTTGTTTGCCATGCTGTTTTCGATTGTTCGATTGAAGCTAAACATTTAACGCCCTCCTTCATACGATGCTGTATCGTTTAGAACATTCATCTCTTAGAATTTGCATCATCGACAATCAGGACCATTCAGACCAGTTCTTTAGATTTAACTTAAATACATTTTAACAAACATACAATTGCATTAAACAGCGAAGTCTAGAAAAAAAAAAAACGCATGCCGATCTAATGAAGCTAGTTTTGTTTTTGTTTTTCGAGCTCTTACAAGTTTTAAGAATTGACATTAATTTTTCGTAAACAATAAGAACAAAATATACTATAACACAAGCAAACCACATTACAGAAGATAACGTTGATACGGCTCAGATTGCTTTTCGAAGTGTGGCAAGGAGAAAAACAGATCTTATGCCAACAATCCCTAGCCCGAGGGACATCCACTACGGATCAAAATCTTCTTTAAGCAACACTCCCAGAACGCCAGGTAAGCTATCCAAAAATACACACACTCTTCCCCTACTTCAGCTATATCTCATCATCGAATTATTTTCGTTAGTTTCTATATATATATATAAAGGTGAAAATAGCAATAAGATCAAACCAAATCTGAAGTAGTATCAGCAACTTACTTGTTCTCTGTTAGATTCCCTAAAAAGCGCATATCTCCTTTATTTCCAATTGATATTGATGATGATCTAAATAATAATAATTTTTCTGAATGCTTTTGCTAGAGTTTTAAATGCAATTTGGCTTGTCTATTCTTAGTGATTTTATTTTATATTATATTATTTTAAACAAAAATTTCCCTCATTTATCATTCATTCATAACAATTTTGTGTAAACAAAAATCAACGCAAACCTCTTGGCCAACTATCGGTGAAACAACCAACCAAATATAAAACAAACCAAAAAAAAAAATGTAAATACATGTGGTGGAAAAGGACGTGCCTTTTCGATGAATCGTTTAGATCAGCTGGCGCAACCAATTCGTCGAAATGGCGAACATATTCGCGCCATTATCGAACGCGAACGACAGCATCAGTTAGAGATGCTGATGGAAACCGAGTCGCTTGATTCTTCCAACGTTGCAGCGAAAAAAGGCCACCACAACAGCGGAAGCCGTAAAAATATGTCTCGCAGCATGACCCACTTAGTATCGTCTGGACAAACGAAGCAAAATCATTCGAAGCATATTGATTCAGTTGGATCTACCTTCCGTCCATTGAGCAAAATGGACGCTTGCAAGAGTATGACTCAACTAACTGCACGCAATGCTGCCGCAACTAAAAAATATCTAACACGTCACTCAAAGTATGACAGAAATGCCACCCAGACTAGTGCAACAACAGGTGTGTGTGCTTTCCATTTAAAAATCCAATCGAATACAAACTCCAAGTAAACATGGATACAAACAATCGATTTATACACTTTATATTTACTCATTTGGTTTTCATTTTGTTTATTTTTTTTTTTTTTATTTTTGGGAAAGCAGTCTCTTTTATTTTTAAATCCATCTGCTTGCTGACTTTTTACGTTGGACAAATTGCTTTACTTTTCAGTCTAGATGAATTTGTTGGCTATTCTCGCTATGTTTACAATGTAGAAATGCTGTTATGCTTAGGTTAAGTTGTCCAGGAATCAGAGCAGAGTTTCAAATGCACAACGCTCACCACTAACACATCTATCATGTGGCTAATTATTATTATTTTCCACTGATTTTCATTGTTTGTTGATAATTGATTTGCATTTTCTTCTTCGTTTGGGTTACCTTTTGGTTTTTATTTTTTATTTTATTTTTCATGTTTTTGCAGGTGATGGTAATTTACACTTATTTTAAATTATTTAATTTTTCATTTCAATTCATTTAACATTGTTCCATAGACAAGATACGGAGTTGGTTAATCATTATGAACTATCGATTGATTGATTGTTTGATTGCCTATGAAAATGTGTTAAATATTTTTACAAAATCCAACAGGTTCTCGATCTGGTGATGTTACACCAGGCGGAAGCATCAATACTTCAAGACCGGGAAGTGCAATGTCAACATCCACAACTATGTCTATTTCGGGATACGTGCACAGACGTTCTGCAACAACACCACGGAAGCCAAGGCCAGCTAGTATCGCAGGAACAGGCGTATCGTTGGATGGTCAGTTTTATTTTGATTTCCATTTTTATTTATTAATGTCTTGCGAGAACAGTGGGGGTTCGTTTAGGATTTAGAAGTAAAAAAAACCTTTCCAGTTTTGTTACCTATTTTTTTTATACCATTATGCAGCAAAGCACTTGACACGTATAATTATGAATATTTTGCTACTTATGTATGTATCATCATTTTAGCCGCCATGTCCCGCTTTCTAGAACAATTTATTACGCTATAATGCAACATACACGTTGGGTTAGAATCAAGTGATATAAAGAAAGAGAGAGAGAGAGAGTTAAGTTAATTGCTCGTTATACTTTTTCGCGAATTGAAACGGAGTTGGGCAATGAAATATTTATTTTTTTGTCATTTATATAAGACAGTTAAGAGTGATACATTTGGCAATTTGTACATTATAAAGGCACAAACTCGTTAGATCTTCTAACCGTTTGCTTTGTGCTACTGCTTTTGAGCTATTATTTGATGGAGTGTGGTCTATTCAGAGTATTCTTTGTTTAAGTTTGACCGCATTGCCAGGTCAATGGGAGAGTGAATTTAAACATGAAACATCGGATATACAAACTGAGGCTGCTATAGCTACAGCCTACAAACAACGTTTGTACTATTGCTCACAAATTTGAAAGTCGAGACACTTGATAAATTGTTTTTTCGTCTGTATAAAAAGTTGAACAAACTGACAGCTCGAATTTGCCGATGTGAGGCTTATTGTGATTCTTGTGACCTGCCCAATAGGAGATCACAACTCACAAGTTGTGAGTGTGCTGCCAGAAAACGGAAACCTCACCAAACCAATTTTACCTCATGTTGTGAGGGTTTTGTGACTTGTGAGGTATCAGTGAGATTTGCCAGATGGCATAACCCTGGTTCGTAATTACTGCTTGCAAACCGTTGCTGCATGGTGTTCGCTATTTTGCTCCAAGCATTTTGAATCTGTTCCAGGAGAAAGTCTCAATTGAAGCATTTTGTACGATCAAGTTCACTGATCTACAAGTTTCTATATATTTTATGTGGGGTTGAGATCAGGAGGTTTTTTTGATCACTTTATGACTGTTAATTGGTTCTTATTGAACCATTTTTAATAAGTTTTGGGGTATGTTAAGGTTGTTATCACTTACAAAAATCCTTTAATGTCATATATCCTCTTCAGCATGAAGATGTGTTTCATTTTAAAGAATCTTCCGGTAAATGCAAAGATCCATTATACCATTGACTATAATATTACCTACATCGTGCTAAATTGTGACCTTGCAAAATGGACATTTAATCCCTTTTAACCTTTGTACTGCCTGCCATAAATACGTTAGGGGCCTTCTAGTAAAATTTAAACTTATCAGAGAGAAGCACTGACCTCCATTTTGCCACATTCAAGTTTTAATGTTTGTATGCAATCCGAGTGTTAGACGTCGATGTCTTTGAGCAATAAATCGCTTTTTTCCATTCCATATATGACACCAAGCCACTACCAAACACTCTTGGACAGATCACCATAATTGAGGTTTCTAGATTTAACTTTTGATATGCCTGTTCTGTTTATCCTATGAACTATGAACTATATGGGCACTTCGAATTCAGAATCGACTATTTATCCGAGAAATCGCTAAATTTTGTAATTTATTGGCTAACAAGCTACAGCCCATTTCAACTTCTTTCCATTTAAATTGCTCAAATTTCACTTGTAACTGGCAACGAATTCAAAAATTAGAGAAGCCAAAATTAACACAAAAAAAAAATAAAACTGGGCTAATAAATGAAAAGTTTATGAAAAAAAGGTAAAAGTAGATTGGCTTTCCAAGGAATGAAATGGAATGCCCAGTGCATGGTCTATTCAAAACATATAAACAAAATTGTGTTTTGTTGTGCTATTCCAACATATTATTTGCCAAACTGTAGCAGTGTTAAGTGGGTTAGCTTATTATCGCGCCCTGCTTGCTAAATGTGAGGTAGAAACGACTTCCTATGGAATTTCTACTGCGGGGTCATTCCTTCAAATTTGTCTAGGCAAGCACCTAGTATTTTATCTTTAGTAATGAAATGATTTATTGTACTAAATGTGTTTCATTTATATTTAGAAATCAACAAACAAAAGGAGAAAAATAGGACACCTGTAAAAAATAGCATTCAAACTACACCAAAACGTTCGAGTCTTATGACGACTTCTACGTCATCATCGCGTGTGTCTAGCGTTGAGAGGAAAACTCCCTCAAAGAAGGTATTCTCAAACCAATTGTTCAATTAATTTCCATTTAATTACAATCACATCTAACTCCATTTTATTAGGAAGTTTCTCAGCCGAGGGGAGTGCAAACTCCAAAATCTTCACTGTCCAAGGCGCCTAGTTCAGAGAAACTCAAGGATAAACCCAAAGAAATGTCTCAGTCTATGATAGTGGAAAATCCAAAGACAAAAGACGAAAAGAATGCTCTCAATGTAGTAAAGACAGAGGAAGCAGCTGAACATCACCAACAACTTACAGTGGACAGTTCTCCTTCGGATGTGGATACAGAAACAAAATCAAATGTAACAACAGTGATTTCCAATCCTATTGAAGTCGAACTAGCTGACGAAAAGGCCGACCAAGGTAGTGAGAAGGAGTTTAAGAAAGAAGGAAACAACAGCAAAGAGGGTTCGGTTGTGCGTGATATACAGACTTTGCCCGAAAGGCAAGATTTTAACGAAATGTCAGCTTCTATGATTGCCAAATCCAAGATCACTACAGAGGAAGAGGCAAAAGCAGCACTGGCTGAACGTCGTAGACTTGCCCGAGAGGAAGCTGAACGCCAAGCTGAGATCGAACGGCAACGCATTGAAGCTGAGCGTTTGGCTGAAATCAAACGCCAAGAAGAGGAAGCCGAAAGAGAGCGCAAGTTTGAGGAGGAAGCTCTTCGTTTAGCTCAAGAACAGCGTAAGGCCGAAGAAGAGCGATTACGACAGGCTATTGAGGTAGGATTTATATTTATTTATATTCGGGCCTATATACCATTCAATAAAATGTTGAATTTTATTTTTATTTATAGGAAGTAAATAAACGAGAAGAAGAAGAGCGACTCAAACGTGAGGAGGAAGAGAAGCAAAAGGTCGAACGTGAAGAAGCTGAAAAGAAAGCTAAGGAAGAAGCGGAAAAGCAAAAGATTGAAGTAGCAGAACGCTTAAAGCGCGAGGAAAAAGAACGTGAAGAAAGAAGAAAGCGTGTAGAGGCGATTATGTCCCGAACCAGAAAGGCTGGAGCCGCAAATACGCCCAATTCAACTCCTGTAAAGGTAAGTGAAACATAACTTTCCCTAAAAATCAGTCTTTCCTTAGCGGTAGGGTGGGACAAAACCATAATATGAAGTCCATGAAAAGTTGCATTAAAATTTGTTTATCTTTTCCCGGATTGGCACAGCTGATACGAACACTGGGTTTACACTAATTATACAAAACCCGTACCCCAAGAACATTGTGTCTTCCAGCTTCACTATTAAGTTATCGTCAGTAAAGATGCTAATTCCATGAGGTAACACAAGTAAACGTTACCATCTTCTAGTTAGATCTTTCCAAATTGCAACTTGTTCGACTGATGTCGCCTATACATTTCTACATCAGTGCAGAGCGAGTCATCTCTTCTAAGAACAGTGCGCTATCGTTTGAACTAGTAATCGTGCGTAACTGGACGTTCCCTGGCGATATGTAGTTTGTCCATGTAAGCACCGAATGCGGACAAGTCAAACTTATTAAAAAAGAACAATCATTAATTCGTATATATTCTATTTGAGTTTATAATGATTTAATGTTAAAATTGTATTCAATGACAATTTCAGGAGAGTGATAATTCTAAAGCTGAAAAGGTAGTCCCTCCAGTACAAACACCAGTGACTGAAGTCCAATCATTAATTGACGATGGCAGCCAAAGCCAAACCGAAGCGACTGCGACAACTTTAATAGCACCCACTGCAACATCAGAATCTAAGGAAAACATTGTGTACTCCAATTTGTCATTGGAAAGTGCCGCCACAGTAGAGCCACAAAACTCACAAGCCATGTATGAGCAATCTGTCACTGACAAAGAAAGCGCATTAATGAAAAGTTTTTCCGCTATGATCATTGATGAGAATGCCAAGAATTTGCAAAACCTGCAGCAAAATCAATTGGTTGACGTAACAAATGGTAAAATTCCCGAGTTCCCAAGTAGTGAAGCTATACTTCACAACACAGTGGCGAATGGAAATGGCCACATTGAGAATATAAATAATAAAAAGTAAGTGTTTGTAATTGAATATGCATGAGTAATCAGTTTTTATTTTGTGATTATGTTTGTTTACAGTGACATTAATATTCTGCAAGATGTGTCCTCAACGAATCAACTGATTGATCTTAGTATTGAGTCACAAGATATCAACAACGCTGTGAATTTTAACAATAACAATAGCTTATTGGCAACTACAACTACACTAGTCAATGCTGATAGTCACGAAAATCAAGGTAGGTTGTTGTCCACACTTATTTCCTTATTTCTAAAAGAGATCATTCGCACTCTCAGTGTTGGTCATAGTAGATTTAAAGTCGATATGAAATTTGCATTTAAATTTGATTTCATTCCAACAAAACGACAAATCAAAATTACAAGTAGTGGTGCATGTAGTTGCATATGCGACTACTGTTATTTAAAGTTCTAACAAAATATAAATCTAACATGACAAAACTGTGTGCATACAATATATGTAACTACAATTTCATGACATATTAAAAAAAAAACACGTTTTTTATTTACAGAAATTTCGTTGCTGTGAGTCTAAGCAAATAAAACCATATTTTGGGCTAAAGCGACGAGGAATGAATGTTTTCAAAATGTGCGTAAAAATGATGGTTACTAGACCTTAAGGCTAAAAATTAGTTATAGTTAAATTAATGATAAATGTTCCTCCTTGAGATGTGGAGAAAAAAGTATGTATTAAAAAAGAAAGCGTAGTTACAAAACAAAAGGCAAAATAGCAAGGAAAGATAGATGGCAAACAGCAAGAAGAAAGATCTAATGTATTTTTGCATTATAAAACAAAAGAAGAAGAAATATATTTATATTATTACTCACTAATCTAATTAATTCGATTGTACGCAATAAATTATTAATATTATTATATTATTACTACTATTAAAATTATTCTATAGCGTAGAAAATGATGAGATAGATATGATGGTGATTGCGACACCATTGCAAGTAGTGTCCTGCAAAAATTATAACTGCTACAATATTCAAGCATTCAGCACAAACAAAAAAATATAATTTTGTCACGTTATTGATTGATTGAATATTTCCATTATTACTGCAATAATAATAACTGAGAAATAATTTCACACTAAAAGAACGAGATTAAAATAATAAATTGATAGCTTTTTTTACATATATACATTATATATATTTACGTATGTAATTTTTACGTTAACTATACTATACAAGGGCAACATGAAAATTATTTTTAAATGTACCGTCACCAACTATGCGTATAACGTACTAATTAGTTATTCTTATCATATTCAACAGGTATACCAATAGTAAGATATACGAGGAAATGCTTTACAAACAAAAACGTGTATACAGAAGAATATTTGTTCGGTTTAGACCCCTCTCTTAGACTTATTATATACAAACGAAAAAAAAAAGAAGTTAAAATCTGCACTTAATGCCGCGTACACACTAAATTTGCCTATAAAAATATATACACAATAATGCCACTCTTAACTAATATAATCGATTTAGCCAGTTTTAATTCAGTGGTATAAGAATAAGTTCTAAAACAAAAACTACAAACGTTTTATTTGTCTTAGTTTAATATAAAACAAAAGGTATATACTAAATGTAACGTTCATAATCTTGTATAATGTATTTATATAAAATGTTTAATTTGTTAATTGTTTAAATATACTATCAACAACAAAAGAAAAGCAAATAATAAAATACATCTTTTTCATGTTGTCTGCACTAAGTTTATTTTTTATTTTTAAATACAATTTGATAAAAAAAGATTACACCCAAATGCCTTTTATATTTGTTTAATTTAATTGGAACACTAAACACGAATTTCTTCATACATGGGTACTTTCCTCACATCCGATATGAAAAGATATACATCATATGCATAAAAATAAAGTAAAATAAATTATAAATATTTTATTTTGCAAATAATTTATAAGAATACTGTTACAATATATTTGTTTAAGCAATGGTAATTGTAATTAGAATTGCTTTTATGTTATTTAATATAATGTATAATCAAAATATGTATATGTAAGTTAAAGCATATGTAAAACATTATTATATATGATTAAAACTCCCCCAATCTTACATAATTATAAAAAAAAACGTATTTAAAAGTTATAATAAATAAAAAGAAAATATAACGACACAACTTTTCCGCAAAGTGTTTTAACAATAACAAATGGTCAGCTTAGAGGGCTAGGCACTTGGAGAGTCAACAGATCGATGTACACTACTTTTCACTTCCTTATAACCTTGAAGGCTTCATGTTACATACTAACATGAAATCTGTAAATAACAAATGTTTGAATATTTAGGACCCTTTACTCCAAAACGATAATGCAGAAGGTGAGAGACCACATCATAATCCATCTACTATGTCATAAACTAAGTGTTCAATATAAAACAAACCGAAGACCGTCAGCTCAAACAACTTAAGAGATACTGCCTCGAACTGTCTAAAAGCTTTTTCCCGCGAATCTTCGGTGCATGGGCGATTACTGTTGTAGTGAAGAATTTATTTTGCTCTGCGGTATTTTATCAAAAAAACTTTAATGTTATGAAAAAATTAAGTTAGGCAAAAATGCAGATCTACTCTAAAACATAGTTAACTCCACTGAAAATTCTCATCAGAATTCCATACTTACACCACCCAATTTCTAGGACTACAAATGAACGACGAACCGAAGAATGACGCTGCTACAACAATAACATCGGAATTCCATACTCATACAAAGTATGTGAATGCTCGCCCATTCGGGTCTATAGTTAGGACACGGGATGAATCATCGGTATCTGGCGCGTGGATTGTGCAACCACAAAAGACATATTCTTTAGTTCTCCCGATCGCCTTTTATTCCCTACCCGAGATGCGAGTGTGTCCTTTTCATTGTTTCATTCTGCCCGAGTTGCTTTACCACGAGCTACTTTCTCCCGTCTCCTAACGCTTCTTCGTTTAATCGGAGTTCGGAAATACTAAATCCATGAAGCCATACGAAGTTCCGCTTTAACCTGAACATTTTAATCCAATAAATTTGCTTGGGCTTATGAGTTTAGCCTATCAAACGAGATACAAAGTGATTGAAAAAATAGTTCCATTCAGATTGCATTTTGTTATTATTTAAAAATAAGCACGTACAGCGTACACTAATTCTAGGCGAAGTAGTTTTTCTAATCACAAAATAAAACATACGAAAGCTATTCTGGGAGATCACTCTGCTATTTTTTCCAAAAGGTTTGAGCTTTTGGTCTAGTTATTGAATAATCAGTGTTTTAATGTGTTTGAAAGTGTTTACACGAGTTTTCTTTCAGCGCGTTCTTGCACCTTTTCCACCCGTTTTCTAACCGCGGTTTTTGAGGCGAAATGTACACATACTGGTTACGGGATATTGTTGGGCATTTTACGGCATCCCATAAAAAAACATGTATACGCTTTTATTCGCGCGTTTTTCAAGGCTTAATATTTCTCTGGCCATCTTCGTTATTGTACTAATTTTGGCGTTGTAAATATGTGGTTTCAGTTGTGTTTACGTTTGTTTTTTTTTTGTTTGCGTGATAAATTCCTTTTTACTGTTCAAAACCAAAAAGTGCCGACAAATTATTAGTCATATTTTTATTTTTAAAACTGAAAGCGCTCAACTCAAGAAAATAAACAGTCCACCAGTTATCGAAACAGCTCCATTTGTCTCGTGCGAATTATTTTATATTTTAGTAGATTTAATTTTGTGTTCATTCATTCAATTAGTTATTTTATTTGCCACAATCAACTTTGGAAAATATGTAACAATACAAATACTTTCATTGCAGGCTAAGCTTATATTGGGCTCAGGTGATTTATTTGTATATTTGCATGCAGTCAAATTTTACCAAGAAAATCGGCATCTATTACAATCACCACTATTCTCAGGGGTCAGATTATGTAAGGCGAAAACGTTGAAGAAGTAATTCGTGCGCGTAGGTACACGAAAGCGTTTGAACGTTTCGCCTTGCAGAATCTGGCCCCAGCTCTTGAACTGCTCGCTCTAGTACAATTTTTGTTTATAGTGACAGAAAGACTATTATCTTTTATTTACCTTTGAACATATCAGACAACTTAACAATGCTAAAATGCGGTGCTTATGTGTCATTTATTAGAAAATAAAAAGCTCTCTTTCTTTATGTTGATAACTTTTTATGTTAATTACCATTTTTCAAAATCCCATTTTATTGTCATATCTCGAGATTTATCAACAAAAGCACGTGTCGCATAAATATGACAGTATTTTGTTTATGTAATTTACAAATACATATAAATGTGCATCAACTCCGGTGCACACACTAAAAATGTAAGTAAGTTATTAAATCAGTGAATACTTACTATGCGTGTAAATTCATTTGCAAATATCAAAATCAAAGTTTCACACAAGGCCTTTATTTTTATCGTCAAATGTCAAACATTTTAAAACAAACCAAATTTAAAAAAAAAATCATACGGTAGATACAAAACAAATGCACTACATCAGTTCTCAGTACACATCTCAAAGCCTAACAAAAAAAGTACTAAAAAAACACACCACTATATGAGACAAAGAGCTTCTCAAAATGTTAGTCCAACGCAACTCAAACTCAACTCAATTTGTACGACTTTTACCGAAAAGCACAACTTTCAGGTTCAGCTTATTCAAAGTTGTTTGGTTTTGATTTGGTGTCTTTATGGTGTCGCATGTCGCTTCTCAGTTTTCGCCCGCTTTAGCTTATTTTTCTTTGGTAAACTAAAAACATTCATTTTTGATTTTCAAAGAAGAACGAACCAGTCAGCTTCAATTTTTCGTTGTGTGAGGACGTGCTCTGTGATAAGTTGTTCGAAAAGAATTACCTTTGTTTTGCTATATTTGCTTAAGTTTAACACAAATAATCCCCAACGCCAAAATGTCAACTAACCGTGCCCCAAAGTCTGGATTCGCTGCCGAAGCTCAACGCAAGGTAAGTACATTATACATACACCAAGTCTAAATTAAAATCTCAAATCAGAAAGCAAGTCTTCAAGACGGGTTATTGGGCCACCTCTGACACACTAGCTTCGAAATGTTTTTCGATTTTCTTCTTTTGTATTGTTATAAGAACATGTCTCCCTATACGAATGGTGACAAAAGAGACCCCAACCACAAGTGGTCGACCTGGTTTTTGAAACCTGTCCAAACCGCCAAATGCATTTGATTGTTTGAGTATTTTTAAGTATTTCTCATAGTTCGGGTAATCTTTCCAAATCCAATCATCCCGACAAGCAAAAGGGATTAATCTAATTGGATACTGTTGCCTGTTGTGTACTAAGAAAGTTCAGCGCTTCTACTTAGTTGTTTTGTGTTTCGTTTCGCCTTTATTTTCTACAACTGTCAGCTTGTCGTTGAAAAAACACAAAATTAAAAGGGTATCATCTTCGTATAGATCAAAAATTAACTACCTATACTTATTTATTATGTGGTGAACGCTAATGCAAACGCATACTTAAACCTTAGACTCATTTTTGTAGTATGCACGGGCACGGCCATTCATAGCACTTGAAATATTTGAGTGGGGAAGAGAAGATTTATACGAAATACCAAAACGGAGAAGCCGGGAATGATGTCATCGCTTTAATAACTCTAGCCATGGTAGTAATGTTTTATTTTTCATTCGTGCACACACAATCGTATTTATGTAGAATGTAGGTACCGATATTTTGTTGGTTAATTTTTTTTTCTTGTTCATATTCATATTCCTCGAGGAGTATATCGCGCCTTAGTGTGAATGTGAATATTAGATAAACACATGTAAATACCTTCTGTGTTGCCATTGTCCTCGTCATTACCTTTGGCTATACTACCTGAATTATATTTCTTGGTAGATAGATGGTTCCTATCCAAGTTATATGAGAATACAGGTTGTCCGATTTTGAAACGTAACTAAAAATTGGGTAAAAAAGGTCCATGTCCAGGATATTACTCTTCGCCGAGCTTTTCGTAATCACTCGGCACTAGGTACTGGAGTTGTTTTACTTTTGAAACGAATGAAAGGAAATCTCGGGGCTGAACAAGAAACTTCTTCGCTTAGTAGTCACATATACTAATCACTGAGCCCACCTTGAGTATGAAAAGTTATAATTAAATTAGTACTTAGAATTTTAAGTGGTAAAACATTTGTGTTGTAGTACCTACATTCGGTTCGATTCTTAATCCGGTTGACTATAACCTAGGTTTAACGAAGAAAAAAAAAAAAACAGAAAAGCAAGTTATGTCAATTTCATTGGGACCACCAGATATTTTTTCAGATCTCAGATTTTACGCGGTTCATGGAACATGCAACAATATTGATCTGCTTTTGTAAATGGATTAGTGCGTTATTTGACAGCAATATTCAAATCAGCTGTTTAAATTGTTTTTGGGAATATTACAAATACCGATATTGCATTGAAAAATGATTCCCCTGTTGTATAGATACAAATGGAGTAATTTTGGTGATTTGTAGTCTTCAGATGACGACGACGAAGAAAATAATAATTCTTCCAAAATTATATTCATGGCTGTATATGTATTTATTTTGGTTTTCACGAACCTTTGCACATTTATTTTAAAACAAATTTCTTAAAATGACGTAAAACAGCTGAAAAAATATCGAGAAAAAAGATTGATTTTTTTCAAACCTTTCTAAAACGACATTTTCTGTTTTGTTCTACCATTCGAACGTTCAAAATGTGCGTAAGAAAAGATTAGTTTTATGTCCAACCGAACAACATGTATTAGGTGTCTTATTTGTTGAGTGGTTTTAAACAAAACATTTCCAATTTCCACTTAACACGCAGCAAACAGAAGAACAAATTGTTTTTGCAGTGTAGATGTACATATTTGTTTATAAATTGAAAAAATGTGTGAAAGCCTCTTTCTAATCACAACGAACTCGTTGTATTCAGTTTCATTGGATCAGTAGGTATTATTTTCATTTCTGGAAAACACACTGCTGCTGTTTGTTTTAATTCCTGTAAAATAAAAAATGCATTTTGAAATCAGTTTCTGGATCTATAAAATGCATAAAAGCTTAAAGCTTAATCAATTAAAATTAAATGAAATGAGAAGTTTTTGTCTGGAGAAAGGTTTAGCATCTTACCACCCAGTATCGTTCCAAACAGCTAAAAGTGCCCACATTCCATTGGCCTCTAGGTGAGCATCAACCTACTGGGAGAATATATAGATTGCATAAGGTACAATCAATCGGCAATAGTTTTGTTACCATATTAACAACATTCGTACCTTAATTTAAAGTTTAATGCAACTGAACTTGTCAAGTTCTTGGAAACATTTTTATCACTCAAAAAGCTAAAGCTTGCCGTGTTACTACCTGCGTTCTGCTATAGTTACATTAGACTTTAATAATAATCATTTTTAACCTTTAGGTCACAATATGCAATTTGGTATGGAAAATTTCGCTACTCTGAGTTTGAAAAATTTAGCCTGGACACTAAAAATGGCGGTTTATATTTTAAATAAAACTTAATGCGTCGTACTAATAAGAAATTTTAGTCTCGACTTTAAATTTACGGAAGCTCACCATTTTCGAATATATAGCCACTGTGAGTTAAAAATAAAAATGGTTATTGGTAAGGCCCAATGTTACTGTACTATCCCTAAAGTTTGCAAGAAACGGCTAGTTTCAGTCAAAAGTCCAATGTCCAGTTAAGAATGTAGGTATATACCTATTAAAATATACATAAATCAGTTTTCACCGATATTGGCAATTGGCTTAATCAGCAAAAGTTCCCTTCAACAGAATGAAATTGACACAGACGGTGTATATACATCGATGCAGTGTTATGGCGACACATTTATTTATTTATTTTATTGTGACTGAGAAATTTTTGTTGTTATTTTTTTTTTTTTTTTCATTGAAGTGTGCAATAATACCCAGCACCGTAGTCAAACAATTGGCAACTTGTGGCGAATTAACTGCAAAAGTGACCGTGTTTTGCTTACTTCATATTCAGTGCCTTCCAGAGCGATCGTTAATGAATAATCTGCTATTTATTAGCTTATCGTTGAAATTGTTTTCGAATTGTTCTCTGCGTAGGCACATACTCGGATATGTATGCATGGTTGCATGTTGTTCAGATAAGGACATCTAGGTAATCTGCTATATTTAGTGTTTTCATTTGTTGATACGTATCTTTCTGATAAAAAAAAAGAGTGAAAGGGATTTTTTTTTTAAGTTGAGTGACATTTTGATGTAAACTTTTTGTTTAAACAAACTATTGCTTGAATGATAACAAAATATATCCGCAACCTAGTGTGTCTACAAATAGGGGTTAGGGGTAAGGTTGTGAATATATTCCAATAATGGAATGGGTCTCAGGTTCTTAAGACTTTTTTCACTGCGCCAACTCTCGCA